>CM056510.1:27691711-29166711 GCA_029783415.1 Anisodus acutangulus | reverse complement strand
TATATATATATATATATATATATATATATATGGGAGAAAGGAACAAACGAACTGCCGTTGGGTAAAGAGACGTGACCTTTGGATTTTCTTTAAGAAAAAAAATTGCAAAAAATATATTAAACTGGCAAAAAAAAAAACAGGAAAAAAGAGAAATATGGATGCTGCTTTGTTAGGTATGCCTAAGCAAGCTTAAGTCTCTGTTTTATATATATATATATATATATATATATAGGAGAAAGAAACAAACGAACTGCCGTTGGGTAAAGAGATGTGACCTTTGGATTTTCTTTAAGAAAAAAAATTGCAAAAAATGAATAAAACTGGCAAAAAAAAAACAGGAAAAAAGAGAAATATGGATGCTGCTTTGTTAGGTATGCCTAAGCAAGCTTAAGTCTCTGTTTTATATTTATATATCTATATATATCTATATATATATATATATGGGAGAAAGGAACAAACAAACTGCCGTTAGGTAAAGAGACGTGACCTTTGGATTTTCTTTAAGAAAAAAAATTTCAAAAAATGAATAAAACTGGCAAAAAAAAAACAGAAAAAAAGAGAAATATGGATGCTGCTTTTCTAGGTATGCCTAAGCAAGCTTAAGTCTCTGTTTTATATTTATATATCTATATATATATCTATATATATATATATATATGGGAGAAAGGAACAAACGAACTGCCGTTGGGTAAAGAGACGTGACCTTTGGATTTTCTTTAAGAAAAAAAATTGCAAAAAATGAATAAAACTGGCAAAAAAAAAAAAACAGGAAAAAAGAGAAATATGGATGCTGCTTTGTTAGGTATGCCTAAGCAAGCTTAAGTCTCTGTTTTATATTTATATATCTATATATATCTATATATATATATATATATATATGGGAGAAAGGAACAAACGAACTGTCGTTGGGTAAAGAGACGTGACCTTTGGATTTTCTTTAAAAAAAAAAATTGCAAAAAATGAATAAAACTGGCAAAAATAAAATAGGAAAAAAGAGAAATATGGATGCTGCTTTGTTAGGTATGCCTAAGCAAGCTTAAGTCTCTGTTTTATATTTATATATCTATATATATCTATATATATATATATATATATATATATATATGGGAGAAAGGAACAAACGAACTGTCGTTGGGTAAAGAGACGTGACCTTTGGATTTTCTTTAAAAAAAAAAATTGAAAAAAATGAATAAAACTGGCAAAAAAAAAACAGGAAAAAAGAGAAATATGGATCTTTGCTTTGTTAGGTATGCTTAAGCAAGCTTAAGTCTCTGCTTTTATATTTATATATCTATATATATCTATATATATATATATGGGAGAAAGGAACAAACGAAGCTTAGTTGGGTAAAGAGAGCGTGACCTTTGGATTTTCTTTAAGAAAAAAATTGCAAAAATGAATAAAGCTGGCAAAAAAAAAAAAATAGGAAAAAAGAGAAATATGGATCTTTGCTTTGTTAGGTATGCCTAAGCAAGCTTAAGTCTCTGCTTTATATTTATATATCTATATATATATATATATATATATATATATATATATATATATGGGAGAAAGGAACAAGCAGCTATAGTTGGGTAAAGAGACGTGACCTTTGGATTTTCTTTTAAAAAAATTGCAAAAAATGAATAAAACGGCAAAAAAAACAGGAAAAAAGAGAAATATGGATGCTGCTTTGTTAGGTATGCCTAAGCAAGCTTAAGTCTCTGTTTTATATTTATATATCTATATATATATATATATATATATATATATATATATATATATATATATATATATATATGGGAGAAAGGAACAAACGAACTGCCGTTGGGTAAAGAGACGTGACCTTTGGATTTTCTTTAAGAAAAAAAATTGCAAAAAATGAATAAAACTGGCAAAAAAAAAAAACAGGAAAAAAGAGAAATATGGATGCTGCTTTGTTAGGTATGCCTAAGCAAGCTTAAGTCTCTGTTTTATATTTATATATCTATATATATATATACATGGGAGAAAGGAACAAACGAACTGTCGTTGGGTAAAGAGACGTGACCTTTGGATTTTCTTTAAAAAAAAATTGCAAAAAATGAATAAAGCGGCAAAAAAAAAAAGCAGGGAAAAAAGAGAAATATGGATCTTTGCTTTGTTAGGTATGCCTAAGCAAGCTTAAGTCTCTGTTTATATTTATATATCTATATATATATATATATATGGGAGAAAGGAACAAACGAACTTACGTTGGGTAAAGAGACGTGACCTTTGGATTTTCTTTAAGAAAAAAAATTGCAAAAAATGAATAAAACTGGCAAAAAAAAAAATAGGAAAAAAGAGAAATATGGATGCTGCTTTGTTAGGTATGCCTAAGCAAGCTTAAGTCTCTGTTTTATATTTATATATATCTATATATATATATATATGGGAGAAAGGAACAAACGAACTGCCGTTGGGTAAAGAGACGTGACCTTTGGATTTTCTTTAAGAAAAAAAATTGCAAAAAATGAATAAAACTGGCAAAAAAAAAACAGGAAAAAAGAGAAATATGGATGCTGCTTTGTTAGGTATGCCTAAGCAAGCTTAAGTCTCTGTTTTATATTTATATATCTATATCTATATATATATATATATATATATATATATATGGGAGAAAGGAACAAACGAACTGCCGTTGGGTAAAGAGACGTGACCTTTGGATTTTCTTTAAGAAAAAAATTGCAAAAATGAATAAAACTTGCAAAAAAACAGGAAAAAAGAGAAATATGGATCTTTGCTTTGTTAGGTATGTCTAAGCAAGCTTAAGTCTCTGTTTTATATTTATATATCTATATATATATATCTATATATATATATATATATATATATATATATATATATATATATATATATATATATATATATATATATATATATGGGAGAAAGGAACAAACGAACTGCCGTTGGGTAAAGAGACGTGACCTTTGGATTTTCTTTAAGAAAAAAAAACAGGAAAAAAGATAAATATGGATGCTGCTTTGTTAGGTATGCCACGTAAGCAAGCTTAAGTCTCTGTTTTATATCTATAGATATATATATATATATATATATATATATATATATATATATATATATATATATAAATATATATATATATATATTGATATATATATATATCTATAGATATATATATATATATAGATTGATGATTGATTGGTTGGATGTTGGATGTTGGATTTGGGAACACCGGTAGCAAAATAATTGCTTGAGGAGAGTTCTTTTCTCTAATATTTTTGTTGACAATGAGGAAGATAGATATATTGGGACTAGGACTAACCACGAGGAAGATGTTCCTACATTTCCGCAGCTATTTGAGATCATTTTTCCTGGATTAACTTGATCAATTTTATCATTTAAGTACTTGAGGAACACAAGTATAGACCAATCAAACAGCAAATTCCAAGAAGCAAAATAAAAAAGAATTATTTGTGAAGAAAACACTCAGCATGTTGCAACGAACCAAAAAGAGATTTAGTCTATACAATAATGAGTGTTAGGGGATGAAATCGGTGATCGAACCGTACCGTATCAAACCGAATTTTAAGTATTTTTTAATAAAATTAAAAGTTTCGATATAAATCTATAACCGTATCAAAAATTAAGTTTGATTTTTTATTTTATAGAAATTACCGGAAAATAAATACTGAACCGAACTAAATAAATATATATGCAGAAATTATATTTTATGTATTAAATTCAAAATACAAAGCATTAACTTTTTTTACCTTGAGTTGAATTTAGATGGAGAGGGCTACAATTAAAATCTAAATCTACTCTATCATGTCAAAACAATATACAAAAGGTCTCAAATATTACTCTACTTTAAGTTAATATCACTTAACAACAATTGTAGAAGACTAAAAGGTCTGTTTTACCATTTTTTATTTTTTTTCCGTCTTTATATTTTCAAAGTTTTGGAAGTGATTATTCCAGTTAACATGGTATTATATGTAACTTTACCTTATGAATTCTTTAGCTTAATATTTAGTACAATTACCCATTAACCTAAGCTTTACTAGTTCACGTAAGTTACAAGTATTGATTAATCTATTTCAAATTAACTGATTGGTATGAAGATTACCAATTTAATTTATTAATGTAGTTCTTCTATTTAACATTTTTCTATGATAATGATATTCTATTATTAGTTACAACTATGAGTATATATGGAGTATTTACTAGTGACATCCTTTAGTGAGATTTATGGATAATGTTGCATTTCAATTTGTTTATATATTTTTACGAATTAATAACTTCAATTATTTTTTGGAATTGCATTGGCCATTAGGTAACGTTTTAAAATAAAATTAACCGATACCGAAGAAAAATCAAAATAATGAGATGATTTCGAAAACTCTAATTTTTATTATATAAAATAAAATAACCAAAAAATTGATATGATATAAATACTATAAAATAACCGACCGAACCGTACTATTTACCCCCTAATTAGTGTAACAGTTGCAAGAATTTTCGCCCTCCCAAAGGGACGATTGAAATCATTATTTCCAGAAGTATGCTCCTAGTATCTTGAGGGTAAGACAGCTCTGTCATGGTAAGCCATCTATTAACATTACATCAGTATTAGGCAAATCCAAACAATTCCTAAGCACTAAGAAAGGTACCAGAAATCATCTTCAAATTATTGAAACTGAGTCTCGATGCCAATGGAGAACCTTAAAACAAAACCACCATTACGTCACGTATCAAGAAATCAAAATCTCCATAACAGAAATCAAACGCTCAGCATTTATAGTAAACAACTTGTGCTGCAATACTTCCTAGTCATCGTCCTGCTCATAGTGCGGCTGTTTAAGCACATCTATCTCACTTCACCATTGAAGACTATTTTTTGAGAATGAAGTGATCTATTTGTAATGCTGAGAGACCTCCAATACAACCTTGTCCATGAACTGGCATTTCTTGTCAAATCCCCATCCTGGGTTGCTCTGTAAAATAGATAACCGTCAGATACTGCAACAGTGGAAACATTAGAAGCAAGTAAGGCTGACCAGTGGGCCGGGTCGGCCCGGTCCCGGCCCAACACCGACCCGAACCCGAATAGTTTAAAAAAAATTGTGGTATCAGGACTCGAACCGGGACGGGACAATGTCTCGTCCCGGTCCCAACCCGATCCCGCCCGAAATCCCCCCTTTTGCAAAATAACCGTTGCACCAACGACCATTTTACATTTTGACCGTTGTGCAACGGCCATTTTTGGCCTCCCCCTACCACCTTAATATTTATTTTTAACCCATAAGTTATTATATAAACTTTAACCCAATTTTTCAACTATAAATACCTCATTTTTCTCTTCATCTTTCTCACAAATCTTCCTACAATCTCTCTAATCTCTCAATATATCTCTCTACAAGTCTACATTGTCTACTAAATATTCAATTTTATTTATTCATTTGAGAATTGGGAGTGAAGTTGGCAACTAGCTTGAGGATCTTCCATCGAGCAAAGTTTCAATTTTCAACCTCTCGATTACACGTCAACGTTACGTCGGCGTTTGGTACATTCATTCCTTCATTAAATTATTATTGTCTGTTTATTTTATTTAGCGCACTTAATTTCATCTACTTTAATTATTTATTAGTATAATTATAAATTTATAATGGAAGGATTTAAACGTATGCTTACGGGTAGGGGTCAGGCTTCTTCTAGTAGGGGCAACAAGGGCAAGGGTACTTCTAGTCATCATATTCCTACACAGGATGATTTTGTTGATATTGAACATTTTCCTACAATACCATTAGATTTAGACGAAGAGCTATTTTCTGAAACTCAAGAAGACTTTAATTTAGACGATAATCTAGATGATACACCCACCAATGTTGATGACAACACACCCACTAGCGCACCTTCAACTTAAATGCCTCTTATTCCCCTCTAGTATGAGACGAGGTCCAGCAAAACGACCATTAAAATCAGACGCATGAATATTTTTTGATAGGGACGTAGAGAATCAAGTAGCTAGATGTAAAATTTGTAAAATGTTTTAAAATTTAAAACTGGAAAAGATCACGTTGGCACGGGGGGTTTAATGAGACACGTAGTAAGGGCTCATCCAGCTAGGTATGTCCAATACGATGCTTCAAAACCGGTTGCGCAAACGCCCGCTCCATTGGGACAAGGTTCACATACTGATATTATCCCGGACCAAGTACAGGGTCAAATTAACCCTATGACAGGAGGAATTATAGGCCCTAAATACAATAAACATAGCGATAAGGAAGCAATATCAAAATTAGTTGTTGTGGAGGGTTTGCCTTTGTCATTTCCTTCATCTCCCGATTTTATTCATTACAATATAGATTTGTATAATCCTGCTTTTAACGATTTTTCTATATCAACTGTTAAGAGAGATGTATTTAAATTTGCACATGAATATCAACAGTATTTACGTTATTCATTATATCATTTTAATGGCAAAGTGGCTATCACTTCTGATATAGGTCGTAGTACTAACGGTCATGATTATTTAACGGTAACTTGTCATTGGATAGATTATAAATGGTCTATGCAAAAACGTATCTTAGCGTATAGATATATAGATGATAGGCACACTGGTAATTTTATTGCAGAAAATATTTATCAAGTGTTCGATTATTACGGAATAACTGATAAAATTATGACTATTACATTAGATAACGCTTCTTCTAACAATTACGCTATTACAATTTTAAAAAATAGTATAACTCCATCTTTTTCAGATCATTTTCATATAAAATGTGTGTGCCATATATATAACTTAATTGTAAATGGTGGTCTATCACTTTTTGAAGAGATTCTTAGTAAAATACAATTTGCTATAAACTTTATTTTTAAAAATAATAGAATACAACGAAGAAAAGAATATAAAAAAACTTGTCAAGATTGCCAACTATCTTAAAGAAAAATTCTAGAAGAAGTACCCACTAGATGGAATTCTTTATACAAGCAACTACTTGTTGCTTATGACTATAGAAAACCTATAACTTTATTTTTTTTAACTCTCATAATCAAAATCCAGCTTATATGGTTGTAGATAGCAATTGGGTAAAAAATTTCGAACTTATTTTATTTTTAGAGAAATTTTTTCAAGCAACAAAAGAATTTTTCGGTATATATTATCCTACTATTTCAACTATGTTGTTTTATATAGCTCTAATATTTTTATTACTTAGTGAATATATGAAAAAATCAGCTTATATTGCAGCTATTAAAAAATGTTTATCAAAATAAAAAAATACTTTATTTCTATTTCCACTATTTATATCATTGGTGTTGTATTAAATCCGACTATTAAAATAGACGGTACTAAATCACTTATTGAAACTATTTACGATTCTATAGAAGTACTACCACCTCCAAGTCCCAAAAATCCAAATCACCCACCACCATTTGAACAAACTAAAGAAGAAGTGTTGTTTAGCGTAGAAGACTAATACAAAAAAGTATATAGGTTTTTTACCAACAAGAAAGTGCTTGTAACCTACCGGCTTCCATACCATCTTCTTATTTTTCAACACAACCTCACAAAAGACATGTGGTTTCTGCGGCTAGTATTGAAAGCCTCAGAAATAGAATGTGCGGTCATACCGCTACTAACCAAATTAGCGAGTTTGATATTTTTGTTTTGCAGGGTTCTGTACCGTACCAAGCAGTTCTCAATGAAGAAGGACGTGAAGACTTGCTGAAATACTAGAGGGGAAATGAGAAGACCTTTCCGACACTTTCAATGATGGTCCGAGATGTTTTGAACATTCAAGCATCATCAACTGTGTCTAAAAGCGTTTTTTCTGCCGGCGGATATCAAATAGGAGACCACAGACCCTCATTAGCCGGAGAGAGCTTGGAGATTGTAGTATTATTCAGAGATTGGATACGAGCGGAGCGAAGAAGGTGCGGTCAACTGGAGATCAATGAAAAAGAAGACGAAAACTACAACGAAATCTTATCCGAAGGTGGTGGAAGAGACGTGGATCAATTTCACCAACAAATATCAATTCCAACCGAAGAACCACAGGAAGTTATCAAGAAACTAAAACAGGTTTTTTTACGAATGTATTTTTTTTAATTGCAATTTTATTATGTAATTTGCAACTTTTGGACAACACCACAAAGTTGCAATTTTGACAATTGTATTTGTATTACAAAAATCATATGTCTATTAAATAATATAAGAGGCACAAAAATAGCCTTGGGATGTTTTTACTACACTATCTTGTCTCATTTAATTATTGAGTTTTCTATACACATGTTATTAAAAAAACGGGGAAAAAACCGGGATCCCGATCCCGCCTCCGACCCGATCCCGCCCGGCCCGATTCCGACGGGATCGTGATCGGGATTGGGACTGGACTTCGGCAAATCCCGCCAAACCCGATCCTGCCTAACCCGACCAGCCCCGATCCCGCCCCCTTCACCCGACCCCGCCAAACCCGGCCCGCCAATCCCGAGCCCGGCCCACTGGCCAGCCCTAGAAGCAAGTGTCTACGTAAAAGATGAGACAGGTGTAATGTATCATTATCTTCTCGACACATGATTACTTCAAGGGAAAAAACATCTAATTAATAGAACTAAATTAGGATTTCCAAAGGAGCCAAAGATCTTTGATACAATGAAAAAAAAAGGAGCCAAAGATCTTTGATACAAGAACGAAAAAAGAAAGATGATAATGAGTGATAATATTCAAATTGAACATTAGCGAGTATATCCTAAATAATGGGTTATTCGGGCTAGTCTCCTTTAAAGAGGATAGTTATTCTTTTATAACTAAATGAAGGACGATAATAGTTACTTGGTGGGAAGACAACCTATCTTCATTATACGAGCACGAAACTCCCACACGAAATGTTGATAGACTTGCCTTCGTAAGTGCATTCCGTGTTGGATAAAATGATAAGTATAATTAATTTTTAAAACTCTATTATTTCTCTATTCATTGTTTGACCTTTTTAAGTAATAAAAAGACCTCATTATTTTTTTGTATGATGACTTTAGGAGTGCAATAACTTGTTACTAATTAAATTTCAACATATCTGTTACAGTGACATAATAAGAGCATAGTTCATTCCGAAGTTCCCAATTTTTTATTCCAATTTTCCATGTTTGCATTAGAAACAGGAAACATTTCAAAGACCACACATTTTCATTTTTCCGACTCTTTCTATTGTTTTTTATAAGACGAACGCTTAAATACTAACTATGATGGGATATATGTGCAGCACACGTAAATAATAAAGACTAGTAACTAAATGAGAAATAGTTGATTTCCTTGTCTTAGTAGTTTTTCATTTCCTTATAATGCTCAGAGAGGAGTCTCTCATTCTTAGACAAGTTTGTTATGTCTCAACGTTAAGTAATGAGATCCCCTACTGATTCATTCTTATTAGGCTTAAAATATAAATTAAAAGCAAATAACTGTTCAATAATACTTAACCTGTAGAGACAGAACAGCACGCTCTGTGAACCGCTTTACTGAATTAGGTGCACTTTCTGGAAGAGTTTTTGCCACTCTTTCCAACTCTTGTTGTTGTTGCTTTGCTGTCACTCTATCGGGTCCACTGTAGTAATCAACAATCTCTTTCATAAGTGGGACTGTTTCCATAGTTTCTTTAATGACTTGCTGCAAGAGAAAGAAACAGAAGTAAATTCAGCTAAAGAAGATGATCAACAAAGAAAAAGATGTCAAGAGAAAATGCTTCATTGAGTCAACAATCTCTTTCCTAGGTGGGACAATGTCCCATAGTTTCTTTGCTAAGTGGGACTTTGTCCAGACTGACTACAAGGAAAGGATGATTGGGTGATTCCGCCGGTTCTGGAGCTAACCGTATTATTAAGTGGTAAAGGTTATTTCGTGTTGTTAAAAGCCATTGCTTTGTTGCTTAAAGCGATGCAAACTGATGGTTATCATTTCATGGGTGAAGACATGCGCTTCAGATAAATGTGTGCTTTAAGCAACAACGTGCAAAGTGATTCACACGAGAAGCGATCGGTTCTTTGTGCTCACATTCGCTTTTCACTCCAAGCCTCATGGACCTTGTTGCCTGTTTGCGCTTTCCGCTTTTATAAAACTGTGGTTTTTCTATAGATGTTGACGCGAGAAAATGGAGGGGCACAACTTTAAGCTCCCTCACGGAAGAACCAAAGGATGATCGCTAGCAGTAAAGGCGTTGTTTTCTTCCTTCATTTCATAGCAAAAGGTTTTTTTCTTCCTTCCTTCATAGTGGAAGGCTATGAATTGAAGTTTGAACAGTGAAAGACTGTCCCTTTTAGCAGATTGCTTAGGCCCATATAATCTGAATCTTCGCTTAGGAAAGAAGTCCAAATTGACTTTTTAAATTGATCCTTCTTTACGGGAAACCTCCACAAACACTTTCATAACAACGCTTCATCTAAAGCTCAAGACTTCTGAACCTGCCACTACAAAGTACAATATCCAAATGTTCGGGAATGTAGAGTCCACAGCACAACTATAACTACATGTACTGTACTTAAATCCTTTTTTCACACTACTAGTCTATGGATTTCTTTTGACAAGGCTTCTACACATAAATCTGTATACTACTATAGATTCCACTTGGTATCGCTACAACCGGTGCCCGAAAGAGCTTGTGAGATTGTCAGACTAACATTCATATAACCATATTAATACTAGTGTAGTTCATACATCAGGTGCACCAGTCTCTCTCTTTCTCTCCCATTTTTAATGAAATCCATTTTAATGAAATTGACTGTTTTCCTGTAGAGGGGCCCCAGGCACAACAATTTTTTTTCACAAATAATTACAATATGAAGATCTTACAAGCAGATGGTGCAAAAGATAGATCAAATCACAAATAGAGGAATAGACGATATGGTTTAAGTGTAATATTATGTCAGGCCAGGTATAGCAGGATTAGGCAAGTGTTTAGATCGTTCCAAGTTCTAATATGATGTTACGGAATGACAAATTGACTACGGAGGAAACACAGAATACCCTGATAAACTAATTTAGGATCAGAAAATAGTGAAGATCCCATAACAAACTCTTTTTGATCGTTACAGAGATTCCTTAACATAGTTTTTTTTTGAATAGGTAACCATTTGTATATATAAAAGAAAACTCAGCACCAAAAGATTCCTTAACATAGTTGAGGCACCACAATATAGCAAATGGTTTATATAACAGAACGCAATATGCCAAAAGCAGAAACAAGTTGGACCCCATTTTACCTCCCACTCTTCTTGATCCTTAATCCCTTCATATGCCATGAGGAATGGCTTCATTTTTTCAAGAGCATCCCGAAGGGGAATTGGTGGTGTCTCGTCAATATCAGGATTGCTTTCAAAGTCTCCCATCAGGTACTCTGGTTCACATTCTATCTGTAGATAAAAGTAACATCACAGAACCATACAAAACAACTGAAAGTGAAGTGCTTGAATAGGATAAATCTTTCAACAAGCTAGATGGATTACCATCATGTTAGTGTGAAGGGCCTCTACATAGGCATCATCCATGGGAGAAGGCAACACTCTGGCACTCATTTCTTCAAAGCCTTCAGCCAATGTGTTCATAGATTCAGGTCCAAGTTTCTGAGCCAATTTCTCCCCATCCGCATCATCACCAAGATAAAACCCACTCTCTAAACTACCATCCTCATTCCCCTCATCACGACGATAACCTCTTCCCCTTCCTCTCCCTCTTCCCCTCCCTCCTCTACCTCTCACCGCACCAGGACCACCACCCCTACCTCTAAACCCACCTCCTCCTCCCATTCCCCTCCCACCACCACCACCATCGTCACTTCTCGACAATATCCCTACCGCCTTTTTTACCGCATCCTCCCTACTTAACCTCTGGGTAGGTGGGCTGCTCGCGCTCTCTCCAGGTTCGGCAGCAGCTTTCTGCTGCCGAACCCTGAGATGGCGATTCTCTTCCTTAGGTTTCTCAGATACATGAGAAGGTGTATTCATGGGCTTTCCTCTCCCCGCACCGGATAATACTGATATTATACTAGAAGGAAGATTAGGATCTTCTCTATGTTTCGGTGCATCAGAAGAGTTGGTATTAGAATCAGCTGTTTCTTCCACTTTAGAGAAGAAAATCGGTTTCCTCGGTGGCGGCGGCGGCTGCTGAGGTGGTGGCGAAAATGAGCCGATCCCACCTCTGCCACGTCCAGCATTAGGGTTATCGATGAAGGAAAATGAGGGAATAATTGGGGAAGAGGGGAATGGTTTACTTCGACCACGTCCATGTCCAATTCCAGGAGGGGCGGATTCGGGTTTGGAGTCATCGGGTTCGGATTTGCCCGGACTGAATCCAAAGTTGGGGGAATCGGTACCTCTACCCCGCCCTCTTCCACCACCGCCGCCGCCTGAGAAGGTTGAAAAGGCGAAGGAAATGGAAGAGGGTGGGGTGGTGGGGGGTCGGCCAATAGAGCAGTGAGAAAGCTTGCCTAAGCTTCGTCGCATTTTGTTAATCAGATCCCAAAGGGGAATGGAGTACGAGGGTTTAACGACCCAGTACAAAGTGTTTGACCTGGTGGTTTTGGGTTTCGATTTTGAAAAAGTGAATTCTACAGGGACTTCTTTCGTATTAAATTTTACGTAATAACACAAGTTTGTGCTTTGCTTGTTACAGTACACCAGTTTATTTTCGAATAACCCAGTCCCAAAGACTCATGAAAGTATTTAGAGGTAGGTTCAATTTCAATTTTATCCGCACAAGGGTAGCTAAATTGGTGTAGCAGTAGAGCGCAGGACCGCAAGGTCATGAGTTCGATCCCCTGCATAAACCTTCTTGGTTGAGCCTATCACACTTGATTGAGCCTGTCACACTTGGTTGAGCATGTCACACATGGCTTGTCAAGTGTGGTTAATCGGCTGACGTGGTTTACAGGCTATTGCGTCAATCCGGGGTTTACCATGTACGCACTCGAGAGAGTAACGGCTGCGGGTTCCTTCGTCAACAAAAAAGGTAGGTTCAATTTCAATCCAATCTTTTAAATGTGATATTAAACACGTGAATGGAGAATTTAGATGTGCTAAGTTGATAGTGTTGGAAATTAGCCTTTGGCGGGGAGATGCATCCACCCATCTTTGATGAATTAAACACTAGTGTTCCGTATGTTGGAGACCTCGTCTCTTTACACGCATCGTGATCTCTGAAGTGAGTAGAATGACCGTAGGGTAGAGAATCGTCTAATTTCGTTGAGAAATGAAGAGATATTAATTGGCAGTAAGGTGTTTGAGACGTGGAAATGTGGTGTGGGACAAATCCACATCGGTGGGAATAGGAAGAATTGTTTCTACATATAAGTCTCAAATTGGTAGGGTTTGGGACCCCAGGGGTATCTCATGTGTTTAAAGGAGGAAGACTAGATGTGCTTGGGTTGAGAGCTAAGCTCACGCCGTGCCGCCTTGCCCTTGGAAATCCGTCAGGTTCAGGGTTCCATGGTCCCCTGAGTGTGAAATTTGGGTACAGGGTGTGGTGTCTAATCAATATTATCTTTGGACCAGAGACTCGCCAGGATCTCTGATTTGATCCACTGAAGTTTCATATGCAGTTTGGACGAAATTCTTTCATATGTACATTTTGGTCACGGTTTCAATATTCTGATTTGGTCCCAATTTCTGGAGACTTTTACCAATCCTTGACTGCGTTTTGGAGCATTAACCAGCCATTATTTGGTGATTAATTCCTCCATTAACTGACCGATGCCCATTGGCGGTTGGCAAACGCTGATGGCCGTTAACGGCCCGTGTTTTGGCGGTTGGCTGACCCGCTTCTCGCTTCTATAAATTGAGCCTTCTTTGGCTCAAATCGATGCGAGAAATGAAGAGCAGCGGCGCCCGCAAGACGGTGATAAACACAGCAGCAAGCGCCTTTGCAAACACTGAAAAGCATCGCGAAAATACCTCAAAACGGTGAGCAATTGTCACGAAAATCGGTGAGCAAACCCACACATATACACAAGATATACACTACGAGGAGACACACTATATACCACAGAGACAAAAGAGAAGAGTATTGAAAACTTCTTCCTTCCATTCCATATCTTGACAAGGCGAGTCATATTTGTTTTCTTCAGCACTCGATTTATTGGCTTTGTAGTGTTGAGATTAAAGTGTTGTTTTATCTTGGGAGACTATTGCCCGCTAACGTAAAAGCATATATACTGGGGGCAATCTTGTCTTAAGAGATAGAGGGTTATCCTCGACTCAACACACAACGTTGTAACCATCGATTTAGTTGTTTTTGATTTGAGTTGCTCAAGATTCAAGCGCAACAAACTTATGGCGGGTTCAACATTGGCTTTGCAAGGTGATCAGATTCAAGACACAACACACATGCTGGCGATTTGAAGATTGACCATTTATTTATCCTTCGAACATTTGTAATAGTTATTACTTCCGTCTTGCTTTATAAAGTACCATAGAAATTCCAACAATTTAAGACAAGAATCGTATTGTAATACTATTAGTATTGAAGATGTCGGGGTCAAAAGTTGTGTGACCAAATCTGGATATGGCAATGGTTTTGGTAGAAGAGGTGATGATGATGAACATGTTCATGGTGTCACGTACCCAGGTAGGGGAACAAAGCGCTCGAGAGCACAGAGGATGTCGGTTGGGACAAGAGAAGCGAAGATATGCTTTCTATCTTGCATTGAAGGCTATGTCATCCCGAGACAAAAGATCCTAATAATGGTAGAAGAGCTGGACACTCGGTTTGATGAAGTGACTGAAGTGAGCCAGAATCCGAAGTTGGGATAAGTAGTTTTTCTTACTTGTCAAGAATAAAGATTAAATAAGGTCTGATTAAAAATTGATTAAAGTAAGGAGGAATATGAAAATAATTTATATTTCTTACGCTTTAAAAATCAAAAGTTTAATCTCATCTTCTTTTCCGTCTAAACATTGGGTTGTAAAGCAACTTAAAAAGATCCGTTCTTTTAAGTGTAATTATTAAAGTGAGTAAAGTATGTTAGCATCACGAGGGAGTAAGATCCAGCATTGTCTGCAGCTGTTACAACTCTTAAGTAGCGCCAAGAATTATCTGGGCACCAATCATATGGAAGAAGTTTAAAAGTTAAAGGCGTTGAGCTTTGTCATACTATTTGGGAAAGATCCTCGTAGGATGATATTGGACACTCAGTCATATAAGCCTCGAGGGCTGGAGTGGGCCAAAATCCTTTGATATGATGATGTTGGACACTTTCGGTCATATAAAGCCTCGAGGCGTGGGTGGGGCAGAATTCATTTCATAGGAAAAGTAATGGACACCTAGCAAGGTGGGCTAGGTTTCAGTCTTAATGATCGAAGGCCAAGAAAGCGTAAAAGTGGACACTCGATGCTAAAGCAACTAGAGTGGGCCAGTATCGAGATCATATATGATGCGGTTGCGCCTAACCACGGGCAGAGGTTGTTCATGTGACAACGCCACCTCTAAATCGAAGAATTTGGAGAGGTTTGTCCTCAATAGGACTTGAGGAATGAGATCAGCTACAAAGAGGTGATACATGTTCTAACTTGGTTTAAGGGGCGTTGTTGGTCAAGTTGGTTTGAGACTAGTCCAACCCAGTGCGTAATAACTAAGAATGGTACAACATGTCTATAGCCCAGATGAATGATATATTTGTAATCACGATGCATCATGCCATGTAGATTAAGACACGTTAAATAGTAAGTCATTCAAAAGCTGATGTTGAGATTGTTGCCTCCTTTCGATATAAACCCTCAAAATGAATGTGGCGAAGAGGCAAAATCACCTTTCAAATTCCGTCAAGAGGAATAGCGAAAGAAGCCGCTCCTCATAGAACTTAGTCACGCCTACTTGGGCGATTTGGAAGTTTATACAAAATAGAGGGGAGACAAGCACGTTGTGACCTTCATTGATGATGGTACAGCGTATGGAATCCTTTTGTTTGTTAAAAAAAGCAAAGATCGGATTGTTGAAGCGGATAAGCGCTACATCAACTAAGCCTATGGATTACGAAATTCATAGCGATATAGAGGGAGAATGTGAAGCATCGTTCATTAAACGATTCATTTCTCACCTTTCGTCAACAGTGTTAATAGCGCAAAGTAAATGCGCCCAAATTATGTGGGGTGGCTTGGTAAAAGTTGGAACACTGGAGTAGTCGGTTGTACCTAAGGCGTAGATTGCATATCCGGCTAGATGCGCAAATAAAGTGATGATAAGCCTCTTGGCGTGAAGAATCTTGAATTCTTTGAAGATAGCTTTCCTTGAAAAGGAAAAAGGAGTAATTGCTCAAGGTTAACAAGAACTTGCGAGGTACGACCGTCAGGAACTAGGCGTTAGTATCTACAGACTCGAAAGTTCTTGGCTATCCAACTTAATATTCGGATCTGCGAACTCGGGGATTCTAGATGTTGAGCGAGGCGAGCAAATAAGGGGACAAAGACTTGTTCCATCCCTTCTAGCTTGTAGGGTTAAGAATGAACCATGGATAATTAACAAATAAATGTCGTCTCAAAAAGCCTTTGCTTTGGAAAGAAGCTACAAAGAGAGAAATAAACTACTATCATATAGAACCATACTTGCGTAATGGTTTATCTTCCTCAGGAAAAGAACCTTTGGGTTGTAAGATGTGCTCCCACAGTGGTAGCTTCACATCCAGGGCCATTCGCAGTCTTGCGTGGCATGAATGTTGAATTAGCCTTCCCAAGGAGGAGTTGGAAGAAGAGGATCGAGTTGGTTTCTTTGAGGCTGTTGGGCTTCTGCGAACTTTCATTTGGTCCACGAAATGTTTACATTTTGGTCTGAAAGTTTGGATAAAGCGAAACAATGAATCGACCCGCGAAACATTGACTCTGAAATTAAAGCCAGCGGTTGGAGAATCAATCACGAAAGTAAAAGTCATATTGAAACAAAGTCTCGATATGAAAGATATGGGGTATCACGGATGACATCTTAGAATTGGATTTCTAAGACATCTAATCGAACTTATCGATAGTTGGCGATCCTCGTTGAAGCCCGCGAATGGATATGAATCATAGAACCGGCCAGTTGGAATCATGCGCCCGTAGACAAGGAGCGATATGCTCAGTCATGTGTAATGTAGTGTATTGTTATCGCAGGCTTTGTGTCGACTAAGCGATCAGTTAAACTAAGGTTCAGCGATGATTTTAATACATGATCGGTAGGCGTTAAGTCGGATATGGCGATATCTGAATTATTTGCTTATCTACAGATTATAGTCGATGTCCACGGTTTCTGGGAAATTTCTGATGATACAACCGACATCAGTCCAAGAACACCAAGCCACAAGTAAATGTGTATGGTGGGTCTTGGAAAATCCTCAAGCAACTTGCATCGCCGATTCATGATGGAATCGAGTTTATCGCTTTATACAAAGCATGAAAGAAGTTGAAGTAACCCACGCTTGCTAGAAGGCGTCCCTATTGGGAGATACGTATGTGGCCAGCTTATACTTTGTACAAGCTGCGGGTCGACCGGGAAGGACGGATAGCGGCGTCTGAACATATCTTTTAGGATCTGTCGGAGACATAAGACCGTATGGCAGTTGATCATCACGGATGTCACATCATTGTTTACTAACTAAGGGACTACCCGAAGATCAAGTGTTCTGCATGTCTAGGGGAATTGGTTTAAAACCCAAACAATACGAACTTTTGCGGTGGAAACCCAACCATACTGATTGGAGATCCCAAGAATTTGGTTCAATGGGAAAACTAAGCGGCAAAAGGTTCAGTTAGCGCGGTGGAAGCGAAATTAAGCGGATGATGATTATGTGCACGAAAAACATGAGTCCAAAGTTGTTCCGCGATAGACATTAAAGTCTTTTTGCATGGTGGGTAAGGTTAAACCCAAACCTTTTTAAAAGATCCTCAAGCGGTTGAGGTTAAGGTTGGGGAAACTTTTAATGATTCTAACACTTGAGAGTGGGGGTATAGAAGGATACCTTGTAGGAGATCACCTATGTTTAAGTGCACGAGGATGGCGCCTCGAATGAACGCACTTAAGAATCAAGTGTCCATGGCCTAGCGGACGTAAACGTAGAAGGAAAATGAATAAGAAAGAGTTATTATTGTGTTGATATCGTTGTCTTGGCTTGCACTAAACAGCGACGGTTCAAGACATCACGTTCGCGCTTGATGAAAGTAAGTCCGATGGTATTCAACTAGGGAAGGTTCAAAGCGTAAGTTACCTATCGATGCAATATCTTATGAAAAGATTCTTTGAAATGTGAGGCTCGTGTGTGCGCCACAATCTCTCTTTCATAGAGGGGATTGTTGAAATTAGCCTTTGGCGGGGAGATGCATCCACCCATCTTTGATGAATTAAACACTAGAAAATTTAGTATGTTGGAGACCTCGTCTCTTTACATCATGATCTCGAGTGAGTAGATGGCCAGTAGGGCAAATAAATCTAATTTCGCCGAGAAATGAAAGAGATATTGGTCCATGAAGTAAGGTGTTTGAGACATGGAAATGTGGTGTGGGACAAATCTACCACATCGGTGGGAATAGGAAGAATTGCTCTCTATATAAGTCTCAGGTGGTAAAGGGTTTGGGACCCCGCGGTATCATTGTGTTTAAAGCCGAGAAGACCTGGAGTGCTTGGGTTCGAGGCTAAGCCACTGCTGCCGCCTTGCCAAATCCGTCCGGTTCAGATTCGAGTCCACAGGTCGTGGGTGTATTTGTGAAACACATCTAATATTATCTTTGGACGAGAGAACTACCGGATGTACAGTTTGATCCTCGAAGTTTCATATGTATACAGTTTGGACCCGGAAATTCTTTCATATACGATTTGGTCCCTGAAGTTTCAATATTTACTGATTTGGTCCCAATTTACGGAGACTTTTACTATCCACCGTTGAATTTGCGTTTTGGAGCATTAACCAGCCATTATTTGGGTGATTAATTCCTCCATTAGCGACCACTTTATGGCGATTGGCGCGCGCCTTTGATAGCGTTGCGGCCGTTACTGGGTTGTTTAATGCCTCACAATGGCCATTACTTGACCATGTTTTTGGCGATTGGACAACCCGCTTCTCCTTGCTATAAATTGAGCCTTCTTTGGCTCAAATCGATTGAAATGATCGAAAAACTCGCAGCACAGCGGTGATAAACACCGCAACGGTGAAAAACAAGCTGACGCAAACACCATGGCTGTCGCACGAAAATACCTCAAAGCATTGAGCAAATTGTCACGAAAATCAATGAGCAAACCCACACATATACACAAGATATACACTCACAGAGACACACTATATACGCAGAGACAAAGAGAAGAGTATTGAGAAACTCTTCCTTCCTATTCCATATCTTTGAGCGAGTCATATTTGTTTTCTTCGCCCGGACTCGACCTATTGGCTTTGTAGTGTTGAGATTAAAGTGTTGTTTTATCTTGTGAGACTATTGTACAAGCTAGTAAAGCATATATACGGGGCAATCTTGTCTTAAGGATAAGGGCTATCCTCGACTCAACACACAACGTTGTAACTATCAGAGATTTAGTTGTTTCTTGATTTCAGTTATCAAGATTCAAGGCCTACAAACTTAAGGCGATTCTCAACATTAGCTTTGCAAGGTGATCAAGATTCAAGACACAACACACATGCGGCAGTTTTGAAGATTGACCATTTATTTATCCTTTCGAACATTTGTAATAGTTATTACTTCCCGTACTGCTTTATAAAGTACCATAGAAATTCCAACAGATAGTTGATACCATTTGTAACTTACACATCTAAATTATTGAGTATTTGTATTATTCTTTCATGATTTTCTTTGGTACTTATTTATTGCCCTGATACATTGCATTTGAAGCACCATTACATGCTTCTTTCTTTAAAAATACAAATTACTCTGTTTATTTAAGGTCTAATCCAACTAGTATTGCTAACATACACTCATAACTTATAAATTGCTGCTTTTGGTGGTAAATGAATATATAGTCCGATGGTGCTATGTACATACCACAGTCGCCAAGAAAGTAACCTCCTTGTCACAACTCACAAGATTCATCCATAGTCTATAACTAATATAAGTTGTTGTTCAATCATTTTATGTGTATTTCAATTATTTTATTAGATATATGTTACCTTCTATCAATATAAAAATTGAATTATTTTATTCATCAAAATTATAGACAGATTAAATAAAATTATATAACATTTTTAGTCTCTGCTAATATTTGAAAACTAATCTCCAAAGTTCTTTAATAACTCGTTAGTTAAGGATTTTTTCTAGTTGGAAAGTGTTTTCAGGCGTGTAGTAAAAAATATTTTTTGAAATTTTATTTATTAAAGATTCATAATACTGATAAAAAATCAGATAGTATTGTGGTGAATTAAAGATGGATAATAACGTCAAAGTTTATTCAAAGTATTAATACGACGTTAAGAATTAAGATAGTACTGCTTGTGTACGAAAATGACTTTCTTCCAAAAATGAAGTCATTTTTTTCTCCGTTGATACTAACCACTAAACATAGAAAAGGACGTGTAGGTGTTTGGCCACGTGTTTTTAAATTATATTTTCATACTTTACTATCATATCATCGTTTTTATGCAATTTAGATATAATTTCAACTTCAACTTTATGTCATGATTTGAAATCTCAAATCATGAAAAAATATGTGATTTGAGATTCCAAATCATGATATCAACCTTTTTAAAATATAAAATTTGACCATAAATTTATATTTTGTAAAAAAAATCATAAGTTATTAGGTATACCAATTGATAGACTTTTTATTGTATTACAATCTTTTTTGTGAGATAATCAAAAGAGTGATGAAATATTCACGGAATATGAATATGTGAGAGAATTATATTAAAAAGTAGTTACACTACTATTCATGTTCAATTTTATCATTTGATGTTGTATTTTAGAAAGGTCTTCTAGTCGCGTATTAATTTTGTTATTCACTATGACTTGCTTATTTAGTAAGATTGCATAAAAATTAATTTTGATGATTTTCACAATTTATGTAATTTTTATGTTAATAAGAAAAAATACAACTTAAAAATCTAAATTATATATTCAAATAAAATTTCAAATAATCATAATTTCAAATGAGTCAAATCATATTCAGACTCTTTAATATTTTTATATTTTCCTTGGACCAAACACACCCTATATCTTTTTCTATTTATATGATGATGCAAATACAAGTAGTACCAACTACCAAGAACTCCACCAATTATCAACTACCAAGTCTAATCCAGATTAACAGCTAGCTATGGATTCATCAAGAATCACTCTCCGTCCATACAGATCAACGGACGTTGATGATCTACTCTCATGGGCATCCGATGATCGCGTAACCCGCTCCATCCATTTCAACACGTTGACTTCCAAAGAAGATGCGTTGACCTTCATCGACAAGTCCTCCATCCCTTGGCGTCGATCCATATGCATCGACGACCGTTCGATCGGGATCGTGGTGGCACGGCCCGGATCAGGCGATGACAGGTGTCGAGCCGAGATAGGATATGCTTTAGCAGTTGAGTATTGGGGACAGGGAATTACACCCAAGGCTGTGAAGATGGTTATTCCTGTAATTTTCGAAGAGTTTCCTGAAATAGTAAGATTGCAAGCATTATCTGATGCTGAAAATAAGGCATCACATAGGGTGTTGGAGAAGGCTGGGTTTGTTAAAGAGGGTATGTTCAGAAAGTATTTTTACTTTAAAGGTGAAATTAAGGATGTTGTACTTTATAGTTTTCTTTCCACTGATTCTATACCTTAATAAATTTTTAAGATCTGTGATTTCAACATCATCTTCTTGAGCTCCTTTTTTGTTCTCATCAACAACTGGTGTTTAATTAAGCTCCCGTTTGGCTATAGACTTTAAAATTAAATTTTTAAAATTTGAAATTATGTTTGGACATGCATTTTACTTGAAAGAAATTTAAATTTTTGTGGATAGAAATCTCAAAAACCCAAAATTGGTATGAACCAGTTTCTGAAACTTGAAAATTCTTTAAGATAAATTTTCAAAGTTTACTCTAAAATCTATGATCAAATAAATATTTTAAAATCTGATGTAAAATCTAGAACGAAACACTAGCTTATATTCTTTGTGTACGTGAGTTGGATGAAAAAGATAAGATGGGAGATATATGCAAAACCCCAATTGCAAGTTGTTGACTATCGTGAACCGCAATTTGCGATTTTGTCGACTACTTGTTATTTATATGATTTTTACCTATTGGATTGATCCATGTTGGTTTCTCTTAATTCTTCACCAAATTGGCTGCAAAAGCTAGAATTCTATGGTGTACACATGTGCTAGAATGGCTTTTAGGCCCTTTTGGTTGAGAATTTAAGCGGCTTCAAATGGACAGTTGGATTGAATTTACACGAATTAAAATTGACTGAATTAATAAATAAATGAGACAAACAAATAGGGAAGTTTTATCTATATACACAAAATTATAAAACTAAATATGATGGTTTTCATTTAACTATCTAATATAACTGAAAGAAATAATCTCTTGATTATTTTCATTAATGAAGAGGTATATATACATGATATACAATATCTAAATATGAAAAATAAATCTACATTTTTCTAATACAAAACTAATTCCGAGTCCTAATATAATATTAAACCATAATTACAATTGTACAAGAATTTTACAAATATGATAATTTGTGTCATTAATTTTCGGTCCATGGTATTTACGATTTTGACCGTGTATACCTTCTATCTCACCCCCGCAGTCATAGCGGGTGATTGTCGTACGTTGAGGCTGTCCCTAAAATCTTCAAACATAATCAATGGAAGACTCTTAGTAAAGATGTCAGCAATTTGATACCTGTAAGGGACATGCAACACACGTACTTGTCCTCGAGCTACCTTTTCTCGAACAAAGTAAATATTCATCTAGATATGTTTAGTGCGCTGATGTTGGACCGGATTTTCAGAGAGGTAAACTGCACTAACATTATCACAGTAGACCAATGTAGCTTTTTGAATAGGAAAGTGAAGCTCTAACAGAAGATTACGCAGCCAACATGACTCAGACACCACATTGGCTACCCCTCGATACTCGGCCTCTGCACTGGATTGAGATAAAGTAGCCTGGCATTTTGCCGACTAAGAGACCAAATTATCACCAAGAAACATGCAATAACCAGATGTCGAACGTCTGGTATCTGGACATCCACCTCAATCAGCATCTGTATAAGACGCTAGAGTAGAGACGGATGATTGATATAAATGCAATCCATAATCAAGTGTGCCCTGTTTGTATCGTATAATACGTTTGAGCGTATGCATGTGCTCAATCCGCGGATCATGCATAAATAAAGACACATGTTGTACTGCATAAGTAATATCAGGTCTCGTAAAAGTAACATATTGAAGAGCCCCTACAAGACTACGATAGTGGGTGGGATCCTCATATGGTGTGCTAGAAATAGCACTCAGCTTCGATTTTGTATCAACTGGAGTAGAAGAAGACTCACACGATAACATGTCATCTCTTTCAATAATCTCAGCTACATACTTCTTCTGTAATAAAATAAACTATCTGTATGACGAGTGACAACTATACCAAAAAAATAACTTAAGGGCCCCAAGTCTTTCATAGCAAATTCTAAACTTATGAGGGACATGATAGACTTGCGCAGATTATCAGACGAGACAGTCAAAATTATATCATCCACATATAACATAATGTATTCTAGAGAAGTACCACGACGATAGATGGACAAAGAATGATCAGACCTGCTGTGAGAAAACCCAATAGTAGACACATAATCTGCAAACCTCTTATACCAAGCATGTGGGGGCTTGCTTAAGCCCATATAAGGACTTCTTCAGCAAATAGACATGGTGAGGATAATTAGAGTCCTTAAAACCCAAGGGGTGATGCATGTATATTGTCTCTTTAATATCACCGTGTAAGAAATTATTTTTCACATCCAGCTGATGGATGAGCCATGTTTTTTAGAGAGACAGATTAAGCACAGTGCGAATGGTTATCGATTTGACCACCGGACTAAATGTCTCTACACAATCCACGTCAACCTGTTGTGTTTTAGCATCACCTACAAGACGGGTCTTATGCCTCTCAAAAGAGCCGTCATAATTTTCTTTATGAGTAAAAATCCACATAGAACGAATAATATTGACACTAGACGGACGGGGCACCAACTCCCACGTCTTATTTTCAATAAGAGCATTATATTCATCATCCATGGCCATTTTCCAATTCGGGTCATGAAGGGCAGACACTGGATTACGTGGTAGGGGTGATTTAGTGACATTAGAATTAAGATTAAAATGTCGTTTTGATTTAAAAATACCTTGTTGTCTACGAGTAACGGGCCCTTGACTCGATATAGAATTGATCAGAATTTGGGTAAGTGACGGGTCGGTAGGGGACTGGCCAGCAGTCAGTGGGCCCGCTGGCCCAATAACCGTTGGCTGAAATGGGGGGAGCATTATTTGGGCCAACATGCAGTGGGCCTGCTGGCCGTAATCCTGAAGCTGAATCGGGAATTGGGACGGACCCGAGAGAATGTGGGCCAGCATGCAGTGGGCTTGCTGGCAGAATTGGATCACGGGTAGGTTGGGCACACTGTTGGAGAACATACGGTGAGAGCCCATCATCCAAAAAATTATAATTCCTAGGCACAGAATTAGACAAATTAGCAAACGAAAATTGGGTTTCATAAAAAATGACATGACGATTAATTATGATTTTATTAGCGGATAAATCAAAACTTTTGTAACCACGATGATCAGATGGATAACCCAAAAATACACAAGTGGTAGAACATGCTTGTAATTTGTTAATTGTAGTAGATGGAAAAAGCGGATAGCACAAACACTCAAATACCCTAAGATGAGAATACGAGGGATCGTTATTATAAAGATTTTTTAGGGGTGATTGATATGCTAAACCTTTGCTAGAGAGTATGTTAAGGAGGTATGTAGCTATTTGTAACGCATGATGTCAAAACGATGGAGGTAATGAAGCATGGGCTAATAAGGTTCAAACAATATTATTAATGGTACAAATTTTTCTTTCGGTCTTCCCATTTTGTGAAGACGTATGAGTACAAGAAAATCGAAAAAGATATGACATGAGCGTCACAAAATTTCCGAAATGGCCCATTATCATATTATCTACCATTATCACATTGAATATTTTTAATTTTTCGTTAAAATTGGGTACGGATGAAAGCTCTAAAGGAAAAATACATAAAAAATTAGAATAATCATCCAAAAATAAAATATAATAACGAAGGCCCAAAGAACTCAAAACGGGAAATTAAAATTGAAGCTCAATTTTGATTAACAATGGAGGCAAACACAACAGCAACAGTAAACAAAGTTACGATACTCTATCACAACCATCCTCTTCATATCCAAGCAGCGGATTTTCCATGAGTAGTATTGATATCTGAAAGTATATATGTCCTAGAGACAATCTATATTAGGGACATAATGTACTTGAACACATTCGTATTATTAATAAGATTAATATTTATGACATTTGCAATTATTGAATTATTGTTTGATTGTTTGCAATTATTCATATATGTGCATCACATGAGCTTACATTGTCATTATTAGAGTGAGATATTAATGATAGAACGTAACTCTCAAAATAGCCTCGACTAATGATCATCGAGAATGGGATATCGATGATATACTACAAGTCGACATGTGGTCTGCATCACATTCTTGGAGAATGTAGTATGTCTCACAGCTACGAGTAATGGTTACTCGTGATGGACACATGGATATTTTGGAGGAGTATTGGTATGCCCTGCCGATAAACTATTTGTTATACGTGTCTATAATGTTATTGGTGTGTGGAATATAAAGGTCTTTTGACTTGAGGTCAATACATACCTTGTTTACAGAATGATGTATTTTGATCAAGTTCTAAACTTAAACTCTTTCTGGATGAGATACGACTTGTGTTTGGTGTATCGGGATGTAAATCAAGGTGGTTGTTGAGCCAAGAATATGATTCATTCCTCGATTGGAAATTCGAGAGAGCACTCAAGTTCTCAATGTTATTAGGTTGACTAAAGTCAATGGCCAGTGCAAAAGACATATTTAGAATATGGTCTAGTTGTCAACTAATAAATATGAGATAAAGTAATTAAGCCATTTGGATAGACATTTGACAAATTCTAAGCTTAATCGAGTGTGTCGCGAATGAAAGGAATTTATAGTTCCGCATAAAGGTTAAGTTTGCTCGATTCATGTAAACGTACTTCACATATTGAGTTGGATAAAATGTGTTGGATATATTATATGGGTACTCGGACAAATATAGAGAAGCAATTGGGCCAAAAATTACTGGCCCAAAATCGGCACCTTGGCCGTCCACTTGGACGTGTGAAGTGGACCAGCTGGGCTAGTCCACTGAACATTAAAATGGGCCAGGTTTTCCTGTTTTAAATCTGCTTAGGTTTTGTACTGAACTCCTATATAAACAACACAACCCCCATAATTATGAAGTTAGTCAGTCAGAAAAACAGAGGATTCTAAACTTAGAGCCTTGAATTACTTTCTCTCTTCTAACAAAAGAATTCTTAGCGTTCTTCGTTAAATAAATACACTAGAGTTGGAACTTGCAATCGAATGAACAACTTGGATACCATAGTTGTGAATCCAGCATACGAAAGCCTGTAAGTTTTCTTTTGTAGTGTTTTGAACACTTTGTATGATTATCGTATAAGCCATGTCAGGATCATTGTTGGGTAAGTAAAATTTTAAACTTCCGCTGTGCTTACGAACCCAACAAATCCCTACAGTGGTATCAGAGCTCAGGCTGGTTTAAATGATTATACGATAATCATAATAACAATTACGTGGAAAAATTAATTATTTCAATTTATTAAATTGATTTTCGGAATTTAAAAAAAAAATTACCGTGAACAGTAACCGACAACACTGTTTCGGCGTGAACAGTGGCGGCAGTCACTGTTCCGACATTAATTCAATTAACTTTCGAAAAAAATTATCGTGAACAGTAACCGCAGCCACTATTAGGCGAGCGATGGCGGCGATCCGATTTGATGGGGCGATGGCGTTTAGATGGATTTTCAGCGATTTGACATGTTCTAACACCGTCTCCACTATTATTGAGAAATAGATGGTCGATAAATGTGTTGAGAGGTGACGGGACACGGTAGACGCTAGAAAAGCCATCAACGGCGGGGCTATTTTCGGCAGCCTCGGGTGTCGAAATTGTGAAGTAATACCACCACAGTGATCGTCTCGACGAGAGGAATCGAACAGTGGTGGTGCTACACGGCGAACGTGACCGGAAAAGGAGCACCACTGATGGTTCTGGAAACCGCCAGCGGCGGCTCAATTTTCGGCCGTCGTAGGCCACCAATCCGAGAATGAAAACCACAGGTGAGTTCAGCTCGACGTGGCCGTCGACCGGTGGTTTTTAATTCCGTCAATTTTGTCCCGAAATCCGAATCCCAAATTTGATTTGGGTTGGAATTAATTTTGAAAATTTGAAATAGTTTAAGAACCTAATTGTAATTAAATTAGGGTTTCTGAAATTGTAATTCAGCCCTTGGGGCGAATCTGGAAATTTTAGAAGTTTCTGGAATTATAATTAGGTCCCTGGAAATTTTCTGGAAATTTAAAAGGGTTTTAAAAATCAGCAGATTTGGTCCTTGGGGCAAATCTGTAAATTTCAAAAAAGCAGATTTGCTCCTGGGGCAGATCTGTAAATTTTTGAAAAGCAGATTTGGTCCCTGGGCAAATTTGAAATTATTTTAATGTTCTGAAAATTGCAGAAAATTTCCTGAAAAGTAAATTTTAATTTCTGAATTATTAAGGGACTGTTTTGATGAGCAGAAAATTCCGAAATTGAAAATTGAATTTTAAATTTGAAATTTAAAATATTTTCTAAGTTGAAATAAATTAATTAGCCCACGATTATTGTTATTTAGCATGTTGTTTGATAATATGCGCTTGAATTAATTGTGTTCCCTAATTGTTTAATTGTATGTCATTTAAATAATTAGTATTGTGTCCGCATTATAATGGGACTGAGTTATTTAACTCACAATGTAATGAATTATTTGCTTCAAAAGGTATTATCCATCAGAGCAGTTGTGCTTACACACCCCAACAAAATAGGACTGTGGAAAGAAAGCACAGACACATCTTAGAGGTGTCTAGGGCTTTAAAATTTGAGAGTAACATTTTCATAAGATTTTTGGGTGATTGTGTGAAGACTGCAGTGTACCTTATCAACAAATTGCCCACAACAATGTCAGAGGGAAAAATACTTTTTGAAATGCATCATAAAAGGGTACCTACACTAGATCATCTTGTAGTTTTTGGTTCCTTGTGTTATGCTAGCAGGTTGCATAAAGGGGACAAATTTTCATCTAGATCTAGGAAAGTTGTTTTAATTGGTTATTCTGAGACACAAAAAGAATACAACTTGTATGATCTTGATGATAAGGTATTCTTGGTAAGAAGAGATGTAATGTTCAGAGAACACACACATCCTTTCAAAGATGGTGCACAGTCTGATTCGACTAATATACTCACTCATACTGAAGAACAATCTACCTTGAATTTATATGATCATGATGTGAGTCATAGCTCAGATGTTAGCAATTTACCAATACTAGTTGAAGATCGTGTGCTTGATAATCATCATCTTGAACCCATAAATATATCTTCTGATGAGAACATACCAGATGATGTATTAGATCATGAAAATTCAGAAGGAGTATTAGCTCATTTAGATGACATTGCAGAAGTTTTGCCTCCTGCTGATGTAGTAGAAGAACCAGTTGTTATTGAACCCCCAGGTAGAGAACCTATTGCCAAAGAAGTACAAAAACCTGCTCAAGAGGTTGTTGTTGAAGAAGTAATACCTTATACAAGACCTAGTAGATCTCACAAAACACCTACATGGCTTAAGGATTTTGTCATTGATCCTAAGACTTCTAAAACTTGTTCATACCCTCTTTCTAACCACATTTCCTATTCACATTTGCCTTCCCAGTATTTGTGTTATTTGGGTAATGTATCTAATAAATTGGAACCAAGGTCCTTTCAAGAGGCATCCTAAAATTCTACATGGATTAAGGCGATGCAAAATGAGATTGCAGCCTTGGAAAGCAATCAAACATGAGTACTGAGTACTTTGCCCCCAGGAAAAATAGTTATTGGTTCCAAATGGGTATATAAGGTCAAGTATTTATCTAATGGGCAAGTGGATAAGTATAAAGGTATGTTGGTTGCAAAAGGTTATACTCAGAGTGAGGGTCTTGACTATCATGAAACTTTTTCCCCTGTGGCAAAGATGGTAAGACTGCCATTACTGTAACAGCTTCTAAAGATTGGCCCTTATATCATATGGATGTTAATAATGTCTTCCTTCAAGGTGATTTAATGGAGGAAGTATATATGTCATTACGTCAAGGCTTTCACAAACAGGGGGAGAAGACTGTATGCAAACTTTTCAAGTCTTTATATGGCTTAAAACAAACTTCAAGGCAGTGGAATATTAAATTATCCATTGTCTTGGTTGAAGCTGGCTATCTTCAGAGTCCACATGATTATTCTTTATTTACCAAGCAGAAAAGGACATACATTGTTGTGATTCTGATATATGTTGATGACTTGCTCATCACATGTAGTAATGAATCTCTCATTGCAGATGCCAAACAGACTCTTCATAGAAAATTTCAAAGTCAAGGATTTGGGAATTCTGAGGTATTTATTGGGGATTGAAGTCATGAGGTCTCACAAAGATATCCTACTTAACCAAATGAAGTATGCCTTAGAGTTCATATCCAATATAGGTTGAGTGATGCTAAGTCAGCATCCACACCCTTAGAAGCAAATGTCAAACTCACTTCTATGGAATATGATGAACTTGTGGGCAAAACTGATGATCCATGTCTAGTGGACATCACTACCTATTAGAAGTTGATTGGGAAGCTGATATATTTAACCATTATCAAGCCAAATATATGTTTTGATGTGCAAGTACTTAGTCAATTTATGCAATATCCGAAGCAGTCACACTGGAAAACAGTAGTTAGAGTTGTGAGATATATAAAACATGCACCAGGTCTAGGAATCTTATTGAGGAAAAACAGTATCAACAACATAACTGTATTTTGTGACTCTGATTAGGCCTCCTATCCCAATACTAGAAGGTCAGTGACAGGGTATGTGGTACAACTTGGAGGCTCACTGATCTCTTGGAAATCAAAAAAGCAGCACTCTGTTAGCAAGAGCTCTGTTGAGGCTGAATATAAGAGCATGGCAAATGTTGTTGCAGAGGTAATCTGGCTTGTTAGATTACTGCAAGACTTGCAAGTATCAGTTGATCTGCCTATCAAGCTATGTTGTGACAACAAGGCTGCTATGCAGATAACATCCAATCACATGTTTCATGACCGTACAAAAATATAGAGATTGACTGCCATTTTGTGAGAGAAAAGCTCAAGAGTGGTTTGATCAAGCCTGAGTATGTAACAACAAAGTCACAACTGGCAGACCTGCTCACAAAAGGCCTAGGTGTGGCTCAACATCATCTTCTTCTGTCCAAGCTTGGTGTTCTGAATGTGTTCCAACCACCAGCTTAATGAGGAGTTTTAAGTAGGTGATCAAGTTATAATTAGGGGATGTGGTTAGTTAGTTGCAGAATTAGTTAGTGTGCACATGCATTGCACATGACATTATTAAGTGACCAGTATATAACTGATCTTAGGCTCATTTATGTACACTTGAAGCATTAATATGAAATAGAACTTATCTTCTCCCTCTTCTAAAAAATTCTCTCTCTACACGGTTACTGCATGTATCCCCAATCACCATTGATGATTGTTTGAGCTTTCATTAACAGAATTTATCAGAATTGTAGGTGCAATATTCTTGTATTTTTTAAATTTTCATGTTAGAATTCATGGCTCTGCTACTACTTTTGAAGTAGTTTATCAAAACTCCTCTTCATCATCCTCTTCTTTTTCTCCTCCTTCATCTTTCATATTCTCCATTATCTTCATATGTGATGAACAAAATTGAAAACCCATTATTGCCACAGGGGGTCTTGACTATATGAATTCTCATTTTTTTTATTTAAGTTCATATCATATCATCATAATAATAAATAAAATAAAAATAAACAATACATTAAAAATATATATAAATATTATTATTAATAATAATAATAATAATAATAATAATAATAATAATAATAATAATAATAATAATAATAATAATAATAATAAAAGTTCCTTACTACGACCTATCTTCAACTAGTAGCTATTACCTATATGGATTTTTTTCTTTCATTGCGCCTATCTTTAGCTAAGTCACGCATTTGGGGGTCTTTTGAAGACCACTTCCTTCCATGTAAATTTAGGTCTACCCCGTTCGTCCCCTTTTAACGCCTTCACTATCCATAGTTTCACACCTACGTAACGGTGCATCTATTGGTCGAAGTGAAAATCAATTTCAAACATTCGAAAAAAAATCATCTGCATGATCAAAGATGAGAAACAAAGAGCCACGAGTAATTGAATGAATTTTGGCCGTACGTCTTATATTTCTTGACAAATGTTATAAATCAAAAGGGGTATTGATCTCTACCGGATAGAAGATATCTCATTTTAGGACCACCAATTAATGTTCCTATTATAATAGTCAAAATTTAGAAATATCAACAACTAGACCGGTTAAGCAACTGTTCTCTAATCTCTAAGTCATGTGGGTGCATTAGTCCAATTTGGACGACATTGTTTAACAAGACTTTTGCACATAAACGTATAATGGTAGGATGAACTTCATAAATAGATGTCATTTGTGTCACAAGCAAATTCATCTGTTACAAATTCCTGGAACATCAACAATGGACATTTAGATTAACGGACGTTGATGATGTGTTGTTATGGGCAGGCGATGATCGAGTAACTCGGACCATCAGATGGGAGACTTTGACCTCAAAAGAAGAAGAATTGAACTTCATCAAGGAAGTATGTATACCTCAGCCTTGGTATGTATCGATGATCGATCCATCGGATTCCTATGGGTACTCTATCCAGGATGGGGTGATGACAAGAGTCGAGCAGATATAGGTTATGCGATTGCATTTGAGTATTAGGGACGGGATTGCTACTAAGGCACTTATCCCTCAAGTGTTCAATGACTTTCCTGGAATAGTAAAGCTTCAAGTGTTGGGATTAAATGATAGATTGAACGGGAAATGGAGGGAGTTCCCTCTTGCTCTATAAAATAATCATTTGTCCCACATCGGTAGTGGAAAGAAAAGTGGGAGTTGTCCCACATCGGTAGTGGAAAGAAAAGTGGGAGTTGTCCCACATCGGTAGTAGAAAGAAAAGTTCTTCTACTTATAAGTAGAATTACTCCTTCTTGTCAGTAAAAGGGTTGAGGGGGCAAGGACCCCTCGCGCTCGCCGTCGCTAAGCTCGCTGGCTCGCTCGGCTCGGCTTAAACTTGACCGGCATTGATAATCTTTTTGGACCAAATTTTCTTTAATTTTTTATTTAATTAATTATTTAATTAAATTAATTAACTTATCAATCCTATCCGTTAGTGACCACGACCGCGACCGGATCAGCGACCAGCGACCGGTTTCTTTCCCACATTTAAATTTCCACGGTTTTAGTGATTGTTGGAAGGGTTGCAAACCTTGAAGCTTGATACTTCCATGGCTATAAATTCATTTGATTCTTGAGAATTTTACTTACTAATTTTACTGAACTACAAAATCTTAACTTAACTATGCACGAATAAATTACTGTGTGATATATTCTTGTTGAGTGGTTAGCGCTACGGTGTTTGGAGTACTACTATTACAGTAAGATAATCGTTCTATCCTGGGAGGATATTCCATCAACCTCGAAGAGTCTTTGTGAGGGGAATAATTTCCTTAAGGACACACTTTGAACTAAGTGGGCTCGATTATGTCTGAAAAAAATTATTCTTATTTTCCAACGATTTTGTTTACTTTAGTGTTTATTGTTTCTTTGGTTTTTTTGGAATACAGTTAATAACAATCTTAAGGAATTATATTTTTGATTAATCGTATTTTATTTTGGAGACTAAAACTGTGTAGTTTTCTACTCAGTGTGAAATTTCATATTGACTTGAAGACATACAAACCGTTGGAATATTAAAGTTCATACTTGTACAACTGTGATTTGAAGAACATAAAAACTTCATCGTTGTTGTATTACAGTTGGAGATTAAAACTTGTGCGATTTCTCCATATGAATATTAGTATTCTTCGAAGATATAAACTTACCGTTGGAATACTAAAGTTTCATAATTATCGCAATTTGAAGAAATAAAATCTTCATCGTTTAAGTGCATGATTGAATTATTGTTATCGGTTTTATTAACTAAAGCAGGTTTATCGATTGTGATGACAAGCGAATAATGGCAATTGAGGCAGGAACTACCTCGCCAATTCTTTGCACGGCGATTACTCCTCTGACCGTCTGTTGTGCCACCATTTGAGAACCTGCGAAGTTCACCGGTGCCAGCTTTAAAGGATGCTGACAAAGAATGTTCTTTTATTACCACCCTTGGTATGCAAAAGTTCACCAATGAGGACCCTCCCGTGCCTGCCGTAAGACATGCACGACAGCAAAAGTTCATAGTTCTGAGGCTTGAAACGAGGCTGATTTTTGTGCAAAAGGCTACATTTTGAGTGCCTTAGAAGATGACTTGTACAAGCGTCTGCAGTGCGTGAGACTTCCAAGAACTATGGAGTGCACTTGAAAGAAGTACAAAGCGAAGATGCTTGCTTGAAGAAGTTTGTAGTTGCCAAATTCCTAGACTACAAAATGGTGGATGGAAAAACCGTTGGAACCCGAGTTCAGAGCTTGACTTATCTTCCATGACCTTATTCTTTGAAGGTATGGTAGTAAATGAAAGCGTTCAAGTGGCTGCAATGATTGAGAAGTTGCCGCCTCATGGAAAGATTTCAAGAATTATCTTAAGCACAAAGAAAGGAAATGAAGTTGGAAGATCTTGTGATTCATCTCAAGATCGAGAAGATCTTTCAAAACCATTGAGAAGATGCAGTAAGAAGACTTCGCCAATTGAAGGGGCAAACATCGTTGAAGATCTTTGCTACGAAAAAGAACAAGAAAAGGAAGAGGCCTTCTGGAAAGGAGAAGGATTCCAACAGAGAAAAAGTTCAAGAACAAGCTGCTTTAATTGTGGGAAAGAGTGGCCCACAAAGCCCCAGTTAGCGTCTCTAGAAAAGAACAAAGGGAAAAAGGACAAGACAATATGGTGGAAAAGAATGATGATATGGATGATCTGTGTGCAATGCTATGAGAGTGCAATTTGGTTGGAAATCCAAATGAGTGATGGCTTGATTCTGGTGCCACTCGACATGTTTCGCGCTACAAAAGAAGCATTTGCAACCTATGCTCCATTTGGACAGAAGAGTCTTGCATTTATGGAAATCTTGTGACCAAGGTTGAAGGATATGGGAAGATACTTCTGAAGATGACTTCCGGCAAGGTCCTGACTCTCAACAATGTTATGCACGTTCCAACAATTCGGAAGAATTTAGTTTCAGTAGGACTACTCTCAAAAGCAGGTTTAAATGTGTGTTGGTTAGTGAGAAAATTGTAATAAGTAAGAATGATTTGTTCATAGGAAAGGGCTACCTCACCGAGGACCATTTCAAACTCAATGTAATGGTTGTTGACAGTATTAATAAGAATTCAGCTTCGTCTTACTTATTGGAGTGAAAAAATTTATGGCATCGTCGTTTAGGAGATGTGAGCTACAAAACTTTATGGAAATTGATTAATTTAGAAGTATTGCCTAAATTGGAAAGTGTAATAAATCTAAATGTAAATCTGTGAATCTAAGTTTGTTAAACATCCATATAAGTCTATTGATAGGAATTCAAATCCTTTGACTTAATTCTGCAGATATATGTGATATGAAGTCAATACCATCTCGCGGTGGGAAAAAGTATTTTATAACTTTTATTAGCGATTGCACTCGATATTATTATGTGTATTTGCTTAATAGTAAGGATGAAGCAATTGATGCATTTAAGCAATACAAAATGAAGTGGAAAATCAATTGAATAAAAGATAAAAATGATTAGAAGTGATAGGGGAGGAAAGTACGAATCTCCTTTGAGAGATATATTTAGAATATGGAATTATTCATCAAACTACGCACTTACACACACAATCAAATGGAGTTGCGAAAGGAAAAACCGAACATTAAAGGAAATGATGAATGCCTTACTAATAAGTTCAGTTTGCAAAGCTGTGAGAGGAAGCTATCCTTCTGACTAGCGAATACTCAGCAGGGTGCCTTGCTGACAAAACACAATCTATTCCATATGAACTATGGAAAGGAAGAAAACCCAATTTGAAATATTTCAAAGTGTGGGGGTGTTTAGCAAAGGTCCAAGTTCCTTTGCCCAAAGAGGTAAAAATCGGACCAAGAACCGTAATTTGTATTTTTATTGGTTATGCACTACAAACAGCAAAGCTTGTCGGTTTTTAGTTCACAAATCGGACAATCCCAAAATTCATGTAAATACGGTAATTGAATCGGATAATGCTGAATTCTTTGAAAATATTTATCCGTTATAAACTGAAAGTAGTCGTCAAGTGAGCGATCTAAGCGACCCATGGGGAAGAACCAAGGAAAATACACCAATTAAAGCGGATGCAAGGCGTAGTAAACGTCAAAGGACATCTACTTCCTTTGGACGATTTTGTGACATTCTTGCTTGAAAATGAGCCTCAAACATTTAAGCGATGTCTTCTTACGATTGACATTTTGGAAAGAGCGGGTCAATAGTGAGATTGAATCAATTTTGAACAACCATACATGGGGAATTGGTTGATCTTCCTCCTGGAAATAAACCTTTAGGATCAAAATGGATTTTTAAAGGAAAATGAAAGTTGATGGCACTATTGACAAATATAAGGCAAGACTTGTGGTCAAAGGTTATAGACAAAAAAAGAAGGCCTTGATTACTTTGACACATACTACTTGTGATAACAAGAATAACATCTATTCGGGTGTTAGCCCAACCTTTGGCCGTATATGAAGGTCTTGAAATCCATCAAATGGATGTCAAGACAGTTTTCTTAAATGGAGAATTGGAGGAAGAAATTTACATGGAACATTTGAGGGCTTTGAGGTTCCTGGTAAAGAAAGGAAAGTGTGCAAACTTGTTAAGACACTTTATGGACTTAAACAAGCACCCAAACAATGTCATGCGAAACTTGACCAAACAATGTTGGCAAATGGATGTAAGATTAATGATAGTGACAAATGTGTTACATTAAAAATACTCCAAATCATGAAGTCATTGTTTGTTTATATGTTGATGACATGTTGATAATGAGTAGAATATTACCAATATAAATGCTACAAAGCGTATGCTTTGGCTAGCAAATTTGATATGAAAGACTTAGGAGTTCTTGATTTGATCTTAGGCATCGGAATTCATAAAAAACTCCACAAGGTCTAGCATGCTCCTTGATCTCATTATATTGAAAGAGTACTTGACAAGTTTAAGTATTTAAATTTCAATGTTGTAAAAACTCAATTGATGTAAGTTTTGCACTTCAAAGAATAAAGGTGAAAGTGACTCACAATTGGACTATGCACGAGTTTTGGAAGTTTGATGTATATTATGAATTGTACGACCCGGATATAGCATGTGCTATAAGCAGGTGAGTCGATTCACGAGTAATCCCAATCAAACTCATTGGATGCAATGAAGCGAGTCTTGGGGTATTTAAAACACACCCGAGACTATGCTTTGCATTATAACAAATATCCGCCGTGATCGAAGGATATAGTGATGCAAATTGGATTAGGGTCATTGAAGTTAAATCCCACAGTGGTTATGTTTTCACAATTGGGGGTGGATCAGTGTCTTGGAAATCATCGAAAGCAGACATGCATCGCCCGCTCTCTGATGGAATCTGAATTTATAGCTTTAGACAAGGCGGTGAAGAAAATTTGAATGGCTCGGCATTTCTTAGAAGATATTCCATTCAGCCCAAACCTTTGGCTCCTATATGTATACATTGTGACAGTCAAGCGGCAATAGGTAGAGGCGGGCGTAATGTATAACGGAAAATCTCGTCACATCTGGCGAAGACACAATACCGTTAGAACAACTCCTCTCAGTGGCATTATCACGATTGACTATGTAAAGTCAGAGATAACGTGGCGGATCCGCTTACAAAGGCTTATCTAGAGAGGTTAGTAGATCATCAATGGGAATGGGGTTAAGGCGAGGACAAGTCATCATGGCGGTAACTCTACCTAGCGAAGTCCCGAGAGCTAGGTTCGAGGAGATCAAACAAAGTTGTACTGACGGTTCAACATTGTCAAATAACTCAACCCGTTTTTCGGATGAAGACAATGTTCAGAAATAAGGATAAAACCTTATGGCTTGTTAATGAGTTAATAAAGCATTAAGGTTCTTTAATGATTATCTAAATACGGCAATGTAGTGACCAGATAATGTAGATATAGGACCACGTGTTTAGAAATCACCTATGTAGTGTTAAGTGTAAGTAGCTTTAAAGGAATGACAAAGGCCCATTCTCTACACACTTTCGTAGAAAAGAGGTGTTCATGATTTGAAAGCGAACACAACCGTGAGAACCGTAAGCGGTTGAGGGTTGATTATTGTGACTTATGTTGTCTAGGTATACAACAACGTTCGCGGTTCAAAGATATCAAATCTACGGATTGATCGAGTATATCCGATATAAGTTCACTACGGAAAGTTCAAGGAAACCTACTTATCGAGATGCAGTCAATTCTCGCTTGTATATCACACTTGTCAGCGCATTCCTTTATCTTATAGTCATTCCCCATTCATGTAAGGGGATTGTTGGGATTAAATGATAGATTGAATGGGAAATGGAGGAGTTCCTCTTGCTCTATAAAATAATCATTTGTCCCATCGGTAGTGGAAAGAAAAGTGGGAGTTGTCCACAGCGTCGGTGAGTGGAAAGAAAAGTTCTTCTACTTATAAGTAGAATTACTCCTTCTTGTCGATAAAAGGGTTGAGGGCAAGGACCCCTCGCGCCGTCGTCGTCGCTACTTTCGCCGGCCGGCCGGCCAGTTCGGATTCATTAGTTGGATTCGGATTCGATTCAGTTCGGATTAGTTCGGATTAGTTGGAATTTAGTCAAATGATCGATTGATTGATAATCTTTTGGATCAAATTTTCTTTAATTTTTATTTAATTAATTATTATTTAATTAAATTAATTATATCAATCCTACCGTTAGTGACCATGACCCGACCCGCCAGATCCTTGACCCGCGACCGGTTTCTTTCCACATTTAAATTTCCCACGATTTTAGTGATTGTTGGAGAAGGGTTGCAAACCTTGAAGCTTGATACTTCCATGGCTATAAATTCATTTGATTCTTGAATTTTACTTACTAATTTTCTGAACTACAAAATCTTCTATTCTTCACTTACGAATCAATTCTGTGTGATATATTCTTGTTGAGTGGTTAGCTGCTACGAGTTTGAGTACTACTATTACGGTAAGATAATCGTTCTATCTGGGAGGATATTCCATCAACCTCGATCTTGGGGGAATAATTTCCTTAAGGACACACTTTGAACTAAGTGGGCTCGATTATATTCTGAAAAAAAATTATTCTTATTTTTCAACACTGATTTTGTTTACTTTCAGTGTTTATTGTTTACTGGTTTTTTTGGAATACAGATTAATAACATCAAGCTTATGCTGTTTTGGAGAACAAGGCTTCTCATAGGGTTTTGGAGAAGGCTGGATTTGTCTACCAGTGTTCACTCACATGGCAAGGCAACGTCAAGGGAAATTTAACTGTGATTGATTTGGTAATCTACAGTTTACTATCCAAAGACATAATTCATCCAAGTTCATGAATGTCAAAAGAATGTAACTCTATGATGTGCAAGTTCAGATTTTATTTTTTAATACCATTTACTAAAAGGTACTTACTACTTCCATGTATAAGGTTGTCGATTAGAAGAAGTCTAGTCTTTTGTTAGAATTCCTGGCTCTGCCACTACTTACAAAGTTTCAATCTGAAGTAGCAATTTCTAGTGGAATTCATTTACGACTTGTTGGCTGATGTTTATAAGGTACTAGGAATAGAAAAATATGGTGACTTGTTCCAAATAAAGTGAAATTGTGCTCCTTAAGATTAATTCATTGAAAAGACTTCAAGTTCTCCCCTGCCCCCATTTCGTTGCATGGCCTGATTGTGATTTTTTCACTGGTGCATTTTATTTGTATCGCCTGATCGTTGGATAAATGTGGATGAAGATGAAGTGATTGTGTTCCCTTGATATTTCAACGCAGTGGTCTGGAAATATTTCAGTCCCACAGCTTAATTATTATGCTGAGAGAAATTCTGTGTGTACTCTTTAACTATTTGTAGTGGCCAAAATTAGCAATATCCACAATACAAACACCTAGCTCATTCCGGATCAACCTCTCCCTAATCTCTTTGAGTTATGGATCAGAAAACGGATTAATGATAAAACCTTTCTCTCTAGTCTCTTTGAGTTATACACTTGCTGTTATATTCTTTCATTTATTTACAATGTTCTTTTGCTCTTTTGGTTTATGGGACGAACGAGTATGTTACAGACAGAGATAACTCACTCCTGTGCACCAACCTAATGAAAAACAAATTATGATGTGCAAAAGATAGAGACTCGGGTTGAAAAATATTGTTGTTCACGTCAATGATATGGTTCAAGATGACAAGCGTTTCTGGGATCCAATTTGGTCATTATACGTTTTGATCCGTCCAAACCATATGTTTCATTTGTGAAAGAAATAATCCTCTTCATTATTTTCATTAATGAATAAGTATATATACAATTTATAATATGGAAAATCTTATTCCTATTCTACTTTCAAAATCCTATTTTATTTGTACAAGAATCCTACAATTATGGTAAGTGTATAATGTTAATTAATTATAAATAATATGGTACAAAAACCTCTCCAAATCGTGATATACTTACCATGTATATCACGGTCAGTTTGGTAAGTATATCACTGACCGGTTCCTTGTGTTTTCGTGATATACACGGTATACACAAGGCATTGTATATGCTGTGTCTATCGTGTATACCACAGTATATTTTCAATTTGAACCAAGGTACTTGTTTGAGAATGGTGAGATCTTACCAGAGGCAAGTTTAACCAATGGAGAAACAAAACTAGTTGAACCAAGGGGAAAGATTTGGATTTCGGTCTTTCGTAGCTTATGGCATTAATGTGGTTTCCTACGGATATGTTCATGAGCAGAGCTTAGTTTCTCTAAGCGGAAGAAATCCAGAATTTTGAGTTTATAAGTTTTTGATTCTAGAAAAGAAAGTAGGTATATGATAGAATATATGTGTCCACCAAACAGTGCAGAGAACCGGGTTCTCTAACTATTCCCTTAACTAAAGCAAAAAGTAAATAACACAAGATATTTACGTGGAAACCACCTTGCTCAAGGGAGTAAAACCACGACCTACCACAATAGGATTTTTTCAAAACTTCACTAAAACCGAGCAATGTTCATATTACAACCTAATGCAACCTAAGAATTAAACTATTAATCCCTCCCCTTACAATAACTCTATTGCAAGACCTTTACAATAATTCTATTGCAAAGACACTCCTTGACTAATTCTAGCCAAGTGAAACTATTAATCTCTCACTCTCACAATAACTCTATTGCAAGACCTTTACAATAACTCTATTGCAAAGACACTCTTTGACTAACTCTAGCCAAGTGTACAACTCAAAAGCTTGAGAACACAAACTACCTACAAACAACTTCTTATAAGAAGAGTAGGTTACAAGTTAAAGAACAAAAGACAAAGGCTCAACGAACCTAAGGACTTCAAACATCTTCAGTTAAAGGAACTGGTCCTTCTGTTTGTTGTAGCTTTGTTCTTGAAAGCACTTGAGGTGCCGGCGGCTTGCAGATGAGATGAATATATTTTGAATTGTGCAAGATTAGATTTTCCACTTGGAACATGTTGTTTATATATGAAGAGTGAGTGGAAGTGACAAAACCTTAACCTTTGGACCATTGGTCGAATTGCAGCAACTCTGCTGCTCTACTGCTACAATGATGCACTGTGTCAGCAGCTTTACAGCTGTAGAGTTGACTTTCGTACAGACAGAAACCTGATTCCTCATCTGGTCCCTCGTAATAGTAAGTGGGCAGGTGAGACGGCCTGCAACAACTATTGTGCTACTGCATTGTTGCCAGTCGGTACAGTGTCAGCAGCTTTACAACTGTAGAGGTACATTTGGTTCCTCATCTGGTCCCTCGTAATAGCAAGTGGGTAGGTGAGAGAGCCTGCAACAACTGTTGTGCTACTGCACTGCTGCCCGTCGGTACAGTGTCAGCAGCTTTACAGTTGTTAGAGTTCACCTACTTCGGCGAAACTGGTCCATCGGAGAATGGAACTGGTCCCTTCAAATAAGTTTGTTAAATTATCAAAACATAAAATAGAATAAATTATCAGTATAGTTTTATCATGTGATGAGAGGCCTTTAGAATGTAATTGTATTTCAAACACAGAATAGGTTAAAAGTAAAGATGAGAAAAACAATTATATTCGAGATTATGTTTTCCAGGCACGCTTTCTTGTTGCTAGTGCATTAGCTTGTCAAATAGACCGATGGACCCAGACTCGACCTGTACCATTAATTGGAATTGATGTTGCTATGTAGTCTTTACCAAATAAAATGAATACAAACAGACGAAAGTGGCCTCGATACTTCGAAAATACTGTATATTTAAACGTAATGTGGGAATGGAAAAACTAGATCATTAAAACACTGTTTTGTACATATAGGTAAAGATAAATGTAGAGTACTATTTTCTGGCACAAATTTGTCTCTTTTGTTTTTCTTTAACAAATCACACTTGGAAATCCCTTTCCTAATATAGAGTATTACAGTAACTCTTTATAACAAGCATGGATTAGTAACTTGTAACAGATGACAACTAACGTATACAGCTGGTATTTTAAATGATGCCCCTTGCCAGTTGTCACATTTTAAAATCCCTGGTCTTTGACTAACAATCTGTCATTGTCCTACTCCATTTATGCTACTATAATATATAAGTTTAGTTGAGACTTGAGAGACCGTACTCCATTTATTGTTACTGATAGATCTGATATACTGGAAATAGATATGGACTCCTCAAGAATTAGTCTGCGTCCGTTTAAGTTAACGGACGTTGATGATATGATGTTATGGGCAGGCGATGATCGAGTAACTCGGACCATTCGATGGAAGACTTTGACCTCGAAAGAAGAAGCATTGACCTTCATCAAGGATGTGTGTATACCCCATCCTTGGCGTCGATCCATATGTATCGATGACCGCTCAATCGGGTTTGTATCAGTATTTCCCGGATCAGGTACTGTTTTATTTTACCTCATGCCTGAATATCCGAAATTCACTAGTTCGACTAATCTGAATTCCCTGAATCAGGTGATGATAGAAGTCGAGTTGATTTAGGATATGCTATTGCAGTTGAATATTGGGGGCAGGGAATTGCTACTAAGGCTGTCAAAATGACAATCCCTCAAGTGTACAATGACTTTCCTGAAGTAATAAGGCTTCAGGCATTAGCTGATGTTGAGAACAAGGCTTCCCAAAGGGTATTGGAGAAGGCTGGTTTCCTTAAGGAGGGCATATTGAGAAAATATGGCTACCACAAGGGGAAACTAGTGGATCTTGTGATGTACAGTCTCTTATCCAGAGTCTGCTGATACCATTCCTTCAGGCCCATGAATTTCACCACTCACTTTTTCTCGGGAAAAAGTCACAAAAAGTCACTTTATAACCCGTGTAATTGAAAATTAGCCATGAGTTTCAACTTCTACAAGTGAAGCTCCAGGATATTGTCTAGCTCCGCTATAAAACCTTACTCCCTGTATTGTTTTTGCACTTTACTAGATAGAAATTTTTATGTATTTGAGCAGAACTCAGTAGGGTTTTACTCTTGAAATAAAAAGGTTATACTGGTTTTGTGCATAGTATCAACTAAGTTAAATGTGGATCAGATAATACAGTTCAGATAGCTACTATATTTGTTTGTTTGATTCTATGTTTGACAAATGACGCGCCACAGAATATTATAAATTGTTTAATAGTCTTAACTAAGATCATAGAATGAGGTGTAATGGAATAGAAAATGCTATGAGAAATAAGGCAGTAAAATAAAAAATATTTGGGCCAGGTGATACCCTTATACTGGTTTGAAAGTGCCTTAGGTTAAAATAGAATGACGATCAGAGCATTCATTTTTATATTTAGTAGTAGAAAGATGTTATCATGGTTTAGATATAAAACAAAAGAGATATTCAAAGTTGTAAGAATATTATGATATTACTTATAAAACACAATGAAACGTTGAAAAGAGTGCAAGAACATAGGGACGTTAGTAACATAAAACTATCATAGCCAGTGAATCTAAAGTAGAAGCTATATTTTGTTAAGATAAATGACGGAAGTTTATAGCAAAATGAAAAATTGTCTCCACTTAATAATGATTGACATAGAGAAAGCTACCATGTTAAATACACATAGGTCAAAATAAGCTATTATTATGTCATACAATATCATATATTCTATATTCCCATTTTATATGTAATATTCTCCAGACTCTTAATATATTCTAATTATTATTTATTTATTATAAGAGAATTTTACATATAAAATGAGAATATAGAATATATGATATTGTATAACATAATATATATGATATTGTATGACATAATAATAGCTTATTTGACCTATGTATATTTTATCGTATTGAGTACTTGGAGAACGATGTCCCTACCATATCTTTATCTATGTCAATCAACTTAGTTGTTTGTTACCAGTATTGGTGGTTAGCATTTGCCAAGATTCTTTTAGGTCTTGCTGTTTACGTAAAGACAAATTCCACATTGTTAAATCGATATATACGTAAGATCAGATCAATAAACAAATCACGCCACATCTTATTATAGTTATCAAACACAAGAAGTTTGATCACACAAGCAGGCCACCTGAAATTCTTTTTTTCGGCTTTCCAACTAATTGTGGCGTTGTTGGAGGAAACGCACAAACTCGCACACTTGACCAACTGATATGAATACAGGGAAAGACACAGTGCATACTTACCAAAGGGAGGTTGAATTGGCATAATACGCAGCACATGGTACAGTTTGAAGGCGATTCATATATTCGTTATAAGGGGTAACTTAACCACTGTCGTATAGACTATACAAGGATCATGTGATAAGTGATTACGGGCACCACCCCGTTATTTCGAAGGGGGGCTCAACCAAGGAATTATGGTCATTAAGAATATACATCTCAGAAAGACAACCGTTCCCTTTGGGATCAACTTATACACAACCACTATACAAGAAGAGTTACAAGTAACGACACATTTAAAGAGAAATACAAGGTTGCTTTTGCTTTTTCTTCCAAGAGCATCTCTGAGCAACAAGCACCATCTACCCCTCTGCCAAGAGATAGTCCCCCGTCCTTTCGTCTTTGAACAGGAACAAAACCAAAAACCAAAACCTTCATTTTTCCCATATTTAAAATGATTGACCTACATTAGCACTTGAGAGAGCCGAGAAAATTTACGGGGTAGAATTTACTGAGATTTCTTGTGGCAGATGGGAGTTCGGCTGATCCACATAGGTGGGAATGACAAGTCGTTGCAATGATGTTAAAGCCACTGCTAGCTGAGCAAATGATGGACGCAAGTTCGGATCACTGAAAATACATGTACGAGGTAATTAGTATTCTGGATCTTTAAAAAAAATCAAAATCATAAAGAATATTAAAGCTGCATGTCACTCGTACGTTTGCCAACATTCCCATATTATTCTTGCTACTATAGGATCAAGTTCCTTTGGAATCTCAAGACGTTTATTCTGAAAGCCAACAGCTCCCACCACTTGCATAGGGTTCATCCCACTCCAAGGTAATCTTAAGGTAGCAAGTTCCCATAGAATGACACCAAAACTGTATATGTCACACCTGTCAAGTGACCAAATTTTTTAGCTGAGGAATACATAGCACGCAGAACTCAGCAAGTACAAAATCTGCTGCAAAATAAATGCAGGTTGCAAGCTTTGCCATCTTTGAGTTCTTATTTTATTTTGATAAGATATATGAGCTCATTTCTTTTTTTAGAAGGATAAATGAGCTCATTTCCGTCCTATGTGACCAAGAAATCACTCCCTATGTAGTCAAAACGAATTACACAAAGGAAAATCAGGAAACCACGTTTAGTTCAAAATTAAGATACAGAGGTGTAAAAAGAGTTCAGCAAACAGATTATGCCACTACAATTCCTTCAGGTTATATTAGCTATTTTATTTCAGTTTGGAACTACGTAACCAAGAATTTTATCCTGGATAACGCTCGTCATTTAGGAAAATATAAGAAAATTTAAAAGCTGGCATTTGGATCCCAGGCAGTGGATGAAAAAATCCTTCTCGTACTTGCAGAGATGGTGAAGCAGTCTGGCTCCATGGCGTTAATACTATCTCAAAACTCAACTTTAGCCCAGTAGAAATGAAATTCACTGAAAATTTCCCCCATTTTTTGGTCTTACCCAAGGCACTATATGTTGTCAGGTTGTCCCACATTGATCGAGTGAATGGGATTGTATGTTGTCAGGTTGTCCCACATTGATCGAGTGAATGGGATTGACTTTTTATGGTCTTGTGCAATCCTCAACCATAATTAGCTTTTGGGGCTTGAGTAGCTAAGGTCCATGTCCTTAAGGGCTCCTATGTTATGTTGTCCACATGCCAAATGTACGCCCTGGGCATGTGAGTAAGTGTTAGACCACGTTGGTCGAGGAAATGGGCTATGTCTCACCTATATGTAGTCTTAGGCAATCTTCACTAATGAGCTAGCTTTTGGGGTTTGTGTTAGACCCAAAACCTATTTTCTTAGCAGAGGTAACAAGTAATAGCAACATGATGAAACAATGGCACACATGCCTAACATGAAGATTGACAAAAAAAAAGGTAAAATTTGTAAAGAAAAAATAGAACTACAAGAATATCTCGACACAGACTATGAGCGGAACATAGAATAAAGTAATTGTTAACTCACTTCTCATTCGAAGGTTCATTGCGGAGAACTTCTGGTGCCATCCACTCAGGCTATAGAATGAAAAGACTAGGTTAGAAAATAAGAAAGGAAGTGAAGAAAGAAAATAATTAGTATCCACACCTCACAGTAAGGGTAGCACATCTAAACAATAGAAAACAGATATTTTGTTCTCACCGTTCCAGCTGTTGATTTGGATGACAAAAATGTGTTGTGCTTCAAGCGAGACAAGCCAAAATCACATACCTGCATTCCAAGATTCAAGAGTTACTAATAGTCCCTCCTGAAACATCCGATAAATTAAGGAATGGTTCAAAAGTGATTCAGAGTCACTAATAGAAACAACCACAACCAAGTACACTCCCCTTAAAAATGAACATAATCGCACTATTGCATTACTTTCTTTTTAGTTTGCTGTCCTGAATTGTAGAATTGAAGAAAGGCTATAATTGTTTGCTCAAAAGATTAGCAGTTGGTGAGCATTTTACTAAAGCATTATGGGTTTACAACCAACTAAACAAACCAAAAGTAAGATCAATTTTTTTATAACCGAGAAATCCTCTAGGGTCAGTTGGTGAGCAGTTCGAAACTAGGTGGAAAATTAGGTCCATCCCTCCACACATCACACATTGCGCTCTTACTACTGAACCGAAAATAATAAAGTTTGCTCGCTAAAAAATAACATGAGTTCATGCAAAGGTAACAAGAAGAAGATAAAAACATTTGAAAGCGGATTACCTTAACATTCCAGTTCTTATCAACCAAAAGATTAGGTGACTTCAGATCACGGTGAACAATTGTAGGGTTGCTTGTATGTAAGCAATCCATGCCCTTTGCCTGCATAAGAGAACCTCTAAGATCAACATAAGCAAAAGAAATGCTGATCAATTGGTCCGAAGCAATTGATCATGTAAAGATGTTGCTGGATCATACCACATCAAGGGCCATTTTGATTCTCCTCCTTTCATCAATTTGAGAATGAGGACGATGAATTATCCGATATAAGCTACCTCTGAAAAGCATGATATTTTAGACGAGTAATTCATCTTTCACAAGAAAAAAAATTCAAAATCACTAATTGCTTGCCATAGTTAAATACTATTTAATAACTAATCAATGTTTGGCTGAAAGAAAGGGCGCCTTGGAGTAACTGGTAAAGTTGTTTCCATGTGATGGGAGGTCACGGGTTCAAGCCGTGAAAACAACCTCTTGCAGAAATGCAAGGTAAGGCTGCGTACAATAGACACTTGTGGTCCGGCCCTTCCCCGGATCCCGCGCATAGTGAGAGCTTAGTGCACCGGGCTGTCCTTTTTTTAAATGTTTGGCTGAAAGAGACATTAAGACGGTGCACTTTGTAGTACCACAAATCAAAAACACAATCACGAAAGAATATAGCATTCATCTTTGTAGTTTTATTTCATATTAGAAGACAAAATTCTTGGAGGGCTCTCAAAAAACATTTCACATGGAAACAATTATAAGGTGAGATAACCAAAGGTTTCTAATAAATAAAAATTAATCCAAATGGTAAACCTGTTTTTCATTCATTTGTCATCCACAAAATGCTAATAAAGACACCTAGAAGAATATTCATGGTATAGCTTAGTGGATATGAGAGATCGCCATCGTTTATGACGTTAGAATCTGAATCATTAAAATCTCAACTCATTAACTGATTTGCTTCCTTTTACAAACACTTATTAGGCCTGAATTTCTACTTCGCTGCATGAAGGGAAACTAATACAAGGATTTTTATGTACAATGATAAAAGAACAATGTAATCTCAGTTCCAGTGGACACTAAGTCCTACACGAATTTGCGAACCAATATGAGTAAGATACAAGTGTTGGTAAGTAAGTGGTACGCGTATCAACTTTTGCCACTTTAATGTATAGCAAATAATTTGCATAGAGTGCTTTCACCTACGTCATATCTTTTCAGCAAAAGTTCATCAAAGGAAAAAAGTCCATGTAGCATAGCATACAATAAGTTGACTGACAATAACCAAAATCTTACAAATGATGGAAAATATGGAAGGACAAGGGAAGGCAAATCAAAATATAAACATACCGTGGCAGGAACTCAGTGATAATAGAAAGATGGGGAGGCCGAGTTATAGCACCCATAAAACGAACAACATTTGGATGTCGTAACCTACGCATGATACGCACCTGCCAATAGGAACCAATTGTGTAAATTAATGATGCATTTCAACAAGAAAAAAGTTAAGCAGCAAGCAAAAGAAATAGGACAAACATGACATCTGAGAGGATTAACTCTTAAAAAACACAGTTTTACAGAATCAAACGAGAAGATAAATACAAAATTTATTAGCAGCTAACCTAGAAAATCAGACCTAGGGTTCTCGTCAAACAAGTATCCTACCAAAACGAAACTGACAAACTAAAGCTGAAACAACAAAGGAAGATATACAAGTCATGTTGGTAAAGGAAAATATTTATACGTATATCATTTTAAAGCATTAAAAACTCAGAGATGCTAATTTTCACATCCAAATAGAATGTTAAGTCAATCTTTCTATTAATAGAATGGAGGAAATATCCTTCAAGTACTTCATTCCAATTTTTATGACTCTTTCAAGTTGGTACTTTACAAATCTCTGACCAATATTATTCTACACCTTTCGTAACTTTCAAGGATCCAAATTCTTTTAGATACTCAAATTTTAAACTTTGATTTAATGTTTTCTCTATCAAACTAACTTTTCAACCAATATTCTAATGTTCTATTCGTAATTCTACTATTTTTGGCGAAGCAGGAATTTAGTTTTCATGAGAGCACCCCTGGCCAGATTCAATCTGAGGGTCAGTAAAGCCTAACCCATTCGAATGATCATGGAAACTTCTGACAGTCGGACCATTTGAGAGCCTTGCAAAATTCTGAAAGTTAACGACAGGATAAAATGAAAAATGATTGGGAGAATTGATTACAACTGTTACAGATTCATGTTGGCACTTGGCACTAATATAACACATAAGTCAAATTAACATCTTAAACTGTCTTCAGATAGATCTATGTCAGCATGTATAACTTGTGGCCGAACACTCCAAGACTCTTGAAAACGGAGAAAAGGTATTCTTACAGCTACAATGGACTCCACCACAAAGAACACGATAAAGAAGAGGTTATGCCAGCATACTCCCATAAATGTAAAAATCACAGAACTACTTAATCTTCCCTGTGCTCAACCAGCTTTATAGACCTATCTTAAAAGAAAATGACGGAGTACAGTTCTAGAAGTGATTAGAAAGAACCAGAAAATGACAGGACCAGGTTTTTGGGACTATGCTGGCATAACCTCTTTTTTAAAATTAGAAGAGTATTGGAAACCAGAACATGTTTCCAATACTCTTTAGATTTTTAGACCTCAATGCGGGCAGCAAATAGTATAAAAGTATAGCAGTGCAGAATTCAAACCTCTCTCTTAAACTCGGCCAAAGCCGCACCTGAAAAGTCCTGATCAAGGAACTTCTTTACAGCAACCTCCTATTTTAGACAGATCACAAGCAAAAGCATTCAATATTCAATACACTCAAGTAATTACATCAAAACCAAAGCCTTCACTTAATGATAACAAAATATTTAGTACTATACAAAGTAGACATTAGAATATTTGAATGTGATGAAGTGTGAGGCCAGCTATAGAGGATATATAAAAAAGAACATACAGACAACACAGAACTGGAACCCACTTGTTTGCTTTAAATTACATGGCTAGTAACAATTAACGAACGGGACGATGAAACAAAACGCTCCTAAGAATATTTGAAATAAAATCACTTACAGTGCCATTCCAATCTGCGTGGTAAACCTCTCCATATGAACCTGAAAGTGGGACCAGAAAACATTCTAAGAGTAAACCCACAATATTACCTACAAATATTCCAACTATCACCATCCATTTTTGTAATATTTATAAATAAATAAATAAGACTAGAATATAAGAATTATGATTGCTTCCAGATAGATATCCCATAATAGAATCTAGATGTAAAGGCAAAGAGTTTTAAGTTCTATGCATTGACAGTGTTAAAGATATTTATACGATCATGTCTCTTAGTAGGTAATTACATGTAAACCTCTTGATAAGCATTAACCAGTAATCTGATAAAGATAGTAAAAAAATCACTGATAGTGTAAAAAAATCTTTACACTGTTAGTGTATATAACTTAAATCCATAAGCAAATGATTAAGTGGATAAAGCTTTGATTGCATTACTGTAGATAGAGATGAGAAAGTATGTTGAGGCCTTTTCTTTTCACCTTTATTAACCAAGCAACTGAGTAATCTCCAATTAAAATATTAAACCTACATTAACAGACATCCACTCTATTCTCTCCTCCATAACAAGGCATTAGGTAGAAGTTTTCACAAAAATCACATTTATTATTCATTTCCCAATCCAATGGATGGAAGGGAATGGAGGTAAATTCAATACTGTTACTGGCCCACACACACAAGGAAGTATAAATCTTAATGAAACTTTGGACTGAGACGTAGTTGTTATATAAATATAAATGAATATGAGGTTTGAATGCATTAACACAATATCGAACATTGTCTTCGCAAGATATTTCAGTCGGGACAAACAAAGGCTTACCAAGACCAATCCTCTCGCCAATTACAAGATCTTCCCATGGAATTTCGCAATCACCAACATCATCAAATACAGGATTAACCTGACTTGGACGTAGATCTCCTGAAGAAGTTGGATTTTCTGGCTCCTTCAATTTTATATTTGTTCCTATTGACTGAGCTTGCAAATTTCTTATGTGGTCACTTTCCAGAATAATATCTTGTCCATATGCTTGTGTCGTATTTAACTTGTCACTCTGCAAACTGTGCCCCTCCCATTGACTTGTTTCTCTATTATTGTTTTGACTGTTCTGAACAGCCAACCTTCTAAATTCAAGCTCAGCTGAAAATTTGGAACTGTTATCTGTGGTGGAAGCAACCCCATCATTTCCTCCATAAGTCGGTTGTGAATTTCCATGTAACCTGGAGGCATCAGGGAAAGATTTCTGTGGTATATTTGAGCTGGTAGATGCAATTGATGATGTATTATACCCGCTAGATCCACCGTTCTTCTTTGGAAAAGGTCCCTCGGAATCAGATTCGTTTTTCCAGGGGACCTCATTGTGTGCATACCTATTTTTCCACATCATAGGGGCAGGAGGCCGTCCAGGGACCAACGTATTTTTTGGCTGTTGCAGTTCACTGACTTTGTTTCTAGCAGGGTTTTTCTGCAACAATGTGTTGCCAGAGCCTTTTATTTGAAACGGATTAAGATCAGCAAAAAGATTTTTTGGGTCCTCAGGGTTATTCTGATCGTACGGAACAACATTTACATTCAACCTCAAACCATCACCAGCCGCATTGGGTCCACGGCCCCCTTTGTACAAAGAAGTTCCAATTGCTAATGGCGAAGTCCAATCAACCTGATTAGAAGATGGTCTTTTATTGATTCCTGAAGAACCAGCAGTGGAGCTACCACCTGCATCTGTGATTGAATGAACTGATTCTATCTTCTCGGGCTTAGATTTAGTGGAGAAATCATCTCCTAACCCGGAATTTTGACCAGATAACAAGTTCTTTCTCGGGTAAGAAACTCCAGAATCACTATAGGACGGGCAACTTGGAATCTTGTTCAATTTCGGAGTGTATGATTTAAAAGAAGCATCCTTTGCACTCAGAACATCAGCTGGTATAAGTGTGCCTGGTGCTCCCATGAGATCAACCAAAAACTCGCTGAAGGCAAAGAATTGATTTAGAGGCTGAAATGTAGAGAGGTATGCAACAAACATCAATTAATCACAAATGTCGCAATACATGCACGTGTGCTTAGTAATGCAATTGCAGCAACAACTGCTTCAGGTAGTAAGAGATACAGTTTGAAGTTGCAAATGAAGCAACATCATGTGCCTCATGGGATTGCATAGACGACTCTAGCTCAGAACACTTAAAACAAATGAATTTGGACACAATTCAAGATCGATCTAGTAATATTCACGAAGAGTAAACTCAATTACACAAAGACGTGCAAGCATGTGACAACAACTACTCCATATATTAAAGATAGATTGTCCAAGTTTATTTTGTTGCCCTACAATAACACATCATGTAACACTTCATAAAAAACAATAACAAATCATGTTATAGAAGAGACCTTTAACTTCCTCCATCCCATTTCATTGTCTTAGTTTCACACAAACATTAGAAGTGTGGGTTGTTCAGTGGGGAAACATGTAAACCCACGTGTTAAGACATTGTGTTTAGATGAGAAGTTGCATTGAGAAGATTACAAATTGTCCTACATGAATTTTATAGATTACAGAAAGTGCATTAAATGAAGGGGAGCCTTGGAGTAACTGGTAAAGTTGTTGTCATGTGACCAGGAGGTCACGGGTTCAAATCGTGGAAACAGCCTCTTGCGAAAATGCAAGGTAAGGCTGCGTACAATAGACCCTTGTTGTCCGGCCCTTCCCCGGACCCCGCGCATAGCGGGAGCTTAGTGCACCGGTCTGCCCTTCTTTTTTTTTTTTTACAGAAAGTGCATTAAACCAAAACCACAAGGATAAAGGTAACCATTTTGGGATAACATAAAAAGGGAAACAGATAGTGCGACAGAGAAGTAACATTAGAGACATATAACTTTATGTGGAACCTTTCTTACTCAAATTAAATATGATTATTCTCTATTGTATACTTCCAACAAAAAATATCATATGGTGCCATGGTTAACAAAAACACATTCTAACCTCTTCTTATAATATATAACTGTAAAAATCAAATGTCGCCATTCATTTGTGACGAGGAGTATTTGAAAAGTTCAAAAAAAGAAAATATAGTTCAGACTGCAAGTAGCACTTCCCAGTATTCTCTTCCTTCTCTCTAGCTACAGAAAGAGACTTTGGAAAGCATGAAGGGAACTAGTTAATATTTTTAGATGTTAAGTCAGTATTGAGAATTTTAACATAAGGTAAACAATTTTTCACAAAGATAACATTCTACTATGATTAAAACGGCAACATTTGACTTGACCTCTCTAAGTCCACCCCTACATAAATTGCACAAGATGAAAAACAAATTTTGACATAAAGTAGTGGTAAAAACTCCACAAATTACAAGGAAAGAGATCAACACATGTCAACTTTATAAATATTAAGACAAAAATGCTTTAAGAAACTAAAATTTAAGCACAGAAATAAATATTCCCAACAATAGTTTGTCAAATACCAATGGACTAGATAATATTCAAATGTCGAGGAACAGTTTATGTAAAACATAAAAAGGACCCATAAACACTTTTTAACACAATCATCACAGCTCTTAAAACTGCACGAATGTTAAAGAAAATAGACATTGGTCTGACTCAATCACAAAAGCTAACTCATGAGGTGAAAAGTGTCCAAGACTATATAAGGAGACAATCCTCATTTCCACAACTTATGTGGGACACTAGCAACAACTTCGACAGCAAAAAGAATTATAAGCAGAATCAAACAAGGTCAAACATGTACAATACTATCGGTAACATGTCAAATTTGAATATAACTGTTCCCTCCTAGTTAGAAAGAAAAGCTATTGAACTTCGCAATTCACCTATCATTTGGTAACTTTACAAGGTTGACAGCATCGTCTTCGACACCAGTGTAGTGACTCCCTTTAACAAGTCTACAGGGTATTCCAACATGCTCAGCTAATACCTGCCTCAAGTAAAAACAACAACAATGATGATACAAATCTTAATAGATAAGAAACTAATCACTCATATGCTCCAAGAGCATAACGTCAGCAAACTTCAATACAAAAGTTCCCATTATTTCAGACTTATATCTGATAAAAATAAAAAGAATTACCCACACCCCTCACAAAGAGTGCATTTGCGAAGTTTAAGTCAAAAGCCAGCTGAATGAGGTCACACGTACAGAAGACTATGCACTTGGTTTGAGTTGAATTGTAATGGTGCAAAATAAAGGTAACAAAAGCTTTGTAGATTAATTACGCAAAATTAAATTGGCCCATTAGAAGATAAGGCCCACCTCTAGGTAATTTTTCAACATTTAGAGATTCTTGAAGACGAACTTTAGCCAGAACCTCCTCAGTTTTCAGCTAAATGTATTGAAAGCTCTGAAAGAGTATAAGCATCTAATCCAAAACTTTTAAAGCAATATATGAAATATCCCAAGACTTCACATACCAAACACCCTCCTGCACACATAACTTTATAATGGGGCTCACACATCAACTCAATTTAACACATACTTATGAGTTTAAGAATGGCTTGTGAAAGGTTGCCTATCATACCATGTTGAAGAATTTAAGCGTCCAACTCAAAATCTTAAAGAAATAAGTGGAGTATCCAAAGAAATTATATAACTCAACAAATGCCAAAGTGCCAACCATCAAATCTACCTAAGCTCCTTGAAAGAAGGATAACATGTTGAGGATATACAACTACAAGCTGGTCATCACATGACCTGTGACACTGGTGCTTCCTCGTGAGCTAGAAAAGGTGCTTAACTCTTCCCGCAAAAAATGCTAACTCAAGAAAAAACATAAACCAGAGCCTTGCGAGTTGCGTCTCAGATACCATGTATGAAAAATAAGGATTAACTCTTTAAGAAATCTCCAAAACATGGTATTCTAGGGTTGCTAATATTGATTTGCCCATTAAAACTTTCTTTACTCTCCATTGTTATCTTGGTTTGAGAAAAATGGTTTAGGCACTAGAAAAAAATCAATTAAACAAGTGTATTGTATAGATATTTCATAAAGAGCATACTTATTATTTACAAGTTAGTTAGTTCTCATAAATCAAACAGAATTTTTAGGAGAAGGATTTTGAATTGTAAGTATAGCTTCCTACTTTTATAGTTTTTTTCCATGTTAGCCCATCATGGATAACGGTAAATTAGACGGTTCATAGTCCTGATTCAAAAGTCCTACATTGTTTACATAAAGAGCATAGCCTTATTATCTATATTACCTATGATAAATCAAACAGCTTTTGGCAGAAAAATATTTTTTAAATTGTATGTATAGCTTCCTACTTTTAAAGTTTTCCTTGTTAGGAGCCCATCATGACTAACAGTTCAAGTAAATGGTTTATTGGCATGATTCACAAGTCCTAAAATATTGAAGAAATTGTGCTATTTTATGAAAAAGTTCCTTGACTCCTATTTCCAAGTGTAAGCAAGCACTGTTCAAATGTCAGCTACATATATCTAATCAACGGAAAGCCAGTTAACATTGCCTTTGTCCAATGCTTGCTATTATTGACGGCAAAAGGTTATTCAATCCCTCTGTCCCAATGAAAGAAACAGGCATAGCAATTAATTATGATAATCACCTTAAAGAGCAGTGCACGGTGCCGTGAAAGCCCAATTTTTAGGGATCCAATTGGTAAAACACTGGTGTGAAGTGATGTCCTCAACTCAGTGCTAATTTCCATCCATTTGGCCAATATGATATTTGCATCCTTTACGGGCCCACCTAAATGGCCAGTTACAAGTTCAGAAAGCCTCAGTATTAACAGACTAATCTCACTGGCAGGGCAGTCCAATGTAATACAGTGCGCAATCTGCATCAACTCTTCCAAGGAGGGGTCAATTCTCCGATTAATTATCACCCCTTCAAAGTTAGAATTTCCAGGATTTGTTTCAAGTTCAGTAAGAGATGGCATTTTCCCACGACTTGCTGGATCTGTAAAGAGATTATATACATCATAGAAACCATCAACAACTGTCTCCTCATAGTCCAGCACACCATAATCCTGATAAGTGGGTAAAGTAAGTGAGACAAAAGATTAGAAACCAAATTATGAGAACCAAACTGAAAATCATCTTCAATAGAAAACATATTCCAAGAACTAGCAAAGTATACAAATTATTAAGCTTTTAGAGGGGAGGCACAAAAAAAGAAAAATGCACTCGTTTAAGTATTGTGAGGAAAGGAACCTATTCAAATCTTCAAGGTTAAGCAAACAACAGCTAACAAGACACATCCTCTTGAACCCAAAAAGATCATTTGCCTTTCAGATCAAAAATAGCATGCCAGTGATGTTAGGTAGCCATAGTCCTATGAACCTTAAATATCCATTATAAGGAAAATTAAACTCAAATCAGCTAAAGAACATTAGAAACTGAAAAAAGAAAATGTGCTTGCAGCTTCGCAATATCTCCGCACCCCCGTCAAAAGAAAAAAAGACAAAACATGTAAATTGTAATACCTAAATATCCTCACCAAATAGTTCCTTTGTCAGGCTTATATTTAAGAAATATAAAACTATAAAAAATAAATGTAATTTATATTATAGACGGTAAGATGCTGCAGCTGGTGAGCTTTGGCTAAATCAGCACCCCAAGTTGAGTTTTTTAATACCCAATCTAAACTATAAACCTGTATCTTGGTCTTCCGTGATCATCCATCCAAATCATATATTTCTTTTTATTAAGTTTATAAACCTTGTATACAGGGATTTCTCTGCTCCATCAATATATTATTAACTTTATTAAGAAAAAGGCTAACCCTTCTTCACATCAGTTACCGAATCCAATCTTTTCTACAAGTTACATTGCTTGCAAAGTTTACAACTCAAGTGCTGCACTACCGTGACACTGCAAAAGAGCATAAAAACAGCAGATAAGAAGATTTTCTCACTTCACTTCAGCTAATCACAAATAGCAAGCTTTATAAGACCATAAGCTTAATTAGCAATGCAAAACTAACACTGTTTGGATGGTTGTTACCTATTGTGTTGTTAGTTTAAATACAATGTTTGTTTTGATTGTTACTTAAATTTTACTGTATCGTATCATTAAATCCGTCGTTATGAAACAATGAAAAGTCCCATTTTATGTACCGACCGATTTGGTGTGATCACACCGTTACCTTATTTTTTTCTCACTGTCTTTACTTAGTACTATCTAATATTCTTATTTTAACCCTACCTATTGCTGATATGTGACATTATATAATGACAGGAAATGATACAATCAATCCAAACATTGTGTCTATCAAAACAATGCAGTTTGATACAATACAACACAAAATAATATAAATACGATATACAGTATTATGAAACAATATGTGACAACCATCCAAACAGAGTATAACGAAAGCAAGTTCAACAACAATGAGAATTTAAAATTTACCCAATACTGCCTCGATAACAAGTCAGCAGCGGCATCCTCCCTATCACGTGCCAAATCAGCAGCGCTTCGCCGTCCGCCGCCGAGTATCTGACCGTTGGTTGAATTAACATCGGACTGGAAGGAAGAATCCTGAGACTGCGAGGATGACACACTCAAAGCTAGGGCAAGCTGAACCTGATACTCTTCCTCCGAAGTATAATAATCCTGTAGCCGATTGATCGCCGGAATATTATTCCCTCCTCCACTAACACACGCCGGAGCAGCAGCAGCTGCCGTTGACGGGCTCGACGGTGATTGAGAAACAGGACTCGAATTCCGATGATCGGTAACACATGACGACGTGGACGGCGAAGATGAGGATGATACCGGCGATGACGTAGATTGAGCGTCGTTCGATCGATTTGGATGGTGAAGCTTCTTGAAAATGTGTTTCATCGTTCAGTTTCTCTTTCTCTCTCTATATCATACGGTGGTAGTGTTCCTTTCTCTCTCTAAATTTGCACATATCAACTACTGTTTAGTCTTCACTCTCTCTCTCTCTCTCGAGTCAATTGACTGTAAAAAAGGGAAAGGCAAAGAGAGAGAAGGAGAGGGAGGAAAAACTGGGGAGACTCAACTGCAAAAAGGGCATGGAGTTGAGTGAATTTACGGCAAATGACATCAACGCGCTCTTTTTGCTGAAATTTCTTATTCCAAAAGGTGGAATCTCCACCCTGAGCCCCACACCCCTGGTCTGCGCCTGTGAAGGATGAAATCATGGTGGCTCAATTGATTTCAAAGGTTAGATCACACGCACGCGCACAAGGGGCCTCCTTTATTTCAAGAAGAAACCCCACACGCCGCCTTGAAACCAATTGAGCCGCCTGCGACAAAACTAAGGTAGGGTAAACTTTTTAAAGTGACTGGTCCCACCGCATTACGCCCCATACCCGAAAACCCCACCTCCGCCTGGCCCTATGGATTAGTATACACCGCTTGGCCCTACGCTGCATGGAGGGATTTTTGGGGAACACGCTCCACTCACGATCGGAGGACTCGAACACGGAACCTCAGACAGCAATACCCTAATGTATTGACCACTGGGCCAAACACTTTGGATTTGCTGAAATTTCTTTTCTGCCCCAAAAGTAAGGAAAATGGAACATTCTTTATTGATCATATTTTTTAATTTAAATTCAACTACAGCTAAAGTAGTATACATAAAATAAAATAGTAGTAATAATTAAGTTTTCTGTTTGCAAGATGTTTACTTTGAGATGGTTGGTTATAGATTATTGTAAGAATATTATTAAATAATATTATGTATTAATTTATATATGGTAAGTAATAAAATGTTAATTGAGAATATTATATTAATTAGGTAGAAGATTATTAAGAATTGATTAGGAAGATTAGACATGATTTACTCTTCCCAATTAAATGTATATTGTGTATATATTGTTCTCTTTTATGATGAATACAATTGAGGAAAATACTTTCAAAGTGTTACATGGTATCAAGAACTTAAAGAAAGATCCAAAATATTTTATTTTCTTCCAATTTTTCGGTCCTCTTCCCCAATAGAACCCTAGTTGGCCGAAATTTGCACATTTTTTAACTCCATTATTGATTATCCTCCATCATAACCAACAATGTCGGAGTCAAAACCATCCTTTCATCCAGCCCTTACTGTCTCAAACATCAAAACACTTGTTTCTGTCAAACTCAAAATGGAAACCATTCATTATGCAACATGGGCGAAATTATTCAAAACATGTTGTCGTGCTCACAAAGTTCTTCATCATATTATTCCTCCAAAAGATGGGAGAGGGAAGGAATTAACAACCGATGCGGACAAGGAATTGTGGGATACTCTTGATGTCACAGTACTTGGTTGGATTTATGCAACAATCCCCATTGACTTGTTGCATACTATAATGGATCCAGATTCAACAGCCATGGAGGCTTGGGAACGTTTCCGAGATATCTTTCAAGATAATCAAAATTCTCGCACTGTTACATTGGAACAAAAGTTCTTAACTATTGACATAGCTGATTTTTCTAACGTTTATGCGTATTGTCAACGCCTCAAAGTGTTGGCAGATCAATTAAGAAATGTTGATTCACCGATTACTAATAACTGGTTAGTCTTACAATTGGTGGTTGGTCTCACCGATGCGTATAGGGGAGTGGGAACACTAATCCGTCAAAGTAATCCTCTACATTTATTTAATCAAGCACGGTCGATGCTTGTACTTGAAGAATCGGGCTTTGCTAAAAAGGCGTCGACTACTTCAAATTCCGCCATGATTGTCACTTCCTCAAATGATTGTAATTTTTTTTACCCCTATCAACAAAATAAGGGACAAAAAGGACGTCATAATAATAAGAATAAGGATGGAAATCGTGAAAACAACAAAGGTGGAGGCCACCGGAATTCCGGTGGCGGCGGAAATGGCGGCAACACCAACACCGGCGGCGGGCAGTGGCAGCAGCATGGTGGCAGGAATGGTGGACATTGGCAGCAGCACGGTGGGGCATGGAGCTTGGCCTGGCAGTGGCCTTGGGTTGTTCCGCCCAGCCCAGTCCCAACTGGAAACTGGACCAGGCCGCACCAAAGGCCCAATGCCCAGTTTCAGCCCATGCCAAACCATCCTCATAGTGGACAGTAGCAGCAACGACAGGCCCACATTACTGGGTTTGTTCCATCAGGCAGCAATGTTGGGCCACTACCGATCCAATGGCAGGAGGCCCATTCAGCAGTGGCCCACCCCACAGATATTGAGACCGCCATGCACACCCTCGGATTAAATTCACCAGATTCAAATTGATTTATGGACTCCGGAGCGACGTCTCATATAACGTCCTCCCAAGGTAATCTCCCATCAATGATAATGGTATAATTGTCAGAAATGACCATTCAATTCCAATAAAAGGGTATGGTTCTAGCAAATTATCACCACCGAACCCACCTCTAATTTTAAAGAATGTGCTTCATGCTCCTAAGTTAATCAAACTTGGTCTCTGTTAGAAAGTTTACTATTGATAATGGAGTATCTGTTAGTTTTGACCTTTTTGGATTTTTCGTGCATGATTTTCAGACGAGGAAGCTCCTCATTATATGTGATAGCAAGGGGGAGCTTTATCCAATAAATTCACCCAATCAACAATCCAAGTTCCCATATACTTTTGCAGCATTGGCACCGTCTTTATGACATGAACGGTTGGGACATCCGGGAGAGTCTGTTTTGGCCTCTCTTAACAAAAATAAATTTATTTCATGTACCCAACCACAGACTCTAAATAAGTGTCATTCTTGTGCACTTGGAAAACATGTTAAATTGTCATTTATTTCATCTACTTCGTGCACCCTTATGCCATTTGATATTTTACATTGTGATATTTGGACATCACCCGTTTTGAGTTATTCGGGTCATAAATATTATTTGCTATTACTTGATGACTACTCTAATTATCTGTGGACATTCCCTTTGTCGAAAAAATCACAAGTGTTTTCCACATTTCTCACATTTAGAGCATACATCCGAACTCAATTTGAACGGGATATCAAAAATATTCAATGTGATAATGGAAGGGAATTTGACAATAATCAGTTTTGGGATTTTTTTTCAAAACAAATGGTCTACATTTCCGTCAATCTTGTCCTCACACATGATCACAAAATGGGAAGGCAGAACGCAAAATTAGAACAATAAACAATATTGTTAGAACAGTCCTTGCTCATACTTCACTACCCCCACTTTTTGGCATCATGCACTCCAAATGTCCACTTACCTACTGAATATTCTCCCTCACAAAAACATGTCTTACCAAGCTCCACTAAAAATACGTTATTTACGAGAGTCATCCTATCTTCTTTAAGAGTGTTTGGTTGCCTTTGCTACCCCCTCTTTCTATCCACCACAATTATAAAACTCCAACCCCGATCTATTCCATGTGTCTTCTTAGGATACCCTACTAATCATCGTAGTTACAAATTTTACGACATTTCTTCCAAAAGAATAATTATAAGTCGTCACGTAATTTTTGATGAAATTGTGGTTTCATTTGCCAAGATACATGACACAGGGACCCACACTTATGATTTTTTGGATGATGATAAGCTCCCGTATCTAACACATTTTTTTCACAGCTCGGTACCTACTATTAGTGTTGGAAACCTGAATTCAGGCCCATTGGACCAAAGATCGATGGCCCAACTGACTGATATTTCAATGCATCAGCTTGGTCCTTCGGATCCGAGGCCTAATCCTAACGCCTCACAATCTGCCCGGTCCAACAGCTTGGGCCAGGCTACAACTGAGCCCAATTCGAGCGCACTAAACGGCCCGACCCGTTGGACCGTCGATTTCACCCCTCGGCGATGGCGTCGGTCCATCGCCCAACAAATCGTCCGGTCACCCGTAGTAAACATGGAATTGTCAAACTCAATACCAAATATAGTCTACACACCCAGGTCTCGAAATCACCTTTGCCTCGTAACCCAATGTCTGCTCTAAAAGACCTGAATTGGAAAATGGCCATGAATGATGAATATCATGCTCTAATTACAAAAAGACATCAAATCGTTTCAATGTGATAATGGTCGCGAGTTTAATAATTCCTTGTTTCATAAATTTTGTGCGGCTAATGGCGTGATCTTTCGTTTCTCCTGCCCCTATACCTCTCCTCACAATGGTAAAGCCGAAAGAATTCTCCGAACCATTAATAATATGATTCATACACTCATTTTTCATGCGTCTCTCCCCCTACCTTTTGGGTATATGCGCTAAAAATGGTAGAACACATTCTCAACATTTTACCTACCCGTGCGATTCAAAATAGGACACCCACCATAATTCTCTACCGTCGGATCCCTACTTATGACCATCTTAGAATTTTCGGTTGTCTGTGCCGCAAATTGGCACCCCGGTCTACTCCGTGCACCTTCCTAGGTTTCCTGTCAAACCATAAGGGGTACTTGTGCTATGAGCTCTCTACCGACAAAATCATAATTTCTCGCCACGTTATCTTTGTTGAATATGTTTTCCCGTTTGACAACATTCAAAAATTCCGAGTTACTGATTACAAATTTCTTGATAATTCTGACACATCACCGCTTGTCCACCAAGCTCTCCGTCATGCTACCACTGTTCCGGCAGCAGTCCGCACTCTGTCACCGCCACCTCTCGCCACTGCCACTACCGGCAGTCTGTTAGGCTACTCTGCGTCTCTGCCACTGCCACTGCCACTACCTACTGCCGCCACCACAGAACGCAACTCTGCGTCTCTGCCACCCGCCTGGTCTCCGTCACCATCACCGCTGATTGCCACTACCATCGACAATCATCCCAATATCTCAACACCATCTCCGGTCACCATCTCTTACTATGTGTCTCCACCGCATCCCCAACACCCACCTGCAAACACACGAGCCACTGAAAACCCCCATCGAACCACCATAGTACCACCACCAAACCAGAACACCGGTCCCTTCCCACCACTGACTCCGTACCCCATATCGGCGACATCACACCACCCCGCCACTGCATCCAACCTCGACCCACCCAGATCGATACAACTCACACCCTTACCCAGCCACACAACCTCGATTCCATACCGTATCGTTTACCTCTTCCAGTCACGATCTACCCAGATCGACTACACCACACAACCCCGCCACTGCATCCAACCTCAACCCACCCAGATCGGTACAACCCACACCCTTACCCAGCCACACAACCCCGATTCTGACCCCACACAGTACACCCGACCCGACAACCAACACCCTCACACCGTATGAAACCTTTACCCAACACGGGATTTTCAAACCCAAAGTCCAATTTAACATGTCCACCCAAATAATTTCCCTTATTCCCAAAAATCCAAAATTAGCCAAAATGGACCCGAATTGGAATTCAGCCATGGGTGAGGAGTTTAATACTTTAACAAAACAGCGTACTTGGGATTTGGTTCCTCGATCGGAGGGGGTAAATGTGATCCGTTGCATGTGGCTTTTTCGTCACAAGTACAAGGATAGTGGTGACTTGGAGAGATATAATGCAAGACTTGTGGCAAACGGTACTAATCAACAGGAGGGCATTGATTGTGGTGAGACATTCAGTCCAGTTGTTAAACCGTCCACCATTCGCACAGTTCTGAGCATCGTTATGGGAAAGCATTGGTCGATTCATCAGCTTGATGTAAAAAATGCTTCTCTATGGGGATTTAAAAGAAATTGTCTACATGCACCAACCGCCTAGTTTTGTCCATCCAGCAGCCCCTCAGTATGTATGACGTCTCCGTAAGTCACTTTATGGTTTTAAAAAAGGCCACTCGAGCGTGGTATGATCGTTTTGCACAGTTCATTATGCGCATTGGGTTTACATGCAACAAGTGTGATAATTCTCTGTTTACTTTCCATAGAGGCAGTAACACTGCTTATTTATTGTTATATGTGGATGATATTGTTCTTACTTATTCTTCCGATGTGTTGAAAAATGAGATAATTGCACTTATCAAAATTGAATTTGCTATGACTGACTTGGGGAAGTTGAGCTATTTTTTAGGGATTTCAATGACTAGATCTGCAAATACTATGTTTCTTTGTCAGCGTAAGTATGCAGATAAGATTGTGTACATGACTAAAATGGTCAATTGAAAGATTATGTCTAGCCTAGTTGACTCTAAATCAAAGCTCAGTGCTTTGGATGGTAATCCAGTGTCAGATCCCACTCTATACACGAGTTTTGCTGGAGCACTACAGTACCTTACTTTCAGCAGACCTGATATTGCGTATGCTGTTCAGCAGGTATGCTTGTTCATTCATGCCTACATGTAATCTCATTTTACTGCCCTTAAACGTATCATTTGATATGTTAAGGGCACATTTGATTATGAATTACATCTCTACCCTCAGCATCGACCATGTTGTTATCATATACAGATGATGATTAGACAGGCTGTCCGAACACGCGACGATCCACCTCAGGCTATTGTGTGTTCTTAGGGGATAATCTCATTTCTTGGTCAGCCAAGAGACGAGCCACATTATCATGTTCGAGTGCAGAAGCATAATACAAAGGTGTTTCTAATGTTATTGTTGAGATCTGCTGGCTCCGAAACCTTCTTTTGGAGCTTCAGTGTCCTCTCCGTAAGACGTCTTTGGTCTATTGTGATAACATATCCGCTATATATCTATGCCATAATCCGGTTCAGCATCACCGAACCAAGCACATTGAGATGGACATCCACTTTGTTCGTGAGAAGGTTGTTCTCGGTCATGTCAAGGTATTTCATGTGCCTTCTTCATATCAGTAAGCAGATATATTCACAAAGAGCCTTCCTAGACAACTCTTCCTACACTTCAGATCTCGTCTTAACGTCTCGCCTCCTCCCGCTCCGACTGAGAAAGTATATTAGCAAGTGTACCATGTTTATATTTACCAAATTTAGTGTTATGTAATTATGATAAAATTAAGATCCCTTGTTGTATAAGGATTTCATATTGTACTCTTATATATATTTTGTATTAATGAGAAAGACTCTCAAGGGAGATTAATACAATCTTACACTATCCATTCAGCAAAACACATGAACAATTTATTATATCTAAAAAAATTATGAGTCGTCCAATATAACTTGTGAAAGCTTATTTTTTCCATTATTTCACTTGGAATAAGTTGTGAAAAGTTATGACCGCTTGTGGAAGTTACAACATACGAGATTATTTTTGCATAATTTTTTAAAACGAGACAAAATTAAAGAGCGACCTTAGTGATCCCATTTGTGCATATCACCCTTTGTTCTATGCATGCTCTCTACACCGATCTGCACGGTCCAATCTCAAAGAACGAAGTCTGACCCCAGATATTATTTTTGGGTACACGCTCTGTTCCAAATTTCGTGCAAATATGTATAGAGAGATGCATAAAGATTGAATCACTCAGCTTCTGGATCTTTGCCATAAGGTTGAATTACAAGGTTATCTAGCATTCTCAAACAATTACCAGACCAAATTTAATTTCCATTGAACAGAAACCTAAACTCGTAATCTCATATCACGACTTAAACAAATGTCACTTAGAAAACACAGAGATCAACATTGACAAGGCATAAAGCATAAGTCATGCTGCAGCAAAATTTACACATAAGAACATCCTGGGTAAATATCAACCTATATGATTCTAGTTCCAGCCAAAGATTTCAAACACCGGTTGATCCAAAGCCTCCAGAGCCCCTGACTGTCGAGTCTAGATCATCAACCTCCTCGACCTCTGGCACGATGATTTTCTCTATGATCAATTGAGCTATTCTGTCACCAATTTTCACTTCAAAATCAACATCAGAATGGTTGAAAAGTATAACACCAACTGGTCCCCTATAGTCAGCATCAATTACACCTGCCCCAACGTCTATGGAATGCTTCCAGGTCAATCCTGATCTTGGAGCTATAAAAATAACGTATCACAAACTAATTAGCCCCTAGTCTTCTAGAAAATTTAGAATTCAATTTCAAATACCTAGAACAAAATCAAGAACTTTACTCTCTTATCATCTTATTACAACTATGGATTATCAAACCAAATCATTTTGCCTCATATTCATTCATTCAAGAATGTTAAATACAACCTTATTGTGTGCTCAATTGCCCCATTTGTTTCTTTTTACTATCTACCGGCTAATATCTTAATTTAGCCATTTTGCAACGTCATGAACTCTTTAAGTTGCACCTTTAAAGTTGACTCATTTATTTTATAACGGTGGTATCCAAGTCGGCTTACGCTCAACTTCATAATTCCACAGGAAACTTGCTATCTTAAACCATTATAAGTATAGAGTAATTCTATCAATTGAACAAATAAAAAAAAACCTATTATTTTTACTTATGCTAAAAATTGCACATCTATAATACTCTTCTTTAGCAACTGTTGAAAATTTGCATTTGGTGGGAAGGTGCATCCACCCATATTTAATGAATTAAACACTAGGGATTCGCATGTTAGAGGCTTTGCCTCTTCACACGTGCATAATCTACTAAGTAAGTAGATGATCATAAGGCCAAAAAATCATCAAATTTCATTGAAAAATAAAAGAGATATTGATCTACGAAGTAAAGTGTTTGAAGCATGAAAATATGGTGTGAGACAAATATACCACATCGGTAGGAAAAGAAAGAATTGCCCTCTTTATAAGTTTTGAAATTGGCTAAGGGTTTGGGACCCCAAAGGGTAACCCATGTGTTTAAAAGAGGGAGGACCTAAATGTGCTTGGGTTCAAGGCTAAGCCCACGCGCGCGCAGTCGCCGCCCACCCGCCCCGTTCGATCTCGAGTCACAGGACTTGGGACTTGGGCTTCTTATGATATTATCTCTTTGGACTCCAAATTGATTAATATTTATAATTTGATCCCTAAAATTTCTAAAAAGTTAAAATTTGGGAACGACGGAAGACAGAAAATTTCTAACTTATGCTATATATTGGAGCTTTTTGGCTCAATTGTGTTACACACAAGACACACAAAAAAATGAGACACACTATATACACAAAGACAATAAAAAAACAGAAAGTCCAAAACATAAGCAGAAACGTTGAGACGAAAACAGAAAACTCTTCTTTCCTTTTCTATTTTTCAGCAAGTCATTTCGTGTTTGTTTTTTCTTCGTCAAAATAAACCTATTTGCTTTGTAGTGTTGATTAATTGTTGTTTTATCTTGAGAGATTATTGCCCGTTAACATAAAAGCATATATACGGAGCAATCTCCTCTTAAAGAGGAGAGTCATCTCTCGACTCAGCCACAGTTGTAACAATTCAGATTTTAATGTTTTTTGATTTCAAGTTATCAAAATTCAAGACTCAACAAGCTTGCGGCAGTTCTGAATTGCCGATTTGTTTATACTTTCGAACACTTATAATATTTATTTACTTCTCGTATTGCTTTACAATATCCAACAACAACTTGTACCAATCATCTTTTCTATTTTCTATTTTAAGTGTGGTTTGTATGATGGAAATGAAAAGGAAGAAGAATATACCTATGCGGGCATATGTTCCTTCAGGAACAGCAATACTAAGATCTGTGGGTACTAGAGCCTTTCCCCTGGCAGGCACTTTCGTCTCTGTTGCACTGCACCGAAAACAGAAAAACAGATCCCACAAAATTGATTTAATCAAACACACATACAATTGAGAGAAAAAATCTAATTTTGTGAAATGGGTTTAGTCTAAAATCATCCAAAAATAAAGGGACGGGGGTGGGGAAACCTGGAGAGATCATAGCCAGCAGATAGAGAGGAGCCTCTAGAGGGCAAAACAGCATTATCGGAGAGCTTTTTGACGCGAAAGAAGAGAGCAGAGGAAGCGATGCCGTTTGCAGCCATATTTGGGAGTAGAAAAGCTCGAGAGGACAAATTGTAAGAGTTGCGTAATAGTATGGGGAAAGAGATTTGAGGGTTTCAAGATTGATGTGGAGGTTTATAAAGCAGGAAATGTGAAATAGCGCCAAAAGTTCCCGCCATTGTAACACGCAGAAATTGAGGGCAAATAAACTTAATATGCGTCTCCATTAACCAAAGAAAAAAATGTTGATTAACGTAGTGTAAACAATATTGCTACTAGAGTTTATTAGTAATACTTGTCGCGCCCGTTTTTAACCCGATCCCGCGAGAGGTCAGAAGCGGAGCACAACGTGTTAGGTGATTCCTGGGTATTGAATTGAGAAGTCGTCACCTAATTATTTTACAGTGAATTAGGACACCTAAATATTAAATAAATGTTGTGATGTAACTCTAATTTTAAGGTCTGCGAAACTAATGAGATTCTAGGTAAGGATTCTTTATTATCCTAAAGGGAAGAGGTTAGGCATCCTTTAAGATCCGCTAACTTGCGGTTATCCGATCAAACTCAGGTTAATTATTGTATTAAGAAAATGCATGTTTTTAAAATATAAACTTAAAAATGATGTTGCAATTATTTAGTAAAAGAATGCATTTTGTACAAGTATGCATTTGTATAGTTTTTAAAGAAAAATACATGTAAAGTTGAAAGTATGCATTTTTAACAATTAATAGCAAAGAGAAAAACGAGCTACTTATATGCCAAAGAAGTAAATTTTTTGAAAGTCATTTTGAGTTGTACAGTTAATAAAGTGACCATAAGATGATCAAAGTTTGTTTTGCAAATAAAAAAAAATGCATGGCGAGCCTATAAGTAAATAAACTAGCGAAGGGTTTATAAGTTTGAATTACCCGAACCTACAAGTAAATATATTAGCGAAGAGATTTCTAAGTTTTAAACTACCCTATGAATTAATTATAAGTTTGCCTATTCTAAGCATTTCAATAGTTACATAAGTGCGATAAATAATATTACAACACAGAGCGGGATAAAAGCTGAATTAAAAAAAGTAAATAAAATAAAATAAATAAACTCCGAAGAGTATCTGCCTTCATTGACTTTGTTCCTTGCAAGCTATCAAGAACAAACGGTTAGAGACAATTAAATACAAATAACTTCGGATCAGTATCCAAAACAGTGAATGTTTTGATCACGGAGGGCTCAGACTTAAATTTTGGAAAAGACCATTCCAATCACGTCATGGCTGCAAACGTATGGCTCGGTGGTCATTTTGATTGCCTCGTCTACTAAACGTGTTGATCTCTCGGATGAAAAAGAAAAGATCATTATAATCACGTCGTGGCTGTGAACATATAACTTGTTGGTTATTTTAGTCGCCTCGCTTACTAAACATGTTGATCCCTCGGATGAAATAAAAAGGTTTAAGCCTCATCCTTGCCCAGAAGTTATATTTCCGTCTTTACGACTGTGGAGGCCTCACAATCGATGAATATTTTTCATCGGCCAATATAGTATCGTGTTCAAATCAGCAAAATTAAATTGAAACGATGGCAGCGGCAGATGGCGATGGCTTGATAAATAGAGAGCCAATTTACGAAAGACGCGGTGTTTAGTTTAAAGCGATAAAACAGATAAAACAATAACTGAACCGAGCGGTGGCGAAGCGAAGCGATGGCTGAACAAGCGGTATTTGTTCAAAATAAGAAGATATCCGCTGCGGATGTTTAAAGCGATGGCGAAACAGAGAAACGAAAAAAAATGCGGCCTCAAATTCAATTTCATCGGCCTAAATGCAGTATTAGTAAAAAAAATAATCAAACAGTAAAACAGTAAGATATTTGTTGCATGGATGCTTAAAACAGTACTGAAAACAGAGAAACGAAACAAAAAAAAGCGCTGCCTCAAATTCAATTTCATCGGCCTAAATGCGGTATTAGTTCGATCAATAATAACAGTGCCAAAGAAACAAACAGTGAGCAATTAAAGTATCCTACCCGAATTCTAAAATTTCAAAACCGAAACAGGATTAAGAAGTATTTATAAAAAACAGACCCGGATTATGAATAGTGACCCGAATAGGTGACCCAAATTCTGGAAAAAAAACAGACCCAAAATAGCGACCGGAATCGGAGTCAAAATTCAGATTTTCAGATAACCAACAACAAGATATGAAAAATGCAATAATCTGGAAATATACCAAAATCGGGTCGACCCGACCCGTGTCAGTGACCCGACCCGAATCAGAGATTCAAACCCGAAATCAAATATTTTCACCAATTTCATATAACCAACATACAAGATACGAAATGCAAGAATTCTAAAAAAAATATCCAAATCGGATCGACCCGACCCAGTGACCCGACCCGAATTAAATATCAAACCCGAAATCAAATATTTTTACCAATTTCAGATAACCAATAACAACAAGATATGAAATGCAATAATTCTGAAAAATCCAATTCGGGTCGACCCGACCCGAAATCAAATATTTTCACCAATTTCAGATAACCAACATACAAGATACGAAATGCAAGAATTATAAAAAATATCCAAATCGGGTCGATCCGACCCGGGGTCAGTGACCCGACCCAAATTAAATATCAAACCCGAAATCAAATATTTTTACCAATTTCAGATAACCAATAACAACAAGATATGAAATGCAATAATTCTGGAAAATCCAATTCGGGTCGACCCGACACGAATCAAAGATGCAACCCGAAATCAAATATTTTCGCCAATTTCAGATAACCAACATACAAAAATATGAAATGCAAGAATTTTGGAAATATTACCCAAATCGGGTCGACCCGACCCGGGTTAGTGACCCGACCCGAACATATCCGAATCGGAGAATAAAAAACAGTGGAGAACAAATATTTTCGGACTTAATTCTTGAATAACATGGAAGGCAAATGTTTGAAATCAGGAACACAACCAAAATATTTTATATCCAATTGGACCTCCGAAAAAATCCTCCCTTTGTAGAACAAAAATGGGGGTATTTATAGATACTCACCCCGACGTTCACCCCCACCCATACCCCTTACAAAATCGAATTCGAATTTCAAAATAAAGGGGGAACAAAATCTGATTTTTGGGGCGATTTCTTGGGGCATGTGTTGCGGTGAGAGGTGATGGGGTTGGTGGTGTCAGGCGGCGGTGTCGGCGATTGGTGGTGTCAGGCGTAGGGTGCGGCGACGTGGGGGGTAGGGGTGTAGGGTGGCGGCCGATTGGTGGGAGAGAGAGAGGGGTTTTTTTTTGTTTTTTTGATTTTTTTTGTTTTGGGTAGGGTTTTGGGTTAAAAGATAAAGGTGGATGGTTTGGGCCGACGGGTTGACCGATTCGATATGGGCTGCGGGGTGACTGGTTGGGCTTGGGGGGAAAGAAAAGAAAAATGGGCTATTGGGCTTAGGAGTTTTTGGCTGGGGCGATGGTAGAGGGGAAGTGGGTCTTGGTGAATTAAGGTTGGGCTTTGAGGGGTGTGGGCTAGTTTGGGATTTTTTAGGGATTAAAGGGAATGGCCGGTTGGGCCAAAAATTTGGGCTCGGTTGGGTTGTGATTTTGTTTTGATTTAGGCTTGGTAAGTTGGGCCGAAAATATTGGTTAATTTGTAGATGTATTTTTGGGGTTGATAGAATGTTTTGGGGTAGAAATTATTTTGGGTTGGAAAATAAAATGTGTTATGGGTTTAAAAATATAAAAAGGGGTTTAATAATAAAAAAAACATTGAAGAAAAAATGTAAATTATTTTAATAAAAACATAACGATGTGATAATAATAAAGATATAATATTTGCAAAATGTTTAATGCTTAATAAAAAATGAAAATGCGATGCAATTTTGCGAGAATAAATTAACATAGAATTTTCGGATAAAACTTATGATTATGATAAAAATGCAAATGAGAGTAAAATGCGAATAATAATAATAATAAGAGAATAATAGTATATATATATACGCGTGTATGCATATAGATTAACATTGTTTTGAGGTATTAAAAAATATTTAAAATTGCAAATAAATTGAAAAAGACGGGACAAAATTGGGTGTCAACAATACTTATTATTGTGATTTACCTAGAACTACATCATGATATGTGTCATCCATTTAGACTTATATTCGAGGCTTAAGAGCGGTTAATTTGGGCTTGAGGAATAAAAATCTGGCAATGGGAGGTCTTGAGTATTGGTGCCGCTGCATGAATAATGATCAAAGTTCAAGGACAGATTTGACAATTTTAAAAATTCAAGTGTTGGAAAGCTTATGTCATTACTGAATAAAAATAAATATTTAAAGTTTATTTTGGTAATGATAGTGATAAATCTGACCCCAATTATTAATGGATACATATTTGAACAATTTCACAAAGTTTAAAAACAATTATACCCTTTTCCCAAGTCAAATCCTCGATCGCTTGGACTTTGTATGGATATACTTAGAAGTAAAGCGTTGAAATGTAAGCTCTCCATTATAATTATTGGCATAATTGTTCTTTTAAATAATATTTCATATAATCTTACTTGCTGTACATTAATTACATTTATTTAACTACTTACTTTTATCAAATCTGTAGGGTCATTTTCTTTTAATTTTAATGGACCATAGGAGTTTATTTACGTGCATAATTAATTATCACCGGGATTGTATCAAATACTTAACTCACATGTAAAGTGTGACAAGTTATATATCATTTCTCCAAAAACATCATGGTCCCATTCGAACAAAACATCCCCTTTCAAAATGTTGAAAGTTCTACGTGTTAGAAAATGTATGCCATTAGTTAATAAAGACAATTCTAGGTCATTTTCGGTAATGACTATGATAAATCTGTTGGAAATTTGTCTTTGGCGGGGAGATGTGTCCACCCATATTTGATAAATTAAATACTAGTGTTCCGCATGTTGGAGACTTTGTCTCTTCGCACATGCATGATCTACGAAGTGAGTAGATGACCGTAGGGCCAAGAATCGTCAAATTTCGTTGAGAAATGAAAGAGACATTGGTCCACGAAGTAAGGTGTTTGAGGCATGGAAATGTGGTGTAGGACAAATCTACCACATCGGTGGAAATATGAAGAATTACTCTCTATATAAGTCTCTATTGTGGTAAAAGATTTGGGACCCCAAGGGGTATCCCATGTGTTTAAAGGAGGGTTGACCTATATATGCTTGGGTTCAAGGCTAAGCCCACACGCGCGCCGCCGCCGCCCGTCTCGTCGGGTCGTGGGCTGTGGGGACTTTCTAATATTATCTTTTTGGACGCCAAATTGCTTAATATTTACAGTTTGGTCCCTAGAGTTTCTGAAAAATTGATTTTTGGAGTGACGGAAGGCAGAAACTTTCTGCCTACCGTTTGGGCAGTTTTTTGGAGCATTAACTTGGCTGTTAACTGCTCCATAAACATCCTCCTTCAATGACCATAATCAACCCTCCTTCATGGCATTAAACCTGCCATTACAACCCTCCATAAATGGCCATTAACAGCCATGTTTGGGCAGTTGGACAACCTTCATTCATGCTATATATTGATGCCTTTTGGCTCAATTATGTTAGAGATTTTTCAGTCACGAAAACAGTGCGCTAGCAGCTACACTTTCATCACGAAATACAATGCATTTTCAGTGAGAAAAACAGCACGAAACAAAGGATTTAAATAGCAAAGACAAAAGCAGTGTTGAAAATCAGTGAGCAAACACACACATATACACAAGATATACACAACAGAGACACACTATATACACAGAGACAAAAATAGAAGAGAAGATAGAAACTCTTCCTTCTTTTTCCATATCTTCAGCAAGTCGATTCATATTTATTTTATTCGGCAGGCTCAACCTATTGGCTTTGTAGCGTTGAGATTAAAGTGTTGTTTTATCTTGAAAGACTATTGCCCGCTAACGTAAAAACATATATACGGGGCAATCTTGTCTTAAGGACAGAGGACAATTCCTCAACTCAACACACAACGTTGTAACCATCCAAATTTAGTTGTTTCTTGATTTCAGGATATCAAGATTCAAGACACAACAAGCTTGCGACAATTCTCAACATTGGCTTTGAAAGTTTTCAAGATTCAAGACACAACAAGCTTGCGGCAGTTTTGAAGATTGACCATTTAATTTATCCTTTCGAACACTTGTAATAGTTATTTACTTCTCGTACTGCTTTATAAAGTACAATAGAGTACCAACAGCTTAAGACAAGATTGTATTGTATTACTATTAGTGTTCGAAAGATGTCGGTCAAAAGTTGTGTGACCAAATCTGGATATGGCAATGGTTTTCTGGTAGAAGAGAGTGATGATGATGAACGTGTTCATGGTGTCACCGCTATCATGAGTGGTGGGAACAAGGACTCATGATAGACTGAGGATGTCAACTGGACAAGAGGAGAAGGTTGAAGATATGCTTCTATCTTGCAGTAGAAGGCCTATATCTGTTCCAGACAAAGGATCCGAATAATGGTAAGGAGAAAATGGTCACTCAGTCTGATGAAGTGACTGAAGTGGGCCAGAATCCGAAATTGGGATAAGTAGTTTTTCTTACTTGTCAAGAATAAAAATTAAATGATGTCTGATTAAAAATGGCTTAAAGTAAGGAGGAATATGAAAATAATTTATATTCCTTACGCTTTAAAATCAGAAGTTTAATCTCATCTTCTTTCCCGTTTAAATATTAGATTTTGTAAACGACTTAAAAGATCCGCTCTTTTAAGTGTAATTATTAAAAGTGTGTAAAGTATGTTCGCACATACGATGGAGAAAGATCCACTAACTGTGCGAAAACTGTTACCACTCTTAAGTAAGCGCCAAGAATTATCTGGGCACCAATCATAACGGAAGAAGTCTAAAAATTAAAGACGTTGAGCCTGTCACACTATTTGGCAGAAGATTCTTCATAGGATGATATTGGACACTCAGTCATACAAAGCCTCCGGGCGACTGGAGTGGGGCCAGAATTCATTTCATAGGAAAAGTAATGGACACCTAGTAAGGTGGGCCAGAGTTTCCAGGTCTTAAATGATCTGAAGGCTTAAAGAAAGGCAGAAAAGAAATTGGACACTCAGTCTGCCAAAGCAACTGGAGTGGGCCAGAGTATCCAGATCAAATATGATCCGATTACGCCCTAACCACGGGCAAGAGGTTGTTCATGTGAAGCAACGCCACCTCTAAAAGTAGAAGGGGTTGGAGAGGTTGTCCTCAATAGGACTTCAGGGAATGAGATCACTCCAAGATGAGGTGATACATGTCCCAAGCTTGGTTTAAGGGACGCTGTTGGTCAAGCTGGTTTGAGACTAGTCCAACAGGTCTGTAATAACTAAGAATGGTACAGTATATCTGTAGCCACATGAATGCTATATTTGTAATCTGTGTATCTATGCCATCATAGATTAAGACACGTTAAATAGAAACTCATTCAAAACCTAACGATGTTGAGATTGTTGAATACCGTCGACATAAACCCTCAAAATGAATGTGAGGTAGACGAAGAGGCAAAATCACCTTTTCAAATTTCGTCAAGGGAATAGTGAAAGAAGCACCGCTCCTCTAGAACTTAGTCACACTTACATGGGTGATTTGAAGTTTATACAAAATAGAGGGGGGATACAAGTACTTTGTGACCTTCATTAATGATGGTACAACATATGTAATCCTTTGTTTGTTGAAAAGCAAAGATGAAGTTGTTGAAGCGGATAAGCGCTACAAAGCATAAGTTGGAAATCAACTAAGCCTATGGATTGCGAAATTCGTAGTGATAGAGGGGGAGAATGTGAAGCATCATTCATTAAACGACTGTTCATTTCTCACCCCAGTCCAACGGTGTTAGCCAAGCGCAAAGTCATACGCTCAAATTATGTGGGGTGGCTTGGTAAAAGTTGGAATACCGAAATAGGTCAAGTTGTACCTAATACTGTAGATTGCATATCCACTGGATCTGCAAATAACAGTAGTGCTTATCGCCTCTTGGCGTCAAAGAATGCTGAATTCTTAGAAGATAACTTTCCTTGAAAAGGAAGAAGGAGTAATTGCTCAAGGTTAACAAGAACCCGCGAGGGCCTGACTGTCCGGAACTAGACGTTTCGTATCTACAAGACTCGAAAGTTGCTGGCTATTCAGAACTTAATAATTCAGATCTGCAGAACTCAGGGATTCTAGATGTTGAACCGAGACTGAGCAAAGAAGGGGACAAAGACTTGTTCCAGTCCTTCTAGCGTATATGATTGAGAATGAACCGTGGACAATTAACAAATAATTGTCATCTCCAAAAGCGCTGCTTTGGAAAGAAGCTACAAAGAAAGAAATAGATTCCCTCATATAGAACCATACTTGCGTAATGGTTGATCTTTCTCCGGGAAAAGAACCTTTGGGTTGTGAAAAAGGATACTCAAAAGTGAGTACAAAGTAGATGGATCTACTGGCGAGTTCAAAGCCTCGGCTACTTGTACATGTGTTGCCCTGGGAGTAGCTTAACATCATGGGCCATTGCAGTCTTGCGTGGCATGGATGTTGAAATAACCTTCCCAACCGGAGAGTTGGAAGAAGAGAATCAGAGTTGGTTTGCTGGACTATTGGGCTTCTTTCTGAACTTTCATTTTGGTCCCTGAAATGTTTACATTTTGGTCCTGAAAGTTTCAGATAAAACAGAACAATGAATCTGACCACAGAAATATTGACTTTTAAATTAGAAAGCCAACAGTTGGAGAATCAACAGTCTGAAAGTAAAAGTCATATTGAAACAAAGTCTCGATATGAAAGATATGAGTATCACAGATGACATCTTAGGAATTGGATTTCTAAGACATCTAACGGACTGGTCGATAGTTGACAGTTTCGTTGAAGCCACCAATGGATATGAATCATAGAACTGATTGGAATCATGGTGCACCCATAGACAAGGAGCGATATGCACATGTCATGTGTAGTTCAATGTATTGTACACACTACAACCGACCTGGTATCGTCATACAAACAGATAAGTTGAATTAAGGTTCACTGATGATCTTAATACATGATCAATAGAAGACGTTAAGTCGGATATGACAATATCTAAATTATTCGCTTATCTACGGATTATAGTATTCTGGATGTCCAACGGTTCTGGGAGAACACAGTGATGCAAACTGGACATCAGATCTGAAGAACACCAAAGCCACAAGCAAATGTGTATGGTGGATCTTGGAAAATCCTCTAAGCAAACTTGTATCGACCGATTCATGATGGTGTCGGAGTTTATCTCTTTATACAAAGCATGAAAGAAGTTGAGTAACTTCACGACTCATTAGAGGACGTCCCTTAAGGGAGAAACCCGTGCCTTCAGCAGTTATACACTGTGGCTAGCCGGTCGGCTTCAGGAAGGACACGGATGACGGCGTCTGGACATATCTGTCAGGATCTGTCGGAGAAATACGACCGTATGGCAGTTGATCATCACGGGTGTCACTTTCTTATTTACTAACTAAGGGACTACCCGGAGATCAAGTGTTCTGCATGTCTAGGGGAATGAGCTTAAAACCCAAACAATACGAACCTTTGCAGTGGTAACCCAACCATACTGATTGGAGATCCCAAGAATTTGGTTCAATGGGAAAACTAAGCGGCAAAAGGTTCAGTTGAGCGCTTCGGTGGAAGCAAGAAGCACTTCGGATGATGATTTCTGTACGAAAACATGAATCCAAAGCTGTTCCCGCAATAGACATTAAAGTGCTACCTGCATGGTGGGTAAAGGTTAAGCTTCCAAACCTTTAAACAATTCTCAAACGGTTGAGGTTAAGGTTGAGGAAACTTTTAATGATTCCTAACACTTATGAAGTGGGGTATAACAGGATACCTTGTAGGAGATCACCTATTTAAGTGCGAGGATGGCCGCCTCAAATGAACACACTTAAGAATCCAAGTGTCCACGGCCACAACGGACAAAAACATAAGAATGAAAACGGATAAGAAGAGTTATTGTGTTGTTATCATTGTTTTGGCTTACACTAAACACTGACGGTTCAAGACATCACGTTCACCGCGCAGTAAGTAAGTCCGATGGTATTCAACTAGGGAAATTTCAAAGCGAAATCTACCTCTCCTGATGCAATATCTTTTCGCTGAAAGATTGCTGAAATGTAGGCACCTTGTGTGTGCGCCAAAATCTCTCTTTCATATAGGGGATTGTTGGAAATTTGCCTTTGGCGGGGAGATGCGTCCACCCATCTTTGATGAATTAAACACTAGTGTTCCGCATGTTGGAGACTTTGTCTCTTCGCACATGCATGATCTACGAAGTGAGTAGATGACCGTAGGGCCAAGAATCGTCAAATTTCGTTGAGAAATGAAAGAGATATTGGTCCACAAAGTAAGGTGTTTGAGGCATGAAAATGTGGTGTGGGACAAATCTACACATCGGTGGGAATAGGAAGAATTGCTCTCTATATAAGTCTCTAATATGGTAAAGGGGTTGGGACCCAAAGGGGTATCCCGTGTGTTTAAAGGAGGGAGGACCTATATGTGCTTGGGTTCAAGGCTAAGCCCACACGTGCGCCGTCGCCACCCGTCCCGTCGGGTCTGGTCCGGTCTCGGATCACGGGTCACGGGTCATGGGCGGTGGGTTGTGGGCTGTGCCCCAAATTGCTTAATATTTACAGTTTGGTCTCTAGAGTTTCTAGAAAGTTGATTTTGGGAGTGACGGAAGGCAAAAACTTTCTGCCTACCGTTTGGGCAGTTTTCTGGAGCATTAACTTGGTTGTTAACTGCTCATAAACATCCTCCTTCAATGACCATAATCAACCCTCCTTCATGGCATTAAGCCTGCCATTACAGTCCTCCCTAAATGGCCATTAACAACCATGTTTGGGCAGTTGGACAACCTTCCTTCATGCTATATATTGATGCCTTTTGGCTCGATTATGTTAGAGATTTTTCAGTCACGAAAATAGTGCACTAGTAGCTACACTTTCATCACGAAATACAGTGCATTTTCAGTGAGAAAAACAGCACGAAACAGTGACGAAATAGCAGCACAAAACAGTGTTGAAAATCAGTGAGCAAACACACACATATACACAAGATATACACAACAGAGACACACTATATACATAGAGACAAAAATAGAAGAGAAGATAGAAACTCTTCCTTCCTTTTCCATATCTTCAGCAAGTCGATTCATATTTGTTTTATTCGGCAGGCTCAACCTATTGGCTTTGTAGCGTTGAGATTAAAGTGTTGTTTTATCTTGGGAGACTATTGCCCGCTAACGTAAAAGCATATATACGGGACAATCTTGTCTTAAGGACAGAGGACAATTCCTCGACTCAACACACAACGTTATAACCATCCAGATTTAGTTGTTTCTTGATTTCAGGATATCAAGATTCAAGACACAACAAGCTTGCGACAATTCTCAACATTGGCTTTGCAAGGTTATCAAGATTCAAGACACAACAAGCTTGCGGTAGTTTTGAAGATTGACCATTTAATTTATCATTTCGAACACTTGTAATAGTTATTTACTTCTCGTACTGCTTTATAAAGTACAATAGAGTACCAACAAAATCAGACCAAAACTATTACTAACAAATTTAAACCATATTTCGTAGATCAAGAACAATTTTGACCCTTTTTCCTTTTCCAAGTAAGCTCTTAGCTTGGATTTTGTACCGGTGTACATAGGATATACTTAGAAGAGAAGTGTTGAAAATATTAGTTCTTCCATTATAAATTTGGCACGATTGTTCTTTCAAATAATACTTCATATAATTTCACTCTTCCAACAACAACAATAACATACCCAATGTAATAATTTCACTTCTCTACAGATTTAAATTTATTTAAACAACTTATTAATAAGTGATTATTTCTATACATAATTAAGCACCAAGGCTGTATCAAATAACTTTCAATAACATGTAACACGACAAGTAATATATTTCTTCTAAAACATCATGGTCCATTTTGATTGAAATTTCCCCTCCAAATTGATGATCCAAACAAAGTCATGTCAAAAGAAAAAGTCGCACAGAGTTTCCAATATTTTAGGGCCTCCCATCTCCACCAAAATAGCTAACTCCTAAACAAATCCTATTCCAAAACAAAACAAGATCTAGTTGCCCAACACGTGTTTAGCTTTCACACTTGCCCCCTTTTATCGACACAAAAGTGGAAACTATCTTCTCCATGCAAACTTATAACACCATATACAAGAGGTGTTACTCTCTTTAATTTCCTAAAATAATATTCCTATACTTGAAATTAGTAAAAATGAGCCAGGAACAACCAAGAAGGGAAGAAGCTGAGCAAGAGCAGGAGCATGAGTCCGTTAAACATGAAGATGTGGTTGGTGTTCAAGGTTCACTTGCTAGGAAGAGAGCTATAGCTGAGTCTATTGGTGGACAGGTTCTTAACTACTTTTCACCTTTTTGTTGGTTACATATATATTTATAAAATTTCTCCTATGTGTTAAGAATGTTGGACGGATATATAATCGCAGATACCATTTTTCTTTAAAAATACATCAACAGTCGCGATTGTCTTTTACCATTTGAATAAAAGAAGATGACTCTATAAAGATCTATTTTGTGTTATTTTCTCTCATGTACAACAATAAAATCTCTCTTATAAAAAAGACATAAAACTAAAAATAAATTTGTAAAGGACTACAAAACTAATTGATCAATTACATGTTCATGCGCTAGTCAGATGTTGATGGAGAGGAATTATTTTTCCTGCTCCTTTAGGTGGTTATTTTTAAAATCAAATAGGTTACATCAATGCAATTATGAAAGGGGCATTTGAATTTAATATTTAGGTAGAGACAAAATTATTGCTTTTCTTTTCTTTTTATTTTTCATATGAGATTACTACTTTTTTTTTTGTTAACTCGATCAATTGAGTGAAGCTCACGAACCATGATTAGGCAATATTTCTCAAGTGCCCAAATATGTATGTAAATATACTCAAAAGCACAAATGAAGTTGCTATTTGCGTACATACTGAAGTTTTCAATTGGAATAGATATTGAATTTGGTCGCAACTATTTTTATTTTTTCTTATGTTTTATTTTCTGGTCCCAAACTTAGAACTTGTAGACCTGGAAATTGTAAATAAAATCCTACAATGTTACAAGCATCAAAATCTAAAGATGCCAATATAATTGAGAATAATACGGTTCGAAATAGTATTGTTATATAACCATTAGGAATAGAAAGGAGGAAAGAATATAGCCTTTAGAAATAGAAAGGAGGAAAGAGTATTCAAATGCCAAGAATCTAAGGCATCAAATTGACAGAATTCCAAGGTGAATTCATATAAGAAAATGGACCTTCGACCTAAACAACCCCGCTAGCTCATGAAGTGAATATTGACCAAGATCATATAAAAAGATTTTTCCATTCCTATATGACCGATGTGGGAACTCAAAGAATCCAATTATATTTTGAAGATTTATTTGCATAACAAGCAGAATGATCTTTAGCTAATAACTTTTAAAAGAAAATGGTGATGTCATTGTAGTACGTGCAGTTACTTGTAGTTATAAACTCAGACATAAGATCAACATTTTTCTTACTTTTGTGTAATGTGACCTATACTTGAAGGTACTTGGAAAAGACAGAAAGCAAGCTTCAGTGAGCTCAGAATCAGTCTCAGCAAGAGCAAACATTACCATTGGTGAAGCCCTTGAAGCCACTGTTGTCACAGCTGGAAACAGGCCAGTGGATTACAGCGACGCAGCAGCAATACAGGCAGCAGAAGTGAGAGCAACCGGACGTACTAACATCATCCCTGGTGGAGTTGCTGCCGCTGCTCAGTCAGCTGCTACTCGCAATGCTAGACTTACCAAAGACGAAGAAAAAACTAAACTGGCTGAAATCCTCACAGTAAGAATTCTTTACATTGTTACTCTGTTAGTGTGTATAAGTTAAATCATATGTATAAATAAGACATTACATTGGTGTTTGGCAGGATGCGAGTTCAAAGTTACCGTCAGATAAGCTAGTGACACGCAAAGATGCAGAGGGAGTGATAGGTGCTGAACTGAGGAATGATCCAAACTTGTGCACCCGTCCTGGTGGTGTCGCTGCTTCTATTGCTGCTGCTGCAAGGCTCAACCAAAGTAACAGCACTACTAACAACACTAGTGGAACCAAGAATAATGATAAAAACAACACCAATCTCACGAAACAAAAACTGAACTAGGATGAGAGTAATCTACTGTTAATCTAATCCTTCAAGCTTCTACTGTCTTTCAGTTGTCTTTAAATCTTTCTGTTCTTGTTTTCTTTTTCTCTTTTCAATATATATCACATTTTTCTCCTACATCATAGTTGTTTTTGCCCGAGGGATTGTTACAATCCCTAACTGTTGAGGCTTAGCTCATAGGATAGTTATCTGTAGTAAATAATACTCAGAACCTGTGTAGTGAGTTTCTTTTCCCTTCCCAGCTCTGTGCAAGGGTTCAAGAGTATTTCAAGAGTGTGTATTTTTTCATTACTGCTCTTTTGCATGTCCAGGAAGTTAGAGAAGTTTTGCCATTAAGATCATAAAATGTATGCTTTACACTGTATAGGAGTAATTATCCCTTGAATTTTCTTCAGTCTAGTTCAATGCCTTCGCTGGAAAGCTTTCACTTTCTCTTACATTCAGAGGAGGGATACGAGTGAATATGATCTTGCAGGGTTTTGGATTTGGGGAGAGGGCTGGAGGAAAAATATATCTATGCTTTTCAAACGTGCCTTAATCGATTTGTTCCAATGAGCACAACCAAATGATAAGATTTTTTGCCCATTTAGGAGGTTACACTTCAGTGGTCTTTACTATTCTACTTCAAGTTACAACATATAACTTCCTTCAGTGACCTATTTCTCAATCCAAAGAAGCAGAAAGTTACTCAAAGGTCATGTTCACCACCTCTTCTCGAATAGAATCAAACTGCACGGGGGAAAGATAACGCTCCCCAGAACTAGCGAAGATGATCTGCATAGAGAATTAAAATACAGAATTTTAGGCTAGTGTTCACTGTTCATTTGCTTCAATAGAGCTATATCCAAATGTTAGTTTGGCTTTGGATTAATCCTAATTAAGGAGCCACATTAGCTGCAAAATAGCAACTATCAGCTCATAATTCTGCAAAGTAGACGTCTAGATCATACAAGATACATTTCAACCGTAAAGCTGCTATCATTTGCATGTGAAAAGGAGCAAATGAATGAATATGTTGACAATATATCAAGTTCTTGTATGTCATAAAAAATGATGGATAAAGAGACGTAAAACGTGGGCATGAAAACAAAGTGTAAGCTGATATTGTCTGTAACTGAGCTTCTACTACGAAAATCAGACAGGAAAAGATTGAAATATTAACATAACATTAAAAAAATCAGCGATTATTGGTACTATGGTGATAACGTTCTTATCAGACAAGTGTGCCCAACTCATGGTAATGATTGGTGGAATACCAAGTAAGTGTTAGGTTTTACCCTGAATTTCTTACCTTATTTGGATTCTACCATAATTGTGTTTTACTTCAAAAATGATTTTTTGGTAGAAAATGTTCCCCTTTTAAAAAAAAAATTCTACCATATTTATCCTTATCTTGGAGGACAAGTTTTGAAATTCTATAAATATAGGATCCTTTCTTCTCATACATAACACAATATCATCCACAATATAGTCGTTTAGAGAGTTTCGTTTAGGAGAGATTATTCTCTAAATAATTTCATCTATATTTAATTTTTGATATGTAGGCCAATTGGCCAAACCATATCAATATATTCAGCTTCTTTTAGTAGCGTTGTTCGAGGTTTGCAATTATAAGCTTCCGCATGACGCCCTGATTTTTTTCGATCCCAACAAGTGGTATCAGAGCCAATGGTTCAACGAATTGAAGACATGTTCAAGGGGGACGGTTCAAATCAAGATGCAAGCAATTTCACGATAATAAAGATTCTGTCCGGAGTACTACATGTGGAGATGAACTTTCAACCATATTTCAATACTCCTGCTGCTACATCTTTAAAAATAAAGTAAAATATTTTTTAAACCATTTTAACCCATAATATTGTTAACCTTACTTTTAACCATGACAAGCAGCATTGATGAAGATTATATGAAGATGGAGAATTAAGATTATTTTGCCAGATAATTCAGGCCAAGGGGAGATTTGTTACGGTTTGCTATGAATTTCCTACCTTATTTGGATTCTACCATGATTGTGTTTTACTTCAAAAATGATTTCTTGGTAGAAAATGTTCCCTTTTTAAAAAAAGATTCTAACATATTTATCATTATCTTGGAGGAGAAGTTTTGAAATTCTATAAATATAGGATCCTTTCATCTCATACATAACCCCCATCTTAACGCTCCCAGAAGGTTCATAGGGCTATGTTGTGTATTGTGATGCTTCCAGAGTCAGTTTGGGCTATGTTCTAATGCAGTATGGCAACGTTATCGCATATGTTTCACGATAGCTGAGAAAGCACGAGCAGAATTAGCCGACTCATGATCTGGAGTTAGCAGCTGTTATATTTGCTTTGAAAATATGGCGTCATTATCTTTATAGAGTTCATGTCGACATGTTTACTGATCATAAGAACTTACAATATATATTCAGGCAGAAAGAGATGAATCTAAGGCAAAGAAGGTGGCTTGAGTTGCTGAAGGACTATGATGTTGACATCTTCTACCATCCAGGTAAAGCAAATGTTGTGGCTGATGCATTGAGTCGTAAGTCTATCGGCAGTCTGAGACATATAAAGGTTGACAAGTTGGAGATGACTAGAGATCTATATCAATTGGCTAGCCTGAGTGTGCGGTTGCTCGACTCAGGAGACGGAGGTGTTGTAGTTCAGAACACTGTAGAATAATCCTTGATAGCATAAGTAAAAGCAAGACAATTCGACGATCCAAAATTGGTTAGGATAAAAGAAGGGGTTCCTTTACAAAAGAAGCAGTTGTTTGAATTATCAGATGGACAGGTCGAACGCACTATTCAGATGCTCGAGGATATGTTGTAAGCTTGTGTTCTAGACTTCAAGGGAAGATGGGAGGATCATTTTCCACTTATTGAGTTCGCCTATAACAATAACTACCATTCTAGTATCCAGATGGCCCCGTATGAAGCATTGTATGAACGGAAGTGCAGAACTCCTATCGGCTGGTTTGATATGGGTGAAACAAAGTTATTGGGACCTAATTTGCTCAGCAGCATGTAGAGAAGGTGGAGTTAATCTAGGAACGATTATTAACATCTCAGAGTCAACAAAAGTCCTATTCGGATAATCGACATCGGGACTTAGAGTTTGCTGTGGGAGATTGGGTGTTCCTAAAGGTATCACCTATGAAGGGCGTGATAAGATTCGTTAAGAAAGGCAAGCTTAGCCCCAGATATGTCAGGTCGTACCAGATTATTCAGAGGATCAGCCAAGTGGCTTATAAGCTTGAGTTGCCCCCAAAATTAGAAGCGGTTCATCCGGTATTCCACATATCAATGCTTCGCAAAGGCTTAGTTGGGGACACATGTAGGTTGGTACCTTAGAAGGTTAGTTGGAATATTGATTTGTATATATAAGTCTCGTTTTCCAGAATCATTAAATTAAATATTTACAAGTTATAGTACTCTTATAAGAATGAGTTTCCTCATGAGTCAAAAAGCCTCTTTTTCACACTTTTTTTGTTATTTAACTACATGCACTTGATAAATGGCAAAATCAGCTTTAATCCAAAAATAACTGTTGTCATTCGTAATAACCTCCCAGAAACTCTGATAAATTAGACTTTCGTGTTCAATCTGGAAATGATGACTTTGGCCTTCGTCCTCTGGATCCTTTCATTGGAATTTTTTGGGTACCTCTCAGTTCTATTCTCACTTTTATTGGGGTTCAAAACAGCAAGTTTTTGATGTATTCAACAATGAACTTCCATGTGCAACTAACTATGAAGATGGTCTCTGTCTGTGGGTTGTGAAAGAGAGTGGTTTCTATTTAGCTGTTAACAATCTAAATCCATCTCCTGAGGATCTGCATATAAAGGTCGGCTGGAATGAAACAATGTTTAGCTAAACTATACTATTATTAGTTGAATGAAAAAGTTTAACCACATGGTATATATGCAGTATTTATGATTGCACTTTAGTTTCTTTTACATTATTTGAAGGATTTGTGTTTTCTGTTACATAATTACAATTATGACGGATGAAGATGAATTTCAAGGGCCAAATTACCCATTGTTAATCCTACATTTGGTTGGTTTTGGATAATTATCCATCCCTGTGCCTAATCAGAGGATTAGCTTACATGTATGGTGGTGAAAGCCAACGAAAAACCTGTTGGTTGAGCTGGAAAAAGATGGCAAATATGAAGCTAAAGGAAAAATGTAAGCTATTCTTGTTGTCAACTTTTAACGGATGGCGAACTTAAGTGTCTGCCAAAAATGAAGATGAAAAATCATAAAACCCAGAAAACAGTCTATACAGTGCAATTTTCCCTTGAAACAAAGTTCAAACCAACTGGCTCTTTCTTAATTTAAATTTTCAGTTTCAAAATTCAAACAAACACATGCAAGAAAAGAGCTCTCAGTTTAGTTCTTCTTGACGATTAAACCTCATCCTTAAGAAGGCATGGTGCATACTAGGGAAGGAAAAACCCAGAAGCGGATTTCACCGAACAAGAGATAATATCAGAGAGGAAAGCTAGATTCTCATTTAACAAAAGATACAAAAGAGTAATGCCAGCAGCATGAGGAGATCTGTTGGAGAAATCAGTGGAACAAAACCAAATATACTCAGTGTTATTAACTTGATGAAGGAGCTCATAGTGAGAAAGCGCTGATTGTGCTCCATATCACACTCAGAGAAGGATATAGAATAACGACCATAGTCATGCAAGAAGTATGGCTGTTTGCCAAGATAGAACTACTAGATACTGAAGGAGTTAAGAACTCTCATGTGAAAAGCTATCAACATTTTGAATCCATCAAAAGGTTTACTTGGTAAACGACTAATCTATCCGTCTTTTTGGTACATTAACGACTAATCTTATCCATCGTTGAGGGTTAGACTCCCATGAATCCAGTTTCTCATTTTGTTTAGTCTCTCTTGAAGATCCTAGGCACTCCCTAGTGTTGGTGCTTCTTCCTTTTTGTACATGTAACTCATGCACCTCCTTATTCTTTACCAATCAAAAAGATCCAGGGGCAAGGATTTTTAGACTGAAATTGATTGAGATGCTGGAGGAACATACCAAGACCTAGCACATGCTAAGCTGAAAATGGTAAAAAAAAAACTAAAAAAGCCACAAAGAGCTTAAGATGTAACTGTGAGAAATTATGGGAGAAAATATATTATTGAATTGTTGTATCTACATGATTACACTAGTAATTTCGACGTGAACAGTTACCAGATTCAGATCGTCGGAACTAGGGTTTCGGCGAATCCACGCTGTCTCGGGGCATTCTTTTAAGAATTATTTTTACTGCCAGCATCGCGTAGAGATTCTTAGCTGACCCATACCACTTTCTTCGAGGTTCGAAAACTTTTCCGACATAATTTCTTTTCCCGTAGGGTCGTGCCATCATTCCGATCCTACCCACAAAATACCATCACAGTCCCGTGCCTCAATTCCGGCAACTGTTTTGCGTTTCGTAGGATCGTGCCATCATTCCGATCCTACCCACAAAATACCTCAATTCCGACGATTGTTTCACATCCTTCTCTTCCAGAGCATTAGTAAGAAAGTATCCGATGTGCAATATTCCAGCGAAGATTCGGAAAAAAAAATAACACCACCGCGCATAATTTTTCTGGTGATTGCTAGCGTCACATCTCAATCCAGTGGTGTTGTGCAGATTCTGACACCACCACAACATAGATCAGGTTCAAGCTAGTGAAAGACTAATTGTTGTGCAAATTTCAAACAATTTTCAGGAAAGCAAATCAGTCACCGTGCAATGTTTTCGGTGTCAACATAGTTGTTCGCTTCAAAATTACTTTCGAGTGGTGTTGCGCAAATTCCAACACCACCACGAGGTAGATCGGTCTCTTCCGACCAAAACCCAATCAACGGCTCGGATAAATACCCACTTACGCACCACCACGTGACTCTCGAAGTGCCAGCTCCGGCTAGCGCATCAGATCCACGAGCCGCGCATGCACCTCCGGCCAGATCTCAGTGATTTTATTCTTGGGTTATGTTCGTCAGATTCCATCCATCTTTCAAGTCAGATCGCTACATCTCTCGATTTTGATATGTTAAACTCCAAAAATACGAGAATTGAAGTTCAAGTCCTGTGATTACTTCAAAACCCTTAAGGAGTAGATCAGAAAATCGCACATCACAGTCCATGAAAAAGCGACAAGGACTAGGTCGTTTATATGGAAGTATGCTATTCTCTCCATGGTAACCTTGAGGAGGAACTTTATATGGAGCAACCACCTGGTTTTGTTGCTCAGGGGGAGCCTAACCCGATTGCGTCGGTCACTTTATGGTCTGAAACAGTCTCCTAGAGCCTAGTTTGGGAAATTCAGCACAGTAATTCAGGAGTTTGGTATGACTCGTACTAAACATCTCAACAGACTGAAGTATTTTCTAGGTATTGAGGTTGCTCAATCCAGATCAGGTATACTTTTTGATGATATTATTACAAAATTTGTGAAGTCAAGTGATCAGCTTGCAGATATTTTCACCAAGTCCCTCACTGATCCTCGTATTAATACATTTGTAACAAGCTCGGTACATATGACTTGTATGCACCAGCTTCGTCGGGAAAATACTTTTCATGCGACACTGTTCACGCGGCACTGTTCGTGCGACACTGTTCATGAAAGAATATTTTATTTTATTTATAAATATCTGAAAGTTCTCTACAATCTTCACTCTACCATTATCTTTGGCCAGATAGATGACACACATTGGCTAGTGGCGCCCGTCGACAGCGGGAACTCTTTGATTCTCTATCAATATCGTAGAAGCTCTTATACCATGTGAAAAAATATGGGAGAAAAATATATTATTGAATTGTTGTATCTACATGATTACACTGAGCTCTATTTATAGACACTCCATTACAATCATTTTCCCAGTAGGATACTACATATGAAATTCTATTCCTATTCTACATTACAATACTTTTACTAGTAGGATACTATATATGAAATCATATTTCTATTCTAACAGTAACTGTACAGAGATTGAATAAAATACCATGCTTTCATAGCATACCTTAACTGTCTATTTTGGTGTCTAAGTGAGACGAAATAGTACACTTTTGAGCTCATATTTTGTGTTAATGTACATTAGTAAATTATTAAGGATAATACATCTAAGAACCTATGCAAGACATTCAAAGTGACGATAAAAACATAAATGAATCAAATGCTAAATAGCAAACAAAGGGAGAAAAAGAGTTTATTTTAGTGCTCCGAATAGATTACAAATGTTGTTTAAACAGAGATGGTGCATTGGATTAGGACGTCAGAGTCATATTTACCTAATACTGCTATGCCATTTTTCAAATGTCTTAAAGTTTTGTTTTAGTTACCTCTGTCAACACAAGCAAGAAGAATCATACTTGAAAAAGAGATACATGAATCACTCGTGAAGGTTGGCATATTCCGGTCAGTACTAATGATCAACCAGATTAAACCTTGCTTGAGCTTGATTCATATGATGAAAAATTACACATCTTTGAGCGAACACTTAGCTTGTTTAGAAAGTATACCAAGCTAGAATAAGCAATTATAAACTTGCCTCAGCTGACTTACACCTCTACACGAATAAAGCGCAGTCCGGTGCACTAAGCTCCCGCTATGTGCGGGTCCGGGGAAGGGCGGGACCACATGGGTCTATTCACGAATGTTAACGTATAAACTTCTGCTCAAATGTTAAAACGAAAATTTCCATTCTAAACCATGTACAATTATTATACACACACACACATATACTAACTTCAAAACTTTCTTTCTTATTGAAGGAAATAACCAGACAAGAAGAACACAAAGCCTAAAAGCAATCCACCATATATAAGCAACGCCTTTTGGCCAGAGGTAAGAGTATTACCACCTAAACCATACTGCTGATTCTGAGCAAACCCAGCAATCTCCACACTCTTGTTATCGAAAAAGCTCTTCGCAGCGCCACAAGTGGCGCACCTCCAATCCTCTGGCAGCTTATCAAAAGGCAACCCTGGAGGAATAGGATAAGTGGTGTCCCCAACAGCTTCATTATACTTATAACCACAAGACCTACACTCATATATCCCAGTATTCAACACAGCAAACTTCTCCTCAAGTCTTCTCTTGTCAAATTTCTCTTCTTCCTCTTCTTCTTGCTCGGGTTCTTGATCTTCTGAAATGGGTGTCTCGGAAATTGGTTGTTCTGATATGGGTTTGTCTTCTTTGGAGACATCAATGGACTTGAATTGGGTTCTTGAGTGTCTATGAAAAGATGAAATTGAGTGAGATTTGAGGTGAAATGGTGGGAATGTGAGGTGGGGTTTGGGTTTTGGAGTGGATGGGAGGGAAGGTGAAGAGATGTTGAATGTGAAGGAAGCTCTTGTGGTTGCTGAAGCCATTAAAAAGGGATTTCTTTTCTTGTTCTTACAGCTCCAATGGTTATGTTTTGGTAAAGGTTGAAAATGGATCAGTGGTGTTTGAGTTCTTGGATTTGCTGTGTCGAGGGAACATGTGGATATAGAGAAACCAACGAACAGAGATCTATGAAAAAAGCATATGCCCTTTCAAATTGTGGGGAATTGGATAAGGTATAAATAAACTGATTCTATTATGTACTTTCTCTATTTCTCAAAACTTTATGTTTCTTTTGTGATTTCAACCCTAAAAAGTAGGGAAATTAGTACTTTTAATCTCTTAAATATCAACAATAACAATAAATTCATGTAATTACACAAAGTAATGATAGAGTACACTCAAATCTTAACCCTACTCAAAGGTGCATAGGTTCTTTCCGAAAGACCATCGACTCAAATGCAGCAATTCAAAACAGTTATAAAAAAATATAGAAGTGAAAAAAAATATGACAATTAATAAGAAAAATATTATCAGACATACAAAAAAGAATAATAACACAAGTAAATAATGCGATAACAAAAATAAAATAAATAAATATCAAATGGAGCTAGACTACCGGTACCACCACACTTATCCCGCCCTACACTCAACTATTCTACCTCTATCAACCTATCCTAATGGTTTTTGAGTAAGCACCCTCACATAAGGAGGGGTTTGAATTATTATGATTCCATTGCATAATAACATTCATTTGTATCAATATATTTACTTTATTTTAGTATATTTTAAAAATTTATATATTTAAAATGATTTAATTTAAAATTTTTATTTTTATTTTTAATAAGATAATTTATATAATAATATAAATATTTAAAAATCTAAACATTTTTTCCCTTAAATTTCATTTTCGGTCAAATATGAGTGGTGGAGTGAAAACTGAAGCAGGTGAGAAAATGCGTACCGGGCACCGGCTTACCAGGGAACCAGTTAATGCTATCGGCGAGCACGCGCGGATCTAGTGAACCATTCAACCAAACCCAGTCTTGCACGAAACAAACTCAAACTTAACTAACTCCCTCTTTACTTTCGGCCTAACCACTTTACTATACTTTTACCTTAGCCCACTGAACCCTAACCCCCCACCTAGCCTAATCCCCCTCATCATCAAGCGCTATGAGCTTTCTTCCCATGGCTTCTCTACAACATCACCACCAATCTGCCTACAACGACGACAACCTCGACGATGACGTCGATGTCGACTGTGATGACGACTCTACTTACTCCCCTTCCGTCGCCGGCGAAGTCACCATTGCCGTCGCCGGCGTCGGAGTCTCCACCAGTGATTCTCCTTCTCCTTTCCTTCACCCCGATCGGAAACGACCACGTATTGATGATTTTGCTGTTCCCGTTATTCTCCCAGGGATGAAGAAGCCGTCGGGGGCTTTTGACGAGTCTCGGAAGCTGTTTCAACGGCTGTGGACTGATGAGGACGAGGTTGAGCTGTTACAAGGGTTTCTCGACTACACAACGCAGCGTGGCTTGAACAGTTCGTCGCAGCAGCACCATTACGATACGACGGCGTTTTACGACCAGATCAAGTGCAAATTCCAGTTGGATTTCAACAAAAACCAGCTGGTCGAGAAGCTCCGTCGATTGAAGAAGAAATACAGGACTGTCATGAGCAAGATGGGATCTGGTAAAGAATTTGTCTTTAAAAGCTCTCATGATCAGGTAACTTTCGAGATCTCGCGTAAGATCTGGAGTAATGGCGGATCCTATGTCCGCAATAGCCCCGGAGGCTCTGTTGGTTTTTCTGCCCCGGCAGAAGATGGTGGATTGGATGATGAAGATGCTCACCTTAATCCTAACCCTAATCCTGATGCTATTGTCATTTATCATAGCCCCAAATTTAACCTTAACTCTAACCCTAATGGAATTGACATCAAAACTCCGAAATCACAAAAACGGTCTCCACCATTACCTACAGAATCAGTTAAAGTTGAGTTTCAGCCATCTGGGGGCAGCACTAATGTGCCAATGCCGACCACAAACTCGACCTCAATTGTAGTTGCGCCCGGGGCTGGGGTTGCAACCCCAGCCCCTGCCACAGCCGGAGCCACAGCCACAGCCACAATGGGTGCTTCAATGCCTAGTTTGATTGAGGAAACAGTGAGGAATTGTGTGTCGCCAATTTTCAAGGAGTTGTTGAACAATGTGGCGAATTTGAACAGGCCTACTAGAGGGTTTGGGTTCGGAGGAATGGGGATGGGGATGGGGATGGGGATGAGTCCGATCCCATTAGGGTTTGGGGGAGGTGCAATGAGCATGGAAATGATGGGGGACGAGAAATGGAGGAAGCAACGGATGTTAGAGTTGGAAGTGTATTCGAAGAGATTAGAACTGATTCAAGATCAGGTAAAAACACAATTGGAGGAGCTGAGATCAATGGGAAGTTAAAGTTAGTTGCTGAGATCAATGGGAAGTTAAAGTTAGTTGCTGATCTCAACAATTGAAAACGTTACTTTTCTAATGTATACATTTTCCAAATAATTGGAGTAGTTGATAATTTTACCAGGTTGTTGATGACAATGGCTGGTTTAGGTATTTAGCTTTTGGTTGCTGGAATAATGAGTTCTAATTGTTTACAGCTGCTTGTTTGCAGAGTTTGTTGCAACATAGATGCTTTTTCTAGTTTGTATATAGAAATGAAATGATAGAAGCCAAATGTTGAGTTTAATGTCAGTTATTGATCTCTCTGATTTCAATGCTTCTCTGCATTTTCATTTGTCTGTACCCACACTACCTTTTTAAGTACCGAGGTTCCTTTTCTATTTTTAGTTTTCAGAGCCAATTTTTTTCTTTTTTTGATTGGTAGAAGTGGATTGAACTATATGTTCAGTGGTGACTGGTGACTGGTGACAAGGGAACCATGTAACTTGTCGCTGATTCAACCATGGGTTCGCAGATTCAACAAAATCTACTATTACTACATAGCAGAGGCGGATGATGAGGGGATGCCGCGGCACCCGCAAGCTTCGGTTGAAACGTTGTATATATATATATCGAATAAAACTTGCAAGTAGTGTAAGTGCCAACCGCAGTAGCAGATGATGCAAAGGTGCCGATGGCACGAAGTTAAAACTTTGCCCAACTGGCACCAGTTCGAATCTTAGTGCTAGCATTTTCCGTTTTTTCTGTGGGTTTTTATTCCCTTTTCCTCTTGTCGAGCTATTCTTCCTTGTTGATTGCTGTTTGTCTTCTTCTTTTGGTAATTGATTCCTCCCTTTCCTCTCATATTTGTTTAAGACTTTAAGTATAACAAGAAAATTGAAGATTCTTATTTAAAAGTTAATCTCTTCCGGTAATGATGATACTTGCTTGATGTCATAATTATTTAACAATATAATTGGAAATATCTGTTGACGGTTGGTAATTATTTTGTTCTTTCCCTCTAACTCACAAATTTGATTAAACTCTGTTTGCACCAAGTTGTCGTAATAATTACATTGATCGATTTGTCTATATAAATTGAAAAGATGAATAATCAAATCGAAACTCAAAGTTGATAAAATCAACAAAATTTTTACCTTATTTGGACGGTGTAAATAGCAATACAAGTTGTCGTAATAATTACATTGATCGATTTGTATATATAAATTGAAAAGATGAATAATCAAATCGAAACTCGAAGTTGATCAAATCGATAAATTTTTTACTTTATTTGGACATTGTAAATAACAATACATACTAGCAGAAAATTGCTATTTCCGATGAAATTCATCAAAATTTGGCTCGTTGATATCGTTTTCGATGAATTTATGTCGAAAATTCCTTTATAACGAGCCAAATTCTGATGGGACATCCATTGAGAATTGACGATTTTCTGATAGTAACTTTTACTTTCAAAGCATTGTGGCACCCGAAACCTCCAAATCCTGAATCCGCTTCTGCTACATAATCTACCATATAATGTCCGAAAGAGAGCATAGTTAAAGTAACTCAAGAAACTCATAAGTGAGTGTTCTTTGGAGGAGTAAAAGCACTAGTTATTGCGAATTTCCAATTAGATAGGTGCTTTCCAAAAGCCGCTAATACATGATAAACGAGATGATAAAAACTTCTTTCACCTAATGTTTACACAAAAATTATAGTATTAACCTATCATAGTTAAGTGATTTAATGAGATGAAAATATATTTTAGTTAATAATGATCAAGTAACAAAAGTGTACTTGCGAAGACATGTCATGCATTATTGTTTTGATATAAGGTAAACATCTGACACGAGTAATTTTTTATCAATGAAATATTAAAAGAGTTATCTCGGATGTTCTACACGATCTCTCTTTTCTTCTTTTTTCTTTTTCTTTTTCTTCCTCCTGTCTTTTTCTGTTTTCTGTACACAACATGCAATGAAATGATACTCGTATGTTTTGCAGAAACATATTTGAATATTTGCCTTCGTACTCCCTATACATCCTTCGTTATAGGTTTCACTCTGCCCAAAAGAGACGTTACCCTCGTGTTAACTCCATCAAATCGAGACCTATTCTCATCAAATTCTGATATATAATCTCACGCGGGGAATTCTAGTTATACCAGTTAAAACCCCACATCCATCGAAGAACGGGCCCTCAAGCAGAGTTGGAGCCAGGATTTGAGATCCGGAAGGTTCGGAATTTTAAGACGTAGAACAACATCACGCTAATATTATAACCGTCAAACTAACTACTTAAACACTATATAAATATAAGCCAAAACCAAAAAGGAAAACGTTACCCAAAGAAAAAGAACTCCACTAGTTTAATTTATATTTTCTTCTAATTTTAAAAAGAGAATCTTGCTTATTATAGCAAAAAGACGAAAAAACACTAGAACTGGTGGGGTTTCAAACCCAAATCTCGTGTGGGAGAGAGCTTCGCCAGCCTCTCCATTACCAGTGAACCGTCCGCTTATTTATGCATGTGGGTTTGCAATTAAATAATATTTATCTTTACTGAAGTTTTCTAGTACAAATAAAGGATCTACGCAAAAGCTACTGAGTTCGCCTGAACCCCATTAGCATGGTAGCTCCGCCCCTGCCCTCAAGTCCTATCCTGGGCTACCTATCAGAGAGTACAAGACAAAAAGAAAGGGAAAAGAAAGAAATTGGTAGATTTGATTGATATCCATGTGTTAAGTTCAACAGATACATACAATTTGAGAAATTGTGTCTTAGAAATATTATTCAGAGAAAAGCATAATTAGTTTATCAACATCAGAATCAGTAATTAGCTGTAGTTTTCTTCATTTACGATTTGCTTCTTCTCTCAATAGATGGGGAACTTTTCTTTGGTCTTCTCAAATACTTGCTCAGCTATAAGGGCTCCCTTACCATCAGCCTGCTTGATCTCTAACTGAGCTTTCTGATAAAATCCAGTACCTCTGAGAGCATCTGCAATGAAATCATCGAAGCCAATAGCAATTGCAGCTTCAGCTTTGGCTCCATATACCAACCTCTGTGTAAATAACATAAAGGTAGAAGCATCAGCATTGTCGAAACAACGAGACTCTTCAGTTTAAAAGAAAAAAACATAATGGTAAAGAATCGAAGGCACAAATATGCACCTTGATGCGTGATAGATGGATAGCACCAAAGCACATTGGACAGGGCTCACAAGAAGCATATATCTCACAATCTGCAAGCTCAATTCGATTGAGCTTCTTACATGCCTGAAGATGTGTTAAAACCGATGAGAAAGAGAGCAGGGGGTGAGAAAAATACATCAACACAACTTGTGAACAGGGGGCTGAGAAAAATACTTTTAACACAAAACTTGCAGTTCCATAAAATAGATGAGAAATATGTACATATCACATGACAACTGATACTTGACCATACCTTCTTTGTCTACTACTGCATTTTCATAATTGACCCTGATAACACAGAGCTACTTCATAGTTCAACAGGTATCTTATAATTAGTCAACTAACTTTACTCTAACCTCAATAATTTCCCGTTAGTTGATCAGTGAGATCTGTTGCATCAAATGATTGCACTAACTTTTCAATCAATGCATGTCTAAGGGTATAGTTGAAAACTTCTTGACATCATTCCACTGCTCACTAAGTGGAGATGTCAGTTGATTTATCACACGTTTGCTACTTAAAGCAGTCAGTATTTATTTTTCGACAGTAAACTTGCCTAATGGAGAGAACATCATAAAAGGACAGTAAACTCAAGATAACAAAACAAAGCTCATGAGAAGTAGCAAATCCCAGCATAAAAAGACATCCCCCCTTCATTGCTCACACTCCAAATAAAAATCAGCAGGGAAGTTCACCGGTCATTCAGAATTAGGAGCTGTTTGACCATAAAAATTATTCACTTTTTTTCCGGAATAATTTTTCACTTTATTTGGAAATCAGTGTTTAGCCATGAAAATTCCAAATCCAACTTGATTGTATTTCGAATTCGGAAAACAGCTTATAACTTGTTCTCCAACTCACTTTTCACGTTTGAAGTTGTATTTAAGTACATTCAAATATGAAAATTATTTCAAATATTCTTTGCAAAAAGTATAACCAAACACAACTCCATCTTCAACTCCAACTCCATAAATCCCAAATGAAGTGAAAAATATTTAGAATCTATGGCCAAACGCCTACTTAGACTGGCAAACTGACAAAGAATTCACATCCCTGGGACCCAGAGTTCCATTGAAAGGTATAAATATGCTTGAAGAGAAATAATTCTCAACCCAAATCATTTCGTGGTTCCGTTATGTGTTTGTACCCAGCACTCATACAGCCACCACTGGAGAAGTTTGGGATCTATAGTAATCCTATCACTGGACTTGTATTCATTTTCTTCTCCAACTACCTTTTCCCATGAGCTGCAACTTAAACCTGACGTATCCAACCTAAGAAACATACGTGCAAAATAATGAGTAGCCATGAACTTTAATAGTTGTTTAGTCGAGGTGCGCGCAAGCTGCCCTGCCCACCACCATTATCTAGAAAAAAACTCCAGCTTCTGGAAAGCCACGACATATTGACATAGCTCATACCATAAAAGAAGGGGGTGGATGGGGCAATTTCACCCAACCCCTCCACATCCTACTATGCTTGACATGCTATAAAAGATGGGAAGTAGTAAGATGGAGAATCCTCACCATGAGAATCCTCTCCACCACCTCCAACTAAAGCACAAAAAATATCCGAATAAAGGAGAAGGGATCGGTAGGTTGACAAACATCATAAAGATAGTCAATTTATGATGAATCCTCATGGCAATGAATTCATTGTTAGGCCTGGAAAGAGGGGAATGATTTTAGAGGATTCATATAGTCGACCCCAACTTTGGTTGGTATTAAGTAGCAGTTGTTTAGTTGAATTTCTTCTGTATCTTTGTGAGAGCTGGCCAATCCAAAGTAGCCAATCACTTTGCTCACCTCATGCGACAATATTGCTGCTCCCTCTTGCAACATCCTAGACTGAATCTGTTAAGTGCCATACCATAAGGGAGAAAGGATTCAAGTATCTAAAAGGGATGTTTGGGGAGGATATGGTAGACCTACCCTGCAATACTAATGTCTAACAGCAGTTATTGGTGAGGAAATGGCTCTTTCAATTGCAATTCTAACATCCAGTAATCTCCGGCACCAAAATAGCACACAAGTTCCTTGGTCCTTTTATGTCCTTCCACCAATGGGTTAATTGAGTGGTTTCTCTGAACAAACATCCAGTTCAAGGAGTTGGAAAAGTGCCGCAGAAGCTTGAGAAGATCAAACTGTGGACATGCATTATAGAAATGATGCATGGGACATACAATATAATCCCTCTGTCACAACTTACTAACCTGCATTCTGTTTTGGTTTATCCCAGTATTGTGTCTGCGTTCATAGAAAGGTCTGTGAAACTTTCTGCAAACCTCAACTTCTCCAGTATTTCACAATAAGAAAAGTACCATAATGTTAGGATTTGAGTCCCAAATCCGACCTAATCAGAAAACAGTAAATAAGCGAGGAACAAATAACACACACAGAGATTTATAGTGGTTCACCCTCAATGCGAGAGCTACGTCCACTTTGCTGCTGCAGATTTCACTATTATCAAAATAGAGAGTTTGTGGTTTTTACAATTCTCTCTTTTTCTTGTCACACACGCTCTGAAAAAGAAAACGGCGCCCTAGAATATATATATATAGCGAAAACTAGGGCGAACATAATACAAGCTTGAAATTCCCAAAATACCCTCCACTAAATAACCTTAGGGTTTTCATAGTGTTCCACACTCTGCGTAGGGTCTTCATAGTGTGTTGTCGGCGATGAATTAGGCTCCACAACTCAACACATAAGACCCAAATTATCAAAAGATCGACTTTTCTCTTCACCGTTGGTCTCCACTTTAGCCAACCAACCGGACTAGTAAGAATCCCCATCCAATCAATGAGGTTATCAAAACTTGGGACGAAGATATAATAGTTTGTTGCAGCGCAAGGATGGTAATCTACAGAAGCATAACCATCCCAAGCTAAAATTTGATTCCTAAATAGAAGAAGAATTGACAGCTAAACTCGCATTTTCGCTTTCACTCTTCATTGGTATTAAACTTGAAGTTTGGAATTAGTGAGAAAGGAGTTATTTGAGCCAACTCTGTTGCTGTCTGGGTTAGAAGAGGTCGTGAAACACATGTTTGTTAAATATATTCTTTATTGTAGGAAGATAAACCTTGGACATAATGTCATATCTTAGCAATATAGAATGAGGAATAAAAATTCCTCAATGAGAGAAGATATTGACAGCTAAAACACGTATGTTAAATAGATTCTTCACCGTAAGGAGATAAACCTTGGATACAATGTCATATTGTAGCAATACAAAATAAGGAATCAAAAAGAATTGGGCACAAAAAGAGCACAATAGCGAACCCAAGGGTGTGTTCTAGTGGTCAATGAGGTAGGTTGAAAACCATGAGGTCTCCGGTTCAAATTCCAGCCGAAGCAAACTCACTAGATGGTTTCTTCACATTTGTCCAAGCCTTGGTTGGACAAAGTTACCCGACATTTGTGCTTGTGGGAGGTAGCATGTGCCCGGTGGACTTAGTTGAGGTGCGCACAAGTGGTGGCACAAATACCACGGTCTATGTTGCTCAGATCTTCCATAATGTCGACACATGCAGGTCGGAAATCCTCCAAAAGTGGTGCATTTTTGGGAGGATCCGACACGGATGCGGCAACATTTTTGAGAGTCCGAGCAACATAGACCACGGTTATAAAAAAACAAAGAGCATAACAATACTTGTTGTGCCAGTATTACAAAATAGCTTGATATGACATAGGGTCACAATATTGGCACGAGCAGCCAATTGATTCTACATGGCCAAGGATTATAAGGTCATACTGTTGCAGAAAATGGGAAATCATGGTATAAAGCTAGACTACCTCGACTAGGACTCGGAACTACAGAAACAGCAAACAGAGTCATCAGACAATGGACATGCAGAATGGATTGGAAAAACAACTCAAAAAGAAAAATGAGAGTAGTCAACACCAACAACATGCTCCCTCCCGCATATTGTTTGCAAGCGGATCATCCTTTGAATCCACATGAATTAGAAAGAATCTCATAGTGCAGAACAAATCACGGATTAGGAACACTAACCTCTCTTACTGCCGTAACCTCTGCATGAGCTGTAGGGTCAGTATGCTTATGAACCATGTTGTGGCAGCTAACAACTACTTCATCATTGCAAACAACAACTGCACCAAATGGGCCTCCATCTCCACTTTCTACACCTTTGTAAGCTTCTTCGACTGCTTGTGTCAAGAATTTGTGGTCTCTATCCCGCACAGCTGGTGGATATCCCGGAGGACGAAGAGAAGTTTAACATTTATTCTTTTTCTTTTTAAAAAAGGATTTAACGTCTACTCAAATATATATTGTTGATACATTTTTTTTTTCAAAATACAGGCAAATATTAGAACATTCACATTCTTCCTGCTATAACTGAATCAATAGCAACAACAAGACTTCGGGGAGCAAATCATCCAGGACACTAAAATAAATAAGCAAGAAATCAAATAAGTTAATTCAAAGGGGCCATCTAGTAAGGTGCATGTCCATCTGATTATAAGTAAACTAGCTAAAGAGAGTGCAAAAAAAGAGACATTTCACTTAATGCAAATGCTATTTAAGATGCAGAAAGGTACAGAGGATGAACAAAACATATCTCAACAGCATTTACTAATTAGAATTAAGGTCATTTCAATGTGTGTACGGAATAGTAGACAGACATTTTGATTAGTTTCATGCTAGTTTAATGTGTAAGATACTGAGAGCAAAGACTATACAGGAACACGGAAATTTCAGATTACCTTCTTGGTGACCAGCAAATGCAGTAGCTACTGAGATAGTTCCGTCCTTAGCTTCAACAATTGATCAATGAAGACAAGAAGTAAGAAAAAAACTAATACAACTTGATAACAGAATTTGTAAAACTGAAAATTCCAAATAATAAAACACCAAAATAAGACTGCACCAAGATGGGGGTCTTACACTTTTCCACCTTTAGACAAAATAAAAAAAGACTAATCATGCTGTAGAGATCATACACATGTAACACAACTCAGTAAGGGGTCGGTTGGTAGGGTATATTAGGTAGAATAATGCTGGTATATAATTTAAGTACAATATTTGGTTGCAAATTTAAGTCTAGGTCAACTCATACCAGTATTACTTATACACCCTATTTATTGCTATTTTTATACATAGTAAATCATGACATTAACAATACCAGTACTATTCTTATACTTATACACCCCATTTAGTACTATTTAGAATTATGCAATGCGTGTTATTTTTAATACAGCAAATCAAAATGTCGCAGCAAAACCAATCCCAACATAACTTGTTTTGAACCAAACGACCCCTAAAGCACTAGGAATACACCATTGGAGACTAAAAGTAGGAGGAAACAACACGACATGGTAGCAAATCAAGTTCAAAGCAAATACACCATTATCCAAGGAACATAATCAGAATTAATTTAGGAAGTCAAACAGTAAGAATTCTGTAAATTTTTCAGCCACAATCAAAACAGCACGGATCAACTACAAAACTGCCAAATTTTGTTGAGTCAACCCACAACCCCAAAGACCAGATCATGCCCAAAAATACCAACCAATAAAAGAAATAACCAACCCCATTAACAAAAATATACTATTAAAGATCCAACATTGACCCAAAAAAACTGAATAAGAGATACATTGGGGAAATAAAAAGTCCCACGTGAATCAAGATTCTACCAAAAAGGTTTTTTTGAAGAACCCCATGATCACAATGAATTCCCAAGTCCAGAAAATTCCAAGAAAATGTAAATATCTCTTACCATTTGCTTCATCCATGATGAATCGAATTTCGAATGCAAAGAAAAGCAATTTGGGCAAATGGGTACTGATTGAAAAGGGTAAAATGGGTTAGCTAGGAAGGGAAGAGGGAAAGAGAGATATATATACAGATATATAGGGAGACAGTAGATATATAATAGAGATAGGATTAAACTTTCCCAAAGTCAGAACCACGTATTATTTTTTCACATATAATAATGAGTGCAAAAGTAAAAGAGAACGAGAGATTTAGGGAGAAGTAGACCTTGTGATTGGTTGAGAAAAAAAAAGCAAAGGCAAAAAGGGTTGGAAAAATAGAGAAGACGAAATGGGAATATCAATTTGATTGGATTATGTGTATACATACAACTAAAAACCGGTGGATGTGACCAAATTTTTCACACCTTCTATCAGTAGAAAATTACGTGGGAACATGCACTTCTTCTTGGTTGTCTCTTCTGTTATTTTTTATTTCTCGTCGGGTATCGGAAACTTGTATTGCGTCCGATTAAAATTAAATTCGTGTTGAAACTTTTTATAACAAAAGTAAAACGCTCTTTAATAAAAAAAATACTCCTTTACTTTTAGCTATTGTTTTTTCTTGTACTTTTTATTTTGTGGGCACGTAAACTTGATTTTTGTAAAAGGATCAAATTCATTTGTTAATCATTTGAAATTGAACAGTTTTAATCTTTATTTAACTTTTGATCTAGCATTATCTTCACTGTTTAAGAAATTTTATTTCTTTTATTTTTCACCGTTGACGGAACTTCAATCTGAAAGTAACTTTAAATACCAAAAAAAAAAATCCAGGGATAATTTAGACCTTTTTTCAAAATATTAGACAAACGAATCCACACGTTTTTCCTTGAAGCATCTACTAATAATAAGAACAAATACGAGACAATCTGGAATATTATGAATGGACCAAAAATTAAGGAGAAAAAAAAATGAGCAATTTCGAATTGGTATATGAGCAAATTTGGACCTCCATCCTTAATTTCCCAAAACATTATGTTGGTTAGTAGTTAGATGAAGACAAAATGAGAAGGAGCAGAGAATCAAATTTACACCTTTAGGATAAGCTCCGTCCGGACCTCACATCTTACATTTAGTAGTCTTTTTTTACTGGACATAAAATAAAGTGATAGATACAAGAATAACAAAATCTCAACGTATTAACCTAATATAGTGGAGGTATACAAGAATACAAGTTGGTCATACTGATTTAGTCCAAATTTGCCTTGTAGAGAGTAATAAAGGGTTTTAATTTTTCCCATTGTCAAACCTAATAGTCTTACCTCTGATTATAAAAATGAAAGAATCTTTTATCTTCCATCACATTATACGATGGTGTCTAATTCTTATTTCGTTATGGGTATTAGTACAAAAATAGAAGACATTTTTTAAGACTCTACATCATTGTTCAGCGACAACTTTAACATTTTTGGTTAACGCCTTCAGAAAATTTGGGAAGGATAGGAATAAGAAAAAACGTGTTATACTTCAAATGATAAAAGTTACACCTATGAAGGAGGAAAAAGCGATAAGACTAACCATAAAAAAATATTAAGAAAATAGAGTATAGATAGAATTTTAGTAATGTTCGCTGCATCTTCCATGTGAAGTCTTTTAATAATAGAGTATTAAAATCAAAGCAAAATCAGTATCATCTCTGTTAGCACGTCTACCCTTTCTCATCAAGCATAAATGCAAGTACCTACAATTTTGAAGACACATTTACCAAAGCAGATAGCACTTGACCTTTCCTCTATTCGAATTGAGCATTGTATGTGCTATCATGTCTTTTGCTACAAGAACCTTGTGAAAGTACTTGTAAACAGCTGGAGAACAATGCTGGTTACGCCCCATGGTAGTTAAAAATATTGATATCTTCAGCAGATATATGTAAGCTATGTATGAGTCATCCATTACATCTAAATTGTTGTTGGCATAATAGAACACATGCATTATGAGACGCGCATCAACTCTGCATTGTGCATTTTACAAATACATAATTAGACAACGAATAGACTTGTGCATGTCTCTTGAAGCATGTGTGTGGTTGTGTCAACACTCGGACATAATTAATGGCTCATAATAGATAGAGTTCATACATCTATCAAAGATAATATAGCAATATCCATATACATCATAGGACACAACAAACGTTTTGTGGTCTTTAAGAGAAGATTCCAACATTCTCTGCAAATGGTTCACAAATACTTTCATGAAATTTTTCAAGCAATAATGAGTTCAGCAAAAGAGATGACAACACTTGCACTAGATTCGAATCAGATTTTTTTTTTTGAGAAGGCAACATGTAACATTATAATAAAAAATAAAAAGCACAAACTTCGTGCTGGAAACCAAAAGGTGACTACATTCCCTGTTCTTACAGGGTACTCATAAAAGGATACAAAGAACGTTTAAGGTATTATGTTATACTGCCACCATAGAACTCCATAAGAGGGCTTGAACCACCCACCCACCCCCAACCAGAGAACCCAACCTTTGAAAATAGGGGCTGACACAAATCAATTGAACCGAAATAACTTTACCATTTAAAAAGTTAAACAAAACAAACATCCACTGCAGATAAGAACTCTACTAGAATAATAGTAACAAGTAACAGGCAACACTAACTAATGAGAACTCTCAAGCACTCTAAGCCCTCCATGAGATATTCCTAAAGAAAAAACAAAACTGAATCCCCAAAGTCTAACAAAATCAACAGTAAATAATGGCTCAAACAACACCAAAAGAAAAGTACAAGGCCACCTAAAGAATCCCAATACGAGATTTTTTGTTTGCATAAAGACTCATTTCTTCTTAGCATCACCAGCCTTGGTCTGCATCAAACAGATAACAACAAACCAAATTGGTGAAAAACACAACGGTACAGAAAAAGAGAACAAAAAACTAAAACAGTAATGATGACGCACCTTCTTTACACCGCGGACCTTCTTGGCTCTGTTCTTCCTTTCCTTCATTTGTTTCCTAGACTTCTCAACCTTAGTGTCAAGCCCATTCTGCAATACAAAAGCATTGAACTAATGATGAGAATCCAAGTAGCAAAGGTGTATCAGCAAGGACGTACACTAACATGCAAGACCATAAAATTCTGTGCATGTTAGCACTTAGTAGACTGTAAAAATCCCATTCCACTTTTATTAGAAAAAAAAGCCCACGCACCCAGTTACATGAACCCAATAGAACTAGATAAACACAGTAGACTATCCAAGGCAGAGAAAAACTTGGTCAACAAAATCTGCTTTCTTCCGATTCAGTTTTCTACAAGTTTCACACAACATTTATGTAGTTATCTTCAAATCATTTGTTCCTATTGACTCACCTTAAAACTATCTGATTAGTTTCACCAAATGAAGGATTTCAACATCATATTTAATTCACATGGAAGCAACTCTATTACTCAAACTTCAAACCAGATATAGTAATTACAACTATTCAGAATTGAACTCATCAAAATAACAGTGTTGATTTGATATTGCCAGTGATTTAGAAAGTTTTCTTTTCCTACTTTGAGGGGCAGAATTTTCCTGAAAGCTTCAGTGTAGCCAAAGAAAAAGATAACGTGTGGACAGTTTTAAAAGAATTTAAGGAAAGTGCAAAAATCAATCAACATAGTTGTGAAATAGAAGTTAAAATGGCCTTAGTACATGGACAAGCTCAGCATGGATCCTAAGGTTAGATGAAGTCATAAGTCTATGTACATTAAACAGGTCAAGTATTGTTTCCATTAGAGGGAGAAACATAAGGAGCCACAAAAATTATCTTTCTGTTATGAGTTCATCAACAAGCATACATGAAAACAAACATAATGAAGTGCAACCCATCTTAAGCATACAGAATCCAAAGGCTAAAAACTTAAAAGAATGAACTTACCCTGATGAGCCTATATTTCGGCTCATACTTCTTGGCATTTTCAACTGAATCATAAATCAGACCAAATCCTGTTGATTTCCCACCTCCAAAGTGTGTACGGAACTTGAAAACAAAAATAGCATTTGCGTCCTTCACCTCATACATCCTAGCCAACTTCTCCTTCAGCTCAGCCTTCACATATGCAATAAACATTAATCAGCCACATCCCAAAAGATCCTTTCCACTATGAACTTTAAAAACACGCAATAAACATTAACAAAATCAGATGTTTACCTTTGAGACATTGGCTCTTCCAGGATGAAGTACATCAATAATCTGCAAAAATAGAAGTATTTATCATCACTGTTAATCCTTAGAAGGCAGCAATACTAACTACTACATTGCCTCAGTCCAAAACTAGCTGGGTCGGCTACAAATCCTCACTATCCATTCCTCTGCGGTTGGACCCTATGTTGCTCGGACTCTCCAAAACTATTGCCGCACCCGTGTCGGATCCTCTTAAAATACATTACTTTTGGAGAGGATCCGACATGCACGCATCGACTTTTTTGAAGAGTCCGAGCAACATAGGTTGGACCCTTTCCGTTCTACTGTCTAATATTCAACATTTTAAAGTCCTCTGCGTTTTATAATGCCATATATGCAACCTTACCGACTTGACTAAGCCTTATTCCCACTAGTCAGTATATCTATATGGGTCTGTTGTAGGAATACTACTATATTAAATTTTGATGATTAACTAATTGATTCCAAAAGACAACAAAAGCAAGATTAGTTCTATTGCTAGGTTAATACCTAACAATCTAACATCAACATTTCGAGTTTCTCTACATTTATGACATACAAATCACGACCCAATGCAAGCGTACAACCTTGACTAAACCTGTATGGAATTTTTTTGTAGCAATACTACTACCTTAAAATTTCAAGATTAACTGATGGATTCCAAAGAAAATAAATGCAAGAGTATTTGTTTTTACTGGGTTAATACCTAACATCAGATCTTAAAGTAATTGGACTAAACAATGATAAATTAGTAGATAAGAGGGGAAAAGAAATGGGAAAGGCTTACGAATTGCTTCCGGGCGAGAAGCCTGTTGGTCATGAACTTGCGGGTACGAATAGTGACTGCCTTGTCCGCCATGATTACTTTAGTGACAGAGAAAGGAGAGGTTCTAAAACCCTAGACTTTATAGATAGCATCAGAAATGCCCTAATTGATTCTTGGGCGTCATGATCCGGGTCGACTATATCTCTTTTGGGCATCAATCTATAATGTTTATTTCGAAATCATTTCATTACTTCGTGTGTTTTTTTTCTTTCCTTTCCACAAGTTTTAACTTTCTATTTCCTTGGAACCGTTTGGCCATGAATTAATATTTACAATAGAAAAAAAAATGTCTTTAAAGTATGTAAAACGTATTCTCCCTTGATGGTTTGGTCCGAAAATGTTTTTATAAGTGCGTAATAGAGCCAAAAATATCTTTATTTTACATAAAATTTAATAAAAGACTAATAAAATGTATTTAGATCTAAACACATATTTTAAAGGCATGTTTGAATCTAAACGCATAGTTTAAAAGCATATTTGGATCAAACATCTAATCATAATTTAATTGGACTAAAATTTACATACATAATCTCTAGAGTAGCAAACCAAAATAATAAATATTCTTATTTTATGACATTATGTTTGTTGTGTCTCTATATAACTTATAATTTCAATTGTATAAAATAACACATTAAGTTGCTTAAAATGACTCATAACGCGTCTATGTGAGATCTTAAATTAGTAAAAAAATTCACTATAATGTAACCAAATTGCTTCATTAATGTAACACAAGTTACTACATAATAAATAAATTTAATGAATTTGTATATTTTAAAGTCATTTTTCTACCCTTTTCCCGTATTTTAATGGAGCAAACACGTACAACAATATTATCTTACCACCCTAATTTTGTGAAGGGGAAAGTTACGAAGCCGAAATCCGTGCCAAAGGCCCTTGGTGAGGTACCACCCCTAACTCCTTTTACCTTCTGTTGTACAACTTTTTCCACCACAAATACAACAGAGGTGTAATCTGATCCTCAGTGAAAACGTCCAAGGGATCTATAACTCAACATTCTTTCTTCTTTCCTTGGCCCCACTCCCAATAGTATCTAATTCAACCTTTGAACAACACGAATTCTGTCTTGCCACCCATTGAGCTAAAAAGCATGGCTGCTGCTGCTACCTTCTTACTTGAATCAAACCTCAAATGGAACCCTTTATCGTATACTCCGAACCCAATTCAATATACCCGTTTATTCCATTACCCAAAGCTTCTTACACCCTCAAGACTCTCCAAACCCTCTAAGCTGACCGTCAAATGCTTCACCAAGAACCATAAAAATGAGTTCTTTAATCATAGAAACGTATTTGAAATCAAGAACAACGAAACCCCATTTGAGATAGTTGTGAAAACTGTCAAGAAAGCCCTTAAAGCTTTACAGAAGCCAGGTGTAGCTGCTGTATTAGTCGGGTTGTTGTTGATGTATGACCCGAATTCAGCATTGGCTGCTTCTGGTGGGAGGATAGGTGGCAAGTCGTTTTCGTCGTCGAGGAGCTCGTCGTCTTCGTCCAGAGGGTATTCTATGAGGACATCAGAGCGTAGTTTTTCGGGTTCAGTTCCGTATTATGCGCCTTCCCCTTTTGGGTTTGGTGGGGGTGGAGTTTATGTAGCCCCAGCTGTTGGTTTTGGATCCAGTGCCTTTTTAGTAATGGTGGGTTTTGCTGCGTTTGTTTTGGTTTCTGGGTTTCTATCTGATCGATCCGAGGAGGGCAGTGTGCTTACTGCTACTGATAAAACTAGTGTACTCAAGCTGCAGGTAAACAACTTATACATAAAGGAGTTATTGTCTTCGTGATTAATGTTAGTGGTTATTGTCAAAGACCACAAATTAATAAATGTAAAAGTGTTAATGAACATTATTGTACATAGGTTACTTTAAGATTTGCTTTGGTTGGTTATAGCTTTAGTAAGGTTATTAAGTACTCCTAAAATATTTCTTGCCTAGTTTAGTGGTCAAAGTTGTTTGCTTTTAGTTCTTTACATTTGGAATCTATACATTGATTCACAATTTTTTTGAACCGTATGCATAAAAAGGCGCATGTACGGTTCCTAAGGGATACAATTTTACCCTAATCAACCGACTTTATCATGAAAGGGTAGTTTTTTAGGCTAAGAGATTGATAACAAGATTTTTAATACTTGTCTGTGCAATGACTTCATTCACCAAAGAAGTTGGATTGGGATGGTGAAGTTGTTTTGAGCTGAAGGTTGCTCGGGGTTTCTATGGAGAAATTCGGGATTTGCGATAGGTGGAGGAACTGAATTGGGAAGGTTATTGGTAATGTCATAATGATATAATGCTATAGCAATCGAAATAAAGAAAATATATCTGTATTTGTTGCTGGGATGCCGGCGTTTACCAAATTTGAAGATTTTTACGTGTGTTGAGATCCTCCCAGCAGCATTGCCGTGTGATGTATCCCCTGTTCTCCCAGATATCAGCTTCAGATAACATAAAGTAAATCCACAGGGATGTGGGATGTATCATCTCTATTTAGACATTATTTTGGTGCACCTTAATTTTTTCTACATCTGCATGAACTTCAATATAAATCTGGTTGTTTCCTTTCTTTAGATATGTTGGTTAATTCAACTATGGTTAATTGGTTCTAAATGCTGTGAAGTTCAATAGAAGTATTTGCATCATCTGTCTCATTTTTGAATGCTTTGTGTGATATAGATAGAGATGCTTTGAGTTTTATATAGGACCTGCAATTGTCAGATTATTTTAGCAGCAAGCTTATTTTCTGAAATGCATACAACTGAAACCACGTTGCTGTTGAAGATAGCTGGTCCACCACCATTCTCTGATATTCCTAGAATTTTTAGTATCAAACACAACTATCAAATTAACTGCTACTTATGTTCTAATAAATGGTATTATTGATGGTCAACTACTTTGTGCTCATATATGATGAAAATGATAAAATCTAGAATGAACCATCTTAGAAAGGTACTTTATGCAGCCCTTCTTGGTTTTCTCTGTGTGATATTGCTATCTATTGTTCCTTGCTAAATTTCTTCCTCCCACTCACAGTCGTTGTTGACACTTGACATACTAATTATCAAGCTGCACGTAAACCATTCCTTGAAATGGTGCATTCTGAAATTGATTTTGAAGCTGTTTGACCATTATCTTCATTTCCAATTGCTACAATACCCTCAATTGAGTTAAGTCGTTTGAATGCACTCCTCTCCTTTGCATTCTAATGGGTAGAGGAAATGAACAAACTATGCGGAAGCAAAGTTTAGATGTTGGACACTTATATTTTAGTAGTGGACTGGAAGGAAATGCATACAAGGTTGACTTTTTCCCATATGGTCTAAGGGTTTGGGTGTTAAGAAGTGATATCAGGGAACATCTGCATTCTGACGTGATTCAGTGTATCTACTGTTAAGTTTCCTCAAACATTGCTTATGATGACTTATGTATCTATAGGTTCTCATAATGACTTATGTATCTATAGGTTCTCATAACAAGATTGAGTACTATTGATTCAGTATGTTGATCTGTTGTATTAGTGCTCTGTTATTTCCATTTTCAGAAATTTTGTTTGCCTTGATTTTGCATTGTTGTGCCTACAATTTCTTTTCTACCATTTCTCTTTCTTCTTTTTTCTCTCTAAAGGTTGGCTTGTTGGGCTTGGGTAGATCACTTCAAAAGGATCTCAACCGGATTGCAGAAGTGGCAGATACATCCACACCAGAGGGTTTAAGCTATGTCTTGACGGGTAAAGATAGTTTATGCTGATTGGTATACTTTAGTATGTGTGCAAATATAGGAGTGATGATTAGTTCCCATCTTCATGCTAACAACGTTGTAAAATTTCTTATTGATGAAGAGAGTTGCCACTGCTACTGCTGTTCAATGTTGTTCACCATGTTTTCTCCCCTTCCTTGCCCTCACCCCTGACCAAAAGGGGAAAAGAGAAGAAACGACCCTTGTAATAAACGTGCTTGAATTTCGAACTCATTGGTGTCACTATTTGTGATTCTGTATCCATTCCACCCTGTTCAGGGCTGTTTTATTCCATCTAAATACTCAAACAATTTTTTAAAAGACAACTTATAGGTTCAATATTAGGGATTCTGCTAACCTCTCATTTATAAAAGATTTCTGCATATACGCCCAAATCGGTCAATAATATCAGAATCTGATAATTTCTATACTGACATACAAATCTCTAGTCCTATTAAAAAGATTCCTGGCAAAACCAAACCTAATGTAAGAGACAAAAGAAAACTAAACCTTAATATGGACTAGTTGTTATGGATACTTTGTTTTCATTGTGTTTTTTTGCTTTGTCGAATGTGCATTAATTTCAAGAGATTGTAATTATTTTGTGAGTGCTTCCTCTGATGTAGTTTTAGGTTTACTCAACCACATTCTAACTCGCTCAATCATCTTAATGTCACTCCTATGTGTTGGTGCATTCAGAGGTCTGCGTAGAACATGACCAAACCATTTCAAGTGATTGTCTTTGTTTGTATCCTTAATGTGTGCTACTTGTACTTTCTATCGCTTGTAATTATTTCTAGTCCAGCTATCTCAAAATTCGTATTTTAAAGCACTCATCTTAGGGATATGCTAAGACCCAGAGGTTCTGTCACTCCTTCCGCGGTTCTCTCATACCTGTGACAGCTCCTTCATATATATCCTTTATACCATTAATATATTTGATATGAATTTCTTTCTTTCCTATCACCCACAAAAAATAAAAAAAAACTTCTTTATCTTTCTGTACATTTGATGTCTTGGTATTTCATTCCAATTACTTAGTAGGTCAGGAAAAGACTTTTCTCCCTTCAATATTTAGTCTGTTGGTGTTGTAACCGTAGGGCTTAGTTAAATTTTTTGCTTCAATCCTTTTATTTCCTGTTAACCATAAAACGAAGCCTTTTATTTCTTGTAGAACTAGCTTACAAACAACAACAACAACAATAACATATCTGGGTCTGGGAGGGTAGAGTGTACGCAGACGTTACCCCTACCTTGAGAGGTAGAGAGGTTGTTTCCGATAGACCCTTGGCTCAGACTTGTTGAACTAGCTTAGCCCTACTAATCTAAAGACTAAAAAATTGGGTATATTTTTCTATTGATGTTCAGTGGAATTATTTATTTTCTTCCATAAACTGATTGATTTAGGGTTTTCCTTGTTGCAGAGACAACATTAGCTTTGCTTCGACACCCTGATTATTGCATCTCAGCTTATTCATGTGTAAGTGAAAACAATTCATTTATGTGCTTCGGATGTGTGATTATGTGATTTTAAACTGTGGTAGTGGCAGAACAATGAACCTTTGTCCCTTTTTGTCAGGATCACGATCCAAAAATCTGCAATAGCATTTGTTCTCTTTGTTTTCCTCTCGTTTTTGCTCTTGATTTGATTGAATCAGACTTGATTTTTTTTCCAGCAGTTAACATATCTTTTATGAACAATGAAATACACCAATGGTGTACTTCAGTAGTAATTACAAGTAGTAGTCACAAAAGCAGTTTTACTTGAATTTATGATAGTTTTACTTTTTAAATCAGCTAATTCTGGGTCTTAAAGTGAAGTTTGGGACCTCTTCGTCACCATTAATAATGTTATTTTGGGGGCATTCACCCAAAAAATTACCAACTTTGTTGGGCTGGTTGCTGCGGAATAGTTCTTGCTCTTGAAGATGGTTACTAACAGTCTAACAATTATCTGTAGAAAGCTTAATGCTAGACCTCTTCTAAGGTTGGCCTCTTCAATACCTTAAATTGTAGATCCTGTAGTTACCTCACCTAAAATGGCCTGCCACTTATCTTGATAATGTTCTTGCTAGAAGCTGGTTGCAGGCTATTGAATAGCTATAGAGTTTGTGTAGTACTGGATTTTTTTTATTTTGGCGTTGTCACACCACTTATCTTCATAAAGACCTGACGTGGTGCCAATCCTGCTTCATAGGTCACACTGCTCTGAGCCTTTGGTCATCCCCAAATCAGATGTTCGCCCCTTAGAATTAAAATGTTTTCCTGTCAAACAATAAAAACTAAGTCGAAGAGGAAGAAAAAAAGTGAAGAATGTAAATCTGTCACATATATAATCCATAATTCTTACTGATTTCATCATTTTCCTTTTATGTTTCAATCATGCCTGTAAAACCAACCCACCTCGAAGAATGATACATAGGTTTAGCGCTTTCTATGTCATCTTGAAGCACCCTGGGAAGCTTGCCTGCAATCCTTCTCGTGGAAGATCTAACATAAAATAATAAATGTGTCATCTCTTCAACTGCATAAACTTTTAAATGAGGAAATCACACAATCTATCATGGTATCAAAGCAGCGGTTGTGACTTCAAATCACGATGACCTTTTATCATAGAAATTTTGCGTGATTGACCCATGAAAGAGTTTGGCCCGAATGTGAGGGAGCATGTTGCTGAGCTAACATGAATAACAAATGTATCCTTCTTTAGTAGTTTAGACTTTTAGAGGAGGTGGTCACTCTACCTAACGTTAACTTTTAAAGGATAGAGTTTCTGGGTTACTAGCTTATGAAATAAAGAGGACATGCTACTCCACCTCTACCAAATTCTGCTGAGTACAGTTGTGATAAACTTATCAGAATTTCACGATACTTGAATCCCTCTCATTTCTAGTTGCAATATCTTGCTTTTGTTGCATAACTAGTGAAAAAGAATCAGAATCCTTAAATGAAACAGATTTTATAATGCCCACGACTTCTGATTCTTAGTGCATATATGCTGCTATAATTACCTGTGTATCAGCCATGCAAGATAGAAAACTTAATACCTTAGTGTTGTAGTTTCCCTTTCTGCCATATCTACAGTGTCATGAAGTAACTGCTGTATGAATCATTTTAAGATCTCATTTTTACTTTCACTACTGGAGTATACATATGTTGAACAATATAGGTTTTGGTTCAATCATTGGCATTTATCAAGTACCTTGACAGAAAAATTCTAAAACTGCTCTGTCCTGCAGCACCAGTTGTCTAAGAAGAACTACGGGGAAGTTTATGATGATCAAAGCAGTAAGAATGGAATAAGCTAGGCATAAACTTTTGCTCTGCCCTTTTGATAATCATCGACTGGCGAAGGTTTTTGCTGTCTTGAGGGATCACAATTCTTTCTCAGTATTTAGTTGACAACCTCTGTTATTACTTTGATTTTTAGATATCATCCTTCAGTAATTTTTGCTTCTTCAGCTAGGCTAGAAGATCCTTCTCGTTCCTTTTAGATATTTGGAGCTAGTCTGTGTAGAAGTGTCTGGTTTTGTGATATAAAGGGGATAAATCTGATTTGTCTTAATTTTATAGATCTCTTATAGGTCAGAACTGATCGTTTGCTATAATTTGGGGAATATTGGTAATAGTAAGTTGCCGTTTTTGTCATGATCTTTATTTTTGGGGCCAAACGTAATATATTAGGTGATTTTTCTGTCTGTTAAGTTTCTTTATTTTTTGTGCGTTTTGTTGTTTTGTCTCTCCCCACTATTGCATTTTCACACCAATGCATATCAGGAAGGTCTCTCAAATTTTGTCATTCTACTGAGTCTATTTGTTGCGTCTGTCGTGCAGGTTGATGTCAAGAGGAGCATGGAGGAAGGCGAGAATCGATTTAATCAACTTTCCATTGAGGAACGTGGTAAATTTGATGAAGAGACACTTATGAATGTGAACAACATTAGAAGGAAAAGCTCTACGAGCCAGAGGTCAAATGGTGGATTTAGCAATGAATACATAGTGGTAAGGCTGACCTTGTATAGCCCCTTTTTGTACTTTAAATTTTTAGGCATTTCTGGGCCAAAATGTGTAAACGTGAAGGCCTGCTTTGACTTATGGGGCTTTCCTTTGCCCCATTAGGGAAATCTTCTATAAATGTCGAACCTTATCCCTAAAAAAGAGCTTTTCTATATGTCGGAAGGTCTTATATTAGTGCTGTTGTTGCTATTAGGACTATAGGCTTAAGTTTTAAGAGCCTCACAACACCCTTCCTACCCTAAAGAAAGACTGCGAATTAAATAAGTCATATAATGAAAAGGTGTTATAAGATTATGTATAGGCGTTTCTGAATTGGATAGAGATATAGGTCTTTAACCTTATCTTGTGGTTTCTTTATTCCTTTTAATATGGATGATTCTTTTACCCTTCATTATCAGTGCATGTACATTTACCAATTTATCTTGGTAGATGTCGCATGAAGATAATACTCATTTCTTTGCTTGGTGAAAAATATTTTGAGAGATAGATTAAACATTCTGAGCGAGTGCCACCTAGGGCTCCCCTCACTGATGTTTATGATTATCGCCCTTTGTTAGTTCTGTGTGGACGTAGCTTGTGGGGATACCCTTTATGTGATGTTTAGCAGTTGGCACATAGTGCAAAGATTCTTCCATTTCGAGCATCGAATGGAGTTTTCTCTTATACTTGATGTTTGCTGCTGACTGATGTCAAATTTCATTTGTAGTTTGCAGGTCATTGGAAAATAATGCTGTAACAATTAGAGAAAACATAGATCATAAATGAATTATGTTAGTGTTATCATAAAAATTGTATCAATGTATCTTGGTTTTAGATTTAGGGCATAATGATATGTCAAGGTGGACTTTTGTGGACCCAGATACCCTCTCCCCAGAAGAAAAAACTGAGAGCTCTGCATCTGATGTGAAAGACAAAGGTCTACCTTCACTATTTTTCAAGTGGATCTATACACTGCCATGATTTATTGTTGTATCTTTTAGTTGCTGTTTTAGTTTCTGTATCATAACCATTTTTCGGGAGTTAAATTTTCGCCATTGGGTTTATAAACTAATGATCCGTCCTTTAGTCAAACACATCTAATGTCCTCTTTGCATGATAATCATTCTTTTCTGCATATGTGCAATTTCAGGTTACAATCTTGGTAGCTGCTGAAGGTGCTTATAAATTGCCTACTATTAATGGAAGTGGAGACTTAAAAGAAGCCTTGCAGAAGATTGCAGCTATTCCTTCCAGTAGAACACTGGTAAGCAAACAAAACAGTCATCAAGAAGAAACAAGTTTTATGCTACTTCTAGCTTTTAGTTTGTGACATTTTACTTGTTACAGGCAGTTGAGATCTTATGGACTCCACAGAACGAAAACGACACATTATCAGAACTAGAACTTCTTGAGGATTACTCTCTCTTGCGGCCTCTGTAAGAAATCTGGGATTTCATGCCCATTTACTTTCTAAAGATTATACAGGCTACTATCAACCCCTTTTTGTTATCTCCATGTATATAACTCATAGAACATTGATAATACTTGTATCAGAATGAGGGTGAATCGTCGTAATTGTACCAGTCAAATTGTGTATATAAATTATAAAATGACTGGATTCTCTTCAAGTTCCTCAGCAATCACTACCTCCACAATCCACCCTTCAAAAGAAAAGAGAAGTGAAATAACATATCCTTTCAGGATTTTAAAGGCTGCACTTGATCAAGCATCATCTTTTGCATATGTTGTTAATTAAATATGGAAGATGTGCTTTGACATAAGAATTATCTCATTGTTTTTACTTTTTGATTTTACCTTTTTTCAGTTTTTGAACTATGAATCTTCAAATTACCAGTAGTGGATTTGCCAGGTAATATGAGGTAATGATATTTGATTGGATTCATCAAATCAAAAAAATAAGATTGATATTTACTACTATTTTGCTACTCTCTATCAGTACAACTGTAACAAGATTCTCAGTTTGCTCGGTATGGGATTAATAATTTTGAAATGAAGATCCTCCTAATGACCTGTACCAAAAGTTGAAATAAATAAAAGTATTTTTTAGTATATTGGTTGAAGCACTTTTTGTTTCTCTCGTGATGGTGATTAGGTCAACTTGAGAGAGAAAAAATCATTTGCACCGATATATCTTTATAAAGAGTTTACTATAAAGTATGATCAATTAATAATGTGTTTTAATCACTTAATTATGATTGATTGACATGATTTGGCTGGAGTACCATGTTTTGGTATGTTTTTTCCTTGTGAGTGTTTTAGGTGTATTGATTATCACAGCACAATCGGCTTGTTAATGTGGGCAAATATTTCGATTTGACACGGAACTTCAACATGTGTTAGATTTTATTGAAGCATTTATATTTATTTAGTTTTTTATTTCATGATTAGCATTTGGCTGTGCGAAATAAATTATTTACTCGCCTATATTCATTTAAAAAAATTACATTGCGGCAGTTATGTACCCTCAGGATATATAATTTACATTTTGAGAAGAATAGTTAAATAACACTATTGTATATACTTGGAGGTATACAACCTACATACCTGCTAGGTGTTCTGTAAATCTATATTTTTTTAAATAAGTGTAGAGTGTAATATCTTTAAAATAGGCACTCTCATCACACTTTTTTTTCTTTCACAAAGTATCTTGTAAATCTTAAGAATTTTAATTCTAGATGTTTCCAGTGCCATGTTTAGTATTGTTTATTCCTTAGGCATCGTTTGATTCAAAACGAGGGATTATAATTTTGGGATTATAACCCAGATTATGTATCCCACCTTCTATATTGGATAGATACTCCCACACAGTGGCGGATCAAGGATTTTCACTCAGGGTCTTTGAAAAGATAATAAAAGCTAGACATAAAAAATAATGGTGTCCCTAGGAATCGAACCTGAGACAACAACAACATACCCAGTAAAATCCCACAATGTGGGTGGGGAGAGTGTATGCAGACCTTACCTCTAGTTTGGTAGGTAGAGCGGCTGTTTCCGAGAGACCCTTGACGCAAGACAGAGCATAAGTACAAGCAAAGCAACAACAAAAACAAAGCAAGAGAAACGGTCAGACCCGGTCAGAAAAAATTTAAAGCAGTATGAAAATGCTGGTATCAAAAGCGAATAAGCCATGATAGCGCATTTCGAAAAAGTAAGCAGTAGCTAGCACGAGTAAATAAGCTAAACAAAGTACACTAAAGGACACATAGCAGCAGAAATAAAACTACATGGGACTATAACACAATACTACGCCTATTAGTATGATAGGCTAAGCGGGCCTATAATAATAACATTACAACTACCAGTTTGCAAGCGTAAGTAGGACTACGCTCGACTACCTACTACCATTCTACCCTAATCTATGTCCTCTACTACCCCCTATCTAAGGTCATGTCCTCAGTAAGTTGCACCAGCGCCATATCCCATCTCCCCAATACTTCTTCGACTTACCTCTACCCTTCCTAAACCCGTCTATAGCCAACCTCTCACACCTCTGTACTAGGGCATTTGTGTCTCTCCCCTGCACATGCCCAAACTATCTCAATCTCGCTTCCCGCATCTTATCCTCTACCGAGGTCACTCCCACTCTGTCCCAAATATCATAATTTCTAATCATATCTCTTCTTGTATGCCCGCACATCCATCTCAGCATCCTCATCTCCGCAACTTTCATCTTTTGGATGTTCAAAGTCTTGACTGGCCAACACTCCGTCCCATACAACATAGTCGGTCTAACCACCGCCCTATAGAACTTGTCTTTAACTTGTGGTGGCACATTTTTGTCGCATAAGACTCCAGATGCGAACATCCATTTCATTCACCCTACCCCAAAACGATGTGTGACATCATTATCAATCTCTCTATCCCCTTGGATAATAGACCCGAGGTACTTGAAGCTTCCTTTCTTTAGAATGACCTGAGTATCAAGCCTCACATCAACGCCTGGCTCAAGGTCGCTCTCATTACTGAACTTGCACTCCAGGTATTCTGTATTGGTCCTACTCAGCTTGAACCCTTTAGATTCCATAGTCTGTCTCAAAACCTCCAACTTAGCGTTCACTCCGCTGCGAGTCTCATCAATCAAGACTATGTCATCTACGAATAACATACATCATGACACTTCTCTTTGAATTTATCGCGTCAGTCTATCCATCACCAAGGCAAATAAGAATATGCTAAGAGCTGATCCCTAGTGCGACCCCATCATCACTGAAACGTGCTCCGAGTCTCATCCCACTGTCAGTACCCTAGTCTTAGCTTCATCATACATATCCTTGATCGCCCTAGTATACGCTACAGGTACACCTCTAACCTCCAAACATCTCTATAGAACCTCCCTAGGAACTTTGTCGTATGCCTTGTTGACACCCAATTTTGTCCCATCTTTTTGGATTTTATTTGCAATTTTTAATATTTTTGACACTTAGGCATATATATGTATATATATCATTATTATCATTTATTATTTGCATTTTTTACTCATTTGCATTTAATATCACAATCATACTTTTACTCTAATATTATATGTTATTTTATTTTCATAAAATGGCATTGCATTTTATTATTTTTATTTAAGCATCACATCAAGCATTTATAAATATTATATTTTATCATATTATCATCTTTACAATTTATAAATTTTGCAAAGCTTTCTTTATATATAATAAAACCATTTTATATTTTAAACCCATAACCCATTTCATTTCCCCAAAAGCAATTCCTACTCAACCCAAACTAAACCCATTTTTCATCGAGCCCAACCCATCACCCATTTTATTTCCCCACCCAAAAAAACAAATACCAGGCCCAACCGAAAGCCCACCCAGGATCGGCCCAATACCCAACTCCCCATCCCTTTATTTCCCCTTTAAACCAAACAAACCCTAAAAATATTTTCATTTTTTCTCTATATCTCTCTTCCGTCTCACTCTCTTCCATCTCACTCTCTCTCTCTCTCTCTCTCTCTCTCTCACTCGCTCCATCCGACCTTACCCCCACACCGCCGACCCGTCAGATCGGTCACCTCAACACCCCACACCACCTGCCACCCTACCCCACCTACTGTGGGACAACCTACACCCACATCACCACCACGACGCGACACGTCGCTGACAAACCAGGCTTCATACCCGCCACCTACGCATCGCCGATCAACTCTGCCACCGCTGCACACACCATCACCTTACACCCTTCACACCTCGGGCCGACACCACCAACCAACCAGTCGACCCCATACCCCCCAAAATCCAAAACCCATCTATAAATACCCTTTTGTTTCTTAACTTTAATCAAAAATCACTCCTACTTGTTTCATAATTTTCAATCCGAAAATCATATTTCATTCTTCACATTTTGGTCGTTTGGAAGGTTTTGTTTTGGTCGGGTAAAAATCAAGTCGGTCGAGTCGAGGCTAAATATCAGAAAAACCAGGACGGAAAGCAAAATCAACATTTAGGATTGGGTCCACCGTTCGCCGATCAGTCACAATCAGGTCAGATCACCATGTCGGACAAAATCTCCAGGTTTATGTTTTTATTTTGTTGTTGGTGCAGAATTTGAAGGAAATTGAGTCACTTAGGTCAGATCGGTCAATCTGGTCGGTCAGATCGACCGATTGATCAGTTCCGACATTTTGTATGTTTATATTGTCTTTGTTGGTTACGAAAATTTGGAAAGAATTTGATCAGGATTGAAGTATCAGGTCCGGGTCGACGAGGTCGAATAGATTCCCTGATTTTGTGTTTTAATATTTTTGTTGTTGTTGGTTATCCGAAATTTGGAAGAGATCGATTAGGTTAAACATTCGATCCGGGTCAGATCATCGATCCGGTCGGATCGACCCGCTCGAGTAAATTTTGATTTTTGTGTTTATATTCATTGTTGGCTATCAGAAAATAAAATTAAAAAATGATTTCGGTCGGATTCTGCTGTTGGTCGAGGCTTCTGGTCGGGTGTCATCGTCCGTAATAATTTCATATTTTTGTGTTTAATATTTTGTTGTTGGTTATGTGAAAATTCCAAAAAATGTTTGATTCGGTCTGTTTCAAACATTGGGTATGAACACTTTTTTTCTTTCTTCTTCTTTCTTGTTTAATCGTTCATCAAAGTGGGTTAAATTTGAATTGGGTTGACGCATGTTAATTTCAAAGCTGTTGGCTTATTTTGGCATTTAAATATTCATACACTGGATATCTTGTATTTCTTTGTTTATCATTTTATCTAATATTGCATTTAGTAGTGAAATTAAATTAGTAGCGCTTTTTTGTGTTTGTTTCTCTGTTTTACATTTCGCTTTAACATCCTAGGAGATATCTTCTTGTTTTCTTGTTTTATTGTTTTAACTAATACTACACTTAGTGATGAAATTAAATTCGAGGCCGCGCTTTTGTTCGTTTCTCTTGTTTACATTTTAGCTTAAACATCCGCAACGGATTCTTTTTTATCGTTTAATTAAATCATCGCATTTAGGCCGATGAGGAAATTGAATTCGAGGCCTCACTTTTTCGTTCTTTGATTCGCTTTTTTGGCATTTAAACATCAGCACGGATTGTCTTACTTATTTATATAAATACTTGCATTTAGTAGGCGAAATTGAATTAGGTAGCACTTTTCTTCGTTTCATTTCTGCTTTTAGCCTTTGTTTGAGAATCCGCAACGTATATCTTCTTGTTTTCTTGTTTTATTATTTTATTAATATCGCATTTAGGCCGCGATGAAATTGAATTGAGGCCGCGCTTTTTCTTTGTTATCTTGTTTCTTGTTTTGAATTAAATCTTGCCTTGGCCGATGAAAAAATATCAGTCGATTTTGAGGCCTCACGATTGTAAAGGCGGAAAATAAAGCTTCGGGCAAGGATGAAACTTAAATCTTTTTCACCGAGAGACCAACATGTTCGATAGGCAAGGCAACTAAAATGACCAGAGTCATATGTTACTTAACCACGACGTGATTGGAATGATCTTTTCAAAATTTAAGTGCGAGCCCTCCGTAATAAAGCATTTATTGTTTTGGATACAGTTCAAGTTATGTATATTTAATTGTTTCTAACCGTTTATTCTTGACTTGTAAAGATAAAGTCAAAGAAGGCAAATAACCCCTCGGAGTTTATTTATTTTGTTGTTGTCATTTACTTTCTTAATTGACTTTATTTCATTGTATTGTAATATTATTGTACTGAAATTATTGAAATGTTTAGAATAGGCAAACATAGAATTAATTAATAGGGTAGTCTAAAACTTGAAACCCATTGCTAGTTCATTTATTTTTAGGCTCGGTTACTTTTAAAATTGTTAATCGCTAGTTTATCTATTTTTAGGCCCGTCGCCCATAAGAAATCACATTGCATACATCTTTATCAATTTTCATACGAATGCATATTCATAGTCTTTTTTAGCTTTACATGTATATTATTGTCATACAAATGCATGCTTGTACAAATGCGTAATTTCATTAAATACTTGCAACATTATTTTTATACTTGTAAAACATGCACTTTCAACATAATAATTAACCTGAGTTTGATCGGATAATCGCAAGTTAGCGGATCTTAAAGGATGCATAACCCCTTCCCTTTAGGATAATAAAGAACCCTTATCTAGAATCTCATTAGTTTTGCAGACCACAAAATTGGAGTTATTTTACAGCTTTTAGTTAGAATTTAGGTGCCCTAATTCACCTTAGAATAATTAGGTGGCGACTCCTCAAAGCAAACATTTTTATCCAATCCAGAGGTGATCGACGCCACATCATCGCGAAGCCCGCCGGTCAAAATCGGGTGCGACATGCCTTCTCGAGGTCGATGAAAATCATATGTAAGTCTCTCTTCCTCTCCCTATATTGTTCCACCAGCATCCGAATAAGATGAATGGCTTATGTGGTCGAACGCCCCGACATGAATCCAAACTGGTTCTCGGAAATAGACACGCCTTTTCTCACCCTCATCTCCACGACCCTTTCCCAAACTTTCACAGTGTGGCTTAACAACTTGATACCCCTATAGTTATTGCAACTCTAGATATCACCTTTGTTTTTGTACAACGTGATTATTTTACTCTACCTCCATTCTTCGGGCAATCTCGCCGTCTTAAAAATGACGTTAAACAACTCAGTCAGCCACTCCAAACCCGCCTTGCCTCCGCTCTTCCAAAATTCAATTGGGATCTCATCATGCCCGGTCGCTCGTCCCCTGCGCATCCTGCGAACAACACCCTTAACCTCCTCAACCTCAATGCTTCTACAATACCCAAAATTCCGGTACCTACCATATTGCTCCAGATCTCCCAACTCGATGTCTCTATCTCTTTTTTCGTTCAAGAGTTTATGAAAGTAAAACAGCCACCTTCGCCTAATATGCGCGTCCTCCACCAGTGCTTAGTCGTCCTCATCCTTGATGCATCTCACGTGATCCAAGTTACGGGCCCTCCTCTCTCTGGAACAATAACAATTTTGAACATCCTGGACTACTTGAGCTAACTTTTGCATTTGTTCAAGGTGTTCAAAGGTTAATATATATATACATAAAATATACCCTATATATACATTATAATTTTTTATCGAGAGGGTTCGGGTGAACACCCTCGACACCCCCTAAATCCGCCCCTGCTCCCATAAAAATTTATATTGATTTTAAGTAATACTCTCAACCAAACAATAATGAATTTAGTCTTAAATTCTATATCGAGAATAATCCACTTAATTCCTCCACGCAAATGCTCTTAGGAGTTTGAAAGCGGTGGGTTGGGGGGGGGGGGGGGAGTTTGGTTGGATTCTAAGTGTCAAAATCAGTCGCTAAGTTGTGCTCAAATATAATCACTACAATTTTACAATGGATTTCCTTTCAAGCATGATAAATATTAATGCTCAACTCAAGATAAACAAGGGAAATAGAGGCATTACGTTTGGAGAATTCATATAAATTATATCCACATCTCTTAAAGTTATCCTACTTTTTAGTTTGCAATCTACACTTTTTAACATACATCTTTTGGCTTTTTAATGTCGACATAATATCTTTTTAAGGATAGACATCTCGACTATAGTAGTCTTAGCTGACTAAGAAAGATCATTAAACTTGCAAACCAACTGATTGGTTCTATGTAAATTATCGTGATAAAGTTTCCACCACTTTTATATATTAACGCAACTAACATAAGAGGCACACAATAAAATCATCATTACATCTACAACTGCAAAATCGGAATTGGGATAACTCCACTTTTAACAATTTATTACTCGAGGGTGTTTTACTCTCTTAGTTGGCTTATTTGGCCTAAATTTTAATTAGTGGGATCAGTTGATTTTAAATACTTCAAATATATTCTTAAATTCGTTCTAGATGTAAGTACAATTCAAATTGGAGAAAAGTATGGGCCCTTGATTTCTTTTATTAGCACTATGTATATTTTCTTGGTTTTAATTGGTCAAAAGTGTTTTTACCTTGAAAAATCATATATACAATTACTTCGTGGATAATTAGCACCCACAAATGATATAAATACTAGTGACTTGGCTTTACTCACACAGTGACATTAGTGGCATACTTCTTTTTACGTCTTACAAAAATTAGGTTATTTCGAGAAAAAATATTCAATAAAATCCAATTCTTTTACGTATCCATCATTGTAGAAAATTTTACGAAATCTTTGTTACTTACTTTTTGATTTTATGATAATATCTTAACCGATAAATTAGTAGTTGTTTTCTTTAGTATCTTTAGTAGTTCCTGCCACCCATGCAATTTTCCCGAACTTAATTAAAGTTGTTTAAATTTTGCTTAAACTAATACGTAGATGTTTGTAATAGTTGTCGAAACAAGGAGAAGGATGAAAATGAGAGAGAGTGCACATGGAAGGTTTCTAATTTTGAGGCAAGTGCTCTTATTTTAATTCCACCAAATTCCGAATATTTTTCATCTCTTAATTAATATCCTTAATGTATTGTAAAGCTTATAATTTGAGTATCTTCGGACTATTGGTATCCAATGCAGATTTTATAATGTGAAGGACTAGTTCACTTGCTCCTTTACGGAGTAAGAAAGAGAATAGTCCCTTGATTATTTTCATTAATGTAATAAGTTTATATACATGATATACAATAGTAAATCTAGTTTATAATTACGAAATCAAATATACATTTTTCTAATACTAAAGATTACTACCATAATTACAAATGTACAATATCACTAATAATATCAAGGAATATACTACGTATATTCTATCACACCCCCGCAGTCATAGCGGGCGGTTGTCGTACGCTGAGACTGTCCCTAAAATCTCCAAACAGAACTAAGGGAAGACCCTTAGTAAAGATGTCCGGAATGTAACGTACAATGCGTTTGAGAGTGTGCATGTGTTTTTCCCTCTGATCATGCATAAATAAATAAACATGTTGCACTGCATAAATAATATCGGGCCTCGTGAATGTAAGTTACTGAAGAGCCCCGCAAGACTGCGATAGTGGGAGGGATCTTCGTAGGGTGTGCTAGAATTATCACTCAACTACGGTTTGGTGTAGACCGGAGTAGGAGATGACTTACAGGATGACATACCAGCACGTTCAATAATCTCAGCTGCATAATTCTTCTGGGATAGAAATAGACCACCTGCATGACGAGTTATAGTTATACCCAAAAATATTTCATAACGAATTCGGAGCTGAGAAGAGATATGATAGACTTGTGCAGTTTATCAGAGGGGGCAGTCAATATAATATCATCCACATATAACAGAATGTACGCCAGAGAAGTACCGCGATGGTAGATGAACATGGAATGATCAGACTTGCTGTGAGAAAATCTAATAGTAGACACATAATCTACAAACTTTTTGTACCAGGCCCGAGGGGCCTATTTAGCCCATAAAAGGATTTCTTCAACAAGCACACATGGTTAGGATGATCAGGGCCCCTGAAACCTAAAAGATGATGCATGTATACAGTTTCCTTGAGATCGACATGTAAGATCGCAGTTTTCACGTCCAGCTGATGAATGAGTCATGCTTTTGAGAGAGCCAGATTGAGAACAGTGGGAATAGTTGTCGGTTTGACACCAGACTAAATGTCTCTCCACAATCCACACCAACCTATTGAGTTTTGTCATCACCTACAAGACGGGTCTTATGCCTCTCAAAACAACTATCATATTTTTTCTTATGAGTAAAAATCCACATAGAACAAATCACTTTGACACCATGCGGACGGGGCACCAACTCTCACGTCTTATTTTCAATAAGAGCATTATATTCATCATCTATTGCCATTTTCCAATTCGGGTCACGAAAGGCAGATACATGGTTACGTGGTAGGGGTGATTTAGTGATATTAGAGTTGAGATTAAAATGTCATTTTGGTCTAAATATACCCCGTTGATTACGAGTAATGGGCCCGTGACTCGGAATAGAAGTGGGCCAGACCTGGATCGGTGTAGTGACGTCGGACTGACCGGACCGAGAGGGGGGTCACGGGTTGGGCCAGCAGGCAGTGGGTCTGCTAGTCGAAAGGGATGTGTGACGGAAACTGGGCTATCATGTAGTGGGCCTGTTGGCAGAATTGGATGATGGAGGGAGTTTGGGCCAACAGGCCCACCTGCTGGCTAAATTTGATCACGAGAAGGTTCTGGCCAGTAGGCATCGGGCCTGCTTCTCCAAATCTCGAGATGTGGGTCAGACCAAATGGTGGACCACATACGGTGAGAGCCCATCACCCAGAAAATTATAAGAATTAGACACGGAATTATGCAACTTAGCAAACGGAAATTGGGTTTCATAAAAAATAACATGGCGACTAATATAATTTTATTAGAAGATAAATCATAACATTTATAACTACAATGATTAGACGGATAACCCAAAAACACACAAACGGTAGAGCGGGCTTGTAGTTTGTTTATTGTAGTGGTGGAAAAAAGAGGATATCATAAACACCCTAAGATGAGAATACGATGAATCTTTGTGATAAAGAATTTTGAGTGGAGATTGGTATGCTAATCTTTTGCTATGGAGTATATTAAGAAGGTAAGTAGTTATTTATAATGCATGATGCCAAAATAAAGGTGGTAATGAAGCATGAGCTAGTAATTTTTGAACAATATTATTAATGGTACATATTTTTCGCTCAGCTTTTCCATTTTGTGAGAATGTATGTGGACAAGAAAATCGAAAAGATATACCATTAACCTTACAAAATTCTTTAAATGGCCCATTATCAAATTCCCTTTTATTATCATATTGAATGTTTAAATTTTCCGTTCAAATTGGGTACGGATGAATGCTCTAAATGATAGAAATGTGGAATAAACTTGAGACTTGTTAGATAATGGAAATGTTCACAAAAAATTAGAATAATCATCCAAAAATAACACATAATAACGGTGGCCCAAAAAGCTCAAAACGGGAGATGTCCACAAATCACTATGAATAATATCAAATGGCAACAAAGTACTAGAATTGGAGGCAACAAACGACAATTTAACATATTTTCCAAGCGGACAAGAAGGACAAACATTAGTACTACGCGTACACTTAATAAATTTATTGTTTATATGGGAGGAAAGAACATACGCTCCCGGATGACCCAAACGTGCATGCCATAAGGAAGGTGCTAAGGCGGCAAACGTTGACAGAGTGGCTTAATTAGTGGTGGTGGTGGTGATGGGTAAAGCTTGTCCCGACTATCACATCTCATTAGAGGTATCCCCGTCGAGAAATCCTTTACAGAAAATCTAAAAGAGTCAAAGTCAACAGAAACCAATTATCAGTTGTAAATTTTCGAACATACACCAAATTTTTAATTGAGGAGCATGAAGAACATTTTTCAAGGATAAGGGTGTGTTCGAGAGAGATAAATTTGTGTGACCATAACCACGAATTGGAATTGAATTACCATTACCAATAATTATGCCACGAATTTTGCTCAAATTAAAATAAGACGAGAGATTACCTGGTGCGGACGTCATGTGAGAAGTAGCACCGGTGTCCATGTACCAATTTGCATCTGAAGAATTTAGCCCAAGTGTATGCATTGCCGCCTCGATATCCATATGGGTCGGGGCAGCTGCTCGGCCCGCAGCAGCGAATGCATGCTGTGGCCGAGGCCCAAGAAGGTCAGGTTGCTGCCAGGCCATGTATTTGCGAGGCCTAGGCTGCTGCTGCCTCTGTTGTCCATTGTGCTTGGCCCAAGCTAAAACTGGGACGGAAACTGGGAAGGGCGACATGGGCCACTTCCCATTGGCCTAAGGCTGGCAGTGGCCCAAGCCTGCTGCCAGGGGTTCAGTGGCCCGGTCCCCTGCTGACCACCACTGCCGCAACCGTTACTGCTGCGGCAACCACCCTTGCCACCACCACATCCACTACCGCGATTTTTCCCACGATTTTGACCTTTTTTTGCCACCCCCGTTGTTACGGTTTTGACCATAATTTTCGAAGAACGATTGAGAGTCATCAGTTTCGCGGGACGTGGACACCATCATTGCGGAATTGGCTCAGGTAGCCGCCTTTTTAGCCAATCATGCTTCTTCTAAGGTGAGCATGGAACGAGTCTGGTAGAACGGTGGGAGAGGATTGCTTTGGCGAAGAAGAGTGCAACCATCTGAAAAACTAGACGATCATTCATGACGGGCGCGCCAATGTTTTTGAGTTGATCCAACAACTCCTTGAGCCTTTGACAATAGGCTGAGGCATTCGAAAAATCCTTCATATTATCTTGGGAAATATCACGTAACCTATTCCAAGCTTCCATTGTCGTGGCATCAGGTTCGATTATTGTCTGTAAGAGGTCCGTAGAGATGGTGGAATAAATCTATTAGAGCACCGTAGCATCCAGAGTTTCCCACAACTCTATTTCATCATCGGTGGAAGTCACCTTCTCCTTGACATTTTTCGGTTTGACGATGTGATGGAGGACTCTATTAGACCTTGCGTGAATTTTAAATAGTTCTGCTCACATCGCGCATTGGACATTTTCCATCTCAAGAACGATAGAAATATTGTTCTTGATATTGGAGACTGCAAGGTGTTCTTTGTGATAGACATGATGAAAGAACAGAGGAGAATTAGGGTTTTGAAAGAAAAAAAATTAAGGGATGGGGGAGGGACGGCCGACGGCCAAGGGGAGTAGGGCGGCGGAAGTGGTATATTTTTGGAGAAGGAAAAGTTTGCCCTAGACTGGTGATACCATGAAAGAGAATAATCTCTTGATTATTTTCATTAATGTAATAGATTTATATACATGATATACAATAGTAAACCTAGCCTATAATTACGGAAATCAAATATACATTTTTCTAATACTAAATATTACTACCATAATTACAAATGTATAATATCACTAATAATATCAAGGAATATATTACGTATATTCTATCAGAGTAGGTTAATACATAAGAAAGCCATTGTTCTAGTTATCATAACTATATATCATCATTATCATTAATGTTATCAATAATAAATTATTTTTATTGTTGTTATTACTATTATTACAAATTTCTCTAGACTTAATTATTACTCTCTCCGCTCACTTTTACTTGTCATGTTTCGCTTCTCAAGAGTCAATTTGACTCTTCAAAATTAAATTGAATAAGATTAATTTAATATAATATTTTAAAATTAAAATTTAGATGTTCTAAAACAATCTTTCTCTTTGAATAAGATCTCAATTCCAGCAACTGTTTCATTAGATATCTTACAACTACATAAAAAATACTAGTATAAGTTGCAATATATTCTTCTCATGTTAATATGATGAAAAAATACATCTTAAAATATTAGTCATAGATTATGTATAGTTTGACTTTCGAGAACCGAAGAGACTTTACAAGTGAAAGTGAATGGATGAAGTACTATCATAACATACTTTCTTTCCCTTTTTCAAAAGAGTTGAGATCTATTAACTAGTACAAGAGGTACACTTTAATTAGTACCATAATAGTTAGCTAGTGGCGAAATTTTCAATCATCAATCCATAATGACATTTTTATTCTTGGGCAAAAAATGAAAGTAAAAAATAGTGGCTGATACGTGGAAAAAAAGAAGGAAAAAGTGGTTGATAAGACTAAAGAATAGAGATAGAGTTAGTGGTAGGAGTGACCGGGTTTGGGTACCCTAATGTTTTTGAACTATTCAAATCCTACCCTATAAAAAATCGGTTTCTAAATTTACTATTCGGAACCTATCTGTAGCAATCATTATCCGGAACCTACTCGGACCCTGCAGTTCCGGGTACCATGTAAATAAAAAAACACAGATTAAGCAATAATTTTTTAGCCTATGAGAATAAAAAAGAGTTCTAAAATAATTTCATCCAGTAGTTTTTAGCCTGCAATCTGAGTTTTTAGTAACCTTATAAGAAGTTTTAGAAAATTTATTCATTGTAGAAAAGCTAATCCTTTAACCAAAACCTAAAATTGTAAGCCAAATTTGACACTCAATTAATTGAACGTGTTGATTTCAAAATAAATTTGGAAATATCTGAATCAAACTTATTTTCGTGTTCATAAGCTCTTCGATACAAAAGAAGAGCTTTATTATACTAGTAAATCTCTAAATTTCATCTTCACATCTACAAAAATATACATAAATTTTTAAAATAGATTTAAATTTCAACTCAAAAAGTAATACAGATTGAAGATGAGTATCGCCTGAAATAGAACAGAAGCATAGGATATTAAAAAGAAATTGAAGAGTTAGATATGAACCCAGATGCATTTTATGAACGACGTGAACACAACCAAGGGAGAGAAAAAGGCAAAGGTGAAGCTTCAACGACGATGACGATGAAGCTCAGTGGTGTAGCTAAAACACCATTGTTATTGAGAGAGTTTTGGGTGTTTTCTCTTAGGGCACAAAGATCATTCTAGAATAAATGGGTAAAAAAGCTGAAATATTTGTGTCTTGGGTGGGGAAAATCACTATGCAGGCATGCAGAAAATAATTTTGGAGAAAGTTAAAAGTGGTCCAAATGTTTCTCAAAAAAGTAAAAATATTTAATATTTTATAGGTTTCGGGTCCGGGTATCCTGTCTCTATTTGTTGGAATCGGAACTGGACCCGACATTGATCGGTTCCTAATTTTACTACTCGGACCCTACCTGTTATTATAATATATCTATTCGAAACCTACCCGTTAGTATCGGTTCCGGTCGGGTATCTGGGTATCATGTACCCGTGCTCACCCCTAGTTAGTGGAAACTAGGGATAATGATATTTAAAATGATTGAAAAGTTTTCTTCTCGTGTTTTTCTTTACACTTTATGGAGTAATAGAGTTTAAAGTTGTTAATGAAGATATATATGTATTTGCCTAATTAAAGGGAATTCATCAGCTACGTATCCTTATTCTCACTTTTGATTATTTATCAAAAGATATTCAACTTTTGGATCAAATATGTACTCCCAATTGATTGACTTCTACGTGAAAAATTTCACCTTTTTTCTTTAATAAGTAGAATTCAAGCACATCATGTATTTTATAACCAAAATATCAACGAAAAGTTAGTATATTTTAGCTCAAAACTCAAATTCTGTTTTTTTTTTCGATATCCTGTATTTGTATTGAAGCCCAACTATATATTTGATTCACACAAGGCAGAGGCTCATTCGAGGGAAAGCGCTTCTCTATCGGTTAATTTTTCATACCTGCTCAACCGAAACCTCTCATTAAGGGAGGAACAACCCCATTGCTGGACCACGTCCTTGGTGGTCAAATTTTGTTTCTTGTTTGTTTTAATTTGCCGTTTTTTAAAGTATGACAATCATTAGGATATTTTTAGATTTCGTAAGAAATGAGTTCATGAATTGAGTAGTTTGAATGATTTATGATGATTACGAAACCAAATGTATTGACCATCTTCTAAATAACTTGATCAATTAAATAAAAACGAAAAAATAAAAATGGAAAAAGAACTTGTCTTTCATTTTGTCATCGTAACATTATTAGGTTATTAATTTAAAATTAAAATCTCATGAAATATTTCGTGTACTTGTGCGATGAAAAGTGTCTGCCACCAAAATCAGATTATAGAGCGTTTTGTGTATCTTTAGGGTCAAATTAACTTCAGAAAGTTTAATATTAGTTAGGTTGTTTAACTTGTGTAGGGGTAAACAAATTTAAGAATATTTTGTTATAACTATGTCTCAAACACCCACAAATAAATTACGGGCTACTTGAATTCTCATCACTATTCATATGTCACTTCATTTAAGCTTGTCTTGGTTCAATATTATAAAATTTTAGTTTCTTCCTCATTAGCAGTTCACTACATTTCTGATGACATATAAATGTTTGACGAGATTATAAAGCTTTTACGTGTATTGGATCTAACATATATGTCGTAACATAACTAAAACTTAATTATATTCTAACTTGTTGGTATCGCATATATAAATCTTTTCTTTCATTGTGAGTTATTTTTGTCCAGATCTTAAGAGATAGTAAGTCTTTTAAGATAACTTTTTTCTATGTATTTGTTATTGTAATATTCTCTTTTATCTTAATTTATTGATATGGCTTGACTTTGGAGGTCAAACTTTATGAATTAGATCATGCTTCTTTAAATGTTATGAAGAATATTCAAAATATATTATAACTGTAATCAATAATTTATTTGATAAACTTCAAAGAATTAATTCCTTAATGTTAGCTCTACCTCAAAATAAAACGGTAGCATAAACAGCATAAAATACTTATTTCCATTTTGAATTTAATTTTGCAAACGTTTAATTTTTGGGGAAATTTCAGAAATGTACATTTGGCTGACTTACATTACAAAAAATAGCCCAAAATTTACATTGTAAAAATATAGCCCAAAAACACTTTTATACAATGTTATACAAGTATACACAAAAGATAGATACATTATGTATATAAGTGTATGAAAGAGTATAATTTGTAGGTATATACTTTTAAAAAATAATTATACATGAAAATACTTATACACAATTATACGTTATTGTATAAGTGGGTATAATACATAGTTATGGACTGATTTTGAATAAGAAATGCACTTTTATACAACAGATGCATTATGTATATGGCTGTATATATACACGATTATACAAAAACTAACTCCAACACCAGACAGAGCAGCAACAGCCATCGCCAGAGTTTTGTTCTCCGGCGAACTCCAACACCACCAACGACCGACGATGGCGAATCACAGCCCCACAACTCCAGGGAACTCCAACACCACCAACGACGGCGAGTCGCAACCCCACAACTTCTGCGAACTCCAACACCACCAACGACGGCGAATCGCAGCCCCACAACTTCGGCGAACTCCAACACCACAATCGCAATCGTCTCCTCTCCCCCCCCCACGGCGACGCACCACACTGCACATCCACCGACGACCCCAACCACCACTCTTTCTCCCTCTCCATTCATCTCTATTTCTACCTCGATGAAATCACGCCGGAGCTCGGACAAAAAACACCATCCACACCACCTCGCTCACCACCGCCAGATTTGAGAGAGAGGGAATGCGTGGGAGAGAGAGAGCAGGAGGAGGGAGTGGGTCATTTCTTTTTGTAAGATTTAAAAAGGCGGATCAATTTTGATAGCATTATTACCCTAATTAACATACAACATAATTATTCCTTAATTTTTTTCACATTAAATAGTCAACACGTTGATAGAGTTTGCAATATCTGGAAGAATTTAAATGCCTTCATACGAAAAAATATCACGCAGCCACCAATAAAACAAATATTTTTTTCTTCAAAATACCCATAAATGATCAGCAGAATATATTTGAATCAAAATTAGCTGTCAAGGAGACTTGTAATCTTGAAAAAAAACGTTAAAATCAACCAAAAAGTTCTTTCATGGTGGACCAAGTTTTCTTAATATTTTGTTGATGTTTGAAATTTTCAAAAATATTATCAAAATAATAGTTGTCCTGTCTTTGTCTTCGAATTAGTTGGAATTTAACGCTATTAAAAATGATAAAGTTTTGACCTTTAATAGTCAGCAAATAGAACATAGCATCCTCCTTTCATTTTCTATTTTTCTTTGATGGATCTGAAACTCTTAAATATGATATCTGCTATTCTTTCATACTAAGCAAATTTGTATTTTAATTTGTGGGTCTTTTTCAGCAAATTGTTCTACTTTCCCCGTTGATTACTTTCTGAAATAGTTCTGAAAAACTTCTTTGCATTATTTCTAGTAAGGTTGAAAATCTTGAAGTTATTACAAGACCAATGTGAAAAAATCCTTCGGAAAAAGTTTCTAAGTATTTAATTATATTGTCTTTGTGAAGATGATACATGAACTAGAATATGTCAATAATTGTGATTTGTGTCCATCTGCAAACTTCTTAAAAGAGCTAAATTTTGGTCAAGTGCACAAATAATTACACATAATATTGACGTTTAATCTAGTCAACAAGCATAACCAAAACTACCTGGCCCGAAAATTCAGTGCATAATAAGGAAAAAAATAAATTACAAATTATAATTTTTCTTCTGGAAAATTTTGAAATAGAATTTGAGCTATACTGTAAGTTGTAGAGAAAATAAAATTTATGATGGTCGAAATCTTGAACTAATTACAGATACAAATATAAAGTTTCAATTTATGTGGAGTATAGTTTGTTTAAAATATTGACTTCAGAAAAAGAATAGAAGAGAGATAGGGGAATAATTTGGAAGATACCTCTAAAAAAAAAAGGCAACAATTATTGAGTGAGCCAGCCTATTATGAATAGATCAAAAATTTGCCTAGTGCCCTTGAGATGGAATCTCTTTAGCTTTTGCCTATAGACCTTAAGAATTGGTCCAGTTACAGAAAATTCTATAGTTATGTCACAATTTAAGTAGAGATTCCTTCTACATATGTGAAGTCCAACCTCATCATTGCTGTCCAAAGAAAAAAATAAGGCAAGAACAAAAGATTATTTCCTTTTTTTCCCCAATATTGTAATAACTATGCCTTAATTTTTAGCAAGTTCAAATCAGTTATACAAATCTTCATTATTTATGTCGCTCCATTCTCTTATGTTCTAATTGGCATAAAGGTATGTGAAAAGGCTAAGACTCTTACCGAGTATTTGATCTTAAAGTAAACGTACTAACATGATAAATAATCTCAACGAAATAATAGATATCGCCTATATAATTTTTTTCTATTGCACCATATTTGTCGTTGGATTTGCGTGGATTCCAAGAGATTATAGGTCTAATTTATCCCCTTTTAAAACCTTCAATCAACATAGACCATCTCAAGGGATTAACTCTGATATTATTTTCTATTGAATTTATTTTTATTTCTGTGGGTACCTCAGCTTGTAGATCTAAAATTGGCTGGTATCAACTGATATTATAGTACTACTTACAATTTTTTTTTTCACTAGGGTCAATAAAACATTAGTGGACATAATTTTATTGAAGTTATCCCTTCTGGACCATGTATGGAAAAGGCCAGATTGTGAGTAGATTTTAGTTGGCTGAGGCATGATGAAGGTGGGACATGAGCAATAATTTCACATTTGAAAACCAACTTTCTATCATTGACATGGGACATCAAAGTTAAGAGGATGCAATATGCAAACATAAGAATTATCAATAAAAGCTCTCATTAGCCAGCAAATAACTGACATGCTAAAAAAATTAGTCAGTTCATTGCCTGCACTGTATCATCACAAGTCAGCTCATCCAAAAATAATGCACTTCAAGTGACCCTTTCAAGTTTCAACATAAAATAAAGGCACCAATGAGAACAAGACAAATAGATGCACTTGTTTGGCAATTTTAAGGTAAAAGGATAATGTTATTATTGTACATACAACTCAAGAATTTGAACCAAGTCATGTACAGATAAAGAAAGGATGGATATCCCACTTGGAGAAACCCTCTAAAGCCTCAATAATTACACAGTCTCATAATTTGCCTTCTCAGCCCACTATCATTCATATTTTTTCTATTCAAGAATACTATATAGGCAAACCCCAAAAGTGGAAAGGGAGGGGGTGGGGTGGGGAAATTTAACAAGGGAAAGAGAAAAAGGGTAAATGGAATGCCTCGTAAACTAACCTCATAGATAACAAGACAATTTTACAGCCTCTACTACTGTATGAAACACTTGTAAAAACAAGAAAAATGGAGTTTCTTACAACAGCTATATATCAACAGCATCAACTGGTAAGGACGTTGTTCTGTGAAGTGAGTTTGGAAGCAATGTTCTGGTGAAGAAACTCTTTGCAGTACTAACCATGTCCCTGACATTCGGGGAGCCTTTGATCGCCTCACATTTTCGGGCCCTTTGGGATACCAAAATGGGGCAGCTATTATTGACAACAAGTCCATTTGATTCTGAACTAATGGTCTTACCACAATCAGAAGATTTTAGTAGAGTTTCAAGACATGAAGTCCTATTCTTCGTTTTTGTCTTCTTTTTCCGTTTAGAGGAACCTGTAGGAGGCTTTGAGGCTTTAGGTGGAAGTCCCAAGTGTTGATCTTTTAGCTCCCTTAATTTTATCTGGTAGTTTGCTTTGAGCCATCTCATTTCCTGCTCAATCAAGTGCTCATACTCAGAAATCTCATTGCATGATGCAGGAATTTCACCTAAAGAACGGGGATTTGATAAAGATCTGACTAAATTTTTTGCACCTGACTCTTTCTGACCTTTTGTTGGAGGGTCGTCTAAATTTTTTGCACCTGACTCTTTCTGACCTTCTGTTGGAGGGTCGTGATCCAATTTCTCACCCTCTTCAAGGGAATGACTCTCCTCGGATCCCACTGAACTGCATTCGAAGCTTTCATGTCGATCCCAAATCTCTGTGTGATGGAAACCATTCATTTTGAATAAGTTGTAATGGACACCATTAATATGGCTTGATGATGCTGGTTGATCAGAATAAGTTGAAGTAATAGGCCGAGGACTGTTAGATTGATACGTAACCTCTTCAAACCGACCATGTGTAGCAGCACATCCATTGCATTCCGCGAGCTGCAAATTTTGAGCAGCTGGATTTTTAGACAGGAAATTCATGAACGAACCGATAGAGGAATTGTTAGACGAACAGTTGCGACAGAAGCTAGAATTTGCAAAGCGAGGGGTTTCTTCTATTCCTGGCCCTGGCTTCCAGTCAGGTTCTAATTTGGAAATCTCACCATCAATCATATCGGCTATTTTTGTAACATCCTGATCAGTTATATCCAATTCGGATACCATTTCAGTTGCAACAGTTAATGCTGTATCATATTCAACATCAAATGGGAAATAGATATTCCTGATACGGCCTGCAAAGACACGAATCCGAGCCAATTTTCAGATCATGATAACCATAAACAATCAATTCAAGAAAATAAAATATGGCTGCTTACCTTCTTTGTCTGCAATTCTGAGTCTTAAAAAGATGCTACCATCTTCTCTTCTCTTCCCTTTAATAGTTATATCCAAATCTGCCGAATGTTCATCGTGTTCATCCTCGTTATACTCGAAAAGTTCAATTCCAGTTTGCTCATATTCATTTGGATCAGATGCCCATTCATTTGGATCATCAAAACCATAATCGTTGCAGTATCCATTGTAGGCGCCATTACCAAAAGATTTTTGTTGCCTTAGCAGAGGGTTCATATAATCTAGTTCTCTCCTGGACTCTATAGGTCTTAAATATGATTCATTATCATCAATTCGGAGAAAGGGGTCATCAAGAAGCTCTTTTGCTGATAGCCTTAAAGACACGGTGACCAAGCATTTCTCAACGAATTGACGTATCTCAGGATCCTTCACTTGATACAACGCGTCTGGTTTTTTCCCCTAAAAAATTGACCACATCAATTGGGATGACCACAACAGAAAGGAAAGGACAATGGTAGTACAAAAGATTAAGTACTTACAGACATCACTTTCTTGTAGATCTGAGCAGGATGGGTGCACTCACTATATGGGTACTCAAAAGTAACCATTTCTAATATGCACATCCCAAAAGAATATATGTCAACTAGTTCATTGTATTCCTCCTCGTATACTTCTGGTGCCATGAACTCAGGCGTTCCTGATCATTACAGACCGAGAAACATTTTAGCAAACCATTTTCCAAGTTGAAGCACAAACATTCACAAGTTGATCATACATTTCAAACATCAACAAAAAAAGAACATGAAAATCAGTAAGAAATATACCAACACAATGAGCAGCGTGCGATTTTCTTAGAATAGCAGCAAGGCCAAGATCTCCAATTTTAACTTCGCCTTGGTTTCCATTGATAAAGATATTATCACACTTAAGATCTCTATGAATTACAGGGGGATCATGGCTATGAAGATATAGAAGCCCATTCAAGATCTGTCTACACCAGCGCTTCACTGCTCTAATGTTGACTCTTTTGTGCTTCTGCCTATACCTACCAAACCCCATAAACGAAAAAGCAAGGATTTGAGGGTGGTGAAGGAGATCCAGATTTAGCAATAGTAAGAAATCAAATGCCAAGAAAGTTAAAACTCACTGTCTAAGAGTTCCAGAAGTGAACATTTCAGTGACAAAATTGATGTTCCTATTAGAAGGATCCACCCAAGAAGTATAGAAAGTCATGATATTTTTGTGCTTCAAAGTCTTAAGCAAATGAATTTCACAATAGAGCCTTTCAAGATCTTCAGGACTTTGTAAGAAATCATAAAGCTTCACTTGGTTCCAAGCAACTTCAATCCCTTCATATTCATCAAATGCTCTATAACTGCACAATCATTAGATATAAACCAATCAAATCAGAATGATCCACCTAAAAGAAAAATTCATCCTTTACCCAAAAATTTGAAGAAAAAAACCCAAATCTTTAAACACCCCATTTCTACAACCCCATAGTAAAGCTTCAACATTTGGACCAACTATCAAAATCGGTGTCTAGTAGATCTAACAAAATACCCATTTTTACAAGGTAAAAAAAGAGATGAGTTTTGATTCATACACAGTCTTTGAAGCTCCTTTTCCAAGAATTTCATTGTACTGCATCAAAAGAACAAAACATCAAGCTCAAAACTTCAATGGAGTGAAAAAGCTGACGGTGGGTATTGTTCCTTTTGTTTGGGGGGGGGGGGGGTAGGACAGAAACACATAGAGAGAAAGAGGACATACTCTGCCATATCTACCAGTTGGATCAACTTCAACAAATTCAGAAAACTCTGGTTCTGTATGTGTAAGACCATTCATACCTTTTTTTCCAAAATTTATCTATTTAGCTTCCAAAGATCGTATCTTTTATGCTCATTCGCCAAGAAAGAGGTGAGTGAAAACAAGAAACAGATAGAAAAATATATATGTGTTTGCAGCTACAACTCTTTTTTGTTCTTGAAAGAGAGATATATGGAAAAATATGGGAAAGTGAGTTTATTGAAGTTTTCACAAACCCAAACAACACTTCTTGAAGGTATCCGCAATAAACGTGAGTCTACAAAAAATTAAGAGGAAAAAAAATGTGGGGGTTGGATTGGGGGGGGGAGGAATGAGTGTTGTATCTCTTGCTTCTTCTTATCAATAGAGAAATGAATAAACTGGTCCAGAACATAGCTGGACGGCAAAAGAGAAAATTTAAAATTTAATTGGAGGTCTGCAATATGATTTGAATTATGTTGGGAGTAATTTATTCTCTTCTGAATAAACCTCATAGGTATCAATTACAGAAATAGTCTACGTAAGTTGAAAAGCTTCATATAAAAAAATGAATAAACGGTATAAAAAGCAAGCCAGCTAAAAAAGAGAAGACGAAGAAAAGGGAAAATAGAAAAAAAGAGGTCATATGGTCAAAGATTTGATAAGTGCATGGCATGACATATGAAGTTTACTAGAGACTTTAGTGTCAAATAGTTTGTTTTAATTAAGAGTATATAAGATCAACGGAAAAGGCTCAAATGTTTAATCGAACGACTCATTTATGTAACTCGTGAATAATTTGACTTATTTATGTCATTGCCGTTAAAAAAATAGCTATCCGTGCAATTTTTCATTAACGTTGGTTTTATAATATCAAATATAACACATGGCCTTCAATTAGAGGTCCACGTCGTTTAATTAAACCAACTCAGTTTTAAATCTCATATTAATAAATATCCGACTCATACACCCGATCCACCCACAATCATAATCTAGTTGGAGGCTACATGTTATATCTGGTATTGTAAAATCGACGTTAATGAAAAATGACATGAATGAGTCATTTTGGTAACAATGATAGCGTAAATTAGTCAAATTATTGACGAGGGGCATAAATGAGTCATTTTTGGTAATTCAATGGCATATTTGAGTCTTTTTCGTAAGATTGATCTAATCTTACAAATTGAATGCTATGTGTATTTCATAATAAAAAAGTACGGTTAGTACAAATAACATGGAGTATAAGATAAGGACCAAAACTGTACATTTATGGAATAGTATCTATTAAGAAAATATCAAGTGTGTAAGTTGAAGTAAATGTACTGATTAGTGATTACCAATTTATCTCGAGTGTAAATAATTCTGATTTCTTTCTATATTCATACAAATAAGGCTGATTTGCAAAAATATGATTATTTAATGCGGGAGTTTAACTTTTGGTCCCATTTAATAGTGCAAAATTGCCTTGGCGCTACACATCCTAAAGAATGAAAAATCACGTTTTAACAAGTTACAATGGACACGTCATAACTTTATTACCATCATCATTCTTTATTTTATTAAATTATTCAGATGTGTTCCGTTATTCACAAATTATGACAGACGCATCATAATTTTAATGCAATCTTATATATTATATATATATTATTAAATTTTCACAAATCTTACCGGGTTAATAAAATTTATTTGCATTCAATTATTCATAAATTATAATAAATGCGTCATAATTTTGGTATAATTTTTATTCTTCTATCTTATTAAATTATTCACAAAACATCTTTATCAAATTAGCAAAATGTTCCCGTGTTGTAATGCCGAAAGGCCATTTTTGTGCAAATTCATTAAACAGACAACTTAAACAACAGCCCCAGAAGTTAGTAAACTTAACAATATATATAATAGTATATCTTTTAATAATCAGTTGCTTCTCTTTTCTTTCTTGAAATTTCCAATTACCTAATTTTCATGAACCAATTCAGTATTTTATTAGGTCTGACACATAGTTTGGTTTGTGAGATTTAGGGCCCTAAAGTGTCAAATTACTAAAATGTTACATTTTCAAAAATAACATATGAATATTTTAGATTCATGTAACATATTAAAGATTACTTATAAATGCATATGATCTTGTTGTCAATTATTTAATAACATGGACTTATTCGATAATGTTAAATGATTTAGTTTTATAAAATTGTAATGCACTATTCAATTGACATTGTCCATTTGCTGACTAGTATTGTGCTTAGTTTCTCCATTCTTGTTCTTTTACTTTGACCCAAAAAAGGAAAAATATGTCGCACCAAACTTTTCAAAAATGACAGAGACATGCATGTACGTCTGAGACTGCGTGTTACTCATCTATTTCATTTTATATACTGGAGACCGGAGTATATGTTATTCTTTTGTTTTAGTCCACTCCGTAAAAATTAACATCTTTTTGTATTTACTATTTTTTTAAAGTTTAACATATTAATTTATCATTAAAAAATAGTCTAACAATAGCAATGTCATAATTTATTTAATAACAGAAGTTTTAATTCTAGCGACTAACATATGTGCCAAAAATCTTTATTCTTTTAGAATTTTGTTAAATAATTTTTTATATAAAATAAAAAAAGAAAGTATTTGTTAACAGTTGAGCAATAACGAACGATACAAAATCACCACCAAGAGATGTCGTAGGATTGATGAGCTTAGAGTTTTCATCCTTAACTAGATGTTTGGAATGTGAGTTCTTGAGAATTGAGAATTGAGAAACCCGTGATAAGGAGCACCTCCCCTTTTATGGGTCATACATTAGGAATAGCATTCACTAGCCATTTTTAGCCCCCGTAATTGAAACATAATTATTGATATGGAGTCTCAAATTTTACAAGTGAAACTCCATAACAATGTCTAGGAGTATCCACCTATAAGATTTGAAATTCATGATAGTGAGTATTTTTTTTAATTACATGAACGGGCTCAACTACAAGCGTTGGAGTTTAAAGATGAAGTACCTTTTGACAATTGCAAAGGTATTCTATGTTCTGTTTCAAGTTTGTCTGGAGGAAGTCACTGATCCGGATGCAACGGAGGCACAAAAGACTGAGGCAACAGAGAAGGCGGAGAAATGGAAAAATGATGATTGTGTTTGCCATTACACAATTTTGCAGTCGCTGAACAACACAATGTTCAATGTTTTTCACATCCACAAAACTGTTGCAGAACTCTGGAATGCTATAAAACGAAGGTATGTCAATGAAGATGTTGAGAATAAGTCTTTTTTGGTTAACAAGTATGTTGAGTACAAGATGGTGGATTATCGACCGGTTATTGATCAGGTTAACGAGTTAAATAACATAGCAACAGAATGTGCTGATGTTGGTGAATCCATTTTTGAAACTTTTCAAGTTTCAACCATCGTTGGTAAACTTCTACCTTCGTGGAAAGATTAGCAAACGAAACTGAAGCATAAGAAGAAGCCTATCTCTTTGGATGAACTTCTTCAGGGTATTCAAATTGAGACCAAAAACCTTAAAAGGGATGGTTCAATTTCTTCGAAGAATGTTGGTGTGAATCATGTTTATGATAAAAATCTTCATGGAACTTCTAAGGAAAATCAAGGAACGTCCAAGAAGATGAAATTCTTTAAGAAAAATGGGAATGAGGATAACAACAACAACAAAAAGAAAGGAAGTTGTTATGTTTGTGAAAAACCTGGCCACTATGCTAGGGAATACCATCACCGTAAGGGGAAAGACAAGAAAAAGGAACAAACCAATGTGGTTGATGACAAAGACTTTGTCGTTGTCATGTCTGAAGTATGCCTTGTCAACAATGGCATTACTGATTGGTGGGTGGACTCGGGTGCTACCTGTCATGTTACTCCAAACAAGAGTTTGTTCAAGACATATGAAATGGTGAAAGAGGCCAAGGCTGTCTACATGGGAAATGCGTCATCAAGCGAAGTTCTTGGCGTAGGCACTATTGTTCTTCCCCTCACTTCAGAAAATATTTTGACTTTGAGAAATGTGTATTATATCCCCTCTATGAGGAAGAATCTTGTATCGGTCCACAAATTGGACGAAAATGATTTCAAAGTAACCTTTGGTTCTCAAAAAGTGACTATCACTAAGAATTGGAAGTTTGTAGGAAAAGGTTACATGAAAGACAAGATGTACTTGTTGAATGTTGACTATAATAAGACTGTATCTTCTGCTTACTTTTCTGAAGTTTTACTTAATGTTGATGATCATAATAATTGACATTATAGACTAGGACATATTGGTATAAATGTTATGAATCGCATGATTCAAATGATTTTATTTCTAAGTCTTCTAAAACTTTTACCACAAAAACTTGTGAATGTTGCTCTTAATTCAAATTGACTAAATCTTCTTTCAAAAGTGTTGTTAGAACAAATGGTTTACTTGAACTTATTCATACGGATATTTGTGATAGTAAAGAGCATATTACTAAAGGTGGTAAAAGATATTTCTTAACTATTATTGATGATCATTTAAAGTTCTCCTATATGTATTTGCTTAAAACCAAAGACGAGGTCTTTAATAAGTTTAAAATCTTCAAAGAGGAAGTTGAAAATAAACCAATTTAAGGATCAAATATTTGAGATCGGACAGGGGTGGTGAGGCCTCAAATATTTGGCATCTTATCATGAGAGTTAAAAAGGTAATTCAATATTAGACGTTGGTGAGATGGAAACTTGGATACATCTCAAAGTGCATAACTTGAAAATAGTGGATGTGATACTATTTCGAAAGCTCTATATCTAACTTATGCACTTTTGTTTACCACAACTGGTAAAAGTTGGATTCTAAGTCCTTAATAGACTTATAGCTTTGTAGGATGTGTTGTGGACATTTTTGATAAGTCTACCTATACAAGTATAGAAGTGAGAGGCCGTTTCTTAGGGATCATTCGGTAAGATCCTAGAGTAATTGTGAATCCAGGATTCAGCATAAGGCCCATATTCAATGATGCTACCAAGATTAAAAAGGAGCAATAAATCATATGCGACGAGAATGTGATTCCTTAGTGTTTCATATTCAATCATAAGTTAAAGGCCTAGTCCACTTCATGGTTATTCGTTGTGTAACACAAGTTATATATATTTTATTATTTTCATTATGCATGTAAATAAGTGTGGATTGTTATATATCCCACATTGGATATGAGTATTTCCATCATAATTGAGTCATTTGTCCCACATTGGTTTTTGAGTAAGAGTCATTTGTCCCACATTGGTTTTTTAGTAAGAGTCATTTGTCCCACATTGGTGTTTGGGTAGGAGTTTGAACTTTCTTGTGGCTATAAAAGAATTAATGAGCTTAACATGTTGGTCAAGCTCTTGGGCTCCCATTCATTATGGAGGAAAACCTATAGTAGCTTCAATAGTTCAAAACTTTCTCTTATATATATATAAGAAATAAATAAATAAATAAATATTTTAAATTATTTATTAAAGATAGAGGGGGAACGAAAATGGTTTTTATACTGTTTCGTGAACGAAGTATCCCTTCGTGAAAGTGTTGCAATGCTTCAGGGAAACCATTGAGTATCTATAAATACTTAGTGCTTTGCAGAATACAACAAGAATAAAAATTGCCTTCTCTGCGATTTATTCTTTCTTCTATCTTTCAAAATCTATATTGTATACTTGCGATTTATGCTTCTGAAATTCGTTAGAGTGTAATTTTCGGATTTCTGTGAGTTATAGGTTTTATATCCTGGAAGGTTAATTCCCTAGTGAACCTTTTACACCTGAGAGGGAGGAATTAATACCTTTAAAGATAACATCATTTTTCGGTGTGTCTAACCTATCTTTAAATTCATTACCCTATTATACAACAGAATCGGATTATGAGACAAGTAGATAACAGATATGTTATCACAGTAAACCAAAGATGCCTTATGTAAGGGACAGTGAAGCTTAAGAAGGAGATTATGGAGCTAACATAGCTCGGCAATAACGTTTGCAACGCCTCGGTATTCTGCTTTGCACTCGAACGTAAAAGCGTGGCTTGCCGCTTGGCAGACCATGAAATAATATTATCCCCCAAAAATACACAATAGTTTGACGTAGAGCGATGAGTATCCAGACAACCTGCCCAATCGGCGTCCGTGTAAGAGAGCAATCTAGTCGGTGCAAAGGGATATAGATATAGTCCATAGTCAAGAGTGCCCTTAACGTACTGAATGATACGTTTAAGAGTTGTAAATTGAGGCTCCCTAGGAGCGTGCATGAACAAGCACACCTGCTGAACAACATATACAATATCGGGCTGAGTGAAGGTAAGATATTGAAGAGCACCTGCGAGACTCCTATAAAGAGAGGGATCGATGATCGAATCCCCATCATTTTCACTGAGTTTTGACTTGGAGTCGACAGGAGTGGACATGATCTTGCAGTTTGCCATTAGCCCAGTAGACAATCTCATTTACTTACTTATGCTGAGATAAGAACATGGCATATGCGGATCTGGTAATTGATATCCCCAAAAAATAACTCAACTTACCTAAATATATCATAGCAAATTCGGACTTGAGCAGGGCAATGATCTCGTGTTTCAGTGTATCAGAAGAAGCTTTCAGAACAATATCATCCCCATATAAAAGAAGGTAAACCGTGTCAGTACCTCAATGAAAAATAAAGAGCGAATGATCACCCTTGCTGCACACGAATCCGGTCTGTATGATGTATGTAGAAAACCTCTCATACCAAGCCCTGGGGGCTTGTTTTAAATCATATAGTGATTTACGAAGACGACAGACATACTGAGGAACCTCCGGATGCACAAATCCAGGCGGTTGATGCATACAAACGATTTCTTTCAAATCCTCATGTAAGAAATCATTTTATACATCAAGCTGGTGAATAGGCCAATTCTTCCCAATAGTTATGCTCAACACAGTGCGAATGGTGGCTGGTTTGACCACCGGGCTAAAGGTCTCACCACAATCAACTCCCTCCTGTTGTTATGTACCATTAGCGATAAGTCAAGCCTTATGACATTCAAGCTCACCACTGTCTCTAAATTTGTGACGATAGAGCCACATACAACAAATCACATTCACCCCCTCTAGTTTTGGGACAAGATCCCAAGTGTGCTGATTGGTTAATGCATTAAACTCCTCATGCATGACCGCATTCTAATATGGGTCAAGTTTGGCTAATTTTGGATTTTTAGAAATAAATGAGATAGTTTGAGTAGATAGGTTAAAGTGAATCTTTGAATAAAAATCACATGTTGTGCAGGTGTTTACATATGGTGGGTTGGGGGCTGGATCATGGGTAGTGTGGTGGTAGGTGGGGGTTATGGGGAATGGGGCTCAGGTGACGTTGCGGGAGGTAATGGACTGGCGGGACTAGGCAGTGTGTCTGGTGGGGCAGTGTGTCGGATGGGGCAGTATATCGGGTGATTGGGCAGTGTGTCGGGTAACTAGGCGACATGATGGGTGATGGGGCAGGGTTATTTGCGATGGGGGCAACGGGACTGGGTAATGAGTGGGGCAGTGGGTGCAGTGTTTGACGGGATGGTATGTGGCCAATGTAGTGCGTTTTGAAGGAGAGGTGAGGTATCCGGGTCATCAAAGAATTCGTAATCGGTGGCTAAAAATTGGTGGATGTTGGCAAAGGGAAAGATGTTCTCATCAAACGTGACATGGCGAGAGACTATGATTTTACATATGGACACATTATAGCATAAGTACCCCCTATGGTTCGACGAAAACCCCAAGAAGACACACTGGGTGGTACGAGGTGCTAATTTGTGAAGGACGGTGGAGGCAAGATTCAGATAACATAGACAACCGAAAATTCGAAGGTGATCATAGGTAAGGATCCGGTGAAATAGGAACTCAGTAGGGGTCCTATTTTGGAGCGTACGGGTAGGTAGTATGTTAAGAAGGTATTCTTCCATTTTTAATGCATATACCCAAAAGTTGGGGGAAGAGATGCATAAAAAAGTAAGGGACGAATCATATTGTTAATGGTGCGGAGAATTCGTTCGGCTTTACCATTTTGTGGGGAAGTATGGGGCAGGAGAAACAAAAGATCATGTCATTAGTCGCACATAATTTATGAAAGAGAGAATTATTAAACTCACGACCATTGTCATACTGAAGCGTTTTTATTTATTTTTCAAATTGTGTTTTAACATACGAACGAAATTCAAGAAACTTTTAGTAGACCTGAGATTTAAAGTGGAGCGGATAGACTCATAGAAAGTGAGAAAAATCATCCAAGAATATTAAATAATATTTATGACCCAATTTGCTAGTAATATGAGAGGTCCACAAATCTGGACGAATAATATCAAAGGGAGAAAAAGTAATACTCAAAGATGACGTAAAAGGAAGTCTAACATGCTTTCCAAGATGACAATAGTAGCAATTTTGGGCAAGGTTCCCTTTATTACATTTAATTAAATTGTGATTTCTAATAAAATAAAAAACATGAGCTCTGGGATGTCCAAGTCTACTATGCCACATTGTGGAGGAGATTGCAGCTAAAGATGTGGGAGGATTAACATGGGCAGCGGACGTGGATAGGAAAGGATAGAGGCCCCCCACACTATTGCATCTCGTAAGAAGTCTCCCCGTACGTAGGTCCTTCAAAAAAAAACCAAACGGGTCAATATCAATAGATATAAAATTATCATTTGCACATTTTCTAACAGAGATTAGGTTCTTGATAATGTTAGGGGCATATAGGACGTGATTAAGGGAGAAGTGGGGGTGCGGTGGTGGAGTTAGCGTGTGGCCAAATCCTTGAATTGGAATGCGATGACCATTTCCGACCATAATAAATTGATGAGTATTTAAATTGCGCAGTTGAGGAAGATTATCAGAATTATTGGTGAGGTGAGACGTGACGCTCGTATCCATATACCACGCATCATTGGGCTGCTGAATATTTAATGAATCGAAAACTTGGTCTGAATTCGTTGGAGTGAGGCTGGACGTCGGCTGTTGGGTCGCTGTGTAGTGGGCCTGATGATTGGGGCCTGGATGGCGAGCCGCTGGATGGGCTCCCAAAATGCTGGGCCTCGGCGGTGCCCACTGTTGCTACTGGGCTTGGCCTAGAAAAGGGCGGGTCGACAGAGACCAGTGTCCGAACAGTTACCAAGGAAGTGGACTGGTCCACTGTGTCGGATACTGGGCCTGCGGCTGATTATTTATGTAGTTGGCCCGTTGCCCTTGGCCCTTTCCTTTGCCTCCCCGGCCACCTCCACGGCCTCTGCCTCTACCGCCACCGCGGTTGTGCTATGGCTGTTAGTGGTCAGAATGTGGTGGCTGGCTAGAGGTGGCGGTGGTTGTCGTGGAGGCGTCAACCACTAACGCTTTGGAGGTATGGTCATCATGTTTCGTTATTCTCGTCTCATCTAATAGCAATTGGGATCGTGCTTTATTGAAACTGGGTAGGGGATCAGCTTGTTAAATCATCTTTGCAAGGGCATCGTATTCACCTTTTGGTAAACCATTAATCAATTGCAATACCATCTTTGTGTCCCAAATTGGAGTACCAACATTGGATAGTTAATCGGAAAGCAATTTTAATTGTTTGCAGTAGTCTGCCATATTCGTAAAATTTTCAAGACGTGTGGTGTTGAATTGCTCCTCAAGATACACTACGCATGTATGCTTGTTGTCTTGAAAAATTTCCTCCAACCGTGTCCATAACTCGTGAGCCGAAGCTCCAATCTTCATAATGGTATGAAGCAAATCCTTGGAGATAGTGCCATAGATCCACTACTTGACAATGGCGTCAAGCCTTTTCCACGTCATGTCGTTGACGCCGGGTTGGCGGGGATAAGTGGTATCAATGTGATCAAGCACGTTGTAAGCACATGCATGAATATGGAAGAGTTCAACCCACGCCGTGTATTGTCCATCCTCTTGATCAAGAATCAATGAGACAAAGTTTTTTATATTGGTTACGGCGAAAGTCGGATGAAATGTGTTTGGTGTGGAAGAGGGAGAAGGATTTGTGACGCCGGGTGTTGAGAAAGAGGAAGCGGGAGAAGCTATGTAGGTCGCGGGTGATGCCATGAGGGTATCCGAAATTTAGTAGAGAAATAAAAAGGTGTAGAACTGTTGTATATCAGCTATATACCAGGGGTATACGACCTGTTGGAGAGATAGAGATGGTAAGAAGGTTGTATATCAGTAGTATACCAGAGGTATACGGGGCTGGTTGTAGAAGTGGAGGGCTGTGCAGCTGTATATCAGCGTATATCAGAGGTATACCGGTGGTTTGGCGCCGGAAAGGGAAGAGAAGGGCGGTCGAAATTAGGGTTTAGGGTAGGGAGGTATTTTTGGATCTTGATACCATGTAGAATAGTGTAAATCTCCTTGAATGGATCTCTAATTTACATAATTATACTAAAATATTAATTATAGAATATATAGTAAATATATAAAAATATATTCACTATCACTTGCACTTCCTTTCTACTTTTTCTACATTGCCTATTTTTGCCCTATACATTCCACTTTCACTATATTTTCTAATAGTATTTCTTTTGGTAACTCATTCAATTCAGAAATCTTACAATACATATCCCTTCCTTTCAAAATACTGAAATAGTTACTCCCTCCGTCTCATTTTATACAAGCGTGTTTGACTTGACACAAAATTTTAAAAGAATAAAATATTTTTAAAATTTATGATCCAAAATAAATCTTAAATATTTTTGTGGCTAATCATTTTATTTGTGAAGAAGCGATTTTGACAAATAAAAAGGCACTAAGCAGGCTTTATGAGTATGGCCAAATACAAACTAATATGCATTGTGTTTTTTGGGTTGTTCTGTTTTAAATTTACTGGAGTTTCAAAAATCATAAAGGATTTATAGAGTTCAAACTTTTATAAGATCAAAATAAAGAAATATATCATGGGGTTAAAAAAAATGCTAGAGTTTATCTTATAAGCTCAAATTCAAAAAATATATCATGGTTCAAATTTTTATAAATTCTTCCGTGCTTTGAGTAGAGTTATTTTTATCTGAATTTTATTTTCGGCATTAAAGTGTGGCTATTACCTTTCTAATGGTGGCTAGAAATTCATACATGCCTGAAAGCTGACAATCCGACCTATTTTTACTTATTAAAGGGAGAAATATTCTCTATCATAATTTTCTTATTTCTAGAATTTGAACTTAAGATTTCTGCCTAAAGCTAGAGCAATCTTATCCATCCCACCAGGACAATTGAAGCCATAAAAGAGACTGCATGAACAGTGGAGATAGTAAACAATTCTCTTATAATACGATGAGCTTATTATTGATTATCTAAAAGTAACTATCTGAAAGTGGAACAACATTCTTATTTAGAAGACATAAATAACTATTCATATAATGTATATAACATTGTTTAAAAGATGGGAGCGTGGAGCGAGGCATTTTTTCCGGTATTAGGTGAGGCGCAAGTCCCAAAATATAGTGTTAAGCCGTTAGACAAACCTCGAGCGCTGAACGTTGATTAGGCGTGCTTGATAAGGTGCAGCTTTGTCCTCGGGCAAGCCTCTGGACGAATCTCAAACAAGTCTTTTATAACACTAATTTATACTATTATTTGTATGTTATTACTTTCTCAAAATTCTAATTAACTGTCATTACTAGTATTATTTTCTAAGATTTTAAATGTTTTTTCATTTTAAAATTATTATTAAGTTAAAAATAAATAATATAACATAAATATTTGTTGTATACTTCACTTGATATTAAGTAAAATGTCTAGCCTCTTCAAAGTTCAAACACTAGCTATCTATATAATTACTATCTTATTGATCTTATACTTCACTATCCTCGCATAGGAATTTAAACCTATAATTAAATCATTGTACGAGCTGTGATTTGGTCAAAAACTTCACGAAGGAAAATTTGCCACCTCTCTGAAAATAAAATTCTGAAAATTTTCTTAAATTTCGGCGTAAGACAAGTAATTTAACTATTTTAATAGTACTAATTTAATAATGCAAGAGAAAAAATGACTATTCCTGCGTAAGCCGAGACATCTCACTTGTTTACTAGCATAGTGGGATGCAATATGAGTATGAATTTATAAATTATAGGATATACATTACATGCTTTCTCTAGATATAGTTACTATTAATTTTATTTTAATCAATTATGCATAAATAATATTTCATAATTACAAATAATTCCCTTTAAACAAAAGTGGATCATCATGAGTCATGGATAAGGAGATTTAGTCCATCCTTATTTATGTGTTTGTTTTCAATTTTTTATGCGTCAATTAATTATTTTGATTAAATATTTTGAATCGTCTCCCCTATAGTTATTGTTAAGAGTTCCACATCGGATATGGAATGAGAACATGAATTCCTTATATGCACTTGGACAATCATCACCCTACAAGCTAGCTTTTGGAGTTGAGTTAGACAAAATATCCATTTTTTACAGTTCTTTCCAGGCTGCTTTTTTAATTTAATTTTAATTTTAATATTTTTGAATAACTTTTGTATAACATATCTTTTTTCTTCTTTTATCTTTATTTTAGTTTTTGAGAGTTGGCTAGAGGCCAAGTAGGGAAAAGGAGAAAATTAGGGTTTGATAATAATTAGACCTTGATTTCTAGTAATTCAAGATAGCGCTACCACTATTAATTTATTTAACCCATAGTTCACGTAAATATCGATTATTTTGTTATTTTAAAATTTATCACTTTCATTGAATAAAATGCAGGTATTACTTAAAATTTTGACACATTATATTTAACTCTCTATATAATTATATACATCAAACTAATTATTTAATCAGAAATCGTGACTAATTAATCAGCTCAATTACATACCAAAAAACATAATTAATTATGTGATACATATACAGAAGATCCATTTTTCTGGATTTGGCGCTCCCGTCATCAAATATTAGCCCATTAATCAATATTTCTTGAAATTAAATAGTTACTAAGTAAAAATATCTTTGGAAGCTGGATTTATTTTAGTGATTTTGACAAATAAACAGATAAAAGGCACTGAGCATGCTCTATGAGTATGCCCAAATACAAAACTAATATACATTGTGTTTTTTGGGTTTTCTTTTTCAAATGTGTTTGGATTTTTTAATGAATAAATTCGTATAAAAGTGAGCTAAACTCCAACTTTATTCTAACGAGGACAACACTATACTTGCCTGTTCATGTTAAATTATTTTTGTATACGCAAGGCATGAACAAGCTAAGAAAATGGGTTCTCTATCACCCAAAAAAAGGATAATTGTTAAAATCGAGACAAGAACGAGAATTTAGAGAGACAAGAATAATGAGAAAAAAAATTCTACTTTGTATTCATCATAATGACCTCCTTATATAGAATTAAAGTTCTCCTTCTCCTAGTCTTATAAGGTAACCATATTCCAATAGGACTACAAATCATATATTTACCATAATTATAATTGTATCATAAATATATTAAACTATTACAATTAGACTAGAATAGGATCTTCAACCACCCCCCCTCATGTTGGAGCATGAGGGTCTCGAATGCCCAACCTGCCAAGTAAATATTGATGTTGCGATTCTCCCAAAGCCTCTGTAAACACATCGGTCAACTGCTCACTAGTTGACACATGACTGGGGAATATTGTACCTGATTGGATTGCGTCCCGGACATAGTGATAGTCCACTTTAATATGTTTAGTTTGTTCATGAAACACCGAATTTCGGATAATATACAAAGTTGTTTGACTGTCACAATATATTTTAACCGGAGACTTGTGTTCAACACCCAAACTATGCAAAATTTCCTTTAACCATTTTAATTCACAAACGGTCATTGTCATCGATCTGTATTCAACCTCCGTTGACGAGCAGGAGATAAGATGTTGCTTCTTGGTTTTTCATGATACGAGAGAATTTCCGAGGGAGATAAACCAATATGTAAGTGATTTTCGAGTCAGCTAACATTCGGCCCAGTCCGAATCACACCATTAATACAACTGAAGATCACAATCTTTTCTCATCATTATGCCTTGTCCTGGGAATATTTCTATGACGTAGTCATGCAATTATGTTGAAGAAACTCCCATTTTTGTCTCGTACCTCCGCTCCTAAGCTAACTAAGAGCGCTATCCATTCCTACGCCCCCTACCATTCATGCTTTTGACGTTTATCCCAACCCAATTGTTCTTTCGATGGCATTTCGTTAGTCTGGTTACCTTCAATTTGTACTTCCTTCATGCTTTTTCTATCTAGAACGACATCTATCCGGTCTAATGCAGGTTGATCTGTAGGTTTGATATCTGGTGTCTGTACTTCATCCATTCGAGTTTCGTTCGTACCTATATTACGGTCGTGTCTTCTTCGAAGTCGTGTTGATTTCTTTCTTCCTTCCTTCGTTTCATCCTGGATCACTTCTATATTATCGCTCAAGTTACTCGATCCTACAACAAAGGGAAACTTAGTCTCGTAGAAGTCAACATCTCTTGAGACTAAATATTCATTGTTCTCTAAGTCATACAATCTACAACCTTTCTTTACGTAAGGGTATCCTAAGAAAATGCACTTATGACTCCGACTCTCAAACTTATCCCTCGTTCTTCCCTTTGTGTGTGCATAGCATAGTGACTCTATCACCCTCAAATGATCATACTGAGGTGCTTCCCCATTTAAATTTTATAGGAGGTTTTCCCATTCAACACCGAAGATGGCGTTCTATTAATCAAATACCCCGCAGTCAAAACACATTCTCCTCAAAATTTGATCGGAAGATGATCCTAAAATCTTAATGCTCGCGCCATATTAAGAATATGATGGTGTTTTCTTCTGACTCTTTCATTATGCTGTGGTGTCCATGTGCAAGATGTTTGCAAAAGAATTCCATGTTCGAAGAAGTAAGTCTTCATACATGTGAACACAGTTCCGCTATCACTTCTAATAATCTTCACTTTCTTACCAAACTGTCTATCCACTAAGACGAATAAATTCTTCAAGGTTTGGGACACTTCTTTTTTATCAACTAAGAGAAAGATCCATACAGCTCGTGAATGATCATCCACAATAGTAAAAAAATATGAAGTACCACAAGAGGAGGGAATTTTATATGGTCCCCGTAAATCGCAATAAATCATCTCAGAAGTATCCAAAGCAATATTATCACTTAAAGGAAAAATACTTCTCATTTGCTTTGTCCATTGGAATACATCACATTTTCTATATGATCTATCACCACTATCTTTTAAGCCTAATGTCGTAATAGACTTCATTACTTGTGCTGAAGGATGAACCAAACGTTTGTGCCAACGATCGAATCAATCAACTGCATCTGCCTTCATAGCCCGTATCAGCGGTACATCTCGAAAATAGTAAAGTCTACCTCGACGCTCACCATTTTCAATCAGCTTCCCCGTGATGGAGTCCAGTATAACACACATAATTTTATTAAATGTCACATCACAATCGAAATAATCAACTAATTGTGATACAGAAATAAAATTGCATGTCAAATCTTGAACATAAAGGACATTCTTCAACGATATCCTGTCATTCAGTCTGGTTGTTCCTTCTTTTGTAACCACCGAGCTACTTTCGCCCGGAAGACCAACCGGACACATATGAATGTCTCACGTATTGCTTAGTTCTTCTGAATTACTTGTCACATGGTTGGTAGCTCCGAAGTCTATGATCTAGGATGAGTTTCCGGTCTTACTATCCATCTTCCCATTCAGATTTATTCTCTGGGAATTCAACATGTGAATCACAGTCTTTCGGATCTTATCTCTCAAATTGTGAAGTCATGTGCCACTTGTGTTCACCGTTTCTATCTCTGACCGAGTTCCTTCTTTGGCAACTACAGCATTAACCCGGTAGTTGCCTCTACCACGACCGAATCTTGGTCCACTCATCTGTTGTTGTTGTTGTCCTTGTCCTCTTCCTCTTATTTTTTTGTCTCCTTTTTTATTTCCCGACCATCAATCTGGATAACCAATGAGTCGCAAACATCTATCCACAATATGTCTGAATCTCTTGCAATGTGTGCAGAATGCACTATTATTTTTTTCGTCACCTCGATCACGGTAAGGGTTTCTCCCTTGTATGACAAAAGTCATGGTTTCACTCCGATCCTTTATTTTTCGTGTGGTTTCTCTCACACACTCTTTTTGTACCAACTTCGAGTATACCTTGTTCAATGATGGCAACGGTTCCTTGGCCGGTATGTTCATCTCACCATTCCATACGTTTCCTCATCCGATCCCATAAGGAAAAGATGTATTTTTTCTTCTTCTCTTTTGGCTTCTAGGATCGTTCTTAGATTGCACGTGCACTTTCCGCATGTACAAGTTGAGATCTGTTCGTAATTCGTCAATTCCTCACACAACTAAGTGAGTTTTCCATAATAGTCCACTATGGTCCTTACCTTTTGCTTGCACTCTGCTAGTTCTGCCTTTTGTTGTTGCATCTGAGGGCCATTAATAACGGCGAACCGCTATCGGATTCTTGTCCATAATTCTTCCACTTCCTCTTTATGTAAAATCGTTAAGCGAAGCGTCAGTTCTATGGTGTTGCGAATCCACGACACTAAAAGTGAGTTTATAGTCCACCAATCTTCTAAGTTCGGCGACTCTTCGTCTGGTTTTTTTATTGTACCATCAACGAAGTCAAACTTCTTTCTTGCTATTAGGGTTATCCTCATGGATATAGCCCATTCTTCATAATTTTTGCCCTTCAAATGGACTTGTGTCCCCACAATTACAGGGTTATCATTCGCCGTAATGTCGTAGGGACAAATTGTTTTTCTTTGGATTTTGTTTTCTTCACTGGCGATTCCTTTGCCGTTATCGTCGGTTTCTTTACCGTCACCTACCATTATTCTAGAGTTTTAGTGTTCTTTCTAGCGTGGCTCTGATATCATGTTAAAATCGAGACAGGGACGAGAATTTAGAGGGACAACAATAATGGAAGAATTCTTTCTACTTTGTATTCATCATAATAACCTCTTTATATAGAAGTAAGGTTCTCCTTCTCCTATTCTTATAAGGTACCCTATTTCAATAGGACTACAAATTCTATATTTAACATAATTATAATTGTACCATAAATACACTAAACTGTTATAATTAGACTAGAATGTGATCCTCAACAATAATTTTGTGTAGCTAATTAGCTTCCACGAATCATTAAATCTTTTACAAAAAATAATAGATGCTCGTTTATTTAGCAAATCTTACCTAAGGTCATTCCCAAGGTTTAGAGGAGAGGACAATCTTTGGTCCCTATTTCTTAAATCCAAATATTGTCAAAGAAAACACCCTGTGAAGTAGGTCTTCTATCTAGCAAAATGGTGAAATGGGAAAAACCACCTGATGGCTGGATAAAAATCAACACAGATGGTAGCAGCAACAGTGGAAGGAAGATCGCAGGTGTGGGAGGGGTTGTTAGAAACAGAAATGGAAAGCTCTTGATGGTATTTGCCAATTCTCTTCAATTCTGCACTAACAATATGACAGAAGTAAAAGTTGCAAATTATGCAGTGCAGTGGTGCATTGACAACAACAAAGATAAGTTTATCCTGGAGCTTGACTCAATGGTTGTGGTTAATATGCTCAAAGGCAACATGTCTCCTCCTTGGAACTTAGAAGACAAGATAAGCAAAATGAGGAAGGATTTGGAGACAGTGCATTATTCAACATTGTTTCAGAGAGGCTAATCAAGTTGCTGACGTGCTTGCTAAACATGGAGCAGCTTTCAATCTCAATCAAAGAACTACAGAATACAACAATCTTCAAAGCTTACCTAATCAGGCTATTGGACCTAGCAGATTGGACTCGATTGGAATGCCTAGTTTCAGAATCAGGCTAACCAAGAGAAACAACAACAACAACAGCCCGAATACTTAACATGATGGTACACAACTTGATCTGGGAATTTCAATCCCATCTTTTGCTATTTTTTGTAAAGTATGTATTTAGTTTAACTATAGGTCCTAACCAAAAAAACAGTAAGGATTTTTCGTTACAAAACAGTAGAGAGCAAGACTTTTGTATAGGAATTTGCTTGACAAAGTCTAACTTAGGACCGGAGGAGGTAAGGTGCTATGTGTTGGGTTTAAATGATAGATTGAATGGGAAATGGAAGGAGTTTCCTCTTGCTTTGTCCCACATCGGTAGTGGAAAGAAAAGTAGGAGTTCCCTCTTGCTTTATAAAATAAGCATTTGTCCCACATCGGTAGTGGAAAGAAAAGTTCTTCTACTTATAAGTAGAAGTACTCCTTCTTGTTGCTAAAGGGTTAAGAAGAGTGTTTCCCTTCGTGCCGTCGTCGTCGCTCGGCTCGGCCTCGGATTTGGTGATTTGATTGGACCAAATTTTCTTTAATTTTTAATTATTATTTAATTAAATTAATTAACTAATCCAATCCTACCCGTTAGTGACCCGGATCCGTGTGTCTGACCCGCGACCCGGTTTCTTTCCCACATTTAAATTTCCCACCAATTTTAGTGGTTGTTCAGAAGGTTTGCAAACCTTCAGAAACAGTACTTCCATGGCTATAAATTCGTTTGTTTCCTCAGAATTTTACTTACGAATTTTCTGAACAACAAAAACTTCTTCTTCTTCTGCACAAATAAATTATGTGTGATATACTGCCGTTGAGTAGTTCGCCGCTACCTGAATTTGGAGTACTACTATTCTGGTAAGATAATCGCTCTATCCTGGGAGGGGATATTCCATCAACCTCGAGTACTGTGAGGGGAATAATTTCCTTAAGGACACACTTTGAACTAAGTGGGCTCGATTATATTCTGAAAAATTATTCTTATTTTTTCAACACTGATTCTGTTTATTTTCAGTTATTATTATTTACTTTATGTTTTTTACTTACTGAATCATAATATACAGGGTAGGGTTCAATGTCAAACCCCCCAGCTCCATCAGGTGCTCTAACCTGAGGTGAATCTGGATTTGAATAAAAAAAAACTTTTATAATGTACGAGATGAAATATTTTCTTGAGCGTATGGTTTCTAAATTTTTGTAACCCAAATAAGGCGTATATATAATTTACTACTCGAATCTTTAGAGATTATAAAGTAAGTGAGGTGACTGTCATATATCAAAGCAAATGACTCGATACCATGGTGACATGATATGTGAAATTTTAAGAGAAGAAAACATGTACTCCTTCTAACTAATTAATATCACTCTTTAGTGTCTTGTGGTATCTTTTATGTAGATTCTCAAACATGTAAATTGTGAAAAGACATAATTTTACCATCTTTCCCACATATATCTATTTGACGGATAAATATTTCGTTAGAGCTTTCTTTTGAAAAGTACTTTAGATTTATGGATTTCTTTATTTTGTTAAGAGTTCCACCTCGAATATAGAATGGAAACATAAACTCCTTATATGGAATTGGACAATCCTCACCCTACAAGCTAGCTTTTGGGTGAGGATTGTCCAAGTACATATAAGGAGTCCATGTTCCCATTTCATTTCCGATGTGGGACTCTTAACACTCCCCCGCACGCCCAGACCTCGTTAACTGGAGCGTAGACAATATAATTTGGAGGTCAAACATCGGTGAACAAAGAATTAGAATGGGCCTAACTCTGATACCATGTAAAGAATGGATCTTGGGCCTAACTCAACCCCAAAAGCTTTTGGGGTTGAGTTAGACCCAAGATCCATTCTTTACATATTTCAAGTTATGGATGATAAGTAATCTTATTGTCCTCTTGCACTTAATTTGACTCGCCTGAATCGTTAGACCAATGCATGTGACATAACCTTATTTGATTAGTTGAAAAATCACATAAGGACACTTCGAAGACTTTGATTAATTGGCTTTTAATTTGACTAGACACGCCATAGAAAGATTTGAGTTGGTGCGCCTCATTAAAATATTGAACGATACTTGGCTATTAGTGTAAGAATAATATTTTACTCATCCTCTTCCTCCACAATAATGTGGTTAATATACAAATATACAACATAATGATAAGGAGAAGATCATGCCTAAATATCTCCCTAATGATAGTGATAAGATTGCTAATCTTCCTAATAAATGTTTTACATGCTATGATAAATACAAGATATTAATTAGTTATAATGATAATAATTATTAATATTGGTATTAATAATTATCATTCTATCACTCCCCCGCAGTTGAAGCGGGAGGCAAACGGATGTTGAAACTGTCTCGAAAATCTTCAAACAATATCAGCGGAAGTCCTTTAGTAAAAATATCTGTAATTTGATGGTGCGAGGGGACATGTATCACCCGCACTTGACCGCGTGACACCTTTTCACGGACAAAGTGGATATCCAACTCAATATGTTTCGTGCGTTGGTGATTGACTGGATTGCCGGACATGTAGATAGCACTCATGTTATCACAATACACCAAAGTGGCTTTCGAAATCGGGCAGTGAAGCTCAAGAAGAAGATTGTGATGCCAACAAGATTCAGACACAACATTGGCAACACCTCTGTATTCTGCTTCGGCACTTGATCTGGATAATGTGGCTTATCTTTTTAAGGACCAAGAGACCAAGTTGTCACAAAGAAAAATACCATAACCGAAGGTGGAGCGTCTCGTGTCTAGGCAGCCACCCCAGTCTGCATGTGTGCAGGAGACTAGTGTGGATGTGGACGATGGATACAAGTGTACACAGTATTCAAGGGTACCCTGTACATATCGCACAATGCGTTTTAGGGCATGCATATGGTCATCCATTGGATTATGCATAAAAAGGCACACTTGTTGCACAACATACGAGATATCTTATCTAGTGAAAGTTAGATATTGTAGTGCTCCTGCCAGGCTGCGGTAAAGTGTCGAGTCAGCAAAAGGCTTACCGGAAGATGCACTCAATTTGGATTTAGTGTCCACCGGAGTTGCGGACTTACAAGAGGACATGCCAGCTCGTTCCATAATCTCTGTTGCATACTTATTTTGGGAGAGAAACAAACCACCTGCATGTCGTGTCACTGTTATGCCTAAAAATAGTATAGTGGACCTAGGTCATTCATTACAAATTCAGAGCCAAGCTGAGACATAATGGTCTTTCGAAGAGCATCTGATGAGGTAGTCAGTATAATATCATCCACATATAAGAGAAGATAAAAAATATTATTACCCTGACGATAAATAAACAGAGAGTGATCAGAACGGCTGTTTGAAACCCAATATGTGAAACAAAATCTGCAAATCGTTTGTACCCTGCCCTGGGAGCTTGCTTCAGACCATATAATGACTTTTTGAGGAGGCACACATGGTTAGGGTATTTAGAGTCCTTGTACCCCAATGGTTGGTACATGTATACCGTCTCATTTAGTTAGCCGTGGAGGAAGGTATTTTTGACATCTAATTGATGAATTTGCCAACCCTTTGAGAGAGCCAAACTAAGTATTGTTCTGATAGTTGCCGGTTTGACCACTGGACTGAACATCTCACCGCAATCCACGCCAACACATTGTGTTTTTCCATCACCTATAAGACGGGTTTTATGCCGCTCAAAAGAACCATCAGAGTTTTCTTTGTGACTAAAAACAACATAGACCGAATTATATTAGCATGAGGTGGATGAGGTACCAAATTCCATGTCCTATTTTTAATAAGAGCATTGAATTCGTCGTCCATGGCCAATTTCCAATTCGGGTCATGAAGAGCAGACACGTGATTACGGGGTAATGGTGATTTTGAGATTTGAGTGTGTAGGCTATATTTGGTGTTGGGCTTGTGAATGCCGTGTTGGATTCGGGTAACGGGTCGGTGGGCAGAATTATGGGCCGATGGAAGAGCATTATCCGGCTGGTGGGAGGATAATGGGCCTCGGTCCAAGCCACTGTCAGGTTGTGGTACTGAGATAATGGGCTTGGCAACCAGACTTGGGGTAATGACATGAGGAGCATTGGGCCTTAAAACTGGAGGCCCAGACTACTGGACTGAATTGTCTTATGGCTGGGCCACTGTTTCGGGGCCCAGTTGGCCTAATTCTCCCGCGGTACCTGAAATAGTGGGCTGGGAAAAAAATTAGGGTTAAGTACGGAGGGGTCGGCTATCATCAAGAAAATTATGTGTGGGGTCCAGACTTGTGTATTTTGTCAAATGGGAAACTCGTTTCATCAAAAATTACATGACGACTTATAATTAGTTTGTTTGAAGATAAGTCGTAACATTTGTAACCTCGATGATTTGACGGATAGCCTAAGAAAACACACAGAGTAGACCGGGGTTGAAGTTTGGTGATTGTAGTTGGTAGAAAAGAGGATAGCATAAACACCAGAATACCCGTAAATGAGAGTAAGAAGGATCTCGTAGGTAAAGGATTTTTAGTGGAGCTTAGTAAGATAAGTTCTTTTGAGGGAGTATGTTTAATAAGTATGTGACCATTTGTAGTGCATGGTGCCAAAACGAAGGGGTAGGGTGGCATGGACAAGGGATGTTCGAACAATATTATTGATGGTTCGTATTTTGCGTTCCACCTTCCCATTATGGGAGGATGTGTGTGGACATGAAAGACGAAAATGTAAACCATTAGTATTGAAAAAATACCAAAATTGTCGATTATCAAACTCCCTACCATTATCATACTGAATATTCTTGATTTCCCGTCAAATTGATTTTTGATGAAAACTCTAAATTTTAGAAAAGTGGAAACCACTTGTGATTTTTGAGATAAGGGTTATGTCCACAAAAAATTAGAGTAGTCATCTAATATAAGCAAATAATATATATGGCCCGAAGAGCTCAAAACAGGGGAAGTCCAGATATCACAGTGGATAATATCAAATGACATAAATGTGCATGAATTAGAGAAAACAAATGGCAATTTAACTTGTTTACCAAGCAGACATGAATGGCATTTATTTAACTATTGAGTACAGGAAATAAATTAATTTTGCTTTAGGGAGGCTAAAACAGGTGCCCCCGGATGACCCAACCTTTCATGCCAGGCTGAAGAGGTTAATCCTGCAAAAGAAAATGGTAACTTGGACTGTTGGATAGGTGATGTTATTGGGTAGAGCTCTCCTTGGCTATCACATCTCATGATAAGCTTCCCCGTCTGAAAATTCTTCACAAAAAATCCAAAAGGGTCACAACAGATACCCAATTGTCAGTAGTAAACTTTCTAACATATACCAAGTTTTTAATTAATTGTGGAGCATGAATGACATTTTTAAGTATAGCGGTGGGTTTGGTGGTGACAAATTAGTAGAACCATAACCCCGAATTGGAATAGAATGACCATTTCTGACAATTATACCATTATATTTTCTTAAATTAAAATAGGACGAGATATCACATTGGGAGGACGTCATGTGAGACGTCGCTTTGGTGTCCATATATCAATTTGCATCGGGTGGATTAAGTCCGAGAGTGTGCATGGCGGACTCAATATCGGTTGGGCTCATCATAGTGGAATGGGCCTCCTGTCATTGGTTTGTCACTAGCCCAACACTGCTTGGGTCGTTACTGTTGCTGCCTGAAGACTGCCTGGGCCCAACATTGTTTGGACCGGCATTACCTGAAACAGTTGGACGATAATTGGACCTGACACAGTTCCCCGTTGGGTAGGGGCACGGTGGCACAGCCCACGGCCACTACCAGGCCCACTGGGCTTGTCCGTCGCGGTGATGCCACTGCTGTTGTCCGCCGGTGGTGTTTCTGTCGGAATTCCGGTGGCCTCCATTTTTATTATTTCCGCGATTTCGACCCCGATTTTTATTACCATTCTTTCCTTTTTGTCCCCGATTTTTATCGTGTGGGTTCAAAATGGATAGTACCGTCATTCGAGGCAGAATTAGAGACGGTGGCGACCTTTTTGGAAAATCCTGCCTCTTCAACTATAAGCATCGAACGTGCTTGATAAAATAAAGAAAGATGATTGTTTTATCGGATGAGTGTCTCCACACCGCTATAGTCGTCGGTAAGACCGACGACCATTTGTAAAACCAAGCGATTGTTGGTAACCAGTGAACCAATATTTTTTAGTTGATCCGACAAGACTTTAAGGCGTTGATAATATGCCGACGCATTTGGAAAATCCGCCATATCAATGGTGGAGAATTCTTGTTTTAAAGTAACGACACGTGAGTTTTTATTGATTTGAAAAATGTCCCGCAACCGATTCCAAGCCTCTATGGCTGTAGAATCAGGTTCCATTATTGTGTAACAAATCCGAAGAGATTGTTGCATAAATCCAAGAGAGAACTCTTGCATCAAGAGTTTTCCAGAGTTCTTTGTCATCATCGGTCGTTAACTCCTTTCCTTTCCCATTTTCCGGCGGGATTATATGATGAATAACCCGGTGGGAACGACAACAAATCTTAAAAAGATAAACTTGGACCAAAAAAATATGAAGTACAATAATGGAAGATGAACAAGAAAACACAAAAAGAAATCGGCGGGGGGGGGGGGGGTGTTGGCCGATTGGAGGGTGTATTTTAGAGTAGGATCTTTTAGTCTCTTGATACCATGTAAGAATAATATTTTCCTCATCCTCTTCCTCCACAATAATGTGGTTAATATACAAATATACAACATAATGATAGGGAGAAAGTGATAAGATTTCTAATCTTCCTAATAAATATTTTACATGCTACCATAAATACAAGATATTAATTAATTACAATGATAATAATTATTAATATTGGTATTAATAATTATTATTCTATCAATTAGGATGAATTGGCATTTAAACGAACTAAATACCCCAATCAGATGGATTGACCAAAACAAAGTCGTATTTCACTTAAACCCACGTAATTAGACTTATCAAAGAATTAATCCAACTATATTGACTCGTAATATTTATTTGGACCACATAATTTCTTGAATTCATATTGTCATCCAAATTTGTATCGACTCAATCCAAAAAGATTTGAATGTCTTGCAATATATATAGGTGCTAAGATACACATATATTAAGGTTTTCTAGAGATATTTTCGCCAAGATATTGTTGACAAAAATGAAGTATGATTTGGAATAATACTAAGCTTGTTATGACAACCATATTGAAATGGTACGCAAGTGTTCTTACTTTTATATGTAAGAGTTGCTGATTAATATGTTAGTATATGTGTGTACTTGAGTTGATTTTTTACTTTAAAAAAGGGAGACAATTTGACACGGATGAAAAAAGGAAGACAAAATGAGAGCAATAGAGTTTGCATTTCTTGTTTTGTTTATTTAAGCAGGGATAGCACATGAATATTAATAATGTACAAAAAGGCATACAATTGCAAATTGAACCTATCACATGTATGATAGAGGTTGTTAGGGCACAATGATGATAATGAAGACTTGAATTCCACATGTATTTGTGAGTGATTGAATATGGCACTAAGACAGCATGGGATGGCCAGCTTGCTTGTGTAACATGTTTGAAAATGGCAACAAAGATATATAAAATAAAAATGAAAGTGACAAGACCAAGTGATACTCGCATTTATGAAGAATATTTAGAAAAAATATAGGAGTAATTATTTACGAAAATTTTTTACGATTTAATACAAGTTATAGTTCAAGTCAGGATCACTCAACCCTTAGCCTTCAGTAATATCTCTGTGTTTATCCACTCATGATTCATGAACCAAATGTATATCTCTTCATAATCTACTGTGAAATTGGGTTGTCCATCCATCAGAACTTATATTTTGGAAGTCAAACCCCTAATTACTGATCTCGTAATTCTGACTTAAACTTGAATCCAACATGGGGTTTCTATTAATCCATAATGAAATTCAAACATAACATTAGTGTATAACTTAGACAAAAGGAATAAGTATTTCACGCTTGACGAGTTGAATTTTTAGTTACACACTTGACTTTTAAGGAAGCAGTCTATACACCCTGAACTTTTTCTAAACGAGTAAATACGTGAAATTAGTTAATTAAGACTTGTGCTGGATTCTCTAGGAGTGTTCTTGCCTCTCTATAAATTTTCATTCCTCAAAGTTATAAGTCAAAATAGGACTAATATGTATACTCAAGTGTATAACATTACTAGAACATATCATAAGCCCTCAAATTTCTAATTTGGTGCAAATACCATCACGTTGCATTACCCCTATGTTGGTTGAAGCCAATTTTCTAAAGTTGTAGGACGATGTGTCGTGGTCGATGATGAATTTTATTAACGTGTACATATCTAGAATTCCAATTCAATCCCACCACCATAATTAGAATATATCTCATATATTGTGTAAATATTTAGTGATGTAGAATTATGATAAGTAGAGGATTCTTATCGTACTAGGGTTCTACATATTGTATAATATATATATTTGTATCAATGAGAAAGTCTCCCCAAAGGAGATTAATACAATCTTACATGGTATCAAGAGTCAAACCCTAATTCTTCTTCTCTTGTTCCGCCGCCCACCTTGGTCTCTCGCCACCACCGGCGGCTTCTAATCACCTTGGCCGAGAACCACCAATTTTGTTCTTCCTTGTCTCCTTTTCTCCTTCCTCACTACCTATAATCCACTATAATGACTTCTCCCACAACCCTCACAGCAGCCTTATCCTCTTTTGTCGTCACCCCTGCCATGCCAAAATTACCCTCAGTTCACCCAGCACTTACAACCACTAATATCAAGAACTTCATCCCTATAATTCTTGATCAAGAGAATGGTCAATATTCTCCATGGGTTGAACTATTATGTATTCATGCATGTGTCTATAACGTGCTTGACCATATCGACGACTCCCTCCCTCGCCCTATTGAGGTTGATGACTCAACATGGCATCGTCTAGACGTCGTTGTCAAACAGTGAATTTATGGTACTCTCCCTCTCTCAGGATCTGCTCATCACTACTCTAAAAATCGGCGCCACGGCCTGTGAGTTATAGACTCGGTTAGAGCAAAATTTTCAAGACAATAAGCACACTCGTGTTGTGTATTTGGAAGAACAGTTTAATAATAAACGCCTTAAAAAATTCTCTAACATGTCTGATTATTGCAAACAGTTGAAACTCATAGTAGACCAATTGTCCAGCGTCGGTGCACCTATTTCTGAAACGAAGATGGTCCTAAAATTATTTGCATGCCTACCAAAAGGTGAGTACGACACTCTAGCCACCATGATACAACAGGCTGATCCGTTACCCAGTTTCAACAAGGCTCGCTCGCATTTATTGTTAGAAGAAACCCGATGTGCAAAACAGGATGAGCACAATCAGAAGGCGTTAGCAGTGGAAACACCTCCGCAAAATAACATCACCGCCACCTCACCTCCGCCGGAAAATAATCAGTAGCGGTAGAACCGCAGTGGCAGGGGCCGCAGAGGCGGTGGATGAGGCGGAAAAGGGTGTGGGAAAGGGGGCCGTGGCCAGCAGAAAAACCCACAGCCGTAGCAGCCCATTCTGTTTGCTCACTGGACCGGCCCAACTGCTCACTATCAGACTGGTCCCTAGGCTTCCCATCCTGCCCTTCTAGCGGCCCAATTCCCTTATCCATAACAAAGGGTATTGGGTCCAGCTCCAGCAGTTCGATCAGGCCCTTATCCGTCACACCAGGCCCATCTGATGCAGGCCCAATACCAGCAGCCTCCATATGGTCTGGCCCCGACTGGCTTGGGACAGGCTTTCAGTAGTTTGAACTTGCAGAAACCCGACGAAAATTGGTACATGGACTAGGGCACCACATCTCACCTTACCCGATCTGCAGGTACTATTCCCAAACTGTGTCATTTAAAGCATCCTCAATAAATTACTGTTGGAAATGGCCATTGCATTCCAATTCAAGGATATGGTACCACTCACACACCACCACCTCACCCACCATTTTTCGTTAATATTGTCATGTATGCCCCAAACATCATTAAAACTTAATTTATGTCCGCAAATTCACTCGTAATAATTCCATCTCTATTGACTTTGACCCTTTTGGTTTTACTGTGAAGGATCTTCGTACGGGGACACCTCTTACGAGATGCAATAGCACGGGGGATCTCTACCCATTCTCATCCACCTCCGCTGCCAACACATGCTCTCTCATATCTCTCGTTGCTATCTCTCCGTCAACTTGGCATAATAGGCTTGATCACCTAGGAGCCCCAGATTTTAATTTTCTTAGAGGCAATAAATTTATTAAATGTAATAATGTGAAACTTGCCCAGCATTGTGTTTCTTGCTCATTAGGCAAACATGTTCGTCTACCTTTTAAGTCATCTACTAGTGCTATAATTTTACATTTTGATATTATTCATGCTGATTTATGGACATCTTTTATCTCTAGTTCGCTCAGTCATAAATACTATCTGGTGTTGTTAGATGATTTTTCTCATTTTGTTTGGATTTACCCACTTAAATTTAAATCTGAAGTGTTTACAAAATTCCTCGAGTTTCGTACCTTCATCAAAACACAGTTTGAAAAAATATAAAATCTTTTCAGTGCGATAATGGTCGTGAGTTCAACAACTCAATGTTTCATCATTTTTGTACAAATAATGGCATGGTCTTTCGATTCTCGTGCCTTCACACCTTTTTCCAGAATGGCAAAGCAGAACGAACCATCCGCACTATAAATAACATGGTTTGTACTCTCCTATTTCATGTCTCTCTACCCCCGTCCTTCTGGGTCTATGCAGTCAAAATGGTATAATACGTCCTAAATATTTTATCAACCAGCACTCTTCACAATATGACCCCAACCGAAATACTATACCATCGGGTTCCCACTTATGATCACCTTCGGATTTTCGGTTGCCTATGTTACCCCAACCTCACCTCTACTGCCCCTCATAAATTAGCATCTCGAACCACTCCATGTGTCTTCGTAGGATTTTCGTCTAATCATAGGGGCTACCTGTGCTATAATGTGTCCACCCGTCAAATTCACGTCTCTCATTACGTTACATTTGATGAAACGGTTTTCCCTTCGCAAATATCCAAACAATCCGTAATACGGATTACACATTTCTCGAGAATGACACATCACCAGTCATCCTAAAAAATCTGATCCGATGCACTACCACTGGTACACCACCGACCCCCCTGGGTCCCGTCACTGCCACCTCGACAGCCCCCTGTGTCCCGTCACTGCTACCTCCACCAACAGTCACCACCACACCATCTCCCCTGCGTCTCCGGCAATCACACAGTCATCCTTTCGGCTCGATCCACTACTGCCCCTCGTGTTGTTGTCACAACACCGTTTCAGTACCCCCACCCACCCCTTTTCTGGTGAACCTCAACCCGCAACCCCAAACCTCCAGTTGCCCAGACTGACACAACAACCCCAACTCTCCAACCCACCGCCGACGTCGTACCCCACTTCTCCTCACCCGACCCCCCCACAAACTGACACACCCAGTTCCCAACCCAATCTACTTCTATCTGACCATTCCCAAAACTAGATCCAAACACCAAATCCCGAAACTGCCCATGTCTCTACCCACCGTATGGAAATCCGTGCCCAATATGATATTTTCAAACACAAAGTCCAGTTCAACTTATCAATCCAAACTGTGTCACCAATTCCTAAAAACCTAAAATTTGCCAAACTAGACCCAAATTGGAATGCGGCCATGTGTGAGGAATTTAATGCTTTAACAAAACAACACACGTGAGATTTGGTTCCTCGGTCGGAGGGGGTGAATGTGATCCGATGCATGTAGCTTTTTCATCACAAATACAAACATAGTGGTGACCTATAGAGGTACAAGGCCCGCCTTGTGGCTAATGGCACTAATCAGCAGGCAGATATAGATTGTGGTGAGACATTCAGTCTGGTTGTCAAACCGGCCACTATCCGCACAGTTCTGAGTATTGCTATGGGTAAGCATTGACCCATTCATCAGCTTGATGTGAAGAATACGTTTCTACATGGGGATTTGAAAGAAACTGTTTATATGTACCAGCTGCCTGCTTTGTCCATCCCGCCGCTCCTCAGTATGTATGCCATCTTCGTAAGTCACTATATGGTTTGAAACAGGCCCATCGAGCATGCTATGATCGATTTGCACAGTATATTATAAAAATTGGGTTCGTCTGCAGCAAGTGTGATAATTCTCTCTTTACTTTTCATCGAGGTAGTAACATTACTTATTTATTGCTATATGTGGATGACATTGTGCTTACTGCCTCCTCTGATGTGTTGAAAATTAGATTATTGCACTATTAAAACCGAATTTGTCATGACTGACTTGGGGAAGTTGAGCTATTTTTTGGGGATATCAGTGACTCGTTCTGCAGATACTATGTTCTTATGTCAGTGCAAGTATACAGAGGAGATAGTGTACGGGGCTAAAATGGCAAACTGCAAGATCATGTCCACTCCGGTTGACTCTAAATCAAAGCTTAGTGTTGTTGATGATAACCCAGTGTCTGATCCCATTCTTTACAGAAGTCTTGCAGGTGCACTCCAATGTCTTACTTTTACCAGGCCTGGCATCGCTTATGATGTTCAGCAGGTATACTTATTTATGCATGCCCCCCGGGAGCCTCATTTCACTACCCTTAAACGTATCATTCGATATGTTAAGGGCACACTTGATTATGGATTACACTTATACCCCTCAGCACTGACCAGGATGTTAGAATAAACGAATGCTGATTGGGCAGGTTGTCCGGACACGCGACGTTCCACCTCCAGCTACTGTGTGTTCTTAGGGAATAATCTCATCTCCTGGTCTGCCAAGAGGCAAGCCACATTATCCCGTTCGAGTGAAGAAGTAGAGTATAAGGGCGTTGCTAATGTTGTTATTGAGATCTGTTGGCTCCGGAACCTTCTTTTGGAGCTCCAATGTCCCTTGCGTAAGGCGTCTGTAGTTTACTGTGATAACATATCCGCCATATATTTATCTCATAATCCGGTTCAGCATCAGCGAACCAAGTATATTGAGATGGATATACATTTTGTTCGTGAGAAAGTTGCTCTCGGTCATGTTAAAGTGTTGCATGTGCCTTCCTCATATCAATAGGCGGATATCTTCACGAAATGTCTTCCTAGACGGTTTTTTCTCAACTTCATATCCAGTCTCAGCGTCCGGCCTCCTCCCGCTCCGACTGAGGGGGTGTATTAACGTGTACATGTCTAGTTAGAATCCCAATTCAATCCCACCACCATAATTAGAATATATCACAATATTGTGTAAATATTTAGTGATGTAGAATTATGGTAAGTAGAGGATTCTTATTGTACTAGGGTTCTACACATTGTACATTATATATATTTGTATTAATGAGAAAGTCTCCCCAAGAGAGATTAATACAATCTTACAACCGCACGAAGGCCACGCCACTCTACATAACAGACCTTCATTAATTAAGCGTATAACTTTTCTTTAGAAATTAAAGTTATATCATATATTCCTTCTAGAAGAATAGTGGTGTGTAACGATTGAGATGTGTGTAAAGAATATATCTTAGGCCTAACTCAACTCCAAAAGCTAACTTGTAGGGTGAGGATTGTCCAAGTCCATATAAGGAGTCCATGTTCCCATTCCATCGATGTGAGAGTCTTAACACTCCCCCGCACTCCCAGACCTTGTTAACTGGAGCGTGGATAATATAATTTGGGGGCCAACATCGGTGAACAAAGAATTGTAATGGGCCTGACTCTGATACCATGTAAATAGTGTTAAGACTCCCACATCGGATATGAAATGGGAACATGAATTCCTTATATGGACTTGGACAATCATCACCCTAAAACTAGTTTTTGGGGTTGAATCAGGCCTAAAATCCATTATTTACGATGTGGAAGAAAGTTTCGTCGGGCATGGCAACGGGGAAGCAGAGAGAAAAGTTATTTCTGATATCATTTGTTGTGAACTCGATAGAAATATATAGAGAGGAACTAGAAGAATATGAAGGGAGAGAGAAGGAAAAATAGGGAGAGAAATTAGAACTCATTTTCATTCCATCATATTATTTTCTCATACACTGTTCACTATTAAATAATAATTACTGTGTTAATTAAATATTTTGATTCATCATCGTTATTGTGGTGGCAAAGATCAAAAGTGGCATTGGAGGAACATGAATCGAAAATTACTCCACATATAACTTGTGGTTGTGATATATCCTCTGAAAAAGGAAATTTTGTTTTTTAAGTAGCGTGGTTTTTTTAAAAGAAAAAATTTGGTTTTCGGATAAAAGCTAATTTGTGTCATGCATTTTTGGCCAAATATACAAGCCTATTTTTGGGAAACTTTTACCTTTTGGTGTCCTTTTTTTTTTTTTTGATAATCCAGGTTTCCAGGCTTGCGCCTGACTACTTCACTGGTATTACCCAGACGTCCTAGAGGTAATAGCGTCGGTCCTTCAACACTATTACCAGGTAAATCGCGGGATGTGCTCCGGTGGCCAATTTTCTGAGAGCGTACAACTGATCAATGAAACAAGGTCAAAATCCCCAACATGCAGAGTTTCTTCGTGCTTGCGGGGAATCGAACCCACGCTGTCCCATGCCAGAGCGCCTTATAGCGCCCAGGCTTTGCCACTGGACTATGCCCCGGAGGACTCCTTTTTGTTTCTTTTTTCTGACCCCCTTAGTACAAGTTACATGTAGATTAATTTGCAACCCTTGATGCAACTTACTTTAAAGGAAAATTACATATTAATAAATGTTGTTCGCTTCCCTATTCATAGATTTTCTTTACTTCTTGGGTTTGCCTTGGCATGCCGATAAACTCATTTTGTCTATCATGGAAGAGACAAAATACGAGCCAAGATGTATTAAGCTCTAATTAACGTTTAAGTAATCAAGATTTATAAAAATCTAAAGTTACTTTCTTCGTACTTCAATTATTAGACAAACTGCCACTGATTAAGAGAATACCGTACAATATAGACTATAGTCAAGAAAACTACAAAATGAAGTTATTTTGAAATTAGAGCCAACCTAACATGGAGTTGCATTGGATGCCTCAAACTGCAATAAGACAAACTTGGACTATAGTCCAAAGTTTAAATTGCTTGCTTGACCATAAATAATAGGAGAAATTTCATAAACATACCATTGGTTGATTTACATTATAAAAATATAGCTCATAACTTATATTACATTGGAAAGTTTTGACCAAATATAATATGTTTAAATTAAAGCTTGTTAGAAAGAAAATCAAGCTTCTTCTTATCCTCTCCTCGAACATTTGACAACATAAAAAGTTTAATTTTACCTTTATACATTCTTGTACCCTAGTGTATACATAATTATACACAATATTTAATCATGTATCTATGTTGTATAAGTGTGTATAAAATAACGATAATATATGTATACAGTAGAAAATACCTTTCAGTAAGAAGAAGAAGAGGAGGAGGAGAAAGAAGAAGAGGTGTTTATACACACATATACACTAGTATATGATATTATACAAAACTGACTTCATCTTCTTCGCTGAATACAAGCACCAAATTCATCCAGAACACCTCAAGTGCTACACTAAATCACATCCTAAAACTCATATTTAGGCTCTCAATACGTACTCGATCTTTTAAAACAATACCCTCTCGAAACGGAGCTTATTTGCGGAAACCCAATTTTCAAACTTTGAAACATCGAGCTTCAACAATGGCCGTTCTATGAAGTTTTTGCTTCATGTTCACGTTCTCAGCCTTAAATCAATGGATAACCACGTTTTCAGCTTCAAACAACATTCTCCAACAGATTCTATTCAACAAATTTAATCGAATGGGGGTAAGGGCCAATGAAGATATACCTGGATGAAAAACAAAAAAAAAGAAATAAAATAATACTATAATCACGGCAAAAAATTAAGGGAAAGATGATAGTAGATATAGTTTGGATGATAAAGTAAAACATAAAACCAAATGGGAGGTAATGGACAATGGAGATATACCCGTTGAAGTTGAAATCAGAGAAGAAGAAAGAACAAAGGAATTGTACTATAAGCAAAGAAAACGTTGAAGTCTTAATGTGGGTTAACGGGTGCAAAATAATTTTAACTTTACATAGAGAGTGGATCATATTAAGAAAAAAACTCAAATATGGGTCCAATTTGGTTATAATTGGGCCCTAATTGATATAGCGTGTAATTAACTCTAAATTTTATCCCTTGAGTCCAATTTATTTGTCACTTGTGTTAAAAATAATTATTTAAGTTTATTTAGATAATTAATAAAATTTAATTAATTATATTCAATTTCACTCTTACTATTCTAAGAGTTATTCTAGAAGAACTAAAAACATTGAGAGCGAATTAGAGCAATAAACTCAAATAACCGTTATTATTAATGTTTTTTAAAGCGTGTGAAAAAAGGTTAAAATTAACACATGAATTGGATTGGAAGGAGTACCTTCGTACTTATTTTTGTCCATAAATGTTAACTAATAATATATGTCAAGCATTCGGTAATTAGATCGATTCTTATGATACCAAATGAGTAAACTATAATTTTATTAAATCTAATTTAAGATTCTGATTAGAAGTAAAATTTCTTTTGTAACTTTTTACTGTTAGAAATTGTGTTATTATGTAATGATGACATTTACTAAGACGGCTCTTTTAAATTAGAAGGGTTAAAATTTAAATAAAGTGTTGAAGTCACATAATTATGGACCTGCTAAGTAGGGAGTATTTTTCTCTTTAATAGGTCTTGCGCTGTAAATCAAAACTAATCGAAATCTAAAAGAGGTACTAAACATTGGGCGGAAAACAAATAAATCCATATAACCTATTAGAATTATAATAGAAGTTGCTTTGGTGAAATCATATGTTCCCTAATTTTATTTTTGTCAAAATATCATAATGTTTTTGCAGGTGAAGCAGTTAGTTTTTTTTTTTTTGGCTTTGCGTTGAAGTTAAATAGCTTGCATCCATGTGGTAGTGAAAGGGACAAAGACAAAATCATGTGGTGCTAAACCTAGATTATTAACCCACAAACATATGATAATGGTAGGTAAAATTTTCAAATTTGTTTCTTTGGGTTATCTATTTTATCTACTAGTATTTTGTTTGACTAGATGACATTCATTTGGTGATATAAGGAATCTACTACAAGTATGAAGTCGTTGTGAAAGTGATGTTTGGCTGTTTTTTTTTTTAAAAAAATAAATTATATCAATGTTCGATATTTCTTTTGAGGTACGACTAATTTAAATTCGTGTCTAGAAGTTTCACTCTAAAAGTAAATCGTTTTCTATCAAAAACGATTTCATTCCTAAAACTCGAAACTCGAAACATTCAATTAAAAATGAAACTATACTTACAACCCTACCACAGCTTTCGGTGATGGTCCATTGGTTGCTTCAACTTGCAAGTAACAACTTCATATGTTTCAAATGTTAGTAAATGTACGACACACATGACATATATACACCAATTAATTTAAATGATTTTCGTCTATTCTCATTGTCGTTTTTTAAACTTCTTGAATCACGTAACCCTATTCTTGACGTAATCTAACGGGCTTCTATCTAATGATACATGCTTACATCTCCATCATTACAGCAAGACGATATTTAGTCCTTTTTTTTTTGGAAGAACAATGTGTGTAAAGATAAAAACTTTTTCGAATCACATTATAGTTTAATTATAATTACCTAATTTATATATTATCTTTATTCGGTTTTACTACCTATATCTCTGACAACCATTTTAAATTTTTAATCTTCTTTAATGCCTCAAATCAAAAGACCTACGTACTAACTACTCCACATATCCCAATGTGGGCCTGGGCTTACAAAGGATACTGCTAAGTGGAAGCTTTTTAACGGCCCATTCTCCTCTTTCCTTTTGGACTTTAGCATTTGCCCTTCGGATACTGCTAAGTGGAAGCTTAAAAGTTATTGGCCTTCTTTGACTTGTAAGTTAAAAGGCTTGTATAACATTTGAAGTGGCAAGACAATTCAATATTGTTCCAGTGAAATAGTCAGAAATTCGTTTTAAAGACGTTCAAACAAAATGTAAGAATGTTATACCTAAAATTTGAACGCATACTAAGAAAATTTAATAATTTATATGTTTTTACCTTTTTCAGCGTAAAATATTTTTCAACGAAGGAGATTCAATTGAACCTCTTCACTAAAGGTAGCTACGCTCCTAGGCTACACGTCCCATAATATCTTATTTTCAAATTTTCTCTACATTTAGAATATCATTATGTCCCATAATGTCTACGTCCAATGGATACTAAAGAAAATTGAAGCATTGAACTCTTCCCTAAATTTCACTCTATCCATCTCCAAAGTTGGAACATCCCAACAAGAGTGGTTGGATCTACCCTTTCCCAAGCCGCCGCCACCTTTTTATGATTCACTTTCCAAGTGACAAGTAGGGGGAAAAAGAGTGTTCTTTGAGGGTGTGTTTGGTAGGAGGTAAAATGTTCCCTAGAAAATATTTTTTTGAAAAAAACGTAAATTTCTTACTCATTTTCTAGTGTTTGATAAGTAGTCAAAAAAATATTGCTCCAAGAATATATATATATATATATATATATATATATATATATATATATATATATATATATATATATATATGAAATCAAGGAAAGCACTATGCGGGTGGATGGGGTGGGGATGGAGGCTTGGATGTGGCGAGGCTTGGGATGGTCAAGGGTGAAGTTTGGGGGTGTTGAAGAGACAACGACCTTGAAATGACTTCCAGGAAAATATTTCACCATAACAAGCACATACTTAAAAAATATGTCTTAGGCTTGGGATACCAGTTGTCTTTTTTTACTTAAATAAATTGGAAATAATAAGAAGCGGATAAAGTAAGTAAACCAAGTCTATGTTACCTGCTATGGTGCAAAAAGAAAGTCTTGAAGTTTGCTAATGCCTCCCAGCTCACGTACATATAAATACTCATCATGAAAGGAGAGCAAATCATATATAGCTTTCTCTCCCTTTCAATGGCGCTAATCAAGCTATAACATGAAACCCCGCCTCATATATACACCCCCCTCCTCCTTGTACTAATCATTATGGCCAACTTTTTCAGTAACTACATTAAAACAAAATCTTCCATTCTTGATTCCAACATTTAATTAGAAGTGTTGTGTTAAGATGAAAAATATGATTCCTGCTTGTTTTAGCATTCCTCATAGTTCTGAGGTTTCAAAAACTTCTTCTTATCCTCCTTCACAAGTGCCTCAAAATCTTGTTACATGTATTTACCAAGCTCAGATTTGTGGCTCACCAATTTATCTTACACTCACTTGGTCCAAGAACATGTTTTCTCATTCTTTGTTAGTCCATGCATCTGATCTTTTCTCCATCACCATTCCCCTCCCCTCCACCAATCGTCTTTCGCCATATTCAAGGCGCGGCCCGGATCCAAATCTGTCCACCCAATCCAACTACATGACCATATGAAGATCTATTGGGACTTCACTCTTGCCAAGTTCAATCAAAACTCAGCAGAGCCTGAGGGGTGTTTCTACATTGTAATTATTTGCAATGCAAGACTGGATATTTTTCTTGGTGATATGTTGACGGAGTTGACGGGCCGGGCCAGGTTGGTGTCAGGCTGTTGCTCGGGCGAGCTGACTTTGTTGTCGAGGCGAGAACATGTGTTCGGACGGAGGAGTTATACTACCCGGGCTCGGATCATGGGGGTCAAACATGAATTTGTGATAGAATGTGGGGGTGGAGTGTTAAAAGTGAAAGTGGATGGGAAAACAAGCCTTGTAGTGAAAAGACTTGGGTGGAAATTTAAGGGCAATGAAAGAATTTTAGTTGGTCAAGTGGAGGTAACCTTTTTTTGGGATGTCTTCAATTGGGTAAATAAAAAATGTGACAATCACAACTCTGGGCATGGGCATGGTGTTTTTGTGTTCCAAGTAGGTGATGGTGGTGTTTGGCCTGAAATGGGTGTCGCCGAGAAGAAATTGATGAGGAAAAGCTTGTCGGCGACGGCTGGACTGACGTCGGCACCACTGTCGGTTTCTTTGTTGTCGTCGCCGTCGCCGTCATGCTCTAGTGTGTTGCAGTGGGCAGAGGATAACAGTGAATGTGGGAGGAGTTCATGGTCATCTATAAGAACAAGTGGGAGTAGTGAGGGGTTTTCTGTATTATTGTATGCATGGAGGAAGGAAGGATTGACATTAATTTGATTTTTTCTTTTGGTTCGTTTACTCACATTATTTGTGAGTATTGAAATTGTAATAACAGAAAACCTGTAATTTTGTTCCAGATTATGTGAAATATTCACCTAGTAGCCCATGGAAAAAGCTCTAATTTTTGCCTGTCTATATTTGCTCCTGCAGTTGAGTTGGTTCTTACCAAGTCACTAGGAACAGTTACTATTGAATTCACTGACAAATTCAAGAACAATGACTATGGAAGAGCAGCCATTGTTGGAGAAGAAATGAGGCGCTAACTAGATCCATAGAGAGTGCAAGTGGAGCGAGACAGCAGCCAAGTATTTATATGTTCCATGGATTTTTGGAGCAATCTAAGCTTATCTTCAGTATCAAATTCACAGCGAAAGCACGATAGAAAGATTTTATCATAGCACTGATGGCATTTGTTACACAAGGAAAGTATAGATGAAGGACAGTCACATTCTCCAAGTCATTTAGATCTCTATTTGGAAGCAAGAATGATGTACAAAATAATAAACGATACACTGAATGAGTACATATACGATAAATGGTTGTAAGAAAACACTTTACCTATTTATTACCTTTACAAATTACACATGACGCTCTAGTTTTTGAATTGTTGAGATAAACTATTTTCTACTTACTTTGAGTTGCTCATCTAAAGTATAGACTGTATTTCCATAAACAGAGATAAGAGGCCGCCATGGAAGTTTGAGGGATGTTCTGCAAGTCAGATGATACATCTGCATGTCTACAATCATAAGAATCCTAAGACGACTCTGGTATTCTTATACATCCAGAAATTTCATGTTCTCATTGGAACTTGAAAACTAAAGATTAGCTATGTTGGATGAGGTTTTGGTCACAAAATGTCAAAAGAGATTCTCTGAGGGTCAATGCAACTGCGGAACTTCCACCTAGATACAGGTTATTTGTTTAAACAAACAATCTGATAATAATCAACTCAATAGAGAATCTCTTAGCTAACTATTTTACATACTCTATCACTTATCAGGATCAACCATGCATAATTGATAGAAACAAGCATCAAACACTTTGAGCGAGAGAGCAGATAATAACACCGTGTAAATAAATATTCAGCCTTTAAGCTAACAAAAATTTGAGAATAAGACCAAGCACCTCAGTTTCCAGTATGCCACTATGACCTCTGCATTAGAATCATTACCCTGTACATCAGGCGGATAAGGATTAAGCAAAATGTTCTTGATAGAAGAAAGAAGATTTGAAAAGTGGCTTCTTAATCATTTAAGAATGGATGTGCGCTTGGACACCATTAAACGAGTCAAGACGAAAAAATGCCATAAATTTTGTGTTAGTATTTTGTCTTTTGGAATTGGAATCATCATCCAGGACCATCCGTATTCTCCTACTTTTGGAGTGGATAATAAAAAGAAAGAGAAACTGATTCAAGGCGAAATCTGCCAATAGTGCTGTTTGTTTCAAGGAGCCTTTGCATTCTGAACCATGAAGCCACACTACCACAGTGTGTTTCTATTTCTTATGGAAAAGCCAAACTTGGAAATCTCCCATTTCTTATGGAAAAGCCAAAATAACACTTGCTCTGGCAGTTTGGGAAGGATTTTACTAGTAGATTCAACACTATGGAATAAAGAACACTACACAAATACCAATAAGTTACTTGGGCTTAAAACAATAGTCTATGTCTCTCCTCCCATTTCAAGTGGGTCAAAGACACTATACAGACTAGTGAAAGGAGACCCCAAAGTTTAGTTTAACAAAAAAATAAAAACCTTCGGGTCTCCTTTTGGGGGAACTGAAATAGTCGCATTGCTCCCATATTCTATCAGTTAAGGATGTAAGTTTATTGCAAGTTTTCTTCTGAACCCCAACAATAGATTCAGAAGAATATCAGAACCCAAGCCAAAATTGTAAGGCAATGAATCGAGCAGCTTAATATTTTTATACAATTCTTCAACGAGTGCAGGACATACTTCTCTTACAAAACTAAAAGTGGAATTTTTATTTCAGAACTAGAGATATATTAAGAGATAAACAAAGGTACCTGTAACAAAATAAGCTTTCTCATAATCTGACTTTACAATATTTAGGTCATCTTCTACATTAGAGACCAAAGGTTCTTCTGCCCCTTCATCATCAGATATCTCCAATCTGGCAAAACATTATGATTAATCAAGGAAAACATATGAAATCTTGAAATACACCCAATTTGAGAAAATGCATCCAATGAAACCTAGTAACAGCAATTTTCAACAACTTGGGAGTTTGGGTTTTAACCTTCTGGTTATTATTGGGTGTAGGAGAGCAGCAGTAGATACCATCCAATGAAAACGGTTAAGAGCACAATTCAACTCTTGTGGTGTACCACAAGTCATTGAAGTAGCATGACTTTTTGAACGTTTGAGTTCGAGTGCCTAAAGTTTTGTTCTAGCATTTCAGCCTCCCTAACACGCGAATTCTACTCATATGTCATTGTATTATTGTATTGTTAATTTTATATGCGGTTCGGGTTATTTGAGTATTTAAAATCATCATCTAGTTCTCATATCCTACTCATTGCTTCAAATGTCTGTTGGGGTAAAACATATAATAGAACCAATATCAGAAAATTGGTTTCAAATTGATATAATAACTTGTTTTAATGTGAATGTTAGTTGTTCGTCATTCATGTTATATGCTACTTCTTGATTTGACAATACTATATTCGCTTTTGACCGCTTTATATGACACATTTATATTGTTTCAACTTTTACATGCACAAATTATGATGTTTCTGAATGACATCCTTGATTTGACAATATTATGCTCGCTTTTGACCGCTTTATATGACACAATTATATTGCACAACTTTTACATACGCAAAATATGATGTTTCTGAATGACATCCTTTATATGACACACTTATATTGCGCAACTTTTACATGCACAAAATATGATATTTCTTAATGACATCCTCAATTTGACAAGACTATGATCGCTTTTGACCGCTTTATATGACATACTTAAATTGCTCAACTTTTACATGTGCAAAATATGATGTTTCTGAATGACATCCTTGATTTGACAACACTATGCTCGCTTTTGACCACTTTACATGACACACTTATATTCCGCAATTTTTACATGCGCAAAATATCATACACTTATATAATAGAAGTTTTAACTAACTCATTCGGTTAAAAAAACTTACATTTTAAAAATGCCTAAAATATTACATTCAATAGTTGGTTCAGAAATAAACAAAAATGTGAGTATAGCTCAAGAAGGCCTCACGGTAGGATAGAAACAAACACTAACACAATTGAATCATATTTTGAAAAAGAGATATTAGGATGCTACACAGATTTATCTGATGAAAAATGATATGGTGTTCTTCGACCCTTTGAAAATCAACTAATTTGTATCAATGTTGATTTAAAAGTTGTTGGACACATAATTGAGGGTGACGCACACTCCTCAAAACCCGAAAGAGTTATAATTTGGGGTGAAAAGCTTCAATGGGCGCAATTTTATTCGAAAATGTGTGATTATGAGATATTATGTCAGTGGCATAGTTTAGTTGTGTCACAAGCTTTGTCTGCTACATTTCAGACCTCCAAATTCAAGGATGAACCACTGGTTATTCAACACTTTATTAAAGAAAATTTAGAAATGCAGAAAGCACTAAACATGTATCATGATTTGGACGATCTTAATTTTCGAGGAGCGGATGAAGAAGATCATTGGAAACTGTTAGAAAATAAAATTCTTCATCGAGACTCTTCTTATCTAGTCTATCCAATAATTCAAGAATAGATAGGTCTTCCAAAATATTTACCACAAATATTAGATTGTGGAATGTCATATTGTTGTGTCAACCAAGCAAGTGCTCCTAATGATGATAGTTGGGATCTAGACTATAACGAGGATGATGGAGAAATAAATTAAGGAGAATAAGATGAAGAAGAGAATGCAAGTAAGAATGATGATGAAAATGATGACGACGACGAGGTGGTTCCAAAAAGCGATGAAGATTAAATTACGTTTCTAATTTTTGTATGTTATGAAAAATTTTAATAGAACTTTCTTGATGATAAAATGGTTAATTCAAGATGCTTCATTAAAAAAGTTAATACATCATTCAGTACATGAAGAAAAATATTTAATATTCATAATTTAAGACAATTCGAATACATCAAGAAAAAATAAAATAAATACATAAAATCATGACGTTCTTCAACCACGAGAGGTTCTTCCACCACGAGAGATTTTTTCACCACCAGAGATACTTGCACCACCACGGTCTCGTAGGTGATACAAACACTTATCATGGCCAAACTCCTTACACATCGAGCACTTTCGAGCGTATGTCATATCCGGAACATCCATTTGATTGGGAATTCGAGTTCGTGCATTAACATGCAATTTATGAATATACTCCTTGTTAGCAATCATAGAAAATGGTTCATTTGGCCAATAAGTCTGATCATCAAGTGGGTAGAAACGACTGGCATAAGCTTTAAGATAACTTTTCATGCTATACCCCGATGTCACATAATTTGATACCGTTTTCAATTGTCTTGAAACACTTGATGGCATGAGAACACGATATGTGATATGATTGCCACTTACTACAATTGCACGTTTTCATAATCTCATAAACGGTATGAATGGTGTTTCCCCGACTTTGGTAAGAACCTGTCTTGATTTCAAACACACGTTCAACATGGTTATACTTTTTCATCTTGTGTTGCTCACATTTTTTTCTATGATGCTCGAACATTTTTACAGAATTTGACATCCATTTTCCACCATCTGCTAATATGGCTTTGGCATGTTTTGTTCTAGCCATAAACCGTTCCACAACTTGCTTGTAAGTCGTTCTCACTATTGTAGTAACGAACATCCCCTGTGCAGATTTTAGCAAATCATTGAATGACTACGAGCTGTTTATTGTTAGCATACCCATCTTCTACCTTCATCCATATGTAATGTCCATTTGTCAACATCGATTGCCTTCAACCAATCACATGCTTCCGGCTTCGCTGCCTTGATTATCTCCATCCAAAAAAGAATTTTTTTTCTTGGCCGCCCACATCCATTTGTTTAGTGTGTTGTGTCTAAAGGTCGTTTAAAAATTTGCCTTTATATGCCTTAAACAACGGCGATGGTAAGCAAAAGGAGGTTGCCACCCCTCCAAACGAAACATATTGTTCAATACGCCATAATTTCTATCAGATATCACGCATATGCCCATATGATCCTTAATAATGTATTGCCTCAAATATGTCAAAAATATCCCCATGTCTCGTTGTTCTCGTTAGCGGCAATATCGAAATCAAGAGGGAATGTCGACCCATTGACATCCATTCCTATTGCAATCGGTAGCTTGATGTCGTATATCTCATACACATACGTGTCATCTATGAATATTACCGGGGGCAGTGAGCAAAACCATCAATGCATGATTTGAATATCCAAAACACAAAATTGAAAAATATTACCGGCCACACCAGGTTAGGTGTTGAGCTTTCACTCTACAACAATATCAGGATTGAAGTGTTGTAGAGCTGCCATATACCTCGACAATTGCTGGAAAAAGCCCTCTCAGATACTATAAATCATCTCAAAAGCATGCTTACGTCTGAGATATCCCTTTCTCTTGCTTATAATTTTACGATATACTCTCACAACTGTTCTAATGTATTATTTGATGGGAAACTTGGACAAATTTAAACAAACAACATTTAGCAATAATAATTTAAATAATGTCAAAATTATAATGAACTTGAACGAATAAGGTACTTTGGGGTTCGATAATGTCAGCATGTAACACTTGAGCAATCATATTTGTATCAAAATTAAAATGATCTACTCGATTGTCATTCATATCATAAGTGTGACGTGAACGGAATTTTGTGATAGTCCATATACTATCATAAGTCTTAATACCCCGAAGCATCCATTGACAACTTTGATACTCACGTCTGCAAACCAATTTTCACAGCTTTTGGGTTGAATCATCAACTCTAAACTCCCTCATTTCTTTGATGCTATAAATTTTGATGGCCCTTTGTATTGCCTTTTTGAAAGATAAAGTCATGTCTTTTGCAAGGTAAACAATACCGTTTACAAGATCGTCCGATTCTTTCCACATTGCTTGGCGAATATGAGCATCTTCTCTAGTGAAGACAAATGCATCAGGACGACATTGAAGATTATTAAGATATGGAATCACATCAGAATTCCACTGGATTGGGCTTTCTGCCATCGGTTCGTGCTGGTGAATTGGATTTGCTGCCCGTGGTTCTTGCTGGTGTGGCCGACTTTGCATCATTTCTACTAATTTTTGTTCATGCCTATGAGGATGAATATCAACCTCACTATCTGATATATTTACGTCATCATCATAGGATACCTCTGCATTCAGTATATCATCGCTATCACTCGATGATGTTTCTATATGATTTGGATAATCATCACCATATAGTAAAGACATTTTCCTACACGAAAAATATGTAACATATTTTAAATACCAACATCATAATATATATGAATTATTTAATATGAAGATGATGAACCTACCGATAATAATCAATATTGTCTGGGTTTGAAAAAAAGATCAACTGCACTGGAATCAACATTTGGTACCACTCGCGTGTATTGTGAATAATTTTCACTACAGAGGCAGTTCAAGTATTGTAAATACTAAATATTACATTATTTAATTATTAAAAAGTATACCTACCGATAATAATCAACCGCACCAAACTGAAACGATTGCCCAATATTACTCATATCAGGTGTATAACCCCTAAAAAGGTACAAAAAATATAACTATTACCATACGTATAATAAACATGTGCTACTACACAAAATAATAATGAAAAGAGGATATTTATCAATTTTCCCGTAATAATGATTAAATTGCAGGCTTAGAGTTTTCAGCGACATTTGTCCACTCAAAATGTCTTCATAAGAACTCATGTCCGGATAAGTGTTACCATGAGTAGGCTGGACTTGAGGGATTTGAGGACGAGGCGCAGTCGACATTTCTGGGACTTCTGACGAGTCCTGGCCAAGACTTCACTACGACCGATATGTATCATTTCAATATACATTTCAAGAACATTCAGGGTGATTAAGCCCTATTATTCTTTCGGTGCCCTCAAATATTCACTCAAAGATTCATCATCAGTGATATTCCACTCGCCATAAAACACTAAATCTCGCGGTGCAATGGAGATTGGATATCGGCCTATTAACTTTCATTCTTCTGTATATGACATTGAGTAATGTTGAGTAATCCAAGTTAATTGGAAACTTAATATGGTATTTTGGTGGAATACTATAACGAACAATATTATTATCATGAAGAGTCTCTCTTTCTTAAAATAAAGAAACCTTAACAATTGAAGGATGAGACACCATTTTTTATGAACTTTGGAGTTGGATGATTTTTTCAAGAACTTGAAAATTTGATGACTTAAACTTTGGAAATTGATGAGTTTTTACCTCATCCAAAATTCATGTTAAATAGAAATATAGATGGGTTCTTGCAATAATTGTCATAGTGTTATGTCAAATAAAGTATAAATGAAAAAATGAATAATTGATTGTAAAACGTAATAATTTCTTGTGTAATTGGACTAAAATTGACCATTTAGAAAACGTGGATTGTCTAGGGTTAAAATAACCCCTTTTGCGCAAAAGAACTTAACCATGCCGTTACGATTAAGTTCTTTTGTACGGGAAATTTCTGGGAAAAAATAATTTTGTCATCTTTTTTTTTATGATTATTTTGATTCACTTTCTTATTTTGTGATTATTTAAGTTCCGGACTCAAACTAATGGTCGGCTTCGGTTCTAATAAAAGAAACAAAGCATTTCAAAAGTCTCGTTTAAGCGCATTATATTTTTAGTAAGTGGTGGTGGCGGCAACACACCACCATTAGCCTTCTCTCTTTAGTCTCATGTCTCTCATCCAATAACCAACCTCACATCACTACAAAACAAACACCACACTTGTTTGGCACCTAACTGGTAACTTAACATAACACCAATTACATCTCCCTCTATGCCCTGCCAAATTCCCCTGTTATAGCATCTCCTAGTCTTTAGATACCCTTTTCTTCTTGTTTTGTCTTTCTATCCTTCACTTCATGCTTTCTTGTTTAACCCCATTTTCTTGATTTTAACAAGAAAATATTTCATTTTATTTCTACCCAGATAAAGTTATTTGCTGGGTAGTAGAGCACAATTCCATGACTACTTCTTCAGCTTATCTTTGTTGTCCTGCAACTTCTGCTACTGGAAAGAAACATATTTTCCCAACTGGGTCAACTGGATTCTTGGTTTTTGGTGGTCCCCGTTTGTCGAACCGGTTAGTGACTCGGAAGTCAGTTATTCGGGCTGATTTGGACTCCATGGTCTCTGATATGAGTACTAATGGTAAAGTTTATTCACTGCACTATTTGATTTTTCATTGTGTTTAGATTTTGTTCTTGCTTGTTTGTTGCAAGGATTCTTGAACTGTAGTTTGAGATATTGAACTTAATTGTGAAAGGATGTTATGCAATTCTGTTTTTCTATGTGTATTATCTTTGAGTTTGGTTCTCTAATTTTGGTGGAAGATAAGATTTCAAAGGGTACCAAGCCACAAACTTTGAGGTTAATATATTTCTTTGTATTTGATGAATGTTTTGGATGTCAGCCGTTTGTTTCTTTTTAAAAAAAATGTCCTTTGTGTATGTCTTGATTGCGCATTTGTGTTTTTTCTTTGAGTCTTGCTTTTAAACTTGGATAATTTGACTTAAAGTGGTGGTAATTATCTGTGTTGTAAATTCAGAAGTTTTAGGGAAAGATAGGATTTTTAAGGATGTCAGCCGACTTTGAGTTTGATGGTTCTTTCTACTTTTTTTGTGTTCTTTTGTATCATAGATTTCTTCGTCTAAAGGAATAATGACTAGCAAACTAGGACTTTTTGCAACTCGTGTCAAGTTTTGTTCTTTGCAAGGAATACTGCGAATGCATCATATCCAAGCCATTAATCCAATAAAAGGGTGAGTACTATAGGTCAGAGGAATGGATTCTGAATAATATTTTTGCTCCAAATAGTTTCAGATTGAATTAAGTTGCGAAGACATGTGTGTTTGCGGTTGGGGAAGGGGGAGAGGGTGGGGCAGGAATGGTTGAGATGTGAAAGGATGAGAAGCATAAATTGACTCGCTTTCTCAGGATCAGTCTATATGTCAAGAATACCAGGATCGTTTTCTTTTTCGCTCTTTTAGCTATTATTGGAACAAGAGCATAGGCAATGGTGGAATAGGAAAGAACTTCACATTTAGATCTATCTAGTGTGATGTATGTAATATATGAAAAAGGTGGATCTATTAATCGGTCATGTCATATAGGCCCTTCTCTTTTTAGACAACTGAAATATATACGTCTTGCGTAACTTAAAGATAAACAAGATGTTATTGAAAAAGACATATCTAAATAAGGTAAAATAAGTTCTGGTATAGTGTCTTGAAATCAGGAGGGACAATTTCTGTTGGATAAGTCAGTGTACTGCTGCTGAAACAAATTTTCAATTTGCAGCTCCAAAAGGGCTATTTCCACCTGAACCTGAACATTATCGGGGGCCAAAGCTGAAAGTAGCTATCATTGGAGCTGGGCTAGCAGGCATGTCGACTGCTGTGGAGCTCTTGGATCAAGGACATGAGGTTCAGAAGCCTAACATACCCTTTCAAGGATTGTTATAACCAATTCACTCTGAAATAAAACAGTTGACCACAAAGAAAAAAGAAAACGTTGTCTTTATCCTTGTGTTTTTCCCTGTGACCTGGAATACATCATCTCTTACTACTTTCTTTTCAGGTGGACATATATGAATCGAGGACCTTTATTGGTGGGAAAGTGGGTTCTTTTGTTGATAGACGTGGGAATCACATTGAAATGGGACTGCACGTGTTCTTTGGTTGCTATAATAATCTGTTCCGTCTGTTGAAAAAGGTGCACAGAGCTCACCTTTCATAGTTCTATTGTATTTCTACTTACTGAGTGGTTGAGAATGCACTAGAACTGCATTACTGCTCACTCATAGTTAAGGTGCAATTCCAATATTATAGAGTAAGGTTTGTGCTGAGTACTTATGTGCCAAGTCGAAATGCCTAAGATTAAACGTCATTGACATGGATATTGAAGTGCCAAGGAGTCTTGATATTTTTTTTTTCTGTTCATGCTTATCATTTAAGTAATTTATTTCTTATTTCCTGGTTGATGTAGGTGGGTGCTGAAAAAAATCTGCTTGTGAAGGATCATACTCACACATTTGTAAATAAAGGGGGTGAAATAGGGGGTATGATTTTATTTGTGCGATACAAAATCTTTCATCTTGGGAAACTTTAAAATGCTTTCACAAATGACTCCTCGAGGAACATGTCTTCCAATATATTAAAGTTAACATGGTGTGTTACTATTTATAATTTGTGGTCTATACCTCAATGCAGAGCTTGATTTCCGCTTTCCAGTTGGAGCACCCTTACATGGAATTAATGCATTTTTGACTACTAATCAGCTAAAGGTAACATGCTAATGCCCTCTTCGTAAATGATTTTTTAATTCATGCTATCTCTTATATTTCAAAATGTCCGGTATAGATCCTTGGTTTGATCTGTTAGTATATCGTTTCCGGCTTAGGAAGTTTAGCATACATCTAAAAATGCTCTTCTTCTTCCTCCTCTTAAGTTAAGAGGAAGGATGAAGAATAAAGATTCAGAAGTCTAAAATTAGTGCTGGTAGGAGTGGTGCAAAAAAAAAGAACCCCATGTTGTATAGGTAGACAGGACAATAGCTTTCCGTGGTTGAGCTACATCCATACCTTGCACGTAATTGTTGTTATCATCCTGGTGTTATATCAATGAAATATGTTTGTATTAAAAATAAAAAGGATAAAGGAAGGCCAATGAACAGAATAAGATAAACTTCCAAATAGAAAAGCAAATTTTGAATTTACAGTTCAGCACCACGTTCCAACAACAAAAACAACAACATACCCAGTGTAATCCCACAAAGTGGGGTTTGGGGAGGGTAGGATGTACGCAGACCACATTCCAATAGTTTCAATACCTGGTTTTGAGATGGTAGGAGAAGAGGGTAGCGAATTTCCTATCAGAACTATTTGAGTAGTCTTATAATTCTATAGTGGAGGTGAAAATTAATAATTGTGTGAGTTTCAATGATATTTGATTGTGAAAAAGTTTTTTTCCCCCCTTTGTTCTAAAGTGCTTGCAAGTATTGTTACTTCATATAAGTACTTTGAGCATGTGAAACTATAAAGACACAGTGGCCTAATCCAATCATGGAAGAGAGAAATTGTTAGTGGGGAAGGGTATAAGAGAGAGGGACGGAACACTTTGAGGGCACAATGGACAGGCAAAACTAAATGCAAACCTGAGAGGACCAACTTTTTTTCTGTTTTCAGTTTTTTTTTCACAAATAGATAGAGATATCACATACCGGGAGTAATTTAGGTAAATATCATTGAAGAAGCCTAACTACCTAAACTCATGAATATTTGTTACAATAATGGCGTTATCCCATACTTATCGAGTCGTCAGCTCACTCTACCTCGCTCTTCTTCCACTTACTTTTGTCGTAACGTCCTCCGTGTTTGGTAAACATTTCATGTCCTTACTAGAGGTTTCGAAATCGTGTATCCATATATCTATCGTGTCACGATATCACGCAAATAATACCTAAGAGTGTTGAATATGCATGTGGCTAAGAAAGGGTTGGTTCCTGAGTCATTTTACTTAGAAATTGAACATAACTATAGTTTCACTCGCCACCTTCCACTTCTATTAACCATTTACGGTCTATATACATCTTTATGACACACTTCCTACAACAATGATAACCAATCGATTATAAGCATAAACACAGCTATCCCCAATAAAATTATCAACATACCTGATTAGTTGTGTAACTCTGAATAACGTCGGGACCTACTATTTCCCTGGACTCAATCTTGGGCATCTATATACTCTATGACCTCTACTTCTACACCAATAGCACTTCTCAACATCACCCGGACATTGCCCATAATGCACTTGTCCACGCTGGTGGCACAACGACTGAAGTACCTCGGGGCATTCTCTGGCCCTATGGCCCAAAGCTCCGCATCCAGAACATAACTCGGTATCGCGTAAACATGCCCCGTCATGCCTCCTCCCACATTGTTGACAACGCGGTCTACTACTTCTAACATATCCTTGTGCTTGCCTGAATTCTACCCAGGAGCTTCGATCTGACACGTCTGGCAACACTAATCTTTCGTCACCTAACTCCATTCCAAATCTTCCGGTCCGTCTACTGGTTACTTCTTCCTCACCTGTATTCGTTCTTAGCGAACCTTGATTAACCGACTTCCATGATTACGGGCTCCTTGGTTTCTCAAAAGGCCTAACCTGTGGGGACATTTGAAAATGACCCTGTTCTGGGAAGATGACTGGGGCACTGTTGCGTACATGGTACCACTCGCACCTAAATCGACCGAAAACGACCGATGCGCTGATGATTTTGGTACTGTGCGGGACCTCCTATAATCTGGAAACACAACTGGAATTAATGGCACTCTGAAGGGCGATTCTTCTGGGTTATCAGATGGGTCCTCCTCCATAAACTGTCTTCCTCCATAGACGGATATTCTTCCATGAAATAACTCACATTTCCTTATGGTGTCTTTATAGTCCTCGAATCCATATTAACGGGTGGTAACCGGCTGGTACCTTCCCCTGCATTTCTGACTAGTTTCCTGCTAGTAGCACTTTCCTTTGATATTGGCAATACTGAAAAAGAGAACCAAGGTGAGAAAATAGGAATTCAAATACTTACGACTTCGCTCTAACGCACGATCTAGATTTCAAGGAAGGTAACATCCTAAATGACCTGTAGCCTCCTGATTATAAATGTGGCGCACTACACATCCATAATCAAGACTCTATTAGACACGGCTTACATACATCTCTAGGACAAACCTGCTCTGATACCAAGTTTGTCACACCCCAACCTAGGGGGTGTGGCCGGTCTGTCATTATTTATTAGTGGTTTGCTTTGAAAATATAAGAGAAGAAATTCACTTTTGTCATTTCTGTGTTGCTGTTGTTGGAAACCGTGATTAATGCTCATATTCTATGTGATCGTCGGTAACGTGTTCCTCCCTTTAAATGCAGACTTATGATAAAGCTAGAAATGCTGTAGCTCTTGCCCTTAGTCCAGTGGTGCGGGCTTTAGTTGATCCAGATGGTGCGTTGCAGAAGATACGTGATCTAGACTGTGTAAGGGTTATTTCCCTTTTTCCCTCCTTGTTAACAAGTAAGATTGTTTCTCTGCAAGTAAGTGTCCTCTCCCAGCTACTTGTTCCTAACATTATGTAATATCTGTTTCAGGTAAGCTTTTCTGAGTGGTTTATGTCTAAAGGTGGGACACGTACTAGCATCCAGAGGATGTGGGATCCTGTTGCATATGCTCTTGGATTCATTGACTGTGACAATATCAGTGCTCGGTGCATGCTCACTATATTTGCTTTATTTGCCACTAAAACGGAGGCTTCCCTATTACGCATGCTTAAAGGCTCTCCTGATGTTTATTTGAGTGGTCCGATTAAGAAGTACATCATAGATAAGGGGGGACGGTAAGATCAAATCTGGGAACAGCTGCTTACTGTGAATTAGTAGATTTAGGCCTTAAATTTTCTCTTGAATGAACTAGCTATGCTCAATTTATTCTGAATCTATTCTCTGTTCACAGGTTCCATCTGAGGTGGGGGTGCAGAGAGGTACTCTATGAGACATCCTCTGATGGAAGCATGTATGTTAGCGGGCTTGCCATGTCAAAGGTAAAATCTTTCTTTCATCCATTTTATCGCTTTTGAAAAGAATATCTTTCAATAGGTTAAAATGTTAGGCTCTTTTATGCATATATAAGTACTTCATACTGCTTTACAAGTGTGGGTGTGTTAATCAACTGCTATGGTGTCTATGTACAGGCCACTCAGAAGAAAATTGTAAAAGCTGATGCCTATGTCGCTGGTTGGTAATCAGCTATATGATTGGACATGTATTTTCCCTCATTTCCCTCCTTTTCAACAGCATGAAACTAAACTGTTTTGGCTGATACCTAATTGCAGCATGTGATGTCCCTGGAATTAAAAGATTGGTACCTCAGAAGTGGAGGGAATTGGAATTCTTTGACAACATTTACAAATTGGTTGGAGTGCCTGTTGTTACCGTACAACTACGATACAATGGCTGGGTTACAGAGTTGCAGGACTTGGAGCGTTCGAGGTGATACATTTGTGGCTCAGAAGCAACTATGTTTCTCAATATGAAATGTTTTTATGATGAAAGAACTACTAAATCTGTGTGTTAGATAACAATTCTCTCTGTAATTCAGGCAATTGAAGCGCGCTACAGGTTTGGACAATCTCCTGTATACACCAGATGCAGATTTCTCTTGCTTTGCGGACCTTGCATTGGCATCTCCGGAAGATTATTACATTGAGGGACAAGGCTCATTGCTTCAGTAAGGAATTACGTTCTTATCCTTACTATCAGATAACTGCTCAGCAACTCATTAGATATCCTGGGCAGCCCGGTGCACAAAGCATCCCGCGTTAGCAGGGTCTATTCTTTAGATATCCTGATCAGATTAAAATCTTCTGGTTATCTTGTTCTTCTCTGATCTATTCTCCTCTGTTTTGGTGCTTTCAGATGTGTCCTTACGCCTGGTGACCCTTACATGCCTCTACCAAATGATGAAATCATAAAAAGAGTGTCAAAGCAGGTAATTTGGCTTCTTATATGATTTTCTGGGGAAAACCTTGTTACCCACACTTTCTTGTGCGTTCGTGGATGATAGTAAGGTAACAGATTAGGCCAGGGAAAAAAAGTATTTTATGTAGATGGATAGAGATCGTCCAAAGTCCAAACTACATATCATCAATTACATTCTTAAGCTGTAGCACAAATAAAAAAAAATCACTGCATAACCAATATAGCATCCGGTTAGTGTCCCTTGGGCTTTGATCTAGTTGTTAAGAGTGCATCACATGATATGTGGGTTAGGCGCATGTTACGGGTTCCAAACTTACTACAGACAAAAGCTTGGTATTTAAGTAGAGAGAAGGGCTAATTGTCCACCGAGTTTCGAACTGTGATTCACTTCCCGTTGTGAATTTATTTAGTTATCAGAAAAAGTGTAGCATTTGATTCACTGTATAAGAAAAAAGAATTTTCACATAACTAATGTAGCATTTGGTCAGAGGTATTAAGTAATATTTGCGTTAAGTGATATGGCAATTATGTTTAATTTTATGGGTGATAGGCCACTTAGTGAGAATGAATGTATTAGCAGTACGAGGATTAAGCTATTTAGCAACAAAAGTGACCTTAAAGTAAGTGTTCTGCATTACAATACTTGCATAACTAGCTCCCTCCGTCCCAATTTATGTGATGTACTTTCATTTGACACGCACTTTAAGAAATAAAGGAAGACTTTTGAATCTTGTGGTCTAAAATAAGCCAAAGATATTTGTGTGGCTATAGATCATCTCGTTTTGCGTAAAAGGTAAAGTTTAAAGTTAAATTGTTACCAAATAAGGAAATATGTCATTCTTTTTGGGACGGACTAAAAAGGAAAGTGAGTCATTCTTTTTGTGACAGAGGGAGTATGTGAATCGAATGGCTCCTTAATGCATGAGATTTTGGTATCAGGTTTTGACACTATTTCCGTCTTCCCAAGGTCTTGAGGTTACCTGGTCATCAGTTGTGAAAATTGGGCAATCCTTATATCGTGAAGGACCTGGTAAAGACCCATTCAGACCTGATCAGAAGACACCAGTGGAAAATTTCTTTCTTGCTGGCTCATATACAAAACAGGTAATCTGCTTTTTTTTATCCAGTATTCTTAGTACTTTGATCCGGATATTGAACATGTGATGCTTCCACTCAAGGAAAAGGAAATCAACCTCAAAAAAGAAGTTTATTGGTCAAGTTTAATCTCTGTTGGTCCAATATTTACCAGAAAAAAGAAGTGGATGGCTGAAAATTGAATTATGTTTATAGATGTGCATATACTTCACGAGTTATTCATTGATAATATCCGAATCTGATTGAAATGGTCTCTGAGAAAGTATTATTACAAGAAACTTCTTGGTCTTCATTGTTGTAAAAAAGAGTATCATATGCAACTAGAGGCTTTGAAACTGTAAACTATTGGATCAGGATCTTTGTACAAATAGTGCAAATAGTACAAATATGTCTGTGTGAAATTTAACAATGAGCTGCAGCCAAGTATGCAATACAATATGTGATGTTTCATTTCGCGGGGACACAGCACGTTGATATTTTCGAGTAGGCCGGTTATCATTGGTTAACTTTCATCTTGTGTGAAAATGCTTGTTTCTTCAGGACTACATCGATAGCATGGAAGGAGCAACTCTTTCAGGTAGGCAAGCTTCTGCATACATATGTAATGCTGGAGAGCAGCTGATGTCGTTGGCGAAAAAGATTGCTGAAGCTGAGGTAAATGAGATCTCTAAAGGTGTATCGCTATCTGATGAGTTAACTCTTGTCTGATGACTGCAAATCATCCAATGAACACTGAAGAATTGCCCCCACTTTGTTAATCCAAGAATGATACAAATATACTCTGTCAGGAATTGCACAAGGAAGAGTTCTCCCAAGTTTTGAGTTCACAAGATGGAAATCAAAAGGTTTTAAATATGTTGTATGTAATAATTAGTAAATCTTCATAGTGATGTATCTATTGTGCCACCCTTCAGAGTTAGTGAAATGGATCTTAGTGCTTCATCAATTACTGAGAAGAACTTTGTTACACCTGAGACTATGAGCCTTCTACTTAGTGAAAATTTTATTGTACTGATTGTCTCTAATCAAGACATACTAAATAATGATAACGAAGAAATACGATCGACTGTGTCTCAATCCCAAGCAAAGTTGGAGTTTGCTTTCATGAATCTTTTGTAAACATCCTCTTTATTTGGATAATTGCGATTTAAGACAAATCAAGAGTGTAGAACTTGCAGCCTGCAGGCACATGTACCCAATGCTGGCAAGTGCTCAACTAATGCTCATGTTCTTTTCTTTTTTCTTCCTTTATTATATTTTTATTAAAAAATTAAGAAAATCTGCGATAAAGTTTAATTACATCACATCTCATGGGGATCTAATTACATATGTAAAGTAACTATTTCAGTCTTGATCTTTTGTAAGAACCAAGTATGAAGGTGAAACTGGAGTATTAAATATCTTTTGTTTTCTTTTCCATTTTCATATTTTGCATCAGAGTTCAGCAGTTCTGAAATTTGACAATACATTCAACATTGCATTTAACCCATGCGCCAAAAAAAAAAAAAACAATTAGAACAAGAGACGTCCTTTTGAAAAAAGAAAAAGAAAAAGAAAAGGTTGTGAGTTGGGGGATATTGTAAGCCTATTTTGCTAGTAATAGACAGGGTTTTAAATGTTACATTATGCCAATATAAGACTTTGAAGTTGCAAATTACAATTCCAATAGGACTTTAGTTACCATTTTAAAGAGTTAAGAGTAAAAAACACATCTCAAATATCACTTTTTTTTTTGCGTTTTCTACCTGAACTATCAGGGAGAGTTTCCAACCTGAACTATCAGTTGTGAGAGTTATCTACCTAAACCATTACTATCTAGTTAGTAAAACACACCTCAACTATCAGTTGTTCATTTTTACTACCTAAAAAAAATGATTGGAGAGAGCAGGACGTATTTTGAACGATGCATGAAATAAAATGATTTTGATGGAAGAAGAATGAGCATACGTATAGCATCTATAAGCTGTTTAAAGTTGCCCTACAATCTCTATTCTGCTATCAAACATATGAACAGTTTATTTCAATATGTTAACTTAACAGAAATCCTGCAAATCCCACTATCAGAAAAGGTGCCAAAATAGTCAACTAATGATTATTACTGTAGAATTATTGAAAGATAATTGGGACTGGAATGTAGAAACCATTACATAGTACAACATTAATGAAGATGAAAACTTTATAATGCTGACTCCAATTTATTCAAACTAATTGTAACTCGGAATGGATGGTTTATCCACTCGAGACTTGAAAGTGTAGTTCGCAGAGCAGGAGCGGCTATTACATATCATAGCTACCATATTCCATTTGCATTGAACTGAATAAGGCCATTCTTGATAGAGTTCCCTTTAGTCGTGAATATGTCAAAGACATGCATATGCTACATCAACCTATACAACTCAAGCACCTTACATGTTTGTCTTCACCAAGGGGAAAAGAGATGAAAAAGGGAAAGACCTAACCACTGTATAACTGGCTTTTCTTTCGACTCTCTTCAAATTTCTTGCACTGCCAGCATCCAGAATCACGGTCCGTTTTCATAGTTTCTAAGGTAAAACTGTTGTTGTGCCTGTGTTCAAAAATCAGGAAAAACAGAAACCAAACGGAAAGACAAAAACCAGAAAAAACAGAAACTGGAAAAATAATACAGAAGTAAGAAAATATCAGACCACGAAATTCTTGTGTGTCCTTAAGGAATTTAATCCCTCACTGCATCTGAGGTTATGGATTACTTCCTCCAGGATAAAACTGATATAATTGCCGCAGAGTAGCAGACGTCAAACGCCTTGACTTCGATTTAACTCAAAGTTGGCAACTAAACACAGAAGACTCGATAGTTTTATTTGTGAAAAGAATGCAATTTAGATGCAGAAATTTTTGGTTTTTGGTATCTTTAAAATGAGGCATTGCCTTAGTTTATATAGCCTCAAGCGTGCCTCTTCTAATAGGGTTGGTGACTGCTCGAAAGGGTTGCCTTCCATTTCATTCACACCAACTTGGCTAGTTTTATTCATTAACTAGCTTTAACAATCCCCCACATGAATGGGGGAATGGTTATATGATGAAAAACATGCATGACAAAAACCTGTGTGATCTGAAGCAAGCGATTAATCGCATCCTGGATAAGTAGATTTCTCTTTGAACTTTCCGTAGTGAACATATGCCTGATATACTCGGTCATTAATCGGTAGATGTGATATCCTTGAACCGGCCGAGCTTTGGTGTGTATACCTAGACAACCACATGTCACACAATTAACCCTTTAACCGCCTTTGGTTCTCATTGTTTTGTTCGTTTCTCATTTAACACCGCCTCGGTTCATAAGTGCGTAGAGAATTGGCCTTACATAATTCTCTCAAGCTGGCTTACACTTCACACTTACATAGGTGATTCCTAAATGTGTCATCCCAGTAGATACACTATTTGATATAATTCTGAGTACCAAACTTAGGTAACCGTTATTAAAAGCCGCAATGCTTTATCCTGGTATCGAACATTGTCTCATCACGAGAATGGACCAAAGAGTTATTGTGATAACAATGTTGAACCCATTAATGACTTTGTTTGATCTCTTTGAACCTAGATCTTGGGATCTCCACTTTCTAGGTAGAGTTACTGGCCACGATGACTTGTCCTCGCCATAGTCCCATTCCTCAGATGATGATCTTTCAACTACCTCTCTAGTTAGGCCTTTAGTTAGTGGATCCGATTACATTATCTCTTGACTTAACATAGTCAATTGTGATAATTCCACTAGAGAGTAGTCGTTTCAACGGTATTATGTCTTCGCCAGATGTGACGAGAGACTTTAGATTGTACATAAGGCTCTTGGCTATTTCCTGACGCCACATAATGTATCGACATAGGAGCCAACGGTTCTGGGCTAAAATGGAATATCTTCTAAGAAATTCCGAGCCATTCACCTTCTTCACCTGGCTTTGTCTAAAGCTATGAACTGAGATTCCATTGGTAGAGGCGTCGTATACATGTCCTGCTTGGATGACTTCCAAGACACCGCCCATCCACCTATGGTAAAACATATCCACTTGTGGATTTAGTTTGATTGAACCGGTGATCCAATGTATCATCAGATCCTTCAATAATCGCAGATACTTGTTATAATGCCAAAGCAAAGTTTTGAGTATGTTTTAAATACCCCAAAACTCGCTTTCATTGCCACCAATGTTTTTGCCGGGATTACTAGTGTAGCGACTTAGTTTACTTATAGCACATGCAATATCAGGTCGCGTCATACCATGATATACATCAAACTTCCCAACACTCTGGCGCATAATCCAATTGAGAATGACTTTCACCTTTATTCTTTGCAAAGAGCAAGGTTCATATCAATTAGGCTGCTTTGCAACTTTAAAGTCCAAATATTTGAACTTTCAAGTACACCGCTTTCAATATAATGAGATTGAGACAATGTTAGACCTTGAGTCTTATGGATTTTAATTCCTTAATTAAATCGCAACTCCTAAGTCTTTCATATCAAACTTACTAGCAAGCATGCGCTTAGTAGCATTTATGTTAGCAATGTCGCTACTCATTATCAACATATCATCCACGTGACAAACAAACAATGACTATTGGTTTGGAGTGTTCTTAATGTGAACACATTTATCACACTCATTTATCTTGAATCCATTTGACAAAGATCAGTATGGTCAAATTTTGCATGCCATCGCTTTGGGGTGCTTGTTTTAGTCCAGAAAGAGACTTAACAAGTCGACACACCTTCTTTCTCTTTCCTCGGAACTACAAACCCCTCAGGTTGTTCCATGTAAATTTCTTCCTCTAACTCTCCATTTAAGAAGGCTGTTTTCCACATCCATTTGATGGATTTCAAGACTGCATACTACGACTAACGCTACTAACACCTTAATAGATGTAATCTCGGCACGGCGAGTATGTATCAAAGTAATCAAGACCTTCTCGTTGTCTAAACCCTTTAACAACTAGTCTTGCCTTATATTTATCAATAGTACCATCAACTTTCATTTTCCGCTTAAAAATCCATTTGGAACCTAAAGGTTTATTCCCTGGAAGGTCAACCAATTCCTAAGTATGGTTGTTTAATATGGATTCTATCTCACTATTGATTGCCTCTTTCCAAAATTGAGCCCGATGAAGACATAGCTCGCTTGAAGGTTCGAGGCTCATTCTCCAACAAAAATGTTAGAAATTCTGGTCCAAAATGAAGTAGACGCCTTTGACGTCATTGGGCCGTTTTCCTCATCAGAATATTCTCCTTTGTTTCTTCCCTAGGTCGTTTAGATTCTTTTGCTAGACGACTCACATTCCTTTTATCACGGATATATGGTTTCAAAGAAGTCGCATTATCTCGATTCAATTAATATTTATCAATGTCCTGGATTTTCCCCGATTTGTGAACTGTAAATCGATATGCCTTACTATTTGTGGCATATCCTATGAAAACACAATCAATGGTTTTAGGTCCTATTTTTTACCCTTTTTGGGTTTAGGGAATTTGCACCTTGGCCAAACACTCACACTTTGAAGTATCCCAAATCGGGCTTCCTTCCTTTCCACTTTTCATGGAATAGATTTTGTTTTGCTATGGGGCACTACGATCGAGTATTCGGCTAGTCGTTAGAATGGCTTCCCACAAGTTCGGGGTAAAACCGTAACTTATTAATGTGGCATTCATCATTTCTTTCAGTGGTTCTATTTTTTCTTTCCGCACTCCGCTTGATCATGGCGAGTAAGGGCGATTGTTTGATGAATAATGCCATATTCCAAACATATTTGTTCAAAGGAGATTCCATATTCACCGCCTCTATCACTCCTTATCATTTTAATCTTTGTTGTTGAGTCTCAACTTGACTTTTGTATTGCTGAATGCTTCAATTGCTTCATCTTTACTATTAAGTAAATAAACGAGCAATACCGCTGACTATCGCAGAAAGCTATGAAATACTTCTTTCTACCGCGTAGATGGGATTGACTTCATGTCACAAATATCCAGTATGGATTAAGTCTAAAGGACTTGGAATTCCTTTCAACGACTTATAAGGATGTTTAACATACTTAGACTCAACATGATTTGACATTTTGATTGATTGCATTCAAACTTAGGCAATACTTCCAAACTAATCATTTTTCGCAAAGGTTCAGACTGACATGTCCTAAACGTGAATGCCATAAATTATTTGACTCAAGTAAGTAAGACGGCGTAAACTTTATTATTATTGGCAACGACCATTACATTCGGCTTTGAAAAGGCCCTCTGTGAGGTAACCTTTTCATATGTACATCTCGTTTACTTATTACAACCTTGTCGGAAACAAAAACACACTTAAAACCGCTTCTTTACATTGTAAGTCCCGTAGATACTAGATTTTTCCCACTCTGGAACATGACAGACGTTGTGTTAAGAGTCACCACCTTGCGATGTCATCTCAGCAAGATCTTTCCATAACTCTTCAATTTTGGCCGCGCACTTCCCATATATATGGTATCGCGTCAAGGGGAAATATATAAGCAAAAGGCTTCTCTGAAAGACAAATGCGGGCGCAGTGGCGCAGAGTCAATCCACCACTCTTTCGGATTTCCTACTAAGCTGCACTCAGACAACATAGCGCACAAGTCATCAACCCTCGCTTGTTTCAACCATATTAGCTCGAGCCTTTCTTACCTTTTCGAGCACGGCTACCGCAAACTTTGCGGTCCGATTTTTCACAATTGTGGCGCTTCCCTTGAATTTCTTCTTGGGATAGCTCCTTGGTCCCGATGCATTTTCCTCTTTTTCATTAGTTGGGGGCTTTCAACAATATGTGCTCCCTATGGTTGATCTCACATTTGCCTTCTTCTCCGCGCTTGTTATCTTCCTCGATTCTCAAACTGACGATGAGATCCTCCAAGGTCATCTCCTTTCGCTTGTGTTTCAAGTAATTTTGAAGTCCTTCCACGTAAGGGAGGCGACTTCTCTATTATCGCCAAGAACTTGAAACGCCTCTAATTAATCACCAAACCTTCAAATGAGTAGATCGTGGATGATAACCTGCAACTCTTGAACTTGAGTAACAAATGACTTTGCCATCTACCATTTTGTAGTCCGTAAACTTGGCAATGATAAATTTCTTTAATCCAAAGATCTTCTGCTTTATATTTCTTTTCCAACGCATCCCATAGATCTTTTGATGTTTCCACATTACTATAGACGCTAAAGATCATCCTCCATCCGCTAAGAATATAATTCTTGCACAAAATCCGAAAGTGCTTCCATGCCCGCTTACAACAAAACGCTCATTCTCGGTGTTGATTCGCAAGAAAATCGGGAACGACCTCCTTAATAAACTTTGGAGGTTTAAAGTAGTTAAATAGAAGAACATCTTTTGTTGCCATGCTTTGAAATCAATTCCGTGAATTTTCCAGGCTTCACGAGCCTGGTGGCCGTGCAAGATGATCGAGGACGCAGATTGCTCGTAGAACCAACCATGGGGCTAGTGTGGCGATGAGCAAAGAGCATTCAAATTTGAGTCATGTCTCCCATTTTGTCAAAACGGCAAATGTAAAAAGTTTAATAAACGGTGAAGACTTCAAACCGAGCCGGTTTTGACAAAGATGTAATACACAATGGTGAAGATTTTATTTCTTCAAACCGAATCAAGGTTACACAAACAGATTTAAAATCCTTGAAACGAAATGCATTAAATTGTATGTTGATATTTGATGAAGTTTTTATATCTTCAAATCAAGTACCCAAATGAGTAGAAAATTATAAAAACTTTAATCTCAACTGAGTAAAAATTCAAGATTTTAGTCTCCAAACAACATATATTAGTTCTACAATCAAAACAACAAACACCTTTTTTTTTCCCAAGAATTGTATGTTGTATACTTGATGAAGTTTTTATATCTTCAAATCAAGTACCTAACGGAGTAGAAAGTTATGGAAACTTTAATCTCAACCTGGAGTAGAAAATCCAAGATTTTAGTCTCCAAACAACATACAAGTTCGTTACATCGAAACAACAAACATACACTCTTTTTTTTTCTTCAAGAAATTGTATGTTGTATACTTGATGAAGTTTTATATCTTCAAATCAAGTACCCAAAGGAGTAGAAAGTTATGAAAACTTTAATCTCAACTGAGTAGAAAATCAAGATTTTAGTCTCCAAACAATATACATTTTTTTTTCCGATAACGTCTGTAATTAAACAAGAACAAATGAACACCGAATAATGATTAAATTCCTTAAGCTTGTTGTTGTGCCTGTGTTCAAAATCAGGAAAAATAGAAACCAAACGGAAAGACAAAAACCAGAAAACAGAAACTGGAAAAATAATACAGAAGTAAGAAAATATCCGAGACCACAGAAGTCACTTTGTGTGTCCTTAAGGAATTTAATCCCTCACTGCCAGGAGGTTATGGATTACTTCCTCCCGGGATAAAACGGATATACCAAGCTGCAGAGTAGCGTTACATTTCAAACGCCTTCTACTTCATTTAACTCAAAGTTGGCAAATCTAAACACAAGAAGACTCGATAGTTTTATTTGTGAAAAAGAATGCAGAATTTCAGATGCAGAAATTTTTGGTTTTTGGTATCTTTAAAATGAGGCATTGCCTTAGTTTATATAGCCTTGAAGGTGCCTCTTCGGAATAGGTTGGTGACTGTTCGGAAAGGTTGCCTTCCATTTCTCATTCACACCAACTTGGCTAGTTTTATTCATTAACTAGCTTTAACAAAAACAACGCTCCTTAGTTACAACAATGGTTACACGTCTTTCATATACAAAAAAGTTTTATTGTCCTTTTGGGAATTTATTGCAACAAGTCTATAAATGTCCAAAAAAGATATGTAAGGTGTTGAAAAGTGGCATCTCATTATATAACTAACGAGTTCCATGAATCAAAACCATGCTAGAAACCAAGGTAAAAAAGCAGTTCCCTATTTTGCAAACTTGATCAAATATGATATGGGAAACATGGAACTGTTAAATACAGAAGCACCGAGACATTTGCACTTTAGACAACAATGTAGTATAAGGAAAACATGGAAAAGTTCAACAAACACACATGAACAAAAGCTTTTGACTTGTTTGAACTGAAAGATTGACTAAGCTGGTCTCTTATGCTTTCTACCCTCAAAAAACTTGGTGAACTTGTTGGAAATTTGCCTTTGGCGGGAGTTGCGTCCGACCAACTTTAACGGCTTAAACACTAGTGTTCCGCATGTTGGAGAATCCGGTTCTTCACACGTGCATAATCTACTAAGTACGTAGATAACCGTAGGGCCAAGGATCGTCAAATTTCATATTGAGAAATGAAAGAGATATTGGTTCACGAAGTGAGGTGTTTGAAGCATGGAAAAGTGTGGTATTGAGATCAATTCTCCCTCATCGGTGGAGGAAGAAAGAATTGTTTTGTTTATAAGTCTCAAGGTTGGCTTGGGGTTTGGGACCCCAAGGGGTATCCCATGTGTTTAAAGGAGGGGGACCTAGATGTGCTTCTGTTCGAGGAAAGGCCACACGCGCGCCGCCGCCAGTCCGGTCCGGGTTCACGGGCTGTGGGCTGTGCTTCTTCTGATATTATCTTTTTGGATCAGAAAACTTTGCCATATGTACAGTTTGGTCCCTGAAGTTTCAAGAAAGTCAGATTGGGCAGAGGAACAGAACGTCAACCAACACTCAATTCAGCCATTTATTTTGGCTGAATTACTCTTCCTAAATGCCATCCGCCGCACATCAAATTCACCATTTATTTTGGTGAATTACTACCTCCATAATGACCATTACTTGGCCAGTAATGACACTTATGTGGGCAGTTCATCAGCCTCTCCTTCAACTATATAAAGGACCCCTTTGTCACCATTGTTGAGCTACACTTAACACAAACAGAAACGAATTCACTCTTCCTACAACCTTCTAGCATCATTTCATTACTCAAAATTCTTCACGGTAGCACTTGAGTTTCCTTTGCTCAATTGTTCATTTGATGTTTTATCTTGGGAGACAATTGTCCATGACGTAGAAAGGATACATACGGGGCAATATTGTCTTAAAGACAGAGTGCAAACACTCGACTCAGCATACCGAAAAACAGTTCCAGTTCTTGTTCAAGATTATTGTAATTTCAGTTTCTTATTCAATTGTAATTTCAGTTCTTGTATTACTTAGTAGTTACTTGTAATTTCCGTTTCCTGCATCTTTGTATCCAACAGAACTTGTCATCAACTATCACATGATGCAAAAACTTTCCTCTCCTCCATGTTGAGAATATAATCAAATATCAAAAAGTGTGTTCTATCTAACAGCTATTGAACACACTTTTTTATATTTGATTATATTCTCAATAAAAGCAAACAATCATAGATGTTATATGTAGGCATTATATATTCTTTATTTATAGTTTGTGAATCTTATATAGTAATTTCAGGATATCTCAATTTTTTAATTCATCACTTACAACTCAGGTGTTAAAAAGTGCATCTCCAACATAAAACAGAATAACTCTATAAAAATGTAACTCTCCATCCAACCGTGTGACTTCAACTATAGAAAGCTGAATCAAACCATTTTTCTACCTATAACTTAGTAATTTAGTGAGCTATATAGAAATGAGTTAACTTCTCCCATTAAAATTTGTTATTCGATCTTTTTTTTTTGTTGACAACGAACCCATAGTCGTTACCTTTCGGGTGCACACAAGGTAGATTCCGCATCAGTATAATAGCGTGCAAATCACACATGAGAGGTAAATCGAACTAGACAAGCTCCGTGCGACGAGTTCAACCGAAAAAACATGCTGGAGTTTCGAACCTGAGACCCATTTGGGAGGATATTTATGTTTATCTCACTAAATATATATGTTATTTCATATTAACTTAATCTATCAAGGTCATTAATTAGTATTCAAAAAAAGATTGCTTGTTTTTTTAGGGCTTTAAGTATTAAATAAAATAATCTTAATATAGTACAACTTCATTTGGATAATCATTCTAATATCGTTGTATCAATCACGTATGCCAAATATTGGTAAGTAATGGTAATTGGTAGAGCCCATGATAGATACAAATCAATTTTAATACGCATTGAAAATTAGTTTCCTTGCCAACCCATAAGAGAAAAAATGGCAAACCAAAAATAAAGATAAATTGCTTAATTGAGCTTTCATATGTCAAAATAAATCTATGAAGTCATTTTCCATCAACTCTAGGAAAATGATTTACTATTACGTTGGAGGAGTATCGTCTCCTTTTTCATTTAAGTATTAAATTAATAATTCTTTTAGCAATTAAGTATGTTTAATGATTTTAATATTTTAAACAGATTAAATATATTCCCAAGACAACAAACGAGGATAATAAGTTCACAACAAAATAAATAAACAAAAACGAGAATGTTAAGAGTTCCACATCGGATATGGAATGGGAACATGGACTCCTTCTATGGACTTGGACAATCTTCACCCTACAAGCTAATTTTTGGGGTTGAGTTAGGCCCAAGATCCATTATTTACATGGTAACAGAGTCAGACTCATTCCAATTCTTTGTTCACCGATGTTGGGCCCCCCAATTATATTGTCCACGCTCCAGTTAACGAGGTCTGGGCGTGCGGGTGAGTGTTAAGAGTCCCACATCGGAAATGGAATGGGAACATGGACTCCTTATATGGACTTGGACAATCCTCACTCTACAAGCTACCTTTTGGGGTTGAGTTAGACCCAAGATCCATTCTTGACATGATATCAGAGCCATGCCAATTCCAATTCTTTGTTCACCGATGTTGGGCCCCCAAATTATATTATCCACGCTCCAGTTAACAAGGTCTGGGCGTGCATCTTGGACCTAACTCAACCCCAAAAATTAGCTTGTAGGGTGAGAATTGTCAAGTTATCATGGACCTAACTCAACCCTAAAAGCTAGCTTGTAGGGTAAGGATTGTCAGGTTTATATAAGGAGTTCATGTTCTCATTCCATATCCGATGCGGGACTCTTAACAGAGACGACAACTGGGACCCACCTTCGAAATAGTAATAAACCTAGTACTTTTGGTAAGGCCCCAAAAAACTTAAAATAAAAATAAAAAAAAGATAGGAAATATATTTTTTATTCAACGGATAATATAAAAATGCTGAATCTGCCAACTAAACACCAACTATAATACACGTGAAGACCACTTTCTAAGCTTACGCCAATCTTTTGCAATTTATAACAACCTCCCTAACAAATTATTTTTTTTCCCTTAAACTTATATTCCTTAAAATGTTTTTTATCAGCTAGTGATTTTTTTTTTGTTTTTCTCAATCTTTTCTGTAGTATTCAAATTAAAAGATTTCATATAAACTCCTTCCAAATCACCAGTAACGTTATTTTGTTACTCCTATCATTTTTAGTTCACTGACGATAATTCTTGAATCTGAGTAATAACGTTTGCTTCATATTGAAGCTTTAGGGTTAAAGTTAGTTAAGGTATTTTATTCTCGCTATTTACAAAAAGTGCAAGGAAATTTTGCAATGAAGCAATAATCAGACTTGGTTACGTGCCTAATAAAGTTTAATGAGGTTGAGTATTTATGAAGCGTAATCTAAAAGTCTCTTGTCTACTAATAATATTTACTGTATTTCAACTATAAAGATCCTATTGAAAGAGAATAATCCCTTGATGATTTCATTAATGTAATTAGCTTATATACGTGATATACAATAATCATCCTAAGCTATAAATACGGAAATCAAATATACACTTACATAATACAAAAGATTACTATCATAATTATATATGTACAACATCACTAATGATATCAAAAGAATATACCGTGTATATTCTATCACACCCCCGCAATCATAGCGGGCGGTTGTTGTACGCTGAGACTGTCCCTAAAATCTTCAAACAAAACTAAGGGAAGACCCTTAGTAAAGATGTCAGCAATTTGATAACGTGAAGAGACATGCAAGACACGTACTTGTCCACGAGCTACCTTTTCGCGAACACAGTGAATATCCATCTCGATATGTTTCGTGCGCTGATGTTGTACATGATTCCCCGAGAGATATATCACACTAACATTATCGCAGTAGACCAATGTAGCTTTCCGAATAGGAAAATGAAGCTCTAAGATGAGGATACGCAACCAACAGGACTCAGACACCACATTGGCGACCCCTCGATATTCGGCCTCCGCGCTAGAGTGCGACAATGTAGCATGGCGTTTATCCGACCAAGAGACCAAGTTATCACCAAGAAACATACAATAATCAGATGTTGAACGCCTGGTGTCTGGACATCCACCCCAATCAGCATCTGTATATGACATAAGAGTAGATACCGATGATAGATATAAGTGTAAACCATAATCACGAGTGTCCTGGATGTAGCGCATAATGCGTTTAAGAGCGTGCATGTGTTCTTCCCTCGGCCCATGCATGAATAAACACACATGTTGCACTGCATAAGTAATATCGGACCTCATAAAAGTGAGATATTAAAGAGCCCCCACAAGACTACGATAGTGGGAGGGATCCTCGTATGGTGTGCTAAAAGTAGCACTCTGCTTCGATTGAGTGTCAACCGGAGTAGGAGATGACTTATAGACTGACATGCCAGCTCGTTTAATAATCTCTGACGCATACTTCCTCTGAGATAGAAATAGACCACCTGCATGATGAGTGACAGCTATACCAAAAAAATAGCTCAATGGCCCCAAGTCTTTCATAGCAAATTCTGAGCTGAAAAGAGATATGATAGACTTGCGAAGTTTATCAGAGGAAGAAGTTAATATAATATCATCCACATATAATAGAATGTATGCTATAGAAGTACCATGACGGTAGATAAATAGTAAATGATCAGACTTGCTGTGAGAAAATCCAATAGTAGACACATAATCTGCGAATCTCTTGTAATAGGCCCGAGGAGCCTGTTTTAGCCCATACAAGGATTTCTTCAACAAGCACGCATAAATAGGATTAGTAGGGTCCCTGAAACCCAAGGGCTGATGCATGTATACTATTTCCTTGAGTTCCCCGTGTAGGAACGTATTTTTCACGTCTAATTGATGAATGATCCATGCTTTGGAGAGAGCAAGACTGCGAACAATGTGAATAATTTCTGGTTTGACCACCAGACTAAATGTCTCTCCACAATCCACACAAACTTATTGAGTTATGCCATCACCTACAAGACTGCTCAAAACAACCATCAATTTTTTCCTTATGAGTGAAAATCCACATAAAATGAATCACATTAACATCAGGTGGATGGGGCACCAACTCCCACGTCTTATTTTCAATAAGATCATTATATTCATCATCTATAGCCATTTTCCAATTCGGGTCATAAAGGGCAGACACGGGACTACGTGGTAGAAGGGATTTAGTGCCATTAGAGTTGAGATTAAATTGTCGCTTTGGTTTAAAAATACCCCGTTGGCTACGAGTAATGGCCCATGAACCCAGAACCGAAGTGAGTTGTATTTGAGTGGAAATCGTGGGCTGGCCTAGGTCCGAAGCATTGGAGTTAGGTTGGACTCGGGTTGGTTAGAACTGGACTGGGCGGCAGCTGGAATTTATTGAGCCAGTAGAAAGTGGGCCTGCTGGCAGACTAGGGATGAAGACAGTTGGGCCAACAAGTAGTGGGCTTGCTTGCAGAGAGGATGGACCAAAGGAATTTGGACCAGCATGTAGTGGGCCTGCTGGCAGAATGTGTGGGCTGGGAAGAATGGGTGGGTGCTGGTCCATGTTCCGAAGTGCAGGTTGGGCCAAATGGTGGATCACATACTGTGAGAGCCCATCATCCAAAAAATTATAGGAATTGGACACAGCAGTATGCAACTTAGAAAACGGGAATTGAATTTCATCAAAAATGACATGACGACTAATGATGACTTTATTAGAGGATAAATTATAACATTTGTAACCCCGATGATTAGATGGGTACCCAAAAAACAGACAAGTGGTAGAACGAACTTGGAGTTTGTTAATGGTAGTGGAGAGAAATATAGGATAACATAAACACCCAAATATCTTAAGTTGAGAATAGATCGGGTCTTTTTGGTAAAGAATTTTAAGTGGAGATTGGTAGGTTAATCCTTTGCTAGGGAGTATGTTGAGAATGTAAGTTGCCATTTGTAATGCATGATGCCAAAAAGAGGGTGACAATGATGCATGAGCCAATAAAGTATGAACAATATTGTTAATGGTACATATTTTTCTTTTGGCTTTCCTATTTTGTGATGACGTATGAGGACATGAGAACCGAAAAGATATACCATTAATCCTACAAAATTCTCTAAATGGCCCATTATCAAATTCCCTTCCATTATCACATTGAATGTTCTTAACTTTCCATTCAAATTGAGTATGGATGAATGCTCTAAATAATAGGAATGTGAAAAAAACTTGAGACTTTTTAGATAAAGAAAATATCCATAAAAATATGAATAATCATCCAACAACAAAATATAATAACGATGGCTCGAAGAGCTCAAAATGGGAGACGTCCAATGATCACTATGAATAATATCAAAAGGTAACATAGTACTAGAAGTAGAGGCAACAAAAGGAAATTTAATATGTTTCCCAAGCGGACAAGAAGGACAAACATTAGCACTACGAGTCTCGTGATAGAATAGATCTCTCCACGACTATCACATCTCATTAGATGTATCTCCGTCCAAATATTCTTCATAAAAAACCCAAATGGATCAAATTCAACAGAAATCAAGTTATCAGTTGTCAATTTCTGAACAGATACCATATTTTTAATTAATTGAGGAACATGAAAGACATTTTTCAAGGCTAAAGGCGGGTTTGGGGGAGTCAAATTTGTGTGACCATAACCACGAATTAGAATTGAATGACCATTACCAACAATTATTCCATATTTTTTGCTCAAATTGAAATAAGACGAGAGATTACCTTGTGCGGATGTCATATGAGAAGTAGCACCAATGTCCATGTACTAATTCGCATCCAGAGGATTTAGCTCAAGTATATGCATCACTGCCTCGATATCCGTTTGGGTTGGGGAGACTGCTAGGCCCGCAACAACGAAGGCCTGCTGTGGCCGAGGCCCAAGCAGGCCAAGCTGCTGCCAGACCTGGTTCTGTCGAGCCTGCTACTATTGCTTACCATTGGGCATGTCCCAATTTTGTGTGGGAAAAAGGGCAAGGTGGAATGGGCCACTGCCCACTGGCCCAGCCCCACGGCCACTGCCCACTGCCCACTGGCCCAAGGCTGCTGTGGCCCAGGCCCATGTTGGCCGCCACTACGTCTGCCATTGCTGCCACTGTCGCAACAGTTTTTGCCACTATTTTTTCAATTGTGTCCCTTTTTGACATCACTGTTGTTGCGGTTTTGGCTATAATTTTCAGAGAATGATTGAGGGTCATCGATGTCTCGTGACGTGACCACCATCATGGCGGAATGTGTTTCGATTGCGGCCTTTTTAGCCAAATCTGCTTTTTTTAGGGTGAGCATGAAACGTGTTTGGTAGAACGGTGGGAGAGAATTGCTTTGGTGAAGTTGAGTGTCGACCCCATTATACACCTCGGAGAGGCCCACAACCATCTGAAGAACGATACTATCATTTGTGACCGGCGTGCCAACGTTCTTGAGTTTATTCGACAACTTCTTGATCCTTTGACAATAGGCGGTGGCATTAAGAAAATCCTCCATATTTGTGTGAGAAAATTCTTGCTCAAGGGTTATGGCACGAGAGTTTTTGTTATCTTGAAATATATCACGCAACCTATTCCAAGCTTCCATTGTCATGGCGTCGGGTTCGATAATTGTCTGTAAGAGGTCCGTAGAGATGGTGGAATAAATCCATTGGAGGACTGTAGCATCAAGAGTTTCCCACAACTCTATTTCATCATCGGTGGAAGGCACCTTCTCCTTGCCTTTTTCCAGTTTAACGATGTGATAGAGGACTCTATGAGACCTTACGTGAATTTTAAAAAGTTCCTCCCACGTCGCGTATTGGACGTTCTCTATTTCAAGGATGATAAGGATGTTGTTCTTGATGTTGAAGACTGCAAGGGCAGAATGAAAGGTATTCTTTGTGTTAGACATGATTGAAGAACAAGAGGAGAATTAGGGTTTTGGAAAGAAAATCGAAGGGATGGCCGATGGGAAGAGGGCGGCGGAAGTTTGTGGAGAAGGAATTTTTTTTTTGCCTAGACTGCTGATACCATGAAAGAGAATAATCCCTTGATGATTTTATTAATGTAATTAACTTATATACTTGATATACAATAGTCATCGTAGGCTATAATTACGAAAATCAAATATACACTTACCTAATACAAAATATTACTATCATAATTACAGATGTACAAGATCACTAATGATATCAAAAGAGTATACGGTGTATATTCTATCACCTATTTTTTTGCCAAGACAAAAGCGTGTCGTTCATGCATAAAACATGAGTCCATAATGGCAACAACAAACATAGCATTCCACCTGTTAAAAGTGAAATTATAATTTAAATGAAAAATCAAACATTTGAAAATGTAAAGATAAGGAACCATCATGAATTGCCGTGAGATAGATAGAACCGTTCTGTTTTAATAAAAAATTTCAAGTTTGATAAATAATTTTTGGTAAATGGTAAGGAATGTTTCCTTTTTTAATGAGCTTTATATATAGTGCAAATTCAAATTAATTGAGGCCTTAAAATAAATATCATATATTGAATGAATAATCAAAAAAAAGAAAGAAAAAAAAGAGAGGAGATGGAATACAAACCATTTTATCTAAGACTATATATTGGTTCAACAACTCAACTCTAATATTTGTTGGGTCACCCATATCCTACTAATACCTACTTAACCAACCTATCTTATACTTGCCGCTATAATATTCAATTATTCGGAGAGAACTAATGAAATAATGATTCTCTTTATAAAAAATAATGAAATAATGATTCTCTTTATAAAAAATAATGAAATAATGATTGTGAATTGGGTTTTTTTTATATAAATAATTTCACAGTTGTTATTTTTTCTTTTTTAATGAAATTTTTTGTCAACTTTCTCGAGTATAAACTCCAATTGACTTCAAACTTGAGACTAGTGTAGACTGTAGTCTTCATCCTTTTTTCCTTAAAGCTAGGGAAAACAAAAGGAAAAACCTTGACGTTGTCAAATAATCATTTGCTCATGTACTATATTAGTATTCATTTTTCTTCGTTATATTTTTGGTTTAATACAGTTACTGTTAGCATTTAGCAAATCGTTTGAATTCATACAGTCTTTAGTAAACCATAAAATTATTTTTATAGGAGTAATATATTGTAAAATTCACACTACCTCTAAATATTAGTTAAACTCACATTCTTATCATTTTTTAGGGTAAACTATCCACTTGTACTAATCGACGGGGATTATTAAATTAAAAATAAAAACAGGGTGAACTAAATTCCAAAGTCTAAATTTAATGTTAAGACACTTACAATAACAACATTATTATTATTATTTGTTTTCATTTGTAGAAGGGGACCATATGGAATGAAAATGGAGCGGGAGGTTGTGAATCGAACATAATAACGTACGCTTGAATGTAAACTAAAAATAATAATTGTGAATTCTGACTTCGACACGTAAAATTCTACGTTAAAGTAATAGCAACTCCAATCTACTGAGTAGGGCTTGAGACATAAAAATATTTTTACAACTCCAATATTTTATTTTATTTTATTTTATTTTATGGGGAGGAGAGACATGCACGCAAGTGTGAGAATAGTTTTCACCAAAAAAAAGTGTGAGATTAGCCATTGCAAGATATTTTGACTTTAGTACCAGAAAAAAGATATTAACTATCTGCAATTTGGTACCTTTACGTAAGAAAGTAAAATTACGAAAAAATCTAGAGAATTTTACAGTATTTATTATATGTACATGAATAATAATTTAGTTTTATATATATCATAAAAAAATTCTACGAATAAAACCCCATTACTCCCTAGAAGTTTCTCAATCTATATAACTCAAATTCTAAACATATCGTTAAGGGTATGGTTTATACTCCCTTCGTCTATTTTTACTTGTCTTATAATTTAAAATAGTTGTTCATTTTTACTTGTTCAATTTAAAAAATCAAGAGATAATTTATCATTTCATATTTATTTTATCCTTATTAGTATTAATTTTTGAGTTGGACCGTTTAAGGAATTCTTAGTGGTTGTATAGTTTATTAATTTTAATTTTTACATGATTTTATAATAATTAAAAGTGATATAATAAAATTATTATTTTATTTTTAAATTTTTAATAAATGTGTCAAGTAAATACCTAACAAACAAATACATTTTGAAGTTTTGGTACAGCACTACTCGCTGGGCCACCACGCCACTTCCTATAAACCCATTGGGATTCCAAATGGATTAAGTATGCAATACATGCATAGTTGACTAATTAAATGCAACACCGTGGCAACCACTTGGAAATTTGGACCCCTACCACTCACCCCCTTATCCAAATCGTTAAGAATCTCACATTAAATATGAGATGAGAACATAAATTCTTTATATGAACTTGGACAATCCTCATCCTATAAACTAGTTTTTGGGGTTGAGTTGGGCCTAACTCAACCCTAAAAACTAATTTGTAGTGTGAGGATTGTTCAAGTCTATATAAAGAATCCATATTCCCATTTCATATCTAATGTGAGACTCTTAACACTCCCCGCACGTCAGACCTTGTTAACTGAATCGTGAATAATATAATTTGGGGGCCCAACATCGTTGAACAAATAATTAAAATGGGCATGACTCTGATATCATGTAAGATTGTATTAATCTCCTTTTGGAAGTCTTTCTCATTAATACAAAATATATATAGGTGTATAATGTGAAATCCTTATACAATAAGTAATTTTAATTCTACCATAATTACATAACACTAAATATGATAAATATAAACATGATACACTTGCTAATTCAAACCATCAAGTAAAACTACTCCCACCTTTTCCAAACCTCCTTCAAATTCTTTCAAAATCAAAGTCGTGTAAATGCCAAGATGGTCATGCCAACATTGAATTCCCTTTTATTTTTTAATCTCTAAACATTACATACTTCAACTCAAAGTAGTAAACACCCCTCTGTATTTAATTTCAAGATTCTTAACATAGTATCTTACTTTTAAAATAAAGAATGAAGGAAATAAATGCATCGTTTCATTTCATTTTGTTTTACTACATTACATAGAAAGTACTTTTTCTGGATAAAAAAAAGTGTTCGCTTAGTCATTTAAATATATTTTAAAAATATTCTAATTTTAAGATAAAAATAGATAACTTGACTAAATAACCATAATTAAATAGTTATTGAAATTTGGCCAGCTAACACTTAATAAGAACAAATCTGAAAAAATAAGATTAATTCTTTCTTGATTTGATAAGTAAATATTTTTTTAACTCAAAAAATAAAGGCTAAATGAACACTATTTTTTATCCGGAGGGAGTAGTAAGAAGTGCCCTTCTATTTAATTTCAAGATTTTTACAATATTTACCCTTTAAATGAACAATTAAAGGAGTAAAAGACCTTTTTTTCCATTTATCTTTTTTTTTCTTTTAATTCAGTCTGATGATTTATGCAAAACTCTACCATTCCAAGAGAATTCTAACCAAAGTTTAAAATCCAACCCTAGAGAGTAAGGAATAAGTAGGAAGAAACCTATTTTTTTCTTTTCTTTTGCATTTTCTTATGTTGTATCTTGTGATGGTTCATACATAATGATCCACTTTATATTGAAACTTCAGGGACCAAACTGTACATATGAAAGAATTCTGGTCCAAACTGTACATCTGAAACTTCAGGGATCAAACTGTACATCTGGCAGAGTTCTCTGGTCCAAAAAGATAATATCAGAAAGGCCCACACCTGACCAGACCCACGACTGGTGACTGAGCCCGAGCCCGAGACCTGACCGGACGGGGCGGGCGGCACAGGCGTGTGGGCTTAGCTTTGAACCCAAGCACATCTAGGTCTTCCCTCCTTTAAACACATGGGATACCCGGGGTCCCAAACCCTTTACCAATTAGAGACTTATATGAGAGCAATTCTTCCTATTCCCACCGATGTGGTAGATTTGTCCCACACCACATTTCCATGCTTTAAACACCTTACTTCGTGAACTAATATCTCTTTCATTTCTCAACGAAATTAGACGATTCTTGGCCCTACGGTCATCTACTCACGTAGATCATGCATGTGTAAAGAGACCAGGTCTCCAACATACGAACACTAGTGTTTAATACATCAAAGATGGGTGAACGCATCTCCCGCCAAAGGCTAATTTCCAACAATCCCCTATGAAAGAGAGATTGTGGCGCACACACAAGGTGCCTACATTTCAAAGAATCTTTCAAATGAAAAGATATTGCATCAGAGAGGTAGCTACGCTTTGAACCTTCATAGTTGAATACCATCGGACTTACTTACTCGCGTGAACGTGATGTCTTGAAGGTGTTTAGTGTAAGCCAAGACAACGATATCAACACAATAACTCTTCTTATTCATTTTCCTTCTTACGTTCGTCGTTGTGGCCATGGACACACTTGGATTCTTAAGTGCGTTCATTTGGTCGGCCATCCTCGCACTTAAATAGGTGATCTCTACAAGGTATCTGCTATACCCCACTTCACAAGTGTTAGGAATCATTAAAAGTTCCACAACCCTAACCTCAACCGTTTGAGGATCTTTTAAAAGGTTTGGAAGCTTAACCTTTACCCACTACGCAGCAAAGACTTTAATGTCTATCGCGGAACGACTTTGGATTCATGTTTCCGCATGCAAATCATCATCCGGTGCTTCGCTTCCATCAAGCGCTCAGTGAACCTTTGCCGCTTAGTTTTCCCATTGAACCAAATTCTTGGGATCTCCAATCGGCATGGTTGGGTTTCCACCGCAGCGTTCGTATTGTTTGGGTTTTAAGCCAATTCCCCTAGACAGCAGTAACACTTGATCTCCGGGTAGTCCCTTAGTTAGTAAACAAGGATGTGACACCGTGATGATCAATCGTCATCTGATCTTATGTCTCCGGCAGATCCTAAAAGATATGTCTAGACGCCGTCATCCGTGTCCTTCCCGGCCGACGGCCAGCCACGATGTATAAGCTGCGAAGACACGTATCTCCCAATAAGGGACGCCTCTAAGGAGCCGTGAAGTTACTCAACTTCTTTCATGCTTTGTATAAAGCGATAAACTCGATTCCATCATGAATCGGCCGATGCAAGTTTGCTTAGAGGATTTTCCAAGACCCACCATACACATTTGCTTGTGGCTTTGGTGTTCTTGATCGATGTCGGTTTGCATCACTGTGTTCTCCAGAACCTGGACATCGAGAATACTATAATCTGTAGATAAGCGAATAATTCGGATATCGTCATATCGACTTAACGCCTTCTATTGATCATGTATTAAGATCATCAGTGAACCTTAGTTCAATCGATGTTTGTAGGATGATACCAGGTCGGTTGTAGTGTGTACAATACATTGAACTACACGTGACTGTGCATATCGCTCTTTGTCTATGGAGCACCATGATTCCAATCATTTCTATGATTCATATCCATTGGTGGCTTTCAACGAGACTGCATCTACTATCGACCCCGTTAGATGTCTTAGAAATCCAATTCCTAAGATGTCATCTGATACCCATATCTTTCATATCGAGACTTTGTTTCAATATGACTTTTACTTTGGTTGATTCTCCAACTGTTGGCTTTCTAACCAGTCAATGTTTACGTGGTCGATTCATTGTTCTGCTTTTATCTGAAACTTTCAGGACCAAAATGTAAATATTTCAGGGGACCAAAATGAAAGTTCGGAAGAAGCCCAACAGCCAAAGAAACCAAGTCCGATTCTCTTCTTCCAACTCTCCGGTTGGGAAAGTCGCTTTCAACATCCATGCCACGCAAGACTGCAATGGCCCTGGATGTGAAGCTACCACGAGCACATTTACAACCCAAAGGTTCTTTTCAGGAGGAAGATCAACCATTACGCAAGTATGGTTCTATATGATAGAATCTATTTCTTTCTTTAGCTTCTTTCCAACGCAGTGTTTTTGGAGATGACAATTCTTTGTTAATTGTCCATGGTTCGTTCTCAACCATACAAGCTAGAAGGTATGGAACAAGTCTTTGTCCCCTTTTTGCTCCTTCTGGTTCTACATCTAGAATCCTTGAGTTCTCAGACCGGAATATTAAGTTCAGGATAGCCAAAGAACTTTCGAGTCCTGTAGATACAACGGGCGTCTAGTTTTGGATCAGGCCCTCGCGGGTTCTTGTTAACCTTGAGCAATTACTTCTTTTTCCTTTTTCAAGGAAAGCTATCTTCAAAGAATTCAAGATTCTTTGACGCCAAGAGCGATCATCACTATCGTTATTTGCGATCCAATGGATATGCAATCTACGATCTTAGGTACAATCGGACTGTTTCATTATTCCAACTTTTACCAAGCAACCCCACATAAATTGGGCGCACGACTTTGCTTGGCTAACAGTTGGACTGAGGTGCGAAAATGAACGATGCTTCACATTCTCCCCTCTATCACTACAATTTCTCAATCCGTAGGCTTAGTTGATTTTCAACTTCTGCTTTGTAGCGCTTATCCGCTTCTACAACTTCATCTTTGCTTTTCAACAAACAAAGGATTCCATACGTTGTACCATCATTAATGAAGATCACAACGCACTAGTCTCCCCCCTCTATTTTGTATAAACTTCAAATCACCCAAGTAGGTGTGACTAAGTTCTAGAGGAGCGGTGCTTCTTTCGCTATTCCCTTGACGGAATTTGGAAAGGTGATTTTGCCTCTTCATCTACCTCACATTCATTTTGAGGGTTTATGTCGACAGAAGGCAACAATCTCAACATCGTTAGCTTTTGAATGACTTGCTATTTAACGTGTCTTAATCTATGATGGAATAGATGCACGGATTACAAATATATCATTCATTTGGCTACAGACATCCTGTACCATTCTTAGTTATTACGGACCTGTTGGAGTAGTATCAAACCAGCTTGACCAACAGCGTCCCTTAAACCAAGTTAGGAACATGTAACACCTCTTTTTAGAGTGATATCATTCCTTGAAGTCCTATTGAGGACAAACTCTCCAACCCCTTCTATTTTAGAGGTGGCGTTGCTTCACATGAACAACTTCTTGCCCGTGGTTAGGGCGAACCAGGATCATATGTGATCTGGATACTCAGCCCACCGCAGGTTGCTTTGCGGCATCGAGTGTCCAATTTCTTTTCTGCCTTTCTTTAGGCCTTCAGATCATTTCAGACCTGGAAACTCTGGCCCACCTTACTAGGTGTCCATTACTTTTCTTATGAGATGAATTCTGGTCCTACTCCAGTCGCCCGGAGGCTTTATATGACTGAGTGTCCAATATCATCATATCAAAGGAATTTTGGCCCACTCCAGTCGCCCGGAGGCTTTATATGACTGAGTGTCCAATAACATCCTATGAAGGATCTTCTGCCAAATGGTGTGACAGGCTCAACGTCCTTAACTTTTAGACTTCTTCCGTTATGATTGGTGCCCAGATAATTCTTGGCGCTTACTTAAAAGTGGTAATAGTTTTCGCACAGTTAGTGGATCTTTCTCCATCGTATGTGCGAACATACTTTACACACTTTAACAATTACACTTAAAAGAACGGATCTTTTTAAGTCGTTTACAATCCAATCTTTAAACGGGAAAGAAGATAAGATTAAACTTCTGATTTTAAAGCGTAAGGAATATAAATTATTTTCATATTCCTCCTTACTTTAATCCATTTTTAATCAGACATTATTTAATCTTTATTCTTGACAAGTAAGAAAAACTACTTATCCCAATTTCACTGGCTCACTCGGTACTTCATCAAACTGAGTGTCCAGTTCCTTCTACCATTATTCGGATCTTTTATGTCGGGATAGATACAGGCCTTCTGCTGCAAGATAGAAGTACATCTTCAGTCTTCTCCTCTTGTCCCAGTTGACATCCTCAGGCTCTCGAGAGCGCTTGTTCCCACCAGTCTTGGTAGCGGTGACACCATGAACACGTTCATCATCATCACTCTCTTCTACCATAAAACCATTGCCATATCCAGATTTGGTCACACAACTTTTGACCGACATCTTTCGAACACTAATAGTAATACTATTTAATCTTGTCTTAAACTATTGGTATTTCTATGGTACTTTATAAAGCAGTACGGGAAGTAATAACTATTACAAATGTTCGAAAGGATAAATAAATGGTCAAACTTCAAAACTGCCGCAAGTGCGTTGTGTCTTGAATCTTGATCACCTTGCAAAGCCAACTTTGAGAACTGCCGCAAGTATGTTGTGTCTTGAATCTTGATATCCTGAAATCAAGAAACAACTAAATCTAGAAGGTTACAACGTTGTGTGTTGAGTCGAGGATAGCCCTCTATCCTTAAGACAAGATTGCCCCGTATATATGCTTTTACGTTAGCGGGCAATAGTCTCCCAAGATAAAACAACACTTTAATCTCAACACTACAAAGCCAATAGGTTGAGCCTGTCGAAGAAAACAAATATGACTCGACTTGCTGAAGATATGGAATAGGAAGGAAGAGTTTCTCTTTACTCTTCTCTTTTGTCTCTGTGTATATAGTGTGTCTCTGTAGTGTATATCTTGTGTATACGTGAGGGTTTGGTCACTTTGTTTTTGGTGATTTTCAGCCACTGCTTTGCTGATTTTTCAGCCACCGGTTTCTTGATTTTTCACCACTTGGTTTCTTGATTTTTCAGTGTCTTTTTCGTCTGTTTTGTGGCCTGTTTTTCCTCTATATTCTGCCTGTTTCTTGCTTGTTCTTCCTTATGTTTTTCAGCCAAATGAAGCTCAATATATAGCAAGAAGAGGGGCTGTCCAATAGCCACAAACAAGGCTGTAATGGCCCTTAAAGGAGGCCATTAAAACTGCCAAGTAATGGCTATTAAGGCCTTGAAGAAGGCTGCCCAAATGCCCCAAGTAATGGCGGTTAAGGCAGAGGTAATCACCCAAGTAATGGCTGGTTAATGCTCCAAAACGCATCCAACAAGAGGCGTAAAAAGTCTCGAAATTGGGGACCAAACTGTAAATATTGAAACTTCAGGGACCAAACTGTACATATGAAAGAATTCTGGTCCAAACTGTACATCTGGCAGAGTTCTCTGGTCCAAAAAGATAATATCAGCAAGGCCCAAGGCCCAAGGCCCGAGCCCGGACCGGACGGGCGGGCGGCGGCGGCGCGCGTGTGGGCTTAGCTTTGAACCCAAGCACATCTAGGTCTTCCCTCCTTTAAACACATGGGATACCCCTTGGGGTCCCAAACCCTTTACCAATTAGAGACTTATATAGAGAGCAATTCTTCCTATTCCCACCGATGTGGTAGATTTGTCCCACACCACATTTTCATGCTTTAAACACCTTACTTCGTGAACCAATATCTCTTTCATTTCTCAACGAAATTAGACGATTCTTGGCCCTACGGTCATCTACTCACTTCGTAGATCATGCATGTGTAAAGAGACCAGGTCTCCAACATACGGAACACTAGTGTTTAATACATCAAAGATGGGTGGACGCATCTCCCCGCCAAAGGCTAATTTCCAACACTTTATACAATACATTCAAAGATCAATTTTTTACCAAGTAGTATTTGGTTTCTACAACAACAATATATCGTGAGTAATTTTATAAATTGAGTCCGAAGAGGGTAGGATATATACAGACCTTATCGAGACTAATGTTAAGAATCCAGTATAGGAGGGTGAAGGATCTGTGAAAAGTTTTCTGTTTGAAAAAACACTGGGGAGGGGAAATAAGTTCAGCTTTTTTAGTGCTGGCTGATCATAAGTATTTGATTCTACATGTGAGAATGTCAGGTAAAAGCATAGTAAAAAAAAAAAAAAAATCCAAAGACAGTCTGGGAATTCCTTTTTTTTCTTCTTTTCTTTCTATTCTCTAGTGTATACATTTTTCTTTTTCTCTGCTTCTTTCCTTGAGTAGTTTTGTTCAAAAATCAGCCTTTTCCAGAAACACTGAGTTGCTGTTGCTTTACTTTGAGCCTGTCACCATCTTACTACTATGTATATCTATCTGTATTTTTATACATATCTTTAAAGAATATTTTCTATTACATATGTATTATGTATGTGTATAGAGTTGTGTCTTTAATTACTTTAATGATAGTGAAATGAGTCTGGAGTAGTCTGCTTTTTGTCTCCTTCTTCCCTCTTTCACTCTCTATCAAATTCTTTACAATTTTTATTTCTTTATTTTTTTTACTGTCTACATTCCCCATTTTTGTCTCTCATTTAGAGGGACCCTCATCCTTTTCTTCTCCTTTTTATGAAGTCTGGGTTCCTTGTTGTGTGCAGCAAAATGCATCTTGTGTACATATCCCTCAGATCAAATCAACCCATGAGAAGAACATTTTGAAGCAATTTTTGATATAGTTTTGTGACTTTCTTTGCTGATTAATTGAGGTATGTTGTTTTTTCAGTTCAAGTTACATGCTTTTAAGCCCCTTTTTGTTGTGCCCAATTCTGAAAGTCTTTATTTCTGTTTGTTTGTAGTTAAAAATTGAATCTTTGTGCATAAATCAGAGAGAGAAGAAAAGGGGCAGTTGTAGAAGAAATAAAGATTCTTTCTTGGTTACAACATGAGGGATTTTCCTTCTTGTTTTGGGGAAACTGGGGTACAAGTAGCTGATTTTTCATCATCAGGGGCTAATAAGGCTGCTCAGAATTTGGTAACTTGTGTGTACCAGTGTAAATTGCGTGGGAAATCTTGTTTGCTTAATGTTACATGGAGTAAGAATTTGATGGGTCAAGGTCTTACTGTTGGGATTGATGATAATACAAATCAGTGTCTCTGTAAGGTTGATATTAAGCCCTGGTTGTTCTCTAAGAAGAAAGGGTCAAAGACTTTAGAAGCATATTCTAGGAAAATTGATGTATATTGGGACCTTTCCTCAGCAAAGTTTGGATCTGGTCCAGAGCCATTGGAAGGATTCTATGTGTGTGTTGTTTCTGAAAGGCAAATGATTTTGCTCCTTGGTGATATGAGAAAAGAAGCTATCAAGAAAACAAGTGCCACCCCTGCTGCTTCTGGTACTGTATTTATTGCTAAGAAGGAGCATATATTTGGCAAGAAAGTGTTTGGCACTAAGGCTCAGTTTTGTGATAATGGTCGAGTCCATGATCTCGTGATTGAATGTGATACCAGTAGAACCAACGATCCATGCCTTGTTATCCGTGTGGACAGTAAGCCGATGATGCAGGTAAAGAGGCTTAGGTGGAAGTTCCGCGGTAACCATACTATTTTGGTTGATGGCCTTGGCGTAGAAGTATTCTGGGATGTCCATAACTGGCTTTTTAGCACGTCAGTCGGAAATGCCGTCTTCATGTTCAAGACCAACATTTCAGCTGAGAAATTATGGGCGGCCCAGCCCATCTGCGATCCCCAAACACTACATTGGTCTTGGTCACAGAGATTCAGAGAGACCCAGTCGCATAATCTTGGTTTCTCACTCTTTTTATATGCTTGGAAAAATGAGTAGTCAATTTGATCGGATTACCTTGAGTTCTAATGTATACTTTAACGAGCTGTGATTTATTGACCATGAAATTCAATTATACTTCCATTTTGGTATGTTCAGTTTCTCAAGCTGAGGGCCGAGACAAATGGACATTTTTGCCTGTTTGGTTGTAAATTGTTCAATTATAGTTCCTTTCATTCTCTTTTCCAATTTCAATGGAGAAGAATATGAAATCCATTTATTCTTGGTCAAACGCTTCCTCTTGTTGACGTCTTTGTATGGCTGTGCTTAACTAAGAAACATTAACAAGCAATTATCTGCCTTGTTTCAATGAACTCTTCACTTGTCCATTTTTTTATGCAGGCAGAATATTCCTTATTGCAGTCCGACATATATGGTTATAGCTTGCATACTGATGATATACACATGTTGTTTTAACATGTTAACTTTGATATGACCAATTCCATGCAGGTGGTTCAATTGCTAATGAAAGTTGATGGACTGAGACCCTGTAGGAATTGTCTCATCATATGCTGTTTGCGGCAGACTATGTTATATAAATGCATCATGCGAGCAAATAGCTGCTTTGACCCTCGATGCAATATAAGGCTATTGGTATGTGCTGTATCTTGTTAGTCTTTTGTGTATTTGAAGTGTAGATGGATTGTGAGTTGATATTGCTGCATTGAGGTTTAAGGGAGTTTGGTGGGGCTGAATACTGCTAGCTGATCACCCAATGTTAAATCCATAATACCACATTCCAAATTGAAGAAAGCTTAACATACCACTTCTCTTGGACACTGTATTTGTCCCACTTATCCATGGCCCATGGGAAGCACCAAAAATCTTTAATAGCTGCAATCTGCCCCTGCCAGCTATTACACAAGCATTCCAACTAGATTTTCTGTCTCTTTTTTTTTCTTAATGCTGTTTTTTCGTTTATCCCAAAGTCTCATTTCACTTATGTACAGCTGAACCATAGGTTGTTTTTTCCCATAAATCCCATTGTGTTCTTCAATCGTGCGGTTTCCTTTCCCGTCCTTCCAGTTTTATCATAACCCTCTCAAAGCATGGCAGTGTGGGATCGCTGCAACTGCTTTTCTCCGAGAAGTTAATATTTTGGATTCTGATGTTGGTAGTTAATGTTTCTTTTAACAATAGGTGTGTTACATATTTCTTGATGCTTACACGACAGGAGTTACCGGCAACATTTTTTGCGAAGTATGAAAAGATAATAATAGCTAGATATTGTAATATATTTCATGCATCAGATGTTATCTCATCGAAAATTCCATTCAACTTCTAAAAAAATCTTTCTTTCATATGACGGCGTGTCCAGTCAATTTTCATTCACCTCAACTAATCAGTTGCCTCTCGACGATAAAGCTTATTCCCATCGTCTCACTAACCGACCTTGACCCTTGTTATTTGTTTTCTCTACGACCGAGCAATCTGTCGCAACCTTTAGAACTCAACGGTGATGGGCCAGCCCCTCTACCCTTCTCCACTTAAGTACCATGCTTAGTTCGCATGACGTAGAGCTCGAATCTATGACCTAAGTCACAAGTCCCTCAACCCTTGCCACTTGAACTAAGCCTCGGGGCCTTGACATTGACCCCTGTTATTTTGAGGTCACATCTAGTAGTTAGAGTTTGCCTTGATTTGGTACCACTCACGTTTGCTAAAACCCACAAGCAAGGTGCTAGCTAGGTAAACCTGCCCATCAAGGTAGGAGCACATAGCTCACACACCAAGTGTTGTAACTAGGACACGGACTGAGATCTCCAGGTTGGTACTCTGTCTCAACCACACCACTCAGTCATTCCCTCAGATACTTCGCAAGGTCCTTTTGTGTTTCTATGTTATTGCTTATTAGACCTTAGTCCTTCCCGATGTAACCCAAATTCACTCTGTGATAGACAGGTGATGCACAAACATCCGACATTATTTCTTGCCATTGAACTTTTAGATTCAGGTCTCCAACATGCTGATGCTGGAAATATTGCAATTGTTATATTTCCTTTCAGTGTTTTTACAAGTCTTAGAAATTGATCTAATCCACTATTATCAATGCCAATGTGAGATCTCTCTCCATCTCTGAAGAAGAATTATCCAGGGTATGTCTGTAACATCTTTGCATGGTCAAGAGAGAAGCTGAAGGGTTGAGATGAGTTGTCAACAATTCTTTCATAAAAACTGATCTATTTAACTCATAAGGAACTTGTTTAAGGACCCCTAAGCTAATCTGCTCTACTTCATTGGCCCTACAAGGACAGGAGTTTCCAATCTTATGTATCAATTTGGAAATTCTAGCATCTTGCCTGTTTTATATTGTTTATACTAGGCAGGCAGTATTGAGCATGCTTTTTTATATGAGTCAGTACCGCAATCACAACTCACAGTTGGGCACTGTTTTTTCGTTGTAGCTCATATATATGCCTCTGTTGATGAGCCAACAGTAATATGCATGAGTCAATTTCATCTTTAGCTCATGCTTTAAATTTCTGAAATTGTTTTTAAGGACTGCAGAAACTTAAACATAGAGGCCTTAAAGCTAGTTATTGCATCTCATACCCGTAGACCTGGGATTTTATAACTGAAATTTCTTCTTACTTGCTTGCATCAGTTAACATAACTTAAAATAATCTGAAATACTGGTCCATTATATTGGTTGACTCATCCAATATTATTTGGAATTTTGCTCCACTATCAAGTAGTTAAGCTGTATTACTAGGATCTAAAGGAATAAATGTGTGCCTTTGCCATATTCAGAAAAAGCGCATGCAATTCAAGAACAGAGTCATCACTAAGTTCCATGTCTAGCAACTTTTTAGGTGGTTGGAAAACCAGTTAGCTCCTTGCATTCAGTCTAACTACGTTAAAATACATCTGCTGGAACTCAACATGATTTAGTCCTTGTTATGAATTGCAGTAAGCTCTGACTTGATTCAAATTAGAGTCTAAGGTGGTAATAATCTTATCTGTAGCTAATATAAAACAAATCATTGTTATCATATACTTCACTTGAGAATACTGACATACCGTGTATTAGTTGCATATAATGTGCCCATTTGACATGCCTTCATTGTGTAAAAGATGGGCTGCTTGACTTTGCTTATGTTTTGGATTCTCCTTGGGAGAACTTGGCACTCAGGATTTGCCTATATCGTTGACTCGTCATATTATCTAAGTGATTCTGTCGTTTTGAAATGATTCTGCAAGTTGGTTTCTTATGAAGTGTTGATGAATTGCAGAATAACTTCATTCTCCTGATGAATTTTCAGTCAGCTTTCTTGATATAGAAAAGAAAGTATTCTTGCTTCTCTGTCTAATGGTCTGCTCTTGTTTGGTTAGCTGGTTATAGCGACCTATTATGCAGAGCAGTTCTCCATCTCAATTTGCTTTGTATCTTGCTATTGTGCTGTCATATTTTACTTGATAGTACCATGCTTCAAATTCTTTTCTTTTCTTTTGAGCTGAGGATCTATCGGAAACAACCTCTCTACCCCAAAGGTAGGGGTAAGGTCTGCATATATCTTACCCTCCGCAAATCCCATTTGTGGGATTACACTAGGGTAAGGTCTGCATACATCTTACCCTACCCAGACTCCACATATGGGATTACACTTGGTATGTTGTTGATTTGAATCATTGATATAACATGAGAAGTTTTGTAACTGCTGCAATTAATTGATGCTTTGTAGCAGTTGGTTAGTTTAAAAAAAGTGCAGGTACTGATGCATACTTTTGATTAATATCATATTTCTTGATATCTAATAACATTCCATAAGATTTTATAGGCAACAAGAAAAGAAAAAAAAACTAAAAAGCAGCATTAGAGAATTGCATAAACTCTATAAAACAACTAAACAAATCACTGTGATAGTGCAGAAATAACATGTTGATGAATACTTTTTCCGGCAGTTGCAATAATCTTAAACCCACCTTCCGGTACCGGAGTTGAAGAATTCCAAACAAGCTCTTTCCCTTCCCAATCAATAACAACGCCGCCATCACCCTCAACAACCGGAACTATGGCAAGAAAATCATAAGGATAAAGAGCACAATCAACCACAACATCCACAAAACCCGAAGCCAACTCACCAAAAACAACGCAATTCATGAAAGAGAATAATCTCTTGATTATTTTCATTAATGAAAAGGTATATATACATGATATACAATATCTAATTATGAAAATTAAATTTAACTTTTCCTAATACACGACTAATATTTTTTTCTAATACAAGACTACTATTATACATGTACAAGAACTCTAATAATTATGGTAAAAAATATACAAAATATACACACCATAAGACGGTGTATACCACCGATGAAAGGCAAGGAGAAGTTGTCTACCATCGATGATGAAATAGAGTTGTGGGTAACTCTTGATGCTACAGTGCTCTAATGGATTTATTCCACCATCTCTACAGACCTCTTACAGACTATTATCAACCCGACGCCACGGCTATGGAAGCTTGGAACATATTGCGTGATATATTCCAACATAACAAAAATTCCCGTGTCGTGACCCTCGAGTAGGAATTCTCCCACATTAATATGGAGGATTTTTCGAACGTCTCAGCCTATTGCCAATGACTCAAAGAGTTTTCGGATCAACTCAAGAACGTTGGCGCGCCCGTCACTAATGATTGTCTCATTCTTCATATGGTTGCAGGCCTCTCCGAGGCATATAATGGCGTTGACACTCTTCTTCGTCAAAGCAATCTTCTCCCACTGTTCTACCAGGCACGTTCCATGCTCACCTTAGAAGAAGCAGGATTGGCTAAAAGGGCGACTAACGGATCAATTTCCGCCATGATGGTGGCCACGTCCTGTTAAACTAATGACTCTCAATCATACTCCAAAAATTATGGTCAAAACCGTAATAACAGGGGTGGAAAAAAGGGTCAAAACTGTGATAAAAATCGTTGTGGTGGACGTGGCGGTGGCAAGGGTGGTGGCCGCGGCGATAGTGGCGGACGGACTGGTGGTAGTGACGGTCAGCAAGGGAACGGGCCACTAAACCCTTGGCAGGCTTGGGCAGCTGGGCAGTGGCCCTGGCCTATGCCTTGGGCCAACGAGCAGTGGCCCTGAGCCATGCCTTGGGCCAACGGGCAGTGGCCCATGTCGGTCCCCTGCCCAGTTCCTTCATCAACTTGGGCGGCAGGACAACAAAGTCCCACTAGCCAAAACAAAGACAACCAACTGGTGTGGCGATGGTCGCTGCTGGGCCTCGACCTCGATGAGCCTTTCTTCTGTCAGGCCCAGCAGCGATCCACCCATACGAATATCGAGGCAGCGATGCATACACTTTGATTAAATCCCCGGATGCAAATTGGTACATGGACACCAGTGCTACCTCTCACATGACGTCTGCACCAGGTAATCTCTCGTCTTATTTCAATTTGAGCAAAAATCATGGCATAATTGTTGGTAATGGTAATTCAATTTCAATTCGTGGTTATGGTCACACAAATTTATCTCCCCCGAACCCACCTTTAGCCTTGAAAAATGTCCTTCATGCTCATCACTTAATTAAAAATTTGGTGTCCATTCGAAAATTTACAACTGATAATTTGGTTTCTTTTGACTTTGACCCTTTTGGATTTTCTGTGAAGGATTTCACGACGGGATTACCTCTAATGAGATGTAATAGTCGGAGCGAGCTCTATCCTATCACTACCACCACCACTACCACTAATCAAACCACACCGTCAACGTTTGTCGCTTTAGCACCTTCCTTGTGGCATGCACGTTTGGGGCATCAGTGAGTGTCTGTTCTTTCCTGTCTTAAAAATAATGATTTTATTGATTGTAATAGTACGCGTATTACTAATGTTTGTCCTTCTTGTCCGCTAGTAAAACATGTTAGATTACCGTTTGTAGCCTTTAATTCTAGTACTTTGATGTCATTTGATATTATTCATAGTGATTTGTGGACATCTCCCGTTTTGAGCTCTTTGGGCCATCGTTATTATGTGTTATTCTCGGATGATTCTTCAAATTTTTTGTGGACTTTTCCGTTATCTAAAAATTCTCAAGTTTTTTCCACATTCTTATCGTTTAAAGCATTTATCCGTACCCAATTTGAACGGGAAATTTAAAACATTCAATGTGATAATGGAAGGAAATTTGATAATTGGCCGTTTCGGGAATTTTGTAACGCTAAGGGCATATCTTTTCCGTTTTATTGTCCTCATACGTCCTCACAAAATGGGAAAGTCGAAAGAAAAATTTGTACTATTAATAATATTGTTCGGACTTTACTAGCCCATGCTTCCTTACCACCTTTCTTTTGGCATCATGCATTACAAATGACTACTTACCTTCTTAACATACTCCCTAGCAAAGGATTAACATATCAATCTCCACTCAAAATTCTTTATCATAAAGATTCTTCGTATTCTCATTTTAGGGTGTTTGGGTGTTTGTGCTATCCTCTCTTCCCGTCTACTACAATTAACAAACTTCAAGCCTGTTCTACCGCTTGTGTGTTTTTGAGTTATCCGTCTAATCATCGTGGTTATAAATATTTTGATTTATCCTCTAATAAAATCATAATTAGTCTCCATGCCATTTTTGATGAAACCCAATTTCCGTTTGCTAAATTATGTAATTCCGTGGCTAATTCTTATAATTTTTTGGATGTTGGGCTCTCACTGTATGTGGTCCATCATTTAGTTCGGTCCTCGCATCGGGATATGGACCAGCAGACCCGTGACCCAATTCGGATAGCAGGCCCACTGCCTACTGGCCCACTCCCTTCTCGTGACCACTTTCCGCCAGCAGGCCCACTGTCTGCTGGCCCAATTGTCCAGGGTCCAGATTCTGTTTCTCGGCCAGCAGGCCCATTTCTTGTTAGCCCATATATACTTACCCTCTCGATCCAGTTTCTCGGCAAGCAGGCTCACTACCTGCTGGCCCATCCACGCCTCCTCCCGATCCAGTGTCTCGGCCAGCAGGCCCACTGCCCGACCCGAGTCCACACCTCCCAAACCGATCCAGTTCTGACACCCATACACCAACCCAGGTCCGACCAACGTCTATTCCGAGTCAAGGGCCCGTTACTCGTAGCCAACGGGGTATTTTTAAATCAAAACAACATTTTAATCTCAATTCCAATGTCACTAAATCACCCCTACCACGTAATTCAATGTCTGCCATTCATGACCCGAATTGGAAAATAGTCATGGATGATGAATATAATGCTCTTATTGAAAATAAGACGTGGAAGTTGGTACCCCATCTGTCTAGTGTCAATGTTATTCGTTCTATGTGGATTTTTACTCATGAGGAAAAAATATGATGGTTGTTTTGAGATGCATAAGAGTCGTCTTGTAGGTGATGGCAAACTCAACATGTTGGCGTGGATTGTGGAGAAATATTTAGTCCGGTGATCAAACCGGCAACCATTCACACTGTTCTCAGTCTGGCTCTCGAAAGCATGGCACATTCATCAACTGGATGTGAAAAATATCTTCTTACACGGTGATCTAAAGGAAATAGTTTACATGCATCAACCCTTGGGTTTCAGGGACCCTGACCATCCTAACCATGTTTGTTTGCTGAATAAGTCCTTCTATGAGCTAAAATAGGCCCCTCGGGCTTGGTATAAAAGGTTTACAGATTATGTGTCTACTATTAGGTTTTCTCACAGCAGGTCTGATCATTCTCTGTTCATCTATCATTGTGGTACTTCTCTGGCATACATTCTATTATATGTGTATGATATTACATTGATTGCCTCTTTTGATAAACTGCGCAAGTCTATCATGTCTCTTCTCAGTTTCGAATTTGCTATGAAAGACTTGGGGTTCGTGAATTATTTTTTTGGGTATAGCTGTCACTCGTCATGTAGGTGGTCTTTTTCTCTCCCAGATGAAGTATACAACTGAGATTATTGAACGGGCTGACATGTCATCATGTAAGTCCTCTCCTACTCCGGTTGACACAAAACCGAAGTTGAGTGCTAATCTAGCACACCTTATGAGGATCCTTCCCACTATCGTAGCCTTATAGGGGCTCTTCAGTATCTTACACTCACAAGACCCGATATTACTTATGCAATGCAACATGTGTATTTATTTATGCATGATCCGATTAAGGGTGGCCAGTGGGACGGGATGGGACGGGATGAGATTTGGGGGGACGGAAAGTGGTCCCGTCCCACATCCCGCCAGTAGAGGGGACGGGTCGGGTCGGGTAAGGGGATTCGGGGGGACTTTAATTTTTTTTTCTAGACACTTAATTTTTAAAAAATATATATTTAAACACTTAAATAATTGAATAAGATAGTGAAAAAACATTCCAGGGCTAATTGACTCTTATATTATTTAATAGAAATATAATTTTTTTTGTAATACAATTTTAAAATTGCAACTTTTTTTCGTAGTTCAAAAGTTGCAAATCACATAGTAAAATTGGCATTAAAAAATTACATATGCAACCATACTTTTTCTAATTTTCTGACAATCTCTTAAGGATCTTCTGTTGGAATTGAAAGTTGTTGGTCAAATTGTTCAACGTCGCTTCCTGCTCCATCGGATAAGATTTTGTTGTAATTGTAGTCGTCTTTCTTCATTGATCTCTAGTTGACCACACCTTCTACGCTCCGCTCTAATCCAATCTCTAAATAAAACTGCAATCTCCAAACTATCTCCCGCCAATGAGTGTCTGTGCTCTCCTATTTGAAACCTTCCAGCAGAAAAAACGCTTTCAGAAGTTGTTGATGACGCTTGAATATTCAACACATCTCGGGCCATCTTTGATAGAGTCGGAAATGTCTTCTCATTCTCCCTCCAGTATTTCAACAAGTCTTCACATCCATTTTCATTAGCAATTGATTCGAACGGTACAACACCCTGCAAAACATAAACATCAAACTCGCTAATTTGTGAAGCACTTGAACCACTGTACATTCTATTTCGAAGGCCTTGAATACTTGAAGCAGAAATCGCATATTTTTTATAAGGTTGAAGTGAAGTAGAAGAAGATGGTACAAAAGACGGTTGATTATTTGCACTTTGCTCTTGGTAATACATATACATATTTTTGCATTGTGTTTGTATGCTAGACATAAAATCTTCCTTAGTTGGTTCGTTAGTTAGTTCTTCAGTTGATTCTGTTGGAAGTATTTCTAAGCATTCATAAATCGTTTCAATAAGGGTATTACAACAGTCTACTTTAAAAGTAGGATTTAATACAACACCAATAAAATAAATAGTGGGAATAGGAAAAAATATTTTATAAATTTTACAAACATTTTTGCAATAGATGGAGCGTAAGTTGATTTTCTCATATATTTATTAAATAATAAAAATATTAAAACTATATAAAATAACATAGATGAAATAGTATGATAATAAATACCATAAAATTCTTTAGTAGCTAGAAATAATTTCAATGACATGTAACAGTTAAATAATCATTACCATTAGTACTACGGCCTATGTAAGAAGTGATAGCCACTTTGTCATTAAAATGATACAATGCATAACGTAAATATTGTTGATATTCATGCGCAAATTTTAAAACATCTATTCTAATAGTTGATCTAGAAAAATCGTTAAAAGTAGGATTATATGTTTCTCGAATGTAATGAATAAAACCAGGAGAGGAAGGACATGAAAGAAGACAAACCCTCCACATCAACTAATTTTGTTAATTTTTTTCAATCTTTGTGTTTATCATATTTCAGACCTATAACTCCCCCCGTGATCGGGTTAATTCGACCCTGTACTTGGTCGGAGACACTATGTGAACCTTGTCCCGACTCAGAAGGCATTTGCACACCGACTTTTTCAGCCAAGTATTAGTTATACCTTGCTTTGTGAGAGTTTTCCACATGTCTCATTAAACCTCATGTCCCACCTTGACCTTTTCCAGTTTTAAATATATAAATTTCGCGACAAATTTTACAAATAGCTAGATGATTAAGAATGTTCCTTTCAAAAAAATCTCATATAGGTGATTTTAATTTTTGTTGTTTTTGACCTCTTCTCATACTAGGGTGAATACGAGGGATTCCAGTTTCAGTGAGGTGGAGTTGCACTAGTGGGTGTGTTATCTAAATTATCTTCTAATTCATTTTCTGGTTCAGATGCAGAATATACCTCATGATCTAATGATATATTAATATTAACATTAAAAAGATCAGTTTCATCTACATGAGTGAAATTATCGTAATTTGGATTACTAAAAGATGCACCCTCACCCCTGTTACCCCTAATACCTCTATAAGAAAAACGTACACCTCGTTCCATTATAATTATGTAAATAAATAATTAAAGTTAAGAAAATTAAGTATGATAATGAAATTAAGTAACAATAATAATTTAAATAAAAGAAGGAATGAAAGTACCAAACGCCGACGTAACGTCGACGTGTAATCAATGTTGAAATTGAAACTTTGTTCGATGATCCTCAAGCTAGTTGCCAACTTCACTCTCAATATTTAAACTTTGATAGAAATTAGGAAATAAAATATAATATTTAGTGTGCAATTTAGACTTGTAGAGAGAGAGAGATGGTAGGAAGATTTGCGAGAAAAATAAGGTATTTATAGTTGAGAAATAGAGTTAATGTGTAAATATACTAATTTAGGAGTTAAAAATAAATATTAAAGGGGTAAGGGTGTTTATGGTGTGTGTGTTGGGGGGGGGGAATGGTCGTTACTAGCCGTTGAGGGTGTTTATGGTGGGGGGGGGGGGAATGGTCGTTACCAGTCGTTGCCAACGGCTAAAATCGAAAATGGTCATTTGTACAACAACTAGTTTCTGCAAACGGGATGACGGGGCAGGACGGGACGGGTCGAGACCGGGACGGGCGGGACGACCCCTAGTCCCGTCCCGAGTTCGAACCCCGTTGCCGACAATCCTAATCCCATATTTAACCGGCGGGTCGGGGTCGGGATCGGTACCGGGATGGGCCGGGGCGGGATCGGGACGTCCCAACCCACTGGACAACCTTAGATCCGAGGGACGAGCACATGCATGCTCTCAAACGCATTGTGTGTTACAGTCAGTGCACTCTTGATTATGGTTTGCACTTGTATCCATCCTCTGTATCTACTCTCGTGTCTTATACAGATACTGATTGGAGTGGATGTCCAGATACCAGACGTTGCCGAGGCTTGGAATCTGGGAGGGCGGCAGAAGAGAGAATTTTTGGAGAAGGAAAAATTTGTCATAGACTTCTGATACCATGAAAGAGAATAATCATTTGATTATTTTCATTAATGAAAAAATATATATATACATGATATACAATATCTAATTATGGAAATTAAATCTATTTTTTCCTAAGACAAGACTACTAGCTTTTCATAATACAAGATTAGTATCATAATTATACATATACAAGAATTGTAATAATTATGGTAAGTAATATACAAAATATACACACCATATACACTGTGACCTGCTTTCAATTCCCATTAAACTTCTTTCCCGCCTTCTTTGTAAGACTATCATACGCCCTCTTGGCATAATCATTATAAAATGAACCCTAGCTTTATCAAGATTACAACAATCCACTGTATTAACTCTCTGGCCATTAATCGTCGTTCCTTTTCCCTTAATTCCAACCCATCTTAGTTTCAATATGGGTTGATCAATACAACCAATAATGGGCTTTCCATTATAAACCAAGCCAATAAGCGTACTGAAAGAACAATTGTCTTTACCAACAAAACTAGAAATTCCATCAATTGGATCCAAAACCCATATAAATTGACCCTTAAGAAGTGCATTGTCATAATTATGCCACCCTGTTTCTTCCTCGTATATTGAATGGGAAGGAAAAGCTTCGAGAACGATGGAACTTATGGCTTGTTCGGCTTCCACGTCAGCATTGATGACTGGACCATCACCGTCTTTTTCCCTGAAGTGCATCAGCAGCTTTGTTGGATATTTGGGTAAGACGATTTAGGTCTATGTCGCTTAATTGTGTGCTTGAAATTGTAGCCATTGTGATGATGATTGAAGAAACAATATTACTGGACGAAAAACAAAAACGGCAGAATTGTTTTTATACCTTTTTTTTTGGTAAGCCAAGTCATAATCCCAATCAAACTCAGTAAAATATATTTTGAGTGCATGCCTTATACTACTTTTTTCCTTATTTACAACTCATTTTAAATATTACAAAATAGATAATTTTACTTGTATTAAGTTTTTTACCTATGGATCGTTTGATCTCTAGAAGCAGCTACTAATGCTAGTATTAGGATAGACTGTCACACATCACACCTCTTTGGTGCGGTCTTTACCCAAACCCTACGTGAGATACTTTGTGGACCTGGTTGCCTTGCAAAATTAAACTAAAACTAAATCAAAATGCCACCAGTTTTCGTAAAATATTCTTCCTCCAAAAAATACGTGTTCAATTTTTGAAAGATTTTCCAAAATAAGAACTTTTCTAGTCCAATCCAATTATATTTCTGAGCCCGTGAAACCTGTTCTCATTGCTTAAGGTTTTTCGGGCAATTGGCAGTATTACACTTCAAACGTGCTGGTCTTTAGTTTTTGCCACTCAAAAAAGAAATATTTAAATATTGTCCTTCAATATTATTGGTGAATAATAGAAAGACAATTTTATCATTCATCAAAACATATAAAAGCTCAAACTTAACCCAACCACCTCCAAACTAAATTACTCTAAAAATTTCTCACGGTGATTCGCCAATCTTCTCCGGCGATTCTCCGACGTTTTATACTTGTTTTTTGCTACAACGACATTGGAAAAGGTATAGATCAGTTTATACTTTATACTTTATAAACTTAGATCATAGATTTTAATTCAAACTTTAGATCAGTTAATGCTTTTGCTGCAACGTCTTCAAATCATAAATGTTAATTCAAAATTTAGATCAGTTTATATTTTATAAGATCGATTTTGATTTTTGGAATTCAAATTCGATTTTGCAGCTCATAATTTGGCTGAACAAAACATAGGGTCGATTGATATATTCAAATTTGAATAAGCTTATACATTCAGTTACAAGCAAATTCTGTTTGATTTTGATTAGTTAATGCTATGCTTTTGATATTATACAACGCTTATTGAATACTTCATTTGTCTCAATTTATGTGATACACTTTTCTTTTTAATTTGTCCCAAAAAGAATGATACATTTCCTTATTTTGCAATAATTTAACTTTAACATTTATCTTTTACGCTTTACAAGATGATCTATAACCACACAAATATCTTTAGTTTATTTTAGACCACAAGATTCAAAAGTCTTCCTTTATTTTTTAAACTCCGTGCCGAATCAAACTATATCACATGGGCCGGAGGGAGTATAATTGATCAAATATATTATTTATATTTGAATTTGATTAGCTTAAAACAATCAGGTAGAGTTTTAAAATAAAATTTGGATTGTTTATCAAAAGTATGCCTTATTATACAGAGTATGTTGAATAATGTATGCCTTAAAACTTTGTCTTTAGATTGTTGTACAAATTATGCCTTTTAGGCATAAGTTATACAAACTCTACCTAATAAGTTACGAAAACTCTGCCTTATCGGCATAATTTTAGAATACACCTACTGAAATAGAAGGGGAGTATTTATGATTCACATGATATTACTATATCGCGTAGCCATCTCTATGTTGAGTGATACAGAGTGGCTAGCGGGGAGTTTGAGTGGAAGAGTCATTCTAAGCTGTGTAATTCGGAATGACTGGTACATGGACGTTGCGGGTCACTTATGGGTCATGCATGTTGGGATGATGATATATTCCGCTCGGAGCATGTATGTACGGATTGATCATATGGCCATTGCATTGCATTGCATATTTATTCATCATCTCATTTTAGATCTATGGTTTAGACTTATTGATTATACATATGGTTGTGATTGTTCTGAGGAATTGTGAAAAACTTGGCAAACTTGAGTTTAGATGCTTCACTATAGGCTATGATTTGGTTACTGATCTTTCTGTACTTGAGTGGTTATTCTTGAAATGCGATATCACTTGTACTTGATTGCGAGCATGCCTATCTTTAAGTTTCTTTTTTGTACATATGTTAGCTAACTGTTGTCGGCCTATGATACCTACCAGTACATAGTATTTGTACTGATACTACTCTTGCTATATCATTTTCGGGTGTAGAGTTGTTGCAGAAACTTCAGCGAGGTTCAATTAGCCTTCAAGGGCCTCGTGGAGTTCATCTAGATTTTCTGTTTAACTTTAATTCTAAACAGAAATTGTATTCAGGTTGTGGTTGTAGCTTTTATTCAAGTTATATACTAAGAAGCTCTTGTACTATTCAGACAAGATCCATTGGGTAGTTGTTGTATTCCGCATTTGATATTTATGATATGAATTAGACTTCTATTTATTCCGCTTTATTTACTTTATTATGTTGAATTATTGGTTTAGGGAAGGGTTCGCCTACCGAGGTAGGAAAAGGTAGGTGCCGCATGACTTAGTAATTTGGATCATGACAAGTACCTAGTTATTGAAATTATTACATTTTTTTACCATCCAACTGCTTTGTGCGACTGGATAAAATAACTTTATGACTTATCAGAAATTGTCATAAAATTAACCAAGCTCTGCCTTAAAGGCGTAATTTTGTATCCCACGGATAGTGAATCTCTGCTTTAAGACCTAATTTTATATTTCAAAGTTGATGGCCAAAGTTATGCCTTAAAGGCAGGATTTAGAACACAATATCATATTAGAAGAACTTGTGGATTAATCAGAACAAAGATACCCTAATCATATTAGAGAAATTAAAATCAATACAAACAAAATGGCTATAAAAAGCTAAAAGTACCTAAGAAAACAAAAAAAAACATCTAATTACTCTCATGAAACTCATCAATTTGTCTAAGATAAGATGAAGTGATGTGGATTCATGAATCGTCGGTTATGATAATAGGATTCTCAGGGAAAACACTAGTAATATCCATGACAGCAACCTTCAGTACATTGAATTCATCATCCAATTCCTTCTGTTTTATTTTAATTTTATCCATTAGATTAAGAATATTTTGCAAGAGTCTTCTGAGCTTCGCCTTCTCAAACATAGAAGAATGATTGGATGAATCAAACTGTCTCGTCATCTTGTCAAATGCAGTATTAGTTTCATATTTCATATCTTTGGAAACAAATAGCAGCCACAAATTTTGGTCTTATAGTTTTCCAATCAGATTTTATAGAATTTCATCTCTGCATAAGAGTTTTCAAAATTTCATTGCTTCCGCTTGAACTTGCATGATGCATTTTGGAAAAGCTTAAAATCAAAAATTATAATAAAACTCTATTTTTTTAAATCTAAACATGGATATGAAATGTAATGAAAATATAGATGCTATTTATAGTACATCAGAAAATGTAGTTTGCACCCTAAAAGAGGGTAGTTGAATAGTTACAAGTTCAATAAATATAGGTAGAAAATTGAAGTTCACTGTCAAAAGTGATATGTAGTTGGATAGTATGAACATTAAATAACCAATTTATAAAACTTACAGAGGAAAATTTTGAAAAATTAGAAATTATGCCAAAGTCTAATTTCTGCAGAATTCTGCAGCAGCAGAACTCTACCTGCAGAGATAGAATTTGAGTTTCATAAGCAACACAAAAAAAAAACTATAAACTATGTCCGGAGGGGCAGAACTTCATATTACAAAAAGAGAAATTATGCCAGAGGAGGCAGAATTTGAGTTTCATAAGTAAAAAATAAAAAAGTGCACATAGTATGATTCCACCAGAAAAAAACCCAAGAAAATAAAATTTACTATTATAAACAAATTAGTTAGAATGTAATCATGTCATTTACAAGCACCAAATACACAATAATCATTATAGTATTATAAAATAAAATCAAACTAATGTTTTTGTTTCTTCGCACATTTTCCTCCCTTTCTCTTTCCAAATGAACACTCCATATTGTTGTGATCATGGTAATTATGTCCTGCTGATTCAAGTGAAGTCTCATAACCTTGATCTAATTTATTTTTTGTATGAGAATAAAATTTGATTGACCATGTCTCCTTGTAATCCAACACATCAGCAGTGTCCCAATCCATTACGTTTTCACCATTGATGATCATAGCAACAAACTTCACCACAAAACGATCATGTTTTCTATTTCTGAAAAATCATAAAACAATATAGCTTTAGCTCACCAAAAAAGCAAAAAACATAAAAAATGAAGAAAAAAAAATACAACTAAAAGATCAGAAAGAATAAGCAAAGATACATACAAGCTTTGCTTTGGACAATCAGCAAAAGTATACTCCAAATCACTGAAATCTATAAATGAATGTCTGTATTTCGCAAAATCAAAACATTGCAACAATTTTGGGAGCATATAAGAGTAGCAATCGAGATGTTCAATCAAAACTTCATTATCCTTGTTGTCATTGAGTGAGTCATAAACTACAAGCCTACGCTTGTGAATATCGAAAAATGCAAGCACATAATGATAGATTTGTGCATATTCAGTACCGCCTGGGTGCATCAGAATTAATACCTTATCAACATTCTCCCAGAACACATGCTTGCCTTTTTTCTATAAATAATATCCATAAAATAGAAAACATCATCATGTTCTGATTCAAACCAGTGAAAAGCATTTTTATCGAGTAAGTATCTTTGCATTGCAAATTTGAAAAGTTCATCAAACATAATATTTGTACTTGAATACTTGACAGCAACACCAGGGGTGAATGATACATCAACTTCTTAATCAGATAGTACATCATCACATTAACTTGCTGCAATAAGCAAAAACAAAAAAAAAGATAAAAAATCAAGAAGAAAAAAACAAACTTATTAGTAACAAAAAAACTTTAGATTCCAAAGTTAGTAAAGTCAGGCCTTAAGGCCTAGCTTAGCTTTAGATTTCAAAGTTAGTAAAATCAGGCTTTAACCTTAAGACATAACTTTAGATTCTAAAAGTTAGTCAAGTCAGGTATTAAGGCATAACTTTATATTTCAAAGTTAGTCAAGTCATGCCTTAAGGCATAACTTTATATTCCAAAGTTAGTCAAGTTAGGCCTTAAGCCATAACTTTAGATTCCAAAAAATCATATATCATGAGAATAATTAAAAAAAATATCACCAACCTCATCCTTGACACAAACTTCTCATGGCACAATTCAAGAAAAACATCATTTTCCAGGTGTAAACACACCCAAATTCAACTCTTCTTGAAGTACATTAAATCACGTAGGGTAGAATTCTTCATCCTCTTTCCAGATTAAGAAAATAAAGATAACAAGAAACATCACAAAATCAAATATTTTCATCCAAAAATTTAAAAGACTAAAAGAACAAAATCAACATGTGAAATAAAATAATAACCATATACTTAAAAAAAGTCACATGTTATATTACGATATGCAGAATCAAACCAGCAAACAATATCTAATGAAAATATATGATTAATTTTGAGATTATCCCCCTTAAGGCATAAGTATTGCATAAAAAACTCTTAACTGTAAGTCAGACTTAGAACTAGAGTCTTTAACAAAGTTATCCCTTGAGGCATAAATGTAGCATACTTACACCTATAGAGTCTTCAAAAACAAAGTATAATTCTACACAAACTATAAAAAAAATTAACACACAAAAACACACACACGCCAAAAAACTTACCCAGTGAGAACAAACTCTTTGGGTGGAAGCTTTTGTGGATTGATGAATTTATTCCAAAGAAAAATGTATTGTTATTGATTTGTAATGAATCAGTTGCTTGTATCCTTCCGACGACCCTCAGAAAAATTATGATATTTAGAATGCAACATCCAGTCGGGTTGAGGGGTATCTGCTATTGCCCTGTTTTTCCTCTGACCCCTTCAACGACAAAAGAAGCAAGACTAATAATTTCTTGAAGCACAACATCAAGATACTCATTCTTGCTTCCTTTTGGTTATCAATCCTTTCAGCACCATCAACAGACTTTTCGTGAATACTCTCTGCAACTGTTTCTTCGCTACATGATACACTCCTCAATGAGATAGAAATTACAGGGGGCACCTTGGACACAACACCATTGAAGATAATTGATGTATTTTCACCATCATCAGTATACACTTCAGTAGGTGATTGTACTGATTTGTCTCCGACTGTTGAACACTAAACATTTTCACACACATTTGCTCCAGTTAAAACTCCAACAGACTCAGAAGGGTGATCTGACATAAATAGATCACGCTCTTCTATTATTTTATCTCGAACAGAAGATTTCGCTTGTTCAGATGAAACTTCAGTATCAACAAACACGCCAGTTGATTAAGGAGTAAATGAATCACCCTCCTCTCTTCTACCATATCCAATTGAAGTTTGAAGTTTCAAAGAAACTTGTTCAGTAGTAGGTACATTGATAGTTATTTCAATAGATTCCAATGCCACTGAATCAAGTACTCCTATTCTTTCTTCTTCAACAACAATTTCATCTTGTTGAGATGGAAAACTAGGTGTTTGCAGAGGATCTAATATCAATGGATCATGCTCTTCTCTCATTTTATCTCCAATAAGAGATTCACCTTATTCAGATGACATTTCAGCATTAGCTGACACACCATTTGATTGAAGAGCAACTGAATCACCCTCTCTTTCTCTTTCTCTTCCATCTCCAATGAAAGATTGAAGTTGCCTAGACAGTTGTTCAGTAGCAGATTCCTTGCTAGTTGCTTCAATAGGATCTGACACCATTGAAACATTGACTTTTATTTTTTCTTCCTTTTCAACAGTTTCACCTTATTCAGATGGCATTTCAGCATCAGCTGGCACACCATTTGATTGAAGATCAACTGAATCACCCTCCCCTTCTCTTCCATCTCCAATGAAAGATTGAAGTTGCCCAGATAGTTGTTCAGTAGTAGTTGACTTGCTAGTTGCTTCAATAGGATCCGACACCACTAAAACATGGACTTATATTCTTCTTTCTTTTACAACAGATTCACCTTGTTCATGTGCCATTTCAGCATCAGCTGTCACCCTAGTTGATTGAAGAGCATCTGAATAACCCTCATCTCCTCTTCCATCTTCAATGAAAGATTGAACTTGTACAGATAATTTTTTAGTACCAAGTGCCTTCCTAGTTGTTTCAATAGGATCTGACGGCACTGAATCATGCGCTTCCAATATTTATTCTCCAACAAAAGATTCATCTTGTTGAGATGGCAAAGTAGGTGTTTGCAGAGGATCCGACAGCAATGGATCAACATTTTCGCTTGTTCTATATCCAACAGCAAAAACACCATGATCCATATCCCCTGGCAAAGTCATTGTTTGAGGAGAATACATAACAATAAACATCTTCTATTATTGCATTTCCAATACCAGATTCACCAAATGTTTTAGGAGAAGAACCTTGTTCATTCTTTGCCTGTACCTCAAAATGAGATGGAGAAGCAGCACGAAATTTCTTTTTTCTCTTATATGAAATAATATTACCAACTGGGTGGCGGGAAGACACATTAGTATGTCATTAACTTGTCCAGTAGAACAACCGGACCATTATCCAAAATTAACTAGAGGAGTGACTTGCTCGGTAGAAATCTCTTGAAAATATTTTAAATTAGCTTCTTGCCTACCCTCAACTACATCTCATGTGCCAACACCAGGGCTCATATACCCAGCAACTGCGGGAGATGTCCATTTAAGATAACCAATTAAATCATCGCCATCCTTATCAGATCGAGATGATCTTTTTCATCACGCAATGGATGATCTCTCAAGAATTTTACTTGAATCGCCTCGTTTACTTTTATTTTGGACAACGGAACGTCGACTGACAGATCTTTCCTTTCTCTTTTTACCAATAGTATCGATCACAGAAACAAATTTACTTTCCAACCCATCAATTCTACTTTCCAAACAAGTCCTTTTGACACTTTCAGTAGTTGCAAAACATGACTTGATTTCATCGTACAGACAAATTAAACTATCAACAACATTAACCACCTCGATAATTTTTTTATCCAATTCTTCAAAACGGCTATCCAATCAACTTTTCATATCCTAAAAAAATTAGGACAAAAGAAATGAAGAAAGAAATAAAGTAAAAATAAACAAAAAAGAACAATACATTTCATACAGATAATAAGAAAAGGTCAAAAAATATCATACCGTGATTTGATTTACAATAGTAGAGTGTTCATCATCAAGATTTTTCTTCAAATTGGACAGAACACCCTATATAATAAAAAATAAAAACTCTATAAATGTATAATACAAATCCAGTTTATATGCATGTGTAAGGAATCCAAAAATCACAAAACTTTACCGAATAAGGGTGAAATAAACTAGGGAGTTTTAACAAGTTATGCCTTAAGGTAGAGGTTGAATAACATCAACTATGCATTTGTATAAGAACCCCAAAATCACAAAAATTCTGTTGGATATGGCAAAAATAATACTGGAAGAACGAAGGCAAAATAAAAAATTAAAACTAACATCAACTATGTGATCAAGCAGTCTAGATGGCAAAGCCACACTGGAAGAACACGAGCTTGAATTATATAATTCTGCCTCTCTTGTTCAGTAGCAATAATAGCATTGACATTGTATTTACTGAATCTCTATAAAAAATATAAAAACACATCACACATACAAAAACAACAATAAAGAAAAAACAAAAAAGTAAGAAACAACAACGAACACAAAAAAACATACATGTTCTGCATGGAAGAAATTATCAATAATAACGTGATAAACATGTTGCTTTGAAGGACTCCTCAAACAGACACTAAGTGACCATACCAACAAATCAAACCCAAGAGTACCCCAAGAATAAGACACGTGAAGAACATCATCATTAATTATATTTATTGTATTATCTTTAACATAACAACGCTGATCACGGACAAACAACACACTATCCACTATATAGACCTCAGCAACCTAACATTATCACAATATTTCTCTCAAAATCGACCAGACCGATGAATTGAATGAACCTGTGGGATCACACAACATTATTCTTTCTTCATTTGAGAAATAACGGTTCAACGGTTTGTTTCGTCTACCTGTCAGAACACTAAAATCGCCGACACAATAATCCAAACCGGTAATAAGATGAAAACACTCGCGATAAAATACACACTCATGATAAAAAAACTTTAAACTTTAACACATTATCAATACTAGAAGAAAGTTGGAATAACACCAAGCAATGAAAAATATTATCACACAAGTGCACGTCACCCAGCTCCACGAAATGTCCAAACACTCCATTCTTTAATAACTCCAATTGAGAGACACTCAAAAAGAACATAATCAAATTCTTAAATTGAAAATCACCACTCCACATTGCAAGTCCTTCAAACCAATGTTCAAACTTAAGCAAAGAATTGTCATCCTATAAAAGAAAATTAATATAAAAAAAGTCAAAATTTTATATAAGAATAAACCAAAATAAAAATAAAATCATTGAACTTTATATTCAAAAGTTGATCAAAACTCTAAATTAAGGCATACCTTTAGAAATTCAAAAAGTTAATCAAAACTTTGCCTTAAGGCAGAAATTTAGAATCTGAAAGTTGAACTAAACTCTGCCTTAAGGCATAAATTTAGAATCCAATAGTTACACAAATTCTGCCATAAGGCATAACTTCAGATTTCAAAAGCTACACAAAAAATCTGCCTTAAAGGCAAAACTTTAGAATCCAAAAGTAGGACTAAACTCTGCCTTAGGGCATAACTTTAGAATCCAAAAATTGACATAAACTCGGGTAGACCTTTAGAATAAAAAAGTTACATAAAAGATTGCCTTTAAGCCATAACTTTAGAATAAAAGTTTTTCTTTTTATTTTTTTAAAAGAAAATAATTAACATGTACTATATCAGTTTCTTGACCGTTACACAAACCAAAAATCTACTGCATCATAGAACAAAGAGATCAGTTTACAAAAAATATGCCGGAACATGCCTAAAGTTCAGTTTAAACAAAACAAATTATGTCTCCTCCTAATTTACAAAAACTATGTCGGGTAACGAAAAACTTTCAGTTTAAAAAATGACATAGGTTTTTGCAATCAAAATCTAAAAGCCATACTCCAGCTAAAGGCATCAGGTTCAATGTATTTAGACATACAAAATCATCAGATTGCGCTCTGTCTAAATACATAACTTTAGATAAAAGAAAGATAATCAAACTATATCTTAAGACATATTAACTCTGTCTTAAGACATCGCTTCAAAATTCAGAATTTAATAACCCTCTGCCTTAAAGACATAACTTCAGATTTCAAAATCTTAATAATAAACTAAGCTTTAAGATATAACTTCAGGTTACAAAAATTAAAGAATTTAAACATATCAAAACCTATACTAATAAGTATTAGATTAATCAAACTCTGCCTTAAGGCTCCAAAAAATTAATGAAACTCTACCTTAAGGTATAACTTTAAATTGCAAAAATTAAAGAATTTAACAAAATAAAAACTACACTAAACAATCAGAAAGAATCAACTACATAAAACAAATAAACTTCATTGATTAATTATGTCGGAATAGGCTTAAGTTCAACTTCATAAACCAAAAAATCATGCCCGGAGAGACCTTATTTGCCTTAAACAAACACATACTCTTCATAAAAAAAACAACAAACTATGCATTGAACAAGGTATACCGGAGAAGGAATATTCAGTCACATACAAAGAAATACTAAGTCATCAAAAAAATCAACACTACGAAGATTCACCACAACATAGACAAATAAAATATTAGATTAATCAAACTATGCCTTAAGGCAGACCTTAGGTTCCAAAAAATTAATGAAACTCTACCTTAAGGTATAACTTTAAATTGCAAAAATCAAGGAATTCAACAAAATAAAAACTACACTAAACAATCGGAAATGATCAACTACATAAAACAAATAAAATTCATTGATTAATTATGCCGGAATAGGCCTAAGTTCAACTTCATAAACCAAAAAATCATACCCGGAGAGACCTAATTTGCCTCAAACAAACACATAGACAAGGTATACACAAATCAAAATCCGCAAAAATAACATAGCAACAACATATATTAAAAATACAAATCGATTGACCTGCAATTAACAAATCGATTCACAATGAATGAATAAAACCTAAACTTTTCCCTAATGAATGAAATTCGAAACAAAGAGGGTGTTTGAATTGTCTTATTTTAAGTATTTTTTGGATTTTAAACTCTTTTCTACTTTTGAGGTGCTCGAGTGAGATAAAAAGTATTTTTAAGCACTTACTTTTAGGCTAAAAGGTACAAAAATAAATCAAAAACCAAAAGTTAGGTATGACCAACTTATGACTTTTAGCTTTTAGCTTATAAGCTACTTTTAAAAAGTCAATTCAAACACCCTCAAAATATGAAACTTATAGAGAGCAATTACGAGCAGAGAAATTGAATTCGTACCTAAATTTTCTTACAAAGAGAACACACGAGAGACTTACACAAAGAAATCGCAAAAAAAACTAAAATAACAAAGGGGAAAGGCTTCGCGCATGCAAGGAGTAAAATCATCCACAAAATTCATTAAAAATGCGGAGGGCCATAAATTAAAGACCAGCGAAACGAATGGCAAAAATAAAGACGGCGCATTTGAAGAACAATCCACGCAAAGAGTTTTTTCAGGCCCCAATAACAGACCAACCAGTCTATCGGCCCAGTTGTAAATTATGCGTCTCTATAGGCTCTAAAGCTGAATTCTTTTAAGTTCTAGCAGCTACTTTAATGAATACTGGCTTCATTTAATTTGGGGTGAAAATTATATTTCCTTTTCTTAATTAACATAAAATATTCACATTACAATATGTTTAAATTCCGTGTACAAGTAATACCGTAATGTCTAAAAGATTGGTTTCATCATGATAATGAATTGTTTTTTATATCTTTACTTATACTTATTATTAGAAGCAATGTTAGATGTTATGAATGTTCACAAAACAAATCCTTATAATATATTATTGGATATTTCTTAGCTCGTAGACAAAGTGTTCTTCCACTTGCTTTAAAATAAGGGAAATATCCATGTATACTTTATCGGAGGCAGATTTAAAATTTAAAGTGTATAGATTCTGAAATTTATTATCTGTCCATATATCAAAATTAGTGAGTACTACCGGATCCGTGCTTTTCATACTAGCTTCGCCGTGACTGTATTTGATCTTTTTCTTTGCATTACTGTACATAATTTATTTTCATGTCTTGAATATGTAACTTACAATTCATCAATAGAACAATTTTATTATTATACGAACAATGGTCATTTTGGAAAAATCACATGATCAAATAGCAAAATGAAACGTTTTGAAAGGGACATATCGAGTGAATTATTAATTATAACAGCAATGTCGAATGACCAGTTTAAATCATCTGTAATTTTCTCGTCCTATTTCACGTAACAATTATTTTCTTCCTTTTTGTTTTCTTGTGACATGTGCCATTGCTAAAAGAAAGGGTAACATAATCAATAGTACACTGATTTTTACAAGACGTAACAACCAATTATGTCTTGTCATGTGTTGATTTTTTAAGGTTTGGGGGTGGGGTGGGGTGGGGTTGGGGGTGTAGGGTTGAAGTCACTTTCACAATAATGGACCATAAGGCTGAAAATGAGATGACACACATGATATTAAATGGTGATGGGGAAATTTATCCTCAAGCTGTACCAGTAAACAGCTAGACCCTCTGTGGCCTCATAAATATGTACTATTTTGTTACTACTACTTCAATTTCAATATCATCGAAATTCAGCATAGTTTTTGGATAACGTACGTATGGACCAGATACCATAAAAGGAAATTTGTTCCTCTATATTTTCTTTCTTTTTCTTGAAAGAAATAATTTTTTAATTATTTTTATTGATTGAAAGACTATATATACAAGTTACATATTTTTATAATAGAAGAATCATATTTCTATTCTACTCTTAAAATCTTATTCTACTTGAATATTAAATATACAATTATGGTAATACAAATATTATGGCAAGTGTACAATATTAATTAGACTACAACATTACCTAAATTAGGAGACTAAATTATATCCTATGTACCGTGTATATTTAACACTTACGTTGTTTCACTATTCCTCCAGAAATATGACACAGCGTGTCAAAGTGGAGCGCCAATGTTAGGTGTTCCACAAGGAGGTTCAATTGAATTATGCTGCGTAAAAACATTTTTTAAAACTTATGTATAGACAATTGAATGTGGGTTAAAAAATTACTTTAAATCACATGTTTAAATATATATAGATGTGGGGTGTGTTTGGTAGGTCTAATATTTTTTTCCAGAAAAATAAGTTTCTTAAAATAAGAAAAATGATTTTGCTAGTATAAGTACGTAGAGAAAACGAGTAATGACATTTCAAGCTCATTGCCTCCGCACTACCCCCAAATGCCAATGTCCCCCCTCTTTACCACCCCACCTCGGAACTCACACTCCCTACCCGCCCCCCTCATAATATTTTTCTAGATTATTTATAAACGCATATGGGTTAATAGGGTCTATCGAAAACAGTCCATCTACCCACAAAAAGATAGGAGTGAGGTCTACGTATATTCTACCCTCTCTAGACCCCACTTGTGAGATTACACTGGATATATTGTTATTATTGTGTACGAGTTAATATTTTTTTACTTGCTTATCGAACATCAGAAACTAAATAAGATTTTTCAGGAAAACATTTTTCATCAAAAATATTTTCCTTCTAACTAAACACACCCATAAATTTTATTTTAAACCCCTTTTATATTCTGGGAGAAATGGATTTTTGGCTCTTTATAAACTTTTTTAGTTTTATGACTCTTTTACAAGAGATCTTCATTTGTTATACATAAGAGATTTGAAAAAACACATAAGAGATCTAAAAAAGTCATTTTATTCTATTCAAATTGTAAGAGGGCGAGAGATCTCATTTCCTCGTATATTCCTGGCTCCACGCTTCACTGTCGTCAGCTTGCTTAAACGAGCCAATTGCGTTGTTAATTAGATTGTTCGGAAAAGGGCCAAAGTTGCCCTCAAACTATTCGAAATAGCTCATATTTACCCTCCGTTTGTTTTGGTACCGAAATTACCCTTTTCGTCTATGTTTTGGACCACAAATGCTCTTAAACCATTAGTCTTGCCACTGGAGCTGACATGGCAGTCCAACTAGGTTAGATTTGTTGATATGACCGTACAATTAGGCAGTCCAACATGGCAACCTTCCCCCTTTATGTTTTATTCTTCCTTGTTGAACCCTAATCACAAAAAAAGAAATGAAAAAACTGAAATATACCAAAATAGTTCTTCCATTGTTCTTGTTTGAGTTGTTGTCCGAACTTTGAAATTTCAATTTCGAAGTGTACTGAAATTTGTTTGAATTAAGTTGTAGCTGTGTGTTGAAGAATCGAGTTCATTATTTAGGTTTTGGGTTCAACGAATCTCATGATGAATTTAATTCAAATGGTTTGTTGGAAAACTAGTGTCGCCATTCTTTGTGTGTCAAATTAAAATAGCTACTAATTTGAATCTTGTTGATGAAATTTTTTAGTTGTTGTTGGGTTCTTGAAGTGCAAAAATATTGTGTCGGATTTGAAGAGATTTAATTATATATTACTGTAAATTGATTGTGTATTGCCATTGAAGTTGAAAATTGAACTTTAACAACTGATTTCGTGATTTGAAGATTTGAGCTTAAAAAAACTCCATAAAAGAGTTCTTAAAAACTTGAAAATCTAAAAATGAATTTTGTGAATTTATGATTGGTTTGATCAAAATCTTGTTTGGGTTGATGTTGTGAAGCTATGAGTGTTAAGCGAGAAATGAGAGATAATCAGCTAAAAATTTAGATCAAACGAATCATAAATTCAAAAAAACAAGAACAATGGAGTTTTTAAAATCCAATCATAAACCTTAGTAAACTTTAGATGAAACTAATCAAGAACTATTTTGGTAATTTTTAGAATTTTTTGATTTCTTTTTTGTGATTAGGATTCAACAAGAAAGAACAAAGAATAAATTTTTTTCCATGTTGGACTGCTTAATTGGACGGTCATGTCAGCAAAGTTAACCTAATTGGACTACCATGTCAGCTCCAGTGACAAGGCTAACGGTTTATGGACATTTGTGATCCAAAACATAGATGGCAGGGGTAATTTTGATAGCAAAAATAAACGGAGGATAAAAGTGAGCTATTTTGAATAGTTGGAGGGCAATTTTAACCCTTTTTCGTAGATTGTTGGTCTTTGATGATTGTAAGTTACGTATCTTGGTACCAAGATTTGCACATGCTTGCGATATATCTTGTCCAAGCCACACAAATGGTATAAGTAGTATTGCATGGACAATGAGAATCCCATGACAAGTAGACCATTCATATATAGCTGTCAATTGCGGACCTACTCTATATATGTGACTCCATCACTGCAGGTGTCAAGCTGGTATCGTGGCTGTAGCGGAACAAATCACTGTGTTAACACTTAATTAATAGTAGCAATTGCGCATGCACTTGCATTATATGGCTTGGCACATTCACTATTAATTCTGAAAAAACGATGTTATACATTTTACTTTGCCACCTCAATACATGCTTTGCATCAATTAGTTACTAATCATTCATTCTCAAGATGACTTAGCTTGCAGGTTAAATCTGTTAGAAAATCAACTTTCAATTCATACTCACTTTATTTTCCTGAGAATAAAGGTAAATTCAGAATTTAAATTCCATACTAGCTCCCCTCTCCTTGTAACATAATTAAGTTACATAACATGGCCAAGCTGAAATGTAGACGGTATACTTATGTATATCGTGTATATTGAGTGTATATATGGCCACTGTTATGCCCACAGTTTGGGCTAATAATTTGGTATTGTTTGTTGTAATATTTTAGTGTAAATATTACATTATTAGAATTGTACATTTACCATAATTGTATAGTTAATGTCCTGTTGGGAGATTATACTCTATTGTACTTTATAATGCAGTGCGGGAAGTATATTACTATTATAAGTATTCGAAAGGATAAACAAAGATTCAATAATTCAACTAGAAATCTGAAATTACAATTGTTGCACAAGAAAAACTGGAAACTGTTTTTGCTGAGTCGAGTGTGGCACTCTGTCCTTAAGACAATATTGCCCCGTATGTATCCTTTATAAATCTGGACAATTTGTCTCCCAAGATAAAACAGCAATGGAACACTTGAGCAAAGGAAACTCAAGTGCTACCGTGAAGAATATTGAGTAACGAAATGATGCTTGGAAGTTGTAGGAAGAAGAGATTTCTGCTTGTGTATTTTCGTGTATATCAAGTGTTTAGTGTTAGTTCTCAACAATGGTGTAAGGGGGTGTTTATATACGTGAGGGAGGGACTGAAAACTGCCTCCATAACAACCAAATAATGGCCATTATGGAGGTAGTAAAGTCACCAACATAAATGGTGAAAGACCAACGGATTGGCCATTTATAGGAGGAGTAATTCAGCCAAAATAAATGACTGAATTGAGTGCTTGGCGTTTCTGCTTTGATTGTCCAAATTCTGACTTTCTGGAAACTTCAGGGACTAAACTGTACATCTGAAAGAATTCTGGTCCAAACTGGACATCTGAAACTTCTGGGATCAAACTGTACTTTTGACAAAGTTTTCTGGCCCAAAAAAATAATATCAGAAGACCCACAGCCCACAGCCGAGAACCCGAGAACCCGAGAACCGGTCCCAAACCCCAAACCAATTTCGAGTCTTATATACACAACAATTCTTTCTTCCTCTACCGATGAGGGAGAATTGAACACAATACCACACTTTTCCATGCTTCAAACACCTCACTTCGTGAACCAATATCTCTTTCATTTCTCAATGAAATTTGACGATTCTTGGCCCTACGGTTATCTACGTACTTAGTAGATCATGTATGTGTGAAGAATCGGATTCTCCAACATACGTAACACTAGTGTTTAAGCCGTTAAAGTTGGTCGGTCGCAACTTCCGCCAAAGGCTAATTTCCAACAATCCCCTCTTGAAAGAGATTTTGGCGCACTCACATGGTGTCTTTTCATTTCCAGCAATATTTCAGCGGACCGATGTTGCATAAGGAGAGGTAGCTTCAGCTTTGAACCTTCCATAGTTAAGTACCATCGGACTTACTTACTGTGCGGTGAACGTGATGTCTTGAACCGTCAGTGTTTAGTGTAAGTCAAGTCAATGGTACCAACACAACAAATTCCCTTACTCTCTTCTTCGTAATGTTTTGTCAGTTTTGGCCATGGACAACGTCTTGGATTCTTAAGTGCGTTCATTTGAGGTTGCCCGTCCTCGCACTTAAATAGGTGGTCTCCTACAAGGTATCCTGCTATACCCCACTTCACAAGTGTTAGGAACCATTAAAAGTTTCCCAAATACCTAACCTCAACTTGTTGAGGATCATTACAGGTTTTGAAAACTTAACCTTTACCCATACTGCAGATAACACTTAACGTCTATCGCGGGAACGGCTTTGGATTTGGTGTTTCTTTTCAGAAATCACTATCCGAAGTGCTCATGCTTCCACTGAAGCGATCAACTGAACCTTTACAACTTAGTATTCCCATTGAACCAAATTATTGGGATCTCCAGTTAGTAAGGTTGGGTTACCACTGTATTGGTCCGTATATTTTGGGTTTTAAGCCCATTCCCCTAGACAGGCAGAACACTTGATCTCTGGGTAGTCCCTTAGTTAGTAAATAAGGAGGTGACACCCGTGATGATCAACTGCCATACGGTCTTATGTCTCCGACAGATCCTGACAGATATGTCCAGACGCCGTCATCCGTGTCCTTCCTAAAGCCGACCGGCTAGCCATAGTGTATAACTGCTGAAGGCACGGGTTTCTCAAAATAAGGGACGTCCTCTAAGGAGTCATGAAGTTACTCAACTACTTTCATGCTTTGTATAAAGCGATAAACTCCGATACCATCATGAATCGGTCGATGCAAGTTTGCTTAGAGGTTTTTCCAAGATCCACCATACACATTTACTTGTGGCTTTGGTGTTCTTCAGATCGATGTCCAGCTTTGCATCAACGTGTTCTCCCGTAACCAGCTGGACATCCGTAATACTATAATCCGTAGATAAGCGAATAATTCAGATATCGTCATATCCGACTTAACGCCTTCTATTGATCATGTAATAAGATCATCAGTGAAACTTAGTTCAACTGATCTTTTTGTAGAACGATACCAGGTCGGTTGTAGTGTGTACAATACATTGAACTACACATGACATGTGCATATCGCTCCTTGTCTATGGGTGCACCATGATTCCAATCAGTTCTATGATTCATATCCATTGGTGGCTTCAACGAGACTGTCAACTATCGACCAGTCCGTTAGATGTCTTAGAAATCCAATTCCTAATATGTCATCTGTGATACCCATATCTTTCCATATGACTTTTACTTTCAGACTGTTAATTCTCCAACTGTTGGCTTTCTAACTTTAGAGTCAATGTTTCTGTGGTCAGATTCATTATTTCTGTTTTATCTGAAACTTTCAGGACCAAAATGTAAACATTTCAGGGACCAAAATGAAAGTTCAGAAAGAAGCCCAACAGTCCAGAAAACCAACTTTGATTCTCTTCTTCCAACTCTCCGGTTGGGAAGGTTGTTTCAACATTCATGCCACGCAAGACTGCAATGGCCCATGATGTTAAGCTACTCCCAGGAGAGCACATGTACAAGTAGCCGAGGCTTTGAACTCGTCAGTAGATCCATCTACTTTGTACTCACTTTTGAGTATCCTTTTTCACAACCCAAAGGTTCTTTTCCCGGAGGAAGATCAGTCATTACGCAAGTATGGTTCTATATGAGGAAAACTATTTCTCTCTTTGTAGCTTCTTTCCAAAGCAGCGCTTTTGGAGATGACAATTATTTGTTAATTGTCCATGGTTCATTTTTAACCATACACGCTAGAAGGACTGGAACAAGTTTTTGTCCCCTTCTTTGCTCCGTCTCGGTTCAACATCTAGAATCCCTGAGTTCTGCAGATCTAGAATATTACGTTTCGGATAGCCAGCAACTTTCGAGTCCTGTAGATGTGGAACGTCTAGTTCCGGACAGTCAGGCCCTCGCGGGTTCTTGTTAACCTTGAGCAGTTACTCCTTTTTCCTTTTTCAAGGAAAGTTATCTTCTAAGAATTCAGCATTCTTTGACGCCAAGAGGCGATAAGCACTACTGTTATTTGCAGATCCAGTGGATATGCAATCTACAGCTTTATGTACGAAACCACCTCACATCACAACATTTGTATGTGAGATCCTTTCCATGTCTCACACGGAGGGTTATCCTTATCCTTATGCGGAGTTCTGTTGAGAATCGCATTAGCGGTAAGGATCGCATTGCCCCACATAATTTGGGTGTACGGGTTTGTGCTTGGCTAACACCGTTAGACTGAGGTGAGTAATGAACATTCATTTAATGAACGATGCTTCACATTATCCCCCTCTATCGCTATGAATTTCGCAATCCATAGGCTTAGTTGATTTCCAACTTCTGCTTTGTAGCGCTTGTCCGCTTCAACAACTTCATCTTTGCTGTTCAACAAACAAAGGATTTCATACATTGTACCATCATCAATGAAGATCACAACGTACTTGTCTCCCCCCTCTATTTTGTATGAACTTTAAATCACCCAAGTAGGTGTGACTAAGTTCTAGAGGAGCGGTGCTTCTTTCGCTATTCCCTTGACGGAATTTGTAAAGGTGATTTTGCCTCTTCGCCTACCTCACATTCATTTTGAGGGTTTATGTCGAAAGAAGGCAACAATCTCAACTTCGCTAGCTTTTGAATGACTTGCTATTTAACGTGTCTTAATCTATGATGACATAGATACACAGATTACAAATATATCATTTATTCAGCTACAGACATATTGTACCATTCTTAGTTATTACAGACCTGTTGGAGTAGTCTCAAACCAGCTTGACCAACATCGTCCCTTAAACCAAGTTAGGAACATGTAACACCTCTTTTTAGAGTGATCTCATTCCTTGAAGTCATATTGAGGACAACTTCTCCAGCCCTTTTGATTTTAGAGGTAGCGTTGCTTCACATGAACAACCTCTTGCCCGTGGTTAGGGCGTAACTGGATCATATGTGATCTGGATACTCTGGCCCACTGCAGTTGCTTTGCAGACTAAGTGTCCAATTTCTTTTCTGCCTTTCCTTAGGCCTTCAGATCATTTCAGACCTGGAAACTCTGACCCACCTTACTATGTGTCCATTACTTTTCCTATGAAATGAATTCTGGCCCCACTCCAGTCGCCCGGAGGCTTTATATGACTAAGTGTCCAATATCATCATATCAAAGGAATTTTGGACCACTCCAGTCGCCCGAAGGCTTTGTATGACTGAGTGTCCAATATCATCCTATCAAAGGAATTTTGGCCCACTCCAGTCGCCCGGAGGCTTTGTATGACTGAGTGTCCAATAACATCCTATGAAGGATCTTCTGCCAAATAATATGACAGGTTCAACGTCATTAACTTTTAGACTTCTTCCGTTATGATTGGTGCCCAGATAATTCTTGGCGCTTACTTAAGTGTGGTAACGATTTGCATGATCAATGGATCTTTCTCCCTCGTATGTGCGAACATACTTTACACACTTTAATAATTACACTTAAAAGAACAGATCTTTTTTTAAGTCGTTTACAAAATCCAATCTATAAACGGAAAAGAAGATGAGATTAAACTTCTGATTTGTTAAAGCGTAAGGAATATAAATTGTTTTCATATTCCTCCTTACTTTAATCCATTTTTAATCAGACATCATTTAATCTTTATTCTTGACAAATAAGAAAAATACTTATCATTTAATCTTTATTCTTGACAGGTAAGAAAAATACTTATCCCAATTTCGAATTCTGGCTCACTTCAGTCACTTCATCAGACTGAGTGTCCATTTCTTTCTCACCATTATTCGGATCTTTTGTCTGGGACAGATATAGGCCTTCTGCTGCAAGATAGAATAACATCTTCAGTTTTCTCCTCTTGTCCCAGTTGACATCCTCAGGCTCTCGTGAGCGCTTGCTCCCACCAGTCTTGGTAGCGGTGACACCATGAACACGTTCATCATCATCACTCTCTTCTACCAGAAAACCATTGCCATATCCAGATTTTGTCACACAATATTTGACCGACATCTTTCGAACACTAATAGTAATACGGGGCAATATTGTCTTAAGTTGTTGGGAGATTTTACTCTATTGTACTTTATAATGCAGTACGGGAAGTATATTACTATTACAAGTATTCGAAAGGATAAACAAAGATTCAATAATTCAACTAGAAATCTAAAATTACAATTGTTGCATAAGAAAAACTGGAAACTATTTTTGCTGAGTCGAGTGTGGCACTCTGTCCTTATGACAAAATTGCCCCGTATGTATCCTTTATACGTCCTGGACAATTTGTCTCCCAAGATAAAACAGCAATGGAACACTTGAGCAAAGGAAACTCAAGTGCTACCGTGAAGAATATTGAGTAACGAAATGATGCTTGGAAGTTGTAGGAAGAAGAGATTTCTGCTTGTGTATTTTCGTGTATATCAAGTGTTTAGTGTTATTCCTCAACAATGGTGTAAGGGGGTGTTTATATAGGTGAGGGAGGGACTGAAAACTGCCTCCATAACAGCCAAATAATGGCCATTATGGAGGTAGTAAAGTCACCAACATAAATGGTGAAAGACCAACGGATTGGCCATTTATAGGAGGAGTAATTCAGCCAAAATAAATGGCTGAATTGAGTGCTTGGCGTTTCTGCTTTGACTGTCCAAATTCTGACTTTCTGGAAACTTCAGGGACCAAACTGTACATCTGAAAGAATTCTGGTCCAAACTGTATATCTGAAACTTCTGGGATCAAACTGTACTTTTGACAAAGTTTTCTGGCCCAAAAAAATAATATCAGAAGACCCACAGCCCACAGCCGAGAACCCGAGAACCCGAGAACCGGTCCCAAACCCCAAACCAATTTCGAGTCTTATATACACAACAATTCTTTCTTCCTCTACCGATGAGGGAGAATTGAACACAATACCACACTTTTCCATGCTTCAAACACCTCACTTCGAGAGCAAATATCTCTTTCATTTCTCAGTGTAATTTGTCCATTCTTGGCCCTACGGTTATCTACGTACTTAGTAGATCATGCATGTGTGAAGAACCGGATTCTCCAACATACGTAACACTAGTGTTTAAGCCGTTAAAGTTGGTCGGTCGCAACTCCCGCCAAAGGCTAATTTCCAACATGTCCAAGTAGAATAAGGTTTTAGGAATAGAATAGGAATATAATTTTTCTATTATGGAATTGTAAATTGTATATATATACTCTTTCATTAATGAGAATAATCAAGAGATTATTTGTTTCACTCTTCAAACATGATTATACAAAAATTGACTATTTCGATTCTTTGTCTTGTAGGTATCGCTCATTGATCTGTGGTACATGAAAATAGTCTCCCGACCCCCTCCCCCACCTTATTGAATATACATTTGGATGACAATTTTTTTCCAGTGATGATATCAAAATTTCATAACTGCAGTGAAATTTTCAGTTAATTTTATGTGGAAATTTATTCACTATAATAATAAAGTAAGTAATTTTTTGTCATATTAAAATAACTTAACTTTTTCCACTGTAATTGCAAAGTCACAGAATTATTCTTTATCACGTTAAAATTAACAGCAATTACTCATAACAACAATAAATTCACAAAACTATACCAACTATGAAAGTAAAGTCATTTCAACGGATTAAGTTATGTCGTTATAGTGAGTAAATTTCAATTTCCCTTATTCTAATGTGACAGAGCAGTATTGAAACTTTATTGTCGTGATAAATAAAGTTGAACAATTTACATGTTAAATTAACTCGCGAAATTTAAGATGATATTTTAACCTAAAAATTTGGAGGAGGCCCCCCCTCCCTCCTCCCCCCCCCCCCCAAAAAAAAGAAGGGTTCATGAACCAATTTACAAGTAAAATAGTAATGAATGCTAAAGTTCCAAGGATCACAAATTGACTTCTCGTTAAGTTATTTATCTTGTATCATTGAAAAGATTAACGGTTACTGAAGGAAGTGAAATTACTTCCACTGCGTCACATCAGATGTTCGGATAATTACCTTCACGTCCTAGATGGGTGATTTACAAGAATGATTTTAGAGGTAATTTTTTTTAACTATTAACCAGATATCTCGTGGCCGTAAGTGTGTAGATACTCAATTTTAAAACCACCATTTAAGTCATATCTGCACTAGGTAAAAAAAATATATCAGTATATCCACTTTAAAACAATTTTAAACATGCAGTGTTTGAAGTTAGACTTGACACGAATAAAAAATCTAAAATTTCATATGATTGAAGTTTATATATATATAGTTGAAGTTAAGTCATTTTTGCTTATATTTCAGACACATACAACTTAAGTTGACTTATGTTTGCTTGAACTTTAGTCATATATGATTGAACTCAATCATTTCTTCCGAAAGTTCAAGTACATATGACTGAAGTTGAGATATTTTTATCTGAATTTTAGTCACACAAAACTTAATATTTTGCCTCAAGTCAGGCTTAATATAGTCCACACGTCTTGAAATTGTTTGAAAGTTAATAGACGTGCAAAAATTTAAAAAGATTGAATACAAATTTAATTAATGTGTATGTTCAAAAAGGGTACCCATATATTTTTTTTTACATATACCTTCCCTATTTCCTTCAATGTAGGACTTGGTGCTATATACCAAAAGGGAAAAGAGAAGCAAAGGAAGGGAGGGAAATTCAAAGTATGGAAAGTATAAAGGCCATCTTTGTCTTTGAGGGTCTAAAATGTTAACTACTATTTCTCTTATCTTACTTTTTTTTAATTGGTTTGTCAGGTTAATATTTTTTTATATTTAAAAATAATTTAATTTTTTAAAATAATTTACGATCACACAAATATATAATATTTATTTTAGATTTCAAAAATATTTCTTAATTTCGAGGAGAGTACTACTTTTCTACTGGATATGAGAGAGCGCCTGAAGACAAAAAGTCAGAGTCTCATTTTCAGTAAAAAAAATGTTGCTACTGCTAGAAATAGCGGTCACAATTTTGCAACATGGCACTCTTCGTTGTCCCTTTTTCTTCTGTGAACGTTATCTTCCCAACATCTGCTATTTCTGGTTCTTAATCTCTTCACTGTCACATTACAACTACTTCAAACACTAGCTTGTTCTGCAAAATTAGTAACATGTACCCTCTGTTCATCTAATCTCACCACATTTCAGGTAATTCTCCCTCTTAATTTAATACCCTTTGCCTTCAGACTTCAGAGACTTTGTATATTCAGGTTCTTCTCAATCTTTATTGAACACCCTTATCAGTTAGTTGCCTAATTTATCTAAGCATTTATGCTCAGTTAGTTCCTTGGTTTAAGTTGATGAGTTGTGTTGTTTATATGGAGATACATGATATGTGTACTTGAATTACATTGCAGAAACTGATAGGACAGTCTTTTTGGCGGTCAATGATCACTATTTTTGTAGTTCTATGTGTTGCATGAAGTTTTGTTGAGGAGTGTTTTTATATTTGAGTTGTGGGTTGAAATTGACATTTCAGTTCTATTGTGTTTCTGTGTGTTAATCCTTTAGAGACTCTGCTTGCTGATTTGTAAAAGCTAGAGGTAAATGATTTAGTTGAAAACTTTTGGCTGTTTTGATGTTACTAGGTTGTGTTTGAGTACTTTCTGTGCTTTAAGGAGCAGAAATGGACTCATCAAGTTCTGGTTATAAAGACGAACGGAGATCACTTGATGTCTTTGACCCAGCATTGACTCGTGAAGGTGCAAAGCTGTCTAGTAGTAGTAGTAGAAATGAGGGTATTAATGTGCAAGAACTTTCAATGAAAGGGAAGGAATCTAGCAGTACAACAGGAACAGACAAGCAAATGAGCAAGTGGATGGCTTTTGACCCCAATGGAAATGGCCCAAGTGAAACTATCATATCAGAGAGGGCTGCAGAGTGGGGATTGACTGTGAGGACAGATGTTGGAGAAGGTAGCTTTCATGCAATTAGCAGAAGTGGACAAAATTCATTTGCAGATGGAGAAAGAAGCAAGTATTCAGTTGAATCAACAAGGACATCTGAGGAGTCATATCGTGGAGCTGAATTTCCAAGAGTGTCTCAGGAGCTGAAGGATGCCTTAGCGACACTGCAACAGACATTTGTCGTATCTGATGCCACAAAACCGGATTGCCCTATTGTTTATGCCAGTAGTGGATTCTTTACTATGACTGGTTATTCTTCAAAAGAGATTGTTGGAAGGAATTGGTGAGAGTTTTTCGCTTATCCTATTGCTTTCGCATGTGAATTTTGGCAATTTATGTAGTATATCTAGGCACCTTTAGTAGACTAGTGATAAGACTCAAATATCGTCCTTACATTTTGTTCAATCCTTATGTAGCTTAGAAGTTGTGAGAATGGAATGTTTAAGGTAAACGTTTGTGTATGGACCTCTTTGATCAATATGTAAGAAACTTGAACTGGTAAAATTGCAGGACCTTAACTGGAAAGTTCATACAAATGGTCCTTATTGTTGATCAATAATTCATGTCTCCTGTCATTAAATATAGGAGGTAGCTAGATATCTGTTTCAAACTTTGATAGGAGCCTTTTGCGAAGATCGGAATTAAAGGTTTCAATTAAAAGACAGTGATCTGCTGCATGAAGTTAAACTATTTGTCCCAGTTTTGTCCTTGTAGCTTGAGACAGCTTTTCAAGTGCTGACGGGGAACAATAGTCCCAACCATAAGTTTCTTGTTGCTTCGTTGTTTTTCATTATTTTTATATTCTTCTGATCCTGATAGTGCAAGAGTCTTAGGTTTTTACTTTCAGCAGTATTCACTGATTTGTACTTCTTTGATGATATGGATGCTGTAAAAGAAGTTGAAGATGACCTTGACTTGTTTGATGCAGTCGTTTCCTACAGGGAAAAGATACAGACCAGAAAGAAGTAGAAAAAATCCGAGAAGCTGTGAAAACAGGGAAAAGCTACTGTGGAAGGCTCTTGAACTACAAGAAGAATGGCACTCATTTTTGGAACCTGCTAACCATCACCCCTATAAAAGATGACAGTGGAAAGACAATCAAGTTTATAGGGTAAAGATGCTTCTGTCCCTATTGTTGCTAAAGTAAATACTTGGGTGACTATGTCAGCTTGAATTCAGTTTAAATCTTAAATCTACCTCATTTGTCATCCTCTATTTGGCCAGTACTTTAAGCATTTGTGATTTCAGATGCTTCTTCTTGAGATTAGTATGGTGCCTCATTATTCAGCTTGTTTAAGTAGTTCAACTTGACATATATGTTTTGGCTTCTAAAAGATACGATAAAATGTTTTGCCTGACTATTCCATTTACAATATTGGCAATATATACACAGTGATACAAGCTGATATTATGCTAATCATATCACTAATTTGTGCTAATTATATCTCTAATCATATCACTAATTTGTGCTAATCATATCTCTAATCAAATCACTAATTTGTGCTATCAAATCACTAAATACATACACAGATTCTTATACAGAATATACACAGATCTTCTGTGTATATTTCTTATACAGAATATACACAGATTCTTATACAGAATATACACAGATTCTTCTGTGTATATTTCTAATAAACCCCTTTAGTCTAAACGGGAGGTTTGCGTACATTGAGACTATCTCGAAAATCATCAAAGAGTTGCAGCGGGAGTCCTAGATATCGGCAATTTGATAGCGTGAAGGAACATGTAGGACTCGTACTTGACCACGAGCGACTTTCTCACGTACGAAGTGTATATCCATTTCAATATGTTTAGTGCGTTGATGTTGAACTGAGTTTCCTGAAAGATATACCGCACTAATATTGTCACAATATACCCATGTTGCTTTTGTAACTAGACAATGAAGTTCCAAAAGTAAGTTCCGAATCCAGCAAGATACAGAGATGACATTAGCCACCCCTCGATATTCGGCCTCAACGCTGGATCGAGACAAGGTAGGCTGCCTTTTTGCAGACCAAGATATCAAGTTATCTCCAAGATAGACACAATAACCAGAAGTTGATCGTCTAGTGTCCGGACATCCACCCCAGTCTGCGTCAATGTATGAGATGAGTTTACTGATCGAAGAGGGGTAAATATGAAGACCAAATTCGAGAGTACCCTGAATATAGTGAATGATTCGCTTCAAGGCGGCCATGTGTTGGGTTCTTGGGTCGTGCATAAATAAACATACTTGTTGAACCGCATATGAGATATTTGGTCTTGTAAATGTCAAATATTGTAAGGCACCGGCTAAACTACGATGCTCAGTTGGATCATGGTAGGGATTACCTGAGGAAATACTGAGTTTTGCTTTCGTGTCTACCGATGTAGGAGATGATTTGCAGGAAAACATACCGGCCCGTTCAATAATTTCTTTTGCATATTTCTTTTGTGAAAGAAATAAACCACCTGAATGTCGGGTGACAGAGATACCCAAAAAATAGCTTAGTAGACCCAAGTCTTTCATAGCAAATTCAGAACCAAGTTTAGACATGATGGATTGTCGAAGGGTATCTGAAAAAGAAGCCAGTATGATATCATCCACATAAAGAAGAATATATGCCATAGTTGTGTCGCGACGATAAATAAATAGAGAATGATCTGAAGTGTTGTGAGAGAAACCCAGTGTAGCCACATAATCAGCAAAACGCTGGTACCAAGCACGAGGAGCTTGCTTAAGCCCGTATAGAGATTTTTTGAGCAAGCATACATAATCAGGATGTTGAGGATCACGAAAACCCGGTGGTTGATGCATATAAACAGTTTCATTGAGGTTTCCATGCAAGAAAGCATTTTTTACATCAAACTGAGTAAGACACCAGGATTTTGATAGTGCAATGCTAAGTACCGTCCGAATAGTTGCTGGTTTAACTATCGGACTGAAAGTTTCACCGCAATCTACACCAGTCTGTTGTCCTGCACCATTACCTACAAGGCGGGCTTTATGCCTCTCAAATGAGCCGTCAGATTTCTTTTTATGCCTGAAAATCCACAAACTTCGAATAATATTAGCATTAGATGGTCGTGGCACCAATTCCCACGTCTTATTTTTAATAAGAGCATCGTATTCATCTTTCATGGCCATTTTTCAATTATGATCGTTTAATGCATGAATGGAATTTGTGGGCAATGAAGAAATGGAATTTTTTATAGTAGTGTGAAGATTAAACAGTCTTCTAGGTTTAAAAATTCCATGTTGAGCTCTTGTGGTCATTTGAGAAGAATGGGGAGGATTTAGATGTGGGCTGATGTATTGTTGGGCGGGTGTCGTACTCTGCGGTGTGGACTGATTTGGCGTTGCCTGAATTTGGCTGGGGTGTGTTGAATTATTGTCTATTGGGCCTTCTGGTGATTGGACCAGTGTTGGTGGGGTAGAGGGGGTCCGAGTGGGAGAAATAGGAATGGCAGTGTCCTATTGTTGGGCTAACTCATGAGATGAAGGATGAGTTGGCATTTGTGATGAAGGATGAGTATGGTCCCCTAAATTTGGACTTTGAGATGTGGATGTAGGTTGTATAAGAGAGGGAGAGAGAGATAGGCATGCATCCAGAAACTCATAAGTTGAGGAATGAACATCATGTAATTTGGAAAAAGGAAAATGTTTCTCATAAAAAATTACATGTCTTGAAATAATTATTTTTCGACTCGATAAATCATAACATTTATAACCTCTATGATTTGTTGGATACCCCAAGAAAACACAAGGTGTTGATCTAGCTTGCAATTTATTTCGAGAACTCGAGGGAAGTAATGGATAGCATAAACACCCAAAGACCCGAAGATGAGAATACGATGAATCTTTTTGATAGAGAATTTTCGTGGGTGTTTGACATGCAAGCTTTTTGTTGGGAAGTATGTTGAGTAAATATGTAGTCATTTGTAGTGCATGAATCCAAAATGAAGGAGGTAGAGAGAAATGAGCAAGAAGAGTTCGGGTGAAATTATTTATGGTCCGGATTTTCCGTTCGGCTTTTCCATTTTGGGAAGATGTACGAGGGCAAGAAAATCTAAATCTCATTCCATGTTGTTCACAAAACTTTTGAAAGGGCTGTAAGATTGGAATAATTTCCCTTAGGGATTTTTTTCATTAATCACAATAAATATAGTTGTACAGAGGTTGATTCCTAATACAATAAGAATCTTAACTTACCTTAACTGGTTGATTCCTAATACAATAAGAATCCTAAGTTACCTTAAATATACATCTATCATAATTACAAATATATTGTGAATATTCGGAGAATATTCGCTAATACTCCCCCTCAGTCGGAGCGGGGGGAGGCCGAACGCTAAGGCTGGATCGGAAGTCGGTGAAGAGCTATCTCGGTAGTCCCTTTGTGAAAATATCTGCATACTGATAGGAGGAAGACACGTGTAATATTTTGACCTGACCAAGGGCAACCTTCTCTCGTACAAAGTGAATATCCATCTCAATATGCTTAGTTCGCTGATGTTGGACCGGATTGTGAGACATATAGATGGCAGATATGTTGTCACAATAGACTATAGACGCCTTTCGCAGTGGACACTGGAGCTCCAAAAGTAGATTTCGGAGCCAACAGATCTCAGCAACGACATTAGCAACTCCGCGATACTCTGCTTCAGCACTCAAACGGGATAGCGTGGCCTGCCGCTTGGCGGACCATGAAATAAGATTATCCCCAAGAAATACACAGTAGCCTGAGGTGGAGCGACGTGTGTCTGGGCATCCTGCCCAGTCTGCATCCGTGTAGGAGAGTAACTTGTTTGGGGTAGAGATGTAGTCCAAAGTCTAGTGTGCCCTTAACGTATCTGATAATACGTTTGAGGGCCGCAAAATAGGACTCTCGAGGGTCGTGCATAAACAGACACACCTGCTGAACGGCATATGCAATATCAAGCCTAGTGAATGTAAGATATTGAAGGGCATTTGCAAGGCTCCGATATAGAGTGGGATCAGAAACTGGCGCACCCTCATTGGCACTTAGCTTGGATTTCGAATCAACTGGAGTTGACATAATTTTACAATTTGCCATCTTAGCCCTGTACACTATCACTTCTTTATATTTGCGCTAACATAAGAACATATTAGCTGCAGATCTGGTCACTGTTATACCCAAGAAATAACTCAGCTTGCCCAAGTCAGTCATAGCAAATTCAGTTTTGAGTAGAGCAATGATTTCATTCTTCAAACCGTCAGAGGAGGCAGTAAGAACAATGTCATCCACATATAATAGCAAGTAAGCAGTGCTGCTACCTCGATGAAAAGTGAAGAGAGAGTTATCACACCTGCTACACACAAATCCGATCTGCATAAGATACCTGGCAAAGCGATCATACCAGGCGCGGGGTGCCTGTTTCAAGCCATACAATGATTTCCTGAGACGACACACAAACTGCGGAACTGCCGGATGGACAAAGCCAGGGGGCTAATGCATGTACACAGTTTCTTTCAAATCCCCATGAAGAAATGCATTCTTGACATCAAGCTGATGAATCGGCCAATGTATGCCCATAGCAATACTGAGAACAGTCCGAATAGTAGCCGGTTTAACAAGCGGACTGAGTGTCTCACCACAATCAATACCCTCCTGCTGATTAGTGCCATTGGCAATTAGTCTTGCCTTATACCGTTCCAAGTCACCACTGTCTCTGAACTTGTGACGAAATAGCCACATGCACCGGATAACATTCACACCGTCTGGTCTAGGTACCAAATCCCAAGTGTTCTGCTTGGTTAAAGCGTTAAACTCCTCGCACATGGCCGCATTCTAATTAGGGTCCAGTTTGGCTAGTTTTGGATTTTTTTGGAATGAGTGATAAGGTTTGTGTGGAGAGGTTGAAGTGAACCTTGGGTTTGAAGATCTCGTGTTGGGCACGAGTCTCCATGCGGTGGGTAGGCAGCAGTGGGAGGTCTGGATTGGGAGGCTGCAGACTTACGGGTTATGGAGGCAGCAGTGCTGCTGGAGGTGCATGAGACGTGGCTGGAGGCAGCAAGGGTATTGGGGGGTGTTCGACCGAGAGCAGGGAGTTGTTTGGTCGGAGATGGTACCGGACAGTGGCGGGGATGGAGTTGCAGGCTCTGTCGGAACAGTGGGTTGCTGGTGGTATAGATTGGATTGCCGGGGACAGACTCGGTTCATCGAGAAAGGTGTAATCGGTGGTCTGAAATTTTTAGAGATTTGAAAAGGGAAAGGTCGTCTCGTCAAAGGTGACGTGACGGGAGACGATTATTTTGCGAGTGCCAATGTCATAGCACAGGTAGCCCCGGTGAGTAGGAGAGATCAACGAAGACACATGGCAAGGTGCGAGGGGCAAGTTTGTGAGGTGCAGTGGAGGCTATGTTGGGGTAGCATAAGCAGCCGAAAATACGGAGATGATCATAGGATGGGAACCTACGGTATAAGATTTCGGTAGGGGTCTTGTTTTGGAGAGTGCTAGTTGGTAAAATATTAAGAAGGGATTCTACCATTTTAACAGCATAGACCAAAAAGGCGGTGGAAGACAGGCATGAAACAGAAGGGTGCGAACCATGTTATTGATGGTACGTATAATTCGTTCAGCCTTTCCGTTTTGGGAGGAAGTATAGGGACAGGAAAAACGGAAAACCATGCCTTGTTTAGAGCAGAAATTGTGAAATGCCGAGTTATTAAATTCACGTCCATTATCACATTGGAAAGATTTGACAGATTTTTCAAACTGTGTTTTAATGAATTTTTGAAATTCAAGGAATTTGGCAAAAACTTCAGATTTGAATTTCAGTGGGTAAATCCAGACAAAATGTGAAAAATCATCTAAGAATACTAGATAAAATTTGTGACCCAAAGAGCTAACAACTGGAGATGTCCACAAATCAGCATGAACAATATCAAAAGGAGAAAAAGTTATAATGTTTGATGACATAAATGGAAGACGAGTGTGCTTGCTGAGCGGGCAAGAAAAACAGTGTTGGGCAAGTTTCCCATTATTACATTGAATGCGCTTAGTAGTCCTAAGAAAAGTAAAAACAGGGTCTCCGGGGTGTCCGAGTCTGTTGTGCCAAGTTGAGTGAGAGATAGCCGCAAGGGATAGAGATGATTACGGTCTTACCGCGGAAGATTGAGTGAAGGGGTAGAGGTCTCCCATACTATTGCAGCGCGTAAGAATTTTCCCCGTATTGAGATCCTTCACAGAAAAACCAAAAGGGTCAAATTCGACAGACACATAATTATTGCTAGTGAATTTTCTAACAGAGATTAAGTTTTTAATGATGTTAGGGTTGTAGAAGACGTGATTTAGGGAGAAAGGCGGGTGGGGATGTTTGGTATGTGTGTTACCGTAACCTTCAATTGAAATGCGGTGACCATTGCCGACAGTAATAAATTAAGGATACTTTAGCCGAAATAGTTGAGATAGGTTACCTGACGACCGGGTGAGGTAAGATGTGGCTCCGGTGTCCATTTACCAATTTTCGTCGGGCTGTTGAAGGTTCACGGTGCTGAAGGCCTGGACCAAATCAGTGGGAGCCAGGCTGTTGCCTTGCGGGTGCTGCTGGACCGAGACCATGTGGGCCTGCTGCTGTGGGTGGGCCTGCCTGTTGGCTGGGGCGGAGCCCAATAGTCCAGGTGACCAAGCAACCTGCTGGAACTGGGCCCCTACAGTAGGGTATGGGCATGCAGGCGAGGCCCAGTTCCCTTGATTGGGCCACATTGGTTGTTGTCCAAGCCACGGGAGATAGGCAGTAGGAGTTGGGCCTGGTTGCGGGTTCCTTTGCCGCGGCCCTTCCCTTTATTGTTGTTGCCGCGGCCTCTGCCGCCACGCCCTCCGATGTGGGACTGCTATTGCTGGTGGTCTTGCGGTGGTGGCTGGGTGGTATTGGCCGCCGGTGGTGTCATGCCGTCAACGGCTAAAGCCTTGTGATTGTGCTCCTCTTGTTTGGCACGACGGGTCTCTTCTAACAAAAGTTGTGAACGTGCTTTGTTGAAACTTGGGAGGGGGTCGACCTGTTGAGTCATCGTTGCGAGTGTATCATGTTCACCTTTCGGTAAACCAACAACTAGTTGAAGCACCATCTTGGTTTCTGACACAGAAGTCCCTACGTTGGAAAGTTGGTAGGTTATGAGTTTCAGTTGTTTATAATATTCGGACATGTTAAAATTCTCGAGACGTGTATTGTTGAACTGCTCTTCCAAATACACGGCCCGAGTATTTTTATTATCCTAAAAGATTTCTTCTAGCCGAACCCAAAGTTCACGTGCCGTAGCACCTGTTTTCATGATAGTGCACAACAGGTCTTTAGAGATGGTGTCGTAGATCCATTGTTTGACGATGGCGTCAAAACGACGCCAGGTTGAGTCTGCAACATCGGTGGGAGAGGAACAGAATCATCAATATGGTCGAGCACATTGTATGCACATGCATGAATATAGAACAGTTCCATCCACATGGAATATTGACGGTCTTCTTGGTCAAGAGTTATAGGGATAAAATTCTTGATGTTGTTAACGGCGAATGCCGGATGAAAAGAAGATAATGAACGTTGAGAGGGGTTGTCAAGTGTGCCAGTGGATGAACCAGAATTAGTGGGGGAAGACATGGTGGCAACCTTGTTGCCGCCGGCCGAGAGGAAGGGAATTTGGGTGGTGGTCGGCCGAAAGAAAATAGTAGAGAGGGGTAGGGATTAGGGTTTTGCTCCTGATACCATGTAAGATTGGAATAATTTCCCTTAGGGATTTCTTTCATTAATCACAATATATATAGTTGTACAGAGGTTGATTCATAATACAATAAGAATCATAACTTACCTTAACTGGTTGATTCCTAATACAATAAGAATCCTAAGTTACCTTAAATATACATCTATCATAATTACAAATATACTGTGAATATTCGGAGAATATTCGCCTATTATTATATTCCCTCCCATTGTCACATTGAAAACACTTAATCTCTCTTTCAAATTGTGTTTTGATATACGTGTGAAAACATAGAAACATGAAATATACTTGAGATTTGTTAGCAATTGACAAAGTCCATAAAAAGTTTGTAAAGTCATCAAGAAACAAAACATAATAACGATGACCACCCGAACTGAGGATAGGTGACGTCCAAAGGTCACTGTGCACAATATCAAATGGCAAAGAGGTTAATGATAACGAGTCATAAAATGGTAGTTTAACTTGTTTCCGGGACAAGAATGACAGAAAAAATTATCCCGAAATTTATTACACATAATGAAATTATTCCGACGAAGGGAGCTTAAAACAAGAGTTCCCGGATGTCCTAAATGATTATGCCATAATTCGGGAGATAAAGCTGCAAAAGTAGAAGGTGTTGATAGTCCAAAATCAGGTGTTGTGGTTATTGGATATAGGTCACCCACGCTGTCACACCTCATTAAATGCATCCCTGTCTGAAAATACTTCACAGAAAATCTGAAAGGATCAAATTCAACAGTAACATAATTATCAACTGTGAATTTTCTGACAGAAACAAGATTTTTAATTAATTGAGGGGCATGCAAAACATTTTTTAAGGTTAAGGGAGGATGGGGTTTGGGTAACAATGCATTTCCACAAGCAATAATTGAAATTATATGTTACTACCAACGGTAATATTACGATTAATACTCTTATTTAAATAAGACGTAAGATTACCTCCGTTTGCAGTCATGTGAGATGAAGCCCCGGTATCCATGTATCATCCGGAGGGGTAATCAAGAGAGTATGCATGCTTGTTGAATGTCGGTTGGTGCGTACGTGGACTGGGCCGACTGGGCTGCTGCTACGTGGGCCTGAGGTGGTCTGGGCCCTAAAATGGATTGTTGGCGTGGCCCATTTTTATTTTGAAATTGAGCTGGTGCAGTTGGGTATGGGCAAGGCGGATTGGGCCAATATTGCCAAGGCCCATACCCCGGCGGATAGGCCCAGTTCGAGGCATAAAGATTGGGCTGTTGCCCTATACCATTTTGTTGCCTGACTATTCCATTGATCATAAGATAAAATGTTTTGCCTGACTATTCCATTTACAATATTGGCAATATATACACAGTGATACAAGCTGAGATTATGCTAATCATATCTCTAATCAGATCACTGATTTGTGCTAATCAAATCACTAAATACTTACACATAATATATACAGATTCTTATACAGAATATACACAGATTAGAATCTGTGTATATTTCTAATAGCTTCAATTTCAAGTTGTAATCTACGAGAAGCATTTCCATGTAATTTAGATAATTTCCTTATGACAGAATGCAGGTGGAAGTGAGCAAATACACAGAAGGGATTAATGAGAAAGCATTGCGACCAAATGGATTGCCCAAGTCTTTAATCAGATATGATGGTAAGTAGAAGTGATTGACTTTGCTTCTGAAAGTATTGTTCCTTCATTTTGAAATCCTTTCTGCTTCGTTTCTCAGCTCGTCAGAAGGAAAAGGCTTTAGGCTCCATGACAGAAGTGGTACAAACAGTGAAAGGTCCACGCTCTCATAAAAAGTTTAGTCAGGATGCTAGTTCCGCAAAGAAGCTACAGTTAGATTTTATGCTTCCTAAATCTGCTGATACTGAAAGCATGAGTACACCTGGCCGATATACACCTCAGTGGGACACAAGGAGTGATATGTCTCAGGAGTCTGCTAAAAAGTCTAGTAAATCTGCACGTCTTTCCTTAAAGGGGTGAGTCCTTTGACTTTAACTCTTCTTAAAATCAAATTTCATGCTAACACTAGCTCTGCATTAAAGGAATATTTACTGGATGTTTTGTTCAATTGCCAGAGTGTCATAAGGCTTATTCATGAAACTGAATCTTGAGAGAATGGAAAGTACTTAACAGTTTGTGCGATTAATTCTCAAACTATGTTAGAGATAAATTCCGGCTTTTCAGTTTTTGGCAGAATGGCTGAAATTATTTTCCCTCTAATAGTTGAAGGGTTTAGTCCTTCTAATAAGTAAAACTCAATAGTGAAGTTTATTCAGCTAATTTTTTTTTATTTTTCCGTGTGAACTTGTATGATTCCATAGTGGTCCAAGACTTGCTATGTAAAATATACCAAAAAAGAGAAACTACTGTGTCTTGGTTTCGCAGAGAGAAGTAGACAGCATATATAAAATGTATTTTTGGTCATTTACTGTTCTTACCCATTTAATTGGAAAAGAGAATCTCGGTTAAGATATCCAAGAACACCTGATTACAAAAGCTGGTGTAGATCTTCTCTCTGTTCTGTGTAGAAAGAAAGTATCATTGACTATATAAAATCACAAGTCAGGATACTATATTTAATTGATAGCATATTTAATTATTCCTTATAAAGACGTCTGTGTTCTGGATATGTAAGCTGAAAACTTATTAGCAGGATTAAGCTTTATACCTGCTTGTAGAATTCAGTCTTTCAGAACATGGTATTACCTCACGCAGGTTTAAAGGTGGAAGGTCCACAAGCATCTCTTTTCCGGTAGAAAATGAACAGAATGTTGGGCCTGAAATACTAATGATGGAAGACGTAGCACGTACTGACAGTTGGGAGCGTGCTGAAAGAGAAAGGGACATACGTCAAGGAATTGACCTCGCAACAACTTTGGAGCGTATTGAAAAGAATTTTGTGATTACAGATCCCAGACTTCCTGATAATCCAATTGTAAGATCAAGAAAAAGCTAGTTTGTGCTAAATTCAGATTGTTACACATCACGTTTGACTTTTCCTTTCTAGAATATCAATGAGGGTATACAAGGTATATAGATGATTATTTGTGCAATCAAAAAACCTTGTAATCGTTTGAAACTTTAAATAGGCCATCATTTGCTGCAAATGGCCTCATATTGTTTTTCTCCCCTATTTATTATAATATCTATTTCATAATTAGAAAATTAATAGTTTTAAAGAACCCACAACTGTCTTAAAGGACAAATTATTTGGTACTGGAACAAAGTCTGCATTAGTATCTGACCTAATTAGTTTGAGAAAGGGCTAGTTAATTGATTGATATATATATATATATATCTGTTTCATAATTAAGTCAAATTGGTAAATTTTATCTTAGATTCCTGTTGTGCTGGAAACTGAAAGCAGGAGAGCTTGTTTTTTTCAGATATTTGCTTCAGATAGCTTTCTTGAACTGACGGAATTCACACGTGAAGAGATCTTAGGAAGAAACTGCCGGTATGAGTTGAATATTGCTTTAGATATTGCATTGACATTATTTTGCAGTTCCTTTTACTATGATCTTGTCAAAGTTGGATGTCTGCAATTAAAAGATATGGTGTACTGATACATCTCTTCAGTTTGATTGAAGAAGGTAGATAGTTGGACTTAGAGCATGAGGCTCAAAACAACTCTTATAATAATTGCAGAAATTAGAAAAATAAAATAAGCATAGCCTCTACGATCTAGGTAGAGACTTAAATAGTTGCAGCCTATTGGAGGGCAGGCTTATTCCAGTGACCATAACTTTTCCTGCATGATTCCTTTGATCAAGAATTTTCCGATGATTAGAAATTCTCTGACTATTTTCTAGAAAGCTTTTCCAGCAACCGCTACCACTTCGGCGGCTATTTACTTTTCTATATTTGAAAAAAAAAAATCAAGCTGGTTTCTCTACTTTGAATTTGAGGTTTGTTGGAGTGTTAAGTGTTAGTTCTATAATGTTACTATAATATTAGAATAGTTAAGTTCCAAAGTTTTTTTGATGTCCCAGGTTGGACGAATATCATATGTGTCTTGTGTTGATACCTATAAATAGGTGTGTCTTGCATCCCTTGCATTGTCAAGTCTTCAAGAAATCTCTTCCTTTTGGTTTATTTTCTGAGACTAGTAAGATATTGTTTTTTATATTAAGCCATAACCGGTAGGTTGTGAGCCTAAGGTGTGGGGGGGGGGGGGTTGGGTTGGCTTGACCCCTACCATGTTAGATTGATAAGATAAACTTACAGTGACTAGAGGGGGACATGGAACCTTGCCTCTAGCCTACAAAAAATAGATTGAAAAATCAATCTGTAGGAAGGAATTAGCCTATACAAAATTCCTCCCGAAACTAATTACAAGGAATTAACTAACAAAGAAGTTACATTTCTCAAACCTTCTCCTAAAAGTAGGCATTTGACATTTATCCAACTGTAGCAAACCCTTAACTTCTCTGGGGAGGTCCTGATAATTAAGGTAGATGGTTCTATTGCCTCCAGTCAAAGCTTTTTTAGCCAAAAAATCAGCCACTTGATTGGCTTCTCTGAAACAGAGTGCAACATTGGCATTTGCACCTCTTTAGAATGTTTGTGGTAGCATCAATGATGTGTTTCAACTTAAGATTGTTAGTGTCCTTTTGAGTGATCATCTTGGTGATTACAGTATAATACACTGCCTATCTATGCAAAGAAACAATGAAATCTGATAATACGATGTTTTATGGTTTTTGCTCTCTCCATGTGCATTTGATCTAAAAAAGATTTCCTATTCTTCAGATTTCTGCAGGGACCAGAAACAGATCAAGCAACAGTTCAAAAGATAAGAGATTCCATAAAAGAACAAAAAGAAATTACTGTGCAATTAATTAATTATACAAAGAGCGGTAATCAAGTTTACTTTGTATTTGAAATGCAATGGGACATGCAAGTTGCCTATTAACTAGAATTTACTTCACATGCGTTAATATTTTCAGGGAAGAAGTTCTGGAATTTATTTCACTTGCAACCTATGCGTGATCAGAAGGTGATCTTTGTGTCTACTTTCCTCTAACATGTTGTAAGAAATTGACAATTTTCTTTTATTTGGCTGATGTATGCACTTTTTACATTTGCAGGGAGAACTACAATATTTCATCGGTGTTCAGTTAGATGGAAGTGATCATCTGGAACCACTACGAAACCGCCTCTCAGAACAAACTGAACAACAAAGTGCTAAGTTGGTAAATTTTCTGCCACTTGTCTTTGTGGAATCTGTACCGGTGATGTTATGGTCGACAACTAGTAATTACATATGTTCGACCTGGCAAGGCTAGCTGTCTTTTCTTTATTTATTTTCTCTGTGATAGCCGTTTCATCTCTAGTCAATGTAGTAATAATGAATAAGAAAATTGACCCCGGTTAATGAATATTTGTAAAGCGAATGGTGGAAAGAAGAGCACAAGTCTTTCGACCTGACAGATGCAGATTATTTCATTTTTTTTCCTTTAATGAATTTGAGTTATGCAACTGCATCCTCTCAAAGAACAGTAAAATTACACATTTATCACAAAATTTAAATGCTAGAACTTTTAGAAGCTTGCATATGTAAACAAAGCATAAAACACATGACTTTTTCTTTTCTTTCCATCAAGGCAAAATGAACCCGGACGTTCAATTCTGTCAAATACTCCTCCATCACACAAAGCTAGAGTCGCCTGTATGAATCCTTTGAACAAGGATGTTACATTTATAGTTTTCATTTTGCCTCTTGATCAGGAATGCATCCTCTTGATATTTGTTTAGTGTTCTATGAATACTCTTTTCATCCTGATTGAAGTGATCTACTTTCTTTAGTCTGTCTTAAGTCACTCCATTTTCCCCAATTGGCCTAGATTCTCTTCTCAAAAGTATCAAAATCTTAACACCCACCCACACACCGAGGATTGGACCTAAGTGTGGATAACTAACGCGGGTGCCCAACATTGCGAAACACAACATGGATCAATGGGTCTTAGCTCTGATACCATGTAAAGATTGACCCTTGATCCTAACTCAACTCCAAAAGCTAGCTCATGTGGGGAGGATTGCTGAAGACCGTATAACGAGACCACAACCCATTCTCTCAACCAATGTGGGACTTGACTGGACGGGAGAAGTAACTTTAATAATATTCGAATAGTTAAGTAGGACTTGTCAATTTATTTTGTTTCTCTCCTATTGCTAGGTACAGATCTTTTTAGTTACAGTTAGTAATCAACAGACATCTCTTGCAGGTCAAAGCTACTGCGACAAATGTAGATGAAGCAGTTCGAGAACTTCCTGATGCCAACTTGGTAAGGTATTCCTTTCACTCCGAATTGGATTCACATAATCTTTGTCATGCGATTTTTTGTTTAACATGATTATTATGCATACTTATCTTTTTCATGGATAGTACTAAGTTAAAAAGTTAATGCCTTTACAATGGTCAATAGAAGTTATATCAAATCTATCCTTTTTAGCATTTAGCATTTAGCATTTAGCATTTTATCGAGACCATTGTCAAAAAGTTAATATAATAAAGCTGACACAAATTCTCTAATACTTTCAGAGACCTGAAGACTTGTGGGCTTTGCATTCTCTACCTGTCTATCCACGGCCTCATAAGAGGGGCAGTGCTTTATGGACCGCAATACATAAGGTACACAATTTTTTGTGTTGTCCCTATCAAATCTACAGTTTTTCCTTTGCCTTAAGATAACTGCTGAAGCCCGCCCCCGCTAGCTAACATAGACATAGAAAGAGATTCCCGGATAGCAGTAGTCTCTATGTGAATCGTTCTCTTGCTTTCCCAACCTGTTGTTTCTAAAGACTGCCCTCTCTCGGCTGGATCTTGGCATTGGAATAGCTATTCCGCCCATTTCGTCAAGATAAACAAGGCGGATTCTATCATAAGTCGTTCCCGCCAAGAAAAAAAGTGCAGCACCAATAAATCCATGAGAGATTATTTGACTATGGCTCTCACATGATATGCATATTGAGTACTAGATCAAGTAGGAGACATTTTCTACCCAGTAATGTTTATATACACCTGTAAGTGTTGAGACACTTGAAACAAGGATGTATTCTGCTTTTATGCTATTATCAAGTATGTGGCTCCACCTACTAAAACATGTAATACAGAAGAGACACAAGTACTCAACGGTAAAAACTATCCTTTTAGTATTTAGTCTGAACTTTCTGCTCTTCTTTTTGACATATATTAATTTTATTCTCGTTAAGTTTTGCATTCCTTCTCTCGGTGTCTCACTCAAATTTTAACATTGCAGGTCACTGCAAATGGTGAAAGATTAGGGCTCAATAACTTTAAACCGGTCCGACCTTTGGGTTGTGGAGATACTGGAAGGTATGTCAATCTTTTCTTGTTATTTGTTCACATAATTCTCCAATCCTCATTGGCACTATGTTCAACCTATCTTTACCATATTTTTATGACATCCTACTGCTTTTTCGAGGGTAAATTGTAGAAATATTATTGTGAGGACTTATATCATTGACCGTAATGACGAAATTCTTGAAAGTACTCACCGCAAAAAGGAGAAACAAAGGTGATGGGAAAGACTCTAAATATCATCTAAACAAGTAGTCAATCAATGCTTGGGAATTATAAGGAATCAACTCATTGAAAGATAACCTAAGACTGGAAAAAGGGTCACTTGAAATAACAGGGTCCTTCTGAATAGCTAAAAGGCTCTTTATTTCCTTCTCTACAAATCATTGTGAGTTTATTCGTTTGTGCTTGCAGAACTTTTAGTAGGCGACTTTAATATCGCACCTTTCACTTACCTTGATGGCGCACCTCTTGTTTCACAAATTATAATGCTGTTTGTTACTTTAGTAAATATGCTTTGCATGATATCCAAGTCATAAGAGATCTCAAAGCAGTGAGTATTTCCATACGTAGAAGTTTATTTTTTTGTCTGAGAGGGTTTATTCTGCTCTTTGCAGTGTCCATTTGGTGGAACTGAAAGGTACAGGAGATCTTTTTGCTATGAAGGCGATGGACAAATCCATAATGCTTAACCGTAATAAGGTCTGGATGCCCAAGATTTTTTACTTCATTAGTATATTGAGCATTTAGTATTTCCTGGGAGGAATTGATATAGAGAGCATGCTATTGCATTTTAATCCTTGAAGACCTTTGGATTTACATTCTAAATCCATGACTTCACACTTCCCTTCCTACATCAGGATATTCAAATATATTCTCGTAATCCTTATATGAAGACAAATTCATCTTGCATAATGTACAGGTACACCGAGCATGTGTTGAAAGGGAAATCATAGCTCTCCTCGATCATCCTTTCCTTCCAACATTATATTCATCGTTCCAGGTAACTTTCTAACTCAGACTATCATCCTAATGCAGGTTTAATTTAAGATTATCTTTAAATATGCATGTCAGTCTTGTAGCAAGGCCACAATTAAAACACTGAAATATACCTGCATGTTCAAAAATACAACCCCACTAACTAAGTCCTTTTTCACAATATATTCCGCCACATATAAGATTTACATCTTTCTATATTTAGTAACAATTTAACTTCAAACTTCCTATGTTACCCTTAATGAAATGATTTATAGCCACAAAAACTTCTATGACTTATTTTAGACACAAGTTTCAAACAATTTCCTTTTTTTCTTAAACTCCATGCCCGATCAAACACCTTCACATGAATTGGGATAGAGGGAGTAGTATATTATTTTGTTTCAGGCCACGTCAATCAATTATATCCTTTTTCTTTTTCTCTTTTTTTTGGGGGGGAATTTTTGCATTAGTAAAGTAGTAACTAGACCTTTTTCTCTTAATGAGTTTCAGGTCATATTTCCTTTCAAAGTTCATATTCGGTTATAGAATCCACTCTACAACATTCTATATGTGTCCATCTACTGAGCCCAAAACCTTATAGAGGCTGCTGAAAACACTTTCCTACATCGCCTTTGAGTTTCTGACAAATACATTATTTTGCGTTGTTTAAAGAGTGTTACAGTGATCTATATGCTTTAAGAACTGAAATGTCCAGACGAGTTAAAACACACATCTTTTTTTTTTAATCAGACAGAAACACATGTTTGCCTAATAACAGACTTCTGTCCTGGAGGAGAGTTATTTGCTTTGCTTGACAGACAGCCTATGAAAATATTTAAAGAGGAATCTGCAAGGTAATCTCTTTTATTTGCAGTTACTCCAAACTTGAGTAGATTAAGCTATGTAACATCTTACATGGTTCAAGATATGTTTAAATTCGGTGTTCCGACCTGACAAAGCTTCTTCGTATTCATTTGTCTTTTGTTAAGTAATATTTCTAGTTCTTTCCGTGTTGTTTATTTCCTCATTCTCCTAGAATAGACTCTCCCATGAGAGAAGGTCGTGACTAATGAGTCTTTCCTTTTTATTTGAATTTTTATTTTGTAGGAACATTTCTATGCTTGAAAAAGGAAAGTGAATCTTAGATATATTTAAGCATCTCTTTAACGGCTATGAATTATAAACATTAGATATCTGCATAGACTTTGTACTATTATCTGAAGCTAGTTCAGTTGCCTTTTATTCTGCTTATGCTCCAACTGGTCAAAACTTACATATGGATATTTCCCTTTTTGAAGACAGAGATCAAATAGGTGAATTTTTTACACTCACAGTATGTGCCTTTCCTGGAATGTTTTTATAAATAATCATTCAAAATATGTTTTTCGTTGACATAAAGCTGTTAAAAAAATCAGTGTTCTTCCATAAACTTTTATGTTATAAAAAGCTGAAAAGTTTTGAGAGCTTCTCTCAAATTTGCATCAGATAAGCATGCAATCATGTTTATCAACTCATGTATTACCTACAATTTTTTCCAGGTTTTATGCAGCAGAGGTCCTAATTGGCTTGGAGTATCTCCATTGTTTGGGTATTCCATCTACCTTTTGAGTCTAACCTTCTTCAGTAATTGCATTTTCCTATTTGTGGTTTAGACTTTGAGGAACTTCGATATACTCGCTTCATCTGTAACGGATATGAAACTTAACCACTAGAAGCATTGGATATTAGCTTTGACACATTTTGTGGTTGAGCTTTTGTGGACCACAGTATAGAAAGAATAGTCATACTTAGAAATGTTTCTCCGTAGGACTGCAAAATCAAGAATATTTAATGTTTCTATCAGGCAAAAGATGGAGAATTCATCAAAGAAGACATAGTACTAGGAGTTTCCATTGTATCTTATATGATTAATAGTTGATGTTCACTCATTTTGTCTGTTCTCATGTTACAGGAATAATATACCGGGATCTGAAACCAGAAAATATCCTAATTCAGGCTGATGGACATGTCGTACTAACTGACTTTGATCTTTCTTTCAAGACATCCTGTAAACCTCAAGTACGCTTCAGTTTCAACAGCTCTCTTAACTGTTCATCTTAATTTCCTACTTAATGAACTTCTGCTGCTGAAGAATCGTGACATCTTACTTAGTATGTTACATTTTTAGGTTAAATGTCTCTTCGGAGTATTTTAACGATAGTGAAAAGTAGTTATAAATGGATGGTAAAGGGAAGAAAAGGAGAAAAAGGGAAACCTGTGCACTATCTATCAATTTGATTAAAGCAAACTGTTTTTTTGGATACCATGTAATATTTCTTTCCGGTGCTTTCTCTTAATCTTTTACATTCTGATAGTTATTATGTATTCATAACATTAAAGTGACAACTTTTTCCAGGTTATAAAGCATCCTCCCTCAAAGAGAAGGTCTAGGAGTACTCCACCACCAACATTTTTAGCAGAACCAGTTTCGCAGTCAAATTCATTTGTCGGTACTGAAGAGTACATAGCACCGGTAAAGTAAACTATCATAGAAGTTGAATTTTGTGCAAGACATACTCCATCCATGTTACAAGTTGTGTTAGCTTATTCCATATCTGGAGTAAACTATGGATCTTACCCTAGAATTTGTGTCTTTTGGAGAACTAAACTTCACTTAACGAAGAATTATGTACAAGCAGTTATCTTTTTTTCTGTTTCTAAATCACATATACCGATTGCAAATCCTACTATTGAAACCTATCAATCGCAAGCTCCACTAATGAAACTGCTCATAAATTTACTGTACTATAGAATTGCTTCTTGGTTCCTACTTCTCGCCTATCTTTTCCATCAGGATACATTAACACTTACAGCTCCTTTCTTTGCTTTTGTGAAACAATATAAAATCTACTGGCGAGAGAAAATTATAATTGTCTGATGTACATCTAAATGACTTGATCTCAGGAAATCATCACAGGAGCTGGCCACAGTAGTGCGATTGATTGGTGGGCTTTAGGTGTGCATGCAACAAATTCATGACCTTTAGTTCAGTCCACTATATTATTTAGTGCACTCTTGTTAATGGATATACTTCTGACAAAAATCAACATCTCCATGGAACTATTAATCTGTTTGGTTTTCTCTTAGTGATATTAGACGAGATTTACTTTTCTTCACGCACCTCTACTTCTGTAAACTCTTCTGTTTGGATTGCAGGTATCTTGCTTTATGAGATGCTCTATGGGCGTACACCGTTTAGAGGAAAGAACAGGCAAAAGACGTTTTCCAACATCCTAAACAAGGACCTCACTTTCCCTAGTAGCATTCCGGTAATTCACTTTGTTTTGACCATCTACCTTATTAACATGGTCTTACGTCTTTCCCTACTTGTTTTCTGTAGTTTATGTTTTCCTTCTTCTTTTCTATCTTTTATGGGGAATGTTTATGAGCTAAACAATAGTATACAAAGGGTTTACATGGTGTATCTTATTCGCGGATGATATATGTGCTAGTTGACAAAACTAGCACGAGGCTGCAGGCGTAACCATATGATGATCAAAGGTGTTAATAGGGGAGAAGGTAGACATATAATTACATGGATAAAAGTTGTCTCAAGATACTTGCAATATCTCGGAATCCATACGGACATTGCAAAGAACAAAACAAAATGTTGAAGCAAATATCCAGAGTTAACACCAACTAGCTGGAAATATGTCTTTGTCACGTTAGTTGCTTAGTACACTTACATCAGGTCCAATGTTTTCCAAGATATTTCTAGTTTGAATGGATATATATTTAGTAACCAAATCCCAACTAGTTTGCAGTTGAGGCATTGAGTTTTTGTTGTTGTAGTCAATGTAATTTCACTAAAAAATTAAAATAGCAAATGAGAAAAATAAGTTTATTTTTGGGGGAAAATTGAAGGAAACTCTGATCTTGTTTCTAGTCTGAAACAAATGAAAGCATATTTGTATCTACGTGTTGCAGGTAAGCCTAGCAGCCAGACAGTTGATCCATTCATTGCTGAATAGAGATCCTGCCAGCCGCTTAGGATCAAATGGTGGTGCAAGTGAGATCAAAGGGCATCCTTTCTTTCGTGAAATAAATTGGCCGCTAATTCGGTGCATGGTATTAAAATCTTCTTACCTCTTTCCAAAAGACTGTAAATTTCAGTTGGATTTAAGCTTTTCCCCAAGCCATTACATATTATCAGAACTCTGTTTCCTAACAATATGATTGCATGTATTATATCTGTTCTTTGACTACAGACTCCACCACCACTAGAAGCGCCGCTTCAAATAATTGGAAAGGAATCAGGCACCAAGGAAATTGACTGGAATGATGATGGAGTACTTGATCATCCAATGGACTTATTCTAGAGGTTTGCTTCAAGCATTGACTAGACCTTAATTTCAGACACCAGACTTCTGCTTCCCTACCCGTCTTTCAACTTATCGGCATTGCTACGATTAAATATTTGCCTCTTATTGATTGAACTATGTTCTAATTCTTAAATACTATCTCCACTCCAAATCACTCATTTCGCATGAGTTTTGACGTATGATCTTAACTTGTTATTAAACATATATAGTGGACAGTGTGTAGGCAAAATTGATAAAATCATTCATCATTAAAAATATGAAGTATATGCTTCATGTAACTTGTTATATATGAAGTTAAAACACTATATGAGCAGAATTCACATCATCTCACGTATATACTATCACGAGCAACTGACCTTTTCTCTACGCGTTAAGGGAGTAAATTAATCATTTTGCCTTTGCGTAATTTTGACCTTTTCGTTTACACGTAAATTTCAGGATTTTTTTCAATCAACCATAAAGGACATGTATCTGGAACGAGTTATGTGCAGTTCTAAAGGAGGGGCCTTTCTGATGAAGGAATTTCATATTGTATAGAAGCACATTGTAGCCCCTCTTTTTGATATTTTGATCCTTTTTTTTTGGCTTAAAAGTACTTGAGTCTTAAAGGAAGGCGATTTACATAGAATTTGTAGAATGGTGTATGTAATAGGAAAACTTTCCTTTTAAGAATCTGTATTTGTAGGCTTTGTTGGTAAATAAACTTGTCTAATCTTGTATCATAGGATAAAGATGTAATTGAGGCAAAATCAATAAGCTGCTATCTTGTAAACTAATAAATCATATTTATTGTACTTGAAGCAGCTTCAACCAGTTATTATTGTGCAAAATAAATTGATAAAATCGAGCTATGATCATTTAGCACTATGAGAATCATCGATATATGCAAGTTTATTTCGTTGTACAGTTATACAAATTTCATGCTTGCCAGAACTATAGTGCTATTGTGCGTGTACAGGGGAAGAGCTAGATCCTGTATTTGTGTTAAAAGATTCACTTGTATATAAATAATTTTTCAAGAACCTTGTAACTTTTCTTTCTAAAATTTAGAATCCACAAATTCAAAATCCTAGTTCTGGCGTCTCTGACGTCTATATATCTACAACTTAATAATGAGAACATCAATCTATTCACTTATTTATCATAGAATTTGTACACTTGAAAGATAAATTAAATAACCCCATCGGTTTACACATGTATGTCACATTAAGATCTGTTATTTATTGTCAAGTCATTTTATTAATCTCTCCAACGTTTTCCTCTCCAAGCTGGTTAGACTGCGGAAAGAGCTTTGATGGATGGCAAAAAATAACTTAACAAGAACTATCAGTTAAACTATGGGATCAAAAGTATTATGTTATGGACTTAACTATAAAACAAATAAAAAATTAATTCTAAATTAAAAAAGTGAAAGTGTAACGCCCCAAACTATGGCCCGGGCGAAACACGGCACTTGGTGCCTGACCGCATGTGACCGAGCTAACCACATGACTTGCGGATCGACATTGGCATCAAAACATGCTATAGTAATGACTTCGAACATATGAACATAATATTGTATTTGTAGTCTGAAACAATCATAGCGGAAATAGTCTGAAAATCAATACTGACATGACATACTAAACTAGTTTATGAAACCTCTGAACATGAGTTTGACTGCAAAACTGTTTACCAGGACAAGGCCCTAGTATACCTCTATCAAAAAGCATAATCATAAGAGTAACTAGACTGACATCCCGAATGAGATGGGGCTCACTAAGTAGTTAATACTAAAGCAATCCTACTGAGCAGATCTGTCTCCTTGAAGCTCAGCACCTGCACCGTGAAGTGCAGACCCCATGCAAAGGGACGTTAGTACATTTGAATTGTACTGTATGTAAATCAACTAAAATAATAAGCAGGCACATGATATAATAGGAACATGAACTTAAACTAAAATATGAACACGAACATGATCTGACATGAGTATAATAACATGTGTAAAATCTGTATAATTGTGTATCTGTATATATGTAAATTTGTAAATCTATATATATGTATATCTGTGGGGAGACCAGTTTCATAACCGACATGTAACCACCACAAATAAATGTAGCGTCTGATCTTTGGCCGATCAGCTAAGTCATCTCGTACCTTGCCGGGGTACAAGACATGAACATGAACATGATGTATCCAATAATCCCATAAAGGGTAACATGAAGGTATCGTCCTCTGGGCGGAGCAACCCTTATCCTACGCTGGCAAACGTAGTTTCAGGCTATCTGAGCCTTCTCGGTAATCTGTGCAACTCCCAAAATGTGAACATGAAACATAAATGGCTAAACCCATGGTTTATAAAATCATGACTTGTAAAAATGGTTGATAAGTGTAAGATATAGCATGAACATAAATACATAATATACTTTGCATATATCGTGGAAAACATGTAGACTTCATGAAATTACAAACCTTGATTTAAGACTTGTGTGTTAGAACCCATGGAATTCAAAGCTATGGGTATTTATGGATTAAGGATGGATTTCCAATAACCATAATGGAATATCGAGAATACAACAACGAATTAATATCACAAACATGGATAATCATGGTACATGTAGTTTAGGGTTATCATGAACTTCAAATAAACTCCTAAATATAGAAATTTATGGTTTCATGGATAATTGTGGCGTGGAAAAGAACATGGATATTTCCACACATGGATAGAAGCACTACATACCTTAATCGCTCCAAAACGTATCTTAAAAATATGAACTTGAAAGGAGGAATCCAAAGCTTGAACCTTGAAACCTTGGAACCTTGGATTGGATTTATCTTGAAATTCCCTAGATTAAAGAACAATGGGTTTTACTTAGAATTCATGGAGATTATGTTGGAATCACTTAGAATCGCGTGAGAGAGACTTACCTTGATGTAGGAGAAAGTTGGGAAGAGAGAACGTTCGTTCTAGGAGTGAAAACTGACTTTTCAGGTCTTAGTCTAGTATTTATACTGTTTATTATCGGAAGGATTTGACTGCCGAATTCGACAGGCCGTCAAATTTTATACGGTCTTCCAAGGGACCGTCAAATTATGTACGGTTCGTGTAATCGGACCATCTTGAAATTTCTAATTTTCCAAGGTTCTGTAAAAGGTGAGGGGATTTAACGGTAAGAAAGGACGGACTGTAATTAATTATATGATCCATATAATTTACTGTATACCGTCAATTCCATAAAGGAATTGTACGGTCACAATCGACGGGTTGTAAAATATTTTACGGTCCTTATAGCCTGGCGTAAAATTTAATCTGTAGAACTGAAAATACTCTCCGAATCATAAAATGGCTTAGTCTGAAGGTACAAGGTGTTACGGAAAGTTAGTGTCAAACATATAAATTAATAACATTGAATGATCACTAAATTTATAAGCAAAATAAAAATAAATTGTTTGTATCAGTAACTTCTTAATAGCAACTCAAAATGTTTATGTAATCCAAAAAACAAATTCCTAGCTAGAAGATTCTCTACTTATATATACTTTAAATAGATTTTAAATTATAATTTAAAAGAAAATTTTCGTTAATGGCAATCAAGAGTCAAAAATCTATATATACACTAGACAATAAAAGAGATGGTGAAATTCATAAGAAAATTACCTTAGTTGGTTACCAACTATGATATGCGGCAAGAAGAGGAAGATTTAGATGGTTACCAACTATGATTGCCATTAACGAATAATTTCATTAAGAAATGAAAGTTTTAAAATTAAATTTTCACTAAATATAGAAGATGTCATTCTTTTTTGGGTGGCTATAAAATAATTAGCCAAACATTTAAACTCCAACAATCAAACTTCTGTGTTTCCTCCTTTTGAACATTATGAAGTTCACTACAATATAGAAATTCATATAACGCTAAAATGGCACAAGCATAAAAGTGTCCAAAAACTTCCCAGTAGAAACTTATTCATGACCCAACGTGAAGCTCAAGTATTCTATTTAGCATTGAAGTTCCCCAAAATTGTCTAACAATAATAATCTTACTAACTTGCATTGCCATTTGCTTCCCCTACTTTTAATAAGTGAAACAGCACTTTCACAAATAAGCCAAATAATGCAAATAGCAGACTAATGAGAACAAATGAAAAACAAAATCTGCAAAGGGTAAGCAGATTGAAAGACTTGGAATCTTGAAGGGCACACTGAGAACAGTGTGGTGCTGCTTCCGATAAAACTATATGCTAATGTGGTTAGGTTAGATTTTCAAGCTTCTCAATGTTGAACTAAGCACGGAAACCTTGCTGGGAGCTCTCTGCTTATAGTCTTTTTCCAACGCCATTGCAGACAGAGATTGAAGCTCTAAGCTATCCTTGTCCTCCTTGTTTCGTCCTTTAGTCAGCTGTCCGATGGCAGACGTACACTGGAAACAACAATGCATTAAGTCAGATCTCCAAGGGTGGCTGGTAAAGAACAAGAACCTACTTTGTTTAGTTCTACGGCTTATTAACTGTCTATGAAATTTTAAAACATCCAGTATTTGGAGAAAATAATTAATGTAAAGAAGTAAGGACATACAAGACCGGAATCGCAAGTTCTTGACTCCAAGTTGGAAAACAGTCTACATTTCAGGGCAATAATTTGTATACATGCATAGTGTGATGAGTGCCTTATGTATTTCAATTTCTTCTGTGTTTGTTTACAAGCAATTTCATCTGAGTTTTCTAAAAACTTAGCACATACTATAATAATTTTCTTTACCACTAGATCACTGACATAGAACAGTACTGGTAAATTCATCAAAGGGTTATCAAAGCAAAAGAAATCATCAAGAATTATTTTATCAAACTTAAAAAACAGAGATAGAGACAGATTGACTGACCAAACATATGCCAAAGAGTGCTCTGGTACTCTTGCCACCAGAGTCTATGGTAGATGCATAATATTTCTTTGCCGTCTGAAGATTTTCTAGTCCACCAAGTGTATAGAGCACCTGTTAAAGCCAGGAAGAAATATGATGAGTGATTATTTTATGGCTATTATCAGGAAAATGCATGTCATGTGTGGAACAGCAATGTCAGTTGATATCCGGGGAAGCAAGTTCTTCATAAAATCAGAAAATTAACATGCAATCCAGAACACCCTTAATCTTTAATCGACACCCAGTTGGTCCAGGAGATCACGGAAGTAATATGAACCAAAGTTTTTGTTAACCAAAAATATTGAAGCAGACATCAGAAATGCTTTCCATTATTCATCCGTGAGAATTTTTGTTTTGGAGGTCAGTAATGCTTCCATTTTTCATCCGTAAGAAACTTTTTTGAAGGTATTTGCAAGCAAAAGTACTTTCTAGGTTCACCATTTACCCAATATCAGCATTTTCATCACTGTTTTCCACAATCTATAAGAATATATTTCCCAGGTCTCACTATGATTCGGTACCTATTACCTCACTAGAGTTCTAAGCCAGACATAGATATAGTTGCCATAGGAACTCAACAGGAACTAATGTGGAAAACATCGGCAATAACCACCACCTAATTTGCAATCAGCTGACCACATTGAAATTGAGGATGAACCACCCCACAAGTCTCAATGAACCAGTCACCCCCAATTAAGGGCCACATACAACAAAAGTAATAAGTTCAGGTGAAAGTAGAGAGGTATCTCACTAGGTGAAAAGCATAGATCCCATTATAATATTTCAGTCCTTCACATCCCACCTTATGCTGAGGAAGCTTGCAATCTTAATATCATGATATTCTTCTATGGTATCAGGCAGCTTCTTGCACTTGATGTAAGTCTAGATACAACAAGAACCGATTCAATATGATCTTTTATGGAGAGAATGCAATACATGTCAACATGAGAAAATCATCCCCCCTGCCCTGTGGTAACTTTGCTAAATCAAATTCCCCTTCTCAAAATAAACTATAGGAAAGAGGTATTCCCACTCTTTTCCAATTCATTGAGCTATTTAACCACAACAGTCGTTCTACGACTAAAATCCTTTCACCTTCATCCACCAAAAAATTTACTAATAGTTGAAACTTTGACCTCCCCTCTAGTTTATATATGTCATTGCAGAGGCCTTCTCATCCTCTCCTACACTAGAATCGTTAAACGGCAATTAGCAAAACTCTCAAATTTATTTCTCATTTTGCGTACTGATGTCTAATGCGATTTTATTTAGATACCAAAAACGAGGAAGAAAAGGGGGAAAAAAGCAATGGTTGTACTCAAAATCCAACAATTGCCTGACCGGTTCATCAGTTGGATCACTTCCCTTCACACCATAGCTGCCAGTTTGCCACCATCCAAGCTCCCTTCACATCAGCCCCTCTTATCCCTTACCAAACCGACATCTTCCCTCCTCTCCCCACCCAGCTGGTGCCAGCCTCCCTCTTATATCCCAGCTCGCCACCACCTTCCTCCTCTCCCGTTCCCTATTCAAACAGCCACCCCTTCCCAGCTAGTCACTCCTTTATCCCACCCCAGTAACCCTTTCCCTTCCACTTGCAGCACCCATTTGTTCTCCATCTCACTCTATTCTGCCTCCTCTACTTGGTCCCAGGTCTCCCTCCCAACCCTATCTATTTCCTATATCTTTTTTCGGGGGGGGGGGGGGGGGGGAATTGTGGATCCCATCCACATTTCCCCTTTTTTTTTTAATCAAGTAATCATAAATTATACTCCCTCCGTCCCAAAATACTTGTCGCATTACGCATTTCAAGAGTCAAGCTATATGAACTTTGACCAACAATTTAAGCTATATTTTTTCTTCATATTAATATGACAAGAATTGCAACTTATAGTATTTTTTGTATAATTTCCGAATATCTAGATTTTAATTTTAAAATATTGAATTAATCTAATCTAATTTAGCTTTGAAATTTAGTCAAATTAGACTTTTAAAAGAAAAAACATGACAAGTATTTTGGGACAAAGGGAGTAACAAGGCCGAGATGGCCGCATACAAGAGATATAACCAAAAAAGGAGAAACCTACAAAATATGGTTATCTCCAAAAGATACTCAATCCCCTATACAATTAGGAACTACATGAGTCCACCAAAAGAAAATAAGGGAACGGAGGCTACTCCTCAGTTAAGCAAACGTCATCTCCATCCCTTTTTCATTAACTATCGTATCAAAAGACTTGTCGAGTAAGCTTCAAAAATTGACACCCTTAACTTCTGCCATCAAAGAGGCGGAAGTCTTAGGCATTCTCTATCTAGAAGAAAGATACATTTTGTTCAATAAACTAGGTCTGAGTAATTCTCCCAAAAATCTTGTTCTAATATTTTTGTGCCTAAGCAAGTTATAAGGGAGGGAAATTAGTCTTTCTTTAGGTGGGACCCCCAAGAAGTTGGAATTAGAAACTTATATTTAAAGTTTGAAATTAAAGTGAAGAACAAATCCACTCCAGGAGCCCAGAGTCAGCATAACGAGAAAATATCTAACAAATTAGATTGAGTTCTAGAAAATTTCCTCTCATCTTCTCCCTACTGCACATTGATAACTTCTTTTTAATACCTACAGCTATCACTTCGCTGTTGATTTCTAGTAAACTTCTGAGTAAGCATAATAATGTGCTCTGACAACTTCACCACTGGGAGAGAGAGAGACAGAGAGAGAAAAACTGATCAAATGGCAAGCTAGATTCGTGAGCTTCTCTGTTGATAATAACAATTACAGTTGGTAAACATAGCTGCTAGAAAAACCAAGTATGAATCAACCAACTTCCTTTTTATCCAATGAACTAGGTGATAAATGAAGCTTCATAAAGACACCCAGAATAGTGTCTAAAGTAAGAACAAGAGCACGCGATTAATAATAATACCTCTTAAAAAAGATACACTCACAAAGACTGCAAGCTATATCAATGAACCTCTTGCTAATAATTTTTATCAAAAAGCAGAGATAAAATATGACTTGAGAAGTCTTACATCAGCGTAGGCTAGGTGATGTAGCGGAACTGTTGGTTGAGATAAGATCAGCTCCTCATAGCAGAAAACTGCTTGCTTGTACCTAGATATGATATAATAGATAAATAACTTTCAGTGGGCTAATTGTGGCAATGCATGGATGAAACAGCAGCTAAAGAAGGTCTCATGGAATAGAGTTGCCTCCAAGCTATTAGTCTTCCAAACACGAGAGTAGAACTTACATTTGCAGGGAAACATATATTTCAGCAAGCTCTCTCCAAGCTTCATGATCAGCCATGAATCTACCAAAACAATGAAAGAAGTCAAGAACAAACGTTAAAGTAGCAACACATCTATTAATGTTAAGATGTCATGCATTTTAGATTCTTCTTACAAGTCAAGATACTTGTTAAGCCAGTCAATTGCTGCTGACGTATTCCCTTGTGCTTTTGCCATGGCTACCCTCCTCTTATGTACAACCTAAAGGATATAAGTAAGATATAGTAAAATATATTGTTTAGCTTTGGATTGTTCTTCTTTTTCTTAAATTACATGAGAGTAATCGCACAGCCTCTGCCATGAGCACAGATGTTTGGTCAATAATATGAGCATATGGATTTATGCATACACCAACTTTGTCAGAAGCAAAAAATATATAAAAGCAGAGGGCTTTAAGAACAAGGCTCAATTAAAACAAACGATTTAGTGAAAAAAGGTGCAGATGAAGAGAACACACACAATATGTATACATGTTGTACTGTCCCGTAGTAATTAGAAGAAAAAAAAATTAATATAAGGGAAGGCTGCACGTCTAATGGCCTTAAAAATCTCAACCAAATCCCCCCCCCCCTTTACACTAATCCTAATCACTTCCAAAACCCTCATCCCTTAAGACTCCTAACCAAAGTTTATCAACTCCTACACAAACACACACAACACAACACGTTATATGCAAAATTCTGGCAAGAGAACACAGAGGAAAAAAAAACCCAGAAATTTCAGAGAACAAAAAAATTAACTTTAGCAATTAAGGAGTTCTGAAAAGGTTTAGTTGGAGTTTGAAAGTTCATTCACGGTTACGAAGCAATAAAGGTGGGTTCTCTCACTCAAAATTCTTAGTATAATCCCTTGTTTTGAGTTACAATACATGTTAGAATATAATCAGATGTTGAAAGAATGATCGTGAAGTTATTGTTAATAGATTATCTAGTAACTAGTTCAGGTTGTGACATTACAAACTGTTTTTCGCTGAGTTGTCCCTGCTAGAAGTGGACGAAATTTTATAGGGTTATACATCTCTACTTCACGGTCAGATCGAGTCTAAGCGGGGCTAAAACCGACATGCGGTTTGAGAGTTATCGCAGTTTAAAGTTTCTGCCTCAGATCAATCGAAATCCAGAAAGCAGAACGTATAACGGGAAAAAAACTGTACAAATCAGTAAGGAATCTGAAAAGTTGTGCTGAATAGAAGTTCTAGATTTCTATGTTCTCGACAGTTTGAGACTTTACGGGGATTAATCCGACTTAAGAATAAAAAATTATGACTGTTTTAAGATTGTGTCCCTTTTATTAAACAGTCCAGCGAGACAGTTTTCATAGGGCTGTCTCTTTCGTGAATTTGTACTAGTTACACCAAGTATTTTCAGAGGAAACTTGGGATAGTGATAGGTCCCCGTGTTACCTTCGAATCGGCGTAAGAAATACCTTATTTGGAGTTACGGTTTGAGAGTTATAACCCTTACAAGTGGGAAGGACAAAAAGTTGAACTTCTGAAAATATGACAATATATATATATATATAAATGAATAAGTTTAGCCATACAGTCGAGATGATAGAAATTTTGGTAATGTATATAGTTTTGCCATCACCTACGGGACTATAGCATTACACACATGTTGCCTTCAGGACTAATTACTTATTGAGTCGCCTTCGGGGCTATATACAGTTATGTGCTTGCCTTCGAGGCTATTCAGGTACACTTGCCTTCGGGGCTATTCAAATACACTTGCCTTCGGAGCTATAATTGAACTGCATTGGATCGGTTTGCACGCACCACAACAAATATATAATATGTTATATTGGATAAAGCAGGTGTATTGGTTAACTGAGTATTCCCTAGGACGAGTTGGGAGAAGATTTTGTGTGTGAATATTTATTAGCTTGTACACTGAAAGTGCTGAAATCTGTTTTCATAACATGCTTATTATGTTCATAATATGATTTGTACTTAGAATATTGTGAGGTTACTTTGAATTGTTAGGCGAGGTTATCACTCAGCCCCGGATGGTAGGGCTGACTCTTTTATCTAACATGTTTCAGGTAAGCGCGATAAAGGGAAAACTCCGCAACAGGGCTAGCAATCGTCCCGCAGCCTCATTGTTCCACCAATCCATTGAATGTCATTCTTGATTAAGTAGGTTTGAGGAACCAGGTTTCGTTATCTCGGGGAATGCCCCACATGAGATTGTTTCCTTTTAACTTTCGAATTTCTTTTCTATTTATGAAATTTTCATTGAGTCTGGATAGAAGTTGTGGTTGCAAGAGTATGGGCTCACGTTTTCACAAAAGTACATGATTATATTATTTCCGCACCTAGATACATATTTAATTCAGGAAGAAAAGAGGTTAATGGTTCGCCTGGACAGGGATAGTTGCCCAAGTGCCATCACGCCCTAAGGGAGGACTTGAGAAAAGTCGAGGCGTGACACATGTCTTGTGTGTGTATATACATATTTGTGTGTGTAATACAAGAAAAAACTACTGTAAACACAACCAAAATTATATGGATAAAGAATGGGGAAAAAACTGAAATTACGAGTAATATAAATATTGTCAACAAAGAGTTAAAAAGAAAAAAGCATTTAAAATTATGATTCAGATGCGAAGATACACTTCTGAGTTTCACTAGATTTTAACTTTTTGTTTCTATATGCTATTTTGGAGCACATTTCCACATAGGAAATTATCTATTTTACAAGTAAGCTAATTGAGTCAAATTAACAACGGATGGTGAAATGTCCTTGTCTATCTCAAACCTGATCAAATGGATTTTCCTCCAAAAGGCTTGAGTAAGCATTTTCAGCCTCTGACCATAATCCCCTGGCCTCTAGCAACATAGCTTCTAGCCTGCCTGAGAATAAATCAAGATAATAACTCTTAGACATTGAAGGGGAGCCTTGGAGTAACTGGTAAAGTTGCTGTCATGTGACCAGGAGGTCATGGGTTCAAGCCGTGGAAACAACCTCTTGCAGAAATGCAAGGTAAGGCTGCGTACAATAGACCCTTGTGGTCCAGCCCTTCCCCGAACCCCGCACATAGCGGGAGCTTAGTGCACCGGGTTGCCCTTTTTAATAACTCTTAGACATTATCGCAAGGTCAAGAATACATGGAGGACACAAAAATAAGAACTACATAAAAGTAGGAAAATAAACAGTAAGGAAAAAAAAAGTTTAGTCCGCATTGCTAAATGAAAATTTTGTTATTCTCAGTAACAATAATTTAATGATTGAGAACAAAAACTGATAATCACTGTGGCAAAGGATGATATATTGAGAAAGCTTTCTAGGGCCATACAACATTTCAATAACTTCTCACCCATACATAAAGTATCTAAATGTGAACAGACGATCTATGTAATGGGATACAAAGATACAATCACCAAACAATGTTGCAAAACGCTTTTACAAAACTAAGACTATAGTACCGTCGGTTTAAATGGGTCATCGATAGTACTACCTGGCACATAACTACAATGAGAGTAAAGAATCAGTACTTTCCAATATCAGATGTAAAGGGAGCATACATATTTATAGATCAAAGAGAACTCACCAACCCTTTTGCTACCTGGAAACTTTCTTTGCAAAACCTTTATGCAGTCCTGTAGAAGTTCCAATGACGTAAATTCCAAATGGTTTTGCACATAATAATAAAGTGATGAGAGGTTCTCAAGAGAATCTCCAGCATATATGGATAAAGAATGAACACGACTTGAAAAATAGTTAATCCATCTTGGTGGATATGGTTAACTACATGGTCACGTCACTTCATTACTCAGTATATTTAATCACATAGCCATTATCAGTCCACCAATTGAGTAACTGACTAATTGTAAGTGTAACTCTGCAGCTTTATAGGAAATAACAGCTAACAACTATCTTTCTAGAATTGGATAAACAATAGCCATTTTGTTGTTGTGGCATCCTTTAAATATTAGATTGTCCCAGAATGTTTCTCTTCATAGTAGATACAATCCAATCACAGCTATGATCTTGGATACAGTATACTTACATTATTGTACTGTTAAGATTGACTTTTTCCATCTATTAGAAATCTTTTATTGAGGAAACGAGCTAAGTAATTTGGGATCATTTGATTAAACTTCTATCAGCATGGCTTCTGCAACTCAGAGAATTCGAAAATAAACTACGTAAAATGGAAAAATCACACATGTCTATAGTGTGAACCTCTAAGAGGAACCAAATTTGACTTAGGGATTACCGGAAAGATGTTTGTACCTTTGCCGCATCATTAGATTGGCAATCCATAGCTGCAACAGCTACCTGCTCATATAGGGTCCATTCTGCAATATTCGGGTTGCAGGGAATAAGAGGTTTATCAGAGCTTTCATTCAGTCACACGATGCTAGAACAGAGTCTATCGACCAATCAATGCAAAACAAAAAGTTGAAAAAGAAAAAACGAGAGATACACCACATGTCCCAAAACCCTAAATCTCAACTTCTCCATGAAACAATTCTTCAATTTGCCACTTCCGTGGATCCTAAACTACCAAAATCAGTACAAAACCTCAGTTTTTCCACTCCCAAATATTACCCAATCGTCATTGACTTGAATACTAGATAACCCAAATTAGTACAAGATCTCAAATTTTCCATATAGGGTCCATTCTGCAATATTTGGGTTGCAGGGATAAAAGATTATAATCAGAGATTTTATCCAATCACATGATGCTACAACGAAGTCTATGGACCAATCAATCAAAAACAAAAAAGGAAAAAAAAAAAGATAAACCAGATGTCCCAAAACCCAAAATCTCAACTTCACCACAAACCAATTCTTCAATTTTCCACTTTCGTGGATCATAAACTACCCAAATCAGTACAAAAACTCAGCTTTTTCCAGTCCCAAATATTACCCAATTGCCACTGACTTGATTACTGGATAACCCAAATTAGTACAAGATCTCAAAGTTTCCATATAGGGTCCATTCTGCAATATTTGGGTTGCCGGAATAAAAGGTTAATCAGAGGTTTTATCCAGTCACATGATGCTACAACGAAATCTATGGACCAATCAATCAAAAACAAAAACAAAAAGGAAAAAAGAAAGATAAACCACATGTCCCAAAACCCAAAATCTCAACTTCTCCATGAACCAATTCTTCAATTTTCCACTTTCGTGGATCCTAGACACCCAAATCAATACAAAAATTCAGTTTTTTCCAGTCCCAAATATTACCCAATTGCCACTAACTTGAATTAACCCGAATCAGTACAAGATCCCAACTTTTCCACTACCCAATTGTAATTAATTTCAACTTTCTTGAATTCGAAACTACCAAATCAGCAAACCAAAGAAACAAAGATCAAAAACAGGATTTCCGCTTTATGGATCATGAATATACAAGTCTATGGACCAATCAATCAAAAACAAAAGTTAAAAGAAAATAGTGATAAACCACATGTCCGAAAACCCAAAATCTCAACTCCACGACAAACCAATTCTTCAATTTGCCACTTTCATGGATCCTAAACTAACCAAATCAGTACAAAACCTCAGCTTTTTCCAGTCCCAAATATTACCCAATTGCCACTAACTTTAATCCTAGATAACCCAAATTAGTACAAGATCCCAAATTGTCCACTACCCAATTGTAGTTTATTCCCACTTTCTTGAATCCTTAGAGTACCAAATCAGCAAACCAAACAAACAAAGATCAAAACAGGATCTCTGCTTCATGGGTCAATTGGATTATTGCCTATCTACCTCACAAAGGTATTTGTAGGGGTAAGTTTTGCGTACATCTTACCATCCCCAGACCCCAGTTGTGGGACTACACTAGGTATGTTGTAGTTGTTGGGTCAATTGGATTATGAATCAACAAAATCCTAGCTCCGCCACTGCCTAGACTACCCAAATCAGTACAAAAACTCAGTTTTTTCCAGTCCCAAATATTACCCAATTGCCACTAACTGGAATCCTAGATAGCCCAAATTAGTACAATATCTCGAATTTCCCACTACCCAATTGTAGTTAAGTCCCACTTTCTTGAATCCTAAACTACCCAAATCAAGAAACCAAAAAAAAAAAAGATGAAAAACAGGAATTCCTCTTTATGGGTCAAGAAATTGTAAGTACCTTCAGGGCCAAGAGCAGATCTCTTTTTTTTATCATTAAGAATGGAGAGACCATGCTTCAACACCATATCAGATCGACGGAGCTTGAGTTTATGAACAAGACAGAGATATTCCCAAACACCACCTCCACCATTCTCAACTTGGTTCTCCAATCTGTTAACCTCTTCTTCCTCTCTTCTCGTTACCATCTTCTTCTTCGCTGTATTGGTTTCTCAGTTTAGATTGAATCCCACTTCAAAGTGAAGTGCTTATGCTGTCGTGTTGTGCAGAATATCTCGTTTGGTGTCTAACTAGGGAAAGCCAAAGCCGGTTTATTGGTCTGCTTTTGTTTGACTCCGACTCACATGGGCTGTAAAGACGATTTTGCACCCTTTTACTTTTCTTTTTCCATGACTTCCATTTTTTTTGTTGGGAATAATTTCAGACCATGTTTGATTTCGTAACACTAACTTTTTTAATTGTTTATGAAATTATAATTACTTATGTTATGTTAATTGTTTTGTAATAAAAAATTTAATTTATTATCATTAATGTAAACTAATTAAATTTGGCTAATTTACCCTTGTTAACAACCTGTTTGTTTTGTAATTTATTTCAATAACAAATTCAGTCTAATTCCACAAGTAGCGTCTGAAAAGAATAGGATATATGCAAATTTTATCTGTATCTTTGTGGGGTAGAGAAATTTCTTGAAGACCTTCGACTCAAAAAAAGTATAATCAAAGTAGGATTGAAAAGGAAAAAAACGACAACAAAATAACAAGAGGTACAAAGTAAATAAAGCAACATGTAGTAATAAAGATTGAAGAATAAGATCATACGTGAATACTAACTAATACTACCATATCCTACGTGAATACTAACTAATACTACCATATCCTACGTGAATACTAACTAATACTACCATATCCTACGTGAATACTAACTAATACTACCAGATCCTACGTGAATACTAACTAATACTACCAAATAGACTAGCCCCTGTCTCTCCCATAAAACCTCCTACAACAATCAGCTATTTATATGAATATATTCTTCTAAAAAATCCATATTATATATTCGTTGTATAGTTTGTGTATACCAATATATATATCTTGTACACTTATTGTAGACGAGTATAAATCGATAATGGTTACAAACAATTACGACTAGGCAGGTGAAAAATTCCTTAACTGATGGCTAAAAATATTAAGATCCGTTAATTTTTATACATTCTTTAGAAGTTTCATTATAAGTGGACACTCACATAAGAAATAATTCCAAAACGAGCGACTAACGAGTTTTCCCCACAACCACATTTAACCAAAGGATGGTTGATCACATATATGTGATGATGTAAGGTGAGTGATAAGAAAATTAGAACTATATAAACAATTGACCAAGTTGATAAATTAAAGCAATGAATTAGAGATGAAAGAAGATTGATTGGCCCGCATTAGCACAGTTTTAGAGATTACATGGCCAACTTCGACCATAGAAACTCTACTCTAGTACTTAATATTTATCTTTTTCTCATACATCCTTGAACACTATCTCCTAGTTAAGAATAACATCTGTCTTAAAATTACTTTCTAATTTGATTTGATGGTGGAAGGTACTCTATTTTTGCTGTAATAATTATATTTCTATCCTAAAATTTGCAATTACCACTCTGATTTTGTTTCAGTTCAGGTAATAATTTGAGCTTTAATCAATCTTTCCTCAAACTTAAATATAATGATAGTCATAAGAATTTGTCTCCGTCAAAGAAAATATAAGTAAAATTCAAATTGAAAGGCTAGACAGAATTTTATACAGTTAACCTCCTATTTTTATTTCAGCTAGCTGCTATACATTTTTTAGAAAGCCACTAAAGCGATTTAAGAGAACCTCTTTATACCATTAAGCAACTATCAAATCAATATGTGCAGTACTCTAGGTTCAAATTGAACCTAGATATTCCAAAGAAATCTCATTAGTTAAAGAAGATTAATCAACATCTCGATACACCCGGCTGGTAGAAATAGAAAAAGATTCGACAAAAATGACCACTTTCAGCATTTGGCATGAAGAGCCAACAGTAGAAAGAACAGAGGTGGAAGTTGGGTTAGATGTTTTGTTCAAACAATGAAATGAAAAATACATTTTTCAAGCGCTGCACATGCTAGCTTCTTTACATATGTAGTAAAACAGTGCTACCTTTCGAGGTCAATTTGTCAGAATGGAAAGGATACAACAAGGTGGTACATTTTGCCTTGCCATGCTCCATTCTTTCATCCTTCCCTTCTTAGTTCATAATCCTCAAACAATCGACCGCTATACAAGATATGGCTACAACAGTCCACTTGACACATTCTCAGATGGGATCAAGGATTAGTCCACTATACAACTCACATTGAGACCTACCCTTAGATGAAGAAAATAGAATGTCGTTGCCAAGTAAACATCCTCCAATGTACCTCTTGATCACAGTACCTTTTTAGTCATTATTCTCTCCAGCATTGTTTCTAGTCTAATTCTCTATAGCCTCTGGTGTTTCAAGTGCCTTATTCTTCTCTTTTTTCCCTTTTATCTTGATAGCGATGGTGTTAGGCCAACTTGCGCATCTTGACAGCTCGAGTATTCCACCGGCTACCTCCCACCAGCACAGACCGAATAACTCTGGACCTCCAAGGCTTAGACAGATGAGGAGAAGTCACCTAGCAGTTTTTTGTCTCAGCTGGAATTTGAACACTGGTCATGGTTAGGTGCTTAATTTTTCTCTTATCTAGAGCACTTCACACTTCATCTGCAAAATACAATTTACTTTAATAACTATTGTACTACTAAACCCACGGAATGCTCATTACAAGCTTATGAAGCAATTCCTAACACCAATAAAAGGAATTGATACTGGCATTAACAAAAATAATAATAATAATGTGAAGCCACTGGAACTTCTGAAGCGCCAGTCACATCATACTTATCTTTTCTCTTGACAGTCAAAGCAGGCTATCGAAGAGAATAGTATTAAGTATTGCAATCATCATATGTTCAGGCAAGGAGAGTGTACCTAGTGTTCAGAATAAGCAGGAGTATAGATGCTCTTGATGTTCAGAAATGGGCTGCTTGCAAGCTGGAATCCATGGGCTTTAAGGCAAAGAGTGAGCTATGTCTAACTGATCGTGGCTTGGCTCTCTTGGTTTGTGTCAAAATCAGCTGCTGGATATTAAGAAAAGGAAGTAGTGAGTTTGTGCCAATATTACTAAGAACTAAACTTCTATATACTGCCTAATAGTGTGAAGTTTTACCTTATCCAGTGTCTTTAATGAACAATGCTTGCAGGTTATGTTCTACCCTTTTTATTCCTTGCATGTCTCATCCAAATAAACCTACCATCATCGGGTTCTACGAGCAAGAAACTTCAACGGCACCAAGCACGCAAGAAACACCACCACTCAATTAGAATCATGTCCTCAAAGATGCATGGTGCAATATTGTCCATGCCATGTTGCCTGTATTTTGGGTTGGTTAGTTGTCTCTCCTTTATCAGTCTAAGATCCACACCACCAAAAGAATAGGAGAAACGATATGTAAGATGCAACCTTTATCTGGATTAAGATGAGATCGTGACAGATGGCAGAAAAACAATAGGTGACCAAATTTACAATCACATCCAGGAAATATGTAAAGAACCCAATAACCATTTGTTGGGAGTGTGGGAGAACTGTATACTATATAAAAGAATCAAAGTCTAATGTACTTGGCTTAATAAAGGGCCAAAAATACTGTTCAATGCACGTCATCCTAATTCCTTGTCTCAATCTTAAGGTGGTGGAATCACCCTCTGGGAGACAAATATTAAAACCGAACTAGTAGGTCAATGACGGAACCATATGCTAGAATTATCAAAGATGAAAAAGTTCTTTCACCATGTAAAAGGCATATATGGCCAAAGAAAAAAGGAAAAGACGGATGGCAACTGAAGTAGATAGCACTCATGCACCAAGCCAAATGGCATAGTTCACAATCTTGGTCCAACATGAAGAATGAAGAACTTTATTTTACATGAATAAAGGGAATTTTGAAACAAGAACTTCAGGGCCAATAGTAAAAAAAAACAGCATATACGAGAATCCACACAAGTCAATCTTATACAATTTTTTGAAAGAGACTACCAAGCAACTCTAGACTGCATATGTCAACCTTCCAAGACTATTCCACACCTAAGACACATACTATTGAAAACAGTTACAAGAAACTGCTGCAATACAAACTCAATGGAAGCAAGGAGGAACCTCAACAGAAGCAATCATTTCCGTCGAGACAACGATCGGCGGAGGATGATTACTTGCCAACTATATTGACACACTAGAATGACTCAGCAATATGCAATGAGATAAGACGAGAAAATGGATTATGGATGGAATGGTAAGTAATCATGAACTTAAGTATTCTTACTTCCATTCCCAGTTTTTGTTTCGTAAACTTGATAGGTTTGCTTGCCTCCAACCATGGTTGCATAAATCAATATTGTAATAGTTGTTCCGCTAACTATTATTCTAGAACTTAAGCTGAAAATAATGTAAGACGATAATGCGTTTTCCAGTCAATTTTTCAGTTCTGATCAACGGGAGCCCACAAGGATATTTTAATTCATCCCGGGGTTTAAGACAAGGAGACCCACCTTCACCTTATTTGTTCTTGCTGATGATGGATATTTTAAGTAGAATGCTAAAAAAAACAGAGTTTTTAGGGTGGATAAAAGGACTGAAATATGTTACGAATGGGGGAGATGATCTAACAGTATCACATATTCTCTATGCGGATGATAATTTGATTTCAAGTGAAGCTGAAAAGAACAATTACTGCATCTCAGAGGAGTCTTACTAGCCTTTGAAGTTGTATCAGGTTTGAAAGTGAATCTGGCAAAGAGTACGGTGTTTAGTATTAACGTTGAGCACTCCATTGAGGAATTGGCAGGAGTTATCGGTTGTAAAGTGGAGCAGCTACCAACAATTAGGATTGCCTTTGGGTGCTAATAAGAATGATAATAAGATATGGCAAGGTGTCTTGGACAGGTGCAGCAGTAAATTGGTTCAATGGAAAAGACAACATTTGTCTTTTGGGGGAAGACTTACACTGGTTAACAGTGTTTTGAATGGTATTTCAACTTATCTGATGTCTCTTCTCAGAATGCCAGCAACAATTGAGAAGAAACAAAATTCAATGAGGAACAAGTTTTTATGGGAAGGAAATGCTGAAAAGAGTTCCATTTAGTCAAATGGCAGGAAGTGATTAAAGAAAAAAAAAGATGGGGGCCTTGGGGTGAAAAACCTGAAGCTGCACAATAAAAGTTTGTTGTTTAAGTGGCTTTGGAGATACAATCATGGCATTGAATGCTTATGAAAACAGGTTATAGATGCAAAATATGGTAAGAAAGATAGTTGGGCTCCTTGTTTAGTCCGATCTTCTTCTAAAGGCAGAGTTTGGAGTAATATTAGTAATCTATGGGGTGAGTATACGCAATATGTTAGATTGAAACTGGGGATGGTACTAAAATCTTGTTCTGGTCTGATATATCTATATGGTTGGGAACTGAAAGTTTAAAAGAAAAGTTTTCAGTTTTATATAGTTGTTCCACAAACAAAAATGGGAAGGTCGCTGATTTCTACTCTAGTAGTGGTTGGGAGTTGATTCTCATAAGAAACCTAAATGACTGAGAGATAGATGATTTTGTCCAATTAATGCAACTACTGAACAATGTCAGTTTGAAATATAGCAGAAGTGATTCATTGATCTGGGCAGAGTATGGTGATGGGAAGTTCACAGTCAGAAGATGTTACAGCGTACTAATGAAACAACAAGAGCTAGATGGAATAAGATGGCCATGGAAAGCAATTTGGAGAACTAAGGCACCTGTTAAAGTGGCTTGTTTTGGTTGGGTTGCAGCGAAGGAAGCTTGTCTTACTCAAGAGAATCTGCAGAGAAGAGGAATTGCTTTAAGCAATAGGTGTTATATGTGTGAAGAAGAAATAGAAACAATCAATCATCTTCTCATTCACTGCAAAGTGGCAAGACAATGTTGGGAGTTCTCCTTAAATAAGTATGGTATCAAATGGGTAATGCCTCCCAATATTAGGAGCTTGCTGGAGACTTGGCATTATCAAAAAATGGCAAAAAGTAAACAAGCAGTATGGAGAACAATTCCCCTTTGCATTTTATGGACAATTTGGTTGGAGAGGAATAAGGTCTGCTTTGAAGGGAAAAGGCAACATATATCCAGGATTTAAAATAGTTGTCTTTTAAATTTGTACTTCTGGTGTAAAAGCAGTGTCATGGAAAATATGGAGCAATATATGAACTTTCTAGACGAGATAGGAGAGTTGTAGTTTTATTGTGTTAGTGGTGGTAATCTTGGTACTTTTTTTAATTCCTTAATAAAATATTACCTTATCAAAAAAAATCATAAGAAGCCACCATCATCAGCAAATTAGTAACCTTCCCTGCATATCACTCAACCATCCTATCTAGAACTTATCTCGTCATCATCACCTTGCATGCTTCCTTGTCGCGAAGTTTTTTTTTGCCAGAGAAGCAGGTAAAGATCATGAACATAGAGTAACGGACAACAGTGACACGTTTCAAGATTACAATTCAGCATAATTAGCTGTAAGAATATCTAGGCAAACTAATCATATATGTTGCTCAGACTCTTTAAAAATGTCGTCGGGTCCGTGTCGGTTTTTGGAGGATCCAATACAAGTGTTGCATCATTTTTGAGAGTCCGAGCAACATAGCTAATCAGAGGCAGACACCCAGTAACACATTTAAACAAGTATAGATCTGCTCAAAAATCGGTAAGATATCATAAGATTCATGTGATGAGATGGAAGTCGTCCTGATAATTAAGAAGCAGCCAGTAAGGTAACATACAGCTAAGGGTTGAGAATACTAGGAACCCTGAAATTAGCAACTTGAGAAATAGTTAAAAAAAGTAATAAGATGATGGTCTATTTTGAATGATTAATTCAACAAGCGCACTCATACTCATAGGTTGGAATGAGCAAAGCATTTTGTTTCATTAAACTTGCAAAAAGAAGCCAGATAATGGAATGCCATCAAGTGATAACTTCATAAAGTTGGTATCTTTTCATTATTTGCTTACTGATCCAAAAATTAAAAAATACAACGAATCTGGTACCTTTTCCCTCGGTCGCTGCTTTTTTGCAGCAGATGGTAGAGAGATGGACCTGCGAACTCATCACCAGCCAAATTGCAAGCACCAACAGCGGCAATATTACCTGGTTTTATGGTAAGCTAATTCAATTTCAGAACATGGAGGCGTAAACACAGAACTAATGCATGATTGATAGCACTTATACATAAAAGGTGGTTTAGCCTGTACTGAATCCATCGACATTGTTACTTTGCATATCAAACAGTCCATCCAATACATAATAGAACTCCATAGAAGTATCAAATTGACATTAGTTGGTAGAAAATATAGATTCTCATTCTAGCCAGCTTAGTTTTGCATTGGTTACCTCATTAACATCTTCTATATCTTTTGAACTTTGGGACGAGATGGATATACTGCCCTTTATCCACCATATGTCTTATTACTTCATGAGCTTTGGACAGCTTTCCAGCATTCTTCAAGTAACTGACCAAAGTACTATACACCATAAAATTTGGATTACAACCCCTCGATTCCATTTCTTTCACCATCATGCACGCCTCATCAAATTTCTCAGCCATACAGAGCCCACGAATCATGGCATTGTAAGTAAACACGTTTGGCAACTGCCCATTGACGATCATGTCAGTAAATAGTTCCTGAGCTTTATCAAGTTCCCCAGCCACAACATATCCTGTTATCATAACAGTGTAACACACAACATCAGGCACACAGCCCTGCCTAATCATCTCTTCAAAGAAGTATTTGCATGCATCCAAATTACCGGCCCGACTTAGCCCATCTATCAAAGTTGTAAAATGGAGAATGCTTGGTTCACATCCAACTTCTTTCATGTGGTTTAGAAGGTTGACTGCTGCTAGTGGTTTGTCTCCTTTACCAAGAACATGAAGCAGGATGTTAAACGTATGAAAATCAGGTGAAAATCCACTCCGACCCATTTCATCTAATAATCTATGAAACTGATCTAGCTTTCCCAGCCTATATTTTGAGCACAGCAGTATGTTATAAGTTAAAATATCAGGAAGATGACCTTCACCCAACATTTGTTGATACACCCACTCAATTAATCTGTATTGATTTACAGCCAGAAGGGAATGTAAAATTGCATTAAATGAATGCCTGAATGGTCTATAATTGAATGTCTTTGACTTAATAAACCTCTCAACTACTTTTCTCGCCAAACCTGCCTCTCCGCAAGTACATATCAACAAGTTAAATGTCCTAGCAGTTGTAGGGTATCCTTTCTCGATCATCTCATCTACTAATCTCCACATTGCCTTGAATTCCTCAGACTCTGCAAAAATCTTCATTATCAGATGGTACGAATTTGCTGTATGCCTGTAATTTTCTTGTTGACCAGACCATACAAAAAACTTGTAGCCCAGCTTCGCACACCTATTTTTATTCGCATAATTTATTGTTTTCAAGATACCTAGAAGAACTTCTCTCACAAGCAGGCTTGAAACTGTAATATGTGAATTAGCTAAAGCTGCTTTTGCATCAAATCCTGGACCATCTTGTTGAAGAATTTCATGAATCATAATAGCCTCATTTCTCACTTTCTCAATTAAGCTGTGCCGACTTGAAAAATTTTGTCGGAAATGGCCTTCATAGCAGCCATTGATTCCAATAAAGTCAACTGACAGTGTCTCAGACTTATCTTTCATATTGTTATCGGAGTTCATACTCTTCCAGCTCTCATTCAAGTAATCCTCGATTCTGCCAAACCCATTTCCAGTGCCATCAGCATCAGATTGTTGATTACATAAAAACCGTGAAAAGCTGCTAAAATATGAGAATCTTTGAATAACTCTTTGACCAACAAGAGCTACAGAATACATGCTAGTCCCTTGAATATGTGATAACAAGAAACGATAGTGAGCAATCCATCACTTTCTCTGCATGCAAGAAAGAAAAAAGACGCATAACATCAGTCAAAATAAATCAAACATATTCTCTTCATAGATTCCACTAGATATTAATAACTCAATCAATTCTTTAATTATACACAACCAGCCCATACGTGTTCACTTAGTACTTCAATCTCATCATTCACAAGCATCTAATAGTTCGGAAATCATACATCAGAATTATTAACATCATTTTACGTTTATCTGAATGTTTATTGAGCAATTACAAGTTCATGTTGCACTAGTACTTAGATAAAAATCATTTAATTATTCAATTAAGCAATGCATAAGCATAACAAAGTAAACAATCCTTCTCGACGAAAAAGATATTGCATATGCATTAGTGGCTATATCTTACGATTATATTTTCTTTTTTTCATGTACTCATACAAGATTAAAGTAATCACATCAGGTAGAATGTGCACACATAGAGGACAAAAGAAGTCGCATGTGATACAAAGGTAGATGGTTTGATCATGTCCTACTCTTACGTGGACACCGAATGCAGGTTCACACAACATGAAAACTGAATGTGTTGAGGGGAAATAAGGTTAGCCAAAATTCATATAGAGGAAAGTTGCCTTAGGAACTACGATATCTTGGAATTCATACGAACTTAGAGAAGAACATAACACAAGCATAATACCCATATACGTGCCTGCATTGAAGCCACTTAACCGAAGCGAAGCACAAAACCTATTTCACACCTAGCTCAAGGCTTACATAACACAACTTGGTATAATTACATTAGGTCCGGTGTTTGACGTGAGTCTTCTAAGTTTAGAGAGGGATTATATGACCGAGTAGGGATAAGTATGAGATTAAAAGACTCCTTATTGGTGGAGAACCCTTCATTTTTCCTTAAATACAAATTATTAGTATTGGAACGAGGAATGCTTATAGGGAGCAGAATGGTTAATGAGGATTCATATAGTAGACTCCAACTAGTTCGGAATTGAAGCATAGCTGTTTTTGTTGTTGTTGATGGAGAAAAGGCAATGTAACCTAAATTCAGGATCCAGGTATGCCACAGATCTTCAAAGAGGACTTATGCTGGACAAAAACATTGAAAACTAAGAGAGACTGTTGACAGGGAAATGGACCTAGGCCTTTCAAGCAAAATATCCTATCCTTACCAAATTGCTCCAACCCTACCTTAGAATCTACCATTGGAAAATGTATTAATATTATAATCCTTAAAATTACATCACCTCAAACAGCAAGAAATGCAAGAAACCCCTTGCATCCCCTCCCCCACCCCCCCAACCCAACAACCCAAAATACTAAAAGCTGCAACCTTTACCCCTTTAGCAGCTTGATAACAAATCTGTAGACTCTAGATATACCAACAATAATATGCAAATGCAGGAAAAAGGACAGATCTTGGAATAAGCTCGAAACCCAACGAATGATTACAATCATTACAACAGCTCAGAAAATTGTCGAAGCCCTTCCCAGACCCGCGCATAGCGAGAGCTTAGTGCACCAGGCTGCCTAGTAGAAAAGGAAAGGAAAAGAACCTACAGATTGAAAGAAAAATAGGCATAACGAAGGAGTCATTGACGCAGCATCGACCGGCACCGGAATAATCAGCCGGCGACAGAAGTTGAAGTAGCACCGGTAATTGGGTTTGCTGGTGGCTGCGCAGAGGGAAGAGCAAAGGGTATAGTGATGGTGTGATTTAAATGGTAGGGGCGTTTTCGTTAATTGGATACAGTTCCAGTAAATTCGGTATTACTAATAATATTTGCATTAAAAATGCTTTTGTTTTCATTTTTTTTCTTTTTAAAAGGAAGTTTAGTGTATAAAGAATCGTGTTAAAGGCTGCTTTTATGACCGGCACTCATGACAATACGTCATTTCTTTTTCTTTTTATATACCAAATTCTATGTAAAATAACACTATATATAGTAGTAATATATGTTCTCCATCAGAGTATGTAATCAGCTAAACGGAGTAACTTCTTATCTCATTCATAACAACTTTAAATCTTTTGATAAACTTAAAATTGAGGATTTATATTAGAGGGGAAAAAAGAATCAGAAGATCACGATACATATGCTTATATTCAAAAAATATCTTTATTTCTTTCTATTTTTATTTATATTACATAATTAATTGTATTTTCTCAATAGCTGATTACAATCCGGAATACGATAGTTAGTCGAAGAAGAAACTTTATTGATGTGTCGACCATGACCATGACCACCTCTTGCAGCTTTCATCCGTATTTTTGTTGCTTTTTTTTATTAGGTAATTTATCAACCATTTGAGAAAGATCTCTATAGACAATACTCTTAGGTGGTCTGTATTCAATTAAAGGTTTGGAGTAGATGTCCGGGAGGTATATTTATAGACCAAGAAAAGTATTCAGCGGCGGGTAACAAGAAATAATATAGACAAAGAGAAGATAGGTATTAAACAAAGTAGAATTCTTGATAAATTACACCACAAAAGAATCTTGATACAATAGGCCAAACGGATGGAGATCTTAAGGATCTTACTTAAATCTCCAATGATAAATATTACGAAGTATTAAAACAAAAGAACACACATCACTCAAAGCCGGTCATTTTGGGAAGCATACATAAAATTTTGGCAAAGGAAAGGGTAATATTCCGATGGAGGATGAAAAGGAGTTAATAAGTCATGGAGATGGCGGAAAATGATTGAAGAGAAGGATTTGAATATTAGTAATAGGTTGGTGGGGGAGATGGTGACTGGGGTGGAGGTGAAGCATAGGTGAAAGATTGCTCGTACTTCTCCGGTGGTGGAGGTGAGGCATAGGTGGGTGTTTGCTTGACGTATGGTGGTGGTGGAGGTGAGTAGTATGATGGTGATTGTTCATAGGTCTTTCGAGGAGGTGGTGGTGATTTGTAGGTTACAGGTGACTCATAGGATTTTGGAGGAGATGGAGGAGATTTATAGGAAGGTGTAGATTCTTGGGAGTATGGTGGGGGTGGAGCCTTGTAGTAAGTTGGTGATTGCTCGTACTGTTTGGGTGGAGGTGGTGGAGATTTGTAAGATGATGGTGATTGTTCATAGTATTTTGGTGGGGGTGGAGGTGACTTGTAGTACTTAGGTGATTGCTCATAGTATTTTGGTGGAGGTGGAGGTGGAGGTGACTTGTAGTACGAAGGTGATTTCTCGTAATAGGTTGGTGGTGGTGGAGATTTGTAGTAAAATGGTGACTTGTAATATGTTGTTGGTGAAGGCGACTTGTAGTATTTAGATGGAGCATGTGATTTGTAATATTTTGCTGGGGATGGTGACTTGTAGTACTTTGCTGGCGAAGGGGACTTGTAATATTTTGCTGGGGATGGTGACTTGTAGTACTTTGCTGGCGAAGGGAACTTGTAGTACTTTGCGGGAGATGGAGGCTTGTAATATTTTGCAGGGGATGAGGACTTGTAGTAGTTCTTTGAAGGAGCTGGGGACTTGTAGTAATGCTTTGAAGGAGTAGGCGACTTGTTGTAATGCATTGAAGGAGTAGGCGACTTGTAGTAATGCTTTAAAGGAACATGTGATTTGTAATACTTCGTTACAATGGGTGACTTATAGTGGTGCTTTGAAGGAGCAGGCGACTTGTAATATTTTGATGGGAAATGAGATTTGTAATATTTTACTGGTGATGGCGATTTGTAGTAGGCATGCTTTGAAGGAGCTGGTGATTTGTAATAATAGTGTGATGGAGAAGGTTTCTTGTAATAAGGAGTGGGTACATGATACTTGGATGGAGATGGTGATTTGTAGTACTTTTTAGAATTGTGAGAAGGTGAGGGAGAAGTATACTCATAAGAGTAATCAGCAACTACAGTGCTGGCTACTAAGCAAATTGCCAAAGCAACTGTTAGGAAGGAGCATTGCCCCAACTTCCCTAAGCTTCCCATTTTGATTTGCAACAAACTATACTTAGAGAAGTGAAGGATAGGACTAAGACTTGTGTTGTATAGTTGAGTAGGGAGCTCTGGTTTATATAGAGCAAAGTAACACCCTTCTCAACATTAATGTATTAGCTTCTTAGTTGCCCACTAAGCTGAGAGCAAGGTCCTAATAAGACTTGATCAGTACTAAGTGGTACGCATTATCTGCTGACAAATGATCATTTAAATAAAATATTTAAAATAAAAACAAAGAGGATATATACCAAAAGTAGTTAAAGATTGACAATTTCTTGACAATAAACAGAACAAAGAAATGGGGGCATTTTCTTTGTTGCTTCTCAATGACAGAATCAGTACGTTGACTTATGATCGAGAGTTTGACATGACCCCTATCTGTGAAGTAAAGCAAAAGAAGAACAATAATGCAACTGCTATCAGCAATGGGCTCCTCCCTCCTATACAAACAAATCCTGTTATCAAGTAAAAGCCACCTGAAAACACAGAAATTTCAAAACTTTAAACATAATGTTTATTTAAAAAATGTTCTACAGTGTATAAAATTAAGAAATGCTATACATATTGTTAGTTTGATTTTGTATGTGGCGGAGTGTTGGTGTTAAGATGAAGGTAGCAGAAATGAGGATGTTGAGATGATGTGTGTGCATAGCAGGAGAGATAAGATTAGGAATGAAGTGATTCTGCACAAGGTGTGAGTGGCCCCGTGGTGGACAAGATGCGGGAAGGAAGGTTGAGATGGTTCTATCATGTGCATAGGATATGTGCAGATGCTCCGGTAAAGAGGTGTGAGAGATTGGCAGTGGTGGGCCTGAGGCGAGGGAGAGATAGGCTAAAGAAGTCTTGGGGAGAGGTGATTAGGCAGGATAGGGCGCAACTTCAGCTTACCGAAGACAATGGCCCTTGATAGGAGGGTGTGGAGGTCGAGTATCAGGATAGAGGGATCGTAGGTTGTCGCGTGGATTTCTTTCCGTACCAGGCGTATTAGTATTTTTTTACGTTTGATCATTCTTAGATCTCTAGTATAACCTGATTGTTTCTTTCACTTCGTTTATCTTATTATCTTATTGTTGTTACTGTCTATTATTACTACTGCTTTTTCACCTCTTCTTGAGCTGGGTGTCTATCGAAAATAGTCTCCCTATCTTCACAAGATACACGTAAGGTCTGCGTACATTCTACCCTCCCCAAACACCCCATGGTGGGATTACACTGGATATGTTGTTGTTGTTGATTTGGTTTCAGATCCACTTTTTTTATTAATACCAAAAGTAACTTAGTTGGATAATATGCCACTTCGAGTACAAGAGATATCAGGAGATTTAAACAAAACTTCTAACAAAAATAGAGACCGACTTATTTTACTGTTATCTGATAAGGTTTGAGTGACTTTGATTGCAGAATTTATTTGGTTGACCAACAATCTTGATTTTTTTCGTACGACTTGTACAATGAAAATTTCACATTTCTTGCTCAGATGTGTTTAAATTAACAAATGAGGCAGTAACCCCTCGCTCTCTTCTGACTAGATAAAAACCAGACAAAAGAAGTAGAGCATACTGCAATGCCAAACATCTTGCTGAAAAATCACATTCAAGAAGTAGATGGTGTTCTTTACAGAACTTCTTCAATGGTGCTCCCTTTGATCATTCTCCAATTCTCCTGTAAGTATTGGAGTACTTAAATTCTATTTTCTTGAGATAACTCCCATAATTGGTCTCCTAGTAAATTCGGTATTACTAATATTTGCATTAATTATGCTCTTACTCCTTTCATTTTTACTTTTATACTAAATTCTATGTAAATAACACTACATATACTAGCAATACATGTACTCCGTCAGAGTACGAAAATTCAGCTAAACTAACTTTCTTATCTTATATATAATAACCTTTTATCTTCTGATAAATTTGAAATTGATTTAGATTAGAAGCAAAAACGATCAGAAGAACAATGCATATGCCTAACATAAAAAAAATCTTTCTGTCTTTCTTGTTCTGTTAATACTATATAATTAATTGTATGTTCTCAATAGCTGATAAGTACAATTACAATCCAGAATACGATAGTAAGTCGAAGAAGAAACTTTATTGATGTGTTGATCCATGACCACCTCTTGCAGCTTTCATCCGTAAATTTTTTGTTGCTTTTTTTTATTAGGTAGATTATCAACCATTTGAGAAAGATCTCTAGAGACAATACTCTTAGGTGGTCTGTATTCAATTAAAGGTTTGGAGTAGATGTCCAGGAGGTATATTTATAGACCAAGAAAAGTATTCAGCGGGTAACAAGAAATAATATAGACAAAGAGAAGATAGTATTGAACAAAATAGAATTCTTGATAAATTACACCAAAAAATAATCTTGATACAATAAGCCAAACTTATGGAGATCTTAAGGATCTTTCTTAAATCTCCAATGATAAATATTATGAATTATTAAAACAAAAGAACACACAGCACGCAAAACTGATCATTTTGGGAAGCATACATAAAATTTTGGCAAAGGAAAGGTTAATATTCCGATGGAGGATGAAAAGGAGTTAATAAGTCATGGAGATGGCGGAAAATGATTGAAGAGAAGGATTTGAATATTAGTAATAGGTTGGAGGGGGAGATGGTGATAGGGGTGGAGGTGAAGTATAGGTGAAAGATTGCCCGTACTTCTCCGGTGGTGGAGGTGAGGCATAGGTAGATGTTTGCTTGACGTATGGTGGTGGTGGAGGTGAGTAGTATGATGGTGATTGTTCATAGGTCTTTGGAGGAGGTGGTGGTGATTTGTAGGTTACAGGTGACTCATAGGACTTTGGAGGAGGTGGAGGAGATTTATAGGAAGGTGTAGACTCTTGGTAGTATGGTGGAGGTGGAGACTTGTAATAAGTTGGTGATTGCTCATACTGTTTAGGTGGAGGTGGTGGAGATTTGTAAGATGATGGTGATTGTTCATAGTATTTTGGTGGGGGTGAAGGTGACTTGTAGTACTTAGGTGATTGCTCATAGTATTTTGGTGGAGGAGGAGGAGGTGACTTGTAGTACAATGGTGATTTCTCATAATAAGTTGGTGGTGGTGAAGACTTGTAGTAAACTGGTGACTTGTAATATTTTGTTGGAGCAGGTGATTTGTAATATTTTGCTGGGGATGGTGACTTGTAGTACTTTGATGGCGAAGGGGACTTGTAGTACTTTGCGGGAGATGGAGACTTGTAATACTTTACTGGCGATGGGGACTTGTAATATTTTGCTGGGGATGGTGACTTGTAGTACTTTGCTGGCGAAGGGAACTTGTAGTACTTTGCGGAAGATGGAGGCTTGTAATACTTTGCTGGCGATGGGGACTTGTAGTAGTTCTTTGAAGGAGTAGGCGACTTGTAGTAATGCTTTGAAGGAGTAGGCAACTTGTAGTAATGCTTTGAAGGAACAGGTGATTTGTAATACTTCGTTACAATGGGTGACTTATAGAAGTGCTTTGAAGGAGAAGGCGACTTGTAATATTTTGCTGGGAAGTGAGATTTGTAATATTTTACTGGTGATGGTGACTTGTAGTAGGCGTGCTTTGAAGGAGCTGATGATTTGTAATAATAGTGTGATGGAGAAGGTTTCTTGGATGGAGATGGTGATTTGTAGTACTTCTTAGAGTTGTGAGAAGGTGAGGGAGAAGTATACTCATAAGAGTAATCAGCAATAACAGTGCTGGCTACTAAGCAAATTGCCAAAGCAACTGTTAGAAAGGACCATTGCCTCAACTTCCCTAAGCTTCCCATTTTGATTTGCAACAAACTATACTTAGAGAAGTGAAGGATAGAACTAAGACTTGTGTTGTATAGTTTAGGGAGCTCTGGTTTTTATAGAGCAAAGTAACACCCTTCTCAACATTAATGTAATAGCTTCTTAGTTGCCCACTTGCCCACTAAACTGAGAGCAAGGTCCTAATAAGACTTGATCAATACTAAGTGGGAGGCACAATCTGCTGACAAACAATAATTTAAATAAAAACAAAGAGGATATATACCAAAAGTAGTTCAAGGTTGACTATTTCTTAACAATAAATTGAACAAAGAATGGGGGCATTTCCTTTGTTGTTTCTCAATGACAGAATCAGTAAGTTGACTTATGATCTAGAGTTTGACATTACCCCTATCTGTGAAGTAGAGCAAAAGAATAAGAAAAATGCAACGACTATCAGCAATGGGCTCCCCCTCCCTCCTATTCAAACAAAGCCTGTTATCAAGTCAAAGCCACCTGAAAACACAAAATTTCAAAACTTCAAAAATAATGTTGACCAACAATCTTGATATTTTTCGGTACGAACCCATCCAATGAATATTTCACATCTTGCTCGGATGTGTTTAAAATTAACAAAATGAGGCAGAAACTCCCCTCTTTTCTGACTAGATAGAAACCAGACAAAAGAAGTAGAGCATACTGCAACGCCAAACATCTTGCTGAAAATCACATTCATCAGACGTCTTATGGTAGATGAAGTAGACAGTGTTCTTTATAGAACTTCTTCAAAGGCGCTCCCCGAGATCATCCTCCAATTCCCTAGTAGCTGAATGCTGAAATTTCCAAAATTTGGTTTTTCTTATTACATAACACAAGCTTGGGTATACAAAATACAATAGAAAAATGAATGTGCAAATCATATGGTTCCGTTCTGTACTTCTCTACGTGATTACAGATACATGCTTTATAGCACTATGCCCAACGCCACATACTAGATTATCGATCTCACGATCTGTAGTGCTCTAGTCATGTTTTCTACTTGCCATTAAGACCATAGTTAACAATAAACTTTCACCAATAGTCATTGCAGGAGCAGACTCCATCTTTAATATGGTGAAAACGATTAGAATCTCTAAAGATTATCTCTCTTTCCTCCGCTACCGATATAAACTTCATTGCGTTATGGCAATCTCCACATACTCTAAGATTTTTGAATATTCTGATGGGCTTTTGTTTGGATGAGCTAATAAGACCATAGGCCAAAGCAATTTTCTCACTGTGCTGGAAAAGATATTGCTCCTTTTGCTCATCCTCCACCTCATGAAGCACCAAGTCTGTGTTAGGAACATAGCCAATCTCCTTTATTTTAAGTGCGACCATATCTAACTTTTCATATATCTCCTTTGCTTTGGGATGATTTGTGTCGCCTACATAAAACTTGTGGAGTTTATTTTCAGCTTCTATCCAACTACATCCAGCTTCCTTCACTAATCTCTTTTCTTTCATGTCTTTTCTGATCTTTGCTACCTCCTCCCATTGACCCCTTGAAGCATACAAGTTAGATAGTAAGACGTGTGCTGCTGGATCATTTGGCTCCTGTTCAAGAATCATTTCGGCAGCGTACTTCCCCAGTTGCAAATTACCATGCACCCGGCAAGCCCCAAGCAAGGTGCGCCAAACAAGAGCATCAACATTCACGGGAAGTGATTTGATAAACTGAACGGCCTTTTCAAGAGAGCCTGATCGTCCTAACAAATCAACCATGCATGCATAATGTTCCATCCTAGGAGTTATCCCGTGATCTTTGGACATTAAGTCAAAATAGTTCCATCCCTCGTCAACTAAACCAACATGGCTACAAGCTGATAAAACAGCAATGTATGTGACTTCATTTGGTTTTATACCAGTCCCAAGCATTTTGTTGAACAACTCCACAGCTCTGTGGGCAAATCCATGTTTAGCAAAACCCGTTATAATTGAAGTCCAAGATATTAAATTTCTATCTTCCATTCCTTCAAAAACTTGAAAAGCAGCCTCTACATTACCGCATCTAGAATACATAGATATCAAAGCATTGGAGACAGATTGGTTGGACTGGATCCCTGCTTTCAATACCCGAGCATGGATCTGCTCTCCCTTTCCTACTGCACCTACACTTGCAGCTCCACTCAATAAACTAGCAAACGTGAAAGCATCAACCCCAACTTCAGAGTCTATCCGGCTGAAAAGTTCAGAAGCTTCTGCAGAATCCAGATTCTTTGAATATTCATCAACTATTATGTTATAAGAAACCAAATTCTTCTCAAACAGAACTTCAAAAGCTTTCCGGGCTTCCTCCATCCTACCAGACTTGGCATACATGCTAATTACAGAATTCGCTACACAGTTCACAGACGCAAGACCCAATTTCACTGCATGATTATAGATATGTTCACCTATAGCAGGATTCGAAAGATTTCCACATGCCTTCAAAAGACTAGAAAATGTAAAATGGTTTGGTTTAACTGGACCTTCTATCATCCTAGAGTACAATTTAATAGCTTCCATATCATACTGTCCGCTTTGCACGTATCCTGTTATAATAGCAGTCCAAGACATGACATTATGATTAGCCATCCGATCAAAAACCTTTCTTGAATCATCCATAGATCCATCCATCGTACTTTTTGCATACATGTTCACCAAACTACACCCGACACAAACATCTGAAGACAACCTAGACTTAATCACCCAACCATGCAGTTGCCTTCCAAGCAAAGACAACCCCGGCTCAGCACAAGCCGATAAAACACCACTAAACGTAAACCTATCAGGAACAAATCCTTCAGAAACCATTTCCAAGAAAAGCCCAACAGCATCCCTTGGACCCCCATGTTGCGAAAACCTAGTAATCATCAAAGTCCACGTAACAAGATTTCTCTCAGGCATTCTATCAAACACTTTCTTAGCTGACCTCAAATCACTAAACCCTTTAGCAAACAAATCAATCAGTGCACACCCAACACAAATATCAGACTCAAAATACCCAGTTTTAATCACAAACCCAAATATAACCAACCCAATCCACCCCAATTCCCCGCTACAACACGCCTGAATCATCGCAGAGAAGCAGAACTGATTCGGGTACTCCCCAAACTCCACCATTTCCAAGAAAGTAAACACCGCCTCTAACTCCATACCACAATGTGCAAAGCAAGAAATCATAGCACTCCAAGAAACCAAATCTTTCTTCTCACCCATGTTCTCGAAAATCTTTTTAGCAGTTTCCCAATTACCCATTTTAGAATACAAACTTATTAACGAGTTAAGAACAATGGTGTCCGGTTCGAGTGGCGATTCGTTGAGTTTAGAGTGTAGAAGTTCACCGAATTGGAAATTTCGAGTTCGAATGCAAGATTTGAGGAGAACAGTATAGGAGGTGAGGTCAGGGGTAAGACCCATTTGGGAAATGTGATCAAGGGTTGAGATTGCTTGTTTAAGGTTTCCGACATTGGCGTGTCGAATTAAACGATCCTTTAGAGCTTCGAAATCAGGGTTCCTTCGAAGGGATGTGAGGTTGTTGGGTTTGGGAGAAGGAGGGATGAGTTTGGCGGGAGAGGGAAGACAGAGAGTTATCATTATCTTTAACGGCTTTCTTCCTTCTATGCTTCTCCCATATTATCGCTTATATTTTAAGAAAAATGTTGTTGTTTTCCCCTTGTTTAAAAAAATGCGAGAGCTTTTTTATTTATTCGAGGTGTTTAGTTACTATTTCAGTTTTTTCTAGCCGATGGTGTATCGAAAAACGGCCTATCTATCCTAAGGGAAAGGTCAGTGTATTTTCAAACTCCACTTGTGAAATTACACCAAGTATGTTATTATTTTAGTTATTTCAATTAAATTGAAAAAAATGGATGACATGAAATTCAAAAAAGGAGGATTTTTTGGTAGATGCTACGAGTATTTTTAGGACTTGTAATTTTAAACATATCATGGATTTTTATAGCTATAAAAAAGTCACTACAGCGTACACAAAAAGTACAAAATTAAAGAACTAAATATAAAAAGACATGACCGAAACGGGAGAGAATGACAAAATAGGAATTGATGATGTAGCAAATGTGAAGTATAACATTAATTCAATGGAACTGAATATTGAATTTTAGGTAGCTTAGCCGTGCCAATGAGTTAGAGTAATATTAGCAACATGTATAGACTTGCACTTCTTAGCTATATGTGAAACGTTCATCGCTAGTTTCAAATGAAACGTGTACATTTAGAATTCTTTTTGAGATATTAGAGAGTATAGCAAACAGTTCCCCGTCTACATAAGGTTAAGGAGAAGCCAATAGACAAACCACAAAGGTGCCACTTCACAAACATTGAAGAGGGGAGAATAGAAACAACAGCATAAGTAAAGCATTGCATTGCATATTCAAGCCACTATTACATCTTGTATAGAATTACAATGATATATTATCACTTCCCTAAACTACAAAATTTTGGCCAAATTTCCATTTTCTGAATGTATCTACCATGGTACACCGCAAGGCTGAGGTCCAAGGATAGCAAAATATCCAGTGGTTGGCCAAACACGTTAGAGTCGCACCTCATAGCTAGCTGATGACAACATGTCGACACTGAAGCTGCAAAGTTAAATGATACGGAGCCAAGTTTGGCAGCCAACCAAGCTTTCAGTTCTTCCAGCACCCGATTATCCTGGTAGACAAACTATTTCAGGCATTGTCTATTAAAGAACTAAGACCCAGTTATTCCCTGCGGCTTTTCTTCTTCATTTTATCCTGCACGCGGTATCTTTCTCGTCTCTCTTCTCTCTGTCGCTTCTTTGAGAGTTGCTCTTCCTTGGTCCTTTCTGCTTCAAGTGCTTTCTTCTTCTCTTCATCTTTGAGCTTGCGCTTTTTCATCTGCAAAATGCATTTAAAACATGGGGAACGCACAATTCATATCCAAACAGAGATAAGTTTTGACAATCAGTAAAATGACATAGCAGAGAGGCTAAGAGAACTGTGTCAGGGTGAACGATCCAAATAACTCTATAAGAGCTCGTAGCTGGTACCAATGGACAAGTAACCACAATCTACAGCCAAGCAAGTATAAGTAGTAAAACCGAGTCTTAACTGCTCAAGTTTGAGAGAGCATACCTTCTCGTGCTGAATGAGTCTAAGGTGTTGAATATTAGCAAGCACTTTACGCTCATGAGGTTCCATCACCACAGCCCTCTTATCTTCCAGAAGTGGTCGTTTCCGAGCTGGAATATCCTTGGGCTTAGAGGCAAAGGGGAGACCTTTCTGTAATTGCTTGGGAATTACCAAGGGATTGAATTTTTTCAGCTTTCGTTCAATTGGCTGCAGCATCAAACAACATAACAAGCAGAGAGGCATCTGTCAGCAGGGAAAAAACCGCAACACAAGGACTTTGAATGTAATTATGAAGTGTTACTAACAAACGTGTGAAATAACTTGTTTCACCTTATATAATGAATCTTTGTTGACAGGCACTGGCAGATTATGTTCTCTCCTTAATTCAGCAATTGTTTTCATTCCTTGCCAAGTTTGCTCACGAGGCTGTAATGCTGTTGTCAACGGATTGTAGAAGCAAGGAACTTCAACTTGAGTCCAAGCACGCAAAAAGGCGATATCACTCATAAGGATCTTATCCTCAAATGTGCATCTAGCAATGCCTTCTTTGGCACTCCCACCCTTCTTCTTGGGTTGGTTACCGAGCTCTTCTTTAGCAGCCTAAGATTAACACCAACAACGCAAGTAGGGAAATGAATCAGGAAACAAGAGTAAAACCATCAGAAAACATGGAGAACTGCTTCAACTACATCTCCACAACTTTCTGTGGTGGAACCACTTTGCAACATGTGCAACTTTTTGAGATGGCACTGTAACTCATTATCCTCCAAACAACGTGACAAATACAGAAATACTGTTAGGAAAATGTCAAGTCTATGCTAGAATTTACAAGAACCACTAATGCTCCATGGAGAGCCCATGGGTATGGAGAGAAGAGAGTCACGTCCCCTTCTCCACCTGGTCCACGTGCAACTTTTTCTTTTCAAAGAATTCATCTATGTTGTGTGTGTAAGTCCATGCTTTATTAGAACATTAGAATACCAAATATCTTAGGCCTCAACACATCAATGTGTGATTATTCTATTCTTTCCATCCGAGGTGGTCAGCATCTCCAAAAATAACATATCATACTGTTTATTCCTCTGATCAAACATTGTCCAATACCATCAGGGTGCAATTTATTTAAATTGTATTGATCCCAGAAAATTAGTATAATTGTTTAATCTTAGAATGCTTGATGGTGGTTTAATATTTGGAGAAAACGAGGGAGCGAACATGAGAAGTCAGTATCTAGACGAAGTGACAAGAAAATATCTTCTTCCCGACTTGATTATATTGTCTAAATAAGTCCCGTCAATTTACAGTCAAGCACAAGTATATATAACTAGAAAACCAGGAAGCATAGTGAGACAGCACTCAAATGATAGCCAAAGTGGTAAATTACCTTTTTCACTTGCCCGCGAATTCCACTAACAGTTCGAATAGCTGCACCTTCAAACCTAGCTATTTCAAGATCTGAAGTGAACATGTCCTTGATAAATGCTGTCTTCTTGAATATCTTACATGGGTGACCAACTAACTTGATCTTTTTAACTATTCGTGCTGCATGGTTGAACTCTAGCACAGTTGCAGTGGCAGTGATTCTAAAGGATGCCTGAGAAGATATAAAGACAAAGGTAGAACAATCAGCAGGGGCAGGATCAACCTGTATTTGCATCAAAATATTGACTGCAGATCTCCCACTCCCTCACTCTTCTCCCCATCCCCAATGCAACAAAACGTAAACAGAAGTTAAAAAATAAAAAGCGAAAGAAAAGGAATTTGTTGTTTGTCATAGGACAGTTTATTGATAAAGCGTCTGAGTCATTAATTATGAAACTGTCTCACTATGTATTGTTGTAAGCTCTTCCATCTTTACAGAAGAATCACCTCTTCCTGCACTGCAGGGTATCTAGACAGTGTTGGGATCTATTTTTAAGCTTGCGCGGCATATCTTGGGTGATGTCACACACGGTGAGGAGCTTGTTGGTAGAGTGGCAATCTGTGAGGGTAACCCGAAAGCTGAAGCAAATATGGAGGACCATCCCATTGTGCATCCTTTGGACCGTGTTGCTGGAAAATAACCAAGGCTTGTTTTGCAGGGCATAGAAATCATATTTCTAGAATTAAGAATAAGTGTTTTCACAACCTATATTATTGGTGTAAGCGTAGTTGTCCAAAGAATGTGCATCCGTTTTTGGATTTTCTAGATTTGTTAAGAGGGATGTAAGTCTTGTTTTTTGTCTCGGGATATTTCCTGTAACGTTCTGCACCATCTTAGTACCTTATTAATAAACTTTTACCTTATCAAAAAAAAAAAGCTCTTCCATCTTTACAATAATTAGCAAGTTTTTCTAAAGAATTGGGAAAAGGAACCTTGACAACACTTGTCATAAACTCCAATTCTCAAAAAAAAAAAACTTAACATAAACTCCAACTTCATATATAATCAAAGAAGAAAATCAGAAAAAGAAAAACATCCTAGCAATAACAGAGTCAATCCTTATCAGAATAGCCAAAGGCAAATTATAAACACATTGCACATTATATTACACTCTCTACATTTCAAGTTAAAGTAGAACACTCTGCACATGATATTAAGTACTATTGTACAAGTCTTCCATTACTTCAAAAGTAGGATACTGTTGAAGAAAGGTGGCACTGACACCTTACCTGATTGTTTGACAAGTTCTGGACAGCGATCATTCCCGTGTGTGGAGGCACAAGGGGACCCCAAAACATTGCCAGACAATGCATGTGTTCGGGAGTGTACTTGAGCATACGGTGACGACCATTTTGATCCTCAATAGCATAGATAGGTACAGTTTGGTAGCGTCTCCAACCAATAGAAACAATAATTGGATCCCTAGTCTTCAGCACTTTCTTGTGCCACCTGTGCCGCTTCAACCGAACCTGAAAAAAAGACAGTTTTCTCCAGTAGTATTGGGATGCAACTAAGCACTCATTCAAAAAATCATAATTAAGATTTTTCATTCCCCAAACTTAACTTTGTATAATTACATATCATAATAAGGCCTTCGCATTGATAAAATTAAATTCCACCACGATGCATTAACTTTCACGATCATGTCATTTATGCAAGAGAAACATCTTTTTTTTTCTATTCATAAGTCATTCTAGCATACTGCATAAATGCGTGACAGGGGCATAGCCTCTCATTCCTTTTGCTTCAGTACTGTCTCTTTTACTTGCAGATAAGCTGTTGAGTAAAAAAGAGGAGCTATTACCTGCATGTATCCAACATTTTCTTCTCCAAGTGCTAGACCTCCAACAAGAATCGGATGGCAAGGATCAAAATATTCGACCATTTCAGAGGGGACATCATGAACTTCTAGTCTAACATAAGTTCCTGTTCTGAAACCTTCTATCTCTATCCGAGTGGCCTCATCAAGTTCATTTAGTGCTGCTAAATTAACTTGTTTCTGAAGCTCTACCTCTTCCTTCAACTGTGAAATAAGGCATGATTAGCTTTAATGTAGATGCATCCCCATTTATGGTTGGCTGTAATTGACCAAAAGCTCACCTTATCATAGTACCCACTTCCATCAGCTTGACCCCTATGAGACTTTGTGTCTGGTTTGATGACCTCATCCTCGTCCTCATTAGAAGAATCAGACCCACCATATGTACATAGAAGTTAAGGTCATAAAACAAATGCAAGGACAAAGCAGAAAATCACACATCACATTGGAGAGAAAAAGTAATTGATGATGAATGAAAAATGAAGGGGTGGAATGGAAGGAAAAGGAAAGAAAAATGAGGTAACAAAAGGATATTGAGTATCAAATTTTGCACGAAGTGCCAATTTCTTTAGCCTACGCTCCTCAACTGCTGATTTATCATCCTTGCGGATCATATCAGTTCCAGCATCTCCTATCTCATGGCTCTCATACTTCTGACCTGTTTCCAAGTCTTCAAAATCACCAAACATATCCTCATCATCCTCACCAACATCATCATGACCATTGACATCTCTTGAGCCACCTCCACGAGCCGCTTTGGACCAGCCTTTGCTGACAAAACGGATACAGATGCTTTCAATTGATTCTTGACTCTTCCAGTCGATTTGACTTGCAAAATTTACAAATTTGGAGCAGTCCTCGGCATCAATGTTATCATCATCCACCTGCTCTTCTGGTTTCTGCATAAAGAAATGCAATAATTAGAGAAATCATTTAAACTCCTACCAAAATGGTAGTGGTAAAATAAAAAATGACTACAACAGCGGAAGAACTATATTTAATTGCAATGAGAAGATTGCATTTTTTATGGTCCCTCAACTATTGATAAATACAGTTTTGTTCTACTCGAATAAATACTTTCAACCTTTTGATATGTTTGGTTTGGTCCTTCCACTTGACTATCAAGTCTTCTACTACAATGAAGTCATTCTGATACTTCTACTGCATACACTTTAGGGTTACAAAGTAGGAATGACAAAATTTAAAGATATTACAACATTTTCAAAATCAAGCTACCCTCAAAATACTGGATAAAAGACATGGTAGTCACGTGGCTGAGTAACCCCTTTCCTTATCATTTAGACTATAGTTGATGGATACTCTGAAATCGTACTACTAATTATTATAGACAATGATTCCCATAACACGTATTTATCTAGATGGTGACACAGTGTGCTTAGCTCGATATCACATGGGCCAAAGCAAACTACTGTGTGCCCAAAGCATTATTATTTGATCAGCTGTATAAGGACAAACCTTAGTTCCGTCCCCTTTTGGCACGAAGAACTCATCATCACTTTCATCGTTTTCAGTGCCATGCTGCTGCAACTCAGCTTTAGTAGTTGATTTGGATTCAGAATCCCCATATACAAGCTGCATAAGATTAACATTTTGGCGCTCACGTGTCCTTTCCAACAGGAACTCTTTCCATCTTGAAGCATTGCCCGTGTCCTCTCCTACTAAAAGAATAACAAAAAGATCCCGTAAGAAATGAAAGATTTGGAGTAATTACAAAGGGGTTGAAAAGAAAGCAAGCTACTTTACAGCAAGTTAGGAACTTCATTTACTCCAACGCCAAGAGGATGATGAAATACTAAAGGGAGATCAAATTATCCAGAGGATGATGCCTGTACTAATGAAGATAAAAAACCTACCATCTGCATCGAAATCATCATCCTCCCCTGAATTTTGATAAGCTTCATTTTCCTCATCAGTTTCCTCTAAATCATCATCTTGTGCTTCCTCGTCCTGTGCATCCTCTTCGCCATCTTCACTATAATCCTGGATCAAATGATATAGTATAAATACACCATATACGCATTTCAAACTCCAATTCCACCACAGGTTGAACCAGGTATACGAGAGAGTAACTTGTGTCAAAATTAAAGTCCAGAGCATATCAATAAGGGTGAAGACATAACAACTTATACAAATTAATCCGAATCAATGTATGAAGAATAATCTGCTGCTGAGGTTTATATCAAGCATTGGAAAGGGCAACTGATGAGTTTTAGAAAGCACTATACTAGTGAGTAAAGAACCTCTGCTCCTGCAAAAAAAAATGGCACAATTCCAGGGGCGCTTAAGAGGTGGAAGGAAACAGGTTTATTAGATTTCCCTAAACAAGAAAAAAAGGAAGGGATAAGCTTTCCTCCTTACTATTCTGGCACAGATAGCTGCCTAATTGTTTTTTATCCGCCATACACAAACACCTCATAGACAAGATGAGGCACACTGGGTAGGACAGGAACAAGATCATGAATGTCATTGGCTTACCTTTTCATCAAAATCATTATCATTATCAAAGATAGCTTTTCTTCTCATCCTTCCATCATGGAAATCAACATGTTCCCTGAAATTACTACTGGATCCTGGGTGCTCCTTTGATCCAATAGTATCTTCTTCCTCAGAACTATCATCAGAGGTGTTCTTCCCTGAATCCCTTGGATGAGTTCGCTCTAACTGTAGCGGTTCCAACTCAATCAAATCTTCAGCATCACTGTCTTCATCTGATCCATCGCTGTTGGTTTCTAACCCAGACTGATCTCGCTCCGTGGGCTTCAAACCATAAGTTTGATCAGCTTTAGCAGGATTTGCTGAGGATGGATTAAGTTTTTTCCCAAAAAGGGAAATAAAACTATTTTCTAACTTCTCATCAATTGAATATTTCGTGTTCTGAAGTGATTTAACTAAAGCCTCTCCGACATCGTTGCCCTTCCCTGATCAAGAGGATAATACTGGTCAGTGGAAATATGACGTGCAAAAGTTGTAACCCAAAAAATAAAACAAAAACATATAGCATGTAGGAAAAGGTGATCTCAACATCCAATATTTTTTTATTCCAGAATTATTAAGAAAACTAGTCGCAAATCCACGCATGACACGGGTGAGAGTTTTTATTGTTATCTAAGCAAAATTTAAAAAATAATTGTCTCTACCTTAATCATATTCTTTTTTTACTTTGTCCCGTATTAGTTGCTATTGTCATCCACCTAATGTTGTTTGATAATTGTACATACCATTTTTCTTAATAACATGATAGAAAAGTGACAGTGACATAACTCAATTTTCTTTTCAATTGACAGCTTAGTGAAAATACATAGAATCCAACAAACTACTATTGATCATAAGGTTATCAACGACAATTCCTATCGGGATAACTACGCAATGGTAAAAAGGTGTAATTAGTTTTAACAACATATCGGAGGTCCTAACAACTTCTAACACTATCTAAGCAAATTGCATATTCCTCCACATGTTAACATTTGATCAGTGATGCAGCTTACCTCTAGTCAAGAGTCTTCATTGTTGATTGTGTGATCTGATATGATACAAAAGAGCAGGGAGAAAGAGAGACAGACAAAGAACGTGGAGGAAATGACGACACTGACACACCACCACAAGAGTAGACATAATCAAAGTTTGGTCTTATCGCTTGACCAATAATACGTCGAGTTCACCCAGAAATTATGATGAGTAACTGATTGGAACGGAAGGAATCTAGAGCAAGCAAAGGAAGGCAACGACATTCAAGGCCTATTAATTGGTAATAGCAGCAAATTTTAAATGCTATATCACTTAGTGCTGTTTATGAATAAAAACATACCATTTCAAACATCAAAAAAGCTATAATGAAAAAGGTGCTTCAAAAGAGAAAACATTCATCAAGAAAATAGGCTAAAACTAGCTTTCTATCTAAAGCCCAACTTACACATTTCTTAAATGATGAGTTCTGCCAAAGAAAAATAGTAATCAGCCAACCACAACTCTTCTCCCAAATGAAGTACTATATGCAAAGCCACAAAGGTATCAATCAAACTACCAAGACACAAGTAAAAACTTAAATTCCGGATACCACAAGACAGCCTGAAGCATATCGCTTATCTTGCTGAAGTAATAAGGGAATGTGAATTTCCCATAAGCTAAGAAAATTGGAATTCTTCGATTAAAAAAATGAAATTTTGGATTCTTAGAAACATAGTGGAAATATTGTACCTTTGCGAGCCCCAGCGGCAGCTGTTTCATCAACCTTAGAGAACTGAACAAAGTGATCATTTATGTTTATATACACAGCATCCTTATCATAGAGAAGATCGCCCAATCCAGACATGGGGGCATAAAACAGCTTTTCCTTGTCCCTTAGTCCCTTCTTCTTGGCAGCAGATGGTAGAGGGCATGGATCAGGTAATGCTGTTATACCAGCCAAATTATAATCACCAACACCAGCAATATGCACCTGGTCATATTGTGAAGCGGCTTAAGAATATGAACAAGGGAGAAATAAACTGTTAAATCACTAGTTGAAACAACATATTAAAATAACTAGATATAAATAAAATGTCATTGTCTTCATATGAGTCAGTATACAACTCGTTGAATTTTTATCCCAAAGGCTTCCATCTTTTCCGGTATTTTCTACTTTGTTATGAAAGGGCTATAGCTTTTTCCCTTTCACTAGTACATCTACCAGTAGAATTCACAAGGTCTTTTTGTTGACAAGTAAATCAGATATTATTCACAAGTGAAATAGCCAAGCATTAAGCTAGTGCTGCACGCTACAAAAGGTTCCCTGTACAAAATCTAAAAAAGATTGATAAGTCTCTCATTTTTTCCTCATATATGATGTCAAGTTTACACCATAAGCCAAAGATCCTAAGCATCTATGCTTCAAAATCTGTACTGGTGTAGTCTTCTCTTCAAGCACCTTCTATCACTTCCGTTCCAATATAATCCAGACTATTCAGGCTGCGATGGTTCTAAAAATTTCTAAAACTATAGCCAAAAATTTCTGTATTATCCATTAGATACATAATATGCATTTGAACGTTAAGCTTGATGATTTTCTTTAAGTCTTTGAACCAGCTCTGTGGTATCATCACTCTTAAAGTTCATCTATTTGTAGCCCCATGGAGCCAACCAACACTCCTAACACTTTAGGTATATTGCTATGGGTGCATGAACCTCTGCTTCTATCATTATATGCCTTTAAACAGCCAGTTCGTAGTTAAATCACAATTTTATTTGACGTGAAGTAGCACTAAAGGTTATTCCCTGACAAATGAACGAAAAGTAAAAAAAAAACAAAGCATTCACATCACAGACCTTTCCTCCTTTCATCATATTACATCCACGAAGATAACCGTACAAAATGACATTTCTGTCACACTTGTTGTCCATGCGCACTTTTTCAGGAGGAGTGACATCTTCAAATCGATCTACAACAATGTAAGGGTGGGACATGCGCCAAGATAAAGGAGGAAACTTCATGACAGAGATAAACCGCGCAAGATTATGCACTTCACGTTTAGAGTACCTACCCATTATCAAAAAATTGTCTCAGAAATTAAATAGAAAATACTCCATTAAATCATCGTTGCATGCTACACATGTCATTTGCAAATATGGAAGCCAGGGACTTACTTCCCATGGATAAGACCAGACAAATAGAATAATTTAGCTCCATCATATATCTCAGTCCAAAATCTGTGCTTTAACCGTAGCTTCGTCTTCCTAAGCTTCTTAACATCCTTGAACTGGTCGAGATGTGTAAGAACGCCCATAACCTTAGGGAATCCATGATTTTGCAATATATTAAGGAATTCAAAGGTCTCCTGCAAAAGTAATAAAACCAATCATAAGGTCTACTAATAAAAACATTATCAGCTGAGACAACTCATTTTTCCTAGAGGCAGTAAAGTTGGCAATCACCAATCAGTAAATGTGAAAAGTACTAGAGAAAGAATATAACGCCCTCCATAAACTACTTTCCCTTGGTAACCAAGATGGAAGCATGCAACAAATGTCAATTTTAATATAACCAATTAAGCTTGTGCAAGGAATCAAACTGATACTCCTCTGCTATTCTGGTGAGACATTTTGATCAAACACACAATTAAATAATAACTCGACTTGCATATTAAAGTGATAGTGTTAGAAGACAACATTGAAAATAGTTGTTGAAAGTGATTAGGTATCATTGAGCATTGAGGATATCACGGTTTAGATTTGAATTTTAGATACTCATAAAGGATGTCTAGAGTAATAAGTATTACGCTTTCTAAAAGTGTTAATATTTTTTGCATGTCATGAGAAAAGGTGTGTCGAATAAAATGGGACAAGGAGGATAAATTTGAAAGACAGAGGAATCAATTACTTACATTAGTGATAAATAGTATCAGCATATAATTCAATCTCACCTAACTCACAACGACTAACCCATCCATAGACTAGAGGAGTTGCTACATATTCAATGAGATAACACTAGAACAATGTTATGCTTATCGAGTCTTTTTTTCTTAAGAAACAAAAACGCACCATTTCAAAGCCATAGCTACCGTCAATGAGAAGCAATGCCAAATCCGCAAACTTTGCCACATCAATCATTCCATTGATATCATTCGGACACTCTATAAACTGCAAACGTCTCTGCTTACCTACAGTGTCACAAATAATTAACAGTAATTTTTCGATACAAAAGATCCACGTAAAACACAATAGAATATGGTTATATGGTTAGTCAACGCTGCATATATAGCTACTTTGCTAATTGATTAGCTGACACCTTATTTTGGGACGTCAAAAGAAAAAAACCATGAATACCAATATTGTCAAAGCCGAAATGCGAAGAAAAGCACCAAAACCTGCTTTACTGACTTTAAGAATTTATTTTAATAAGGGTAAGCATAAAGTACACACTTGGTGGAAAAAGATGCAAAACTGATGGAAATAAGACATATTCAATAATAAGTATCCCTAGATAGAGTAATTGAAACATTGCATATTGAGTTAAACATATGGGTGGCTAGACCATGGTAGTTTGTTCCAATATATTTCTAGTTCAGTTTTAAGTTCGCAATTCAAATAGTAGCTCTCTTACAAGAAAAAACTAATTTCCTATTCCTAATGACTAGCACATCCATCTGTCGAGTTTCCTTAACAGATCAAGCAAAATTGATCCCGCCACCTTACGATTTAGAGTCGAACTCTAGGAAAAACCCATGAATCTCATAACTTAACCTAATTTTTTTTAATTGCCTCCTAAGTGCTTCTACCGAAACGGCACAAAGCAAAGCGTCCAGCCTGCAAAGTGCCTCGCTCCCAGGCTTAAGTGCACTTTTGACAACACCAGTTACTAACATATTGCAATGAAACAGAAAAGCATATCCTCAAACACGTGACACAAAATGAAAACACAAAACAAGAAAATCAATAAAATACAAATTGGCAATTTCTATGCGTATCGGAATCGGTAACAGCATTAAAACCCCAGCGGCCTTTCTCGAACGCGAAAACAAACACTCAATGTATTCCATGTCTCAACTGATTTTGGAGGCATGTCTTGCTCATTGAAAACTAAATATAATGTTCAAACCCATTAAGAAACCAACCAACTAGAGTTATTTAGAAGCAAATTATATTAAACTGAAAGAAACTCAAATCAAAGTAAAACAGTCTCCTACATGGAAACATCTTTATACAAGAAAATTAGCTTCTTTCTTTTATTTCATCTACTAACCTTCAAATGATACACAGGTCAATGGAAATTATTAGGCAAATTTTATTATGGTCTTCCCTAAAGTACCGAGTCCATCTCTAAAGCCTACCTCATTGTAATTGAAATGCGTAGCAGGAAAAGGATAAGGAATAGGACTGTAAATGTTTAATGAATAATTTCCGCAACTACTGATAAAAAAAAGATGAGTAATTTTCGCAACTTTTCTCTCCCACCCCACACTCCAGCATGTTTGATATCAACTCTACCTCCTTTTTGAATAGAGATGAAAATCACAATCAGGCATAAACATGAGAAAGACAGAAACCAACAAGATATTATCTCAGATGTGATTAGGTGAATCCATTCTTTCTTTCTAATATTTCCAATTATTCATGTCTGGACTAAGCTAATCAAAAAATGGAACAAGGTTGGAAGCCAATCCATACCTGACACTATAGTGATGGGACCTCGAACTTCAGGTAAATTTTGCTTTGTATAGTGCTTCACAAGAGACTTAATTAGCAGTGACTTCCCAACCTATAATAGCATAATCCATAAGAACATCAAATCTAAAACCCAATAAATGACATCTAACCAAAGATGTATATATGGCAAATATATGACATCAAACCTTGGGAGGTCCCTGCACTGCAATTACATATGGTGCTGGTTCTCCAGTAGACCGATCAATTGTCGGGATATGAAGCCTCTTCTGCTCCTTCTCAGTAGCTCGTGCTTGCAATTTCTTTGCTTTCACCGTGGAATTGAATGCAAATGCCTACACATTTACAGTATAAGTCACTAGAAATTACAACTCCCTCCATTCCATAATAAGTACTGTTTTTAGCTTGAGCACAACACTTAAAAAACTACAAGAAAGTAAGAAGTGTTTTTACTAATTTATCCTTAATCAAATGCCTTGAAAAAGTAGATCTTTAATGGTTTGTTGGTCATGCGAAACTACATTTATTTAAATAAGGGTAAAAATTGAAAGAAAAAGATTAATACTTTCTTGATTTTGTGAAACACCACTTATTTTAAAACCAAAAAAATAAAATAAAAAGGTACCCATCTACCAATTAGGTTATATTAACACGGATTATTAGATAAATCTGTGAAGGGTCAGTGTAAAACAGTTGATAAAGCGGGGACATAAGAATATGATAACAAAAAAATTAAAGAAAGATTAAAGAACAAGAGTACCTTAGGATTATGTTGTTTTCCGTTTTCATCGGAAACGCCTTTCTTTTTCTTATCGGACTTGGATTTTTTCTTGGCAGTGGGACCAGATTGACGTGACCTGTGAGATTTGTGCGACTGTTCTCCATCCATAGCCATTGGAAGAAAAGAAATTCAGAAAGAATGGAGTGAAAGATAATTGTGTTTTTGATTTATGTTTTCTTCAGAGTTTCCAACTGGAAATCTATAACCGCAGAGAGTGAGAGTTTCGGCGGCGAAGAAGAAGATACTAAAAGGGGTTTAAACTTTAAAGAAAGGACTGGTTATGGAAAGGGTTTAACGAGGGCAAGAACTGTCATACTGCAGTAGAAAACTGTTGAAAACACATCTTACTACTTAATAAACTTTTTTGGGCTTTTTAATTTAGTGATATATTTGTATATTTTTTGTTATAAGTATTTCTATATTTTGAGTCGAGGCCTATCAGAAAGAGCCTCACAATTAGATGCTATTTGTCACAGCCTAACCTACAGAGGTGTAGCCAGCACCCGATGTCTTATTTGACCAAATGAATCAACTTGTAATCTATATGTCCTCAACATATACAAAGATTTCTAAGCTGACAACGATGTAACATATGACATGCTGAGAATAAGAAGAGACAATGCTTCAACTCATAACAAAGTCAAACTATATATACGTACATGGTCGGCCCCATATAAATTACCATAGCAACTTGCACATATTGTATAGACATGCGTCTACAAAAGCCTCTAAGAATAGCTGATAACATAACATGATCGGAACAGGGCCCCGACCTACCCATATAGTTTGTATACATACTAAAAGCAAAACAATCTCTAGACTCGGCGGAACTCTAGGAGATATGGAGTCTTACTAACCAATTGTTGATGTGTTGGACTACCTGCAGTGAAGGTCCGTCAAACTGTCTATCTCAACCTGCAACATGAAACGTAGCGTCTATGGCAAAAGGGACATCAGTACAAAAGAATGTACTAGTACGTAAGACATGAATAACATATGAAAAGACAACAATAGTAAATAGAGTACAAAAATCAACGTGGAACCTGAATGTCTCAGGGCAAATAATATGGAAACTGGAGAGCCATAACATGCCTCATGTACATACATCTATCCATCGCCCATCGATTATAGCTCAGCATTGGTCATATTATGTATATATAAATATATATATATATAACCATCGTCCAACCCATTATAGCCCAGTATTGATCATATTATGTATACATAAATATATATATAACCATCGTCCAACTGATTATAGCTCGATATTGGTCATTATATAATATCGTCAAACCGATGACATCAATCAAGTAATGTATATATAAGCAAGCCATATAAGGTCTGTCATCCACCGATTATAGCTCGACGGTGTCCATATCATATTTATGTATACATGTATAGTACTCTAGACTCGAGAGTTCATGTAACTTACTTTTTTACTTCGGAAGGACTCTTTACTTTTGAACGGGACAAGATTCAATATGGACTTCGGAATATCAATCAACAATACGTCAGAAAATAAGAAGTAGCTCTACAACATAGAACGTACTCTGACAAGAGAAAAACAATAACAATGAGTGGAACGTCTCATTTATGCACTTCATATATGAATCATTGTAAGTTCATATGCATGGCAAAGAATAAGTAAGGATAGTTATTACATACCTCATCGTCGAATCTCTATCAACGGTACCGGGATTAGCCTCCCTGACACCCAGCTAGGAGAATCCCACATCGGCAAAACACGAGAGGGATGCTGGGTATATAAAGAAGTATGTCTTAGACCCTAGTGACATATTTTAGAACCGTGCGGGCTTAGATCTATAGTGGACAATATCACTAGCGGAATGGGTTGTTATAGACACGCTAAGTTACAAGAGGTGATGACAACGCTCGTGTCAAGCTAAGAATAGCACAACAATAATACATCAAGCGGCAAACTCTTCTATAATTAGTTAGACAACATCTCCACGGTCCCCCTTTACTTCCTCAAATTCATAACGAAATCAACAACACATAAATATTATCAATTATTCGTACATCACCTCAACAACACAAGAACAATCCCATTAATTTAATACGATACATTTCACACTAGTTTACAACTTCTAGTCGTTGCTTCATATATACCCATGGAACCAACACATCCATAACTTGCACAAGCTCATCCAAGTCATGAATAAAATATTTCTTACCTTAGATACAAGATTTATATCCTTCTACAATTTGAAAGAAGTTTCAATTTCATAACACATCAAATAGATAAATCTTGCGAGCACCACAATTTCCCGAAGGTAGATTCGCGTCAAAACCTTGATAAACTCCTCCTGAATGATGGATAAATTTTTAGGGAGCTTAGATGGAGGTGTGAGATCTAATTTGGAGAGATAAGTGTAACGCTCTAAACCATGGCCTGGTGAAATATGACACTCGGTGCCTAACTGCATGTGATCGAGTGAACCACATGGACTGCTGAGTCAACATGGACATAAAAACATATTAAAGTAATGATTTAAAACATGTAAAAACATATGCTGAAAATATATATTGCGAAAATAGTCTGAAAATATCATAAGTCTGAAAATAATACTAACATGACTAACATGCTAAACTAGTCTAGTCTATGAAGCCTTTGACACACGAGTCCTACTGCAAAACTGTTTACCAAGACAATAAAGTGCCATCATCATGAAACTCGGCATTGCACAATAAAGTGCAGGCCCCGTGCAAAGGGACGTTAGTATATTGGAATTATACTATATGTAAAGCAACTGAAATAATAAGTAGTTGTAAGATGCTCAGGAAAATGGTAATCCAAATCAATAAACATATATTGACTTAATCTGAAATTGAAATTGTTACTAATAGCTGAATAGAAAAGCAAATAATAAGAATACTTCATGTATTGAAATGAAGAATCACATGTTTAACTGAAATAGTAAATAATTGTGGCCTTAGGCCCAATATATGTGCACAAATATGTGGCCTTGGGCCCAAGTATATGTATACGTGAATTGTCGCCTTGGGCCCAAAATACATATGTGGCCTTGGACCCAAAATATAGGTGTTCAACATTTAGGAATATAAAATAAGGATCTGAGAATCATACTGTAATACTGAAGTACATGATACTGGAATACTGAATCATACTAAAGTACATGATACTAGAATACTGAATAGAACTAGATTGAGACATGTACTCATAAATTGATTATAAAGTTTAAGCATTAACTATTCATAGTAAACTAAATTGTTATAATTGAGACTCGTGTGATATCGAATACAAGTCTATACTGATTATGTAATGAGTTCACAATATTCAAAGTGATAATTATGAACAACTACGAAGTTATATTCTCAAAAGATAGAAGTTCTAGACTTCTCATAAACTAGGGCATAATCTCTACTTTTGAAGTAATTCGTAGTAATCTCGAGGATTGAGGCGTGAGGACTATTAATGACGTTCCCAAACTTAGAGAGTTAGCATCACATATATGTAAATGCTCCAATCCAACATATTATCTTGCTTTTATGACGAAGAACACTCAAACCATAGCTTTGAATCATTGGAGAAAGATTACTTATTATTCATATGTTTTCGTTTAAAATCATGTTTAAAATCATGTTTAAAATATTGTATTTAGTGCTAGGATGGATTAAGAATCGTAGAGATGTTCTTACCTTGATGTGGGAGGTTGAGAGAAGAGAAAAATCATCCGTAAATGGTTTTCCACTAAGTTGGAATATTTGATGAATGAAATTTCGTGTTAAGTGTTGAATTTATAGAATGTGCATTTTGGACCCTGTCACTCGCTGGGCGAGTGCTATGGCATGTCCTTGACTCGCTATGGCACTCGCTGAGCGAGTGCTATGACCTGTCCTTGACTCGTTATGGCACTCGTTGGGCGAGTGCTATGACCTATAATTGACTCGCTATGGCACTAGTTGGGCGAGTGTTATGGCCTGTCCTTGACTCGCTATGGCACTCGCTGGGCGAGTGCCCCTGCTCAGTTCACACTTAGTCAAAATCTTACATTTTTCGATGGTACCGACATCATCTCAATAACATGGCCATAACTCATAGCACATAGCTCCGTTTGGCCTCCACCTTATATGGACGGAAATATATTTCAAAGAGCTACAACTTTAATGAGGAAGTTTTCCTAGATTCATTATATAATTTTCCGAATACTCGATTGAAGTGAAACCTCGTGCAAACTCACTTGAAAACATGACCCGTAGAGTAGCTTTCGACTATACTATGACTCTTATTATAACTTGATTAGTTTTTAAAACTTCTCATTTTGGTTCCATTATGTTCCCATCGTACGAGTCAAACCTTAGTCCGAAGGTATGAAGTGTTTCAAACAAGGTGAATGCGGTGTTATCATAATGAGTATTCATTGACTAAGGTACGCATGACTCTATTATTCTTACGTCACTATAAGTGTAAATTGATTACGTGAATATTATTCGAACTCTTGAAGAGTTTCCAAAATTAATATATTATCTGTTGAAAGATGTTGAAATTAAAAACTTAGATAATTTTTTGGTCTTGAAGTGCCATATCGTTATATAATTACTTCATTTATATATATTTTGCTATGATTGTGAGGGATTACAATCATACGATGTTGTTCTAGATGACAGTCAAATCATATAAAGATAACATATGTTTATAAAGCAAGTCAATAATGCACTTTGAGTGATTTCAACAATATCATATGTCGATGAAACTCTATCCAAAGACTAAAGATGCAGCAACATACATAGCCCAACTAAAAAGAGGATTCATAAAAGGACAAAACATATTTCACCAAAGTTGTTATTCACACACGATCTCCAAAATAATGGTGATATCACCGTGTAATAATTCCGTTCAAGTGATAATATGGTTGATTTGTTCACCAAGTCTCTACCAACGTGCGCAATGTTGGGATGTTAATATTCAAGTTTTGAATTGATATTTTTCATCCGGAGGGGGGGGGGGGTTAATATGCGTTGTACTCTTTTTTCCTTAATCAAAGTTTTTTCCCAATTGGATTTTCCTGGTAAGGTTTTTAATGAGGCAGTCAAAATGCATATTATTAGAAATGTGTACTCTTTTTCATTCAGTAGATTTTTTCCCACTAGATTTTCTCTAGTAAGGTTTTAATGAAGCACATTATCTATCAAATAGATATTAAAGGAGGAGTGTTATAAATGTTATTTATTATTGTGAATGTCTATCATTAGAAGTAAAGTTAGGTTTGTAACTTTGGGACCAAGTTAGTTTTCTATTATAAAAATAGAGATGTTCCTTCATTATATTTACATATCCCTCTTCTCTCTTTACAATATTCATGTTCTTGTTTTATTATTTTACAATGGTTTAATCTTTTATTCCTTCATTTAGAGCCCGTTTGGATTGTCTTATTTTAAGGACTTTTAAGCACTTTTGTAGTGTTTACGTAAAATAAAAAAGTATTTTTAAATATTTGTTTTTAAATTAAATAATAAAAATAATCATTTTTTGTCTAAGAATATAGTTAGAAAAAAGTAATTAATTTATGTTTTAAATTTATAAAGTAATATTTATTTTGGGATAATTTTTTTTTGGTAAGGTAAGACTTACTATGTAGCGACCACTAAAGCAGTTTTTGATTTTTGTCTCCGCTTAGGTCGTACTAATGCTAAAAACCCTTTGTTCGAAACTGAGGAGTCATCAGCAGTTACTAACAAAAACCCTGCAACAAGTTCTTGGTTCCCTCCCTACTATTCTAAAACCCTACTACTATAGATTCCTTGATCAGAATCTTTTGCCTGCTACTATGAAAACTATGGATGAATCTGACGTGGGTATCTCCTGCTACATTTCCAATCTCCCTGGTTTTCGTGGCATCCTCAAGCAAAGGTCTTTTTTGTTTCTTTCTGGAACTTCTTGGTTCTTTTGGTTATGTGTTTGCAATTTGCATATGTACTTCGATATGGTGTTATATCATTAGTTGGAATTGGTGTAGAGTAATACCCATGTAATGAAATTCTTTGAAGAGGAAAGATAAGTGGGGAATTCTTTACTCTGATTTCTGTGAGCTATCTTATTCCAATTCTTGATTACAAATTGCGTTCTTTGTTTATTGTTATCCGGTATTTGAATAAAATGCTGGAAGTCGTTTAGAGATGTGTTTTACACTCAATTGAGAATGCCTAAATAATGAATATGTATTTGCATTTGCATGTGTATTTCCATATGGGGTTATGTCATTAGTTGAAATTGGTAATAGAGTGATACCCATGTAACGGAAATGCATTGAAGAGGAAAGATAAGTTGGGAATTCTTTACTCTGATTTCTGTGAGCTATCTTATTCCAATTCTTGATTACAAAAATGTGTTCTTTATTTATTTTTGTTTGGTCGTTTGAATTAATTTGGCTTAATATCACTTGAGAATGCCTAGACTAGAAGTATGTATATGCATTTGCATGTGTACATCCATATGGGGTATATCATTAGTTGGAATTGATATAGCTGTATAGAGTGATACCCAGGTAATGACAATGATTTGAAGAGTAAAGATAAGTTGGGAATTATGTACTCTCATTTCTATGAGCTATTTAATTCCAATTCTTGATTACAAAAAATGCATTCTTTATTTCTTCTTTTTTTAATTTTTTGGGTTCTGAATAAAATGCTGGAAATTGTTTAGAGATGTGCTTTATATTCATTTGAGAATGCCTAGATAATGAATAGACCTGAAAGTTCATCTTTTTTGGCTAGAGAAGATTAATTTAAAGTGATTTGTTGTACCACCCATTGAAGGAATTTCATTTCCTGATAACTCGAATGATAGACTCCAGTGTTGTTTTGTCCTGTCGAAGTGCGTAATTGGTACATATACAGAGAAAAATACAATCTAAAGAATTTTTTTAAGAAGTCATAAACTTAAGGTATCTTCAATGTTGATATCTATATGCAAGTTCTTGTTAATTCAAGCAGTTTTTGTTTTGTGATTTTGTTTATATTTCCACCATGAATGTTCTGTAATTAAAGGTACACAGTTTAATTTGAAATTGTTTGGTCACTGTTGAAGCAGGGTTTGTGAGATTTTCTCGCTTATCTTAGGAAAACAGGTTCATCTTTATGGTTGTTTTGTTTTGTTTCTAGGTACTCTGACTTCATTGTAAATGAAGTGGACTTAGATGAAAATGTTGTTCATTTGACTTCATTGGAGGCTCCAAAGGAGGTGGTAAGTTGATTTTAATGTCTTCTTAGTGACCTTTATGTTCATTTAAAATTGCTCTATGATTTGCGCCAATATCTTCTTCCAGTGTTCAGAGGCCAAGGAAGTAAACGTATCTGATCAGCTGAATACAAGTTATGTGACTGAGATAGAATCTTTCAGATCCCTCGCTGGCAATTCTGATGCTGACAAGCTTAAGGCTCTTATTGATAAACATAATTCTGGGGTCGATGTCAGTGATGAACCCATCGTCCTTTCACCAAGTTCAGATAAATCCCATCGGACTGTTAGTCCTTATCACATGCTCGTTCATTGTTTCTTTTGGCTTCATATGGTTCCTTTTGGGAGTATCCTGTATCTGATATGTTAATACATTTCAGGCAATTCATAACTTTTTCAAGGAAAGATTAAAATTCCTTGTAACAGATACGATTGATGGAGTAGAGGACCAATCAAAGTGTGTTCGTGTGAGATTGAATAAGGGAGGGAATAATGGAAGGGGTAAGTACTCTAGGAAAAGGAAAGACCGAGATGATAAACGTTATGACAGTAGAGGTTCAGACAGTTGGCCAGAACATCTTGGCAAGTTCCTCAGGTAAAATCTATTTGTTGCATTTGTCTCTACTTTTTCATTCAGATCTTTTTTTGAGAGGGTACTTTTTTTGTACAGATCCACAACATTACGTATTTTTTGCTTGTTGCTCTGTGTAGATTTTTGCATCACATACAAAGATAGGTTTTCTATTTATCAAAGAAAAAAATAATGGTCTCTATTTTCTTACATGTTCGTGGAAATGAAGGTAAATCTGATTCAATGAAAAAGACCTACATTAATTCCTTACTCCTGTTGTGCTGTAATGTAGTATATATTAAGTTCTGATATCTTTACTTAGACTAATACCATACCAAGATCTTTAACATCTATAAACAAAAGTAATCTTTATCTTACACATTAAATCTTATTGTTGTCACTTGATATTTTTTTTTAAATTGCTCTATGATTTGCGTTAGTTACTGCTTCTTTTTCGAGGATGCGCTATCATGGCGTATTCGCGTTTGATACAAGCATTTTCATACTGCTTTAAATTTTTGACCGAGTCTGATTGTTTTTCCTGCTTTGCTTGTTCTGAGCCGAGGGTCTCTCGAAAACAACCGCTCTACCTACCAATGTAGAGTTAAGTTTGCGTATACTCTACCCTCCCAGATCCCACGTTGTGGGATTTCACTGGGTATGTTGTTGTTGTTGTTCTTGAACCTTCATGGTTTTAGAAAGCGGTGTGTTGTTTTAACATCATATTGCTCTTGTATATATCTGAAAGGGTGTTGTTGATGCAAAATCTATATTTCAGGTTTAATCTTTTCAAGGAGAATAAGGATACACAGGAGGCTTTAAACATTATAGCAAAGATGCTTGGCGTTCAGGTTGGCGACATGCAATTTCCTAGAAGAACTTACTTTGTTCAGTTTCAAAACCAAAAATCTCTTGCATATGTTTGCTAGCTTTTCTAATGGACACCTGAGTTTAAACAAGAAATATTTAAAAGGAAAAACTTCGTCCAGTGTTTGTATTGCTGTCAGATGTGTGTTGCAACATACAAGTTAGTTCTGCATTATTGACAGCTTGATATAGCAAAATTGTAAGATAACATGGATATGATTGATTTTTTGGCTGTTTTGGCAGCCTAGGTCCTTTGGATTTGCTGGTACTAAAGATAAGCGTGCTGTTACAACCCAGAGGGTACGTTTTCTTTCTTCACCATTTACTTGCATCTTTATTTTAGGAGTAAAAACTACTCCCTCCATTTCAATTTGTTTGTCTTACTTTCATTTTTAGTCTGTTTAAAAAAGGATGCCACTTTCTATATATAGGAACTCTTACCTCCAACATCCTACATGACATAAGAGTTAAGACCATAAGATTCAAAAGGCATTGTGGTACATTATACACATCTTTAGTCTAAGACCACATGATTCAAATATCTTCTTTATTTTCTTAAACTCCTTATCGAGTTAAACTAAGACAAACAAATTGAAACTGAGGAAGTAGTAAGTTTGTCATTTGGTCAACTTTTTTTGTCATGTGTTTCTCTTTACCTAGTCTCATCGTCACCCATTATTAAAAAGAACTTCCACGTGCTTGGTCCTGCCCGCATGTAAAGGGGCGTGTTAGAGACATTTAAATAAATAAAAATGTGCTCTCTTTGAATGGTTAAGCTTTTAGATGGGACGCTACATTGTCAATATATATGTGTACCGTCCCATCTAAAAGCTTAACCATTCAAAGAGATCACATTTGTTTTGAAAATAAATGTAATTCTTTACAGAAGATGAAAATGAACCGTCTTGCTTTATTCTGCTTTTGGTGTAAACAGGAGTATATGGAAGATATAGAATCATTTATGGAGGTCTTAGGTTCTATATAAGTTTTTGTTATAGGATTGAAGATCTTCTGAATACTCCTCTGTAACTATGGGGACCTGTAACTGTTTGTGCTGTTTGTGGCAGGTCTGATTTTTGGATGAATATACAAGTGTTACCTTTTCAAAAATAAAATAAAATAAAATATTGACAATGTATCAACGCATGGAAGGTCATGAGTTCAAGATTCACCACTACCTATTCTCAATTTTTTTTCTTTCACACGTTTGGCCTATGAAAAAGAATCAAACCCGAACATGAGGTGTGTTGAGCTATAATTAATTAAATAAAAGTATGCTTGCTCTAATAGTTTAAACTTTTAGATTGAGATGATACTCACACACTTCAACATGATTTCGGAGCATGCAAAGGTCTTGGGTTCAAGTCACACTGCCACACATTTATCAATTTTTTCACGTGCTTGGTCTTGAATTATCCTCACCTCATAAGCTTCCTTTTAGGGTTTAGTTAAGTCCAATGTCCATTTTCTTAACATGGTACTAAAGCAGACATATGCCTTGGGTTCAAGTCTCATCTCCACCCATCATCAAAAGAATTTCTACGTGCTTGACTCATGAAATAAAATTAAGCCCGCATGTGAGGGGGCGTGTTGTAGACGTATTAATTTGTAAACAAAACTTTGCTCTCTTTAACCGCTTAGGCTTTTCAATGATTATTTCAATCTGATAAAAATTATTAAAACGCTCTATGCAAGATATTATATAAATTATGTAATTATATGAACAAAAAAAATATACTTTGTTTATTATTAAATCTAGTGTAAATAATAACATGATTTTATAATTTATATCTATAAATATATTTTTAATTGTTTTTAAGATGAGACATTTTAGTATGAATTTCTGAAAAATAGGCGATCTCTTTTCTCCAGCAAGCAAAATCTTTTATTTAGAATATCCATTTTATAGTTTATGTCATACATAATTAATGTTATTAGATATTGTTGGTGTGGTGTGACTTAAAACTTGGTGGTGCTTGGACATGACCTATCTGTATACGCACCTCCTCATTGCCCCGTTCTTTCCATTTCACACAACGGCAACTCTTTTCTTTTTCTATTTTGGCATGCATATTTGGCATTATCTCTTTCTATCACTAAGATCTCACAGTTTTCACTATATAGGTAACTGTTTTCAAGCAACAAGCAAGTAAATTAGCAGCTCTCAACCGAAGATTGATTGGAATCAAAGTTGGTGACTTTTGGTGAGATCAACGCCTCGGTGTTCTATGGTCTTATGACAATCTCTCTCTCTCTTTGATGTAAAATGTTTCTGACACATTGTTGTTGCAGCCATGTTAAAGAAGGGCTTCTGCTTGGGCAACTTTATGGGAACCGATTTACTATAACACTTCGGTATAGTTATGTTTGAATATTTTTTTGATAGTTAGGTTTGAATATTTCTTTTGTCCATTTCTTGTGAGGCCCTAGATGGTACATGAATGCCTTTTTCCTCTCTTTGCTCTTGTTCCTTATTCTTTTGAAGTATGACTGTAAAGTTTGCTGATGTATGACATGTTATGTGATGGGCTGTAACTGAAATCTTTTTAGGGGAGTGTCAGCAGAGTCTGAGGATATAATTAAAGCATCAGCAGTTGCCCTAGGAGAGCATGGATTTATAAACTATTTTGGTTTACAGGTACTTCGTAATATGCAGATCTTTTTATCTTGGTTTGGTGGATAAGTTGCGCTTCATGAAATCCAGTCTAGGCCTTTCATTTGCTGTTCTTCGTAAGAATCTCTTTCTGGAAGAGCTTTTACAGAAACTCTTGGAATCCCTGCAACCTTATTTTGCTTTAGGAGAAACTCACTAGCGATCTTTCTTTCTTCATTTTTTCAATGTCTTGTTCATATACGCATATGGTTCTCTGGTAGTACAGTTAATTCATTAGTATGTCAGTATGTGGGGTAAATGTGAGCTACAATTTTGGAATTACTGCTATGCTTGAGCTTATCTTTAGTCGTGCATTGCATGGCATTTTAATCACCAACAAGAAGCTCGTACTCAACATAATCAAGGCAGATCAGCATTCACATTTAATAACATTTTCTGGTTGATGTTGGTTGATTCATTGATATGCTTTCAATTGTCTTGGCTTTTCATTTCTCTTTGGATTTTGGAGAAGGCTTAAAGTTCTTAATTGGAAATAAAACATGAAACTCCTTTATTACTATGCCGGAGTTTGAACTTTGATTGGCAAGTGAAACTGTGGAAGTCACAAATGTGCCATGATTTTGATGACCGTGTTCATCTTGTTGTCTATGCAAATGGTGTAGCGGTTTGGCAGCAGTTCTGTGCCAACCCATCTAATTGGAGCTGCGTTATTGCGTGGAGAGTGGAAAGCTGCTGTCAGCTTGATTCTTGATCCAAGAGAAGGGGATATCCTTTGCTATTTCACTTTATCCATAAATTTTTGCTTCTTTTTTCACTTTCTTTCGACCCTTAAACATGGAAGTTCTCTTCCCCAACAATTTTGTTTTACAAAAATATGCAGTATTATGTGTTGTCTGTAGGAAAGAATTGTTCTCCTCAGCTTTAACCTTGAATACAGAAGAATGCCATCAGTACAGTAAGGGAGTATTACAAGGAAAGTGGTGACATTGATGGGACTCTCAGGCAGTTACCTCGTTGTCTGGTTGCTGAAAAGGCTATTGTAAGTTCCAGTGAACAACACTAAATTTATCCACAATTGAGTCCTTTAGTTATTATTTGTACTTTAAAAAAAATTGAAGTCACCTCTATTGTTATACCTAGACTAGAAGTCCGATTTCCCAAAAGTTAGTGAATGTTTTGCTCATGATGAGTGTCACCATTTAATGACTTGCAATAATCTAAGTTTGCCTTACTTTTTATTTATTTATAAATTTGTTTTTTGCTTTTTTGACATTCTACATTGCATTATCTGTGCTGTCCAAAGTAATTGAGTTTCTCTAGGGTAGAGCAGCTAATATATTTGTTCCAAATTTTTTATAACTAAGCAATATTTGTGATAGGATATTGCGTTATTATGTTCTACAATTGACATTTCCAGTCAACATCATAAAAGTTGCAGTGCCTGAAAAAACATCCTGGAAACTATCTACAAGCTCTGAAGGCCATACCCAGGACTCTCCGAATGATGTAAGTGGCAGTCATAGCAGGATTCACTATTTCTTCTTGTACTTTACATATTTATTTTCAGTAAAAGGTAACTTTATATTAATAATAATAAAACCAGCAAAAAGATGATGCTGGAGAAGAGTACTTTACATACTTATCTGAAATTTAGTGATTGAAAGGTGAAAAAGAAAGTGCAAGTACATGCAAGCTCTTCCTAGTCACTTTCCTTGACTCTAGTCTTTGAGTTAATGAACACGTTTTATTTATCTGAGATTTGCATTGAGATAATCCTTTTCCTGAGCTGTTTGATCACGGTGTCCATAGCACACTAAGTTATCAGTTCTGGCAATAGTAGGGCCAGTGCCTGCTCCTTGGTCAAAGCTTCTTTCTTACTGCTAAAGCTGTTATTATTTCTTGAATTTGTCCATACTAGGTAGCAGCTTGCTACTTGGGTGTCACCACAGGCAACTTCATCGAGAAAAGATTACTCCTCTCTAAGCTTTTGCACAGCCCTCATACCCTCTCCCCACCAAGAAAGAAAAAACACGTGAGCAGGAAAAAGACGTGAATAGTCTAAGTTAGTTGTTTTTCTATTTTTGAAATCTCTCTTTCTTCTAATTCAGAAAAGTAAATCCAAGTAGAAATTTAAACGAAGATAATCACAACTTATGATCATTTTTTCCTCTTCCCCTTCCCCGAACAAATTCAGTATATATGCGGGGCTTGTTTGTCAGTGCCCTTAATTTGATAGATCCTTCTAGTTATACCTACACAAGGATGTCATCCGATAAAATATGCTTGATGAACATATCGGGAAGAAACCCTTCTTAAATTACTTTGTATGTAAATTCTTGAAAAGTTCGTGTCACTGCCCGACTTCTCTAGTACTGTACGATCTGAAAGTCCGTTACACTTTTCTGTTTATGTATCGAAACCTCTAACCGTATGTAGAGTTCAAAGAATAACTCATTGGGCCATAAGGTAAATACTGTGAAACCATTGGCCCGATTCTAAACCAGAACTGCGGAGTTAAAGAAGGTGAGGCATTCTAGTATTGAAAAGCTACCTAGATTCATAGAATTCTACAGCTTCTTACCTGCTTCCAAGAGTGTAAAGCCATAAACAACAATTGATCATGAGATTTAAGGGGCTTAAAGGGTTGGGAGTACAAAACAGGGTCATGCATAATTTTCCAGGTTTGAGCTTTTATAATGATACTGACCTTCTCCTTTTTAGGTATGTACATAGCTATCAAAGTTATCTTTGGAACCATGCGGCGAGCATGAGAGTACAAAAGCATGGTTTGCGTTATTCTACTTCTATTAACTATTTACCTTACATATATATGTTGATCGGAGGGTACTTGAGTGTACCACTGATTCTCTTCCATTTTCATTGCCCCATATCATAGGGTTTGATCAAGTTGTTTTGGGAGATTTGGTATATTCAAAAGAACAGCACAAAGAGAAAGAAACTTTTGTTGCTGAATGTGAAACCGTGAATGACAATAACATGGATGATTATAGCAATCTGGATGAGACCTCAGAAACTGATCTTCCTGAAGAAAAAAATATACCAGTCAAGGTTGGTATTGGATTATCTAAGCACAAAGAGCTGTTCCTTAAATTTTTAAGTGAATAGTTTATATGAAAAACATTGCATTCACAGATCGGTTCTTATGTATCCCCTCTATTTCTACGCTCTCTCATTTCATATTCAGAGGACATAGTAACAAGAACCCATAATAAGATTCAACCAAGAGGGCCTTTTAACTCGCTAGCTCACTCTCTGGGTCTCCAGCTTGATAAAACTCAAAACAAGCACGGATTTTGAACAGAAGTTCCTCCCTGACAGCATGTTGTATAGAATACGTCCAAATGAAATAACCACAGAGATACACAGCCTATGTCACTCTGATTTTCCATTTAATTGGTAAAGTTACCATTAGGGTTAAGAACTACAGGGTGCTCTAAAGCAGGTGGTATATCATAATGTGAACTTACTCGCATGGATGGTTAGTGGCTTACTACATTTTGACTTAAAGAGACCCTGCCGTTAAATCCCTGTGCAACAACAACTACGCCTCAGTCCCAAACAAGTAGGAGTAGGCTATATGAATCCTCACTGTTCATGTTTTGCCATTTAAATTCGTCCCAGGCCAGAGTTATACAAAATAAAAATAAAATAAAAAGTACTAAAAGTTCTCTATATTTTCTACCTGCATGATACTTGCTAAATTCTTATGTAACTGGAAAAAAACGGTGGGTGTAAAATGCAACTTAGTAGCCAGGATGACCACTATTTATCCAGTTGTACGGTGAAATGGATGGTGTTAGCTTGCTATATATTCTGCAGGATTGTCAATTATCAGTTACTTATGATATGGGGGGAGTAGTTTCTTTTCTGATGTTCAACACTGCGTCTATTTTAGTTAAATGTTAAATAGTACACCTAGTGGCTTCAGACTCATGCCTACTAAGTTAAATTGATTAAAAAATCTCGCTCTTGTGGTACCTCTTCTGTATTGAGTTTCCTTGTGTTGCCTGGTATTGAGGTGTAGTTGTTTGGGACCTTTGCTTTTTTCTGTGAACAGTTCTCATCTGTCTAATTAAGTCAAGTGATAATTGCCATTTGACAGGCTCTAAATGAAGAAGACCTTAAATCTGGTACATATACCATTGATGATGTACTTCTACCTTTGCCTGGGTAAGATAAAATAATTTAATGTTTACAATATTCTTTGAGTTATTGTTTGCGTTTGTTTGTGAGACATTATAATGGCAGGTCTAGAGTTATTTATCCATCAAATGACATTGGTGAAGTTTACCGTGACTTGGCACAGAAGGTATTTTTTCTTGATCTTAAGTGCTGAGCTCGTTGGTACATGTACCTGATTATACTTTGTCAATCGCTACTTTTTCTTCTGTGTTTTGGTGGTACATTGTTGAAAGAAAAGTGCAGTGAGGGATGGGAGGTGTTTGTTCCATTATAAAGAAAGAAACTACTATGGCATTCTATTGCTGAGGAAGATAGACCTGTAGCTATGAACAAGGACTTGACTCCTATTTAACAGGCTCCTGTTTCTTCAAACATCCTTTTTCCCTTTCTTTGTGGATTGTTCCTCTGTCTGAGCGTCAATCTGCCTGTTAGATTTGTCTGAGAAATCGTGGCCAAGCTGCACAATTTTTTCCTTTCCATCTCTTTCCCCAAGGGAAATTAGTTATCTGCAATACTTTCTTTCTAGTTTCTAGACAGGATCTTAAGTGCTTTAACAGAAAAAGCAAGCAAAGCTTAAAGAAATTGGCTCACTGTCTCCTAAAATGACAATCATAACTGACTTCATATTAGGATTATTAACATTCTGCTACAATGATAACCAACTAACCATAATCTAGTTCACATAATGATGTTTTGCAATTCAAGAAGTGCATTTAGCTTCTTGTTTAAATTTTGAAGTACATTGGAAGTAGAATGGTTTTAAGGAGATTTGCCTGTGAAGTTTTCAATACCTTTGTCCAGTCCACTTGTGATAACTGTTATTGCTGTTTGTAAATTTGTTCATATCTGCACTCTTTTATTTTATTCTCCCTTCCAACTCACAATCATTACTGGTCAGGATGGTATTAGCTTGACAGAGACCGCACATAAGATCAAGTAAGTACATTTTTTCTTTAAATTTGAATAATTGATCCACTTTTTCATTAGTTGCTATGTTTTTTTTTTAAATTTATTTTTTAGAATGTACACCACATCGGTATTATACGGTACAATAGATCATAAACGTTATTTAGCTTGCTAACTAGCTACACAATGCGATATGCTATGTATAAAAGACAAATGTTATCAAACAAAGTCATCTCTTTTGAGTGGTTACCTTACTCAGAAAAAAAACAAAGTCATCTCTTTTGTCCCTTTTCCATCCTTTGTACAATCTTGTTGGGAATGTCTCCATATCCTTTATACTAAATTAACTCCTGAGTAAAGTCTACATGTAGAATATTGGTTATTTCAAAATGCATGCCATATTTAAATATTGATTGCTACGAGGATTTTCGCAACACGGGCATTTATTTCCACCAATTCTCCTCTCTCCCATGCTTCACGTGCTCCCTCCAGAAGTCTGAAGTTATGGAAGAAAAAAGAATTATTTCTCTACTCTACAGTCTTTACAGTTGCTGCTATAGATAACAAACTTAACGCCTCCCTTATGCCTACCCTCTTGGGGCTTGTCCTCCTCTTTGTTGCAGGGAATTCTCCATAACCAATATGACCGGAGCTTACAGATGTGTGTTTCAAAAGCCGAAGGATTTTGAATGGTAGGTCAGACATGGTTGCACATAGCTAGTTTCAGTTTACTCCGTTGTCACGTTCCATCCTTCCAGGTTTGCTTGAATTCTGTGTAGTAGCCCAAGGACTTGGAACATATCTTGTGTGATTTGCTGGCTGTACAAGTGTTAAGTGTTTGTTTAGACCTGGATCTGAAAAGACTTCTCAAGATGCATGTTCTCCAAACTTAAAAGAGTTTTCAGTTCATTCACGTGTGGATCCTTGGAGACCACCTTGCGTTTTCCACCACAATATAATAATAATTTTGTCAAGTACTCATTATTATAAACTAATTTTATTCATTATAATTATCAATATGAATGTACTTCAACATTATAAGTACTTTTGCTACTATTATTATAATGAATGCACTTCAGTTTTTAAAACTAATTGAAATCTCAGTAAACTGTAACTCTGTATCAAAGTTTTAATAGTGATTTGATGACTGATCTGAGTAATATATGCCAGTTTACGAAAATGTTATTTGGATATACTCTTTAGAATTCTGACTCTCGCCCCACTCTTGATACACAAACCGTCTGTATGAGATTGTAACTTATTGTTGTATTGGACAAGAAGGTTCCATCTTCGTCTTTATGAAGGCGTTTATTGTTTTTGTAGGGAATTGCTTAGTTACACTGATGGAACTATACCTCTAGCTGAGACAGATTTTGATGTCATTGCCAAGTCAGTAAAGAAAAGCAAGGTCAGAGAGGAGGACTCGGCCAATGGAAGCGAGGAACTTCGTGCTGACTCTTCAGCTATCTCTGTAGGTGATGACATGCTTCCAGGAAAAGGCTGTGAGGAAAAGAGTAATAGTGAAGCAGGGATGCAATCAGAGAAATCTCAGAGTGGTGGTAATGCTGAGAGCCAGATGGCTCTCAAGCTGAGCTTTACACTACCAGCTTCTTGCTATGCAACTATGGCTGTGAGGGAGCTGCTGAAAACATCCACTTCTGTATGTTAATTGACCATACTTACCATTTTACTCTCAGAGTGGTGGTAATGCTGAGAGCCAGATGGCTCTCAAGCAGAGCTTTACACTACCAGCTTCTTGCTATGCAACTATGGCTGTGAGGGAGCTGCTGAAAACATCCACTTCTGTATGTTAATTGACCATACTTACCATTTTAGTGTGGATTTTCACTCATCGGATGAAATCAATAAGAGAAGCGTATATCTCTCCCACCAAAAAGTTATCTTGATAAACGTTTTAATTTATGCTGACATAGGAAGTTAATTTACCGGGGGGGGGGGGTGTGTGTGTGTGTGACAAGAAATAAGTGAATTAATCCTTCGGTTTGTCCGTTATCTCTGATCTAGCTTGAAATGTGTTGTTTCTTCATATTGCACATTTGATAGGTAATGATATGAGGCCTATTGATGCAGTGCATGGATGAAAACTAATATTTCTTACTTGCTATGTGCAGGTTGCATTTCACAAGTCACTAAATGATTAAGCAAACACTCCGCTACAAAGAAAATCTTGGCTTTTGAAGTGGTTAACTCTGCTAAGTACCATTGCACTAGATGGTAAGGGTTTATTTCCTCTTGACTTTTGCTTTCGACTTGCAAATTGTACTATGAGAAGAAAGATTCAAACAAAATGGTACCAGCAGAAGCGCCCTGGCATACCCTCTCTGTTTATTCCCTGCCCATGAGAAACTTGCACGAGGCTGGCTTGTTTTTTTTGTGTTAAATTTGAAATCAAATGTACATCTGCAGGTTTTGGAGGAACATTGTTTTTCCAGTGATCCCCGGACCCGACGCATAGCGGGAGCTTAGTGCACCAGGCTGCCCTTTTATTGTTTTTCCAGTGATCAATGTGATGTTGCAAAGTCTATCAGCTGCATCATCTTCCGAAGGAAATTAGCTTTTGTTTTCAGTCTCCGCCCTCACACGGGGGATGTGCTATAGTGCTTCAAGTTTCTTTCATTCTATTGCTATTCACCTTTGCAACAAATTTACTGATGTTATAGAGTTGGCAAATCTGAATTAGAGTGGAAGAGCCGATTTAAATAGGCTGAGCACCCCCATTTGAAGCTCCCATTGGAAGAGACAATTTTGATGTAATGTTTACAAGTGAAAATTCCAACTTGGAATATGGTACCTTTTCATCTGGACAATATGCTATGACCCCTTTTTTCTGGTGGTTTATCTGTTGCGATGTAATCGAATATTTGGCATATGCATGCACCGACTCACCCTCACTTAATGCGCGATTCACGATTTTTCAGCATCTTATAATGGCATTTGTTTACTTAAGTAATTAAGTGAACAACTATTTCTTGCATACTCTTAACTAGAGTAAAACTGCATATGCATATTTGAAGTTGCTCTACATCTTATCGAGTGTTGACTCTATGCACTGAAATTGCCAAAAATATTTACAAAGCTGATGACTGCAATAAAATTCTATACTATCAATATATACAACTTAAAATCATTTTTCCAATCTCTTGATACATAGAATTATTTACAAACATATCCTTATGTTACGGTAAAAGTAGCCACACGGTAGAAAACAGACAAAAAGGAAGTTTTAACTCTTCTTAACCACCTCCACCACCACCACCACCACAACCGCCGCCTCCTCCACCACCACCTCCACCACCACAACTGCCAACTCCTCCACCACCACCTCCACCACCACCACAACCGCCTCCTCCACCACCTCCACCGCCACAGCCACCGCCTCCACCACAACTGCTTGTCCCTCCAGCAGTAGCCCCTAGAATAGCTATTCCACCATGCTTCATTGCTGTGTTGTTCCTGCGTGCAATTCCACCCCTTTCGACATCAAGGTTCCCTTGGTGGCTTGTTTTCTTCCTGAAAATTTTGAAAAGACAAGCCAAAATAAAAAATATTGTGGATGGAACGACAAAGAATAAGATTACAATGACATACGGTTTCATGTTGTGAAAATTCTTGTTAATTGGTATTCAGCTGAAAACTCTTTCTCATGCTTTTATAGCATCACATTGCGTGACCAAGGCACTGCAACTTCTACTTTTCTATACAAGTTTAATTTGCTGAACAAGTCTATAAGATTTGGAAACTAGATGGAAATTCTCTAAACTAGACTTTTGGCACATTTAACAGTTTTATAACTATACAATTGTATTTTCTTATTGCACTATACATAAAATTACACGGAGTAAGGCTATTTTTCTTTGCATAGACCAAGACATTATTTATTAACTCGACATAATTGTGATATTTTAGTTGAGTAGAAGAGAAGAAATCTAGCAGTTTGTTTGATTTTTTCTCTTGCTTAATCCCATCCTTAGTATTTAGTAGATGCATGAAATTATTATATTGAAAAAACTAGTTAGACTGAAATGAGTTATCGTCCATAATTTACTAAGTATACCTTGCCAAAATTGCAAAATATGACTAAAATTTTAGTATGTCAAAATGTGACCTAAATAAATTAGTCAGATTTTGCAATTATGGTGAGCAAGAAGTCCTTGTAGCTTCCGTTAGCAATCTCTGCAGACAAGGTAGTTCCATATTTGCTGAGAATTCTTCTTTGATCAGCTTCTATTACAAGAGCAACTAGAAGCTGTTTGTGATAACAAAATAGTACTCTAATAGTAATAAATTTTAAATAAAAAACTTTTGAAATATTCCAGTCAACACATCTACCAAATACCAAAAAGGATTTAAGAAAACGTATGGATGAGAATAATAATAACGATGAGAATGAGAAGAACTCAAACATTCGGCCAAAAACAGATGAGAGTTTTGACATATAATTGTTCTTGACGAATATTACGCGACTTACCTCCTTTTTATGGATCGACAATATGAGAATTTCAGAAAGTTATTCTCTCCAACCTTTTCTATCTATCTCTAGAAGTAGAGCGAGAGAAAGTCAATACGATATTTGCGTTGGTTTTTCCAACGAAACTAAGCACTTTTCTTCTTTCTCATTCGGAAGGCTCAGTCCCACACCACATCTTAAGCTCAAACGAGATGATTGACTGATTGTATACTTATCTTATTCCCGTTGGAAGAAATGACTTCTATTTAGATTCCAAATTTTTAGCAGATAATACGGATAATATTCCTATTTGATCCATTCTTAAAAAGCATGTTATTCAACCATGTCTAATTGATCGGATTAAAGTGTTACTTATATTTTTTAACCATTTTTGCTAGTCCTAGTTTATAATCACAATATGACATGCGTTTTTGGGCAGGATAGTCTTTACACATTTTTTTAATGTTTCTCTACAAGTTTTGAATTTTAACTCTATGCATTGAAATTATAAAATATACTGATTTATAACGCTACAACAAGATTTCGCACTGTATATAATTTAAATTTGTTCATGATACATAAATTTAGTTACAACATATCCTTACGAGTCCACATTAAAAGTAGCCACAACAGAAGACATACAGAAGACGGATACCGGATTTAACTCTTTTTTAATCTCCACCACCTCAACATCCGCCGCCACCACATCCACCTCCACCCCAACTGCTCGACGACAATCCACCACCTCCACCACCTCCACCCCAATTGCTCATCCTCCTTCCACCACCACCTCCACTCTGACTAGTGGTCCGTCCACCACCACCAACACTAATCATATTTCAAATCACGTGGTCGTCTCTATCCTCTAGGACATCCAAGAAAAAATGCCAAAGGATATACAAAAGCGCAAAGAAGCCTACCATAGATCCTATGACTGTGTGAATATATTGTTGGGATTCTATGGTACTTTATAGAGCAGTACGGGAAGTAATAACTATTACAAATGTTCGAAAGGATAAATAAATGGTCAATCTTCAAAACTGCCGCATGTGTGTTGTGTCTTGAATCTTGATCACCTTGCAAAGCCAATGTTGAGAACTGCCGCAAGTTTGTTGTGTCTTGAATCTTGATAACCTGAAATCAAGAAACAACTAAATCTGGATGGTTACTGTTATTAATCTGTATTCCAAAAAATCAGTAAACAATAAACACTGAAAATAAACAGAATCAGTGTTGAAAAAATAAGAATAATTTTCAGAATATAATCGAGCCCACTTAGTTCAAAGTGTGTCCTTAAGGAAATTATTCCCCTCACAGTACTTCGAGGTTGATGGAATATCCCCTCCCAGGATAGAACGATTATCTTACTGTTTCTGAAGGTTTGCAACCCTTCTGAACAATCACTAAAACTGGTGGGAAATTTAAATGTGGGAAAGAAACCGGGTCGCGGGTCAGGGTCACTAACGGGTAGGATTGGATAAGTTAATTAATTTAATTAAATAATAATTAATTAAATAATTAAAAATTAAAGAAAATTTGGTCCAAAAAGATTATCAATCAATCAGATCATTTGACCAAATCCAAATCCAAATCCGAAGCCGAAGCCGAAGCCGAGTCGAGCGAGCGACGACGACGGCGCGAGGGGTCCTTGCCCCCTCAACCCTTTTACTGACAAGAAGGAGTAATTCTACTTATAAGTAGAAGAACTTTTCTTTCCACTACCGATGTGGGACAACTCCCACTTTTCTTTCCACTACCGATGTGGGACAACTCCCACTTTTCTTTCCACTACCGATGTGGGACAACTCCCACTTTTCTTTCCACTACCGATGTGGGACAAATTATTATTTTATAGAGCAACAGGGAACTCCCTCCATTTCCCATTCAATCTATCATTTAATCCCAACAATCCCCCACATGAATGGGGAATGGCTATAAGATAAAGGAATGCGCTGACAAGTGTGATATACAAGCGAGAATTGACTGCATCTGGATAAGTAGGTTTCCCTTTGAACTTTCCGTAGTGAACTTATATCGGATATACTCGATCAATCGGTAGATTTGATATCTTTGAACCGTCGAATTTTGTTGTATACCTAGACAACATAAGTCACACAATCAACCCTCAACCGTTTATGGTTCTCACGGTTGTGTTCGTTTCAGCCATGAACACCTTCTGGTTTCATGAGTGTGTAGAGAATGGGCCTTTACTGTCATTCCCTTTAAAGCGGCTTACACTTAACACTCACATAGGTGATTTCTAAACATGTGGTCCTATATCCACATTATCTCGGTCATACACGATTTAGATAATCATTAAAGAACCTTAATGCTTTATTAACTCATTAACAAGCCATAAGGTTTTATCCTTATTTCGAACATTGTCTTCATCCGAAAATGGGTTGAGTTATTTGACAATGTTGAACCGTCGCCACAACTTTGTTTGATCTCCTTGAACCTAGCTCTTGGGATCTCGGTCGCTAGGTAGAGTTACCGCCATGATGACTTGTCCTCGGCCTTAACCCCATTCCCATTGATGATCTACTAACTCCCTCTCTAGATAGGCCTTTTGTAAGCGGATCCGCCACGTTATCTCTTGACTTTACATAGTCAATCGTGATAACGCCACTAGAGAGGAGTTGTCTAACGGTATTGTGTCTTCGTCGTATGTGACGAGATTTTCCGTTATACATTACGCTCCCGCCTCTACCTATTGCTGCTTGACTGTCACAATGTATACATATAGGAGCCAAAGGTTTGGGCCAGAATGGAATATCTTCTAAGAAATGCCGGAGCCATTCAGCTTCTTCACCGGCCTTGTCTAAAGCTATAAATTCAGATTCCATTGTAGAGCGGGCGATGCATGTCTGTTTTGATGATTTCCAAGACAGTGATCCACCCCCAATTGTGAAAACATAACCACTTCTGATTTAACTTCAAATGACGGTGATCCAATTTGCATCACTATATCCTTCGATCAGAGATATTTGTTATAATGCAAAGCATAGTCTTGGGTGTGTTTTAAATACCCCAAGACTCGTTTCATTGCCATCCAATGAGTTTGATTGGGATTACTCGTGAATCGACTCGGCTTGCTTATAGCACATGCTATATCTGGTCGTGTACAATTCATAATATACATCAAACTTCCCAAAACTCGTGCATAGTCCAATTGTGAGTCACTTTCACCTTTATTCTTTTGAAGTGCAAAACTTACATCAATTGGAGTTTTTACAACATTGAAATTTAAATACTTAAACTTGTCAAGTACTCTTTCAATATAATGAGGCTGCGATAATGCTAGACCTTGTGGAGTTTTATGAATTCGATGCCTAAGATCAAATCAAGAACTCCTAAGTCTTTCATATCAAATTTGCTAGCCAAAGATACTCTTTGTAGCATTTATCTTCGTAATATCTCTACTCATTATCAAGATGTGATCAACATATACACAAACAATGACTTCATGATTTGGAGTATTTTTAATGTAAACACATTTGTCACACTCATTAATCTTAAATCCATTTGCCAACATTGTTTGGTCAAATTTCGTGCATGCCATTGTTTGGGTGCTTGTTTAAGTCCATAAAGTGACTTAACAAGTTTGCACACTTTCCTTTCTTTACCAGGGAACCACAAAGCCCTCAGGTTGTTCCATGTAAATTTCTTCCTCCAATTCTCCATTTAAGAAAGTTGTCTTGACATCCATTTGATGGATTTCAAGACCATATCTGACGCCAAGCTACTAACACCCGAATAGATGTTATTCTTGTTACCGAGTATGTGTCAAAGTAATCAAGGCCTTCTTTTTGTCTATAACCTTTGACCACAAGTCTTGCCTTATATTTGTCAATAGTGCCATCAACTTTCATTTTCCTTTTAAAAATCCATTTTGATCCTAAAGGTTTATTTCCAGGAGGAAGATCAACCAATTCCCATGTATGGTTGTTCAAAATTGATTCAATCTCACTATTGACTGCCTCTTTCCAAAATGCTGACTCAGAAGAAGACATCGCTGCTTTAAATGTTTGAGGCTCATTTTCAAGCAAGAATGTCACAAAATCTGGTCCAAAGGAAGTAGATGTCCTTTGACGTTTGCTACGCCTTGCATCCGCTTTACTTGGTGTATTTTCCTTTGGTTCTTCCCGTGGTCGTTTAGATCTTTCACTTGACGACTCACGTTCAGTTTTATACGGATAAATATTTTCAAAGAATTCAACATTATCTGATTCAATTACCGTATTTACATGAATTTCGGGATTGTCCGATTTGTGAACCAAAAACCGACAAGCTTTGCTGTTTGTAGCATAACCAATAAAAACACAATCCACGGTTTTTGGTCCGATTTTTACCCTTTTGGGCAAATGAACTTGAACCTTTGCTAAACACCCCCACACTTTGAAATATTTCAAGTTGGGTTTTCTTCCTTTCCATAGTTCATATGGAATAGATTGTGTTTTGCTGTGGGGCACCCTATTGAGTATTCGGTTAGCTGTAAGGATAGCTTCCCCCCACAAGCTTTGCGGTAAACCGGAACTTATTAGTAAGGCATTCATCATTTCCTTTAATGTTCGGTTTTTCCTTTCCGCAATTCCATTTGATTGTGGTGTGTAAGGGGCAGTAGTTTGATGAATAATTCCATATTCTAAACATATCTCGCAAAGGAGATTCGCATTTCCTCCCCCTATCACTTCTAATCATTTTTATCTTTTTATTCAATTGATTTTCCACTTCATTTTTGTATTGCTTAAATGCATCAATTGCTTCATCCTTACTATTAAGCAAATACACATAACAATATCGAGTGCAATCGTCAATAAAAGTTATAAAATACTTTTTCCCACCGCGAGATGGTATTGACTTCATATCACATATATCTGTGTGAATTAAGTCTAAAGGATTTGAATTTCTATCAATAGACTTATATGGATGTTTAACAAACTTAGATTTGACACAGATTTCACATTTAGATTTATTACACTCGAATTTAGGCAATACTTCTAAATTAATCAATTTCCGCAAGGTTTTGTAGTTGACATGTCCTAAACGAACATGCCATAAATTATTTGACTCAAATAAGTAAGACGAATTCTTATTAATATCACAACAACCATTACATTGAGTTTGAAAAGGCCTGGTGAGGTAGCCCTTTCCTATGAACAAATCATTCTTACTTATTACAATTTTCTCACTAACCAACACACATTTAAACCCGTTTTTGACGAGTAGTCCGGTGAAACTAAATTCTTCCGAATTGTTGGAACGCGTCCATATCATTGTTGAGAGCCAGGACCTTGCCTAAGTCATCTTGAAGTATCTTCCCATATCCTTCAACCTTGGTCAAGCAAAGATTTCCATAAACAAGTACCTCTTGGGTCCAGGGAGCATAGGTTGCAAATGCTTCTTTTGTAAGCGCAAAACATGTCGAGTGGCACGAGAATCAAGCCACCACTCCTTTGGGTTTCCAACCAAATTGCACTCAGATAGCATTGCACACAGGATCATCCATATCATCATTCTTTTCCACCATATTGGCTTGTCCTTTTCCCTTGTTCTTTCGGGAGACGACAATCTGGGGCTTTGTGGCCTTTCCCACAATTAAAGCGGTTGCCCTTGAACTTTTTCTTATTGGAATCCTTCTCCTTTCCGGAAGGCCTCTTCCTTTTTTGTTCTTTTGAGCGAGATCTTCAACGATGTTTGCCCTTCAATTGGTGAAGTCTTACGGTACCTCTTCTCGGTTTTGTTATCTTCCTCGATCTTGAGACGAATCACAAGATCTTCCAACTTCATTTCCTTTCTTTTGTGCTTAAGATAATTCTTGAAATCTTTCCATGAGGCGACAACTTCTCAATCATTGCGACCACTTGGAACGCTTCATTTACTACCATACCTTCAAAGAATAAGGTCATGGAAGATAAGTTGAAGCTCTTGAACTTGAGTTCCAACGGTTTTCCATCCACCATTTTGTAGTCTAGGAATTTGGCAACCACAAACTTCTTCAAGCAAGCATCTTGATTTTGTACTTCTTTCAAGTGCACTCCATAGTTCTTTGGAAGTCTCACTGCCTTGTAGGCGTTGTACAAGTCATCTTCTAAGGCACTCAAAATGTAGCCTTTGCACAAAAAGTCAACATATTTCCAAGCCTCGGTAACCATGAACTTTTGGTTGTCGGGCATGTCGGCAGCACGGGAGGTCCTCATTGGTGAACTTTTGCATACCGGGTGGTAAGCCAAAGAACATTCTTCTTTGCCATCCTTTAAAGTTGGCACCGGTGAACTTCGCAGTTTCTCAGGTGGCACAATGATGCACGGTCGTAGGAGTAACCGTGCAAAGAATTGCAGAGGTAGTTCCGGTCTTAATTGCCATTATTCGTTTGTCACTGTCAAATCGACAAACTGTTTTAGTTAATAAAACCAGAATAGCAATTCAATCACAGACTTAAACGATGAAGATTTTATTTCTTCAAATTGCAGTATAATTATGAAACTTTAGTATTCCAACGAAGTTTTTATATCTTCGAGTCAGAATACTAATAATAATTAATTAAATAATTAAAAATTAAAGAAAATTTGGTCCAAAAAGATTATCAATCAATCAGATCATTTGACCAAATCCAAATCCAAATCCAAATCCAAATCCAAATCCAAATCCAAATCCAAATCCAAATCCAAATCCAAATCCAAATCCAAATCCAAATCCAAATCTTAAGCCGAAGCCGAGCCGAGCGAGCGACGACGACGGCGCGAGGGGTCCTTGCCCCCTCAACCCTTTTACTGACAAGAAGGAGTAATTCTACTTATAAGTAGAAGAACTTTTCTTTCCACTATCGATGTGGGACAACTCCCACTTTTCTTTCCACTACCGATGTGGGACAACTCCCACTTTTCTTTCCACTACCGATGTGGGACAACTCCCACTTTTCTTTTCACTACCGATGTGGGACAAATGATTATTTTATAGAGCAAGAGGGAACTCCCTCCATTTCCCATTCAATCTATCATTTAATCCCAACAGTTACAACGTTGTGTGTTGAGTCGAGGATAGCCCTCTATCCTTAAGACAAGATTGCCCCGTATATATGCTTTTACGTTAGCGGGCAATAGTCACCCAAGATAAAACAACACTTTAATCTCAACACTACAAAGCCAATAGGTTGAGCCTGTCGAAGAAAACAAATATGACTCGACTTGCTGAAGATATGGAATAGGAAGGAAGAGTTTCTCTCTACTCTTCTCTTTTGTCTCTGTGTATATAGTGTGTCTCTGTAGTGTATATCTTGTGTATACGTGAGGGTTTGGTCACTGTTTTTCAGTCGAAAATTGCACTGATTTTCGCTGAATATCACTCACTGTTTTGTGCTATTTTGTGGCTGTTTTTCGGGCCTGTTACTTGCTGTTTTTCGTCTCTGTTTGCGGCCTGTTTCTCACTGTATTTTCGTCTATTTTCTGCCTGTTTCTTCCTGAATTTTCGAGTGTTTTCTGATCTGTTTCTTACTACTGTTTTGAGCCAAATGAAGCTCAATATATAGCAAGGAGAAGGGGCTGTCTAACTGCCAAAACATGGCTGTTAATGGCCATTAGGAGGGCATTAAAACAGCCAAGTAATGGCTGTTAATGGCCATTGAAAGGCTGCCCAACTGCCCAAGTAATGGGCTGTTAATGGAGGAGTTAATCAGCCAAGTAATGGCTGATTAATGCCTCAAAAAACAGTCCCGCCTTCCGTCACCTTCCCAGAAACTTTGGGGACCAAACTGTAAATTTTGAAACTTCAGGGACCAAACTGTACATATGAAAGAATTCTGGTCCAAACTGTACATCTGAAACTTCAAGGATCAAACTGTACATCTGGCAGAGTTCTCTGGTCCAAAAAGATAATATCCCACACCCCACAGCCCACAGCCCACGAACCCGGACAGGACGGGCGGGCGGCGGCGCGCGTGTGGGCTTAGCCTTGAACCCAAGCACATCTAGGTCTTCCCTCCTTTAAACACATGGGATACCCCTTGGGGATCCAAACCCTTTACCACATTAGAGACTTATATAGAGAGCAATTCTTCCTATTCCCACCGATGTGGTAGATTTGTCCCACACCACATTTCCATGTCTCAAACACCTTACTTCGTGGACCAATATCTCTTTCATTTCTCAACGAAATTAGACGATTCTTGGCCCTACGGTCATCTACTCACTTCGTAGATCATGCATGTGCGAAGAGACAAGGTCTCCAACATGCGGAACACTAGTGTTTAATTCATCAAAGATAGGTGGACGCATCTCCCCGCCAAAAGCTAATTTCCAACATATATTCCATATATTCACCGATTATTATGTAATTAATATTTTAGTGTAATTATGTAAAGTAGAGATCCTTATTCCAATAGGACTACTATTGTACACTCTATATATATATTGCATTAATAAGAGAACTCCAATAAAAAAGATTTACACTATTCTACATGGTATCAAGAGCTAAAAATCCCTCCATACAGCCGGTATACAGGACATATACCTCTAGTATACTGCTCCTATACAGCCTTCCCGAACCTCTCTAGTTCTCTAGCAGGCCGTATACCTCTGGTATACAACTGATATACAGCCTACTAAACCCTTCTATTTCTCTACTCAATTTCGGATACCCTCATAGCGTCACCCGCGACCAACATAACTTCTCCCGCTTCCTCTTCCTCAACACCCGACGTCACAAATCCTCCTCCCTCTTCCACCCCAAACACCTTTCATCCGACTTTCGCCGTCACCAATATCAAGAACTTCATCCCGTTGATTCTTGATCAAGAGGATGGACAATACGCGTCGTGGGTTGAACTCTTTCATATTCATGCATGTGCCTACAACGTGCTTGATCACATTGATACCACTTATCCCCGCCCACCCGACGTCGACGACACGATGTGGAAACGGCTTGACGCCATCGTCAAGCAGTGGATTTATGGCACTATCTCCAAGGATTTGCTTCATACTATTATGAAGACCGGAGCTTCGACTCACAAGTTATGGACACAGTTGGAGGAAATTTTTTAAGACAACAAACATACACGTGCCGTGTATATTGAAGAGCAATTTAACACTACCCGTCTGGAAAATTTTGCAAATATGACCGACTATTGCAAGCAATTGCAAATAATTAAAATTGTTTGTCGATCAACTATCCAACGCTGGTACTCCAGTTTCAGAAATGAAGACGGTGTTGCAGTTGATCAATGGTTTACCGAAAAGTGAATATGATACCCTTGCAATGATGATTCAATAGGCCAATCCGCTACCTAGTTTCAACAAAGCACGGTCCCAATTGCTCTTAGAGGAGACGAGACTAGCGAAACAGGATGACCATACTCCTAAGGCGTTGGTGGTTGATGCCCCTGCGGCAACCACCGCCATATTCTGACCACCAACAGCCGCAACATAATTGCGGTGGCGACAGAGGTAGAGGCCGCGAAGGTGGCCGGGGAGGCAAAGGAAAGGGCCGCGGGCAATGGGCCAACCAAACACATAATCATCCACATGCCCAGTATCCGCAACAATGGGCCAACCCACTACCCTGACACATGTTCGGGCACTGGGCCTTGTCGTCCAACTCCTTTCCAGGCCAGGCCCAGTAGCAACAGTGGGCACACCCGAGGACCAACATCTTGGGAGCCCATCCAGCAGCTCGCCAGCTAGGCCCCAACTGTCAGGCCCACTATAATGCAGCCCAACAGCCGACGTCAGGCCTTACTCCAACGGATTTGGGCCAAGCTTTCGGCTCATTAAATATTCAGTAGCCCGATGATGCGTGGTATATGGATACGGGCGCTACGTTCCACCTCACTAACAAATCTGATAATCTCCCTTAACTGTGTAATTTAAATACTCCTCAATTTATTATGGTCGATAATGGTCATCGCATTCTAATTCAAGTGTATGGCCACACACAAACCCAACCACCTCACCCCTCTTCTCCCTTAAATACGTCCTTTATGCCCCTAACATCATCAAGAACTTAATCTCTGTTAGAAAATTTGCCACAAATAATTCCGTATCTATTGATTTTGACCCGTTTGGTTTTTCTGTGAAGGACCTACGTACGGGGACTCTTCTTACGAGATGCAATAGTGTGGGAGACCTTTACCCTTTCCTATCCATGTCCGCTGCCAGTGTCATTCCACCATCCGCTGTAGCTGCAATATCTCCATCAATATGGCATAGTAGACTTGGACATCCGGGAGCTCATGTTTTTTATTTTCTTAGAAACCAGAATTTAATTCAATGTAATAGAGGGAAACTTTCCCATAGTTGCTCCTTTTGTCATCTAGGAAAACATGTTAGACTTCCATTTACGTCATCTTTAAGTATTAGTTTTTCTCCTTTCGATACTAGTCATACGAATTTATGGACATCTCCTATAACTAGCACCCTAGGTCATAAATATTATTTGATGTTATTGGATGATTTTTCTCACTTTGTTTGGGTCTATCCGCTTAAATTTAAGTCTCAAGTTTTCTCTAAATTTCTTGAATTTCGTACATATGTTAAAACACAATTTGAAAAAGACATCAAAACATTTCAATGCGATAATGGTCGTGAGTTCAATAACTCCCCTTTTCATAACTTTTATGCGGCTAATGACATGGTTATTCGATTCTCCTGCCCCCATACTTCTCCTCAAAATGGTAAAACCTAACGAATTCTCCGCACCATTAACAATATGATCTGTACCTTTCTTTTTCATGAGTCTCTCCCCCCTACTTTTTGGGTATATGCGTTAAAAATGGTAGAATACATTCTTCACATCTCTCTTACCCGTACGATTTAAAATAGGACCCCCACCAAAATCCTTTTCCGTCGGATCCCTTCCCGTAATCACCTTCAAATTTTCAGTTGGCTTTGCTACCCAAATCTTGCCTCCACGGTACCTCACAAATTAGCACCCCGCTCTACTCCCTGCATCTTCTTAGGTTTCCCGTCAAACCATAAGGGGTACTTGTGCTATAAGTTGTCCACCGACAAAATCCTTATCTCCCGCCATGCCATGTTTGATGAGAATGTTTTCCCCTTTGCCTACATCCGCCAATTTCGAGTCACTGATTACAGATTTCTTAATGACTCGGACACCTCCCCTCTCCTTCAAAATATACTGTATTGGCCAAATACCATCTCGTCGAACACCGCCCCACTCACTGCCCCAATTACGAACCCCACTGCTACTGCCCTAGTTCTGGACCCCACTTCCACGTCAACTAACCCGTCGCCCCCACCCACTGCCCTCGCTACGTACCACACTAACCCCTCACCCATCCCGTCGCCCAACCACTCAACAAACTATCCCACCCATCCGACGTCCCCAAGCTCAACCCGCCACTGCCTCCCGCTACATCACCCGGAGCCCTATTCCCCGCAGCCTCCACATAAATATTTCCCTGATCTATCCCCCAACCCACCGCATGGAAACTCGTGCACATCATGGGATTTTAAAACCAAAGGTCCAATTTAATTTGGTCACTCAAACCATCTCACCGCTACCTAAAAAACTCCGAATTGGAATGCGGCCATGCGTGAGGAGTATAATGCGGTTACTTCACAGTGCATTTGTGATCTTGTTCCGCGACCTGACGGGGTAAATGTAAACCGTTGTATGTGGCTCTTCCATCACAAGTTCAGAGATAGTGGTGCACTTGAATGTCACAAGGCCAGATTTGTTGCAAATGGCACAATGCAATATGATGGTGTTGATTGTGGTGAGACTTTCAGTCTGGTGGTTAAGCCAGCTACCATCCGCACAGTTTTGAGCATTGCTATGGGAAGAATTGGCCTATTCACCAACTTTATGTGAAAAATGCTTTCTTACATGAGGATTTGAAAGAAACTGTTTATATGCATCAACCGTCTGGATTTGTGTATCTGGAGGCTCCTCAGCATGTTTGTCGTCTACGTAAGTCGCTATATGGTTGAAACAAGCACATAGGGCTTGGTATGAGCGGTTTGCTACTTATATGATACATATCGGATTCATGTACAACAAGAGTGATCATTCATTGTTCATTTTTCATCGAGGTAACGACACATCTTACCTTATTTTATATGTGAATGATATTGTCATGACAACTTCTTCAGATGGACTGAAGCACAAGATCATTGCTCTACTCAATTTCAAATTTGCTATGACTGACCTGGGTAAGTTGAGTTATTTTTTGGGAATATCAGTGACCTGATCACCCCATACCATGTTCATGTGTCAAAGTAAGTGTGAAGAAGAAATTATCTACAGAGCCAAAATGACGAACTACAAGATCATACCCACTCATGTCGACTCTAAGTCGACACTCAGTGTAGATGACGGGGATCCGATCCTCGATCCTTCTCTTTATAGGAGTCTCGCTGGTGCTTTTCAGTACCTTACATTCACCAGACCCGACATTGCCTATGCCGTGTAGCATGTGTGCTTGTTCATGCATACTCTCACGGAGCCTCACTTTACTGCTCTTAAGCGTATCATTCGATACATTAAGGGTATTCTTGACTATGGGCTCTATATCTACCCCTCCGCACCGACTCGGTTGTTATCCTACACGGATGTCGATTGGGCAGGCTGTCCAGACACACGTCGCGCCACTTCAAGATATTGTGTATTTTTTGGGATAACATTATTTCGTGGTCTGCCAAACGACAAGTCACGCTCTTTCATTCAAGTGTAGAAGCAGAATATAGAGGCATTACGAACGTCGTTGCCGAGATGTGTTGGCTCCGAAACCTCCTTCTTGAGATTCAATGTCCCTTGCATAAGGCATCTTTGGTCTAATATGACAACATATCTTCCGTCTACTTGTCTCATAACACGATTCAGCATCAGCGAACCAAGTATATTGAGATGGATATTCACTTTGTTCGTGAGAAGGTTGCCATGTGACATGTTAGGGTGTTGCATGTTCCCTATTCCTGTCAGTATATATATATATTCACTATGGGACTTCCTTGGCAGCTGTTCATTGACTTCAGATCCAGTCTCAACGTTCGACCTCCTCCCGCTCCGACTGATGGGGTGTGATAGTGAATATATTCCATATATTCACCGTATATTCTTTGGAGTGCAAGTTCAGCAACGGGAGAGACCTTGAGACATGCGTGCAGGTGAGGCTTGGTACTCAGGTCATTTCAAAGAAAAGAAGCTTCAAGTACCTAGGGTCTATTATCCAAGGAAATGGAGAGATTGATGACGATGTCACACATCGTATTGGGGCAGGGTGGATGAAATGGAGGCTCGCATATGACGTATTGTGAATATATATATAGGGAGGAGTGTTGGCCAATCAAGATTTCGCACATATAAAAAATGAGAGTTGCGGAGATGAGGATGCTGAGATAGAAGTGTGGGCATACAAGGAGAGATAGAATTAGAAACGATGATATCCGGAATAAAGTGGGAGTGACCTCAGTGGAGGATAAGATGCGGAAAGCGAGGTTGAGATGATTCGAGCATGTGCAGAGGAGAGACACGGATGCCCCAGTGCGTAGGTGCGAAATGTTGGCTATGGACGGGTTCAGGAGGGGTAGAGGTAGACTGAAGAAGTATTGGGGAGAGATGATTAGACGGGATATGGCGCAGGTGCAACTTACTGAGGACATGTCCTTAGATAGGGGGTTGTGGAGGACACATATTAGGGTAGAAGGGTAGTAGGTAGTCGAGCATAGTCCTACTTATGCTTACAAAATGATAGTGTAGTGTTATTACTGTAGGCTCGATTAGCCTATCACACTTATAGGCGCACTAGTGCTTTATAGTCCCATGTAGTTTGATTCATGCTACTATGTGTTATTTAGTGTAATTTGTTTATCTTATTTAGCAGTGTTAACTACTGCTTCCTGTTGTTAGAATGCACTACCATGACGTATTCGATTTTATTATCTGTATGTTCATAATGCTTTAATTTCTCGTCTGAGTCTGACCGTTTCTCTTGCTTTGCCTGTGATTATGCTTTGTCTTGAGCCGAGAGTTTCCCGGAAATAGCCGCTCTATCTATCAAGGCGGATGTAAGGTCTGTGTACATTCTACCCTTCCAGACCCCACGTTATCGGATTTCACTGGGTATGTTATTGTTGTTGTTGTATGTAAAGTAGAGATCCTTATTCCATTAGAACTACTATTGTACACTCTATATATATTGCATTAATAAGAGAACTTAAATCAAGGAGATTTACAATATTCTACAATTACTATATCATATGGTTTCATTTTGTGATAACTTGTTAATTGGTACTCAGTTGAAAACTCTTTGTCATGCTATTATAGCATCAAATTGCGTAACCAAGGCACTGCAACTTCAATTTTCTGAACAAGTTTCTTGAAGAAGTTCTATAAGATATGAGCTTGGAAACTAGATAGAAATTCTCCACAGTAGACTTAATTTGAAAACCTTAAAGCTTTTTAAAGTATATACATTTATATATAATTCTTAATTGCAGCAGAAATATAAAAGGAGAGGGGTAAGCTATTTTATTTGCGTGGACGGTGGACCAAGGCCTTATTTTAAGTCGTCACTATTGTGACATTGTAGTTGAATGGAAGAGAGGAAATAATGTGGCAGTTTATTTGAATATTTCTCTTGCTTAATTCCATGCTTAGTACTACTACTAATTAGTAGATGCATGTAATTTTTTCTATTGAAACAACTAGTTAGAGTTCTGAAATGAGTCATCGTCCATAATTTAAGTATACCTTGCCTTATCTCAACTTTAGTTCTACGACCCAAAATATACTCCATCCGTTTCAATTTATGTGAACTTTTAGAGTACAAGAGTCAAACATTATAATTTTGACTTTAAATTTTAACATAGATTTTTCAAATTTGTAAAAATAAAATTTATATATTTAGAAACCACATTAAAAGTACTATAAATCATGATAATTTATAATTCAAATAAGTTAGAAAAATATAAAAAAATGTGGTAAAAAAACCACCTCGTAGACTCTCCAAATAATAAATGGTTCACATAAATTGAAACAGAGTTGCATCTCAATAGAGAAATGGTGTATGTAAGTTGACTCTCATTTATCACAGTTAGTGTACCATTCAAAAATTTACTGAAAGATAAGTTGAATCAGAAATCAGCTTACTTTGCAATACAGAGGGAGAACAAGCAATGAAAATGAATCTTGTGAACAGGGCCGGTCACAACAAGATTAGAGGTTTAAAGCTAAAATTTTAGAGAGAAATTCTTAGAAAGAACATCAATAATGACAAATTTTCAATGAAAAATATAAAATAAAGTTAGAATAACAAAATTGACTCAAGAATCTGATAAAGTTGATATAATGATATTGAAATAGTGTTGCGTTGCTTCAATATAATAATTAATTGTTGTAATGCTTGAAATATTGAAGAAGACATCCAAAAACAAATTTTATATTTTTGTACCGCAATAAGTTGCCATTTAACCACATAAGGAAACAATTTCCTAAAAATGCGGGCCTATATTAGTTGTGTGGATATAAATGAGACAATAAAACATGTACCAAATTAACCACATAAGGAAACAATTTCCTAAAAAATATTATATTCTCCAATTACTGTAATGATCCTCACATTACAAAAATAAAAAAATCATTCTACTTTCTCTCCTAAAATTCTTTTCAAATTTAACAGTACACATATATATATTTTTTAATAATACATATAAAATACATCTTTAAAAAAATGACCTACTTTATTGACCTTATAGTCAAGCCACCACTATCCCTAACAAAACTAAGCATTTCCTATATATGGTTGTGCCTGCACGATCGTCTGCCCACCAATGATTATCTAAGTAGAATTGGTCTTAATTTTTTTTAAGCCAACTACCCAGGATTTCATCCCTATGGTGTTGGGAGTTTGACTTGACCCCTACCTTGTTTCATAAATGAAAACAAAGGCTACAGAAGATGAAGGGAGGCTTAATTAGTACCTGACCTTCATGAGCAAAAGTACAGGGAGTTCCCAGAGGGCATTCTTTCGGGCTTAATATGACATTCGTTTTCGGGCATGATAGTCTTGTTAAGTACAATGGTTGCAGGAAACGGTAAATGAGTAACTGCTAAGTATTACAACAAAATGAAATTACAATAACTGAAATTTTAATAAACTGAAAACAAGAAACTGAGATTACAAGCACTTTGATTTGCTGGGTCGAGTGATGCCACTCTGTCTTTAAGACAAGATTGCCCCGTATATATCTTTTCTACGTTCTGGACAATAGTTTCCCAAGATAAAACAACAACTCAACAAATGAGCAAAGAAAACTCAAGTGTTACTTTGAAGAACTTTGAGTAATGAAATGATGCTAGAATGTAGTAGGAAGAATTCTGTTTTTTCGTTTGTGTGTGTAGTCTCAACAAGTGAGCCAAAGGCTTCATTATATAGTGCATGGAGGGGACTCATCAACTGCCCACATAATTGCTGTTACTGGCCATGTAATGGCAATTAGTTAGTAGTAATTCAGCCAAATGAATGACTGAATTAATGTGCAACAGATTAGACCATTAGTGAGAGTTATTCAGCCAAGTAATGGCTGAATTGATGTTCATATTAATGGAGGTTTAACATTCCAAAACCAACATCAAAAGCACAAGTCCAATTTTATCTTACTTGAAACTTCAGGGACCAAACGGGATCGGCGGGCGGCGGCGGCGCGCGTGTGGGCTTAGCCTCGAACCAAAGCACATCTAGGTCCTCCCTCCTTCAAACACATGAGTTACCCCCTGGGGTCCCAAGCCCTTAGCCAATTTGAGACTTATAAACTAAACAAATCTTCCTTCCCCCACCGATGAGGGAGAATTGGTTTATACCACATTTTCATGCTTCAAACACCTCACTTCGTGGACCAATATCTCTTTCATTTCTCAACGAAATTTGATGATCCTTGGCCCTACGGTCATCTACTAACTTAGTAGATTATGCACGTGTGAAGAATCAAAGTCTCCAACATACGGAACCCTAGTGTTTAAGTCATTAAAGATGGTTGGATGCAACTCCCACCAAAGACAAATTTCCAACAAGTCTTTATACATTTTTGAAGTTGCTCTATATTTTGTTTGAGGTTCAACTTTACGTACTGAAATTGTAAAAAGTAGTTACCGTTAAGAGTCCTACATCGAAAATGGAATGGGAACATGAACTTCTTATATGGATTTGGACAATACTCACCCTACAAGCTAACTTTTGGGTTGAGTTAGGCCCAAGATCCATTCTTTACATGGTATCAGAGTCAAGTCCATTCCATTCCAATTCTTTGTTCACCGATGTTGGGCCCCCAAATTATATTGTCCACACTCCAGTTAACGAGGTCTGAGCGTGCAGGGGAGTGTTAAGAGTCTCACATCGAAAATGGAATGGAACATGGACTTCTTATATGGACTTGGACAACACCCTACAAATTAGCTTTTGGGGTTGAGTTAGATCCAATATCCATTCTTTACAAAAACTATAACTGCTTCCACATAGCCACATACTATGAGTGCAATTGCATATGCTTTCATCTTGTAATTATATTAACTTCTTAATTGGTGCTCTGCTAAAAAAACTTTTGTCATGCTTTTATAGCATCATATTGCCCAACAAAGTCAGTGCAACTTGCAAATAAATTTCTATAGAAGTTTACTCATGGCTCATGATGAAGAAGATTACAAGATTCTACTAGATTAGAGCTTGGAAACTTGATGGAAAATCTATATTGTAGACTTTTGGCTCCCTTATTAAGTTTTTAGAAATATGTTCTTATCGCATGATAAATATATAAAGAGGCAAGACCAAGGCCTTATTTTAAGTCGTCACAATTTTGATTGACATTGTAGAAATGTGGCAGTTTCTTTGAATCTTTCTCTTTGCTTAATTCCATGGTTGGTACTTAAAGAGTTAAGGGTCCTAGAGGTGATAAGTAGGTGGGTTGAATTTATCAAAATGGGACAAATCAATAAGTTCACAGATTACATCTGTATAGGGTAAAATTCGTATGAGATAGTTGTACGAATTATAGTGTGACACGTGACAATTGAATCTGAGTCAAATCCAAGTCAGTTTGGGATATTACAAGTAGCATTCAAATGGTACCATGAGCGACATAAGCGTAACCGGTACCAGTAATACAGAAGACTGAAAGCCATTTGAGTTGTAACGGACGACCGTTACTATAACCGGTCGTACAACTTCCAATAGAACTTTAATGACATTTATTGAGATATTGATTATCCAATTATTACAACATTCATTCTCATGTATTAATGAGAGCATATTTTGTGGGCTGTGTACCCATGTAGCTCATGTATAAATAGGATATGTCATTCCATTGTAACTCATCAGATTCTGGCTATTACAAAATACTTTATGATATTCTCTTGATTTCTGTGCTTTCATACAAGTTATTGTCACTTTGCTCAGAAGCTGACACAAGGCTCAAACTAATTATTACTTACTTTATCTTGTTAATACTTTATTTTTAATATAGTTCATCTAGAATTCATATCTAACATGTCACTTGAGATCCACGTGTCCTTGACCACGTATACAAATTCAACTGTACCATTTTACGAGTAAACAGTTTGACGTCCATCGTGGGGCTTAGACAATTGTGGTGTCACAAGTGACCCCCCCACTAATTTAATTTTTTCTTTAAGTCTTATTCTTTGTTCAGATCAGATAGATGACAAGAGTAGTCAAAAACAGTCGCAACGTTGGGGACAATAAGAACAGTCTAGGGTCGGATGGTCTTCCAATAGGAACCACGACACCTGAAGACTCGATGCATACAAACGGAGTCACTTCTAGAGACGACCAGACTCAACATGGAAACATTCCCATTGACGAAACACTTGAAGAAGCCATACATAATCCTCGGGAGCAAAATGCTGCAATGAGCGAGAAGTTGGAACGTCTAAAGCAGTTTCAAGAGGAGTTCATGTCCAAAAATGCTAGAAGTACTCCAACAGGAGAACTGGTGCCCCCATCGAACCCGCATGGAGAAACTAGTGATGATCAAAGCAGATCTAGAAATGATGGTTCAGAGAGCGGAGCCTCTGTAAACTCGTTCCTGGAAAAGGTCTTGAAGTTCATGAAGGACATGACAAGCAAAGTTGATACCAATACAGAGAATGCGGAAAAAACTGTCCAGGAGTTCCGGCGCTAGTTTAGTCAAATACGGGAGGGGGGGGAGGGTGGCTCCTTTCGTGGTTGACGGTCCGAATGTGAAGAAATACATTCAGTTGGCATATAAGCTGAAAGCTGCACCCGAACTAATTCCCAAAAGGTTCAAAATGCCTTTTGTGGCCAAGTATGATGGAACTACTGATCCTTAGAAGCATATATAAAATGACAAGTCCAGGTTATTAGGAATCCAATGGCCTATACTACGACCGTGAAAGGAAACGATGTAAGAGAACATGAAATAGAATCAGCTCTGATAAAAAGGTTTGTTAAGACACTTGCTAAGGGAGCTTTGACTTGGTATTCACAACTCCCTGAGCATTCGATTTATTCGTTTGCCCAACTCGCCGAGATATTCATAAAGGCTCATGCGGGGGCTCGAAAGGTGAAAACACACAAGGCGGATATCTTCCGCATTGCAAAAGGAGAAACATAACTCCATAGGGATTTCGTTACTCGATTCCAGAAGGAACGAATGCTATTACCCGCGGTCCCAAATGATGGGATGCATAAGCTTTCACAAAGGGTTTGAACCCTTCAAGTTCAGACGCTTCACGAAAGCTCAAAAAATATCTATTGGAATTTCACGCTACGACTTGGGAGAACGTGTAGAACCAATATGAATCCAAAATTCGGATTGAAGATGATATGCTTGGATCTAAAGTCGAAAGCATCTTTGTAAAGTCAGATAAAGGGAATTCCTCGAAGAACCGGTACCAACCTTATTCTACCCCCGAAAAGCAGAGAGGTGGACAAGGCTTTCACTCATTTGAAAAATTAAATAATAAGGAAGGATCCGGACAAAACAATCAAGGATTGGTGAATTCTGAGAAAGGTAACTCATCCAAGGGTACCAGATACCCAAAACTATCCGAGTACAACTTCAATATTGATGAAGATCAAATGGTGGCGATGTTGAGAACTCATCTGGCATCCCGATCATCAAAACCACTAAAGTCAGAGCCTAGCAAAAGAGATCAGTCCGTCTGGTGCAATTTTCATGGCACTCACAGATATAAAACTACGGATTGCAGACATCTACGTGAAAATATGGCAGGAATGATTAGTAGGGGCCACCTCCGGGAATATTTGAGTGATAGAGCTTGAAATAACTATGAGCGGGGACCACCCGCAGAAGGTAGGCCAAATCCGGCTGCACCACTTCATGTCATAAATATGATCTATGGTGGTTCAATGATTGCTGCTACATCTTTCATGACTACTAAAAATACAAAAAATTATGTGATCCGGGAAAAGAGGTTCCGGGAGATACCTGACGAGCATACTATCACGTTCACTGAAGAAGACATTGTCGGTGTAATCTTCGGGAGAAGAATCCTTAATGATGAAGCTCATGAGGGACGTTTAATATTAGCCCCGGATCGAGGAAGATATAAAGATGTTTGTACGAAAATGTGATAAGTGTCAGCGTCATGCACAACTGTTACACCGATCGGGAGAATAATTGCATCCGATCGTATTCTCGTGCCGTTCATGAAGTGGGGGATGAACATTATCGGACCTCTGCCAGTGGCACTAGAAAAAGTATGTCAAATTATTTTTATGACTGACTATTTTTTTAAAATAGGTTGAAGTTGTAGCTTACGTAAAGATACGAGAGAAAGAGGTGAATGACTTCATTTGACAACATATTATTTGTCATTTTGGCATCCCTAAGGAGATAGTTTGTGACAATGGCCGAATTTCACCGGGGCCAAGGTTACAGAGTTCCTTGATGTATTGAATATCAAGCAGATCGCCTCTACTCTCTATCATCCAGTGCAAATGGACAAGCGGAATCGATAAACAAGACTATAATTTAGAATTTGAAGAAGAATTTGAAGCTGCAAAAAGAAATTAGCCGTCGAAGCTACTAGAGATATTATGGGCATATCGAACCATGGCAAAAATGAGTACCAGAGAGACTCATTTTCCTTGATATATGGTGTAGAGGCCTTGATCACGGCAGAAGTCGAAACTCCCAGCTTGAGATAACTCCGGGCTGAGGAGGATTCAAATGCAGAATCAATGTCCTTACACATGGATTTGCTTGAGGAACATTGAGATTTAGCATAAGTCCGGATGGTAGCCCAGAAGTAGAGACTGGAGCGTTGCTACAACTGTCGCACAAATCTCCGACACTTCAAATTCGGGGACTTGATGCTCCGGAGAGTCACTCAGAGTACCCGAAAGCGTAATGCTGGAAAGTTAGGAGCAAACTGGGAAATACCATATACGATTATCGACATTATCGGTAAAAGAGCTGATCAACTAGCAGACCAACAAGGAAATGTACTTTCTAGTAATTAGAATGTAAGTCATTTGAATAAGTATTATGTCTAGTAGGTCTAAGCATGCGCTGCAATCGTTTTCCCTTCAGTCGGTTTTTGTCCCAATGGGGGTTTTCTGGCAAGATTTTTAATGAGGCAACATCACGATATAAGCATGTTATTGATCTTACCACCGAAGAGAACTATCCAGTATCTGAGTCTTCATAGCATGAACTCTCAAATACTGGGGGGCCATACACCCGAAATAGAGTGAGGAAATTTTTGAAATTTTAGAGTTTCTAAGAAAAGCATCGATACTAGGGACTTCCTAGATGTTGGGAACTACCCGGATATTCAAATTATGTGTAATCGGACTGACCACACTAGATGACATCCGAATTATTCTTGCAATTATCTTCACATTTGTAAGTCAAAGAAATCAATAAAAATTTCCTTTTATGATTAATAAATCTTTGTCATCACGAGCATGAAACATATGTTGTTATATCAAACATATCAAAAATTCCGTGCCATAATAAACAAAAGACGTCCTTTTCTATAATATCATTAAAAATAAGGGATCTCTCTTATTAAAACCTTTACAAAAAAGTTAAGGCTCTGGATACAAGAAGTACCGGGGTTTTAAGTTGTTTAGAACCAAGTTAAGTCCGGAACTAACTTTGGAGGCCATAAGAAGCCATGGTTAAAGATGAAAAGAAAAACACATCTTTAGAACTTAGTTAAGGTGATCGAAAAGTTTGTAAACTTCAAGACTTGACCTGTTCTGATAATATGAACCTCAAAACTAGGTTCTTGTTCATAAAGTGAAGTAATAAAGTTTGAAACTAATGCTTGCTTATGAAAATAAATAAAGGATGGAAACTCTGCATGAAATTTCAAAGAGAAAGGTTCATTCATTCATATTTTTTCTGGACTGAAACCAGTCTGGAACAAAAGATACTAACCGGGCCCAAAAGTAACCCGGTAACTAAAAAATAAAATAAAATTGAAATAAAACATGCATGAAAGGTTACAACATGTCCGCTTCATGGTCCATCGGGGGTGTTACTGGTGGTGTTCTTGGTGTTTCCAACAAATTCTGAGAAGTGGGGGCAAAAAGAGGTTGTTTGAGGCTGAGGCTCCGGGTATGTTATATGATACAGAATGCACGTGCTCTTGGGAGTGAGAATCCTCAGCTTCCGGGAGGACTTCGTCATCTCCGGTCCCCTCGGATGAAGCATTGTCTTCTTTCATGGATATGGAGCCACCGAGACTGTCAGCAAAGGCCATTTCTAACTGCCAAGCCTTATTAATCTCCTTTTCGAAATTAACAAGTCAATTTCATTGCTTCTAAGGCCTTATGTCGCATCATGTAGCCATTCGTAATCATGGATAGAGTATAAATGTGAATGGTGGTCTGGAGCTCTTCTTCTGTAACCTGAACGGCTTGAGTAAGCTCGGTGCTGGTAGCATGGAGGAGTTTGTTGGCTCGAGAAAACTTGACAAACTCTTTCCGTTGTTTCTCATTTTGAGCAGTCGAAGCAGAAAGACGGGACCTTAAGGATTCAGTCTCTTTCTTTAGAGCTTCTATCTATGTTTCTTTAATTTGGAGACGTTCGGAGAAGGTGCCCACATCGGCCTCAAGGTCGGAGAGACACATTGTCATATCTGACATAGTGTCTGATGCCTCATTCCACTTCTTATGACAATCCCCAGCATGGTCCTCATGCAAAGTAGCCTACTGCCCATAGGCTTTGTCGCGCCCTATTTTGACCTGCTCGGGTCAAAGCGGAGCACGGACGTGTTCGGGGTGATTCCTGGGTAAATGATTGAGGAGTCGCCACCTAATTTTTTTACGGTGAATTAGGACACCTAAATATTTAAACTAAGTGCTGCGATGTAAACTCCAATTTTAAGGTCTGCGAAACTAGCGAGATTCTAGGTAAGGGTTCTTTATTATCCTAAAGGGAAGGGGTTAGGCATCCTTTAAGATCCGCTAACTTGCGGTTATCCGGTCAAACTCAGTTTAATTATTGCTAAAAAAAATGCATGTTTTACAAGTATAATAGATTAAAAGATGTTTGCAAATAATTAGTAAATGATGCATTTTATACAAGTACGTATTCAGATGACATAAAAAGAAAGATACATGTAAAGTTTTGAAAAATATGTATTTTTGTGACAATAAATTATTTATACTATCAAAGAAGTAAAATTTTGGGAATCATTGAATTGTAAATTGACAAAAGATAAACTTATCCGGAATGATTAATAAAGCAAATAAAGATGACAAAGTTGTTTTTTGAAAATTTTGAATACGCGTGACGAGCCTAAAATAAATAAACTAGCGAAGGATTTCTAAGTTTGAATTCAACCGAGTCTACAAATAAATAAGCTAGCGACGGGTTTCAAATCTTAAACTATCTTATGAATTAATCCTAAGTTTGCCTATTCTAAGCATTTCAATAGTTACATACGTGCGATAAATAATATTACAATACAAAGCGGGATAAAGTTGAATTAAAGAAAGAAATAAAATAAATAAACTCCGAGGAATAATTCGTCGTTATTTTACTTTAATCTCTGCAAGCTGTCAAAAACAAACGATTAGAAACAGTTAAATACAAATAACTCCATATCCGCATTCAAAACAGTGAATGTTTTGATCACGGAGGGCTCAGACTTAAATTTTGAAAAGAGCATTCCAATCACGTCGTGGCTGCAAACATATGACTAATGTGGTTATTTTGATTACCTCGCCTACTAAACGTGTCGGTCTCTCGGGTGAAATAGAAAAGATCACTATAATCACGCTCGGGTCGCGAATATATAACTTGTTGGTTATTTTAGTCACCTCGCCTACTAAACATGTTGATCTTGGATGAAATAAAGGTTTAAGTCTTCATCATTGCCCCGAAGTTATATTTCCGTCTTTGCAACTGTGGAGGCCTCAAAATCGATGGATATTTTCATCGGCAGTGTAGTATCGTGTTTAAATCGGTAAAATTTTAAATCGAGCAAACAAGAAGTGATAGCGTGCAGTAGCGATGTGAGCGTAAAAACAGAGGCAGAAAAAAACAGATTCCGAAAATGACGCGGTGTCTAGGTTTAAAACAGGAAAGCAGGAGAACGGTAATTTGAATGTCAAAGCGATGGTGGAACGGGAAAGCAATGTTTGAAAGGTGGGGTGTCAAGTTTAAAACAATAAAAATGATAAAACCAGTAAAACAGTAATCTGAAACGGGGAGCAAACAGAAAAAAAAAAAAAAAACGCCCGAACAGACGGGGTATTTATTCAAAACAAGAAAACAATAGTATCCGTGAAGAAATCTAAAGCGATAAACTTAATAAAACAATAATATATCCGTTTACGGATATCTAAAACAGATTAAACTAAAAACAGAGAAGCGAAAGCGAAAGAGAAGCGCGGCCTCAATTCAATTTCGTCGGCCTTTAATGCGATATTAATAAAACAGTAAAAGCGAGTGCCAAAGAAGCGAGCGGTGGCGGTTTAAAATATCCGACATGAGTTACGAAATTACGGAAATATTCAAATCGGGTCGCTCAGGCCGAATTGATGTTAGGCGGATCGATGATCCAAACTCGAATCGATTTCAAGACCAAATTCAGATAACCAATAACAAGAATATGGAATGCAAGAATTACGGAAATATCCAAATCGAATTCGACCCGACGGGATCGATGACGACCGGATCAGTGTTTCAACCCGGATCGATTTCAACACCCAATTCAGATAACCAATAACAAGAATATGAAATGCAAGAATTACGAAAATGTTCGAACCGGATCGACCCGACCGTCATTGATCTGACCGGATCAATGATCCAAACTCGAATCGATTTCAACACCAAATTCAGATAACCAATAACAAGAATATGAAATGCAAGAATTCGAAATATCCAAATCGGTCGACGGGCGGATCGATGACTTGACCGGATCGGTTGACCGACCGGATCGATGTTTCAACCCTAATCAAATAATTTCATCAATTTCAGATAACCAATAATAATAATAAAGCAACAATGCAAGAAATTTGGAAATTCAAATTGAGGCGACCGACCGGGTCGATGACCGACCAATTGGAGTTTCAACCGGAATCAAATAATTTCATCAATTTCAGATAACCAATGATAACAACAAAGAATAATGCAAGAAATTTGGAAATTCAAATCGGTCGACTGACCGTCAAGAATCCGACCAAATCGATGATCCAAATCAAATTTTAAAACCAAATTCAGATAACCAACATACATAAATATGAAATGCAAGAATTCTGAAAATAATACCCAAACCGGGTCGACCCGACCCGGATCAGTGACCCGACCCGAATCAGTGATCCAAACTAAAATCAGATTTTAACACCAAATTCAGATAACCAATAACAAGAAAACGAAATGCAAGAATTCTGAAAATAATACCCAAACCGGGTCGACCCGGGTCGGGTCGACCCGACCCGAAATCAGTGAAGAACAACAAGAAATGCAAAACAGATTTTCGGACTCGGTTTTTCAGAAACCGAATAGAGGCATTTAAAACCCAAGTTCAAGAACGAAACTCACCTCCTTTCTTTCAAATCTTGGACCTATTTCGGACTTGATTCTTGAATAACAAGGAAGGCAAATGCTTACAATCAAGAACACAACAAAATATTTATGTATATATGGAAATCTTCCAAAAAAATCTTCCAAAAAATCTGTTTTAATCTTCCCAAAAATCCCCTCCCAAAATGAAGAACAACATGGGGTATTTATAGGTACTCAACCCAACGGTCCAACCCCTCATACCCCCCCTTAAAACGAATTCAAATTTCAAAATAAAGGGGGAACAAAATCTGATTTTTGGGGCGTGTTCTTGGGGCATGCGTTCGGCGGTGTCAGGGTAGGGTGGTGGCAGTGGCGAAGTGTGAGGGTAGAGTGCGGCGATGTGGGGGTAGGGGCATGGGGGTGTGCGGCGACTTGGGGGCGTAGGGTTTTGATTTTTCGTTTTGGGGGCGATTTTAATTTGGGGATTGGGCAAATGGGGGGGGGGGGTTGTTGACACCCAATTTTGTCCCGTCTTTTCGGATTTATTTTGCAGTTTTAATTATTTTTAGCACCTCAAAACAATTTTAATCTATATACATACATGCGTATACATATATATGTGTGTGTGTGTATATCTCATTATTATTATTATTCGCATATTTTATATCATTTGCATTTTATAATAATCATAAGTTATCCATAATATTCTATGATATTTTATTTCTCGCAAAATTGCATCGCATTTCCCTTTTATTAAGCATTAAGCATTTTACAAATATTATATTTTATTATTATCACGTCGTTATGTTATTTTAAAATAATTCACATCTTTTACAAAAAATATATATATATATATAATATTTTAATATTAAACCCCTCTTTTATATTTTTAAATCCATAACCCATTTTTTTTATTTCCTAATCCAAAACAATTCCTACCCAACCCAAACTAAAACCCAAATCGCCCAAGGCCCAACCGGCCGACCCAAGCCCAAAAACCATTTCCCCTTGCCCCCTTTTAATTCCCCCCAAACCCAAAAAACCTTAAACAAAAACCCAAAAAAAAAAACCTAAAAACCCAACAGCCCAATCCCGCAGCCCACACCCCTTAAACCCCCATTTCATGACCCAATCGAACAACCTGACCAGCCCATTCTCGAACCGCCCAACACCTGACCGACCCACGCCTCTCTTCTTAAAACCCAAAACCCAACCCCAAAACCCAAAAACAAAAGAAAAAAACCAAAATCAGAAAACCTAAAACCCTACCCCCCCCAAGGCGCCGCACCCTACACCCCTGCCCCTGCGTCGCCGCACCCCTACCCCCCTCACTTCACCACTGCCACCACCCTACCCTGACACCGCCGGACGCTTGCCCCAAGAACACGCCCCAAAAAGCAGATTTTTGTTCCCCCCTTACTTTGAAATCTGGATGCGGTTAAGGGGGTGGATGAGGGGTTGGGACGTTGGGTTTGAGTACCTATAAATACCCCATGTTGTTCTTCATTTTGGGGGGATTTTCTGAGGATTTTTGAGAAAAGCGATTCAATATATATATCTTTCTTTGTGTTCTTGATTTCAAGCATTTGCCTTCCTTGTTATCCAAGAATCAAGTCCGAAAAGGTTTGTTCTTCCCTTTGATTCTCTGATTTTTTAGTTTTTCGATTCGGGTCGGGTCAGCGACCGGTCGGTCGACCGATTCGGGTAACATTTTTCGTAATTCTTGCATTACATGTTCTTGTTATTGGTTATCCGAATTTGGTGTTAAAATTTGATTAGTTTGGATCACGTTGATTCGGTCGGGTCACCGACCCGATTCAGGTCGACGATTCAGGTAATATTTTCGAAATTCTTGCATTACATATTCTTATCATTGGTTATCCAAATTGATGAAATTATTTGATTAGGGTTGAAACTCCAATTCGGTCAGTCCACCGACGGTCGGTCGCCTCAATTTGAATTTCCAAATTTTCTTGCATAGTTCTTATTATTATCGTTATCCAAATTGATGAATTTATTTGATTAGGGTTGAAACGCCGATCCGGGTCGATCGACCGGTCGGTCGAATCATTGGGTAACATTTTTAGAATTTTTGCATTTCATATTCTTGTTATTGGTTATCTGAATTGGGTGTTGAAATCTGATCCGGGTTGAAACACTGATCCGGGTCGGGTCGACCCGATTTGGATATTTCCAGAATTCTTGCATTCCGTATTCTTGTTATTATTTATCTGAATTTGGTTTGAAATCTGATTCAAGTTTGGATCGCTGATCCGGTCAGATCATCGACGGTCGGTCGACGATTTAGCAACATTTTGAAATTCTTGCATTTCATATTCTTGTTCTTGGTCATCCAAATTGGTCTCAAATCGATTTCGGTTTGAATCATCGACCGAGTAAGGCGACCGATTTGAATATTTCGAATTTGAGAACTTCGGGTCGGGTATTTTAAATCGCTCTTGTCTGTTTCTTTGGCATTATTATTATGTTATTGATTGAATTAATACCGCATTCTCTTTGTTGTTTTATTGATCCAAACCAATATTGCGTCCCATCTTTGGGAGACGCTTCTCGCTTCATATTATCGCTTTTTATTGTTTGAATAAATACCGCGTCTGTTCGCGCCGCTTCGCTTTCCGCTTTGCTCCCGTTTGATTCTTGTTTCTTGCTTTATCATTTTTATCGCTTTAAACTAAACACCGCATTTTTCCAACATTGCTTTCTATTTCGATTCTTTGTTTCAAAGATTCAAATTACCGTTTCTCTTGCTTTCGCTTTTAAAATTAGACAGCGTCATTTTCGGAAATTGTTTTTACGCCATCGCTACTACTCATCGCTACTTATCGCCATCGTTACCGCCATCGCCATCGCCATCGCCATCGCCATCTGTTATCGCTATCGCCATCGCCATCGCCATCGCCATCGCTATCGCTATCGCTACCGCCATCGCTGCATCGCCATCGCCATCGCGCATCGCTATCGCTATCGCTATGCTATCGCTACGCTACCGCATCGCTCGCTCGCCTCTCTGTTTCTCGCTACTCTGCTGCCATCTTGTTTCCAATTTTATTTTACCGATTTGAACACGATACTACACTGGCCGATGAAAAATATCCGTCGATTTTGAGGCCTACGATTGCAAAGACGGAAATATAACTTCTGGGCAAGGATGAAGACTTAAACCTTTTATCCGAGATCAACATGTTTAGTAGGCGAGGTGACTAAAATAACCAACAAGTTATATATTCGCAGCCACGACGTGATTATAGTGATCTTTTCTATTTCACCCAAGAGACCAACACGTTTAGTAGGCGAGGCAATCAAAAATAAACCATATTAGTCATATGTTTGCAGCCACGACGTGATTGGAATGTTCTTTTCAAAATTTAAGTCTGAGCCCTCCGCGATCAAAACATTCTTTGCTTTTGAATACGGATATGAAGTTATTTGTATTTAATTGTTTCTAACCGCTTGTTCTTGAGACTTGCGGGGACTAAAGTAAAAATAAAGGCAATTATTCCTCGAGTTTATTATTTTTTTAAATTCAGCTTTTATCTCGCTTTGTATTGTAATATTATTTATCGCACTTATGTAATTATTAAAATGCTTAGAATAGGCAAACTTAGGATTTATTCATAGGTTAGTTAAAGATTTGAAACCCGTCGCTAGCTTATTTATTTGTAGGCTCGCAAACTTAGAAATCCTTCGCTAGTTTATTTATTTTAGGCTCGTCACGCTTATTCAAGATTTTAAAACAACTCTTGTCATCTTTATTTGCTTCAATTAAATTGTACAAAATAAACTTATCTTTTTATTATTATTTTTTGCAACTTGTTGATTTTCGAAAGATTCGCTTCTTTGGCATTATAAAGAATTTATTGTCACAAATGTATGTTTTTTTAAAAAAACCTTACATGTATCTTTCTTTTATGTCATCCGAATACGTATTTGTATAAAATGCATCATATTTTGCATCATATTTGCAAACATCTTTTATTTTATTATACTTGTAAAACATGTATTTTTCTAGCAATAATTAATCTGAGTTTTACCGGATAACCGCAAGTTAGCGGATCTTAAAGGATGCCTAACCCCTTCCCTTTAGGATAATAAAGAACCCTTACCTAGAATCTCACTAGTTTCGCAGACCTTAAAATTGGAGTTTACACTGCAGCACTTAGTTTAAATATTTAGGTGTCCTAATTCACCGTAAAAAATAATTAGGTGGCGACTCCTCAATCATTTACCCAGGAATCACCCGAATACGTCTGTGCTCCGCTTTGACCCGAGCGAGGTCAAAATAGGGCGCGACAGCATGGCGACTCCGCTGGGGAATTTAGGTTCTTAAACCATAGCAAGTTCGGATTAATTATTGCTTTACTTTTGTTCTTTATTTGATTTAGTGCTTTGATGTGTTTCATTTATGAGATTTTTGCATAAACTGCTTTAATTGCTATATTGTCTTACTGCTTTCCTTAAATTGGCATTCCGCTCATATTTCTTCCACTCTGGAAAATTGACACTATCACACACTACACGCGAGGTGTGTTTTGCGCACCATAAATTTCTTTCAAATTTCCAAATTTTTAGGAGAGTTGGTATATCTTGTGGGCGTCCGGACCATCCGGTTGGCCGCGTAGCCTTCTCACTCGAGCAGTCCGCTCGGGAACCTTGAGTCTAGTAAGCCAAATCTTAGAAAATTTAGGATAGAGCTATACCACCCTTATTTTTAGTCATGCATGCATACACCTTAGGTGGGTCGATCCTTGGTATCGACTCCACAATTAAGAAATCCGCCAAAGATGTCTACGGGTCTCACAACCCAACGACCAATCATCATATTATGTGTAGCGTGATAAGGATAGACTAATCCAAGACTAATCATGACATGCTGAAATTGGAAAATGTACATTCATTTTGTCTCATTTCCGACAAAGCATTGCAGTTTAGCAGCTTGGATCAAATCTGTCGTAATCCCGCATATCTGGCGTTTAGGCCCACCTCCGGCATAAGGGAGGCCCCATGCATATTAGGATGCGCATTTAATTGTCTTACAATCAGTTTGTTATTTTCTACTGCTTTCCACTATGTGTATATTATTTGAATCAATAATTACTCACCTTATACTAATTTGGTTTTCTTCATTTTTCAGGAGATTCATTTTGCCTTATTTATTTCCCCAAAAGTTGATTCGTGTTGACTAAAACTGGCGGAGCACCCCATCTGTTATTTCCCAATCATGCCTACCCAAACTGTATTAGTACTTTTTGAAACAATGCGATTCTAATTGAGGCTTGAATCGCATCTATGCATTAATGTGTTTTGCCTCCATCTTTTGAAAGCTTAAATGACAAATCCACATTTCTTTTGCTATTTAAAAATTTGTTTGTTTACTAATTTTCTTTTCTCTTTCAGCATGCAAACTAATAAATCATCGATAATGTGAATGTGACATGTAATGAAACAAACAAACAAAATCCAAACGATGAAACAGGACTTGAAGAGTATGAGGAAGACTCGCAACTGTAAGAATTGACAGAGGAATTGGAACATTTTGAGAATAAACCAAAGCCAAATTTAGAAGAAACCGAGGCAATAAATTTGGGGGATGCAGAAAATGTGAGAGAAACAAGAATCGGCGTCCATCCGAACGCCCCACAAAGGAAAGAATCGACGGATCTTTTGAGACAATATATCGGCGTATTTGCTTGGTCTTATGACGAGATGCCAGGGTTGAGCACAGATATTGTTTCGCATAGATTGCCTATCGATCCATCCTACCCTCCGGTGAAACAAAGCCAAGGAAAATCAAGCTGATTTGAGTTTAAGGGTCAAGGAAGAGGTGTCCAAGCAATTCGACGCAAAGGTCATTCGGGTCACAAGATACCCGAGCTTGGTTGGCCAACATTGTACTGTGCCAAAGAAAGATGGAAAGATACGAGTGTGCGTGGATTATCGGGATCTCAACAAGGCCGGCCAGAAGGATGACTTCCCTCTTCCAAATATTCACATACTCATTGACAACCGTGCAAAGCATGAATTACAATCATTTGTTGATTGCTTTGTCGGGTTACCACCAAATCTTGATGGATGAGGAAGATGCAGAGAAGACAAAGATTCACTACACCTTGGGGGTATCTTTGTTATCGAGTAATGCCGTTCGGACTCAAGAATGCAGTGCCACCTACATGAGGGCCATGACTACCATTTTTCATGATATGATCCACAAAGAAATAGAGGTCTACATAGATGACGTTATTATCAAGTCGCGAAGGACTTGAGATCACTTAATGATTTAGAGAAGTTTTTTGACCGACCGAGGCGGTATAACCTGAAGTTAAATCCCGCAAAGTGCGCATTTGGTGTCCTATTTGGGAAGCTGTTAGGTTTCATTGTAAGTAGAAGGGGTATTGAATTGGACCCTCGAAGGTAAAAGCTATTCAAGACTTGCCTCCTCCAAAGAGTCGAAGGGCGTAATGAGTTTCCTTGGTCGCCTCAACTACATCAAAGAGTTCATAGCACAATCAACAGTGATATGTGAGCCAATATTCAAGCTCTTGAAGAAAGACGCTGCTACCAAGTGGACATCGGATTGCGGCAAGCTTTCGATAGAATCAAAGAATACTTGTCTAACCCACTGCTTTGGTGCCTCCAGAACCGGAAGGCCGTTCTTTGTTATATCCGTCTGTGTTAGAAAATGCATTTGGAGTGCGTCTTTGGGACAACATGGCGAAGCAGGGAAAGAAGGAGCAAGCCATATACTACTTAAGCAAGAAGTTCACACCGTATGAAGCTCGGTATACTTTGCTGGAACGCACTTGTTGTGCCTTAACGTGGATTGCACAAAAGTTTAGACATTATCTGTCTGCATATACCACTTATCTCATCTCAAGGATGGACACGCTCAAATACATCTTTCAGAAGCCCATGCCCACTGGAAAGCTAGCAAAGTGGCAAATCTTGCTAAGTGAGTTCGATATCATATATGTCACCCAAAAGGCTATCAAAGGACAAGCACTAGCCGACCATCTTGCTGAAAACCCTGTGGATGAAGAATACATGCCTCTCCGGACTTATTTTCCGGACGAGGAGGTACTGTTTGTTGGAGAAGACATCTCAGAAGAGTACCCGGGTTGGAGGATGTTCTTCGATGGGGCTGCAAACTTCAAAGGGGTTGGTATTGGAAGCGCTTTGATTTGAATCAGGTCAACACTACCCAATTTCGCAAAACTCGATTTCCATGCACCAACAATATGGCGGAATATGAAGCTTGTGTACTCGGACTTAGAATGGCCGTTGATATGAACATTCAAGAAGCTGCTGGTTATAGGTGATTCGGACTTATTGATTCATCGTGTACAAGGCGAATGGGCGACCAAGAACGGGAAGATACTTCCTTACTGCATTGCGTGAAAGAATTATGCAAAAATTCAGCAGGTAGAATTCAAGCATATCCCACGAACTCAAAACGAAGTTCACGACGCCTGGCAACACTGTCCTCCATGATTCAACATCCGGATAAGAACTACATTGATCCCATCAAGGTGAGCTTATCGGATCAGCCGGCATATTATTTCAATATAGATGAAGAGTCGGATGGAAAGCCTTGGTACCACGACGTTAAGAGATATCTCAAGATAGGTGAATATCCAGAAGGCATAACCAGTATACAAAAGAGGACACTTAGGAGGTTAGCAAACCATTTCTTCATAAATGGAGAAATCCTTTATCGGAGGACTCCAGATCTCGGTTTGTTAAGATGCGTTGATGCTCGAGAGGCAAACAGTTTAGTTGAGGAGATACACGGAGGCACGTGCGGGCCTCATATGAATGGCTTCACTTTGGCAAAGAAGATTCTAAGAGCAGGATACTTTTGGATGACCATGGAAACGGATTGCATCCACTTCGTGCAAAGATGCCATCGATGTCAGATTCATGGCGATCTAATCAAGGTACCCCCTAACGAACTCAATGTGACGAGCTCTCCCTGGCCATTCGCAGCTTGGGGCATGGATGTCATTGGCCCTATTGAACTTGCCGCATCAAATAGACACAGATTTATTCTAGTGGCAATTGACTATTTCACAAAGTGGGTAGAAGCATCGTCCCACAAGTCGAATAAAGAAAGTGGTAGTTGATTTTGTCCGCAATAACATCATTTGTCGATTTGGAATCCCCGAGTCGATTATAATGCATAATGGGGCTAATCTCAACAATGAATCGATGAATGAGATATGCGAGAAGTTTAAGATCACTCACCGCAATTCCACTGCATCGACCTCGGATGAGCGGAGCAAATAAGCGACCAACAAAACATCAAAAGAATACTACGAAAGATGATCGATAATTACAAGCACCGCATGAGCATCCGCCTTTTGCACTTTTGGGATATCGCACTCTGATCGGGATCGCTCCGGGCAACGCCGTATCTATTGGTCTATGGAGCAGAATGTCGTGTTATCAGTGAAGTGGAAATACCATCTTTGAGAATCATCCAAGAAGTTTGGTGAACGGGCGAAATGGATCTGAGAATCCAGTACGAACAATTGATCTTTGATTGATGAAAAGCGATTGAACGCGGTCTGCCACGGACAACTTTACCAAAACAGAATGGCCAAAGCTTTCAACAGGAAAGTAAAACCAAGGACTTTCGAACCGGGGCAATTGGTGCTAAAACGAATATTCCCGCACCAAAATGAAGCTAAAGGAAAATTCGCACCTAACTGGCAAGGGCCTTATATGGTTCACCGGGTGTTGACTGGAGGAGCGTTAATCCTAGCTGAAATGGACGGTGAAGTATGGCCAAAAGCTATCAACGCGGATGCAGTGAAAAGATACTACATTTAGGATTTTTCTATGTAATGCTTTTCTTGTGTTGTAAAAAATTGCGCTCCCATGCGGGATACGCAAAGAACCCATGTCTGGTTCCGTTTCCTAGATTGCAAATCCCCCCAGAAACACATTTCTTAACAACATGAACTACGTTATGACCTGATTCCCTCGGCGGGATACGTAGGCGGCCACATCGGCTTCGGTCCCATTTTAGAAAATCCTTACAATCCCCTTTTGCTTGTAATGAACTACGTCACGACCTGATTCCCTCATGGGGATACGTAGGCGGCCTAAATCGGCTTCGGTCCCACCATTAGGAAATATTTTCTCCTTTATCTCACAAAAGACAAAATGCACCCATCTGACCACCACGATAGGCGTGCAAGAAATCTACACAAGACTCGGTTGTCCGCTCAAAAGATCGTCATTCTCATATATCGGTTCTTTGGGGCATTTTTAAGGGATCAACTGCCAGGAGGACGCCGATAAACATGGAAAACCATCGGCAAACTAAGTCTTCATAGGAAGAATTTTGGATAAGGCGTTTGTTTTGTTTCACCGCATGTCATCACTTTGCTCAGCCAGATATATATATATGTGCAGTAATTTTTATAAGCAAATTATTTTCAACAAACATTTTCATCAAAATTCGATATAATTTTATGTTTCTATTTTTAAGATGCATTTCTACAAATTATTTTGAATGTTTTCATTAACTTTGGCCAAGGCCGGGAAGCGAGAGAGGGGCTACGGTTAGAGTTAGCAGGACATGCAAATACCAAGACCGAAGCTACAAAGTCAACGCTTGAATCAACTCCTCCCAAAACTCATAAATTTATTTGAGTACGTGTTCTTGGTCAGCGGCAGGGAAGTCGCAACATTTATGAGCAGATTCGCAAGGGCCTCCGTGATCGCAACTCACTACAAGAATCACTTTCTGTTTGGAGATTGTACAAAGACGTCATGCTAAACTACATGTTCCCAACCGTGTTGTGTCCACGGAAAGAACGGTATTTCGACTTACTGGTCGCATTCTCATCTACTCAACTTTTGCATCGCTTATGTCCACACATTAACTATCATGGCATGGCAATAAGGCCCCACTTTACACTACTTTTAAATCAGCGCCCACCTTCTAACGCGGGTATGTTTTAAATCAGCGCCCACCTTCTAATGCGGGTATTTAAATTTGATCAGCGCCCACCTTCTAACGCGGTATTTAAATTTTCGATCAGCGCCCACCTTCTAATGCGGGTATGTTTTAAATCGGCGCCCACCTTCTAACGCGGGTATGTTTTAAATCAGCGCCACCTTCTAACGCGGGTATGTTTTAAATCAGCGCCCACCTTCTAACGCGGGTATTTAAATTTGGTCAGGCGCCCACCTTCTAATGCGTGTATTTAAATTTCAGTCAGGCGCCCACCTTCTAATGCGGGTATGTTTTAAATCAGGCGCCCCCCTTCTAATGCGGGTATGTTTTAAATCAGCGCCCACCTTCTAACGCGGTATGTTTTAAATCGGCGCCCACCTTCTAATGCGGTATGTTTTAAATCAGCGCCCACCTTCTAATGCGCGGGTATTTAAATTTGATCAGCGCCCACCTTCTAATCTGGGTATTTAAATTTGATCAGCGCCCACCTTCTAACGCGGGTATGTTTTAAATCAGCGCCCACCTTCTAATCTGGGTATGTTTTAAATCAGCGCCCACCTTCTAATGCGGGTATGTTTTAAATCAGCGCCCACCTTCTAATCTGGGTATGTTTTAAATCAGGCGCCCACCTTCTAATGCGGGTATGTTTTAAATCAGGCGCCCACCTTCTAACGCGGGTATGTTTTAAATTAGGCGCCCACCTTCTAACGCGGTATGTTTTAAATCAGGCGCCCACCTTCTAATGCGGGTATGTTTTAAATCAGGCGCCCACCTTCTAACGCGGGTATGTTTTAAATCAGCGCCACCTTCTAATCGCGGGTATGTTTTAAATCAGGCACCCACCTTCTAATCGCGGTATGTTTTAAATCAGCGCCCACCTCCTAATCGCGGTATGTGTTAAATCAGCGCCCACCTTCTAACGCGGGTATGTTTTAAATTAGGCGCCCACCTTCTAATGCGGGTATGTTTTAAATCAGGCGCCCACCTTCTAATGCGGGTATTTAAATTTCAGTCAGGCGCCCACCTTCTAATGCGGGTATTTAAATTTCAGTCAGGCGCCCACCTTCTAATGCGGGTATGTTTTAAATCAGGCGTCCACCTTCTAATGCGGGTATGTTTTAAATCAGGCGCCCACCTTCTAACGCGGCACGCTTTTAAATCAGCGCCCACCTTCTAACGCGGGTATGTTTTAAATCAGCGCCCACCTTCTAATGCGGGTATTTAAATTTGATCAGCGCCCACCTCCTAATCTGGGTATTTAAATTTCGGTCAGCGCCCACCTCTGTCTGGGTATTTAAATTTGATCAGCGCCCACCTCATAATGCGGGTATTTTATTTTAAATCAGGCGTCCACCTTCTAATGTGGGTACTTTATTTTAAAGTGTAAACAGTCGCCCGCCAACGCCATCATCTGCACAACATTAAGCAACGACATCATTCCAACTTACAAAGTCATATTCTCACATACATATCTTATGCAATCATATACACTAACTTTTATCTTAGCTCTGGTCCACAGGAATTGAATCGGCGGGAGCTTTCAAAGATAACGTGGAACTATATCTCACTACGAACCAAGGCAATTTGGTCTAACAACCTACTTGAACTTCGATCCGCTCTTTCCCAATAGTTTTGTTATATCTGCGACCGGTGTCATCATAACTTCGACACTGGGCAACATTTCTTGAATCTACACCAATTTTTCCATAATTTCTCTCCCCACAGGATCTTATTTCTACCATGATCTTCCTTCAAGTCCCGTTGATCAGGACAAAATTGGCTACTCGGTCAACTTTCTTTGGCCGAAAACTCTTTCATCGTCTCCATCCAAAGAGGGGCATCTGTTGACACCCAATTTTGTCCCGTCTTTTCCGATTTATTTTGCAGTTTTAATTATTTTTAGCACCTCAAAACAATTTTAATCTATATACATACATGCGTATACATATATGTGTGTGTGTGTGTGTATATCTCATTATTATTATTATTCGCATATTTTATATCATTTGCATTTTATAATAATCATAAGTTATCCATAATATTCTATGATATTTTATTTCTCATAAAATTGCATCGCATTTCCTTTATTAAGCATTAAGCATTTCACAAATATTATATTTTATTATTATCAAATCGTTATGTTATTTTAAAATAATTCACATCTTTTACAAAAAATATATATATATATATATAATATTTTAATATTAAACCCTCTTTTATATTTTTAAATCCATAACCCATTTTTTTATTTCCTAACCCAAAACAATTCCTACCCAACCCAAACTAAAACCCAAATCGCCCAAGGCCCAATAAGTGACCCAAGCCCAAAAACCATTTCCCCTTGCCCTTTTAATTCCCCCAAACCCAAAAACCCTTAAACAAAAACCCAAAAAAAAAAAAACCTAAAAACCCAACACCCAATCCATGAGCCCACACCCCTTAAAACCCCATTTTATTTCAATCGAACAACCAGGACCAGCCCGTTCTCGAACCGGCCCAACACCCCGACCCGACTCCACGCCCTCTTCTTAAAACCCAAAACCCAACCCCAAAACCCAAAAACAAAAGAAAAACCAAAATCGAAAACCTAAACCCCTACCCCCAAGGCGCCAGACCCTACACCCCCTCGCTTCGCCGCACCCTACCCCCGCCACTTCACCATCGCCACCACCCTACCACGACACCGCCGAACGCTTGCCCTAAGAACACGCCCCAAAATCAGATTTTTGTTCCCCTTTATTTTGAAATTTGAATTCGTTTAAGGGGGTATGAGGGTTGGACGTTGGGTTGAGTACCTATAAATACCCCATGTTGTTCTTCATTTTGGGGGATTTTTCGAGGATTTTTGAGAAAAGCGATTCAATATATATATCTTTCTTTGTGTTCTTGATTTCAAGCATTTGCCTTCCTTGTTATCCAAGAATCAAGTCCAAAAAGGTTTGTTCTTCCCTTTGATTCTCTGATTTTTAGTTTTTTTCGATTCGGTTGGGTCATCGACCGGTCAGGTCGAATTCGGGTAACATTTTTCGTAATTCTTGCATTACATGTTCTTGTTATTGGTTATCCGAATTTGGTGTTAAAATTTGATTCGGGTTTGGATCACGGATTCGGTCGGATCCAATGACGGTCAGATCGACGATTCGGGTAATATTTTCAAATTCTTGCATTACATATTCTTATCATTGGTTATCTGAAATTGATGAAATTATTTGATTAGGTTGAAACTCAATTCGGGTCAGTCCAGCGACCGGTCGGGTCGCCTCAATTTGAATTTCCAAATTTTCTTGCATAGTTCTTTATTATTATTATTGGTTATCTGAAATTGATGAATTTATTTGATTAGGGTTGAAACGCCGATCCGGTCGAAACATCGACGGTCGGTCGACGATTGGGTAACATTTTTAGAATTTTTGCATTTCATATTCTTGTTATTGGTTATCCGAATTGGGTGTTGAAATCGATCCGGTTGAAACATCGATCCGGTCGGTCGACCGATTTGGATATTTCGAATTCTTGCATTCGTATTCTTGTTATTATTTATCTGAATTTGGTTTGAAATCGATTCAAGTTTGGATCGTTGATCCGGGTCAGATCATCGACTGCCCGGGTCGAATCTTGGCTTGGGCAACATTTTCGTAATTCTTGCATTTCATATTCTTGTTCTTGGTCATCTGAAATTGGTCTGAAATCGATTTCGGGTTTGAATCAACGACTGAGTAGGGCGACCCGATTTGAATATTTCGAATTTGTAACTCGGTCGGGTATTTTAAATCGCTCTCGCCTGTTTCTTTGGCATTATTATTATGTTATTGATTGAATTAATACCGTGATTCTCTTTGTTGTTTTATTGATCCAAACCAATATTGCGTCCATCTTTGGGAGACGCTTCCGGTTTCATATTCTTGTTTTTCTTGTTTGAATAAATACCGCGTCTGTTGGCGCTGTTTTTCTGTTTTGATTTGCTCCCGTTTGATTCTTGTTTCTTTGCTTTATCATTTCTTGTTTTAAACTAAACACCGCATTTTTCCAACATTGCTTTCTATTTCGGCCATTGTTTCAAAGATTCAAATTACCGTTCTCATCGCTTATCGCTTTTAAAATTAGACACCGCGTCATTTTCGGAAATTGTTTTTCCGCTCGCTACTACCATCGCACTTATCGCCATCGTTACCGCCATCGCATCGCCATCGCCATCGCCATCGCTATTCGTTATCGCCATCGCCATCGCCATCGCTCATCGCTATCGCTACCGCTACGCCATCGCTATCAAGCATCGCCATCGCCATCGCATCGCCATCGCATCGCTATCGCTATCGCTACGCTACCGCTATCGCCATGCAAGCTACTCGCCTCTCTGTTTTTACGCATCGCTGCCATCGCTTTCCAATTTTATTTCTTGATTTGAACCACGATACTACATCGGCCGATGAAAAATATCCGTCGATTTTGAGGCCTACGATTGCAAAAGCGGAAATATAACTTCGGGCAAGGATGAAGACTTAAACCTTTTATCCGAGATCAACATGTTTAGTAGGCGAGGTGACTAAAATAACCAACAAGTTATATATTCGCGACCACGGCGTGATTATAGTGATCTTTTCTATTTCACCCAAGAGACCAACACGTTTAGTAGGCGAGGCAATCAAAAATAAACCATATTAGTCATATGTTTGCGACCACGGCGTGATTGGAATGTTCTTTTCAAAATTTAAGTCCGAGCCCTCCGCGATCAAAACATTCAACCGCTTTGAATACGGATATGAAGTTATTTGTATTTAATTGTTTCTAACCGTTTGTTCTTGACAGCTTGCAGGGACTAAAGTAAAAATAAAGGCAATTATTCCTCGGAGTTTATTATTTTTTTTAAATTCAGCTTTTATCTCGCTTTGTATTGTAATATTATTTATCGCACTTATGTAATTATTAAAATGCTTAGAATAGGCAAACTTAGGATTTATTCATAGGTTAGTTAAAGATTTGAAACCCGTCGCTAGCTTATTTATTTGTAGGCTCGCAAACTTAGAAATCCTTCGCTAGTTTATTTATTTTAGGCTCGTCACGCTTATTCAAGATTTTAAAACAACTCTTGTCATCTTTATTTGCTTCAATTAAATTGTACAAAATAAACTTATCTTTTTATTATTATTTTTTGCAACTTGTTGATTTTCGAAAGATTCGCTTCTTTGGCATTATAAAGAATTTATTGTCACAAATGTATGTTTTTTAAAAAAAACCTTACATGTATCTTTCTTTTATGTCATCCGAATACGTATTTGTATAAAATGCATCATATTTTGCATCATATTTGCAAACATCTTTTATTTTATTATACTTGTAAAACATGTATTTTTCTAGCAATAATTAATCTGAGTTTTACCGGATAACCGCAAGTTAGCGGATCTTAAAGGATGCCTAACCCCTTCCCTTTAGGATAATAAAGAACCCTTACCTAGAATCTCACTAGTTTCGCAGACCTTAAAATTGGAGTTTACAACTGCAAAGACTTAGTTTAAATATTTAGGTGTCCTAATTCACCGTAAAAAATAATTAGGTGGCGACTCCTCAATCATTTACCCAGGAATCACCCGAATACGTCTGTGCTCCGCTTTGACCCGAGCGAGGTCAAAATAGGGCGCGACAGGGGTTTAATTTGGGATTTGGGTTGGGCTGTTATAATTTGGGGTTGAAATTTGGTGGGTCTAGGTTGGGCTGTCGGGTGTGGTAGGGAGAGTGGTGGGTCTGGTGCAGTTGGGCCGACGGGTTAGGGGATTGGGGAATTTATTTTGGGATTGGGCTTGTGGGAATTTAACTTGGGGATTGGGCTTGGGCGAAAAAATGGGTTTTAGTTTAGGTTGGGTAGAAATTGTTTTGGGTTAGGAAATAAAAATGTTATGGGTTGGGCTTGGGCGAAAATGGGTTTTAGTTTGGGTTGGGTAGGAATTGTTTTGGGTTAGGAAATAAAAAATGTTATGGGTTGGGCTTGGACGAAAATGGGTTTTAGTTTGGGTTGGGTAGGAATTGTTTTGGGTTAGGAAATAAAAAATGGGTTATGGATTTAAAAATATAAAAGAGGGGTTTAATATTAAAATATATTATATATATATATATATATTTTGTAAAAGATGTGAATTATTTAAAATAACATAACGACGTGATAATAATAAAATATAATATTTGCGAAATGTTTAATGCTTAATAAAAGGGAAATGCGATGCAATTTTGCGAGAATAAAATACTATAGAATTTCGGATAACTTATGATTATTATAAAATATGCAAATGATATAATAAAAATGTGAATAATAATAATAATGAGATATATACATACATATATATATATATATACGCATGTATGTATATAGATTAAAATTGTTTTGAGGTGCTAAAAATAATTAAAACTGCAAAATAAATTGGAAAAGACGGGACAAAATTGGGTGTCAACAGATGCCTCTCTTTGGACGGAGACGATGAAAGAGTTTTCGGCCAAAAAATGTTGACTGAGTAGCCAATTTTGTCCTGATCAACGGGACTTGAAGGAAGATCATGGGTAGAAATAAGATCCCAGGGGGAGAGAAATTATGGAAAAGTTGGTGTAGATTCAAGAAATGTTGCCCCAGTGTCGAGTTATGATGACACTGGTCGCAGATATAACAAAACTATTGGAAAAGAGCGGATCGAAGTTCGAAGTAGGTCGTTTGACCAAATTGCCTTGGTTCGCCGTGAGATATAGTTCCACGTTATGCTGAAAGCTCCCACGATTCGAATTCTGTGGACTGAGCTAAGATAAAAGTTAGTGTATATGATTGCATAAGATATGTATGTGAGAATATGACTTTGTAAGTTGAAATGATGTCGTTGCTTAATGTTGTGCAGATGATGTCGTTGGCGCGCTGTTTATACTTTAAAATAAAGTACCCGCATTAGAAGGTGGCGCTGACTGAAATTTAAATACCGCGATTAGGAGGTGGGCTACTGTTGAAATTTAAATACCCGCATTAGGAGGTGGGCGCTGATTTAAAACATACCCGCATTAGAAGGTGGGCTACTGATTTAAAACATACCAGATTAGAAGGTGGGCGCTGATTTAAAACATACCCGCATTAGAAGGTGGGCGCTGATTTAAACATACCGCATTAGAAGGTGGGCGCTGATTTAAAACATACCCGCATTAGAAGGTGGGCGCTGATTTAAAATATACCCGCATTAGAAGGTGGCGCTGATTTAAAATATCATTAGAAGGTGGGCGCCGATTTAAAACATACCCAAGATTAGAAGGTGGGCGCTGATTTAAAACATACCAGATTAGAAGGTGGGCGCCTGATTTAAAACATACCCGCATTAGAAGGTGGGCGCCTGATTTAAAACATACCCGCATTAGAAGGTGGGCTCCTGATTTAAAACATACCCGCATTAGAAGGTGGGCGCCTGATTTAAAACATACCCGCATTAGAAGGTGGGCGCCTGATTTAAAACATACCCGCATTAGAAGGTGGGCGCCTGATTTAAAACATACCCGCATTAGAAGGTGGGCGCCTGATTTGTGTCGTCGTTTTGACGTAATGTAAAGTGGGGCCCTATTGTCATGCCATGATAGTTAATGTGTGGACATAAGCGATGCAAAAGTTGAGTAGATGAGAATGCGACCCTGTAAGTCGAAATACCGTTCTTCGCGTGGACACAACACGGTTGGGAACATGTAGTTTAGCATGACGTCTTTGTACAATCTCCAAACATGAAAGTGATTCTTGTAGTGAGTTGCGATGCGGAGGCCCTTGCGAATCTGCTCATAAATGTTACTTCCTGCTGTTTTTCGACTGAAGAACCCGTACTCAAATAAATTTATGAGTTTTGGGAGGGGAGTTGATTCGCGTTGACTTTGTAGCTTCGCCTTGGTATTCGCATGTCCCGCTAACTCGGACCGTAGCCCTCTCTCGCTTCCCAGCCTTGGCCACCAAGTTAATGAAAACATTCGAAAACAGTTGGTAGAAATCCATCTTAAAAAATAGAAACATAAAAATTCTATCGAATTTTGATGAAAATGTTTGTTGAAAAATAATTTGCTTATAAGAAATATCGATATATATATATATATATATATATATATATATAAATGTCTGTCGAGCGGTGACATGCTCAAACAAAGCAAACGTCCTATCCAAAATTCTTATTTGAAGACTTAGTTTGCCGATGCTTTTCCATGTTTATCGGCGTCCTCTGGCGGTGATCCCTTAAAAATGCCCCGTTTCGATATGTGAGAATGACGATCTTTTGAGCGGACAAACGAGTCTTGTGTAGATTGCTTGTCCGCCTCTATCGGGGTGATCGGATGGGTGCATTTTGTCTTTTGTGAGATAAATGAGAAAATATTTCCTAATGGTGGACCGAAGCCGATTTAGGCGCCACGTATCCCCATGAGGGAATCAGGTCGTGACGTAGTTCATTACAAGCAAAAGGGGATTGTAAGGATTTTCTAAAATGGGACCGAAGCCGATGTGGCCGCCTACGTATCCCGCCGAGGGAATCAGGTCATAACGTAGTTCATGTTACAAAGAAATGTGTTTCTGGGGAAATTTGCAATCTAGGAAACGGAACCCGACATGGGTTCTTTGCGTATCCCGCCAGGGAGCGCAACTTTTACAACATAAGAAATGCATTACATAGAAAAATCCTAAATGTAGTATCTTTTCACTGCATCCGCGTTGATAGCTTTTGGCCATACTTCACCGTCCATTTCAGCTAGAATTAATGCTCCCCCAGTCAACACCCGGTGAACCATATAAGGCCCTTGCCAGTTAGGTGCGAATTTTCCTTTAGCTTCATTTTGGTGCGAGAATATTCGCTTTAGCACCAATTGCCCGGTTCGAAAGTCCTTAGTTTTACTTTCTGTTGAAAGCTTTGGCCATTCGCTTTGATAAAGTTGTCCGTGGCGCATTTGCGTTCAATCGCTTTTCATCAATCAAAGCATCAATTGTTCGTCACCGATTCTCAGATCCATTTCGCTTTGTTCATTTCGACTTCTTGGATAATTCTCAAAGATGGTATTTCCAGCCTGCTTTGGTAACACGCTTACATGTTCCATAGAACCAATAGATATGGCGTTGCCCAAAGAGAAGTCCCGATCGTAGTGCGATATCCCAAAAGTGCCAAGGACAAATGCTCATGCCGGTGCTTGTAATTATCAATCATCTTCGTAGTATTCTTTTGATGTTTTTGTTGGTCGTCGACCGCTCCGCTCATCCGAGGTCGGTATGGAGTGGAATTGCGGTGAGTAATCTTAAACTTTTCGCATATTTCATTCATCGACATCTTGTTGAGATTAGCTCCATTGTCTGTTATAATCGACTCAGGGATTCCAAATCGACAAATGATGTTATTGCGGACAAAATCAACTACCACTTTCTTTGTTACTGACTTGTGGGACGATGCTTCTACCCACTTTGTGAAATAGTCAATTGCCACTAGAATAAATCTGTGTCCATTTGATGCGGCAAGTTCGATAGGGCCAATGACATCCATGCCCCAAGCTGCGAATGGCCAAGGAGAGCTCGTCACATTGAGTTCGTTAGGAGGCACCTTGATTAGATCGCCATGAAGCTGACATCGATGACATCTTTGCGAAGTGGATGCAATCTGTTTCCATGGTCATCCAAAAGTATCCTCGCTCTCGTAATCTTCTTTGCCAAAGTGAAGCCATTCATATGAGGCCCGCGACGTGCCTCCGTGTATCTCTTCAACTAAACCGATTGCCTCTCGAGCATCAACACATCTTAACAAACCGAGATCCGGAGTCCTCCGATAAAGGATTTCTCCGTTTAGGAAGAAATGGTTTGCTCACCTCCTAAGTGTCCTCTTTTGTATCCTGGTTATGCCTTCTGGATATTCACCTATCTTGAGATATCTCTTAATGTCGTGGTACCAAGGCTTTCCATCCAACTCTCCATCTATATTGAAACAATATGCCGGCTGATCCGATAAGCTCACCTTGATGGGATCAATGTAGTTCTTATCCGATCTTTGAATCATGGAGGACAGTGTTGCCAGAGCGCCATCGAACTCGCTTTTGAGTTCGTGGGATATGCTTGAATTCTATCTTGCTGAATTTTTGCATAATTCTTTCACGCAATGCGTAAGGAAGTATCTTCCGGTTCTTGGTCGCCCATTCGCCTTGCACCTGATGAATCAATAAGTCCGAATCACCTATAACCAATAATTCTTGAATGTTCATATCAACGGCCATTCTAAGTCCGAGTATACAAGCTTCATATTCCGCCATATTGTTGGTGCATGGAAATCGGAGTTTTGCCGAAATTGGGTAGTGTTGACCTGATTCTGAAATCAAAACTGCTCCAATACCAACCCCTTTGAAGTTTGCAGCTCCGTCGAAGAACATTCTCCAACCCGGGTACTCTTCTGAGATGTCTTCTCCAACAAACAGTACCTCCTCGTCCGGAAAATAAGTCCGGAGAGGCATGTATTCTTCATCCACGGGGTTTTCCGCAAGATGGTCGGCTAGTGCCTGTCCTTTGATAGCCTTTTGGGTGACATATATGATGTCGAATTCACTTAACAAGATTTGCCACTTCGCTAGCTTTCCGGTGGGCATGGGCTTCTGAAAAATATATTTGAGCGGGTCCATCCTTGAGATGAGATAAGTGGTATATGCAGCAGATAATGCCTAAACTTTGCGCAATCCATGTCAAGGCGCAACAAGTGCGTTCGACAAAGTATACCGAGCTTCATACGGCGTGAACTTCTTGCTTAAGTAGTATATGGCTTGCTCCTTCTTTCTGTTTCATCGTGTTGTCCCAAAGACGCATCCAAACGCGTTCTCTAACACAGACATATATAATAACAAAGGCCTTCCGGGCTCTGGAGGTACCAAAACAGGTGGGTTAGACAGATATTCTTTGATTCTATCAAAAGCTTGTTGGCAATCCGTCGTCCATTTGGTAGCAGCGTCTTTCTTCAGTAACTTGAATATCGGCTCACATATCACTGTTGATTGTGCTATGAATCTGCTGATGTAATTGAGGCGACCAAGGAAACTCATCACGTCCTTTCGACTCTTTGGAGGAGGCAAGTCTTAAATAGCTTTTACCTTCGAGGGGTCTAATTCAATACCTCTTCTACTCACGATGAAACCTAGCAGCTTCCCAGCAGGGACACCAAACGCACACTTTGCAGGATTTAACTTTAGGTTATACCGCCTCAGCCGATCAAAGAACTTCTCTAAATCCGTCAAGTGATCCGAAGTCTTTCGCGACTTAATAATAACGTCATCCACGTAGACCTCTATTTCTTTGTGGATCATATCGTGAAAAATGGTAGTCATGGCCCTCATGTAGGTGGCACCTGCATTCTTGAGTCCGAACGGCATTACCCGATAACAAAGATACTCCCAAGGTGTAGTGAATCTTTGTCTTCTGCATCTTCCTCATCCATCAAGATTTGGTGGTAACCAAAAGCAATCAACAAATGATTGTAATTCATGCTTTGCACAGTTGTCAATGAGTATGTGAATATTTGGAAGAGGGAAGTCATCCTTCTGACCGGCCTTGTTGAGATCCCGATAATCCACGACACTCGTATCTTTCCATCTTTCTTTGGCACCGTACAATGTTGGCCAACCAAGTGGGGTATCTTGTGACTCGAATGACCTTTGCATCAATTGCTTGGACACCTCTTCCTTGACCCTTAAGCTCAAATCAGGCTTGATTTTCCTTGGTTTTTGTTTCACCGAGGGTAGGATGGATCGATAGGCAATCTATGCGAAACAATATCCGTGCTCAACCCTGGCATCTCGGCATAAGACCAAGCAAATACGTCGATATACTGTCTCAAAAGATCCGTCAGGTCTTTCCTTTGTGGGGCGTTCAGGTGGACGCTGATTCTTCTTTCTTTCACATTTTCTAAATCCCCCAAAGTTATTGCGTCGCTTTCTTCTAAATTTTGCTTTGGTTTATTCTCAAAATGTTCCAATTCCTCTCACAATTCTTACAGTTGCGAGTCTTCCTCATACTCTTCGAAGTCCTGTTCATTGTTTGGATTTTGTTTGTTTGTTTCATTACATGTCACATTCACATTATCGACAGATTTATTAGTTTGCATGCTGAAAGAGAAAAGAAAATTAGTAAACAAAACAAATTTTTAAATAACAAAAGAAATGTGGATTTGTCATTTAAGTTTTCAAAAGATGGAGGCAAAACACATTAATGCATAGATGCGATTCAAGCCTCAATTAGAATCGCATTGTTTCAAAAAGTACTAAGGTAATTTCTACCAAGCTTCTGAGAAAGCAGGTGGCCTGGGGCACAGTCCAATTTTTCAAAATATCTCCACGTTCTGCATCCCAAATAGTTGGGCCTTCATCAAGATCATCCAGAATTACATGGCATTCCATTTCTTCTTACGCAATAAAAGGCTTTTGAGTCCTTCCGCGAGGTCGTCTGCATCATCTTCATTCGACTCCGAGCGGCATATGCTTTGACGAATGGTGATTCAAGGGTGGAACAGGCTTTGGCAAGGGAGTGTCCCTTTTCTTTCGGAGGTTGACTGATAAGACTTCTTTAGAAGTGGGTTTGTATCCGAGACCAAAAGTATCCTTCTTACTGAGCAAGTGAACAGGCTCCACCATACCTTCTAAATTCAATCCGAGGCCTCGACCGGGCTTAAAGCCATTCTTCAACATTTCCTGGGCCACCATTGTGAGGACCCGGGGTAACTTCAATATTTCAGCTTTGGAGGCACATGTAATTTCTCTGACATGGAAGACAAACCCATCCAGTGTATCTACGCTTTCAACAGCAGGGATCTGTCCTTCAGGACATATTGAATTGCTCCCTTCTCCGTGTACCACGACCTCGTGATGATCCCAGACAAACTTCAAACTCTGATGTAGGGTAGAAGGCGCACCAGCCACATGGATCCAAGGTCTTCCCATTAGTAGGTTATAGCCGGTAGATATGTCTAGCACTTGGAATTCCACGACGAACTCTACGGGCCCCACTTGTAATGTTAAATCCATTTCTCCCATAACGCTCATTTGGGCTCCATCAAAACCTTTAACTCTCACATGACTTTCGCGAATCTTTCCAATGCTAATTCCCAAGGCTCGGAGAGTCGCCGCGGGACAAATATTGACGGCTGAGCCTCCATCAATCAATACCTTAGAAATGAACTTGTTCATGCACTTCACTGTTATGTTCAAAGCTTTATTGTGGCCCAAACCCTCAGGTGGCAATTCTTTGTCATGAAAAGAGACTTTATGGGCCTCTAAAATCTGTCCGACTAAAGCCGAGAGTTTCTCGCCCGTGGTCTCTCTCGGAACATAAGCTTCTTTGAGTACTTCCAATAAAGCGCGTCCGTGGTCCTTAGAATTCATCAACAATGATAGCAAAGAAATCTGAGCCGGTGTTTTCTTCAATTGCTCTACAACGGAATACTCCTTGGTTGGCATTTTCCTCCAGAACTCTTCCACTTCAGTCTCTGTTACAACCCTTTTTGGATTGTCTGCAGGGGGCATAACATCGTCCGGATCTGGGTCATACCTGACGACAACTTCTACAATTTGTTTCTCCTTTCCCTTGCTCCTTTCCCCAATCGAATAGCTCCAAGGCGGTTTGGTATCGATGACAGCGTCACCATCCGCGACTTCGGAGGAAGTCCTTGCCCTTCAAACGGTGCCCTCACTTGAACTGTAATTATAGGGGTGATCAAAGCCGATGATTCAACCCTTTCCTCTGTTCGGATCGGCACAATGGTCCCTTCCAAACTGTTTTCTTCATCAACGGTAATCATGTTTATATTGGCATTGTCATGATTTGGCAAAGGGTTATTATTTACATTAGGGAAGGTCCTTTCAGTTGGATAATTCCCTCTTTGATCAAAGCCTCGATCTTGTCTTTGAGGGAAAAACAAACTCCATGTCATGTCAGGTGATCCCCGAGGTGGTACGCACAATGCTTAGTTTCATCATACGACACTGGGAATAGGATTGGGGATATGCCCTGGGATGGGTTGGAGTATTCTCGCGGTCCTCAATCTTTCGTATAGTTGGGCTAGAGGTTCGGCTAAAGGTGTATATGTCTTGACCGCCTTCTTTCGTAATTTGCCGAGTGCAGGAGTATTTGGTGGATGGTTTTGCGGTGAGGCTGATGTGTGGGTTGATCTTGTGGGGAATTTCTATAGGTAGGTGCTCGTGGTGGGCTATATATTGGTTGGGTATGATAGACAGGGTAGGGAGTAGGCGAGTGTTGATAATAAGGTCGAGGGCTTTGTGTGCTTTGGCTATAGTAGGAGGCGATGATTTTGGGTGTTTTGATTATAGTAGGGAGGTCGGGATGATGGGCTTTGGTAGGTTGGCATTTGGTTGGACCTATGTTCCTGGATCGCCATGACAGGGACGCCCATCCCTCCTCTTCTTAATTGCTCCCAGAATGAGTCCGATCAATGGCCTTACTTGTACCTCGCAATCTTTGCTAAGTTCGTGATTCTCCCTGTTTTGATACCTTATTCTATGAAATCTCCCATACTAACCACTTCAGAGAAATTCCGTCCAATGACGCTTATCATTTTTTCGTAATAAGTTGCATCCTTCATAGATTGCACAAAGAGTATGGTCATTTCACTTTCTGCCATCGGAGGTTGAACCTTTGCTGCTTCCACCCTCCACCTCATGGCATATTCCCTAAAAGTTTACAGATTTTTTCCAATTTCATTAAATAAAATCTATCCAAGAGCGTGTCGGTGTTAAACTGAACACATCCACAAAATCCTCGTGCCATTGTGCCCCAGCTTATGCCATTTTCGCGGGTCTGGCTTGTGTACCATCGAGCGCTTCTCTGTCAAACTTTTTATGAACAACTTCATTATTATGGCCTGGTCCTTACCCACTCCAACCAGCTTGTCACAATACGATCTCAAATGAGCGAGGATTTCCCTTTCCATCGAATAAGTCAAATTTTGGCACCTTATACCCGATAGGCAACTGAACGTCGGGATGCATGCAGAGATCTTCATACTCGAGTCCTTCATGCCCCTTGCTGGTTTGAATGTTTTTAAATGCTTCTTTTAGGCTATGAATTTCCCTTGCCATACTTTCATCATTTCTAATCCTTGCTTGCCTTTCCATCTCTTCATATTGGTCTATCTCCTGATGATGTAGGTTTGGTATGGTAGAAGTGGAAGGTTGGGCTTCCGTTGCATATACCGGTGGCACATACTGCTTGTTAGTGATGTGTGCCATTGGTATTTGTTGGGTTGCCTGGTAATTTAGTGTGGGAGGGATATTTTGGACAAGTGGGGTAGTTTGGGTAAGTGGAGCTGGATGTATATATGGAGCTGTGAAGGATACTGGGTCATTTTGTAGCGGGCTTTGTTGTGGACTGGCCTGCGGGTTGATAGGATGCGGATTGGTACGTTGTGGGCTGGCGAGTTGAGGATTGGTTCTGCTTGGTAAGGGATTTCGGGGAAGGTTCTGGGGGAATGATGGTTCGTGAGATGGAAAGGTGTGTGGTGCAGTTGCGCTCGTCTCTTGTTCAGGCAGTGGAGTGTTGATGTTGATTGAAAGATTGGTTAGATTCGAGCCGTTCGATCTCGGTTTGCATAGTTGCCATTTCTTTGCAGTAGTTGGGCGAGGTATTCATCCGGGACGGAAGTATTTCTCCTTTCCGATGTCTCTGGTTCACCTCAGGAAGAAGCGACAAGTCCCAAACCGGTTTGTTCTACGCCTCGAATCAGTCATTTTGTCGGATGATTGTGCCTTGGATCTCGTGAAGTAATGGTGTTCCGCTGATTTCAATCAACGCGAATCAACTTTTTGGAAAATAAAGCGAGCAAAATAAACCTTCTCTAAAAAATGAAACAAACCAAGTTAGTATGAGGCGAATAATTATTGCTTTGAATAACATGTATAGAGTGGAAAAGCGATAAACAAGTAGCGCATGAGTTATATGAAAATTAAATGCGCGTCCTAATGTGCATGGGGCCTCCTTTATGTCGGAGGTGGGCTTAAACGCAAAAATATGCAAGATACTGATAAATTGATCCAAGCCAAAGATTGTGATGCCTTTTGTCGGAAATAAAGGTTGACTTTTACTGAAATAATAATGCGTACAATAATAAAGCTGATAACATAAGATATTTATGCTCCGGTTCTAAATCTTGCTTTTGATCACCGAGATGAAGATGGAACCCTAACATTGCTGGGTCCGACTCCTGCGTCCTCTAGATATTGCACTATATTTTGCATTTGCTGCCACATTTGGGGTAACGATCGTGTCTCCGAGCGGAAATTCCTTACCCAAATTGTCGTGGCCGATATCTCCAAAACCTTGCTCGCCATCAGGACTATGGTGCTGCATTCATCGCAATCCTCTCGTAGCCACGCTTGATATTCTGGGGTACCTCTGCTCGACTACCTCCAATGTCTATTGTGTCAATATCGTTCCATTCATCGAAGACTTGCCTAGCTCTGGGGACAATGAAATTCGGCCGAATGGAATTTCAGAAATCCTCATATTTGCCCGGAGGGGATTATCTCGCTCTTGTCCCAACTCGCCGGAGTACGCTGGAGTGGGCGTAAGGTTGGAGGCCTTTCAACCCGATAAGCTCAATATAATAAAGCCTTTGCATCTTATGTAGGCTTTTTGGCATTCGGGAGCAGAGGGTATTTCCATTGGATCTGTTCACAGTGCGGGACGCCAAAAACCCATACCAATCATTCATGCCGATTAAAGCATAGCGTAACTACTGGTTTCGGCATCGTAAAGTCGACGAGATTTTGTTCGACTCATTGAAGCATATGTCGACCATATTCGGGCGCCGATAGAAGTGTTCCATTGCCCACATCTGCAAAATAAGGTTGCGACCTTGAAGAAACCTGTTTCACCTCTTTTACATTTCCCTAAAGCCCAAACATTTGCTAAGATCATAGGCCAAAGTGAGTTGTGCTCGTTTGCTCTTCGAAAATTGCCCGTGCTACGGAACATATGCATGTACTTGATCTTTCCATACTCAAGCGGGAATATCAGAGACCCTAGAAAGGCGACGATAAATGCAATGGGTCGTTTGGTCCGTAATGATCGGGGTGCAAGAAAATTCATTTTTGAATGTCTTGTAACCGTCTCGACAACCGTACCTCTCATAAAGATAATCCATTGAGACCAGTTGTTTTCAAAGCATAGGAGTTTCTTAGTGTTCTTTAGCCCTAAGTAGCGGAGAAATTTCTTTCGGATTGACCAGTCTGCGGGATAATTTGTCCTCTACCCTGGTAGATCAAATTGGTGAAATAGTTGATTTCTTCCAAAGTAGAGTCATCTCAAAATCTCCGAATCAAGACAACCCGATCCGGATCCCAAAAATGGATCAGTGCTCACGACCAAATGTTGATCGGGGAAGATGTCGAACAACGAAACGAGGCAACCTAATCTTCTCCTAATTGCCATTTGGCTGCCAAGGTCAAAATTTGTCCACCATATTTTCGCTTTGCTCGAATCCCACTCACCATCCTCGACTTGCGCAAGACTCCATCTATAACAAAATAAATAAAATAAATAAAAATGAATATACATTTTCCGATTTTGGCATACTTGTTTAGGCTTGGATCCGTCCATCAATATCCTCGCTACACATAATATCTTTGATTGGTCGTTGGGTTGTGAGACCCGTCGACAATTTGGTGGTTTTCTTATTTGTGAAGTTGATGCCAAGGATCAACCCACCTAAGATGTATGCATGCATGACTTAAAATAAAGGGTGGTATAGCTCTATCTTAAATTTTCTAAGATTTGGTTGACTAGACACAAGGTTCCCGAGCGGACTACTCGAGTGAGAAGGCTACGCGGCCACCGGATGGTCCCACACCGCCGCATACGCCAACTCTCCTAAAATTTGGTAGATTGAAAGAAATTTGCGGGTGCGCGAAACACACCTCGTGTGTAGTGTGTGATAGTGTCAATTTTCCAGAGTGGAAGAAATATGAGCGGAATGCCAATTTAAGGAAAGCAGTAAGACAATATAACAATTAAAGCAGTTTATGCAAAAAATTTCATAAATGAAACACATCAAAGCACTAAATCAAATAAGGAACGAAAAGTAAAGAAATAATTAATCCGAACTTGTTATGGTTTAAGAACCTGATGGTCCCAATGAGTCGCCATCTTTGTCATCGCCCTATTTTGACCTGCTCGGGTCAAAGCGAAGCACGGACGTGTTCGGGGTGATTCCTGGGTAAATGATTGAGGAGTCGCCACCTAATTTTTTTACGGTGAATTATGACACCTAAATATTTAAACTAAGTGCTGCGATGTAAACTCCAATTTTAAGGTCTGCGAAACTAGCGAGATTCTAGGTAAGGGTTCTTTATTATCCTAAAGGGAAGGGGTTAGGCATCCTTTAAGATCCGCTAACTTGCGGTTATCCGGTCAAACTCAGTTTAATTATTGCTAAAAAAATGCATGTTTTACAAGTATAATAGATTAAAAGATGTTTGCAAATAATTAGTAAATGATGCATTTTATACAAGTACGTATTCAGATGACATAAAAAGAAAGATACATGTAAAGTTTTGAAAAATATGTATTTTTGTGACAATAAATTATTTATACTATCAAAGAAGTAAAATTTTGGGAATCATTGAATTGTAAATTGACAAAAGATAAACTTATCCGAATGATTAATAAAGCAAATAAAGATGACAAAGTTGTTTTGAAAATTTTGAATACTGGCGTGACGAGCCTAAAATAAATAAACTAGCGAAGGATTTCTAAGTGTGAATTTAACCGAGCCTATAAGTAAATAAGCTAGCGACGGGTTTCAAATCTTAAACTTTCTTATGAATTAATCCTAAGTTTGCCTATTCTAAGCCTTTCAATAGTTACATACGTGCGATAAATAATATTACAATACAAAGCGGGATAAAGTCAATTAAAGAAAGAAATAAAATAAATAAACTCCGAGGAATAATTCGTCGTTATTTTACTTTAATCTCTGCATAATTTGTCAAAAACAAACGATTAGAAACAGCTTAAATACAAATAACTCCATATCCGCATTCAAAACAGTGAATATTTTGATCACGGAGGGCTCAGACTTAAATTTTGAAAAGAGCATTCCAATCACGTCGTGGCTGCAAACATATGACTAATGTGGTTATTTTGATTACCTCGCCTACTAAACGTGTCGGTCTCTCGGGTGAAATAGAAAAGATCACTATAATCACGTCGTGGCTGCGAATATATAACTTGTTGGTTATTTTAGTCACCTCGCCTACTAAACATGTTGATCTTGGATGAAATAAAGGTTTAAGTCTTCATCATTGCCCAGAAGTTATATTTCCGTCTTTGCAACTGTGGAGGCCTCAAAATCGACGGATATTTTCATCGGCGGTGTAGTATCGTGTTTAAATCAGTAAAATTTTAAATCGGAACGTAAGCGGCAGTGAGTAGCGATAGCGAGCGTAAAAAGCGAGCAGAAAAAATTTTGAAAATGACGGTGTTTAGTTTAAAAGCGATAAAAGCGATGAAACGGTAATTTGAATGTCAAACGATGGACTGAACAGAAAGCAATGTTTGAAAGGTGCGGTGTTCAGTTTAAAACAGTAAAAATGATAAAAACAGTAAAACAGAAATCTGAAACGGGGAGCAAACAGAAAAAAAACAAACGCCCGAACAGACGCGATATTTATTCAAAACAGTAAAACAATGATATCCGTCGCAAGAAATCTAAAACAGTAAACTTAATAAAACAATAATATATCCGTTGCACGGATATCTAAAACAGTTAAACTAAAAAAACAGAGAAGCGAAACGAAAGAGAAGCGCGGCCTCAAATTCAATTTCGTCGGACTTTATGCGATATTAATAAAACAGTAAAACAGTGCCAAAGAAACGAGCAGTGAGCAGTTTAAAATATCCGACCTGAGTTCTGAAATTCTGGAAATATTCAAATCGGGTCGCCCGACCGGTCGATGATCTGACCGGATCAATGATCCAAACTCGAATCAGATTTCATCACCAAATTCAGATAACCAATAACAAGAATATGGAATGCAAGAATTGCGAAATATCCAAATCGGTCGACCCGGCGGATCGATGACTGACCGGATCGGTGTTTCAACCGGATCGATTTCAACACCCAATCTGGATAACCAATAACAAGAATATGAAATGCAAGAATTACGAAAATGTTACCCAACCGGTCGACCGACCGGGTCGATGACCGACCGGATCGTGACGACCGGCGTGATCAATGATCCAAACTCGAATCGATTTCAACACCAAATTCAGATAACCAATAACAAGAATATGAAATGCAAGAATTACGGAAATATCCAAATCGGTCGACTGACCGGATCGATGTTTCAACCCTGAATCAAATAATTTCATCAATTTCAGATAACCAATAATAATAACAAAGAATAATGCAAGAAATTTGGAAATTCAAATTGGCGATCTGAGCGGTCGTTGATCTGACCCGACGAATTGGAGTTTCAACCCTAATCAAATAATTTCATCAATTTCAGATAACCAATGATAACAACAAAGAACAATGCAAGAAATTTGGAAATTCAAATCGGTCGATTCGACCGTCAAGAATCTGACCAAATCGTTGATCCAAATCAAATTTTAACACCAAATTCAGATAACCAACATACATAAATATGAAATGCAAGAATTCTGAAAATAATACCCAAACCGGGTCGACCCGACCCGGATCAGTGACCCGACCCGAATCAGTGATCCAAACCAAAATCAGATTTTAACACCAAATTCAGATAACCAATAACAAGAACACGAAATGCAAGAATTCTGAAAATAATACTCAAACCGGGTCGACCCGGATCGGGTCGACCCGACCCGAAATCAGTGAAGAACAACAAGAAATGCAAAAACAGATTTTCGGACTCGGTTTTTTCAGAAACCGAATAGAGGCATTTAAAACCCAAGTTCAAGAACGAAACTCACCTCCTTTCTTTCAAATCTTGGACCTATTTCGGACTTGATTCTTGAATAACAAGGAAGGCAAATGCTTACAATCAAGAACACAACAAAATATTTATGTATATATGGAAATCTTCCGAAAAAATGTTCCAAAAAATCTGTTTTAATCTTCCCAAAAATCCCCTCCCAAAATGAAGAACAACATGGGGTATTTATAGGTACTCAACCCAACGTTCCAACCCCTCATACCCCCCCTTAAAACGAATTCAAATTTCAAAATAAAGGGGGAACAAAATCTGATTTTTGGGGCGTGTTCTTGGGGCATGCGTTCGGCGGTGTCAGGGTAGGGTGGTGGCAGTGGCGAAGTGACGGGGGTAGGGTGCGCGATGTGGGGGTAGGGGCATAGGGGTGTCGCGGCGACTTGGGGCGTAGGGTTTTGATTTTTTCGTTTTGGGGGCGATTTTAATTTGGGGATTGGGCAAATGAGGGGTTTAATTTGGGATTTGGGTCAAATTTGGAGTGGGTCGGCTGGTTGGGCCTGTTCGGGTGTGGGTAGGGGAGTGGTGGAATTTGGTCAGTTGGACGGGTTAGGGGATTGGGGAATTTATTTTGGGATTGGGCTTGTGGGAATTTAACTTGGGGATTGGGCTTGGACGAAAAAATGGGTTTTAGTTTAGGTTGGGTAGAAATTGTTTTGGGTTAGGAAATAAAAAATGTTATGGGTTGGGCTTGGACGAAAATGGGTTTTAGTTTGGGTTGGGTAGGAATTGTTTTGGGTTAGGAAATAAAAAATGTTATGGGTTGGGCTTGGACGAAAATGGGTTTTAGTTTGGGTTGGGTAGGAATTGTTTTGGGTTAGGAAATAAAAAATGGGTTATGGATTTAAAAATATAAAAGAGGGGTTTAATATTAAAATATATTATATATATATATATATTTTGTAAAAGATGTGAATTATTTAAAATAACATAACGACGTGATAATAATAAAATATAATATTTGCGAAATGCTTAATGCTTAATAAAAGGGAAATGCGATGCAATTTTGCGAGAATAAAATACTATAGAATTTCGGATAACTTATGATTATTATAAAATATGCAAATGATATAATAAAAATGTGAATAATAATAATAATGAGATATATACACACACATATATATATATATACGCATGTATGTATATAGATTAAAATTGTTTTGAGGTGCTAAAAATAATTAAAACTGCAAAATAAATTGGAAAAGACGGGACAAAATTGGGTGTCAACATGCTTCTTTCTCATTCTTCAAATGCTTAAGTTTGCCGCGCAATTCATCAACTCTGGCAAACTTCACCTCTGCAACTGTAAGATGGTGAACGGCGATGTCCCTTTCGGTTTGCAATGCGACTTTTTCTTTGTTCATTCATTGGAGCCCTTCGTAGCATAGGAAGTTAGCCTGGAAACGTTCATGATTATCAAACAAGATTATACGAAGATAGGAAATGTATGAAAAGATCATAAAAGGATGATACCTTGGCTACATCATGCATACCATCATTAATGACGCATTTAGAGGACACCCGACGAGTCTTACTCCTGTCTTTTTCTGAAGCCACATGATTCATATAGTTATCTACTCTGGCGGGCTTAGAACAAATGTGGCAGTCAATAGGGAGTTGGAAGGTTATGGTTTGAAACTCTAAAGGTTGAGCTATCGGGGCTGGGTACTCATTTACTAATTCGTTCTTGTGCGAAGAGGAAACCCGATTTGGGAAGATGGAGTTTCATGGTCTTCTTCTTGAACCAAGGTCAGCATGGCTAGAGACTTGGGATTTTCAGTAACCGATGGTAGAAAGGCGATGGTTGGCGCATGCAGGGGTTGGCGTGCAACAGTGCTAACCGAGGCAAAGAAGGCACTTGTATAACTGGTTCCGTGACTGGCAACTCCCATTTCTGCAAAAAGCAAAGGGGTTTCATTTCTCATTCTCTCTAAATGTTGTTCTTCCTAGGGACCTTCATCAACCAGGTCTATCATGGGGAAATAACCAACCGTTAAACCGACATTACTGGAGGCATTGGGAGATGTTCGGCCAGAATGATCAGGGATTTTCTTCTTCAAACGTTTTTGGCCTGACCGGGGGCTAGAAGAAGATTCATCTCGTAGCCTTTTCCTTTCATGAGCCTGTTGAATCATGAGAACAACCGCTTCCGGGTATGTGATTTCCTCTTCAGGAGGAGTGGTGTCCGTTGATTTGGAAAGGCCTAACAAAAAGAAGAACAATTTTATTGAAAGATCAAGAAACAAGTAGAAGAGTTCGAAATAAGAATTATGGTGTATACCATGGTTGCGGGGTACCCTGTTCTTTAAAGCAAGCTTTTTTCACGTCTGAAGTTATAATGTGGACACGTTGAGTATCTTCTGAACCCAAGTTCTGAGGTCATCTATGTCTGCAGGCTCCCATATAGTGGTTAAAGAAAAGAATTAAACCCGATCAAAAGTAGAATGGACCACTTGGAAAAAAGGCACTATAGTATAAAAATGATGGTGGTTCCATCGCTTCGGGATTGTACGGCTGTTAGGGGGAAGAAGATCGGCAGTAGTAATAATGACATATCTTTCCATTCAGCCTCGGTCACGGTTATCATTGAGACTGACAAGTATGGTTTTTCTTCATTGATGGTGCAAATTGATGACTCTGTCATGAAAATTGCGCGAAGAATACAGACGAATCAGGTGGTCCATAAAGTCAACACCGGCCTTTCGAGCGAAATGTTGGAGACATACGAATGCCCTCAAAATCTGAGGGCCCACCTGAGCTTTGCATACTTTGTACTGGGGGTAAAGTTCTAGAATGACATCATCAATAACTTTTCAGAGTTTCATGAAAAATGGGTAAGTATAAACGTAAGAATACTCATATTTGTAAGAGGTGATCCTTTCCTTAGTAGTAGGAATCAGGACTTCAATGGATTTCCAGCCGCAACCGACCTTCAATGTGGGTAAAATATCGACGGCAATTCGGGTTTTGAAATCACTGGCGGGGATATCCCTGCCGCCGGATAAAACTTTAGAAATTATTTTTTCTCGAAGGTTACGGGTGAAATTCCATGTCTTCGGTAAAAGGGAGGAAATTAAAGGATTTTGGTTAGAAGAAGTCTCTGCTCGAGGGTTAGGGTTCTTCTTGTTTGAAAAGTATTGCAATGATTGGAAGGATTAGTCATATTTGTGATGAAGGAGGAGAAGATAACAATCAGAAATTTGGAGATACTTTTGCGTAAGTGAGAGATAAATGGCCAAACCCTTAAGTTGGTGGAATATTTATAAGGAAGGAAATGATGACGTCTCTTGAAGGAAGTGCGTCGGATGTCACTTGAGATCCACGTGTCCTTGACCACGTATACAAATTCAACTGTACCATTTTATGGGTAAATAACATCCATAAGTGATCTTGATATTTTGACCTGTTTAACAAAATTTGAAAAAAAATAGTCCCGGCTTCAGAAAATTCGCTAGGTAAAGCTTTTGTTGCCCAACAACCATAAGTTGTGGACATAAATTAGTTTTGCATATAAGACAGAAGTTCAGGATACTTCAAGACAATGAACCTGTTCAATTGACCACAAATTCTGCCTTATAGATGCTAGAATTTTATGCCTGATGGACAATAAAAGTTTTTCCTAGTAAATTTTTTCAAGTTAAGATCATTTTTTAAAGATTTTATTAGGCGGGATAAAAATTCAAGACTAAACACTTTTGAGGACACCACACATCATTTCTTGATGAATTATGATCCAACTAGTCCAATACTTGGCTGGAGTCAAAATGAATGGATCAAGATGTATTAGAACACTGGTCATAGGTTAGCAACAGAAAAGCCCAAGCTTATGGCATTATTAATCTTGTAATGACTGAATGAAAATAACATGAATTTCACGCAAATATATGATTTTAATCTTATGTTCGAATTGAATATTCAACTAAATAGAATAGTAATTCATCATCATTTAGTTATGATCTATCTACACCAATTCTATATTATGCATACGATTCAATGTGCTAATTAGAGCTATTTAGACCGATTTGCAGAGCAAGCTTGAAAACAAATGAGAATAAAAAGTTATTCATAAGCTCAAAGAGCTCCATATTTTATTCTACAAATTAATGCAACATCAAAAAATATAAGCTGACCCAAGAAGCTGAAATTAAAGTAAAAGGGCAACCCAATGTATTAAGCTCCCGTTATGCGCGGGATCCGGGGAAAGACGGACCACAATGGTCTATTGTAGGCATCCTTACAAGTTGACCACAAGAAGGGCCCGAACCACAGGAAGCTGAAATCAAAGTATGATGTTGACATTGTTCGATTGAAATGGAAACATTGAAATCATACGTAAACTGAGCAAAGCACTTCAAAACAAATTAAAGCAAAAGGGGAAACAAGCATTTAAGAACATGGAACAACTCATGGAAAATTTGGATATGCCAAAATCTGGCCTAAATGAATTAGTCAGATGTTGCAATTATGGTGAGCAAGAAATCCTTGTAGCTTCCATTAGCAACTTCTTCAATCTTTGCAGTCAAGGTGGATCCATATTTGCTGTGGAATTCTTCTTTGATCAGCTTCATATCATCGTCGTCTGCTTTTGTAACTATGACTCGAGTCACTGAGTCTTTAGCAGATTCTTCCACATCCAATCTTAAGGATGAGATCAAAATCTATGCAATTGAAAATGAGAAAAAAAATCAACTAGATAACCAAAACATTTAATTTCAAACACAGGAGAAATACAAGAATCCACATTATATTTATCAGTTTTTGTGGTTGCTATTTACCTTGCTGAAGTATGTTTGAGGTGAGCAAAGGCATTGAACTACTTGTTTCAAAATCAAGTCACCATCAAGATCCTGAAGAAAACAAGTTGAGATTATAGATCATCTTAACGTAATGGTATACAAAATTATACACTGTCAGTACATAGAAATTAAAAACTCTTCTTTTTTTTTTTTACCTCGTCGAGGAACTTGTTCCTAATGAAGAAGTTTATAGTCAATTTAATCATTTTTCCTCCCACATTGTCAGTGTCAAAACATATATTAAGTTTAGTGGGATTAAATAAATTTGGTTATTTCTTTATCCTTTTTTTCAGGGTGGAAGTCGAGTTTTTTTCATTTGTATTTTCTTACCTTGTTGATTCTATATAATATTGAACTAAGAAGAACAGATATGTACATAAAGAACTCATATAGACGATCCCAACTTGCTAAGGGGTGAGTCGTAGTTATTAAATTGTTTCCTTACCTCGTCCAAGAAGTTGCCAGTCAATTCCTTGTAGTGGCTATAGATGGCCTTAAGATGGAGCTTGCTTCTAGTTGAGAGAATCCTCACAATCTCTTCATCCTCAATGAGATTCTTCTTAGCATCTTTTAGTGCATTCACAAACACCTTTGCCTCAGATTTTGCGAGATCTTCATTCACTCGTGGCCCTTCATAACGGTAGGAACTCACAAGAGCAACTAGAAGCTGTTTGTCATAAGTTAATTACACGTACTTTTAACTTTCTATCACATTTTATACTACACTAATAGTGTAAAATCAATGCATACAACTTAAATCTTAAAAAATAACTGGTATTTGAAAAGGAAAGAATTAAAGAAGAAAGACCTTTCTTTCATGAGTTTTGATATGGTGGGCAATGTCTTCCTCGATTGAGTGCTCAAAAAGGGAATGATAGGCTTTTCTTGCACCCAAAAGATCTTCAGAGGATCGAGTGCAAGCAGTCTCAATTAGAACATCATGTTGAGGCACTTTCAACAACAATGCCTCCTTAAACAAACGCGCATCCCTTTCCCATGGGTGCATTGTGTACAGCACCACTGCATCCTACCATATTAATTTGAAAAAAAATATATTCCTTAACGTTACTATATTTAATTTACACAGGAAGTTACAAGTTTAAAAATAAGTACCTTAAGACGCAAAAATTCTTGACGAAGCTGAAGGATATGTTGATCATCCCATCTCTGGAATTGGCGTTCGTCTTCACTGAAGAATCCAGGGGTGCTTACCCTGTAGATTTGTCTCTGATGCCGATTCCATTTCCCCAATGTTGAGATGAATAAATTCTCATCCACACCAAGTCCTACAAATTTGTCCAAAAAATAATAATACTATTAATCTTCAATTACATTTGAATTAACTTACATCGAATATAGTCAGTGAAGGAAAATTGATAAAATTTTAATGTGTTATTAGTAGGGAAGTATATAAGAAAAACCTGAGAAAGCCTTGGTAAGAGCTGCATATGCATTAGCCTCTCCCATTTTCTTATGTAAATTTGTCTGTGTTTGAGTTTTTTTCGTGTGTAGAGAAGAGATCTGGTTAAGAGTTGTCGTGTGGGACTTGTGATTCAATTCCAACAGTATTTATACGTGTAACTAGGGGTACTTTTGTCATTTTCGTATTACCAGCAAGGTACCTAAGTTTGATTAAAGATGAAAAGACCAAAGTAGCCCTCGGTATGTAATGAATAGCATTTATGTCCTTTAATTAATAAAGTTGTGAATATAAAATTATAAAGACGTGGCCATTCAATTCTTGCACCTTAACGCCTTGTGTTGTTAAGAAAATAAAAGTCAAAGTCTTTAAGTACATTATTTAATTAAGTTAAATATCTATGAAATCTTCTTAATTAATGTTTAGTAAATGAAGATTTGCTTTTAATGCTTTATTTATGCACCATGAGCATCGCACGTCCTAGTTTAATACGGAGTATTAGTAATAGTAATTAATAAAGACGGCCAGAATAGTTTTTTTTGTAGATTTGTAGTTTAAACTTTAAACTGATATTACCAGCGGTTTATATCTAATAAAAGCAATATCTTGTTTGTAATTTACTTTAACTGTTGTAACTTATTTAATAAAAAATCGTTATCGACCAAGTTACTTAAGTATATCAGTTACATTATTTCTTTCTCCAATACGATGCTTCTTGTGATCTCAATAACTTCATTAACGAAACACGTTTATGTCTTTGGAGATTTACCACTAGAAATTGTATCTTTCTTTTTTTATTGAACTTTTCTAAAACATGTTTTGAAAAGCAAAATGACAACATATTTGAATACGTGTTGAGTAAAACTCTCTATTAATTTTTATTTTTATCTCACGGCTCGAACTCAAAATTTGCATGAAAAAATAATTATATTCATTTGATACATATCCCTTGATGTTCGTCCAAAGTATTGATTGATAGGTAGAGTTTGAAAAGTCCCTAACGTGTTTGTACCGCACTCCTCTAGGCCGGAAAGCTAGATATAAAAAAAAAACTAGTTGCACGAGAATGATAAAGCATATATATATATATATATATATATTGGGTTAAATATGGAGCCCAATCTAATAATTGAGCCAAGTCTTCGTATTTTTTTTAACATATATATCTCCATCATATTTATTCTTGTTCATAGTCATACTATGTCTATCGTTGTCAAGATATCCAATGACTAGTTACTTTTTCCTATTCCACGTTTGTTAAAATGAAAACCATATGCTAGGCAACTTCTGGATTAGTTCAGATCAGCTGTAAATTAAGACGAAGAACAAGAATTAATTTGGCGTGGGGTTTGATGGAGGGGTTCGCTAATATTTTATTTTATTTTATAACATTGGCATTCTAATTAATATGTCACAATACCAGTAAACTTTGTTTATCAAAATAGGTAGATCGAAACGATTATCTAATACGTGTATTATTTTTTGTCTTTATTGTAATTTGAACACTAGTCATTACCATTTTTATAGACTTTATCAGTTGTTAAGCCACACCCGGTGCGATTCTCTAATAGACTAATACAAATAGGAACATCAAGACTTGAAATAATCAAAACTTGATTAATTACTCATCTGAGCAACGAGTTATCAGCATGTCCGGGCTTTGGATCAACTAAAAAAATGTGAAAAATCAATTAATACTTATATTTGTCATACTTGTCCTCTAGGAAAACATGTTAGATTATCGTTTGTCGTCTCTACTTCTAGTACGTTGATGCCTTTTGACATTATTCATACTGATTTATGGACATCTCCCGTTTTGAGTTCGTTGGGCCATCGTTATTATATTTTATTTTTGGATGATTATTCTAATTTTTTGTGGATCTTTCCTTTGTCTAAAAAATCTCAAGTTTTTTCCACATTCTTAAAATTTAGAGCTTTCATCCGTACCCAATTTGCACGGGAAATTAAAAATATTCAATGTGATAATGGTAGAAAATATGATAATGGGCCATTTCGGGAATTTTGTGACACTCATGACATATCTTTTAGATTTTCTTGTCCTCATACGTCTTCGCAAAATGGGAAGACCGAAAGAAAAATTCGTATCATTAATAATATTATCCAAACCTTACTAGCCCATGCTTCATTACTCTCATCTTTTTGGCATCATGTGATACAAATGGCGACCTACCTCCTTAACATTCTCCCTAACAAAGGTTTAGCATATCAATCCCCACTTAAATTTTTTTTACAATAAAGATCCCTCGTATTCCCATCTTAGGGTGTTTGGGTGCTTGTGCTATCCACTTTTTCCGTCCACTACAATTAATAAACTTCAAGCTCGGTCTATCGCTTGTGTATTTTTGGGTTTTTCGCCTAATCATCGTGGTTACAAATGTTTTGATTTATCTTCTAATAAAATCATAATTAGTCATCATATTATTTTTTATGAAATCAAATTTCCGTTTGCTCAAGTGTCTAAATCCATGTCGAGTTCTTATAATTTTTTGGACGATGCTCCCTCCTCGTATATTCTACAACAGTGGGCCCGAGAGTCAAATCAGTCAGCAGTCCCACTGCCTGCTGGCCCAAACAATCTCGGCAATGTTCCAGCCTCTCAGTTCAGTTCTGAGACCCGGCCCAGTGGCGATCTTGCCCCAGTTTCTGGTTCCGAGACTCAGTCCAGTCTTGGTCTAGTTTCTGGCCCAAAATTTTCTCCTTCTCCTTCGGGTCGTCAGCCAACCGCTATTGGGCCAGCATGCACACTACCTGCTGGCCAGTCCACCACTGACCTAATAATTACCCAAATCACATCAAATTCTATCTCAAGTCAAGGGCCCGTTACGCGTAGCCAACAATGTATTTTTAAACTAAAACGATATTTTAATCTTAATTCTAATGTCACTAAATCACCCCTACCACGTAACTCAGTGTATGCCCTTCATGAACCGAATTAGAAAATGGTCATGATTGAAGAATGTAATGCTCTTATTGAAAATAAGATGTGGGATTTGGTGCCTCGTCCGCATGGTGTTAATATTATTCGGTCTATGTGGATTTTTACTCATAAAGAAAATTCTGACGGTTCTTTTGAGAGGCATAAGGCTCGTCTTGTAGGTGATGGCAAAACACAACAAGTTGGCGTAGATTGTGGAGAGACATTTAGTTCGGTGGTCAAACCGGCAACAATTCGCACTGTGCTTAGTCGGGCTCTCTCGAAAGCATGACATATTCATCAGCTAGATGTGAAAAATGCTTTCTTACACGATGATCTTAAAGAGACATTATATATGCATCAAACCTTAGGTTTTAAGGACCCCAATTATCCTCACCATGTCTGTTTGCTGAAGAAGTCCTTATATGGGCTTAAACAGGCCCCACAGGCTTGTTATAAGAGGTTTGCAGACTATGTGTCTATTATTGGGTTTTCTCACAGCAGGTCTGATCATTCTTTGTTCATCTAGTATCGTTGTATTTCTCTAGCATACATTATGTTATATATGGATGATATTATTTTGACTGCCTCCTCTGATAATTTGTGCAAGTCTATCATGACCCTTCTAAGTTCAGAATTTGCTATGAAAGACCTGGGACCCTTGAGTTATTTTTTGGGAATAACTGTCACTCGTCATGCAATTGGTCTATTTTTATCACAGAGGAAGTATGCGGTTGAAATTATTGAGAGAGCTGGCATGTCATCTTGTAAGTCCTCTTCTACTCCGGTTGATACCAAATCGAAGCTGAGTGCTACATCTAGCACATCATATGGGGATCACACCCATTATTGTAGTCTTGCAAGGGCTCTTCAGTATCTTACATTTACAAGACCAGATATTACTTATGCATTTCAGCAGGTGTGTTTATTTATGCATGATCCGTGGATTGAGAACATGCATACGCTTAAATGCATTATACGATACATATAGTGCACAGTTGATTATGGGTTGCATTTATATCCATCATCCGTTTCTACTCTCGTATCTTATACATATGTTGATTGGGATGGATGTCCAAATATCAGACGTTCAACTTCTGGTTATTGTATGTTTCTTAGTGATAACTTGATCTCTTGGTCGGTAAAATGCCAGGCTACTTTATCGCGATCCAGTGCGGAGGCCGAGTATCGAGGCGTAGCCAATGTGGTGTCTGAGTCATGTTGACTGCGTAATCTTTTATTAGAGCTTCACTTTTCTATTCAGAAAGCTACCTTGGTCTATTGTGATAATGTTAGTGTCGTCTATCTCTCTGGGAATCCGGTCCAACATCAACGCACTAAACATATCGATATGGATATTCACTTTGTTCACGAAAAGGTAGCTCATGGACAAATACGTGTCTTACATGTCCCTTCAAGGTACCAAATTGTTGACATCTTTACTAAGGGTCTTCACTTGATTCAGTTTGAAGATTTTAGGGACAGTTTCAGCGTACGACAACCGCCCGCTATGACTGCGGGGGTGTGATAGAAACCGTGTATATTTGTGAATATTTAGGTTACTTACCATATTTTGTAGAATTCTTGTACAAGTGTATTAGAATATTAGTATTATAGTAGAAATATGATTTTTCATATTTAGAGATTGTATATTGTATATATAGACCTCTTCATTAATGAAAATAATCAAGGGATTATTTCTTTCATTTGGCAGCGGAAGAATATCATAATCCTCTTCCACGGCCTCCAAAAGATCTAAAACTTTAAGATAAGTCTCCATTATTACTGCCTAGAGATGGTAATTCTCACCATCAAAGACAAGATGAGCTATTTGAGAAAAGCTATTTTCAGAATCCATCTCACTCACCGTCCCTAAAAAAATGGCTCTAGATACCAATTGTTGATTTTTTAACATAGAAAAGTAGGAAATAACAGAGAAAAATATACCGCAATGCAGTTAAAGAGAATTACCTTATTAAGCTATGTTTAGCTCTGCATTTATAGGAAAAAACAGTAAAAAGATAATCATAAACTAGCCTAGAATATCTATGTATAGTATATCTTTAACTAACTAACCTAATCTAGAATATCTTTGCATAATATATTTCTAACTAACTAATTACTAACAGTAAAACAAAGTAATTCAAAAGCAGTAAAACAAAGATATTGCAGTACAAAAGCAAATATTCTAACATATATGCAAAATCTGGGCCAAGTAACTAGTCAGATTTTGCAATTATAGTAAGCAAAAAATCCTTGTAGCTTCCATTAGCAACTTCTTCAATCTTTGCAGCCAAGGTGATTCCATATTTACTCTGAAATTCTTTTTTGATTATTTTCATATCGTTGTCGTCTGCCCTTGTAACTATGACTCGGGTCACTGAGTCTTTAGAAGATTCATCAACGTTCAATCTTAAAGACGTAATCAAAATCTACGAAATAGAAAATTGAAAATGAGAAAAAAAATAGATATCCAAACTATTTCGAACAAAAAGGGGAGCTATACAAGACAATATAGTATACAATTAATAATCAGTTTTGGTCCCCCGGGCATAGCTGGATGGCAAATAAGGAAAACTTAAAATTCAGCTGGAGGACTGCAGTGTGGGTTCGAACCCTGGTGGGAGCAATTTTCTCTCTTCTGGGGTAGGACATTGTAGGTGATATCAGTTGCTCTGTTCTCAAACCCTGGTCATTCAGGCACATTCCACGATTTACTGGTAGTAGTGCTGAGGGACCGGGATTACTATCTTCAGGAATAGTCTGGTGTAAGCCGGAAAGCTGGATATAAAAAAAAATAGTTTTGTGGTTGCTATTTACCTGGCTAAAGTATGCTTAAGGCATACTAAGGCTGATAAAATATATGCAAATATATTCTTTTGATATAATTAGTAATTTTGTATATCTTTAATTATTGTAACAATCTTTTATATTAGTTAGGTGTACATATTTCCGTAATTATAGCCTAGGATGACTATTGTATATCATGTATATAATATAATTACATTAATGAAATCATCAAGGGATTATTCTCTTTCATGGTATCAGAAGTCTAGGGCAAACTTTTCCTTACCCCTACCACTCTTCCGCCGCCGACCTCCTCGGCAATCCCTTCCCCCGTCCTAATTTTTCCCCCTTCCTCAATCATGTCTAACACAAAGAATAACACAAAGAATACCTTCCATCCTGCCTTTGCAGTCTCCAACATCCCTATCATTCTTGAAATGAAGAATGTCCAATATGCGACGTGGGCGAAACTTTTTAAAATTCACGCAAGGTCTCATCGAGTCCTCCATCACATCCTCAAATCGGAAAAAGGCAAGGAAAAGATGCCTTCCACCGATGATGAAATAGTGTTATGGGCAACTCTTGATGCTACGGTCCTCCAATGGATTTATTCCATCATCTCTACGGACCTCTTTGTAACATCCCGCAATTTGAAATCCATTTTGCGATGGTTTGAGCACCTAAACGCAGGCAAGTAGACCGGACCTCGGGAAATTTATGTCATATTTACGTATGCTAATCAAGAGATTAGTATATAAAATGATAAAACCCTGAAATAATTTTGGACATAACAAGTGTGATTATGGGGATTAATAATAATAGTTGTATATCCCCAAAGAGGTTATGGACTAGCGTCATATTACAAAATTATGACATTGACTATATGAAGATTTTATAAGTCATCAGGATTCAAGTGAATTGAAATCAAGAAATTAATTGTGTATGTGATTGATTAATTATGTAATACATTTAATTAATGGGGACAAAATTAGGTGGGATAAACACGTGTAAGCCTTAAGTAAATCATCTAATGACTAAGTCTAAGGCTCTGCACCTTACCTTTTCTTATATGATCAAAACGTGAGGATGAGAGACCATTTATTAGTAGCTAACAATTTCAAGTGTAGACTAAATTATCACACGGCCTTGTTCTTTTTGCTTCTGCATCCCAACGATTTCAGAGCTTGCTAGGATTCTTCATTTTTTTTTTTGTGGTTTAAACAAAGACGTCCTAGCATTTGCTCCTAAGAACAAAGAGCAGCAACAATTGTTTTCTTTCATTTTAAGATTTTTACATAAGTAGCAAACCCCTTCACTAATCCTAAGTAGCAGATATGGAATAATCTGTGTGCAACAACGTAGATACCTTTGCAAGGAAAGCATTAAAGGTATGTTAAGGCAAATTATTTCTTCTTTTGGTATATTCTATGTACGAAACATAACCGTAATATTATTTCATAAATTACTCTACTCTTAGTAGTTAAAGAATGTTCATATTATCGTGTTCCTATGTTAAAAACATGTCTAAATATGTTCCTAAATCCTTATTGAGGTATGTGGGAAAGACGTTGATATTCACAGTGTTAGCCGAAGGTACAAGGATATTATGTCACTCAGGATGTTTTATTGTCATTCATGCATTTTCATTTGCATTATATTCATATATTACCCTGGACCCATTTGTGTTATATACACTACTATATGGTATAAATATATATATGTACGGGATGGGGAAAGGAAAAGGCGTTATATACGCTTCATCACTTGCCGTTGGTACAAATATCACGAAAAGAAAGATGCCCATGAGAGGCCAATATTGATGCCCTTATGTGGCCAATATGATATGATGCCCTTGTGTGACCGATATAATCTGATGCCCACAGAGGCGGTTATGGGAAGGAAGATGCCCTTGTGTGGCCAATATTTATGTATACCGCATTTGCATTGTACATAACATTTAGGCACATGTATTAGGGCCCTTAGAGGCATTTACTGCTGGTTAGTTGTTTTTGTCGGTTGTTGCTGTTGTCGGTTGTTTCTATCAGCTATCTTTGTCGACTGTTTCTATTTCAGTTATTGTTATATTCCTGTTATGCTATTATTCATGCCTGACATACTTAGTACATTAGTCGTACTAACGTCCCTTTTGTCGGGGACACTGTGTTTCATGCCCGCAGGTTCACGTAAGCAAGGCGACGATCCACGTTTGTAGGTTGTTGATATATCGGATTTTGGAGCACTCCCTTTGTTTAAGAGTATCGGTCTATTTTGGTACGATATATTTTTGCATGTCTATATGGGTATGGTTGGGCCTTGTCTCGACCGTTTGATATCATATACTCTTTAGAGACTTGTAGACAAGTGTCCTGTGTGTAGTAGTCTTTTATGGCCTCGTCGGCCTGGGGATGTATATATATATATAAGTTGGTTTTCTGATTAATATTTTACGTACTTACTATTTTCATATGTTAGTGGAGTACTGGGTGACGGCCCTTGTGGCCGTGACTAATTATGATTAGATGTTGATGGTATGCTTAGTGGTACCCGACAGGTAGGGTCCGGGTGCCCATCACGGCCCTTCAGTTTGGTAGTGACACTCTTGCATACAATTATCGAACCCGACGCCACGACAATGGAAGCTTGGAATATGTTGTGTGATATATTCCAAGATAATAAAAATTCTCATGTCGTAACCCTTGAGCAAAAATTCTCTCACACAACTATGGAGGATTTTCCGAATGCCTTCGCATATTGTCAAAGGCTCAAGGAATTATCGGATCAACTCAAGAACGTCAGAGCGTCGATCACAAATGATCGTCTCATTCTTCAAATGGTTGTAGGCCTCTCCGAAGCGTATAATGGGGTTGACACTTTTCTTCGCCAAAACAATCTTATCCCACCGTTCTACCAAGCATGTTCTATGCTCACCCTAGAAGAAACGGGGTTGGCTAAAAAGGCCGCAACCCGAACACATTTCGCCATGATGGTGTCCACGTCCCGAGACTCTCAATCATTCTCTGAAAAATTATAGTCAAAATCCTAATAACGGTGGTGGCAAAAAGGGTCAAAACCGCAACAACGGTGGCAAAAATTATGGCGGCGACCGCTGCGGTGGCAAGGGTGGTGGCTGCGGTGGTGGCCCCAGTGGGCAGTTGCCGTGGGGCTTGCTTGGGCCAGTGGGCAATGGCCCATACTGCCCTGCCCTTATCCTACACAAAACTGGGTCAGGCCCAATGGCAGGCAGCAACAGCAAACAACCTATGCTGGGCCTCGACAACAATGGCCTGGCCTGCTTGAGCCTCAGCCACAACAGGCTTTCGCTGCTGCGGGCCCAACTTTATCCCCGACCCTATACGGATGTCGAGGCGGTGATGCATACACTTGGGCTAAATCCTCCAGATACAAATTGGTACATGGATATGAGTGCTACTTCTCATATGACATCCGCACAAGGTAATCTCTCGTCTTATTTCAATTTGAGCGAAAATCATGGCATACTTGTTGGTAATGGTCATTCTATTCCAATTCGTGGTTATGGTCACACAAATTTATCTCCCCCAAACCCGCCTTTATCTTTGAAAAAATGTCCTTTATGCTCATTAATTAATTAAAAATTTGGTGTTTGTTCGAAAATTTACAACTGATAACTCGATTTCTGTTGAATTTGATCCATTTAGATTTTCTGTGAAGGATTTCTGGATGAAGATACATCTAATGAGATGTGATAGTCGGGGCGAGCTCTATCACATCACCACCACCATCACCACAAAACAAGCCACACCATCAACGTTTGCAGATTTAGCACCTTCCTTATGGCATGCACGTTTGGGTTATCCGGGAGCGCCTGTTTTTTACTCATTTAAAAACCATAAATTTATTGAGTGTAATAACACTCATAGTGTTAGTGTTTGTCCTTCTTGTCCGCTTGAGAAATATGTTAAATTACCCTTTCTATTACTATGTTGTCATTTGATATTATTCACAGTGATCTTTGGATGTCTCCCGTTTTGAGCCTATTCGGGACACCATTATTATGCTTTATTGTTGGATAACTCTAATTTTTTATGGACATTTCCGTTATCTAAAATGTCTCAAGTTTATTCCACATTCCTATCATTTAGAGCATTCAGCCGTACTCAATTTGAACGGGAGGTTAAGAACATTCAATGTGATAATGGAAGGGAATTTGATAATGGATCATTTAGGAAAATTTGTAAGGTTAATGATATATCTTTTCGGTTCTCATGTTCACATACGTCATCACAAAATGGAAAAGCCGAGAGAAAAATCTGCATCATTAATAATATTGTTCGTACATTACTAGCTCATGCATCATTACCTTATTCATTTTGGCATCATGCATTACAAATTGAAATTTACCTTCTCAATATACTCCCTAGCAAAGGATTAGCCTACCACTCTCCACTCAAAATTATTTATCAAAAAGACAATTCGTATTCTCATTTTAGGGTATTTGAGTGTTTATGTTATCCTCTATTCCCCTCCACTACCATAAACAAACTTCAAACTCGTTCTACCACTTGTATTTTTTTGGGTTACCCATCTAATCATAGTGGTTACAAATATTATGATTTATCCTCTAATAAAATCAACATTAGTCGCCATGTCATTTTTTATGAAATCCAATTTCCATTTGCCAAGTTGCATAGTTCCACGTCCCATTCATATAATTTTTTGGTTAATGGGCTCCCACCGTATGTGGTCCATTTGGCCCATACCATACCACGACACATGGACCAGCGGGCATAGTCAGGCCCAAATCTATCCAGTCCACAGCTTCTGCCAGCAGGTGGTGGACCTGCTGGCCCAAATGTGTCCCAGCCACAGCTTCTGCCAGCAGGCCCACTACATGCTGGCCCAACACCCAGCCAACCTAGACCCTCGGCCCACACATTCTTTCCAACCTGAAACCAACACGTCGGACCTAAGCCAGCCCACTTTGATTTTGGGACCAGGGGACGTGACTCGCAACCAACGGGGTATTTTTAGACCAAAGTGACAATTTAATCTCAACTCTAATAGTACTAAATCTCTTCTACCACGTAACCTCGTGTCTGCCCTTCGTGACCCAAATTGGAAAATGGTTATGAATGAGAAATATAATGCTCTTTTTGAAAATAAGACGTGGGAGTTGGTGCCCCGTCCACCTGGTGTTAATGTGATTCATTCTATGTGCATTTTTACTCATAAAGAAAAATCTGATGGTTGTTTTAAGAGGCATAAGATCCATCTTGTATGTGATGACAAAACTCAACAGGCTGGTATGGATTGTGGAGAGACATATAGTCTGGTGGTCAAACCGAAAACTAATGTTCTCAGTCTAGCTCCCTCAAAAGCATGGCCGAACAGGACGTGAAAAATGCGTTCTTACACGAAGAACTCAAGGAAATAGTATATATGCATCAGCCCTAGGGACCCCGCTCATCCTAATCGTGTGTACTTGGAAATCGTTGTATGGGCTAAAACAATCTCCTCGGGCCTGGTATAAAAGATTTACAGATTATGTGTCTACTCTAGGGTTTTCTCACAGCAAGTCTGATAATTCTCTATTCATCTACCGTCACGGTACTTCTATAGCCTACATTCTGTTATATGTGGATGAAATAATATTGACTGCTTCCTCTGATGAACCTTCGCAAGTCTATCATATCTCTTTTCAGCTCCGAATTTACTATGAAAGACTTGAGACCATTGAGTTATTTTTTGGATATAGATGTTACTCGTCATGTAGGTGGTCTATTTCTATATCAGAGGAAGTATGCATCAGAGATCATTGAATGGGCTGGTATGTCAGCTTGTAAGTCATCTCCTACTCCGGTTGACACTAAACCGAAGTTGAATGCTACTTCTAGCACACCATATGATGATCCCTCCCACTATCGTAGTCTTGCGGGGGGCTCTTCAATATCTCATGTTCACGAGGCCCGATGTTACTTATGCAGTGCAACATGTGTGTTTATTCATACATGATTCGAGGGAAGAACACATGCACGCTCTCAAACGCATTGTACGCTACATTCAGGGTACTCTTGATCACAGCTTATACCTATATCCTTCATCGGTATCTACTCTCATTTCGTATACAGATGCTGATTGGGGTGGATGTCTAGATACCAGGCGTTCAACATCTGGCTATTGTGTATTTCCTGGTGATAACTTGGTCTCTTGGTCGGCTAAACGCCAGGCTACGTTATCGCGCTCTAGCGTGGAGACCGAATATCGAGGGGTTGCCAATGTGGTGTCTGAGTCCTGTTAGTTGCGTAACCTCCTCTTAGAGCTTCATTTTCCTATTCGGAAAGCTACACTAGTCTACTACGATAATGTTAGTGCGATATATCTCTCGTGGAATCCTGTACAACATCAACGCACTAAATATATCGAGATGGATATTCACTTTGTTCGCGAAAAGGTCGCTCGTGGACAAGTACGTGTCTTGCATGTCCCGTCACATTATCAGATTGCTGACATCTTTACTAAGGGTCTTCCCTTGGTTCTGTTTGAGGATTTTTTAGACAGTTTCAGCTTACGCCAACCGTCCGCTACGACTGCGGGGGTGTGATAGAATATATGCAAATATATTCTTTTGATATAATTAGTGATTTTGTATATTTTTAATTATTGTAACAATCTTTTGTATTAGTTAGGTGTATATTTGATTTCCGTAATTATAGCCTAGGATGATTATTGTATATCATATATATATAAGCTAATTACATTAATGAAATCATCAAAGAATTATTCTCTTTCAAAGGCATTGAACTACTCGTTTCAAGGTCAAGTCACCATCAAGATCCTGAAGATAACGAATTGAGATTATAGATCATCTTAACATAATGGTACAAAAAAATTTACACCGTCAGACATAGAAATTAAAAACTCTTTCTTTTTTTTACCTCATCAAGCTTGCCGATCATAGTCTCATGTAGTTTGATTTATGTTGTTGTTGTAAGGAACTTGCCAGTCATTTTCTTGTAATGGCTATAGATGGCCTTAAGATGGAGCTTGCTTCTGGTTGAAAGGATCCGTACAATCTCCTCATCCTCAATCAGATTTTGCAAGATCGCCATTTACTCTTGGCCCTTCATAACGGTAGGAACTCACTAGAGCAACTAGAAGCTGTTTATCATATCAAAATAGTAAATTACTCATCTTATAAATGAAATAGGTCTATCGATTTTAGAATAAATAGAGTTTTCACATTAAAAGTAACATATCAAATACTAAACGACTCTCCTCTTTTTATGGACAACATGAGAACTTAGACATAGTGTACCCCAAAGATCAAGCCCATACAAGATACCAATTTCATTTGATAATCCAAAATTATTTCCTAATGCTCAATTAACAAGATTAATGGCAAGTTTGCATTCTCGAAATTGAAAGTATAGACGAACCATGAACACATACATGTGAGAAAATGCACATGAGGTCCTATGTGAGACAATTGGAGTGTTTTATTTATAGAAAAAAATACCTTTCGTTTAGGAGTTTGGATATAGTGTAAAATCAGTGCATACAACTTAAATTCTAAAAAGAACTGATATTTGAAAAGAAAAGAATTAAAGAAGAAAGACCTTTCTTTCATGAGTTTTGATACGGTGGGCAATGTCTTCCTCAATTGAGTGTTCAAAGAGGGAGTGGTAGGCCTTTCTTGCACCCAAAATGTCTTCAGAGGATCGAGTGCAAGCAGTCTTAATGAGAACATCTTGTTTTCTCTGTTTTGTTCCTTCCTAGGCAAGCTTGAGAGTTTCCTGATGTAAGCTTTCTAGGTACGATTTTAGAGTTTATGTAAATGCCCTATCTTCAAAGGAAGCACTTTCAATAGCAATGCCTCCTTTATAATTAAGTTTGCATAAGAAAGAAATCTATTTATAATATCATAATCCAAAAAAAAAAAAAAACATAAATGGTTGAAACTAGTTGTTGGGGCTCTCAAGGAAGAGAACATGATAGATTATACATAGGGTATACACGGACTATACCGTGTATACATAGTCTCGGGTTTCCCTTTCCTCTTACCATATTTGTTGTACACAATTATCATATTTGTAAAATTCTTGTACAAGTCTAATTAGGAGATTAGTTGTATAGTAGGAATAAGATTTATCATATTTAGAGATTGTAAATTGTATATATACCTTTTCATTAATGAAAATAATCAAGGGATTATTTCTTTTATGGTATCAGAAGTCTAGGACTAAATTACTTTCGGTCTTCTCCAAATTTGTTTTTGGTTTCCGTGCCCTTTTCTCGGCCGAAACTGCATTGGAATCTGTGCCATCTTTCTCGGATTTCGTGACAAAATTTACCTCATCTCTTCCCAAATTTTCTTCTCAATCCCTTCGTTCTTTCGTTATGTCTAAGAACGTGTTTCACCATGCCCTTACTGTTTCCAACATTAAGAACAACATCCCTATTGTTCTTGAGATGGAAAACGCCTAATATACTACGTGGGTAGAGTTGTTCAAAATTCACGTCATCTCCCATTAAGTTCTCCATCACATAATTCCTCCCGCTACCCCTATTCCCACGGAAGATCCTTAGTTATGGATTACTCTTGATGCTACCGTCCTTCAGTGGATTTATTCCACTATTTCCAACGATCTTTTATAGACGATTATTGAGCCGGACACTACGGCTATGGCTACATGGAATATATTGCGTGATATATTCGAAGATAACCAACATTCACGCGTTGTCACCCTGGAGCAGGAATTTTTCCAAGTTCGCATAGAAGATTTCCTGACCGTTTCAGCGTATTGTAAATGGCTCAAAGAGTTGGCAGACCAACTCCGGAAAGTTGGCGCACCCGTTACAAATAGTCGTCTTGTTCTTCAAATGGTTGCAGGCCTATCTGAGGCTTATAATGGCGTGGGGACTCTCCTCCGTTAAAGTAATCCACTTCCACCTTTTTATAAAGCCCGCTTAATGCTCACATTAGAATAAGCCGGTTTGGCAAAAAAGGCGGCTACCGGCGCTAGTCCCGTGGTCATGATGACATCCTCCGCTAATTCTCCGAGTTTTGTTGATAATTCGGGCCAAAATCGTGCTCACGGTGGAGGTAAGAAAAAATGGAAAAATAATGGCAAAAATTATGGTGGCACTCATGGTGGTTCCGACGGTGGGGGGTGGCGGTGCTCGGCAAGGTGGCAGTGGGCCACAACCCCATTGGTCCCAACCATGGGCCCCCTGGCAGTGGGGCTGGGGCAGTGGGCCATGGCCCAACAACCCTTATTTTCTAGGCTCAACGTACAATGGGCAGTGGGTCGGCCAATAGCCCTTCAGGCCTAATTATCCGGCTTTAACTTCCAGATTCAAAAACAGTGGTGGGTCGGGGAAGCAGGGAGGACTGCTTGGGCCTCGACCGATGCATGCATTCTTGGCAGTGGGCCCCACACTGACTCCAACAGATATTGAGGCCGCAATGCATACGCTTGGATTAAATCCTCCATACCCAAATTGGTACATGATCATCGACGCCACTTCTCACATGACGTCTGACCAAGGTGCTCTCTCGTCTTATTCCAATTTGAGCAACAATCGTAGCATAATTGTTGGTAACAGCAACTCCATTCCAATTCGTGGTTACGGTCATAAAACATTGTCTCCCCCACATCCACCTCTTGTCTTGAAAAATACCCTTCATGCCCCTAACTTAATTAAAAATTTGGTGTATGTCCGTAAATTCACCACTGATAATTGGGTTTCTGTTGATTTTGATCCTTTTGGATTTTCTGTGAAATATTTCAAGACAGGGATTCCTCTCATGAGATGTGATAGTAGGGAGATCTTTATCTTATCACGCCCACTTCTAGTCTCTCGAGTCAACCGTTGTCTACTTTTGCAGCTCTAGCTCCTTCCTTATGGCATGCACGTTTGGGTCACCCTGGGTCATCTATTGTTTCTTCATTTCATAAAAATAATTTTATTTCTTGTAAGGGTACGAGTAGTACTCAAATTTGTCAATCATGTCCTTTAGAAAAACATGTTAGATTACCATTTGTAGCCTCTACTTCTCGTACTTTAATGACATTTGATATTATTCATAGCGATTTATGGACATCTCGCATTTTAAGTTCTGTGGGCCATCGTTATTATGTTCTATTTTTGGATGATTATTCTAATTTTTTATGGACTTTTCCGTTAGCAAAAAAATCTCAAGTTTTTTCCACCTTCTTAAAATTTAAAGCATTCATCCTTACCCAATTCGAACGCGAAATAAAGAACATTCAATGTGATAATGCAAGAAATATGATAATGGGATGTTTCGGGAATTTTGTGCAACTAATGGCATTATTTTTCATTTTTCTTGTCCTCATACGTCTTCACAAAATGGAAAAGCCGAATGAAAAATTCGTATCATTAATAATATTATCCGAACTTTATTGGTCCATGCTTTTGTACCCCCTTCTTTTTGGCATCATGCTCTACAAATGGCTACTTATCTTCTTAACATACTTCCTACCAAATGTTTGGCATATTCATCTCATCTTCAAAACTTATATAATAAGATACCTTCGTATTCACATCTTAGGGACTTTGGGTACTTATGTTATCCATTTTTTACGTCAACTACAATTAACAAACTTCAAGCTCGTTTTACTCCTTGTGTGTTTTTGGGTTATCCCTCTTATCATCGTAGTTACAAGTGTTTTGATTTGTCGTCTAACAAAATCATCATTAGTCGCCATGTTATTTTCGATGAAACCCAATTTCCGTTTGCAAAGGTAAATAGTCTCGGGCTTAAGTCATTTAATTTTTTAGATGATGATGTCTCCCCATATATTATCCACCATTTATCATACCTGTCTTGCACCCAAAATCCATCAGCCCCACTACCCGCTGGTCCTCCAGTACCGTCGCCCTCTATAGTTATTAGGCGACAAGAATCGGGCGCCTATTTATCGATTACGCCTGGTTGCTTTCGATCACAGTCCCAGTTCTAGTTTTGGGCACAAGCCTCTTGCTCTGGCGTTAAATCTTTGTCAGATATTTCCCAAAATCCGCTCAATTCTCCCCTGAGTCATCGATCGGTCACTCGTAGTCAACGGGGTATTTTTAAACCAATAAATTTTTTTAATTTAAATTCTATTGTTCTTAAATCCCCCCTACCCCGTAACCCAGTTTCCGGCTTAAATGACCCGAATTGGAAACTAACTATGACCGACGAATATGATGCTCTTATTGCGAATAAGATGTGGGAGTTGGTACTCCGTCCTTCTGGTGTTAATATTATTTGGTCTATGTGGATTTTTACTCTTAAGGATAATTCTGACGGTTCTTTTGCGAGGCATAAGGTTCGTCTTGTAGGTGATGATAAGACTCAGCAGGTTGGCATGGATTGTAGTGAGACGTTTAGTCCGGTGGTCAAACCGACTACCATTCGCACTGTTCTCAGTCTGGCTCTTTCCAAAGCATGACCCATTCATCAGTTAGATGTGAAAAATGCTTTCTTACATGGTGATCTTAAAGAGACCATTTACATGCATCATCCATTGGGTTTTCGAGACCCTAAATATCCTCATCATGTCTGTTTATTGAAGAAATCCTAGTATGGGCTTAAGCAGGCTCCACGTGCTTGGTATAAGAGATCTGCAGACTATGTTTCGTCTATTGGGTTTACGCACAACATGTTTGATAATTCATTGTTCATATATCATTGTGGTTCTTCCCTGGCTTATATTCTGTTATATGTGGATGATATTATCTTGACTGCCTCTACTGATGCGTTGCGCAAGTCTATCATGACCATGCTCAATTCTGAGTTTGCTATGAAAGACTTGGGGCTCTTGAGTTATTTTTTGGGGATTGTTGTCACTCGTCATGCAAGTGGGTTGTTCTTATCGCAACGTAAGTATGCATCTGAAATCATTGAGCGAGCTAGTATGTCCTCGTGCAATTCTACTTCCACTTCGGTTGATACTAAACCCAAGTTGGGTGTTGCGGCTGGCTCATCGTATGAGGATTCAACCCATTATCGCAGTCTTGCAGGGGCACTTCAATATCTTACCTTCAAGAGACCTGATGTTACTTATGCCGTCCAGCAGGTGTGTTTGTTTATGCATGATCCTCGAGTTGAGCACATGAATGCGCTCAAATGCATCATCTGATACTTACAGGGCACACTTGATTATGGGTTGTATCTATATCCGTCATCGGTCTCTACACTTGTCTCTGATACAAATGCTGATTGGGGTGGCTGTCCGGAAACCAGACGCTCTATGTCTGGTTACTGTATGTTTCTTGGTGATAACTTGGTCTCATGGTCTGCCAAACGGTAGGCTACCTTATCCCACTCCAGTGTAGAGGCCGAGTATCGAGGGGTGGCCAATGTGGTCTCTGAATCATGTTGGTTACACAATCTTCTCTTAGAGCTTCATTTTCCCATTCAAAAAGCTACCTTGGTTTATTGTGATAATGTTAGTGTCGTCTACCTTTCTGGTAATCCGGTTCAACACCAGCGCACTAAACACATCGAGATGGATATTTTTGTTCAAGAAAAGGTAGCTCGTGGACAAGTACGCGTTGCCATGTCCCTTCCAGGTATCAAATTGCAGACATCTTTACTAAGGGTCTTCCCTCGGTCCTTTTTGAAGATTTTAGAGACAGTCTCAGCGTACGAAGACCGCTCGCTAAGACTGCGGGGGTGTGATAGATTATACATAGGGTATACACGGACTATACCGTGTATACATAGTCTCTGGTTTCCCTTTCCTCTTACCATATTTGTTGTACACAATTACCATATTTGTTGTACACAATTACCATATTTGTAGAATTCTTGTACAAGTGTAATTAGGAGATTAGTTGTATAGTAGGAATAAGATTTACCATATTTAGAGATTATAAATTGTATATATACCTTTTTATTAATGAAAATAATCAAGACATTATTTCTTTTCGAACCCTCCAAAAATTGACGTATGACACTAGTTGCAACGTGCACACGATATTCTTTAGTAAAAGGCGAAATAATAGTTCCCTATGTGCTCACTGCGTGGCTGCGTGAGTTCTGCTGCTGACCTGTGCTTCGCTTTTATATTGAGACAAATTTTGGATATACTTGTTTATCGATGATGGCACTTATCTCCCTCCTTTTTTCTTTGCCAAACTTTTAAGGCGTCAAAATATTGATTTTCGCTTCAGTTTCTTGGACTGGGCATCTTGAATTTACTATGAAGGTTCGGTTTTTAAGTGTACAGTGGGAGGACTCAATTGGCAGGAGCAGAAAATAAAGCAGTTGCCGGACCCAATTGATTGTAAACTCTTTTACGTTGGCCTTATAATGGCATTGAGTAGTGTGGGGAGTCTTGTATCTCTATTCCTCCCCACTTAAAAATCAAGCTTAGTTCTTATGGCGCAGGGCTCGAATCTGTGATCTAATTTACAAGCCTTCAACATGAAGCTTAGTTCTTATGGCGCAGGGCTCGAACCTGTGATCTAATTTACAAGCCTTCAACTTTTGTCACGTGAACTAAACTCTGAGACTAATACAATGATCCTACATTTCTTAAAACTTTATAGGAGTACATTATTCAACATATCCAGTATAATCCCACACGGTGAGATTTGAGGAGGGTAGAGTGTACGCACATCTATATTTCAAATACCTTGGGTCGATTATCCAAGATAATGGAGAGATTGATGATGATGTCACACATCACATTAGTGCGGGGTGGATGAAATGGAGGCTCACATCTGAAGTCTTGTGTGAAAAGAAAGTGTCATCAAAGCTTAAAGGCAAGTTCTACGGAGTGGTGGTTAGGAGTAGAATATATTTAGTGAAATTCCCTTATAGCACAATGCAAAGATCCTGCATTTTTAGTGGCCATTTATTGATTCATTATTCCAATAGGAGAGGATGGAATAGATGCTTGAATATAGCAAAGATTTTTTGAATCTTCGTACTAGCTAAGACCTCTGAAATTAGCCATCATCCGTAACTTTACAAGTATTCCTTGCTCTAGTCTCAACTTTAGTGATGACAATCTATTTTTCTACAAATGTACCGTTCAAAAATTTTAGCATTGAAGATGAGTTGAATCAAGAAGCTGAAAACAATGATGTTTGCTCATTTGAAATGAAAACAGTGAGATACATAAATTGAGAAAAGACTTCAAATGAAAGGCAAAGGGGAGACAGGCATTTGAGAACATGGAACAACTGATGCAACTTTAGATATGCCAAATCTGGACCAAGTAACTAGTCAGATTTTGCAATTATGGTAAGCAAGAAATCCTTGTAGCTTCCATTAGCAACTTCTTCAATCTTTGCAGCCAAGGTGATTCCATATTTGCTCTGAAATTCTTTTTTGATTAGCTTCATATCATCGTCGTCTGCCCTTGTAACTATGACTCGGGTCACTGAGTCTTTAGCAGATTCATCCACGTTCAATCTCAAGGACACAATCAAAATCTATGAAATAGAAAATTGAAAATGACCAAAAAAAATCAAATAGATATCCAAAGTATTTCTAACCAAAAGGGGAGATATACAAGACAATACAGTATATAATTATTTATCAGTTTTGTGGTTGCTATTTACCTGGCTGAAGTATGCTTGAGGCACACAAAGGCATTGAACTACTTGTTTCAAGGTCAAGTCACCATCAAGATCCTGAAGAAAACAAATTGAGATTATAGATCATCTTAACGTAATGGTATACAAAATTATACACTGTCAGTACATAGAAATTAAAAACTCTTCTATTTTTTTACCTCGTCGAGGAACTTTCCAGTCATTTCCTTGTAATGGCTATAGATGGCCTTAAGATGGAGCTTGCTTCTGGTTGAAAGGATCCTCACAATCTCTTCATCCTCAATCAGCGTCTTCTTAGCATCTTTTAGTGCATTCACAAATATCTTAGCCTCAGATTTTGCAAGATCTTCATTTACTCTTGGCCCTTCATAACGGTAGGAACTCACAAGAGCTACTAGAAGCTGCTTGTCATAGCAAAATGGTAAATTACTAATCGAAAACTTATTAGTGTACATGATCTGATAGTGTCAGTTTATAGAAGTTAAACAAAGTGGACATGATGAGCTCCTACGTGAGAGAGTTGAAGCTATTAAAAAAGAAAGACAACTAAAGAAGAAAGACCTTTCTTTCATGAGTTTTGATATGGTGGGCAATGTCTTCCTCAATTGAGTGTTCAAAAAGGGAATGATAGGCTTTTCTTGCACCCAAAAGATCTTCAGAGGATCGAGTGCAAGCAGTCTCAATGAGAACATCGTGTTTAGGTACTTGCAATAATAACGCCTCCTTGAACAAACGAGCATCTCTTTCCCATGGGTGCATTGTGTACAGCACCACTGCATCCTATAAAATTTTGGCGAGAAGAAAATGATAAGAAAACAAGATCACAAATCCTATCATATGACTAAAACTTATATAACATTACAATTACTCCCTTCACTATCTTTGACAGCAAGCAATTACAATAACAATATCTCACTATTATAGCTGATATAATCAAAATCTTACAACTTAATAGGATTTCACAAGCTTTTATTTTACAGATAATTAAAATAAAATATATCTAAATACCTTAAGACGCAAAAATTCTTGACGAAGCTGAAGGATATGTTGATCATCCCATCTCTGGAATTGGCGTTCGTCTTCACTGAAGAATCCAGGGGTGCTTACCCTGTAGATTTGTCTCTGATGCCGATTCCATTTCCCCAATGTTGAGATGAATAAATTCTCATCCACACCAAGTCCTACAAATTTGATTTTTTACAAAACAATGTTTACAGATAAATAGAAATATCAATTTTAAATTATAATTAAACTCATGCCTAACTGGATGTCTTAACAACTGATACACCGGTAAATACTTACTTGCAAGTTGCACCCTAGAGTAAACATTTTAACCTTATCAATTAAAAATTAATTAACTATGCTTAAGTGATAAATATATTTATGAAAGACACTTAGCTTGCCTTCATTGATTTGGTGTGAACTCTCAATATCTGTAATTTTTCACCTAATACACCCTTATAAATAGTCTAATTGCATTCTCAGGCACAAAAAAGCACATGGAATGCCCAAATTATTAACTCTTATAAACAGTAAAAAAAATTAATGTCGGTAAAAAAAGGTGAGGATCCAGTGAGAGTTTAGTGGTAAAAACTTGTACTATTAAGTAACTCTTATAAACAGTAAAAAAATCTAGTTTTAGAAGAAATAATGGAAAAGAACCTGAGAAAGCCTTGGTGAGAGCTGCATATGCATTAGCCTCTGACATTTTCTTCTGTTTTTATTTTTTTGACTCTGTGTGTGTGTGTGAGATGGGGAGAGAGAGAAGAGAAGTGAGAGGTGGGAGTGGGAGTGGGAGTGGGACAATTGGGATTGATTCAATCCCAACTAAATTTATATGGGTTATTAGGGGTACTTGTGTCATTTCCTTCTTTACCAGCCGGTTAATAAGTTTGATCAAATCTCGAAAAGACCAAACTATCCTTCAGCGTATAATAAATAGCAAAGTTTTCTAGCAATGAGTTCCCCAACTACGTAGGTACCTTAAATATATTGAACCCATTGCTAGAAAGCCTTGCTATTCAGAGTACCAAACAATCCGTTGCTAGAAATTATGTACCTTTGGAAATTTCATGTTAGCAATTGGTTCTTTCCTTTTAATTTATTGAACTTTTTCTCAAATATACTTGTAAAAGCATAATGACAAGCTAAAAGTAGATCCAACTATGAAAAGCAAGTAAAAAAGATAATGTACAGACAAAATATGCATATATTCATTGAAAAATATATATCTATAATTTAGAGTCAATTAAATTCAGAGGAGGATGTATATCTTATAAAACAGTCTTAACAAAAAAATATTTTATGGCTGCTCTCTAAATCCATATATAGTATTTATCAAGGACTCCATTCATAAATTAAATGCATTTGCAAGTTTTAGAATCACATATTTTGAAGGCCAGATATAATTTTGTTCATGTGTTCATAGAACTGAATTACACTCATTTTTTCTATTTTTAACATTTGATACTCCTCAGAAACACGTATACATAGTATTGATTGATATGTCAAGATTGAAAAGTCTATATATTGTACCCCCACCCCCTCTGAAAGGAAAAGTAGTTGCACGTGAATCACAAGGCAGATATATATCTATATCAAACTGAATTTAATTAATATTGAGGCAAGTCTTCATAGTTTTTCTATTTTTATTTTATCTCCGTCATAATTATTCTCGTCCATATTATGTCAATTATTATCAAGACAGCCATGACTGATTGTTTTTCCCTATGCCATGTTTTAAAAATGAAAACCACATTTTAAAATTAATTTTGGGAGGGAGAGGGTCCCGCTGATATATAGAATATCATAAGTATGAACATCAAGACTTTGACTTTATCAAAACTTATTATCTGAGCAACCAAGTAATTAATTGGCATGTCTGGACTCTGGATTAACTAAATAAAGATGAAAAATCCCAATAATTAAAACAATAAAAGAGAAAGTATTAGAAAATGAGACAGGTGTGAAATTATTAGATCGAGCACATCTGTGGTGATCAATGCCATGTGAAAGAGATATGGCCAACAACAAAGCTATCTTTTGGTTTGTATGTATCTGATTTCTTTATTTATAACTAAAAGAGAAAAGAAGGTGTTATCCCCGAATTCTTTCTTCTGCCGTTTTATCGGCTGATGAAATCGGAAGATAAATTGATTCCTTAACTTAAGCGATTTGAGCAGGAAACGGAACTCTAATTTCTAGCAATGGGTTCCCCAACTACTCCAAAAAGCATTAGGATGGTGGTGTGAGTAAACTAAGAGGTAAGAAACATGAATACAAATACAATCGAGTAAAGTAAAAGTAAAGGATAAAGTAAGGGTTAAAAGATAAAGATAGATAAAATTTGAGTTGTTTGATTGATTGTGTCTGTATATACAAAAAAAATGCGTTCTATTTATAGTACAAAAGAGGAAAAAATTGTACAAATGTGCCCCCCCCCCTATGTCAGCCATCAAGTAACCCACCAAGTTTAATGGTCGACTATGGGGGAGGTGGTGCCGATTTTCTCGCCCTCTACTCATCTTTCTCGGATAATGGCCCCTTTCTTTTAGTTGTCGTTGGCCGTTATCGCTTATGGGGGTCTGAAAACCCTTTTGACTTGGTTGTTGAGGCGTATGTGCCTGAGTGGGTCACAATCGTACCTCTAACTAACAACTCGACTGATATGCCTTGGTAGCCAATGAAGTTCTTGTAGTCGAGGGCTAGGAGTAAATTCGGCTCCGAAATAGTTCAGTTGTCACTGAATTCGGCTAAACACTTAGCTATTTTTTAGTGTTAACAATTGCCCCCCTACATTAACTCGAGTGTGATTGTTGAGTTGATGTATCCGAAAATAGTTGTTGTTTCAGTATGACAACCGCGCATGTCACTTCAATCGTCTCGTCTCCAGTGCATGCAATTGATTTTCAAATCAGACTTCAAGTTGGTGTGCCAATGATGGTCTTTAAAAAGCTCTTCTTTCCTTCCACAGAAACGCCTCGGCTTCCACAAACATTTTTCGACGGATTCTTAGCCGCACGTTTTGGGCGAAAAGGCCCCCAACAGAGTGTCAATCATATCCCCGAGAAAAAGGAAGTATTTTAGGAGAGGCGTTCTATACGAGGTTTCTCATTCAATCTTCTCGGTCATTCCCAAATTCCTCGCCTTTTTTCCCGAAAACTCTGTTTCTTCATCAGAAAGAACCATTTATTCATCTTCTTCTCTATCTCCGAGGCCGGATAGTACCGGTTTGGCTGCTGATGACCTAATCCCCCATTTTGCCTTCATAGATGAGCAACTAGTTCTTGCCCCTTTTGGCACATCTGAACAAGGTGACCTCCTTCTTTCTCAGCATTTAAGCCCGACAAACTATGATCTTCCAATTACCTGTGACTGGTTCACCGGTGACCGTTGTCCGGCTAGTCTATGCACCTGGCCGACCAGGATTTCCAACTATTCTGTTTGGTTGGATCGAGTGAAGTCGGCCAAGAAAGTCGAATGGAGGTGCACTGGTCTCTATGGCGCCATTGTGTTGTCGGAATTTGACCCCTCATGCAACATATGTCTTATATATGTCTTTCTTGGTCACTGGTCGACTGCTACCAATGCCTTTGTTTTCCCCTGGGGAATTATAACCCCCACATTGCTTGATGTGACGGCGATACTTGGCCTTCCGATTCCGGGAGCCGAGGCGCCTGTCCTAAGCGATATAGATATTGTCGATTTATGCATAATGGTCTCGAAGACTTCTTCAGGTTATGGCCAGTTTGTAACCAACAACCGTCGGATATCACCCCTTCTAGTCGATGATGCTGAGCATCATGTTTTTCTATTTTTTTTTGTTTAGCCGATACTTTGTCTATACGGGTTCTTGTGCAGTTGTGAAAGAGCTGGAAATTTATGCGACGTTAGCCGTTTCGGGGATGGATGTCAGCTGGGCATCTCTCTTCTTGACCTATCTTTACGTGGCTTTGGGTGATGCCCAAGTGAGGTTGAGGGACACCAGAAACCTGGATACCTTAGCCGATCCCCTGTGTTTTTTTCAGTTGCGGATCGCCCTCTATTTTCCTGAGTTTGTCCCCGATAAATTTGATGACCGCCGCTTTCCATTAAACCCGCTAGTATTAGCCGATACTCTTCGGAGAACACCCCTTGTGCCCAGGATGCTTTTGCCGCGGTCTCCACCCTGCATGGTCTGTCTAGAGATCATTATACAGATTGGCAACCGGTCCTAGAGAAGTGGGCCACCCCTGATTGGGTCCGTTAAGTAGTCGATGAAGACCTTACTTTCTCCCAGCGAAGGACTATGGTTCTCATATGGGGGCGGATTCTCACGGCCAGAGACCTGTTGGGTGATTTGAAGCCCAATTCTCGAAATAATAAATTGACCGCGGAGCCATATCAGCTAAATTTTGTAGCAAGGCAATTTGTCTTTACTCCGCACGTGTCGTGGCCCCACCGCAGTATTGTTAGTTCTACCCAACGATGCCTCCTTGATGCAGAACAAGCAAAGCAGTTAGCTGATCATAATCTTGACAGACTTGGCATGTTTGACTAGCAGTCGTTTCCCCCGATAGCGAATACTACCATTTCTTTTGATGATTGGTGGGATACAGTTAATGAGAAGTTTTTTCAATCTCCTTTAGATGTCTATTGTGTTCGGCTGATTATGTCAATAACAAAGAAGAACCCGGAAACCCCTAAACCGTGGCTAAAAGAAGCCACTCGGAAAGTTGCTTCCTCTAAGTCGGCTAGGCCTGTTGCCTTAAGCCCTTTCATCCGGTTGCGGCAGACGAAGAGAAAAGGTAAAGTGCATTCTACATATGTGTCGGCCAGATTATTCTTGTGAATTTTCGGCTAATATCTCTTATGTATCTTTCAGCAACATCATCTCATCTAGTGTTTGTTGATCTGGAGACCACTTTTGACACCGAGTCCTTATCACCCAGGAAACCAATGCCCAAGCAACCCCAACGAAGTGGAGGGGTTGCCATTTGAGATTATAGTGAGGAAGGCTCCCACAGATCAGAAGTTCTTGTTCCTGCTGAGGAGGAGGAAATCGAGGTATACTACTCGGCTGGCTAAAACACTTTCGCATCGGCTACTAATATTCATGTTTTCTGTTTTGCCCTCCAGGGACCACAGCTGATAAGGCGCATATGGCTTCATAGAGCGTCTGATGCTCCCCTTCATGTTGTCGGATAGTCTTCCCTGGTTCAAGCTCCCGTGCATTCACAAGACCCATCATTAGCTGCCCTTAAGGCCACAATTTCTCCTGCCAAGGTAACCGATGATTCGTATGTTAGGGCAGCCGTAGAGGTATACCATTTCTCTTATGATTGGTCATTCGACTGCCTCCGGGCTCTTGCCTTTATACTGAACATGTCCTTTTTTTGTACATGGGACTGTTGGAGGTAATTCTTTGGCTGAAGCCCACCCAACTGATGTCTCAGAGGTAACGGCCAAAATCATCCCGGAGGATGTGCTTTTGTGCTACTTTGACTTAGTCGGCGATGCATCTCCACTAGCTTCGCATGTTGGTGTCCATCGAGAGCGAGTCGAGGAATCTCTCGCCAGGGGAATTCCAACCACCAAAGAGGAGTTACATGCTCTGAGGTCCTCTTTGCTCCGATTGTCGAAAGAAACAACGAATTCCCCGGCTCTGGCAACCACCTACAATGACATGGCTTTGGCTCTGAATGATTTATTTTCTTTATATAGAATGGCCAAATATAGCCATGATGAGGCTGTCACTGCTCTGCAACACTTGGGGTCTCTTCGGCAAGAGAAGAACCGCATTCAGACTTCTTTCAATGAGGTGAATACAGCAAGGCAACAAAATGTTAGCTGAAGAAATGATTTGCATGAGCGACTGTCCAAACTGCAGGTTGATTTGGAGCGGATCCAGGCTGAGATAGGGGCTATTACTCCAGCTGTAGGTATCTTAGACTCAGCCTTCAGTTCTTATTTGTTTCGACAGAGCCTTCAGTTCTTCTTTGTTTCGACAGAGCCTTCAGTTGGATAGTAAAATCCAGGAACTCGATAACCAGCAGGTGGTTTTGGAGCTGGATCAGAAAGCAGGTAATGAACGGCTGGCCAACCTGGAGAATGAATGGACTGCGTGGAAAAGCCGTCTAGTCCAAGCAACGCCGACAATTACTGCTCCCTCTCCAGTTGATTCTGTTTTTGAGTTGTCAGCCGATACCCTTATGGACTTGCCATCTAAAATAGTCATTGATTTTGTTGTTCAAGAGGTATCGACCGATACTCAAGCTTCTATCGAAGCCCCATCAATTGTAGTGGTTGCGCCTTCGCTGGGTGCTGAAAGGGAGGTCCGTGTAGGAGCGGGAGTGGCTGAGGTAGTGGCCGTTGATGTGGTTGGTGATGAAGAACATACTGCAACAATTAGGGACGACCAAGCAGTCATTGATTCGGTTGATTCTAAGACTTCAATAGCTAATGAAGTAGTGCAGCCTTCGATTGGTTCAAAGCCGACCAATTCAGTTTTTTAGTTGTATCGACCCCAAATCGAAGAGTCTTGTTATTGTGACCAGGCAGTCTATCTGTGGTTGTCGATTACTTATGCACGCCTCAAAATCAATGGGTAATATGTCTACCATTTATATTTCTTTTCCATGTATGTTCATCGCTTGATCCGCATTGCCGGCAACCCGTGAGTTCACTACAAAGGGTCCTTTCCTAGTTTGGCGATCATTTGCCAATTTCACGATCTCTCATTTAAATCGACGGGATGATTGTCAAACTAAGTCTCCTTCGGCAAACGTCTTTAGTCCCTATATGTTTGTCATATGCTTTGGCGATTTTACATTTACCGGTTTTGATTCTCTCTATGATTGTCAGTCGATTTTCCTCCAACTGACCCAACTCCATTAGAATGGTCTGCTGATATTCTTCCAAACTTAGAAAATTTGGTTTGGCCATCCATAATGATATTAACTTCTGAGGACAACACTGCATCTTGGCCATAGATTTAGTCGATAGGATGTCGTCCCCACAACTGTAGATTTAGAGTTTTTGATTGCCTATTTCAATATGTCTTTGTAAAAAGAGTTTATTCAAACTTTGCACATAACATACACAACGTGGGGTACAACATAACACTCGTGTTTTGTACAAGCTTAGAACAAAGACAAACAAAGCTAGGCGTAAAATTCTTATCGGTAGATCAAATGTTGTTGGCCGCCAGATCTGGTTTCCCGTCGTGGTTCCCCATGTGCGATACTTCGGCTATCATTGCCTCAGAATTTTAGGGCGGTCAGCCGATGCCACAGATCATGTATGACTTGAGTTTCCTCAACCATTTAAATCCTCCAAGGTAAGTCGTGGTTCGGCTAATTATTTTATTTGAAACCCTCATGAGGTAAGACTACATGATTCCCAAAATCCTTCTTCATACTGATCTGTGACAACTATGGGAGCCACATAGGGTGAATAGAGGATAGCCTCTATGTTCTGAACCCCTGGATTGAACGGGTTATCATTCGCTGGGACGAATTCTATCTTGTTTCCTTCCCAAAAGATGAGTTTTTGATGCATGGTAGAAGGAAGGTATCTGCTGGTATGAATCCAGTCCCCGCCCAGCAGAATGGTGTAGGACGGCTTGCCATCTATTAAAAAAAGGCAGACTTGACCGTCTTAGGACCTACAGTGATTTCTGCTACTAGAATCCCCAATGCTTCAGAAGCCTCTCCCATAAAGCTAGTCATTTTCATGTTAGTTGGGATGAGATTTTCTCTGGTTTTGTTGAGGCTTTTCAAAGAAAGCAGCATAATCACATTCATCACAACCCCATTATCGACGAACACTCGGCTAATGTCATTGATGAACGTCATCACATAGAAGAACTTGAGGTGTTTAACCATCTCTTTCGTAGGTGCACCAAACGTAGTGCTCAAAGCATCCCTAGTCGTGGTATCAGCTATTGTTTCCCATTCTGCGTCTTCTACGCAAACATCACCTTCTAGGCTATCCAGCGGGGAGTGGCTGGCCCAGAATTCACATGGGATTAGGCTGACCGTTTCAATGTCTTCCAACATCTCGTCAACCAGGTCTTGGATAAATAAATCGAGGATGAAGTCTCCTCCTTCATTCAATTCGGCTGACCAGGAGCTCATATCTTCCATTTCTTAGAGACAAATAGGGATCGGCTAAAGATCCTCTGATTAAATCCTCTGCACGATCTGTGGGTTTTCCTCGGTTGAAGGTCCATCTGGAGCCACGTTCTCTTGTCGGGGTTCCTCCGTCGGGTTGTCAGTAGGCTATTCATCCAACTCTAGTTGACCCAATGTCTCTTCTTCAGGTGACATTGCCTCTTAAGCAACTGAGTCGAATGCCCACTTGATAGCATCGGCTATGGCAGACTCAGGAATCTCCTAATTTTCGCCTGCCTTGGTGTTGGAAATTAGATGCAATGCTTGTTGCATCTTACACAAGTCCTTGGCACATTGCATCCTTCTTTTCTTAGCTCTGGATGCGACTCTCGGTGGTGCATCTTTCTTTCTGGGAGCCTGATTGATAGACCATTTCCCCTCTTCTGTGTTGGCGGCAGGTTTAATCATTTTTCGGGGTCTCGTCTGGTCTTCATTTCTCGCCATGATATGCAAGGACGAAACACCCTCGTTGATGTTAAACTCGACCACCCTCTGTTTGGTTTTAGGGAGTGGTTCCTTATTTATTCGAGGCATGCTCGGCTACCGATTGGTTGGCATCCGTGCTTGCCCCCCAAACCTATGTCTGGCGTCGATAGGGACCCTTCTGAACCTCATGGTTTATTCCTAAAGTTCTCATTCAATGTCCCTCAAGTATTTAGGGCGGCCATGAAAACTGCTCCTAGATGGCTGCCTGTCATCATGAATGTCATGTAGGCTGCTTAACCGGTTGAACACAGAGGTCCTTGTGGCCTTCTCCCATTCAGTAGGTTTCTTTGGGACCCACACCCTTTTCATCAGTTATTTCCTTTTGGTGTCCCTTGACTCATCGGGCTTAGCAAAAGATACCATAGATATTGGTACCGCGGGAAAGGGGTCAGTATCAATGGACATTTCAGTCATACTCTTGTCGGCTAGCTTGAACCTCTCCTCCTTGATGCTCTTTTGGATCGCCTTTCTGAAGATCACATAATTAGAAGTAGAGTGACTGTATGAATTATGCCACTTACAGTACTTCTTATCTTTTAGTTCCTCGGCAGGCAGAATCCTATGATCATCAAGCAACCGAATCTACTTATCTTTGAGCAGATGATCAAAGATCTGATTTGCCTTCGATGTCAAACGAGTAACTGATCCTATCATCGGATGGACTCATCTCCTTGCCTTTTACGACTTTCAAGGCTGGGTAAGAGTAAACCTTACCCTTAACAATCTCGGTCACCATTGCAGCTGCCGTGCAATCGACTGACTCTGAGTCAGACTCATCCGCTTCAATAATGGATACCAAGTGGGAGCCTCGATTTCGGCTGGCTTTTCTCCGCTCTTTTTCCTGGACGTACTGCTCTATTTGGCTAGCCTTTTCGGCTAACTGGCTCAGGTTAGAGCAAGATTGTCCTACCATCTTCTCCTTTAACTGAGGGTGCATGTTGTTGATTATCATGTAGGTAGACTCAGATTTGGGGAAGTGTACAGTGTATTTTCCAACATTCTTTATGAATCTCTCGATAAAATCGACAGCCGATTCATTGACTTGCTACTTGAGATTCGTTAGATCAGTCACGGTAACCTGAGGTTGAGGCTAATAGAACCTATCATGGAAGCAACCCTCCATGTCGGCCCAGCTCTGTACGAAATCAGGAGCCAAAGAGGAGTACCATGCAAAGGTTGTTCCCGTTAGAGAGAGAGGGAATAACTGCAACTTGTGATACTCATTCTGGCCAGCCTCGCCGCATTGGCAGTAAATCTACCGATGTGCTCGATAGTGGATTTATCATCGTCGCCAGAGAAGATAGCAAACTCCGATGTTTTGAAGCCCCTCGACAAAGGTGATATCCGATCTAGCCAATTGAGGTAGGGCTTCTTATAAATAGGTCTGTCCAAAGTTTTCAGTTAGATGTCGAAGTACCTCCGCATTGTATTAGCAATAATCTCTGGGTTTATCAGTTGTGACGTCCCCTACCGATTCTCTACTGGATTCGGCTGTTAGGCGTTCTGCACTGGCGGCCTCCATTCTGCACTTTGTTAGATAGGATTGTGAAGGTTGTAGGTGGTTTATTGGCCATTACCAATAGGTGGGGTAATGCCCCATGGTTGTTGTTGGGTATTTCCACCAAAGCCAGTAACCTGAGCTCTTAAAATGGCTAACGGGGCTTGAGGATAAAGTGGAACTGTGTTTTATGGCTGCTCTCCTCAGACGTCGGTCGTCCTTAGAAAGTTTACGCTTTCTGGAAGGTATGGATTGGGTACCGGCAATGACTGTTGGAATGGTATTTTGCTATAAACAATGTCACTAAATAGCCGAGCTAAGTCATTGCCAAGGGCCATCGGCTGGCCAACGTTGTTCGTATGTATCGTAGGACCGTTTATAGAAACGTACGGCATAACGGGCGGCAATCCAAAGTGTCTTGGAGCCTGAACTGGTCTCTGAGCCATGTTGATCTGCCCATAGTGCAGACTCGCTTGGTCAAGTGGCATATTTTGCCCCCAAGGTTCGGCGGCGACCATGCAGTGTGCTAGTTACCATGCGATAGGGCTTGTGTTCCTAGGTGCGCTATCGGTTGTGCCTGAGTGGGCACTGGCTGATGCATATGCGGCTGAGGAACAACACCGGGAGTCACAATCTCATATTGAACAACACCGCTCGTCACAGGGATGGCAGAACTAGCCGAACATTCTCCTGGTGCATTCGATTGGTTTCCATCTCCTTCGCTTGCTGAACCTCATTATGTACCATCGGCTTCACAATGTCAGTCAAATGTTTAGAAACTTGGTACATAATATCGTGGATGCCCAAGTCAATCTGTTGTCTAATAAAAGACGTGGTCATTATGGTTGGACCTTCAGATTTGCTAGATTCTACCACAGCTTGGGTTGATGGAGGAAGTGGAGAGGGTATCCACCGATGTGGGCATACCCGCGGAGGATGTTGGTTCGTTGTTCCTTCTGGGAGGATTTTGTTTAGGATGTGTACTGGACTCGAGGTTCATTTTATTATCGGACCTTAGGCGCATATGCCAAGAATGATCCTGACCTGGAGAATCAAATTTTGCTATTAATTCACATATTGTCCCACTGGGCGTGCCAAATTTGTTCTCGCCCCGAATTCTGCCTTCTGCCATTTTATCGGCTGATGAAATCGGGAGATAAATTGATTCCATAACTTAAGCGATTTGGGCTGGAAACGGAACTCTAATTTTCAGCAATGGGTTCCCAACTACTCTAGAAAACGTTAGGACGGTGGTGTGGGTAAACTAAGAGGTAAGAAACATGAATACAACCGAGTAAAGTAAAAGTAAAGGATAAAGTAAGGGATAAAAGATAAAGATAGATAAAATTTGAGTTGTTTGATTGATTGTGTCTGTATATACAAAAAGTGTGTTCTATTTATAGTACAAAAAGAGGAAAAAATTGTACAAACGTGCCCCCCATGTCAGCCATCAAGTAACCCACCAAGTTTAATGACCGACTATAGGGGAGGTGGTGCCAATTTTCTCGCCATCTACTCTTCTTGCTCGGATAATGGCCCCTTTCTTTTAGCTGTCGTTGGCCGTTATCGCTTATGGGGGTCTGAAAACTCTTTTGACTTGGTCGTTGAGGCATCTGCGTCTGAGTGGGTCCCAATCGTACCTCTAATTGACAACTCGGCTGAGATGCCTTGGTAGCCGATGAAGTTCTTGTAGTCGAGGGCTAGGAGTAAATTCAGCTCCGAAATAGTTCGGCTGTTACTGAATTTGGCTAAACACTTAGCTATTTTTTAATGTTAACAGAAAAAAAGAAAAATATTTATTGTTTCATCTTTGAAGAGTACTCGAGAGTCGAGAAGCTTCCTATACTGAATTAAACGATATTATTTCCATGAGAAAAAGATGCACCGACAATTAAGCTTAGCTTGTTTTCATTTACTTATGTTACTCCCTCCCTATCAAATTATTAATTTAGTGATTTTATTGTTACACGCCCATTAAAAAATATTAATTAGAAGAAATATTTAATTATTTTATTTTTATTTATGTTTAAATTATAATTTATCTCCATTAAATATTTACTCTATTTGTGTGTCATGATCTCTATTAATGATTGATACTCCCCCGACTCAAATTATTTGTCGCTCTTTTGGTTTACACGCTCTTTAAGAAATATTAATTAGGAGGGGTATTTGACCTATTTTACCCTTATTTATGTCTAAATTATAATCTTTCTCCATTAAATATTTAATCTACTTACGTGTCATCTTCATTAATGACAAATGATAAAAATGAGAAAAATAATTAATTATGTGTTGAATTTCTAAAACGATAAATAATTTAAGATAACTATTTTCAGTAACCACGACAAATAATTTGAGATTGAGGGAATAAAATTCTACTAAGGGTAAAATGAGGAAAAAATAATTAATTGTGTCTTAAATTTTAGAACGACAAATAATTTGAAGCAACTAATTTTAGTAACCACGACAAATGATTTGAGACGAGGGAATATGTATTTCACATTAATTAAGCTTAGCTTGTTTTCATTACTGTGTACAATAGACCCTTGTGGTCCGGCTCTTCTTCGGACTCTGCGCATAGCGAAGTTTAGTCATCGGGTTGCCCTTTATATGTATAATAAGTCATAAAAGTTAACTATGTGGTAATAGTTCCATGCAATTTTGGAATTTTGTAAATTTGTAAATTTGTAAGTTATTAGTTTAAATCATAAGAGACTTTCTGGAATAGAAAAAATGTTTGTACAGTACTAGTCCATTGACTCTATTATCGTAATGTTATACATCTAAGCTTTGATTTGCCCTTTCCCAGCATTCAATTATTTATTTGTCTATATCAAGTTCAAGTAACATGTAATCGTTTAATTAGATCGCTCTTGCTTCCTTTTTAATTATTTTATTATTTGATTTGTTTTGTTCTTCCACTGTGCATGGACGGGGCTTTGAAGTCAACTAGGAGGATTTTACTTTTTCGCTTGCTTTTGATCAAGAAAAGGACAATGATAGCTACTTCTAATTGAAAGGCTGTGATGACATGTGAATACAATACATTAATGAAATTCAAAAACCCCTGCCCATGCCATTTCTTATTCCAAAAGGTGGAATCTCCCACCCCAGGAGCCCCCACATTCCGGTCTGATAGGTCTGTGAAGGAGGTAAATCACGGTGACTCAATTATTATCCGCCGTATTCCTCGCCCAAAATTATTTATCAGACATATCCCGCGTCCAAACTCTTCCCGGTAATACTATCGCAGTATATTTATATATCATAATGGTATCCTGAAGAACTAAGAGAATAACTGAAGCAGTCCTACATGATACTATCTAAATATATTTATATATCACGATGGTATCATGGTCCTGAGGAGTGTCTCATTGAAGGACTGAAGCAATCCTCCATGATACCATCACAGTATATGTGTATAAGTAGTGGCGGAGCCATGATTTTCACCAAGGGGGCTCAAAATATAAATAAAAAAATAAACATACGAAGAAGTCAAACGGGGTTCAACATCTATTATATATACATGAAAAATAATTTTAACCATGTATAAATAGTATTTTTTCCCGTCGAATGGAGGTGGGATTTTTGATTGCTTAATACCACGAATTGAAATTTCTTGTCCACTACCAACCACAATATTTTTATTACTGTTCATATTAAAATAAGACGAGAAAGTATATTCTTTAGTATATTCTACCATAATTGTAGGGTGGAATTGTCCAAGTTCATATAAGGAGTCCATCAAATCAAATATCTTATATTTAGGATGTAAATATTCTTAGTATATTCTACCATAATTGTAGGGTGAGGATTGTCCAAGTCCATATAAGGAGCTCATGTTCCCATTCCATTTCTGATGTGAGACTCTTAACATGATGATTATTTCCATAATCAAATCAAATATTTTGTATTTAGGATGTAAATATTCTTAGTATATTCTACCATAATTGTAGCCTAAATTTAGTCTTGTATTGATGTATATAATATTGTATTCAAGGAATGAAATAGACATGGAAAATATTTCCTTCATGGTGTCAAGAGCCAAAAATTAACCCCCCCCCCAAATCCTAGCCCTAAGCCGCCGGCCACACCCTACTTTCCCCCTCCCCCCCCCCCGAAACCCTACCTTTCTTTTTCGATTTTTCCCTTCCCAAAACCCTAGGATTTTCTCTTTGCCAAAAACACTAATTGGGGTTCTTCCCTTCGCCAAAAACCCTACCTCTCTTCCTTCTTGTTTTTCGCATTCCACTCCAACATTGGTCGACCAACAAAATTTTTATCCCGCTATTGTCGTTAACAATGTCAAGAACTTCATTCATGTGATTCTCGAGATGGAAAAAGGGAAATATTCATCTTGGATAGAGTTATTCAAAATCCATTGTCGCACATACCAAGTCATCGATCGTATTCTATCTCCCAAACCTCAACCCGGTGTCATAGAGCAAAACATCGATATGTCACCATGGTCTCACTTGAATGCTATAGTCATTCAATGAATTTACGGCACCATATGAAATGATCTTTTGCACACCATATTGGAACTAAATTCGATGGCGCAACAAGCATGGGAGAGTTTGCAAAATATTTTTCAGGATAACAAATTTCTCGGGCGGTTTATCTGGAAAATCAATTCACCAATGTCAAATTGGATGATTTTCCAAACGTCTCCGCATATTGTCAAGAGTTGAAAATGATTGTCGATCAACTATCAAATGTCAATGCACCGATGACGAATCAAAGGTTAGTTCTTCAATTAATTGCGGGTTTGAATGAACAATATGATGGTGTTGCTACGTTCATTCAACAAAGTAATTTGTTACCACCATTCTATGAGGCTCGTTCGAGATTGATTCTTGAAGAAACCCGGAAACAAAAATAAGCGACGACGGCGGCAAATAATATAGGCACTGCCCTATTTTCCACCAACACGTATACCGATGATTTTGACCCTCAAAAATCTGGTTCAGGCAGTGGTACAAATCGAACCAATAATGGACCAAAACTGGATCAAAATCGCAAAAATAACAAAGAAAAAAATAATGGTGGAAAGGGACGAGGTCGTGATGGCTGAAACAACCGCGGTCAGCAGGGGCAGAATTGACCCCACCGGCAGCAGCAAAACCACTCAAGCGGCGTGCAGCGGGGACAGTACCCCCCTGGGACTGGCAGCCGCAACAGTGGGTTGCCCCTTCCTACCCATACCCTACCGCACCGTGGGTCAGGCCACCTCCATCTGCTCGGCAGCCCAAAATTCTTGGTAGTCGTTCCCAACAAGCATTTGCAGCTCATAGACCATCTCCCTCAAGTTATGTTCCGACAGACATCGAGCAAGTCAAGCAGACCATGACACTCAATGTTCCTGATGACAACTGGTGCATGCACACGGGGGCAACCTCTCACATGACGGCATCTCAAGGTACTCTCTCATCTTATTTTAATATGAGCAGTAATAAAAATATTGTGGTTGGCAGTAGACAAGAAATTCCAATTCGTGGTATTGGGCAATCAAAAATCCCACCCCTTACCCACCTTTACCGTTAAACAATGTCTTACATGCACCCAAACTTATTAAAAACTTAGTATATGTGTGTCGTTTCACAACTGACAATAATGTTTCTATTAACTTTGATCCATTTGAGTTTTCTGTGAAGAATTTTCAGACGGGATGCCACTAATGAGATGTGATAACACTGGATATTTGTATCCCATCACCACCACGACAAACAACCAAACCACCTCTCTATCAACTTTTGTTGCTTTATCTCCTACTTTATGGCATACTCGTTTGGGACACCCGGGAGCACCTGTACTAAACTCCCTTAGGAAAAACAAGTTTATTGATTGTAAACCATTTTTGGGTTCTCATGTTTGTCATTCTTGCGTTTTTGGGGAAACATGTTAAATTGTCGTTTTCTTTATTTACTTCTAACACAATTATGTCATTTGATATCATGCATAGTGACTTGTGGACATCCCCGGTTTTAAGTTCAGCATGTCATAAATATTACATGCTTATTTTGGATGATTACTCTAATTTTCTATAGACATTTCCAATTGGGAAGAAATGACAGGTTCACAATATTTTCTTGCAATTTAGTGTGTTCATCCAAACTCAATTTGAGAAGTCAATTAAGTGCTTCCAATGTGACAATGGGAAAGAATTCATAAATGACCAACTTAAGGAGTTTTGTCTCAAAAATGGTATGGTCTTTCGTCTCTCTTGTCCGCACACTTCTCCTCAAAATAGAAAAGCTGAACGAAAAATACGAGTGATAAATAATTTAATATGCACACTTCTGACTCATGCGTCCATACCACCATCATTTTGGCACCATGCTCTTCAAATGACTACATACCTCTTAAACATTCTTCCTAGCAAGTTACTTTCAAACTACTCACCCACACAAATTTTCTATCATCATGTCCCCTCCTACACACATTTGAGGGTTTTCGGATGTTTGTGTTATCTCCTTTTTCCTTCCACAATGATAAACAAACTTCAAGCTCGTTCCACTCCATGTGTATTTTTGGGATATCCACAAAACCATATGGGGTTTATAAGTGTTATGATATGTCTAGCGAAAAAATTATCATCTCTCGTCACATTATTTTTTTTATGAGTCCAAATTCCCGTTTGCCAATATATAAACATCTTCCCCACCCTCGTATGGTTTTTTGGACACGAGGCTACATTCTCTTTTGCAATAACATCTCAATAGTCCAAATAAACTAGCCCAACCATATGCCCGAATAGGGCCAACCCAAATAAAGGAGCTCACTGCTCCCTCTCTATTTCCCTCGGTCCAGAACCTTATCTGAAATGGGCCAACCCAAATGAGGGAGCCCATTGCTCCCTCTCCCTCAGCCTTAGTCCATTCGTCTCGGCAAAATATGCCAGCCCAAATGAGGGAGCCCACTATTCCCTCACCATCAGCCGCGGCCCAACCCTTTTCCCAAAATAAATCAGCCCAAATGAGGGAGCCCACTGCTCCCTCTCCCTCTTCACCGAACCGGGTGACTGGCCCACTATATCAAGCCCAACCTGGGGAGCCCACTGCTCCCGCAGTCCAGTGGCAGGCCAGGCCTAATATTCCCTCGATCGAAAATCCAGTAACCCAGTAGTCCGTCTCGGCCCCACTCCAGTCCATTGAAATTCGTGCCATGCATTGGATTTTTTGGCATAAGCGTCATTTTAATCTGACGTCCTCTGTCCAACCATCCCCGATTCCACGAAATCTGAAAGTTGTCTTATCAGACCCGAATTGGAAAGTTATCATGATAGATGAAATGAATGCTCTATTAAAAATAAGACGTGGGAGTTAGTGTCCCGTACTTCTAATGAACGTAATACGTTCTATGTAAATTTTCTGTCATAAAAAGAAATTTGATAGTTTCTTTGAGAGGCACAAAGTCCATCTTGTTGGTGATGGCAAGTCTCAACAGGTTGGAGTGGATTGTGGTGAAACTTTTAGCCTAGTGGTTAAACCAGTGATTATCCGGGCAGTTCTCAGTCTGGCTCTGTCAAAATTATGGTTCATTCATCAGTTGGACGTAAAAAATGTGTTTCTACATAGTTACCTACAGGAAACAGTTTACATGCACCAGCCTTTGGGCTTCCGAGATCCTATTCATCATGATTATGTTTGCTTATTGAAGAAATATTTGTATCATCTCAAACAAGCCCCTAGGGCGTGGTATAACATGTTTGCAGGGTTCGTTTCCACACTGGGGTTTTCACATAGTAAATCTGATCAGTCTTTGTTCATTTATAAGAAAGGGAATGACATGACATACATTCTTCTCTATGTGGATGACATCATCCTCACAATATCATCTGAGTCCCTTCGCCTATCTATTATGTCCTTCTTACTTCAAAATTTGCTATAAAGGATTTGGGCCCTTTAAACTATTTTTTGGGCATTGATGTAACTCAATATGCAGGTGGACTGTTTCTTTGTCAAAGAAAATATGCCGAGGAGATAATTAACAAAGCCAGCATGTCGTCTTGCAAGTCGTTACCCACGTCGGTAGATACCAAGGCAAAATTGAGTAACTCTTCAGGATCTCCATACGGCGATCCAACACATTACCACAGTTTAGCAGGGGCATTGCAATATCTCACCTTTACGAGACATGATATCTCATATGCAGCTCAACAGTTCTGTTTACATATGCATGACCCGAACGAGGAACATATCGGGGTACTCAAACGAATTCTGCGGTATATTCAGGGTACTCTTGATTTTGGGTTACATATGTATAAGTCAACCATTTCTGGTCTCACATCTTATATAGATGTTGATTGGGGTGGATGCCCGGACACCAGACGCTCCACTTTTTGTTATTGTGTGTTTCTCGGAGGCAATTTAATCTCGTGGTCGTCAAAGCGCCAACCCACACTATCTCGATCGAGTGCTGAAGTAGAATATCGAGGGGTAGCTAATGTTGTCTCTTAATTATGTTGGCTCCGTAATCTTCTATTGGAGTTTCATTGTTCGATCGAAAAGGCAATCGTAGTTTATTGTAATAATGTGAGTGCGATATATCTGTCAGGGGACCCCGTCCAACATCAACGCACAAAACACATAGAAATGGATATTTTATTTGTCCGTGAAAAGGTTGCACGTGTACAAGTTCGTGTTCTCCATGTACCGTTCAGTTATCAAATTGCATATATATTCACGAAAGGACTTCCGTGCATACTCTTTGATGATTTCAGGGACAGTCCCATCATATGCGAACCTCCCGCTAAGACTGCGGGGGACTGATCCTTGATTATTTCCATAATCAAATCAAACATCCTATATTTAGGATGTAAATATTCTTAGGATATTCTACCATAATTGTAGCCTAGATTTAGTTTGTATTGATGTATATAATATTTTATTCAATGAATGAAATAGACTTGGAAAATATTTCCTTCAATGTATAAGACAATGGTATCATGGAGTTCTTTTTTTTTGTAATAAGCGAACATGATCATTCATGATTTATCATCTCAGTATATTTTTATACCATGATGATATCATAATTGGGAGGGGATATCTCGGGTAAATAGTTTCAATTTTTTTAGAGTACAAAAATAATGAGATTAGAAACGAGTAATTAATTTGGTTGGAGGGGCGTAAACATCCTTTCCCCTGAATAATACATTTGCAATAACTAGAAAATCAGCACGTTGTTGATATAATGATCCAGGCCCAGAAACAATGTGAATGGAACTTGTGAACGAAATAAGAGAATGGCTTACCTCTCATCATATGCAGGGCCAAGCTACAGTTGTTTATGTAGTACAATAATAATTTATTGTCTTATTGAGTTATTTCTCGAATTCAAATCATTCACATTATTCAGATGAGGTACACTATTAAAATATATCTATTTTCTTATTGAATTTTCAAAAATATTTCATAATTAATTTTTATTGAATGTTCGTGGAAAAAACCTAAATAGGAGTATTAATGTTTTCACATGAAAAAATAAAAAAATTCTCAGCATTTCAATGGGAACATGTTTCCTATCATGTTTTTTTCCAGTGATATGATTCGGTGGGAATGAGGTGAAAAATTATATTTTATAACACTAATTTTCCACTAAATACAGATAGAAAAAATCTCTATTTCTGACATACTACAGTAAAACCTCTATAAATTAATAAACTCTCTAAAATAATAAAATCTTCCGGTCCCGACTTGGGCCTTTGTAAAAAAATCATCAAATTCGATAAGATAATAATTTTTCGGAAAATCCCTTTATAAATATTAGGTCCCATTAAAACTCTAAATTAATAATTCATAAATATTACAATTATAAATATTATGGTAATTTGCTAAAATATGAATCTATTGTTACTTGATTTTTCTTAAAATTTAAATCTAATTGGATTTCATCCCTAACTTTTTAATTGACCAAGAGTTCCGGTGTCGAGTTCTCTAGCTGCAACAAAAAAATTTGAAGAGTTGCTAAAATATGAATCTATTGTTACTTCATTTCCATGTCCTGCATGTCAACCGAACCACTTTCTCCAAAGCGACGGAATGATTTAATACCATGTCTTACCTTGAATTTTTCAAGCCAACCTTGAGAAAATTGATGTTCATGAGGGTGTTGAGGATGCAAAAGCATCATTATATCCTTTGCTTTCTCCAAAATAAGCTTTCCGGTCATGTTGACTCGATCTTGGTACTGAAGAAACCATTCATAAAGAACCTTCTCCATATTTGGATATTTCGCCGATTTGTGTCGCTTAATATCCCCACCCTTCTCAAAGTTGGCTGAAAGGTACTCCGATGATCTCTTGAGAGTGTTTGATATTGTACCTTGACTAACTTTCAAACTATATTTTTCATCAACCCACTCTTGTAAATCTTTTTGAGTGCATGTGGGATGGTCTCTCTTATACTCACATAATGCTTTACGCATTTGATCATTCATGGATGATTTTGCGATGTCTTTTAGATGAGAAGACATGGTTGGGTGTTATGAATTATTTTATTTCCATATTGAGATTTATATAGTATATGTTTCATTCATCATGCATGAATATATTTAATTGGCTATAATAGTTATTTAAGTGCAACGAATTAATGTAAACATGTATACATTATTTAAGTAATTCCAATGAATTGATACATGCGTCCATGAATATAATAGTTAATTGTATACAATGAATTGATATTATACATGAATATATTTAATTAGTTACAAAGAATTGGTTGATGCATGAATATAATCAATGAAACATATATGAATTCATTTATTTTCAATACATATGTATGTACTAAATTTGTTGAATTTAAAAAGTCTCTCTGTTAATTAATAAAATATTAATTTATCGATATATTAATATCTCTCTAAATTAATAAAATTTCATGGTCCCAAAATTATTAATTTATAGAAGTTTTACTGTATATAATTAAGAATGAAAGAATCACACTCAATCATCCGACCAACATATCTCTTAGTGGTAGATGTGATGCTCTTACCAACCTTGAGCTTAAAAAGGGGGGGTCATCTTTTAAAAAAATATAATTCCTCCGTTTCAAAATATTTGTCTTACTTTTTTTTCGGTCTGTTTCAAAATATTTATCTCTTTCCTTTTTTGGCAACTCTTTAAATCCAATTTTTCACATGTCATTTTAAGACCACAAGATTAAATGACATTTTGGTATATTTTTCATATCTTTAATTTAAGACCATAAGATTCAAACGTTTTTTTTTTAAATTTTTTAAACTCTGTATCAAGTTAAAATCAGATAAATATTTAAAAACGGAGGGAATAGTTATTTCGTAAGGAGTAATATTTTTATCCAGTTCTAGGTTATCAAAATATTCACCCATTGCACTGATCTCAACGTGAATAGTTTTACCTTTGATCTGGATCTAGTCGAAATACATCAAAGCCATTTAATAACATACCCCAACAGAAAAGTTCACATGAACTATGTTTGAAGGGAAGGGCAGAAAGTGTATTTAATTATGCTACTTACTATATTTGGTTTGATTTGGTTTCTTTCAGAGAGATAAAAGGAAAATATTTGACTTTACACCTTGAATCACATGCATGCCTATTAAATTTGTTACTAATGGGTACGTAGGAGATATTATAGAAACTGAGAGCTTGCACTTATTGTTTACACCAAATATTTAAAGGTAAAATGACGAATATTTGATAAAAACAAAGCGGAATTGAACATAGATAGCTTTCACATCTCAATATACTAAAATTATAGCCATTTCATCACTTGATAGGAAGACCTTTTCTTGTTGGATGTTCTATTATGATGAAAAGAAAGTCCAAGCGGGAGATTTAGTCTTTGGTTTTCAGCAAAAATATAATGCTAAAAGCTTCTAGAATTTGGTTCAATTTGCAGGCACCTCAACAATTTTATTGGAGTAGTATTTAACTATTTATTATTGTTGTTGATTGGTATATCATTCTTAAAAAATATTTCATCGAGCACACTACAAAATGTACGTGTGCAAAACGCCTCTAATTTAAAATGTGAATGCGATTTTGACTAAGTTTTTTAAATTAAAAATGTGGCGGACTTAAAGTTGTCACTTTCCAGCCATTTCATCGAGGAGAACTTCCTTTCTGGTAATTCAAGAAAAAAGTTAATTCTATTCCATTTTAAATGTTGTTATACGAAGTAACCAAAACAAAAAATATCAAAGTAAATTAGTTAGGGGTCATTTGGTAGAGTGTGTTAAGAGTCTCACATTGGATATGGAATGGGAATATGAATTTCTTATATGGACTTGGACAATTTTCACCTTACAAACTAGCTTTTGGTATTGAGTTAGGTCCAAAACCCATTATTTACATGGTTTCAGAGCCAGACTCATTCCAATTCTTTGTTCGTCGATATTGGGCCCCCAAATTATATTGTTCACGCTCCAGTTAACGAGGTCTGGGCGTGAGGGGGAGTGTTAAGAGTCTCACATCGGATATGTAATGGGAACATGGACTCATTTGGACAATCCTCACCCTACAAGTTAGCTTTTGGGTTGAGTTAGGCCCAAGATCCATTCTCTACGGAGTGTATTAAAAATTGTCACTGTGTTAATTTCTCTATTTCTTTTTTCCTGTATTTTCCAATCAACTACGCCAAATCTGAAAATGGAAAATGCAGAAGAAATGTTTTTAAAAATTGCGTCAAATGAAGTAAAAGCTTTTGGCTGAATGGAAGACGATGCCCAGCCGGTGATATCTAGGCCAATTGGAAATATACAAGAAGATAAGTTTTACTGACAGGCTAGCATTGATTTTAACAATTTTGAAAATGACATCCTATAATGTGTTTGAAAAAGAATAATCACTTTATTATTTTCATTAATGAAAAGTTCTATATATACAATTTACAATCTCTAAATATGAAAAGTCATATTCCTACTATACTATTAATATCATAATTACACTTGTATAATAATTCTACAAATTATGTAAGTAACCTAATAATTGTTGGTTTGGTATACCGTGTATATACACGGGTTTTGTCACACCCTCGCAGTCATAACGGACGTTTGTCGTACGCTTAGATTGTTCCTAAATTCTTCAAACAGAACCAAGGGAAGACCCTTAATAAAGATGTCAACAATTTGGTACCTTGAAGGGACATACAAGACACGAACTTGTCCACAAGCTACCTTTTTCTCGAACAAAGTGAATATCCATCTCGATATGTTTAGTGCGCTGATGTTGGATCGGATTCCCAGAGAGATAGACTGCACTGACATTATCACAGTAAACCAATGTAGCTTTCTGAATCGGAAAGTGTAGCTCTAGTAGAAGATTACGTAGCCAACATGACTCAGACACCACATTGGCTACCCCTCGATACTCGGCCTCCGTACTGAATCGTGATAAAGTAGCCTGGCGTTTTGCTAACCAAGAAACTAAGTTGTCACCCAGAAACATACAATAACCAGAGGTCGAACGCCTGATATCTGGACATCCACCCCAATCAGCATATGTATAAGACACCAGAGTAGAGAATGAGGATGGATATAAATGCAAACCATAATCAAGTGTGCCCTATATGTATCGTATAATGCGTTTGAGTGTTCTCAACCCTTGGATCATGCATAAATAAACACACATGTTGGATTGCATAATTAATATATGGTCTTGTGAAGGTAAGATACCCTGCAAGACTGCGATAGTGGGTGTGATCCTCGTATGGTGTGCGAGTATGAGCACTGATCTTCGGTTTGGTATCAACCGGAGTAGCCGAAGACTTACAAGATGACATGTCAAATCTCTATGATCTCGGCAGCATACTTTTTCTGTGATAAAAATAGACCACCTGCATGACGAGTGGCAGCGATACCCAAAAAATAGCTCAAGGGTCCCAAGTCTTTCATAACAAACTCTGAACTTAGAATGGTCATGATAGACTTGCGCATATTATCAGCAGATGCAGTCAAAATAATATCATCCACATATAACAGAATGTATGTCATAGAAGTACCACGGTGATAGATGAATAGAGAGTGATCAGACCTGCTGTGAGAAAATCCAATAGTAGACATAAAATCTACAAACCTCTTATACCAAGCCCATACAAAGACTTCCTCAACAAATAGACATGGTGAGAGTAATTGGGGTTCCTAAATCTCAAGGGCTGATGCATGTAGGCTGTCTCCTTAAGATCACCGTGTAAGAAAGTATTTTTCACATCCAACTAATGAATGGGTCATGCTTTCAAGAGAGCCAGACTGAGAACAGTGCGAATGGTAGCCGATTTAACCACCGGACTAAACGTCTCACCACAATCCACGCCAACCTGTTGAATTTTACTATCACCTACAAGACGGGTCTTATGCCTCTCAAATGACCCGTCAGAATTTTCCTTGTGAGTAAAAATCCATATAGAATGAATAATATTGACACAAGACCGACGGAGCACTAACTCCCACATCTTATTTTCAATAAGAGCATTATATTCATCATCCATAGTTATTTTCCAATTCGGGTCATGAAGGGCAAACATTGGGTTACGTGGTAGGGGTGATTTAGTGGCATTAGAATTTAAATTAAAATGTCGTTTAGGTTTAAAAATACTCATTTGGCTACGAGTAACGGGCTCTTGACTCGAAATAGAAACGGACTAAACCGATGACGTTGGCGGGCTCGCCTGGGATCGCCATCGTCGAGCGATGGGCCTGGCTGCCGTGCTGGGTTAGGAGGGTGACTTCTTTGGGCGGCAGGAAATGTGCATCTTTGATGCTGGAAAATTCGATTGGGTGGGTGGAGGAGGAACTGAGAAACATTAGGTGATGGATCTGGGTCACTGGATGGTGCGGTAGGTAGATTATTTGGGCCAAAAGCCAGTAGGCCCGCTGGCAGATTTGACTCACGGGTAGGGTAGGCCCACTATTGAAGAATATACGGGGAGAGAGCATCGTCCAATAAAGTATAATTACTAGAAACGAAAGTGGACAATTTAGCAAACGGAAATTGAATTTCATCAAAAATAACATGGCGACTAATTATGATTTTATTTGAAGATAAATCAAAATATTTGTACCCACAATGATTCGGCGGATAACCCAAAAATACACAAGCGGTAGACCGGGCTTGAAGTTTATTGATTGTAGTGAAAGGAAAAAGTGGATAGCACAAACACCCACCCAAATACTTGAAGATGAGAATACGATGGATCTTTATCATAAAGAATTTTAAGTGGGGGGCGATATGCTAAACCTTTGTTAGGGAGAATGTTAAGGAGGTAGGTAGCCATTTGTAATGCATTATGCCAAAAAGAATGAGGTAGTGAAGCATGGGCTAACAAGGTTCAGATAATATTATTAATGGTACGAATTTTTCTTTCGGCCTTCCCATTCTGTGAGGATGTATGAGGATAAGAAAACCGAAAAGATATTTTATGAGTGTCACAAAATTCTCGAAATTGCCCATTATCATATTCCCTACCATTATCACATTGAATGTTTTTAATCTTCCGTTCAAATTGGGTACGAATGAAAACTCTAAATTTTAAGAATGTGGAAAAAACTTGAGACTTTTTAGACAAAGAAAAAATCCACAAAAAATTAGAATAATCATCAAAAAATAAAACATAATAATGATAGCCCACAGAACTCAAAACTGGAGATGTCCATAAATCACTATGAATAATGTCAAAATGCATCGACGTACTAGAAGTAGAGGCTACAAACGGTAATCTAACATGTTTCCCTAGAGGACAAGGACAAATATGAGTACTACGCGTACTCTTACAATCAATAAAATTATTATTTTGTAAAGAAGAAATAATATACGACCCCGGATGATCCAACCGTGCATGCAACAAAGAAGGAGCAAGAGCGGCAAACGTTGAAGGTGTGCCTTGACTCATGGAAATGGTGATGGTGGTGGTGATTGGATAAAGCTCCCCCCTACTATTACATCTCATTAGAGGTATCCCTGTCTTTAAATCCTTCACAGAAAATCCAAAAGGGTCAAAATTAACAGAGAACCAATTATCAATTGTGAATTTTCAGACATACGCCAATTTTTTAATTAACTGAGGGGCATGAAGAATATTTTTAAGACGATAGGTGGATGCGATGAGACAAATTTACGTGACCATAACCACGAATTGGAATTGACTAACCATTACCAACAGTTATACCATGATTATTGCTCAAATTGACATAAGAAGAGAGATTACCTGGTGCAGATGTCATATGAGAAGTGGCACTGGTGTCCATATACCAATTTTCATCCAGAGGATTTAATCCAAGTGTGTGCATCGCGGCCTCGATATTTGTGGGTGTCGGTACTGTCGTTGGGCCTGCAGCAGTGAAAGCCTGCTGAGGCCGAGGCCCAAGCATGCTATTTTGCTGAATTAGGTGAAAAACTAGGCATGGGCCAATTCTGAATTGCCCAGTTTGTTGGAGTTACCGAGACGAAAGGGGAGTTGGGCCAATGGCCACAGGCCTAGACCCACAGCCAGTTGGCCCAAGGCTGGGGCCAGTGGTTCTGCGGCCCAACTGGCCCACTACCACCACGTTTGCCATTACCGCCACTGCTACTGCCACCGCTACAATTTTTGCCTAATTTTTTTCGAGTTTGTCCCTTTTTGCCGCCACCGTTGTTACAGTTTTGGCTAGAATTATCCGTGAATGTGTGAGGTTTGTCTGACGTGGCCATCACCATGACGGAATGTGTTTCGGTAGCCGCCTTTTTAGTCAAGTCGGACTCTTCTAGTGTGAGCATGGAACATGCCTAATAGAACGGTAGTAGTGGATTACTTTGACGAAGAAGCGTCCCAGCGCCATTATAGGCTCGGATAGGCCTGCAACCATTTGAAGAACAAGACGATCATTGGTGACGAGTGCACCAACGTTTTTAAGTTGATCCGCCAATTCCTTCAGCCTTTTACAATAGGCCAAAACATTCGGAAAATCCTCCATGTCACATGGGAAAATTCCTGCTCAAACGTGACATCACGGGAATTCTTGTTATCTTGGAATATATCACGCACCCTATTCCAAGTTTCCATCGCCATGGCGTCATCGTCTGCAAAAGGTTCGTAGAGATAGTGGAATAAATCCACTGGAGAACGGTAGCATCAAGAGTCATCCATGCCGCAGGGTCATCCTCGGGGGTAGACACCTTCTCCTTGCCTGTTGTCGGGATTATGTGATGAAGGACTTGATGCGAGCATGCGTGAACTTTAAATAATTCCGCCCACATCGCGTATTGGGCGTTTTCCATCTCAAGAACAATAGGGATGTGATTCTTGATGTTGGAGACTGTAAGGGCAGGATGAAACGTCTTCTTTGAGGTAGACATACTGAAAGAACAAGAGGAGAATTTAGGGATTTGGAAGAAAATTTTGGAAAGAAAAGAAGTTAGCTGGCCGTTGGCCAAGACACAGTTTCCGAGAGGGCTGCGTGATGCGGGGAGAAGGAAAATATTTGCCTAGACTTCTGATACCATGAAAGATAATAATCACTTGATTATTTTCATTAATGAAGAGGTTTATATATATACAGTTTACAATCTCTAAATATGAAAAATCATATTCCTACTATACTACTAATATCATAATTACACTTATACAAAAATTCTACAAATTATGATAAGTAACCTAAATATTGTTGGTTTGGTATACCGTGTATATACACGGGTTCTGTCAGTGTTGGGTAATGAAGAAGAAAAAAACAGAAGTAGTAGGTGAGAAGAAAGGAGTTTGAAGGAAGTGTAAACTCAACATTGGGGCGTTATAGTCCAAACAAATGATAAGGGCATTAAGGGTACATTTTTTTAAAAAGTTGAGGGTAGTCTCTGAGCTACAATCTTTTATTTCTTTTTTGCCCCCCTTTGGAGAGGAAAAAATAACTGAAAGTGTTAGAGAAATAAAAATCAAAACTTAGCAAATTTGTGAACGAAGAAAATGGGTACATTGAGGATACCAGATATGGTTCCTTCTCCAACGGAAGACTGTCAAACTCTCGTGACATCATTTAAAGGTCTCTATATTTTCCTTCCTTTTCTTTTCTTTCTCTGTTTTATTCAATGGACTTTTTACACATGTCATAAATATGCATGCGTGCGTGTACAAGTAACTTGTATTTTCAACCAAGTTTTTTATTCCGAATTAAGATATACTCTACAAGTTGATGGAACAGTTTCTGTGTTGAAGGTGGGGGTGTGGGGTGGGGGTGGTGAGGGGGTGTTTCAGCAGTGGTAGAGGCAGGATTTCTGTATTATTTTGGTGAACTATTTTTTTTAAATAACCGTGATGTTCGAACTAGCTTGTGTGGAGAGTCCTATAGACTAATCCATCAGGTACTTACCTGCTACTTCCCGCCATGACAACTAGTGTGTAACTCTATCCATCGAAGCTTAAGTAGATGAGAATAATTCGCCTAAAGTCGCCTCTGCTGGAATTGAGACCTCCTTGTTCCCGAGGACACATCCTTGGGGGCAGGGGGCTTGTTTTGTTTGTTTTTGTCTGTTGTAGTAGTTCTTGATTTTCTGATTTCCGTGGAGCTTGATTGCATGATTAATGTGCTTAATTCTTTTCTTCAATTGAATCCTACCGTGACTATTTTTAATTGCTGGAATATGATCATGTGGCAATATGTAATTTTGTTATGTATATTTAGTTTCCCTTGATTGATATTATTTGATCAATGCAAATATGAACTGGTAACTGCAATTTGATTAGCTACTGACTGTTCCATGTACAAAAAAGTAGTAGCAGCAATTTGATTGGGAAAAACAAATTAAACCAGGGCCTTGGGCACCCCCACCCTGCTCCATGCCATCCCTATCTAATGTGTGTTTTTTATTTCTTTATTTTTGTTTTTTTGGTCATTGATATAAAGACATAGATTAGTTTTGTGGTTGTGTGTAGGACTGGGAACTAATGAGAAGTCAGTAATATCAGTGTTGGGGCACAGAAATGCAAGCCAGAGGAAGAAGATCAGAGAAACCTATCAGCAACTTTACAACAAGTCCCTTGTCGATGACATTTATTCTGAATTGTCCGGTGATTTCAGGGTACAATCTCTCTTCTCTTACTTTTGTTAGACCTGATTATTTTGTTCACTTACGTACGTAATTTACTCACAATTTGATTGCATTATTTCATTAGAAGTTACCCCCTATAGGTCACTTTTCATATATAGCATTGCTTTTCATTTGATTCTCAAAGTATTATTTTGAGGTTAAATCCAGAGTGTTGTGAAATTTGATGTATGTTTTCGTTACTCCTAAAGTGGAATAGTCCTTTTTTAAATTAGATTTTCTATAGTTAGCCTCTCGCGAAGTGTATGGGCATAATTAAAATTAGAATGAAGATTCATTTGGTTCAAGAATAATCATAAATCATAACTATTGATCTTAGGCCTCAAGTTTGATGCTAGTCAAAATGGCCACATATGTAACTTTATATTGACGTTTTAAATAGCACGCCTTTTTACTAAAACTTGTAGTCCATTAATTCGATAATAATTCCTAGGTTTTCAAGTGTTAAGTTTAGTTTCTCATGTGTGACAGAAAGCTGTCGTCCTGTGGACATACGAGCCTTTTGAAAGAGATGCGCGGCTAGCAAATGAAGCCTTAAAGTCAAGAAAGAAAACTATCACCCAATTGCAAGTGATAGTAGAGATAGCTTGTGCATCATCTCCTGATCATCTGGTTGCGGTGAGAGAAGCATATTGTGGCCTTTTCAACCGTTCACTTGAAGAAGATATCACAGCAAATGCTCCTATGCCTGTACAAAAGGTGCATATGGTCACTTCTAGTCATATCTACTAGCTGAAGGATACAATATTCTTAACCAATTTCGTTCGTATTAGCTAAATACACTATTCTCAGTGTCATATAATAGATCTGGTGAGGTGCATGCTGAGTACTGAAGACATTTTACTTTGCCAATGAATCATTATCAGTTAACTAGCACTCTTTCTGATGATTGCTTTGCCATGTTGAGTTGCATTATACTGACTTCTATGAAATGATGTGTTGTGTGGATGTTGCCAGGTTCTTATTGGTCTAGTCAGGTCCTATAGATATGATAAACAATTGGTGGATCCTAGTATTGCAAATGCAGAAGCTGCTATCCTTCGTGAAGCTATACGGACAAAACAGTTGGATTCCGATAATTTTTTTATCATACTCAGCACAAGGAATGTTCATCAGCTTAGAGCAACTTTTGAGTGCTACAAGAAAAATTATGGATTCTCCATTGAACAGGTTACATTTCTTGCAAGCTGCCTACACAACTTCTTCTAGTGCTTCTTGCTTATCTTGTCTCCTTGTATGTGCATTTTGTTCTATCTGTTTTAATTATTCATTTACAGGACATTAAGAGCTGTGGAAAAGGTCTGTTGGAATCTATTCTAAAGGTGGTTATCTGGTGCATTGATTCACCAGAGAAACATTTTGCTGAGGTAATTTAACACGGAACAGCTTCTTCTTTTTTATTTTTTGGTTGAAGTATATTACTGTTTCTGATACCTATTTCTGTCACTTCTGTCAAAATATATGTACAACCCTAACTTATTTTAATGAAGGTACTACAAGCACATGCTCCTGTTGAATTCTACTTTTAAGATATCACTATTTTTTAGTGCTATCAGATTGCATACTGATATTCTGGTTAGACTTAACTTAAATAATCATCAGCATCATATGATGAAACAACCTTAAATATAAGTTTGCTACAATTTGCCATGAAGAGCATTTGGTACATAGCATCATGTAATTCATTTTTACAGATCAATGTCAGTAAAGTACCTTCTTTTAGATATAACCTTGTATGCTGGAATGTTCAGGTTGTCAGAGCCTCGGTTGTGGGGTTAGGAACTGATGAGGATTCACTGACTAGAGCCATTGTGACTAGAGCTGAAGTTGATATGATGAAAGTCCGGGGAGAATATTTCATCGCGAACAAAACAAGTCTTGATAATGCAGTTATCGATGACACATCAGGTGATTACAGGAAGTTCCTCATGACACTGCTTGGTGCCAAAGTGTAGATCTTTGGACCTGATCATTGAGTAGTGTTTCAATACTATAACTCTACTATGTATGATTTAATTTAAAGATGGTATATGAGCATTATTGGGTGGATTTGTTGTGAAAAAAGTAATAATTGGAGAGTGATTTTGTACATAGGTTTGTGCCTGTGTGGTTTGTCACTTGCTTTTGAGTAAATAGCAGCCTCTATTTTTTTAGAAATGGAACATGGCCAAGGAATATAAAAACCCAAAGGAAGAAAAAAAAAAAAGGAAGTGACACCAAAAACCATTAATGATACAATTTTTGTAGTATTTGGAGCATTAACATTTTCAAGATTGTTGTCTAATAAAATTATTCAAATTGTAAGCAATGCGTTTTCATTAGTTTGCTCAGATGAGTTACTCGGGACAATTAATTATAGGTGACCAAAAAGTTTTAAAATTGAGTGAGAACAACTCAAGTTTTTTTTATGGAGTGGCGGTGCCAAACATTATATTAGTGATTAATGAGTTTTGACTCATTTTTGAACTTGCCCCGAGATTTTAAGTTTTATACTTTGAGCCAACCAATATAAAGCCCTAGTTGCCTAAAAGGGGTAAAAAAAAATAGCGAAGAGCTTCTCCTGCCATCGACGATGCTCCTCTGGCTTCTTACTTCTTTTTCTTGCTTCTTCGTCCATTGTTGCTGCTTCTCCTCCTTGTTTGTTATTCTTCGTCCGTTGCTGCTGCCGCCATTGTTGTCTTCTTTCTCCCCTAAAGCATTGTTCTTCATTTAGAAAAAAAATAGAATTCACCCGATTTACACAATTTTTAGACTGAATTTGGTTCGTGGAGTACTAGGCATTACTTCATTGATAATTTTTGCTCATTTGGTAAGTAAAATAATTTTTTTATTTCAATAATTCATCTAGGTATAACTGTTGATTTTCAAACAATTAACAACATCAATTTTAGTCGTTGCAACAAGTGCTAAAACTGTTGTATCAGATGTTGCAACATCTGTTGTAATTGCTGCAACAATTACAATAGATTATGCAGTTGTTGCAACAACAACAACTGCATAATCTGTTAGACATTTTCTATGGGCTTTATATGAAACAGAAGCTTGTTCCAACAAATTAGTGAGTTATTGCAACAATTGGTAATCCATTGCAATAAGTAGCTTAATTATTGCAACAACTGACTAATTTGTTGGAGGCAGCTTCAGTTTTTTTAGTTTTGGTTCATCCAAACATTGCAGAAGATGTCTAACAGATTAGTGAGTTTTTGCAACAACTAAGTTACTTGTTGCAATAGATTAACAATTGTTGCAATAACTCACTAATATGTTGGATGCAACTTCTATTTCGTCCAAAACATGTAGAAAATGTCCAACAGATTAGTGAGTTGTTGCAACAATTGTTAATATATTGCAATAATTGGTAATCTATTGCAATAAGTAGCTCAGTTGTTGCAACAACTCACTAATCTGTTGGACATCTTTTGCAATATTTTGATGAACCAGAATCCAAAAAGCTAAAATTGCCTCTAACAGATTATTGAATTGTTGCAACAACTAAGCTACTTGTTATAATAGATTACCAATTATTGCAACAACTCACTAATCTGTTGGATGCAGTCTCTACAATTGTTTCATTTTGTTATAGTTTGGTATGCACTGTCATGACCAATTTTTTAAAACAAAATATCTTCAGGTTCCTAGAACATCATTGATGGGGGGACTCAATAACAATAGAGGTTGATTGCCATGGTGAATGGGTCGAGAACAATAATCGATTTATTTGGCGTTGGAAGGGTGTTGTAGTATATATAAAGACGATAGTGATGACTGTCTAAAGAGATGTCGTGTATGATGATTTTGTAAACCTAATCATCGCATATTGTGAATTGAAAGATCTTAGCATCAGTTACATGCACAACTCTTTTGAAAAGCGGAGAGTAGCTCCATTTAAGATAACCAATCAGGTTCGTCTGGGTGCTTATTTGAATGATGAAGATAGGCTCATTTTAAGGGTATACATGGTTAGAAGCCTGGTAGTAAACCACAATTTAGACCAGGACCAACAAGATATGTTAAATGATGAATTTGATGGGGGTGGATATGGATATTCCAGATAATGAAAGTGGGGGTGACCAAATTCCTATACCCAAAGTTACGAGCAATACACCTAGCACTATACCTAGCACTACACAATCAACATAGTTCATCCATGTTCAAGAAGATAAAACAAGTTTTCATAAAGGAATGTCATTCAAGAACAATGATGTACTAGAAACTTCGTTGAAACATTCTTGTGTGAAGAAGGATTTTAGACTCAAGAAGGCGATTAATTCGCGTATTGTGTATTGTTTTCGATTGTACATCTTGAGTGCAAGTGGTGGCTGAGGGTTGTGAAACTTGTAAGTTCTGACATATTATGTATCAGAACCTACGTAAAGTATCACATGTGTGGTTCTGAACATATTACAAGTCATAATTCACACTCCACAGCGAAAGTGATCAATGAATACTTCAAAGATAGGTTTCCCGATGGTAAAGGTCCCTCTACAAAACATATGAGTCATTCAATGCGTACAGAATGTGGTTGTAAAGTTAGTTATTGGAAAGTTTGGAAGGGCATGAAGATTGCAAAGGCTCTGACTAGGGACACATGAACATGTGTATGTAGTGCTTGATGCGTACCGTTATATGCTTCGGTCTGTAAATTCAGGAAGTAAGACGACATTGAAGGTTGATGAAATTGGAAAGTTCAAGTACTTTTTGTAGCCTGTGCTGCTTGGATGTTTGGTTTTGCACAAATGAGAAAAGTTATAGTTGTCGATGGAACATTCTTGAGGAGTAAGTATGAAGGAGTGTTGTTGTCATCTGTGGCACATGATGCAGAGAATCATATTTTTCGGTGGCATTTTGTGTAGTGGACAAGGAGTGTGATTCCTCGTACAAATATTTCTTTGAACAAATGATAAGTTATGTAGATGATACCCCTGAGTTGTGCATAATTTCTGATATTCATCCAATTATCAAAAAGACAGTTTCGATTGTCTATCCTACAACTCATTATGATTGTTATATGAGGCACTTTGGGAAAATATCAGAACCACATTTCACAGTGATAAGGTTGTAACTCATTTTTATAAAGCATCAAGAGCGTACAAGATAGATGTGTTCAATGACCATTTCAATCAAATCAGAGATATAGTATCTGAGGCCGCCAAACATCTTGAGCGTGATGAATTCCACAGATGGAGTAGGGCATTCTGCTCAGGAAACATGTATATTTACACCACCTTACTATTGTGTTTTTGATTTGTATATTAATTAACTTTCAAATTTTTTGAATAATTGATTATTTATTTTAATAGGTATAATATTATGACGACTAACATTTCTGAATCGGTGAACGTAATGTTCAATGTTGAAAGAGAATTTCTCACTACTGCTTCATTTGATTCCATCAATAGGAGGTTTGTGGAAAAATTTCATGAGAGACATATGGAGTTCATCGACTCACCAACTATTTTTGTTCTTTCAATGGAAAAAAAATCAAAGTATGTCAATTTGGGAAACAAGTTATTGGCCCATCAAATTGCCAATTATAGATTTAGCATCATCGGTCATGGTGAGGTTGCGATGGTGAATCTTCAAATGAGATCTTGTACTTGTAGAATTTTTGACTTGGCTAAAATATTGTATCCACGTTTTATGACAGCGCTAAGAGTTCAGTATGGTGAAGACTTTTGAAAGCGGATTTATGAGTACTCATCTCCATATTATACGATGGAGAAATAAATAATTGCATATTGTTAGGAAATTCATCATGTTCCTTCTGAAGAATATTGGGATGTTCCTTTGGAGATTTTAGAGAGAGAAATACCTCCTTCATATGTTGAGCTTGAGCAAACTGGGAAGAAGGCGGACAAAGAGGAGGAATGGAATCGGGGAATCATTTCCAACGAGGAAAAACAAATGCTCTATATGCAAAACAACTGGCAACAAAAAACTACATATCTATCTCGAGTTGCTCTATAGTTGTTAATCTTGCACTATCTTGTAATAGTAATTACTCTTGATGGTGTTTGTGAACTTGAGTTTTAAGACATTTTAATTTTATTCTTTCTTGTAATGGTAAACTCTGTTGTTGGTGCTTGTGAACCTGATTTATAATAGATGTTGATCTTGTTTAAATCACAAATGTATGTTCTATTGACATTTCTGTTGTTAATGAATTGCTGAACAATTTCCAAAAATTAATGAATCTGTTGCAATAACGTTATTACTCAATGATGTTATTCCAACAAGTGACAAGCCTTGTTGCAACAACTAGTAAGTTGTTGAACATATTACAACAAATGGGAGTTTTTAAGATGTACCAAATCTTTTGCAGCAACTTAGTTATTTGTTGAAGTTTATCCAATAAGTGACACGACTTGTTACAACAACTATGTTGGTTGTTTGAGTTTTTTCAACAAGTGGAGAGACTTGTTGCAGCAACTTGGTAAGTTGTGTTTTATCCAACAAGTGATATGACATGTTCAACATATAAGTAACTTGTTGCAACATATTCTACTTGATTCACCCATTTTTAGTGATCAACAAAGGGTTCTATTATTTAGTGATAAACAATTGAAATCGATAATACTTAATCAATATGATAGTATTTTGAGTCAGGACTGATGATCAACTACATGACTATGCACTAAAATGATTGATCATAAGAGTGATTTGATGTGAAATACTTGATTCACCCATATTTAGTGATAAACAATTGAAATATGTGATATTTAATGATAAATAATTGAAATCAATGATACTTAATCAATATAATTGTGTTTTGAGTCAGGACGGATGATCAACTACATAACTATGCGCTAAAACAATTGATTATAAAAATGATTTGATGTGAAATAATTTACTCACCCTTGTTTAGTAATAAACAATTGAAATTAATGATATTTAATCAATATTATGGTATTTTAAGTCATGACAGATGATCAACTACATGATTATGAACTAAAATAATTGATCATAAGAGTGATCTGATGTGAAATACTTGATTCACCCTTATTTAGTGATAAACAATTGAAATCAATGATATTTAGAGATAAACAATTGAAAGCAATGATACTTAATCAATATGATTGTATTTTGAGTCAAGATGGATGGTCAACTACATGATTATACACTAAAATAATTGATCATAAGAGTGATTTAATGTGAATATTTGATTCACCCATATTTAGTAATAAATAATTAAAATCAATGGTATTTAGTGATCAATTAAGTCACAATGCAAGTACATTGTTACAACATCTGCTTTATTTGTTGCAACAGATTTGTAACATGTTATGACATCTTCAACAGTTGCTTGATTTTTTTGTAACAGATGAATTATATATTCCAACATATTATGCATATGTTGCAACGTATTATGGAGTTGTTGCAACATATTACACATTTGTTGCAATAATTTATATAGTTGTTTGAGTTTCACCAACAAATTAGGTATCTGTTGCAACATATTTGCAATTTGTTTGAAACTGCTGAATATTATGTGAAAATCTAACGACATATTAAAAAATCTATTGCAACAAATTTACACATCTGTTGCAACATAAGTAGCAGCTATTTGTTTTTTACCAATAAATTATGTATCTATTGTAACAGAATTGTGACTTATTTGAAACTACATAAATAACTTAACTACTTGCATAATTTCATAATTCATCAAACAAAATAAAGTAGAAAGCTAAAAGAAATTGTTCAACATGCCACCTTAGGGCTCTAAAAACCACAAATTTAAAATACAAATGAAATAAATTGTTCATCAGGACACCTTAGGTCTCCAAAAAACACAAAATAAATAAATTATTTATTAGCCCGCCTTAGGGATCGAACACCTTTACCTTCACACCACAAGTCCATCTCCATTGCATTTTCCCCATAGAGTTATCGCTGATTAGAGTGTCGTGTTTTGTCACTCAAGTGCCGATAACCAACGTCTCTATAAAAGCAAGTGAGTATGAACCTCATGCCTTATTAGTGTCATTGCGGGGGACATTCTTTTTCCTATCGAATTCCTAAGGTTCATTGAGTAACTTTGCAGGCAAGTGTGCGAACATGCCACTCTGGTTCAGCAACTTGGGCTACAATTCTAATACGGGTTCGATGTGACATAAGAAAGCATCATTTGGGTAAACAAGAATGTTGCAATCATAAACATTTATCACTCTCTCCTCAATCTTGAACGCGAGAGTGATAAAATAGTTAACATTAAGATTCATCACAATTAAAATCATTTTGCACCAACCCACTGGCAACCACCCGGGTAGGGTCTAATACATTTACAATAATCGATCACATCATCATTCTACAAAAATTCAACAAGTCTAACAATCAAAGGCACAACACTCAGAAATGTACTCTCATTTGTCAATGTTGTGTACCTCTGGAGAAAGTTATTGTAGAAGTTGAGGTCCAAGATTATATCAGTGGCATCATAGTGCTTAGGGATATTGGTTTGCCTTACACACATTAAAAGCAAAACTTCATCTACATATTGTAGTAAAACAGTCAGTTATTTGTTGTAACAACTAAGTAACTTGTTGCAACAACCAAATAACTTGTTGGAACAACTAGTTAACTTGTTGCAACAAGTTCAACAAAATAAAGGACTTGTTGAAACAACTAGTTAACTTGCTGCAACAAATTCAACAAAATAAAGGACTTATTGCAATAGTTAGTTAACTTGATGTAACAAGTTCAACAAAATAAAGGACTTGTTGCAACAACATACTGAATTAGATAGATATATACAAGTGTTGAAACTTACCCAATGCTCCCACCATATATTCATGCTTGTCATAACCTTGAAGTCTTTGGTCCCAAATTCATGCGTTGAGTACTTTTTTCCTAACAATCTTTTTGGCTTTGAGCAGTGTTTCAAGCTTTTTCATTATTTGGACATTTATAGGCTTGAAAATAACTACCTTTTTAGCACTATTGGCCCAACTTCAGCAATAGGAGTAACAATTGACTTATGTGGAGTAGCTGATTTCCTTGCTCTACAATCATCAAGTACCTTGGAAATTGTTTAGGCCCTCTTGCGAATATGAGTATAGGGTGAGGTAAGCTTCTTGGATGGATTGACACCCCTCTTGGATATAACTTTTTGAAGGATAAAGTTTGTGTCCTTTTGAGCTTGTGTCAAGTCTTCAACCTTCTTAATCAAATCATCCATTTTCTGCTTGCAAATATTGCATTCACAAGCACAAAATGGCACATTGGAGGTATCGACACCAACTGAAGAATATATACCCAACCTATATGGGATATTCGTCGTCTTCCCACTACCACCAAAGAGAGTATATCCACCAACTTTATCATCATCATCTCTTCTTTTATCAACAAGACCTGCCATAGCTTGATTTGCAACATCAATAGCAATATCAAGATCAATACCATCACCTTCACCATCACCAACATCGACATCACCACCATCAACAACAACAGCCCTTGATTCCCTTGTGATAGTAATGGCTCCAATCAATATTTTTTAAATTTGATCAATCAATTCATCCGACACAGATTCCACGGGCCTTAAAGTAACAACATGTGACATGTTCAACTCATGTATTGTTGGGACAAGCCATGGGTAAAGAACCTACAACAAACAAATAGATATATTCAAATGGTGCTAACAATTTACAAGTTGTTATAATAGATTCACAAGTTAACAATTTAACAAATAACTTGATATGTTACATCATGTGTCAAACTTGTTCAATATTTTCGAACAGATTCTAAGATTTTTGCAGCAGATAAATGTATTTGTTGCAACGAGTAATTACTTGTTATAAAACTATTCATGGATATTTACCAACAGATTCTGACTTACTGCTTCCTTAGGGGGGTTAAAAGGATCAAAATTCATTTTGTTGTTGTTTCTGGCAGTCAACCATCTGAGGATCCTTGGAAAAGAAACTTCTTTCGAGTAGTCCTTGACTTGATTCCGGAGGTGAGGAATGACTTCAAATTCCCAAGCCTAGAAAAAATGATGCCACCAAAAATCATAATAATCAATGAAGTAAAAAAATTAAAAAGATAAAATATTGAAGAAAGAAAGTTTACCATGAAATCCCACAGGAAGACATATAGGTTGACCGTCTTCACATTTGGGTTGAAATCTCTCAATAAATATTCAACAGTCAACTGAAAACTATGATGGCCCTATGGATAGTTATTAAATGCCTTATGATCCTCTGAGAATTTAATTAAACCAAGTGATATATTATTTTTTACATCTTTTTCTCAAAGAATAGAATGCACAAACCAAACTAAGCACAGTGACTCCTTGTGCTTTCTTGACATAGTTTTTTACTTCAAGTCTTCCAGCAAGTTCTCTGCCTTGTAGCTCTTTCACACAACATTCACTAAATTCAAATCATCATCAATCTTAGCTTTGCCTTTCTTTGTTGTCTTGGATGGCTTGGGTGTCTGGGCTCTCTTTTTTAATGTAATTATAGAAATAAGCTGAGAAGGAGTATGTCATCTCAGTCCGATCACTATGGCAATCTCCTTGATGCCAAAACAAACTGGCATGCCGCAGAATTTTATCCATATCTCATCAGTTTTGTTGCGAATAATCCTGCGTTTGAAAAGACCATACACAATGATCATTTGAAACCGTGCATTGTTGTCCTCAGCCAAATCTAGATACATTCCAAAATATGTGGCCCTGAAGAAAGTCTCCAAGTCCTCATCTTTAAGTGTCTTCCTAAAGTTATCAAAGGGTTTGCCCATAGCTGATTTTACAACAACATCACCATTCAAATCACCTTGTTCATCCAATGGTATCCGTACCTAGAACTTCTCAATACTGAAATTTTTGACGACTTCATCGTTGGAATGTCTGTTAATATCAGTCTCAATAGAAGTCTCAATAATATAGGACTTGGAATTCTCATCATGTACATTTTTTTTCTAATTTAAGCCCCGGTGGTCGACCTTTCAAAAGAAGCAGTTCTATCCTCTTCATTTTATTCTTCATCTCCTTCGTTGTCATCTTTATTTTCATCATTTTCTTCTTCCTCTTCTTCTTCTTCTTCCTCTTCCTCCTCCTCCTCCTCCTCCTCCTCCTCCTCCTCCTCCTCCTCTTCTTCTTCTTCTTCTTCTTCTACTACTTTATCTTCTTCATCTACTAGATCTTCTTCTCTTTCTTATATTTGTTCATGGCCATAGACTTCTGCTTGAGAGGTTTTTTATTCAACAAGTTTTTGAGAAATAATATTTGCATGTTCATCAAGATCTTGTAATGATGTTTGCCCCTTGGGTCTTTTACTAACTGTAGATGTTTCATATGATTTCTCTTCTTTTTTTTGGAGACATTTTATCTGCACACATGAGATGAACAAAAATAAGTTCAATTGATTTGTGCATCATTCAAAGTAAATAAGTAATGAATTTTTACAACAGCTGAAGCATATGTTGCAACAAATGTGTAATCTTTTGCAACAATTCCCTCATATGTTCCAATATTTTTCTCAGTTGTTGCAACATATTCACTATCTGTTGGAAAAAACTAAAATAGTTGCTGAGAAAGCTGCATCAACTGTTATGATATTTTTCAACAGATTGTGAATCTGTTGCAACAACGGAGGAAGATGTTTCAACATCTTAGGGAGTTGTTGCAACAGATTAGCAATCTGTTGGAAAATATCAGAACAGTTGTTGCAGCTTTCTCAGCAAGTGTTTTGATTTTTTCCAACAAATAATGAATCTGTTGCAACAACATATTTGCTTGTTGTAACAACTGTTTGTTTTTATCCAACAGATGATAAATCTATTGCAACAGATTACTCAGTTGTTGGATAAAAACAAAACAAAGATAATGTCCTTTTTTCTAAACCTTACAAGGAAAATAACAACAACAAAAATATCTATTTCACTATCAGCATTATCAGTGTACATTTATAAGACCACAACCATAAAAAATGAATAAAATACACAACATTGAAGAGAAACACATGTTCTTCCTCTTCTTCTTTAACTAAAATCATCATTTTCATACTTTAATTTCAAAACTCTAACTTTTGAACCAACAAAAGCATATATTTCACTACAAACACACAATCATCACAAGTTAAATAAAATACACAAAATAATAATTTTTTAAGCATGCAACCTCAACAAATGTGCACTTGTCAAACAAGTGATGAAGTTACTGCAACAGCTTACTCAATTGTTGAAAAAATCAACAAAATTGAAAGCCCTTTTTTCGAAACCCTAAGGAGAACAAGAACAAAAACAGCACCAAAAATCATAATTTTACAACCACATATGCTATTTATAAACACACAAACTCCAACAAGTGAAACAAATACCCCAAATAAGGGTTTCTCAAGCATGGAACAATAAAATAAACAACATTGAAGACAAACCCATGTTCTTCTTCTCTAACCAAAATCATCATTTTCACACTTTAATTTCAAAATCCTAACTTTTTCCCTTCATTCACTGATGAACAATAGTGAAAGAGAATGGAGAAAATTGTTACCTAAGAAGTTGCAGACAACGACGAGGAGAGACAACGACGAGGAGAGACAACGACGACGACAACAAAAATTGCAACAACAATGGCAAGAGAAGAATAGAGAATAGAAGAGGAGCAGTTGGGGTCGGTTTGTATGAACTGATGAGAGGAGAGAGAGGAGATTTGAAATAGTGGGGTCGTGGGGGTGGGTTTAATATGGGGTGTTTTTGTATTTTGTAAAAAATTAACAAGTTTTAAAAATTACACTTTAAATCCCAATTAACTTAATCAGATTTTTAAGTGGCCTTTGAACTTGGCTGATCAAAGTTATCACATTTTCTAATTAGTAGACTTAAAAGGTACCCTTAGTTCATTTTTCTTGAGTTACTCACTCATTAACTGAACACTAATTTCGGTTGACAAAGTTAATTTAGTAAGCAAATCAAATTACAATGCATCTATCATCTAAAATGTTTCTTTAAAGAACACAATCTGGTTTCTGCTTATGTTGTTACATTCTAAGGTTAAAAATCATAAAAACTCAAAATTTATACGTTGGTATATGGATCGGAGAGCCCCAATCCAGAAAGAAGCCTGCAAATGGTTATATATTGAAGTGTGTCTGAAAGAATAGGCTTTTGTCAATTTTATAGGGTCATTTGCATTTTTTTGGTTATTTTGTGCTGGTCTTTAATTTTTACCCCTCAAATGAATTGATCTTTAATTTTTGCCTTCAAAATTAAAATTATGTTTATATGTGCATAAGTTACGTATCATAATATTTACGAATTATGTTAATGCTCTTAAAGAACTTATGCCCCTATAGGCATAAGTTCGATTTTGAAGGAGATGAATTAAAGACCAGTACATTTGAAGAACATAAATTAAAGACCAGTCCATTCGAAGGGAAAACCGTGCAATTACTTCATTTTATAGTAAGTGGTTTTAAAGGACTATGTTAAACCATTCAATTTCAAAATTAGATATTTTTCTGAAATGAGATAAAGTACAGCTTATGTCATTTAAATTTATGAATATTTAAGCACAATTTAGTTTATTGTACTAACTAAATATACCTTCTTGTTCTTGGAGAATTCAACAGATGGTGCCTTTTTCACAACCACGTTGAATATGATATAGTACTAATCAAATGTCACCATCTGTTGATGCAGTCATACTATGGTTTTAGCTACACATCTTAACAAAATGACACAAAAAAGTAAGTACGCATTATAAATAGTATCAATAGACAATTATATTCTGAACGCAATACATAGACTTCCCAGTATAGTTTATGAACTAGTATTACTTTTGGTCGCATTGCTCGTGTCAACTTTAGTTTTTCTGTTTAGTGCCTTTGTAGAAATGAGACTAAATCTTCATACTAGTGTTGGTAAAATATATTAAATCTAACTACTTGCTTATGGGGGTGGATGGGACTAGAAAGAGAAAGATATGGAATTATGAAGAGTAGCCCAATGGATCCCCACCAATCCAGCAAAGAGTGGCCCAATAAGGCCCAACAAAAAAAATCTGTTTTTGTAAATGAAAGGAGAACGATAAAGTGTAGAATGCAGACTACTAAACCCCCCTTCTTAGTCTATAATCCAGATCAATTATAATATTATAATATCATAATGTCATAGATAAAACACTTTGAAAAATTATAATTAGAACTATATTAGTCTTTAAATCTGCACCTTGATAAGAATTTTAGAAGATAGTCTGTTGAGAACTCCTAGGCACCTAGGCTAATTATCCCGCAATTTCGGTGGAAGGAGAAGGGAAGCAGGGCCAAGGGTGGGTTAAAATCTCTGGTGATCTGAAATTCTGATTAAGAGGTATGATTTTTAGACTATGTATTTTTAATTATGATTTTGATAAGTGTTAAACTCTGTAATTATGATGTTCATATTGGTTAAAGATTATAGACTTTTATTTAAAAATGAATTTTGAGTTGATACTACCCGTTTTCTTACTACATGCTTATTATTTGATAAACTTAGATAAAACTTTATTAACATATCATCTATATTCTTACCCTCTTCAGGGTTACTAGATGATGAAAAGATCCGTCCAGAAATTGGTATCAGAGCGAGTAAAGAGGCTAGAGCATCTCACTTGGGATCTGACCCGAATCGAGGCTCTCCGTATAGCACATCCTTCGTGCACCAGGCATCAACCTCGGTTGCCAAGGATCGCAAACTGATAAGTACCAGTCGTTGGGTCTTCAAGGTACGCCCATTTAGGCTCTTGAGACTGAGACGATCCATTCCGCGGTGTAAATTCCTCCTTTTTTCTGGCTTATCATTTCCTTTGTGCTAATATATTTTTTCACCTTTCCTTTGTGAAAAATTCAAAAAAGTAAAAAATAAAAATAAAATTAGATCATGGTGTCGGTCCTAAACACCTGCATTTGTGGAAATTATAGCGCAATATTGATGCACCTCAAGTTTAACCAAAAAAGAACGAAAGTAAGGTCAAACTATAAACTTGGTAAATTTCTACTACTTTAGTGTATGTAAAACTGGTCTTTTCAAGTAAACATTACATTTGCTTATATGCATCCGAAAGATTTTTTCCTGAAAGTGCAGAAATCGAGACCCGTAAAACTTGTTCTAAAATTTGGCTTGATTTGGTATATATCCCACCCATTAAAGTTTTAGCATTTTCTTGCTTCATATATATGAAAAGAATGTCATTTTCTCACCCTTTTCAAGGGGAAGGCCATGTAAATTTGACCAAATACTAAGATAGCACGTAAATATTTCCAAACTTTATAATATATTTCTTGTAAATTTAAAATCTGATTTTAATTCGAATGATAGAATGAACAAGGTATTTTTGCTTAGAAAAGTATCTATGTCTGATGATGTGCACAAAAGCTCCCGAATAATATACATCATTTAGAGTAAGATCGTTCAAATTGGAATTATACTATAATTAGACCAACCAATGGAATCAATTGCAAAGAAAAATGAAAAAAGAAGATTAGAAGGAACATTTTGGTCAATCGGAAATCTGTGACTAAAAAAGGGGCAGTTTGGTGCACTAAGCTTCCGCTATGCGCGGGTCCAGAAAAGAACGAAACCACAAGGGTCCATTTTACGTAGTCTTATCTCGCATTTCTTCAAAAGGCTATTTTCACGACTTGAACTCATTACCTTCTGGTCATATAATAACTGTTGGTTAAATACTTAAATAGCATTCACGGATAAAGCCTCATGATTGAGCAAAGGAAATGAAAGGAAAGTGGGGGGCCTGGACCACATTTACGTGTCTTGTTCGGTACTCTGACAAACGCTCCAAGTAATTTATGACCCACCCGTACTTCCCAATTACCCAGTTCACGGCCCGTTTACTTTGGATTGGTAGACAAGTGGTCTTTAATTTTGGCCTATCAAATTAGAAATTTATAATATTTGTTTTTGGCTGAAATTTTTTTGTATGCTGGGTTCCAACCCTAGCTCAGTCAGTTTTTTTTAAAAAAATCGCAAGACGGGATTTTCCTTATGCCTGAATACAAACTCTTAGAGTTTGCAGACAAAATCTGTCTCACATTCTTTTTAGATTTTTTACTGAGCGGAAATTTGAATCCGAAATCTCAAGATATTTTCAATCACTTTTTAAAGCAATTAATGACTAGTGCCTTTAAGGGAAATCCGCCCAAAAAAAATGTAAAGGTTTGACCGATAAAATTTCAAGAATATACCATAAAGTTTTGGCAAAATATCTCTTGAATCATAATACCTATTCATTCATTTCTTTTTTATTATTCTTCTCCTTCATTACTTTTTACTTTTTGAAATCCCAAAGTCTTTAAATACAATTAAGCAACTTTTCTCCTTTCCTTATAAATATGTAATATCTTAACTAATGAATATGAAGTTAAACTAAAATCATTACAAATTATTTTATCTAGAAATGTTAACAAATATGGTAGGACGGTGTTCCTGTCTATTAATAAAATTTTGGTTTACACGACTTATTGCGCCAAATACTTATCAAATTTTTACATGTATCGTAGAAAATATTTATTTAATAGAGCATATTCTAAAAAAATAGTGGAGGTGACACATGTAATGATTGCTCAGCTGGTTGAGCACGGGGCTTCTATAATGGAGGTCTTAGGTTTGAAACTCTTTGCCTACGACGGCATGAGATTGCTTTCTTGATCGAGCTCATCATACGGGGCTTACCTAGTGTGGGTTATCTCTTATGTGTCGTTTTCAAGCTATTATACAAGAGCGAAATTTACCTTGTATGCATGATGATGATAGTTGTATAATAGCCACTATCAGTGGCAATGGTGTGCAATGATGGCCAGAAGCAATGGTCGCATAATTATAGCCATGTAGTGGTGGCTCAACGGTGAAGGTGTTTGATTTATAAAGGTGGATGGTATTGGAGGTGGTAGGAATCATAGCCATATGTTATTTTAAGTGGTATCGAAGGTGGTAGAAATTGATGGTGGTGGTTAGAGATATAAAGACTTGGTGGTAATTAACAACATTGATTGTGCTATGGAGCTTGGTGGTAGTAGCTAGTGGTGGAGATAGTTGATGGTTGAAGTTGCGAAAACTACCTACTAGGAAGAGGATTAAATTGAATTCCTTTTGTTAGAAAATTATATCGCATAACTTGAAGAAAAATGACTTTTTGTATATTTATATACACATTGTTAAATTGCTATGACAAGTGATAGACACCGCATTATAGCATTTTTGGATCCCCTTACTATAATTTATGATCTTATCGCTGGATGAAAGTAGCTGATCAGCGATAGAGATAGTTAGTGATAGTGATTGTTGAGTTGATAGTGAATTGAAATTTGAATAATTTGATTTAAAATATCCATTAAGTGAAGATAAACACGACTTAAATCTCTTAATACAATGAAAAAAAATTCTTAAACTTTGGAAGTATTTGACCTGAAATTTAACAAAATCAAATTTAGTGAGAGTGAACTTGACCCAACTTATCATTCCAGTTTGTGACATCTAAAATTCCACTATTTCATTAAGATTAAATTTACTTTTGAAAAAGTCTAAATTAAAGGCGAATTTGCGTAAAGAATACTTTAACCTGAAAATAATATACTTCTAAAATCCCTTTTTTGGATTTTCTACCCAATATCTCATACTATCATTAAAATCCGACTAAATTCAAACACACTGGAGGGTTCATTTTCGAGGGTGATGCTCCCAATAAAATTTTGTAACATAACTATATGTTAATTATCATATATTTTACTATGCCCGTCTCAACTTATGTGATATAGTTTGACTCGACACGAAGTTTAAGAAATAAATGAAGACTTTTGAATCTTGTGGTCTAAAATAAATCAAAAATATTTGTGTGGTTATAGATCATCTCGTTAAGCGTAAAATGTAAATGTTAAAGTTAAATTGTTGCAAAATAAGAAAATATATCATTCTTTTTGAATGGACTAAAAAAGAAAATGTATCACATAAATTGAGTCACATGAAGTACTTCATAAATACTATGATATACTATATATTTACTTATTACCATTCAAGTTTCTAAAACGAATTTGAATTTACTAAATTTGTCAAAACAAAGATGCAAAATCATGAATCTAACTTTTATCAAATAGACATTAAATAAAAGCCTTTTTAGGAGGGGGGTGATGAGTCGAGGGTAGGTGGGGTTGTCTCCAAAGAGGGTGTCTCACACTTTACTCTCATTTTCATTAAGATCACCAAATTAAAAGACACTCTGGTGCACTAAGTTCCGCTATGCGCGAGGTTCAGAAAAGAACCGGACCACAATGATCTATTGTACAAGATTCCCAAACTAATAAACTAAATTAAAACTAATCCACCTTTAAATGTTAATCTATTTTCTCTCTATATTTGTCCCCTTATTCACTCACATTTGTCTCTATTCATAAAAATTTAGAACCGGTTTGGATTAACTTATTTTAAGTAATTTTAAGTTAAAATAATTTTAAGCACTTATATAATGTTTGAATAAATTTTAAAATGTTTTTAAATTAAAGTAATAAAAATTAATTAAAAGTCATAAGTTATAATTTATAACTTAAATTTTTTAAATTATAAGTCAAAAGTCATAAACTCATCCGGACATGACTCGTTAGGTACAATTGGATAAATAGTAGGTGTAATTAAAATAATATTTTTCCCAATTATTCTTTTCTTAAAGAAAAAAACAAAACACTATGGAAGAAGAGCAAGAACACTCACTTCTTCCTCCTCATCTTCTTCTTTTACTACTGCTCTTCTAACGACGTCGTTTTAACATATCATTGCCCTATGCATTCTTCAATGTAGCTCGTGATCCACTAAAGCTTCACGTTTCTGGTTGATCCTTTTCAGCCTTTTTTTTTTCTTCACTTTTTCCCTTCTTTTTTTCAACTTAAATTCAAGTGAATCTGTTTAATATTTTTTTAACTACGACCTATTTCTTCCTAATGCCGGGAAATGTGAGTTGTGGGTACTTCAAAATTGCATATTTGTAGCCCTAATTTATGCTATTTTTAGAGCTACCCATTTTGAATCTGCTTTTATTTTTATTTTCTATTTTTGAGTGTTTAATTTGGTTTGTAATGTTTGTGTACTATTAATAACTGCAACATGTGAGTTGTTTTGGGGGTATTCTTGTTTTTCTCAGTCTCTGATCTTGTTTGTAGTATTTCATATTTGTTTTTTATTTTTAAATTTCAAATGCATTGGAAATAATTGAATGTTGATGTGTAACTTGCAAGGGTTTTGGTACTTATTTGGTTTTCTTGAATGTGCAACTGTGAGGGTTTTGGTATGTATATGGTGTTCTTGAATGTTTAACTGCTAATATTTTGTATATTGTACTAAATACCAACTATGGTTTGGGCATTTGATTTGTTTCTTGAGATGGTAGTCTTGATTGGTTAGTAAATTTTGTCCTTGTGCCGAGGGTCTACCGGAAACCTCTCTACCTCCCAAGGAGGGTAAGGTCTGCGTACACCCTACTCTTTCAGACCCCACTTTGTGTGATTTCACTAGGCCCGTTGTTGTATATTTCAAGAAAAAATGCACCTCATTTCGTCAGTTTTGAGTGTATGATGTATGACTTTAATATTGACAATATTGTCTAAACACTAATTGGGGTTTGCATATTTTCTGGTTTCTTGAGATGTTTATTCAAATTATTGGGAGGGAAATCTTGATGGTCTTCGGTTCTTGCCTTCTTGGTTTGCATTTTTATTTTTCTCCCCTTTAAATTTTAAGAAAATGCATCTTACTGCATTAGTTTTTATAAATTATCACAGTATCATGGAAAAAGTGGGTTGTATTTTCTTATTTCGACAAAAAAGCACTTATTGCATTTGTTTTGCTTAAATTAGTGCAATGTTATAGAAAATTGCAGTTGTATCATGACACTAAAACCTTATTATGAAGATTTTCAGCAATTTGACATGATTTCTAAGTTCTGGCAATCAAACTGTAATTCCTCAAAATCTCTTTTCTGAATGTTTTGCATATGGGATAATATGTACCCATATCTGAAGTAATAGCTTTTTTGGCAAATGTAGGACAAATATAATTATTTTGAATCTCTCTTATTCTTTGTTTTGCTTCGGTTTTGTCTAAATTAGTAGCCTTTTATTAGTTTGTTAATGTATCTATTTGTTTTTTGCTTAGGCAAGGGGATTGGTGCAAGTTGAAGTTTGAACTTTGAAGGGAAAGATCAGTTACGGGTCCAATGGAGCAGTATGAAATATTGGAGCAAATTGGCAAAGGGGCTTTTGGCTCTGCAGTTCTTGTGAAGCATAAGCTTGAAAAGAAGAAGTAAGAACTAGAAAATGTAGTTATTTATATAAGCCACATATATATAGTTACTATTACAATTCTACTATGTGAAGTGTATAAAATTTTCAATCCTGCAAGCAATTGATACTTATCAAAAGATGTATGTGAAATAGGAATTAATTTTTTCTTTCATATTCCTTCTTATTTCAAGGTATGTATTGAAAAAAATTCGTCTCGCTCGGCAAACAGACAGGACTCGTCGAAATGCACACCAAGAGGTTTGTTCTTCCGCTTAAACCTGTGATCTTCTCACCTCCCAGCTTTCTTTATGGTAGGAAACATCGAGAAACTTTGAGTTTCTACCATATTCTAGAATTTTTACATATCTGCCTTGAAAGAGGTTCAGAAATGATATATTTGTTCTATTGTGGTATTCCAACCTTTCAGTAACGAGAAAAGGAACACTTTGGGGGTGTGAAGGGAAAATAAGATCTTCTATACAAAGGAAACTGCAACTTATTTTGAAATTTTCAAAGAAGAACATAAATCATTTTTGACACCAAATACTTCTACTGCTACTTGTGTACATCTTCATATGTATTCTAAACCATATAATGCATTGTAGTTGAACTTTCTTAATTGTCCTGTCGTTTAATTTATCCTTTATTTTGTAGATGGCCCTTATTTCGAGTATGCACAATCCATTCATTGTGGAGTACAAAGACTCATGGGTGGAGAAGGTTGCAAACAGTACTTATCTTTCAAGTCATGTTCTTTTCTTTCCTTCCTTTGATACTTTCAACATTTTGATAAAACATTTGATGTATGTGTTTCTTCTTTTGGGTGTATGAGATTAAGCAGTTCCATGTCTCTTATCCTAAATAAAGCATGTAGAAGTATTGGGTAGGTTATAGGTAAATCTGCAAGAGAAATTTGCTTGAAAGTTCTATAAGTAATGAAGCCAATTATTTCATGATAGGCAAACCCCTATACCAATGAAATAACTTTTTAAAGTAATTTTTTGCAGGAACTCAATTTGTTATGTGGCAACAAACTCTGATGTCTTGAAAATGTCAGAGCAACCTAATGTTACCTGTTTAAAAAAAAAAATGTCAGAGCAACCTTAATGGAGTGTGTTCAGGCAAAAGTTGTTTGACTATAATTTGAAATACTATTGGTACACTATGATTTTGGGAAGTACAAGGGAGATGTTTTATGCAATAATGGTGCATGTCAATTTGCTAATAAAAATTAAGGAACAGAAGAGACGAGAACAGAATAATCACAACTGTCAAAGTGCTCATCCACATATTTAATTGCCAGCTCTTTGTCATCTTAGGGGAAGGAATCAGCTACTATATGCGCATACTTTTCTATGCAGCTAGTATCCCCTACTTATCCACCTGATGTGCACGAAGTTTCTTAAATGCATTCAGTAAACAATCTATAGCTTTTTTTAAAAAAAGTCACTCTATAGTTTTCTCTTTTGTTTAATTTTCTTTCCCTTTTACTTTTTTTTCTACCTACCAAGGTAGACGTAAGGTCTACGTAGACTCTACCCTCCCCAGACCCCATGTTGTGGGATTTCACTGGGTATGTTGTTGTTGTTGTCCCTTTTACTTTTTATCTTTCCTATGAATCATTTTACTTTTTAGTGCAATATAATTGGAACAGAACTAGATTTATTCTCCAGAAGACTGTTGTTATACAATTAGTGGTTTAAACCCGCATGGCGTGAGCAGAGTGGCGATACCACTAGAGAAAAGCTGTGTAGACAAGTTTAATTTAAAATCATAAGTACTTTATCAACGTTGGACCTCTTACATGCTATTAATTTCTTCGACAAGTAGAATGAAGTTGCTCCTCAAACAGGTTATACCCTTTATATCATAAGAATTGAGAAACATACAAGTGACCGACATTATTGTAGGACTACTACTAAGATCTCTATCAAGCTCTTCTTTTTCAAATCATTTTGCTCTCTTTTTCTTTGCATCCCTTTGCTAGTTGGCACATTCTTGATTCTCTCAAATGTGTTGTAGCACTACTTGACTGCTCTGGTGTTTATCAAATGGATATACCAAAGCTTAAATGGGGATTTACTTTTTGTGACTTCTCTTGCAGGGTTGCTATGTGTGCATAGTGATAGGTTATTGCGAAGGTGGAGACATGTGAGTGACCTTTTCCTACTTAAACTATGTAGTTTGATTCCATTTGTCTCTAATGACCTTGGAAGTAGCCATAATAGCTGCATGCCTGCTTCATTTCACTGACCTCTATTTTCCTTCAACTTTGCAGGACAGAGGCCATAAAAAAAGCAAAGAATGTCCATTTTCCTGAAGAGGTTAACCTTCTGCTGTTTGCATCTTTTGCTCCAACGTTCAACTGAAGTTTAAAGAGTTATTTAAAAATTGAGCTGTTCATTTGTGTCATTTAATTCTAACCAAGTCATGAATTGTTAACAGAAACTATGCAAGTGGCTTGTTCAACTCTTAATGGCTCTTGACTACTTGCACATGAATCACATCCTTCATCGTGATGTCAAGGTTCGCTGCATTTGCTTTTCACTGGGTGGATTCATAGGCTCATACTTCTTAACTTTGCTGCTCGTTTTAAACTTTGTGTTTGTAACATTTTTTGCAGTGTTCCAATATATTTCTAACAAGAGATCAAGATATTCGTCTAGGTTAGTTTACTCATTTTGCATTTCGAGCTTCTTGAAAGTTCTAAATTCTAATATTTTACTGAAGCACGGCATATTACTGCAGGTGATTTTGGACTTGCCAAGATGTTGACTTCAGATGACCTTGCTTCCTCTGTAAGTAATGTTACTGTAGCTTTTTATCTGAAAGATTTCATGTTTTCCAATATTTGTTTAGCTAAGTTATACTTGCTTAATTTCTCAGATTGTTGGAACCCCCAGTTACATGTGCCCTGAGCTTCTTGCAGACATACCTTATGGATCCAAGTCGGACATATGGTCTCTAGGTAATACAGATATACATCAAGTGACACACATCGGTGCCTGATGCTATGTTTGGTTAACATGCTTAATGGGCACTAATGTGAAGGTGCGCTGACATTTCTTTAATTTTCTCCATCCAGGATGCTGTATATATGAAATGGCTGCGTTTAAGCCTGCATTCAAGGCATTTGTAAGTTCCGAGGACCTTGTTACTGTCTAACCTAATTACTGAAGCGATTGCCTTGTCAGCATTTTGAAATGCAGTCCATGTTTTTCAGAAGTGATTATTCAATTCATTTTTGTGAACATATTAGTAATTTCAGCTAGTATATTTTTCTTTTGTAAATGAAACGAGAACTATAGTTGTTGCAGCTACTCAGATATCTATTGTTGAACCACTAATAATGGTAGTGGAGAATTGCAATGAATTTCAGATTAGATTCGTTGTTCTGCATGATCTAGGTTTTGGTATTATGAGTTCGGAGAGATTTTAAAAGAAGACTCAAGTGTATAGCACTTGATGGAAACTGAGCATGTTTGGATTATAAAAATGGTGATGAACATGAAGTTTCGTGGGGTCTGCTGAGCTTGATTCTTGAAAATAGACGCTGGTTTATTTCTTGGAAGAAAGAAATGTATATAGAAATTGGATATTTACTTGTCCTAATTACATGTGAAATTAACTAAAGATTTATTTTGTTTATGCCAATTGCCATGTTTTAGCTAATGAGCCATGTAGATTTTCCATCTTCCCATTGGAGCTCTACTAAAACTAGAAATAATCAAGTGTTCTTTATGAAGAATTGCACCCGTTTTTTTTCATTGTGCTGCCAGCCTGCCAATGAGTTTCCTCTGTTTCGAGGTTTATAGAAGCTTATAGGTTATTACTATTCTGCATTGTTTAACTGGTAAAGTTGATGCCATGTGACCAGGAGGTCATAAGGCTGCGTACAACAGACCCTTGTGGTCCGGCCCTTCCCCGGACCCCGCACATAGCGGGAGCTTAGTACACCAGGCTGCCCTTTGCCCTTTTTACTATTCTGTATTGTTTTAAATGAGTACATCTAGGTGATCATGGCTCTTGTCTTCCTTATTATACTTCAGTCAATAGATGCTTGATTTATGTATCTACTTATGATGTAGTTATTGGGTATTGTTACTTCGACTTTGAGTGCTTTGAGAAACTAATCCTTGTTGCATAATGTATCCATATGTTTTTAAGGCTTTTGCATTTTAGTATTCACTTTCCTATATCTGGTGGATATTTTTGGGCATTGAAACTTATGTCATCTTATGCATCTTGACATAGGATATGCAAGCACTCATCAACAAAATAAACAAGTCTATTGTGGCACCACTTCCGACAAAATACTCTGGTCCATTGTAAGTCATTCATTTGATTAATAGTTCTTTTGTCATGGAACCATGTATATGTTTTTATTTAGGACTGCGATTTCTAAAGGTGGACTTCTAGACCTGTTGAAGGAAGCCCCTCTTTCGATTTTTTCAAATGATTTGTTCTTTTGGAGAACTATCTTAAAATATACAGGTCTATTTTAAACTTATAAACAGTCAATCAACAGATGGGAATAAAATTGTAGCAACTTAACTGGTCGTGTGCACCTTTGGTTTTACTTTAGTGAGGTTCAGTATCTAAGCATGCCTTATTTGAAAGAAAGGCCAACATAAGGATTTTAAAGTTAAATTACACTAACCCTCTCTTAAGGGCTTTTTAATTCCCTCTACGTCCATCGTGCTTCCAGTCTAATGCACAATATGATAGGCCTCCCTGTATTAACTTGAATGAACGGAATTAATTTTGTTTTTGTCATCAAATTCCCAAGAACCAAAATAGATTTCTGTAAAATAAATTTTGAGATGTAAAAGGAGAACAAATTAGCATCTTCAAAAGAAAAGCCAATGAAAAATCAGCAATCATTTTAACTGCATCTTTCCTCCCGGGACCTTTCTAATTTCCTGGTGGACATATTTCTACTTGATGCTATCTAAAGGCAAAATGTGATGAAAGGAGATGGTGCATTAGTTTGGAGGTCAGGAAGTAGGTCTTCATTTTTATGATGAACAACTCAAGGTTGTTTTTGGAATCATTATGGCGGCATGAAGAGTCTATTCTTCACTTCTTAAAGCTTCTATTTGCAGTGAACTACTTTTGTTAGTAACGGAACACCGAGATTCAAAAATTGAGAGGGGATGTTTATGTGCCTCAGTAACTATGTATTGAACTCATTTTTGACTTTATCTATGAAACTCAACCCCTGAACGAGAATCTTTTATTTAAGTCGCTTATTCACTAATCTTATTTGCCTTCCAGCCGAGGTCTTGTCAAAAGCATGCTGCGGAAAAACCCAGAGCTGAGGCCAAGTGTATGACTTCCTCTTCATCTGTATTTGTATAGATTCATTTACATCTTAAGCCATTATGCTATTGCCTTAGTATCTCCTATGAGGTTCATTAAGAAACTTAAACTGGTGGTTTAAGTGCATATTATGTAATCTGCATAAATGGATTATGTTTTTAGATAGAAATCTGCATATGATGGGAGTTATTTGTAGATAAACAAACAGAAGCTTATAAATGCTGTAGCACGGTCTCAACATCTTTACCCAAAATCAAATATGTAAATATGAGGTTACTGTTTGTTACATTACTTTCTTGAGTCTCCTGCCTTCCATGGCTGTGCTTTACACCATAATCTAAGACACTTCCTGTTGACTTATGGTTTGTCCAATAGTAGAAACATTCAATTCTTTATCTTTTGCTCTTTTTTATTTTTAATATTTTTAGCTGGTAAGACAAAATCATTAAGTGGGACACACATTTTTTAATCGTTCTTCCATAGCCGCTTGCATGTATTAAGTTTGGAAGAAGTAACTTATTGGGCACCTATCTTTTCACCTTTATTTGAAGAGAAAGGCAGGTAGACACTATCTTCTGGTAATGTAAAAAATCTTAACAAGTACGAAATTGACGAGTCATCATTTGGATGGAAGGTGAAGGATTTAACAAGGAAACTTTGACCAGAATTCTGCTATCAATACTAAATCTGAAATTACTCCAAAATCCTCAAAACTTCTCTTTGTAGTTACTGATTTGTAGCATTTGGCAACAAATAATTTTATCCCAAAGCATCATAGTATATTAGAATTAAATATCACTAAGCATACCACAACGAGGGGCGGCTCAATGATGTTGGTGGCCTAAAGCCAAATATATTAGAAGGGCGTTAAACTTATTTTGTAAAATTTATATAATTTATGAGACACAAAAGAACCGCCATAATTTTGGTATAATGGTAAGAGCACATACATCATAGTTCTGAATTCTATAGTAAAGCATGGTCATTAAGTGTAGAAAGGTAGAAAAACAGGCCTGTTATCCACCGAGTTTCTAACTTTGTGTCACTTGCTTTCGGTGATTTCTCGATTGAAAAATATGACACATAAATGTACTTGATTTCTTTTGCATGAATCAAACATGACAAAATTAAGTAGCTAATTTAGAAAAGTCGAGTTGAAATTCGAAAGTGAAATCATCAAAATGTGAAAGAATAATGAGTATATAATGAAAATTTAGAATCAACGAGGAATATAATAAAAAAAATTACCGTTATTTACTCACTCATATGTACAATCTCAATGAAACTAAAACAAAAATTTTAAAATTTAATTATTAATATATAATTACATAAATTATGTGTTATATAATAATATAATACTTAGTATTTTAGTAATTTTGGGGCCTTAAGCAAAGGCTTCATTTGCCTTACCCTTAAGCCGGCTCTGACCACAACCACAATCTCCCTTCTAGTTTCCTGTATTGTCTTTTATATATTCATGTGACTCTGCTGGTTCAGTAACAACTGCCTGTCATGTAGTTAAAATGGTTCTCGATATCTGTCTTTTAATCATGTCCAAGTGTGACTTTCTGTCAGCAACACTCTCTAGCCTGCGTTGCCGGTTATTTTAACGCAACAAATTACCTATCTGGAATGATTGACATGCATAGGCGGAGAAGAAGTCCTCTCTTCAATATGCAACAAGCCAAATGTTTAAATGTTCCACAAATAGTGATCTTGCCTTTCATAATTGATGATTTATCTTTGAGTGTTGGCTTAGAAGGAGCTTCTGTTATGAAGTACAGGAGCATTTTTTTTATTTTAAGAGTGATATTAACAAAAATGAAAGGATTAGCATGTTAACGCATATCAACAGTATGTCTTTATCTGTTTATCATTGTCTTTACGTTAATAAATTTCTACTTAAATTACCTTCGAAGCATGAAAATACAGGAAGATTAACTCCTTAAACTACTTTCTCACAGAAGCTATTCAATACTGACCACAAAAGATTGAAATACGTCTCTTTGTCTTCTTTAGAGTACTTCCATTGTTCCGTCAGATAGTTTTCTAGACAGTTGGTTAGTAGCCAGAATTGATCTAATAAACTGATCAGCTCTTAAAATACAAAGTTAAAAGGGAATCTCCTCACACAGACTGAAACTTGGACATATTTTGATTATAATATTCATTATTTCATACTGACGTAACATTCTTTTTTATTGTTATGTTACAGGCAGCAGAACTTCTTAGGAATCCACTGCTTCAGCCACATGTGATTAATACTCATCTCAAACTTAACAGCCCTAGACGCAACAGTTTGCCTGCTTGTTTGCCTGATAATGATGTAAAGAAAACCAGATTTGCAGTTTCTGAAAGCACACCTATCCCAAAGAATAATAGAGAGAAGCGAATGTCATGTGGAAATGATAGGACTCTGAATCCTAGTGTCTCTGATCACGATTATACCTTTTCAAGTCGTAGACATCCAAAAACTCCAAGCAGAGTATCTGAATTGTCTGTTGGAAGCCCTGATAGAGGATCAACTGTCACAAAAAAAATCACTTCAAAAGCTTTGCTTGTGAACAAGAATCCAAAGGTGATCATGCCAAAATCAACTACTCCAAGAAGACAAGTGGAGCTAAGGAACAATGATATGGTAAAATTACAAGTAAAAAGTTATTCATTTTACTTGTTTCTACTCTATAGAAAGGTAATGGAATTTATTCTAGACAAGAACGTCCAAGCGGTTCAGCTGATGTACAACAAAGTGCGCAAACACCAATATATAAAAACTACTAATAGATTCAATAGTTTGTCATTGCAACAGATTTTGAAAATGGTTTCAACTTATATATGAAAAGAAGAAGACGGTATCCTAAAATCGAACCTAATATTGTTATATTCATTTGGATCTTGATTAACCGTTTTGAATGCCCAAACCAGGATATGTTCCGCCAAATTAATTTAGATATTCTATGTTAGCCTATGTTTTTTAGGGTTCGGCTAAAGACTAACACAACCATAAATATGATGAAAGAAAGTATGGAGGTAACTAAAATATGAGGTTAGTAAAATGGTATTTAACTTGGTAAGGAAGTAAAATATGAGGGTAACTAAAACAAGACGTGAAAATCCTTCATTTCAGCATATTTTATATTCTTCCGCTCGTGTATGAAAATTAAACGGTATTAGGACTGTAACTTTAATTATGTATGCACGGTATTTGTTTCATTAGACTTTAGCTTGTTAATTCTGGCGATATCACTTCTCTTACTGGTTGACTTGTCAAAAAAGAATTACATAATATCAAACAACATAGGGTTAAATAGTGTACATTCACCATGTAGCATGTGTCAATCTCATCTCTTCCTTCCCCTTTCCCTACTTCAATCAAAGATAATTGAAGTAAAAATTCTCTAATTTGTGTCTGCAGTAAAACTGCTTCCTTCTCAACTTTTAGATTTAACGGTGGATTATTGACACTTATACTGGATCGCTGCATTATGTTGAACTTTTCAGAGAATAATTATTTACTTTCTGCCTGCTCATTTCTGGCGAGAATGGCAAGATTAGCTTGTTTCCCTGCTGAAAATGTGAACTTCAACTCCTTTAATATTATCTTAGTAGTACAATTGTATTCAAGATTTTGGATTTTTAGTGACTTTGTTCTAGACTAAAAAAATTTATCATCCACCTCGAAAGTAGCTAAATCTGAACTTGTGTCTTTTCTGACATATTTAGTTATGTATGAACTAACCCTTATTAAGGATATCATTCTTGCAATCTTTTACTTCATAAAAGAAAAAAGGAAGATTATTCTTGCAAGGTTAATAGAGCTGTAATGTCATCTTTATTTGTTCCTATAATCAACCAGTGATCAGTCTCAAAAAAATAATCAACTCGTGACTTTAAGAACCATAGAGCTCCCAAGTTTTATTAGAACTTCCTTATTTTTTGATAATTAGATATCCCTTTATCTGGGCACAAGGGGATGCTGACCTTGTGAGTTGTGAGAATATGTTTTATCAAAACAAACTGAGTAGAAATAGCTATAATGGCAACTCCATAGTTTTGTCACGATTGGTTAGAAGTTAGAACTATACCATTCTCATTCTTGAAATTTTTGCTGGTGCTATAACCATTAGTGCTTGCAGTTTATAATTGTGAAGGTTTCTCCAAATCATCTATATAAGTCTTGCTATCCTAATTTGTATGACACTTGCCATTTTGAAATATCTGAACTGTTTCTCACCATTTCAAAATAATTTCAACTTTCAAGAATTTAAATTCATTTTATTATTCAAATTTAAACTTCGATGGGATGCTTTCTAAATCAAACTATTTTTCCAGTAACAATTTAATATTCTTTTCCGCCATTATTATTATTATTATTTTAGTGTCACACGAGGTGGAGGCAATATGAGTTTAGTTTTTCTCTCTAGGTAAATACATCTGTTTCATTAAGCAACCCAATAATTAGATGGATCATTCTAAAAAAAATGTCCATTAAGCAACCAATACAATGTTTCAGATTAAGCATAATGCCACCAAAACTAATATAAAATTCTGGTTGTTGACCTTTTATGGTTTCTCTGAGTTTGTTGTTGAACTTTCATTTTCCCTCTTGGTAATATAAAACGTTTTTGCGAAATATATTAAACAATATCAGAAGTTTTAATTTCTTTGCTAGCATTGCAAAATATCATATGATTTTGTGTTTTACTTCTCACTAAATTACTCATCTAGCATAATTTTGTAGTCCTTTATCTGTTTGGATTCCTAGAGTACGTAAAGTGTTGAAGTGGTAGATAAAATGCTCATCTCTGACTCCATCTTCATTAAGCCCCAGCTGGGCCAAAAGAGAAGAGGAGAGAGAGCGAGAGAACACGAAAAGCAAAAAGAAAAGAACAAAATAACATGTGGTTGCTTTTCTGTCTGTGTTGTGAAAATCATGGATATAAGCTTATGTACTTTAAGCAGTAATACGATAATATGCAATTTTAGCCTGCTTAACCATATTTCCCTTGGTGATGTGTTCCCAACACCTGTCATTTGACTACTCTATGCTTGACAGGCTTCACGAACTCTGGTGAAGAGATCTGTTTCTACAACTCGTAGGGCATCTTTGCCATTGACAAACAAGGCAGAAGTTCAAGAATTACCTCGACGGCCGAGTCTCAGTTTCCTTGACTGCATTAAGTCTCCTGATGTTTCTGTCAATGCCCCTCGAATTGACAAGATGCTTGAGTTTCCATTAGCTTCATATGAAGATCCTTCCCATCCTATACGCCGAACATCATCAAACTCTGCCCAAGGTTCCTGTGGCTCACCACAAGCTGAATATTCAATTATGAAAGACAAATGTACCATACAGATTCCTGACAGTAAATTTGATCGACTGAGTTCAAATGATGCTTGGCAAGGGTTTGAAGGTCCCATGGTGCATGTGGATAGAGAGGATATAACTGATTCTTCTGATCAAAATGCCACTGCTGGTGCATCTAGCCGAACCTCATCTGACACAAGACGCCGCCGTTTTAACATGTCATCTTATAAGCAACGAGCCGAAGCCCTGGAGGGACTACTTGAGTTTAGTGCTAGACTCTTGCAAGAAGACAGATTCGATGAACTTGGTGTCTTATTGAAGCCATTTGGACCTGAAAAAGTTTCTCCGAGGGAAACTGCTATTTGGTTGACCAAGAGCATCAAAGAAAATGGTCCTATACAGGAAGATTAGCTCTAAGAACATTCAATGTGTATAAAGTAGTCTTTGCTGTAATATTTTCTGTAGGTGCCCAGATTTTGCTACGTAGAGGCATTGTCATAAGCTGAAACGGTAATACATAGCTAGGATCTCCTGTTACCCTTGCCCCTTGCATATTTAGCAAATTCATGCGGTACTGAAAGGATAATAGGATGAGAAAACAGGTTCTTTGAATCCACTAGAAATATTATTGCTTCTGGATGGGAAGTCCCACTGTTAGCATCTATTTTCGCCCAATTACAGAGTGCTTGTTATGCTTCTTGTCTCTTTTATTGGTTGATGGACGTTTTCTTTAGCCTCTCGGCTTTCAAGTAAAAAAGTTTGGATGCATTTACTCAACTTGAGAGACCAATTTATAAATAATTTCAACCTCAGTTATCATCAGAAGTTGGGTGTTACCCCAATTTTTGGTGTCAGGCTGCGATTCTCCTTGGCACTTGGATGCTCCAATAACAGAGATATTTTAAGGAAAATGGAGTTTAACTGGACAAGATGGAACCAGTACATGCTCAAAGGAGGCTGATATAAATGATAGAGAGAGCGATAAGTGGCTATAAATATCATCTGCTAGCCACTCTTACCTTGTAGACACTGAGAGATCTTCCAGAGGTCAAATGGTAGACACTATGCTGGCGGAATCAACCTTGATATGCTTGATGGACTTTGCTTGTTTGGAGAGCTCGAGTAACCAGGCTTCATGGCTTTCTGGGACACTCTGTCTCCTGCTGTGGGTAGGTGTTTCTTCCCTGCTAGCGTCAGGTATACCTGTTATCCCATCCATTGACAGCGTGCGCTTGCTTTTTCTTCGAAGCTCCAATTGGATCGTTGTCTCGGTTCACTATGTGATCTCGCCTTTGCTCTTGAGGATTCTGTATTGGACATGTATGTTAGTGCTAAAGTAGCACTAGAAAATATGGAGTTCGGATTTTCTGAGTGCGCGATGAGAAATGGGGTTCTGGAAGATATGGTTGTTGACATATTAGAGCAATGTTCAAAACCTTTTTCTGGCGTCTTGAAGGAGAAATCCTCTATATGCCTGTCATAACTTATAGTGCTTGTATCACTCAGTGTAGAGGGACTTGGACATGTCTGAAGTACTTGATGACTCCTCCTTGACACTGAAAGGCGATGAGATTCAGAGGTGCTCAATCCATTTTCCATTCCCGAAGATTTGTTTTTCATGCTACTTTTATTCTGAACTCTCCCTCTTTCTTGAATGCTAACAATTTTCTTTTCCTGCCATTTAAAGTCTTGTCATTTCCATTATATCGATACACTCAAAATTCTGCATGAGGAGAAGAGGGAACTTACAAAGCTGCAAACTCTGGTAAGCTGAGGATGATACTTTCTGACTCTACCTTGAGTTTGGGGTATGTGCTTCTTCGGTCATCTGAACTCTTTGAACACGAGCCCTTAGTTGAATGGCCATAAGAGAGTGCATGCGTCTGACCATTGCTGCCGTCTGTTTCCTCACTAGGTGACCCCTTACCAGTGCCTGTAATCTAACTAGGCTTCTTAGGGCGCGCAATGCTCTCCTAGCCTGCATAAACATCAATCATGCTTTCAGGCCAACTTTCTCCTTTTAGCATTTAACATTCCTTATTTCAAGCACAATGTCATCCTACATAGTTTAGCTGTGCATGTTCGTTGACCTTAAGGTAAGGATAAGGTAACTTTGGGAAGTACAAAAGTATGAGGATCAAATGAAACCAAACATGGATCGACCTAGGTTTGAAAATAAACAAGAATAGACTCAAAGTGTGAGTTGTTACCAAATAAGAACGGAAAACAGCTTGGATTCTGGTGGCAGCCGCATCCTTAACTCGTCTGGTAATGTATGTCTTTGGTTCTGTAGCTCCTGTTGCTGCTAGGTTTGTTTTGTTGAGTTTATCCTGAATGTCAAACTCCGGCATTGAGCCTTGTGTATTTAGTTTGTGAGTAAAAGTCAAGTCAAAAGACCTAGTACTCTTATGGTTATTTCTCTTCATGCTTGATGATTTCTTGAAACTCCATCTCCTTTTCACTTTTGGAGTTGATGGGCAACTTGCAGTTGGGGTTCCCATACTTTCTATTGATTTCTCTTCTTTCTTTTCCCCCATCATCATCAGAATGTTTCTAATCCATTTGTTTGCCTTCCCCATTTTTTTGTTATACCTTTCAATTTCTTTCACTCAATAGTGTAAAAGAAGTATTTTCACAAGAACTTTCCTTGAATTAATTGGGTGAATGTTATAGAGAACTTGTTCCATTCAATGTGGTTGAGTACACTGATATAATGAGGTCAAGGCCTGCATTGTTTCTTGGCTTTGTTATTTCATTGACTTTTAAAATGAATATTCAAATGGTTTTGGTGGTGCAACTTGTTTTTAGTCATCTTCACAGTATCTGATTTGGCAAAGGCCTGCAAATGAGTTCTCTTGTCTTGCCATTTGCAATCAAGGTGAGATTTGGACAACAGACTTCTTTTTATATATTGGAGGTTTCTCAATTAAAAACACTTGTTTTGTTTTAGTCAAGGCTGCATGCAAACCTCAATAACACCACAATTATAGCCTTTTCTAAAGAAGGAACCTTTCTCATATCAAAAGCATCACATATGATCCATAAAAGAATGATAACTTCAATTTTCTCAAATTAATGTGTCTTAATTAGGCTTGTAATAGTGATTCGAAAAAGTTTACTTGACTTGAACTTGCAAATAAAATGTAAAATATCTAAGGCAGGCACCTAATTTTGTCTTTGAGAGAATTTTCACTATTACACGACAATCAATATTGCTAATCAGAAAGCTGACTGAAGTAAATTGGTATAGGACTAGTCATATCTACGAAGAAAGAAGGGAGAAGGACAGATCAATTAAAGATTCTACTCCTCTCAGAGAGGGGAATTTTCCAATTTTTCATTTTCTTTTAAGGTTTCATCGATGAAAGAACAAATTTTAAAAATAGGTAATGTGGGATAATGTTATACCTTATATCATTATCCCACTTCTATCTAACAAGTTAAAAATAATATAGTTCGGTAGGGAGGAAAACATATTTTCAATTTTCTTATGTTCGTTTGGTAAAAAAATTTAAAAAATATTTTCTTTAACAAAAAAGTTCCTCAAAAGAAAAGGGTAAAAGCTTTCGACCAAGCACTTTTTGTTTTATAAGTTTAAATTCATTTTCTAGAAATAAAAGAAAAAGGTAAAAGCTTTCAACCAAGCACTTAACCCATCAACATCATTGGGTAACCTAAAGCTCGTTGATGGCTCTACTACTCCTATTGTTGGGTGTAAAAGAGATTTACGCAATCATGTCAACTATCAGATAGTTAAAAGTAATTCTCTTGATAAATATTAATTAGTAATCTGGTAAAATTGGTAACAGTTGCTTTCAAACGTACACGCAAGTATACGTGGTCGCCAAGTAATATAGAAACTTGTAAAAGTCGAATGTCGAACCCACAAAGACTTATGATTAACGATTATAAAAACTTTCACTATCACTACTAATAATGCAAGTATGGAAAAGGATGTTTGTTTTGTTTATAACTAATGCAGAAACGTAAATAACTAACTACTTTATGCTAACAGTTTGCTAGAACGTTTGTAAGACTTGAATTTATCACAGATAGTTAAGTATTCCAGGGTTATGGTTGGTTCACCATTCATGTTGTGTCGTTTAAGTAACTAACATTAGAAAATTTATTCACGATTACTAATTAACCAGATTATTAATCGTGCATCATTCTCCCGAACTACTACACGCCGATTTAGAATAATTTGCCACCTATATTCCTATGAAATTGACCTGTGAATGCAATTCGTCCACGGTATCTAATTGAATACGTTGTCTAGGTATATTCCTATCCTAGCCACTAATCCTAGCCCTACTTTAGGGATAATAATCACACCCTCCTTACGTCTTCTCTAATTTAATAATGTCTTTCCCAAGCACGTTATTAAATAGTAAATAGAACTCGACTGTTGCACATACAATCAAACAATTAAGAACAGAAACAAGGAAACAATCGTATATGAATAAACTACTAAGGTTAAATACTTATAAAACATCAACAATTATGGCAACGCCACAACCCCAGAATTTAAAGAGTTTAGCTACTCATATTCGGGTTACAAAAATTAGAATTCATGTTTAATCTATGATAAGATGAAAGGAATTAAGAAAAGGAATAAACCCTATGAATAAATAGCTTTTCTTGTGTCTCCTCTATGATAAAACGTTCGAACCCCTCGGAAAATGACTTAGGATTGTATTTATCTTGTGTCCAAATAAGACCGGACACAACTACCCTTAAAACTGGATTTCTCATCGTTTGTGTTGGCGCGGCGCGTGGCAGGTGAACTTGGGTGCCCCGCGCCAGTTATGTATTCTAGTGCCTTCAGAAAATTGAAGAAATTTGTCCACTGCTTCAGCGATAACAGGGGCAGTGCGGGACCCTTAAACCTGGGCGCCCTGCACCAGCTTTCTTTATCAATCTCATCTGTATTTTGTGACTTCTTCACTCGTACACTTTGGGATTTTTGCACTATGAATTCATCTCTCGTTGAATTTTGGAACTTCTACTTAGACTTTAAAGTCTTCCAACCTTCGTATCTCGCTCTTTCTACTCCAAAATAAAAGTGTCGTCGCATGTAAAGCACATAATTTTCACAAAAATACACATATTAGCCCGAAATACAAGAATCAAGAAATGTTAGGTGTATTTAGTGTAATTTATCATCAAAACAAGATACAATTATGGATAAAATACGATGGATAAGAGTATAAATACACCTAACATCACCACCCCACACTTGAACCTTTGTTCGTCCTCGAACAAGCAAACACACCCGAACCTACGCAAAGCACACCAAAATATGCCAATTCAAACAGGTCTACTCAGGATAAGGCCATTACAACCATTTAAATATTTACGAGCAAGTTTTTAAAAATCTTTTGCATCATATCAACTTCACGTACGATAACAACTTCTTCAAACAACCTAGTCTCTAAGATCGACTCATCAATACATACATGGGAAACAACGATTATGTCACTAAGGAAAGAAATCAACCACTTAGCCTATATTTTACCATTTATGTGGCCTCACCACTCAAACGAAATGTCCCATAATTTTTCAATGAAATCAAAACACAACACAGACATATATATGAAAGAAAGATCACTTACTCTTGCAAAGAAATTCACATGCTCATACGACATACCATAAGCTTGCTCTTAGTGTCATACTCTATTAGCATAGTTGTACGGAGTTTAGGATCAAATAGATCTTTAAGGGTTGTAATGTCGGCTAAGGGACATGTAGGAATTATTTTGGATAATAGTGACTAACCTCTCTAAGCACTTTTAAGACACTTGCTTTCACTTGCGCGCTTTCCATTGATTCACCATTCATTCTCATGTTTCTTTCCCTTATGTCCTCCTCTTCATTAAGCATTCTTCTACACTTCTCGTACATCGCTAGTAAGGAGCTATTATTATTTTCCTTTTTTTTCTTGTTCAAATCGATACCTCTTTTTCATTTTCTTTTCTGGCTCCTTACTACAACATACAATTGGTTATACTTTTTCACCAATGCACCCTTGACATTTCTTTAATTTCCACCACAATTCTCCTTAAGTCAACTTTTCACTTCACTTCTAAGCGCTCAATCTCTGAAGTGCTTTTGGAGTTTGGGACAAAGCTTTTCAGGCTAATCCAACAAAAGGGGTATGCTAAAGTTTAGGCTACCAAAGAATAAGGCTAAAGACTTAAAGGGGTAACTAATGCTATTACAATTGGGTAGGTACAAGATGGGTAAAAAATCGTGGCTCACAAAGAATTGTCTATATCATCTCCTAACTGAACATACCTCACTTCACTTTGTAGACACACCAGACAAGTTCTAGACGTCAATACCAACATGGAATGTAAGCAAAAATCTCGACACACATGACACATCTATGGCTAAATATGGATCGGTATCGACTCTCTACCTAGCAAAAAATAACATGAATTTGATTTTAAGCCAACAATATTTTTGAAGAGTCAAATAAAAGAGCTTAGGTGTCTAAGAAGTCGTTACTTTTTCTGTTCACAATTACCTCTTTTTCAAATTTCTTAAGCTCGTTATGTTGCTAAAAGAGTACCTAATTCCGAGTACCTAGCATTTGAGAGGCCGTAAGGGAATTCCTACTTTACTCCTATACTAATGACGAATCTGTAACACCCCATACTTTTGGGCGATGGTTTGAACATCTAGATGTATGCAAGTAGACCCGAGCCTCGGAGAATTTATGTCATATTCACGTATGCAACTAATGAGCTTAGTATATAAAAGGATGCAGTTCCGAAATAATCTAAGTATTTTAAAAGTGTGACGACGATGATCGAAAATATTATTTCGTGTGAGCCAACAGATGCTATAGACTAGCATTATATCACATGACTATGATATTGAGTATATGAAGTGTGTTAAAGATGATTATTATTTAAGTGAATTGAGATCAAGAAATTATTTATGGGGGTAATTGGTTAAATGTGATTATAGTGGGAGACAAGGTAATCCATTATAATAGCTATTGGATAAGTCTTAAGATGGAAAAATGTCCACATGGAAGAGCATCACATATGACAAAGGACAGATATTAGATGAGTGGCATCATAAGAGTAAAAGGTGGAAAGTGATTATGTGTAAGTGGGCCTCACACCCACTAAAAGAGAGGAGAACACATATTCATTCGTATGCAGCAACATTAACTGTTTCCATATATAGATTTCTCATGTTAAGATCTTAAGAAAACAACACCAAAAGTTGGCAACCACCAATTTTCACCTTTAGAAGTTCATTTGTGCCTAGCAACCATTTTGTTTCACATTGGGAACTAATGGAAGGTAGAAAAACATCCCTGTAGCAATAAGATACTTTGGGAATTCATTTTATCAAACAAAATGTTCCAGCCAATATAATCTAGGTAGTTTATTTGAGGAACTAAATTGGAAACAATGTTCTGCTCCTTCTCAAGTTGAATGTCTCTTGAAAGTTTAGGGCAGAATACTAGGTACTTTCTTGTATAAGTTTAAGGCGTGGAGGAAGTTTTTCCCGACTGTAGTAAGAGATTGATGTTAAATGTATGTTAAGACTAACTCTTCCTTCTTTTGACATGTTCTAAGTACGAAATGTAAACATGATATTGTCCCATAAATGATTTTACTCTTAATAGTTAAGGATGTTCATGTTATTCATTCCTATTGTCAAAGCATGTCTATATATGTTCCTAAATCCTTATTGAGGTATATGAAAAAGATGTTAGTATTCATAATGTTAATCGGAGGTGAAACGACATTACATAGTGTCTTATTATCATATCATACATGCATTATATTCATGTACATACCTTGACCTCAAATGAGTTATATACTCTACTATATGTATATATTATATATGTATGGGGTATGGGAAAAGGGAAGGCGATATATATGCACCACCACCTTCAGCTGGTACAGATATACACGATAATGATTATGCCCATAGAGGCCGATATGACATGATGGGATGCCCACAGAGACTTGATGGCATTATATACGCATATGTATAAGTATGACCAATTGTACATAACATTTAGGCATATTATGGCCCTCAGAGGCATTCTGCTCAGACATGATACTTATGCATATTATGGCCCTCAGAGGCATTCACTACTGGTTGGTTGTTTCTTGTCTCAGTTTACTTTTATGTATCTGTTGTGCTATTTTTCATGCCTGGCATACTCAGTACATCAGTCGTACTGACGTTCCTTTTATCGGGGGACGCTGCGTTTCATGCTCGCAGGCTCAGGTAGGCAATGCGACAGTTCGCATTAGTAGGTCGCTGACTCAGCGGATATTGGAGCACTCCCCTTTCTTCATAGTGGAGTTCTAATCTCGGTACTGTATTTTTGCATGTACATATGGGTATGGCGGGGCCCTATCCCGACCTTATGACATTGCGTACTCTTTAGAGGCTTGTAGATAGTGTCTTATGTATGACAGTCAGGTATGACCTTGTCAGCCTTAGTATGTATGTACTCATGAGTTGAGTTCGTCTGTTTGTTTTTACGTAGCTTCTTTTTAGTTTATCATTTCCATGTGTCAACAGGTTACCTCGTGACAGCCCTCGTAGCCTATGATTGGTTACAGTTAGATGTTATATGTATAATTGGTGGTACTCGGTAAGTAAGGCCCGGGTGCTTGTCATGTCCCTCCAGTTTGGGTCGTGACAGAATGTTCCCTCAAGACAGTCATCATCCATTCGTCGTCGGGAACTGCGTCTCCTATGACTAAAAACAGAAAATAAACTGCCCCTAACAACAAGACACACTACTACTAGAAAACACCGAAATATATCAAAATAAAGTCAAATGACCAAAATAAAAATAGTATGAATCCTAAAGAAGTTTACTTCCCCACCCCACACTTAGAATCATGCATTATCCCTAGTGCAACAAAAATTAAAGTAAAAAAAAAGGTGAGAAAGAACTACCTGGTGGTTGTCTAAGCCGTACGCGATGTGCCACCATAAGCGGCATAACAATGCCCATTCTCATCCACAAAGTTAGTATCCTCATCTGGTGGTAGCTCTGGCTCCTCTTTAAAACCCAAGAATTGTTTAGTAACTTGGTCCAATAGAACTCTCTGTTGCAGCTCTTCCAAACCTGCCTCCCCCCGTTCTGCCCGGAGTTTCAAATCTTTAAATAAAATCCTAATGGATTGCTCCACGCAGGTGTTCCTTTGCTCAGTATTCAAGGCTGCACGTCCATCCTCTTTCGACGTCATGACTGTCGTAACATTATATTATTTCTGAGAGCGGGGTAGATCAAAATCAACTCTATAATGATCGGGCACAAAATCCAGACGCAGCATCTTGGTTAGCAAACTGGGGTAAAACAATCTCCCATTCCCTTCATTTCACACTCGTGACATTTCGATCAATATCACCTTACCCATATTCAGGTTTATCTTCGTCAATAGGGCATACACCAAACAGGCTCTCAGCTTAGTCACCTATGTGTCATTGCTGGTAGGCAGGATGCAATAATTTATGAACCGGAGCATCACTTTAGCTTCAAGTGGTTGACTTGCCCTCTTTAAGTACTTGTGCCTACGATGTGTATCTCGAACCCATATAGTAGTGGATCTAGGGCCACACAGTATGTGACGAATGCGTGTATAATTAGGTCGGAGTGACTAATCATCAAAACAGACAGGGGACTTCTCAGGAAACTCCATTAATCTGTTGATAATTCCATACTAAAAGGTCACGTCCCTACCCCTTACTTGGACCACATACTCCTTCTCCAAATCAAACTCAGGCTCCCAATTAGCGTAAAAATCCTTCACCGTATCAATGTTGGTTGAGCCTATAGTGGTGGTCAGATACGTCAACATTAGCACATTGGGGAATTTACTTCTTAGTGCCTCTGTGTCAATGCCACCTCTGGGTGAGGATCTACTCCCGGCTTAAAGGTATTATACCATTATTTGCCTCAATGCCACCTCTTACGCTGGTGGAACAACCGTTCAGGTTTAGGTTGAAAGTCTGCAAGGTTGTTTTGACTGGTAGACCTTCGCATTCGATTTTATTACATGTGTTCAAATAACAGCTAAGATCAAGTCATTAATACTCGAATAACTAAAGCAGTAATAGATTACTCTAATAAAACCGTTAATTTCTAAGTCCTCGGCAACGACGCCAAACATTTGTTGCTTCCAAACGCACACGCAAGTATACGTGATCGCTAAGTAATATAGAGACTTGTAAAAGTCGAATGTCGAACCCACAAAGACTTATGATTAACGATTGTAAAAGCTTTCACTATCACTACTAATTATGCAAGTATGAAAGAGGAAGTTTGTTTTGTTTATAACTAATGCAGAAACGTAAATAACTAACTACTTTATGCTAACAATATGCTAGAGCGTTTGTAAGACTTAAATTTATCACATGGAGTTAAGTATTCCAGGGTTGTGGTTGGTTCACCAATTCTGTTGCGTCGCTTAAGTAACTAACCTTAGAAAATTTATTCACGATTGCTAATTAATCGGATTATTAATCGTGCAACATTCTCCCGAAAGACTATACGCCAATTCAGAACAATTCGCCGCCTATATTATGGAATTGACCCGTTAAGAATGCAATTCGTCCACGGTATCTAATTGAATGCGATGTCTAGGTATATTCCTATCCTAGCCACTAATCCTAGCCGCTCTACTTTAGGGATAATCAGACCACACTCTTCTTACGTCTTCTCTAATTTAATAACGTCTTTCCAAGCACGCTATTAAATAGTAAATAGAACTCAACTGTTGCGCAGATAATCAAGCAATTAAGAATAGAAACAAGGAAACAATCGTATATGAATAAACTACTAAGTTTTAAATACATATAAAACGTTAACAATCTTGGCTACGCTACAACCCCAGAATTTAAAGAGTTTAGCTACTCATATCCGGGTTACAAAAACTAGAATTCATGTTTAATATATGATAAGATGAAAGGAATGAAGAAAAGGAATAAACCCTACGAAGAAATAGCTTTTCTCGTGCCTCCTCTGTGATAAAACGCCCAAACCCCTCAGAAAACAACTTAGGGTTGTATTTATGTTGTGTCCAAATAAGACCTAACAAAACTACCCTTAAAACTGGATTTCTCGTTGTTTGTGCTGGCGCGGCACGGGGCAGGTGAACCTGGGCGCCCCGCGCCAGTTATGTATTCCAGTGCCTTTAGAAAATTAAAGAAATTTGTCCACTGCTTCAGCGATAACACGCACGGCGCGGGGCCCTTAAACTTGGGCGCCCCGCGCCAACTTTCTCTATCAGTCTCATCTGCATTTTGTGACTTCTTCACTCGTACACTTGGCTTTTTGCACCATGAATTCATCTCTCATTGAATTTTGGGACTTCTACTCAGACTTCAAAGTCCTCCAACCTTCGTTTCTCTCTCTTTCTACTCCAAAATCGAAGTGTTGTCACATGTAAAACACCTAATTTCCACAAAAACACACATATTAGCCCGAAATGCAAGAATTAATAAATGTTAGGTGTATTTAGTGTAATTTATCTTTAAAACAAGATACAATTATGGGCAAAATACGACGGATAGGCGTATAAATACACCTAACATCAGTAACTATCTTACTATCAAGGTTATAAAATTCATTGACAGTATAGAAAATCTTTATACTATCAATGTATATAACTTTATCTTTTTTTTGTTTCAGACTTCAGTAGTCTAATATCTGTCATTACATAAAAAGAAAAATGAACACCTAATTATGGTTGTGAGTTAACCTTAATCAGCCACATTAAACCCTAGAGATCTACTTATTAAAATTTCAACTGTTTTACCCTAACGTAACTCTCCCTGATTTCAATGTAGAACACAACTAAGTTTTCCTTTGAAAAACATCCCACCTAAACCTTTGATGTTCATGTTTATGAGTTACTTGTCTCTTTTTGGTTTGTTATTATTGTTTGATTGAAGACATTATTGTCGTGTCCATTCTTCTAGTTTACACTTTTTTATTTTGACTTCTGTGATCATCACCTATCTCCAATTTCTTATATTACATAATTCTAAGTTTACATGCTCACGGAAGTTCTTTTTATGTATACGATTAATTTAAATAGTTAAAGTATGTTATACTTTACAAAGCGACGACATTATAGAATAATCAAAGAATATCTGATATACGGAATAGAAGATACTTTTATCTTTTAAAGTATTTACATATGTTTACTTCTTTATATGCTAAATCTTTTAAGTGAAAATTCCAACTCCGTCCTGACTTAGAAGTCCCTTACAAGAAATAGTATCACGTTACTCCTTTAATAAGAATCAAATTATTAATGAGGTATTTAAGAAGTACTGAAGGAAAGTTTTTCATTTAAGAGAATGAGGACAATTTTAGAAGTCCTTAATTTTCTTTCTTAAGATATAAGATAGTTAATTTTGGAAAAATAACCCCATCCGCATGGATAATCCATTTTTCTAATTAAAATAAAATGAAGTACAACTACACCGACTTACTTAATAAACTTAAAAAGGATATTTCGGTTGAGATTAAACCGTTTTTGGGGTCTATTAAGAACCTAATTACTTCGAGGTGTGAAAAATGAAACCCAAATATTGTACCTGGCTAGGGAGACTATGGCTAACCTTCTACTTAATCTTCTACTTGGCTAGCAGTTGAAACCAACACTTTAAAGGTGAACATCTGAGGGGGCGTTTTATCTTCAAAGGGTAGGCTTATGTTGTGTGAAGCAAGTGAATTTTGAATACTGAATATCTAAAGAAAGAGCAAAAGGAAGCAATACTAGTATGATCAAATGCATGGTGTTAAAATTATGACCATCTTTGAAAATGCAAGCCTTAATACTCTTGTTTCAACCGAGCGCGATATTTTTGACACGAAACATACATATATTATATATATGAAAAATAACAAAATTTTATAAATTAAACTCATCAAATTTAAATTTTAAATTCATCTAGCCTCGGGGAAGTTCATTAAAAAATTTATAAGATACTCCCTCTATCCCATGATACTTGGTGACATTACTAAAAATATTCGTCTCAAATTACTTAGCTACTTTATAAAAATAAGATATAATTAATTAAGTTTTTTTTACTTTCCCTTGACATTAATTATTTTTTAAAGTAACCAATATTGATTAGAGTGCAATTAATTGGAGAGAGATAAGAGTAATGTAGTAAAAATATCATTTCTTTTTATTTATGATTTTTTAAGAGACGTATAAAAGAAAATTGACCAAGTAATATGGGACGGAGGGAGTACTACTATTGGGTTCTAACTTCTATGTTGCTCAATGCTGACTTTTCCTACAAATTACCATCAAACTTTTCTAGAATACTACTAATCTACTATTAGGTTCTACAACCCAAAAAAAGAAAACTTTGCCCCAAAAAGAAAAATGCCTATAGTTTATTGTATGAGAGTATGAGACCATTGATTAACCAATCCACCAAGTAAGCAAATTTCAAACAACTATATTAATTAAGTTAATTATACTTGGAAAACCTAAGAAGACTTGCCACATAGTAATCTTTGGAATTTTGATACAAGTAGAAGCTTCTATGAAGAAAAATTCAACACAACTGCTTCTATAAATTTACCTCTCATTGGAAACAAAGTAGTACATATTCACTGGACATTCTCCTTTCCCCACAAAACACACACACACACACCTATTTTTGGCTTAGAGAAGATGGATTTCTCCAAATTTAGAGCTTATTTACCGCTTATTTTGGTTATGGTACCAATGTTAGCTGCAAAAGAGGATAGTATTCCTCCTGTTCTTGCTCCTTACTTTGGTACATCTCTTTTCTTCCTTAATGATCTATTCATATTTTTTTATATTGACCATTTTATAATGAATTTCAGAATTGTAGAGCAGTTCTGAATTTATACATATGCTCCTACTATTCTTAAACTTTTCAAAAAAAGAAAAAAAAAGAAGAAATTTGAAGCGAATAATTTTGACTTAGATTCTGTAAACAAGTAAATCAAATTAGTTGTGATAGAATTTTAAACTCGAACCTCATAACGCAGAAACAAGTGCATCAGTCAATAGAAAAGAAAACTTTTCTTAATGGTTTTAATTATGAGTCCTCTTTCAAATTCTGTAACTTTTGAATTAGTTGTTATGTAGACAATATATGCAATGATGTGGAATGTGGAAAAGGGAGTTGCGAGAAAGCACCAGGAAAGACATTCAACTTCATTTGTAAATGTGAGAGTGATTGGAAACGAACTCACCATGATGACGACGACGATGATCTTCAGTTTCTCCCTTGCATTGTTCCCAAGTGTAAGTAATTTCCTTGTTTGATTATATGATTAAGAGTTCGAGATTATAATAATCATGGATTATGTTTACTGCAGGTTCTGTTGACTATTCTTGCTTGCCGGCACCTCCACCAGCTCCATCAATTCCACACAACATATCTTACTTTGATCGTAATTACAACATTATCACTAAAAGCTTCCATTTAATCCTTTTATTTCTTTTACCATTTCACTTTATATCTAATTTCTTATTAAACCCCATGTTTCACATAGACTTTTTCTTCTTCTTGTTTAAGCTTGCAATTGGATTTACTGTGGAGAGGGGACATGCAAAAAGAATATAACACATGGACAAACATGCGAGTGTAACTATGGTTATTCCAATCTTCTCGACATTCCTGCTTTCCCTTGCTTCAATGATTGTAAGTACATACAACAATTTCCCAAGAGTAAATGTATGTTTTAGTTTCATATAAAATAATATCCTTAGCTAATCCATTATTTGACTTTAAGGTGCCATTGGATCTGATTGCCAAAAGCTGGGAATTCGGCTTTCAAATTCGACTGCGTCATCTCCATCTTCAATATTTAATACCAATAATGGAGGCAATAACAATAATGGAGGTAAGAATTACCACCATCAACAATTTGGAATCACACTACTAGAAAATTACTATTTTCCTATTGAATTTCTCACTGAAAAATGTTTAGTGACTATTCCCACTGAATGTCGGCGGAAAAAACTTAAATAGTAGTGTGAACACACAAAAAAATTAAAAAGTTTCTCAATGTTTCAATGGAAACCTGTTTTCCACCATACGCCCAGTAATTTCTCAGTGAGTTGGTTCGGTGGAAATGAGGTGGAAAAAATATATAACATAAATTTTTCATTGAATATGGTGGGAAAACCTTTATTTCTAGTAGTGCCATTTTAAAGGATACAAACTTTTTTTTGTCGACCTCAATGCAATATAAAATTGTGTGAGAGACATAACAAGTAAAGGAAGGACATGTACCCCTTGTATAGGTTTCATTTAAAGAAAAACAGTTCTTGGCTATGTAATATTAAAGGAGTTGAACTTAAAATCCAGCTGGAGGCCTGCAGTGTGAGTGCGAATCCTGGTGGGAGCACTTTGCTCTTTTCTGGGATAGGACCTTGTAGGTGATATTCATTGCTCTTTTATGGGATAGGACCTTGTAGGTGATATTCATTGCTCTGTTCTCAAACTCTGATCGTTTGGGCACATCCAGCGATTTACTGGTAGTAGTGTTAAAAGACCGGTACTACTATCTCCAGAAATAGTCTGGTGTAAGCCAGAAAGCTGGATATTAAAAAAAAAAATATTAAAGGTCAAGTCAAGCAAAATAAAGTCACGTTACTAATTCTAACAAGAGTATAAGATCATCTCACCATTTAATACTCTGCAGCTACATCATTTATGACCAAGAATTCCCACTGGATGGCTATCTTTCTGGCCTCTGCAGCTATGACTTTACTCAACTAGGAAGAGGGGCTAACTTTTTACTTCGCCATGACAGATATTACGACATTTATCAGGCTTACTGCTTGATGCTTCATCTATACCAGCGCATTGTACGTCATTTGTTTGCCAGATTCACATGTACAGGATTTAATAAACATGTGATGGTGTGTAATTTATGTACAGAGTATATTTTGAATATTATTTCAGTTATAGTATTTTACTTTTCTTATTATGTAGATGTCATGCTTTGTATGAGTTAGGCATGATGGAAAATACTTGTTCTTTCCATTTCCATCACTCTAATGCATTGGACATCAGCAGAAGTAGATCATCTTTCTAACTAATTACAGGAACACCCTCGCATCCACATAGAGCCATCCCTCTGAGAAATAAAAGGACCCCTTTCCCCATCTTAATCAGGTATACTTGTTAACCGCTCACCGTGTTGAAGATGTAAAATGTCTCACATAGGCTGTATCAAAGGTTTCAGAGGAGTTTATAATGTACACTTTTACATGATACTAGATTCTAACACGGTTAACTCGTTCTTATACCTGTAAGCATGTCTCAAGCCAAGTTTTCTCTCTACTTCTAGCATAAGTGTACATTGTTTCTACCTAGTTTGTCACTATAGGTTTCTCTGTATGCTCAATCCATCGAGTCGCTCTTGGCTAGTTCTTTCTATTTCCAACCACATTCTTCAACCAATTGAGACAACTCTCTCTACTTCAAGCCAATTTTTCAGCTTACTGAATCACTTCAGACTTCCCAAAAATAAAGCCTGTACAAAAATTAAGGGGAAAAAAATCCCCCATCCATGTGTTGGTTACATGTTCGGGAGGATATAGAGATGTACAATGTCTCACATTGATTGTGTGTATATATATATATATATATATGGGTTTTCAAAGGATTTACAATGATCTTGGGATACCCAACTGACACAACCAACCATGCTCTTAACTTAAGGTTAGGATTGGATGCTCAAATTTTTTCATTCAAATAACTGGTGGTTTCCATTAGAGAGCATACAATAAACTTCCTTTTCAGTTTAATCGTTAATCATTCCTCTACCCAAGTTAAATTAAAATTTCACTCTATCCAAGTCTAATATCATTGATCTGCGACTAATCTGATTAACCCGATACAATTTCTTCCCTCCTCCGCCTCTACGAAGCAAGCTTCAAGAAAGATAGGTTTGGTGTTGGAGTAAGGAGGTTAGGACATGAAACATCGGACAGCACAATCGCTTTCCGCAGGATGTAACTCCTAATATAGTGAGGAAAGATACAAAATCCAAACTCCAGATTTTGCAAACTCCAGCAATTTACTCATTAACTTCTACAGTGGAGCACTTAAAGAGCATAAGATCCACGAAGATAAACACCAAACCAAGTAACTACTAAATCACAAAGAGGAGTGTGTACATTATACCTGCTCCACCACTAAACCTGTAAAGCAGTGGTCTGTTTGGCGTCATCTAAATAACCTTGCTCAATAATAGACTACAGTTGCCAAAGCCTATTAGCAAACTTAAGCTTTAATTGGATAAAAAGATTACTCCCCAAGCACACACAAATAGGCACATATCTCACAGTCCAGTGGAACAAAAATAAATTAAAATTGTAGCTATACAGAACATATGACATCTAAAGCACATTGGTTTCACCTCTAAAGTACTCTTCAGCTGGAAAATTCAAAAGCACCTAGACATTATGTCTACAATAGTGCAATTTCAAGCTTTCAAATAGCCTGAGTCCAGCTCTAGTAAGCATTCTGTATTTCAAAGAGTGCTCTACAAAAACACACAAAAAGGATAGCAAAATGGGAACTTTCCAAGTATCACATTGTTGCTGATATAGACTAGTAACTTTATCTCTATAACAATTAAATTCTATAAGCACATTGAATTTTCCAAATGATCAAATAGCCAATAGCAATATGCTCAGCAACAAAGAAAAATCAACAAAAACATTTCTTTTCCATTCTAATACACAGATTACATCACAATAGGAGTATAAATTATTACTAAACATCTCCAAGAAAGAATGCCGAAAACTTATTAATGTTACAACAACCAACCAACCGAGTATAAATTATTACTAAACATCTCCAAGAAAGAATGCCGAAAACTTATTAATGTTACAACAACCAACCAACCCCTATTTCCTCAAAAAACATAAACGAAGTCTAAAAATTCCATTTCAAAACACAAGTTAAAAGTTCTTAAGACCTCACCATATTTGATCAAACCTTTCACAAGCTCTTAACACTAACACCTTCTTTCCCAGCAATAATAACAGCAGTAGTCATATCCAAGAACAAACCATGCTCCACCACACCTTCGAACGCCGCAATTTCCTTCCCAGCAGCAGCAGAATCCTTAATAGGCGTCTTAAAATACAAATCCACAATATAATTCGAGTTATCAGTCACATAAGGTTTCCCATTACCATCCAATCTCAATTTCGCATCAACACCCTCTTCCTTAAACAATTCCTGTAACCTAACCAAATTATACTTCCAACAAAACTGCACCACTTCAACCGGCATAGCTAAACCGGACCCACCAAGACCCGAAACCAATTTCGAATCATCAACCACAACAACAAACTTATCTGAAGCAGCTTCAACCATTTTCTCTCTTAATAAAGCCCCGCCCCGACCCTTTACAAGATCAAGATTCGGGTCAACCTCATCAGCACCATCAATAGCTAAGTCAATATGTGGGTGGTTATCAAGAGTAGATAAAGGGATATTTAATGATAAAGCTTGTTCTTCAGTACGTTTTGAAGTGGGGACACCTATAATGTTAGTGAGTTGTCCAGTAGAGAGAAGTTCGCCTAATTTGGATACAACGAATGCTGCGGTGGAGCCGGTGCCTAAGCCGAGGACCATACCGCTTTGGACGTACTCGACGGCTTTATCGGCTGCGAGTTTTTTGAGTTCGTCTTGGGTTAATGGTGAAAGGATAGGTGCGGAGAAGGCTTTGATTGAAGGGGTTCTTCGGCGAATGCGGATAGTGGAGTTGGAGAGGAAAGTGGAAGGGAGATGGTGGCGGAGAGTGGAACAAGAGGACTGAGGTGAGATTAGGGATAAGGAAGCCATTTTTTGGTCTCGTGTGATCTTTGTTTTGTTTGGTGAATGGAATTTGTTTTGTTTGGTGAATGGAAGAGTGGCTGTATAATGGTTGGATGAAAATTGAAAGGATGTCCTAAATTGTGATAGCATATTATAATTTTTGCCATTGAATAATCATACTTTAAGTTTAAGGAAAGGTTTATAGCAACCAAAAAAAAGGGGAAAGGTTTATAGAATAGTATTTTCACTTTTGTATTTTCAAATCAATTTTCTTTTTGTAAATATTTTTCTTAACCGGTCTATCAAAACACAACCTCTCTAATCCCACAAGATAGTAGTAAAATATGCGTAAACCCCACCCTTCTCACCAAGGGTGGACGTATATCGATTCGGTTCGATTTTGTATCAAAAAAATATGAACCGAATAAAATTTAGTTTTTATTTTAAAAAACCGAATCAAACTTTTTTTTAAAAAAATGATATATCGATTTATATCAATTTTTTCAATTCAAATATAAAGCCCAACACTGAAATAAAATAAACGGGTGTCAGGGATTTTAAAAAAAAATGGATTTCCAACACTAAAATAGACATTCACACCTACATTACCGCGAAATTTCGATGTTGAAATCTATTCTATATCGTGAGATCTCTACTAAAGAAAAGGAAAAATTAGAAACCGATTTGGGAAAAAACACAAATTGATTGAAAAAACTGACGTTTTCGTAAAAATTGGCAGAGCTTGGCAGTTTGCCCGACCACGTCTCACAAAAAAACGCAAAATAAAAAAAATCGGGTAAAACGGACCTCCGAGCGCAGAGTCATGACCATTTAAAGTTGCATCAATTTACAACTACTTACTCTCCCTACATTTTATGTCAATGCTTCCGTGATATATTAATTAAGTTCATGCCGCATTGGACTTTCATAAAAGTTTCATAGATTGACTTCTATGACTATGATTTAAGAGATAGCAGTAGCCTAAAATAAAAAATAAAATTAATTACAAATTTTCTCCCAATTTTCAGTTCGGTTCATCAAAAATTCTAAAGAACCGAACCGAATTATTTAATCCTAATTCGGTTTGAATTTTTAAAGAACCGCTTTTTTAAAAACCAAACCGAACCGTCGGTGACGGTTCGGTTTTTTCAATTCAACAGGTTTTATGACACCCCTACTTCTCAAACCCCACCATATTGGGTATGTTATTGTTGACCGTCCCCTATATTTTCCTTAACATTTATTTTCAAAAGCCAAATTTAACTAACCCAGGTTCAAAAGTTGTGCAAGACAAATTATCAAAACAATGAAATGTGAATGAACTCATGAAGCACAAATGATCTCTCAACCATGAAATGCAAATGAAGTACTACCATAATTCTAGTTATCTACAGTATTGCGGAGACTAAGCAGTAATTCAAGCGTCTAAGTTTAATTTTGATTAATGGTCAAAGATCCACCATACAACAACAATACGCACACCTTAGCCCTACCCTTGTGGGATAGAGATGTTTTTAATAGACCCTCGGTTCAAAAGAACAAAGATCCGCCATCTCGCCTAATTAATAAGAGAAACATTCTTCAAGGCATCTATTCAAAATTACCACCCGATATGTATATTACGGAAGATGCTTCCAGCATGGTTAGAATTTTCTTCTTGCTAAAATCAGACAATTCATTGAGTGGCTAAAGAGGCCAAGGGATAAGAAGAGTATTTACCATCAGAATCCAGAACCTAGAAGTATACCTCTTACACTAACTAGGTAATGAATAATGGCAGTAGCATGTTGCATTGAACAAAGCAGCGAAAAGCTCGCGCTGACATTTGGTATATCCAGCGTATCAAGTTTCCAATTACCTCTGTCCGAAAACAACAGAAGTGAAGAAAAAAAATCTTAAAATGATAATTGAACAATTATAATGATCTTTGCAGGATCAATGGTCCTCAATCTTCTTCAAGCCTTTCATATCTGTTGTTTCCACCCTGCAGGAGAAAGAAATATCATCAAACGTGTTCAAACTCATAATAGCCAATAGCCACATCTCAAAGCCTAGCAAAGAGCCATTCCCCACATCTATGAACCAAATTCTCTGGGTCAGTCAAGCACAGAACCTACCTAAAATAATTGGCACCAGTTAAGTAAGACCTCGGAAGAGGTAATTCTTCACAGTGAATCCAGAATCACTACTTTAGCCTCTGGAAGTAATTTTTCTCTCTTCATAATGCCTGTGTGCAAAGGAGATTTTGCTCGCAATAGGATTTTGAGGATAGAGGAAACAACGAAGAAGATATATAACTGGCAACTGGGGCATCTGACATCCGGTATCAAGTGAAAGGTAAAAGACAAATAATCTATTTCGGGAAGGTTGTAGAAGTGAACACATTTTTTAGATTAAAGACAATTTTTTTTGAATGGTAACAAGACAATTTTAGTTTTAGAAGTATACAAGGGGCCAAAGTTTATTGATGGTATATTAATTTAGCTAACCTTAAGGGTGAACTACTATGAAAGAGCATCTATATTAATTTAGCTAACCGAAAGGGTGAACTACTATGAAACATCCGCATGAGTTGGGGTATCACGTGTTATTTAGGGGCTACAACTACTGAAACATAGGATCTACATGTCCTTTTAACCGCAATGTCTAGGTAGAGTAAACGAGCTCCGACAACAGAAAGCTTAAACTTTTCTAAGATAGAGGTCGGATTAATCTTTGGCAGGTATATTGAGTGAGTATTAACCTTCACCTTCTCCAAATGTGTCCTTTAAACTAATACATAAACTTGTAAATGTAACAATTTCGTAAACATGTACATGCACTTCCACTTATAAAGGAATTTCTTCACTTTGATTTTTCTAGCATTACACCAACCAATTTTGTTCAGCCATGATAAAAAGGTAATGAAAGAAACTTTGTTGAACAGCTTTGTTGTGGCCCTCATCACCTGCTGGGTGGCACGCAGTCCCCGAACTTTAGTCAATCCATTTTTTGGTAACATTAACTTAAGGAGAGCATGTCTACAAGGTATTGGCTCTTGAAATATCAAGAGCCAATGGAAGCACAAGTGATTATCTTAATGAGGGAAAACAAAAGGAAGTTTCAGCAGCCAAGTATGTTGAGTAAGCAGTCAGGCAATCTGAACATCACATGGTCTTTTCTAAGTTTAAAGTTTAAATTTAAACTGTTCTTTTTTCCCGTTGAGTTTAATGTTTAAACAGTTCCAGATGTAAACATGAAACACTAAACAAAAGGAACTGAAGAAGTACACATTGAAAAGAAATTGCTAACAATAAAAAGAAGCCAAAGATAGGTTTCATGTAAAAGGAATGAGGTCATAAGAAACTTACGTTGTTCCATACAAGACAATTTTTTTAACTTTCGTAATTTCCCCATCAAGTTGATTGTCCTCGATAAAAATAGTCACACTGGTCCAATAGCAGTAAAAAAGATTAGTGTCCATCTTACAAATGACTCCTGTAAAAGTTGAAGCCCGTGGTTATTAGCATACCTGTGAACATTTTGAAACTTGACATACTTCAAGATAACTGGTTTTCCCTACAAAAGATCAACGAGACATTTGAAGAATGTATGTCCAGGGAAACTTAAGAATTCTACAAGCAAACATCATTTAGTTAACCACACAGCCAAGAAGCATAATTCATGTATCAGGATTGGCTAACCTTGATATTATCTTCAGATAAAACAACTGTGTCACTCAGAGGGTAATCATTAACATTACTGCAGAGAGGTCCACCACAATTAGCAAATACACATAACACACGTGAAAATTCCTCCCACATAATGATCAGTCTAGAAAAGTCAAAAAGAATAGTGAAACTTCAAAAGTTACCTAAATCCCATGTGCTCCTTGTTAGAAAACAGCTTCACAGTTTTAGGACCTTCAAGAAGACAAATATGTGTATAGAGGCAATAAAATATTACCTTATCATCAAAAAAAGAAAACAAAGGATGCACCTTCAGGGGGAAAATAGCAGGTGTGATAACAAATTGAAGACATCAAGCAAAAGAAGTATACCAGGAAAGATTACTAAGACTAAAGTAGTGCACCGGCCCTTCCCCGGACCCCGCGCATAGCGGGAGCTTAGTGCACCGGGCTGCCCTTTTTTTATTACTAAGACTAAATTAAAAAAAAGGCATGGTAACCACAGCTTTACTTATAACACCCAAAATAGAACATACATGTTTGATGCATTGCTTTAGCCTGATGCCTATACTAATATCTAAAGGAGAGCAAAGCAGTTCGTGCAACTCCTCTGGTGAAGCCTGTCACGATTTTCTTCCTCAATTGCCCCTCTGATTACTCCACTAACAACAGCAGAAAATGGTCAAGAAAGTCATTCGTGCCAACTTGGTACTCATCTCTGTTATCCCCCTTTTCCCCTCTTTTTCTCATGCTTTATGCATAATTTTGATTAAGTTTCAATAAAACGCACAGAGAGTCATGTGCCTGTTAAATAGTTGATACAATATATGCTCTTGCATCATTTATCTAATAATCCGTAATATAAACAGAGGCCAGAGTAAGAACTCATCTATCTTAAACAGAAGGTCTACCAAGGTAACTCTACCATGAATGTTGTATCCCGAGTAATATTACATCCACCATCGGACCAAAAATTATATATATTTCATCCCCCGAAGAGAATTAATTTTACCAAGCAAAAAGAAGATGAAAAATCATTGCTGCTATACCACCAAACTTAACTACTTGAAGGTTTATGCGGTGTTGGAGAAACTTGAAAAACACAGTTATGCATCAACATTTTTTTGAGAAGGCTTAATCATGCGTCAACAATTCTCAGAAGCCAACACCAAAGCGGAAACTGCATGAGATAAGACTAAGGGTCTTGTGTGCCCAGCAAAAGATTGCTAGAGGTAGAAAGAGACACTATAAATCTATTAGCTACCTTCCTCCTCTGGTCCTTGGATGACAATCGAATGCAGTTTGATGACTTGATTAAAAGGTATGTAAATCAATAGCTGTTCATCTGCATCACTCACCAGGTTCAAGCCCTCATCTTCTCTGTAACCCTGATTTAAATTTTTTTAAAAAGCCAAAACCATTACTGAAACTGGAAGCAGATTTTTTTTTTGATAGGTAAAACTGGAAGAAGTTGATGAGCCACTGTGTCACGGATAATAAGGGTAGTAACAGGTTTCATTATGGTAATAGCACAAAGAAGTTGATCATCAATTAAGAGCAAAAGAAGTCAGATTTCATTTTCCCTTGGTCTTAGGATACATCATATCGACTCATCCAATAATTAAAAACACTTTTTCTCCTATCACAGTGCTATTCCTAATACAGCAGGAATCAAGTGACCAAGATTACTAAAGAAGGCCCTTAACAAAATGTGTTAAAAAGATTAATGCTTGGCTTTATGCTCAATAAACACATCCAAATTCTTAATTGACTTTACATCAGTTATAAATAAGAATTAACCACCCCGAGACCTTCCATTTGTCTGTCATCTCAGATCATGATTAAAGACGCAAAAGCCTATGGTCATGATATACATAAGTAAACTGAATCTAACTTCTAATTTTAATCTTTTGTCAGGTATAAATGGAACAGAGAAGAAAAGGGTACTACCAAGGGTGGAATCAGATCACTGTCCAATATTACTAGAATGTGGGGATTGGATAGAAGGAAAGGGTATTTTAAATTCGAAAATATGTGGTTTGAACATGCTAATTTCTTGAGCACAGTGGAGGATTGGTGACACTCTTATGAGTTCCAAGGAAGACCAGATGTGGTCCTAGCAAAAAAGCTCAAGAAGTTAAAAGAAGATTTAAAGAAGTGGAACAGAGAAACCTTTGGTCACCTGGGGAGAAGAAAAGATCAAATTTTGCAGCAATTGAAGATAAGGGGGCAAGCGACAATTATGAGAGTAACTCTATGGAAGAAGATCTAGACAGGGAATCGTTAACAAAGGAGTTGCATGATATAGCCAAGGCAGAAAAGATACATTGGAGACAAAAGTCCAGATTTTTATGGATTAGGCAAGGGGATAAAAACACCAGATTTTTTCACAAAATAGCTAATTCAAATAGGAGATATAACTGGATTGATAAACTGGAAATTGATGGAGATATCACTGATGATAAAAACTTGATCAAAAATCACATCCTTGAGTTCTATAATGAGCTGTTTTCAGAAAAAGAGAGTTGGAGATCTTCTTGGATTTGTCCAGAACTAGCCAACATCAGTGACCAAGAGAAAGAATGGCTGGAGAGACCTTTTGAAGAAGCAGAGGTAACTAATGTTATTAACGTGATGGAAGGGTATAAGGCTCCTGGTCCGGATGGCTTTAATATGTGTTTCTTCAAGAGATGTTGGTATATTGTGAAAGAAGATGTCATGAAGACATTTGATGTGTTTTTCAGAGAAGGAGAATTCGTCAGAAGCTTTAATTCGACTTTCATTGGTATGATTCCAAAGAAGAAAGGGGTTGTCAATATCAAGGATTTCAGGCTTATTAGTCTATTAGGGAGTATATACAAGTTGATTGCTAAAGTTCTTACTGAGAGAATGAAGCTGGTAATTAATAAGTTGATTTCTGAAAATCAAAATGCCTTTCTGAGAGGGAGACAAATAGCAGATGCAGCACTGCTGGCAAATGAATGCATCGATTACTACTTGAAAAAGAAATTGTAAGGAATCGTGTTCAAATTAGACTTGGAAAAGGCCTATGATCATGTCAGTTGGCCTTGCTTGCTGAAGTTGCTTGAGAAGATGAATTTTGGAGATAGGTGGATCCAGTGGATAAAATTTTGTGTTTCCACTTCTAAGTTCTCATTAATGGTAGTCCAGCAGGTTATTTTAGCTCTCAAAGAGGCCTAAGACAAGGGGACCCTCTATCTCCCTATCTGTTTCTTTTAGTGGTGGAGGTGCTAAGTCAGATGATTAATACTGTTGTGAGGAGTGGATGGATAAAATGCTTTAAATTAGAGGGTCACTCAGGAAACTGTATAGAGATTACTCATAGCCTTTATGCTGATGATACACTGATGATGTGTGGGGCTGACAAAGAACAAGTGCTACACTTGAGGGTGGTGTTGCTGGCATTTGAAGCAGTAACTGGATTGAAAATAAACACGACTAAGAGTTCTATGTGTTAATGTTGGGTTTGGTGTTGTGATATTTTGCCTAACATTTTTAGTACCAAGTTAAAATTCAGAAATGTTGGAACAAATGTCACGACATTCAGACCAACATTCTGTAAACAGTTTTGCCTTACTTCACGGACTGAAGCAAATCTCGTGGGATTTTTAACACAATGTAAAAGTGACTTGGCAAGGTGTTTAGGAGCTGATGAAAAACGTGGGAAGAACAAGTCAAAGTTGTTGCTAAGCTTGGGGAACAAGTCCAAGAAGTTGAGGATTTTGCTCCATGATCTTCTCCAACAAATCATATCGGCTGCCCATCTTCACTCAACCTCCACAACCAATCGATGAGCTTTTCAAGGAAGACTCTCTACTATAAATAGAGAGGCAAGAAGAGTGAATCGATATCCAGAAAAAGATTGCAAAAAAAAAACAAGAGAGCTCTCAGAATTCATATCAGAAAACTGGATCACAAGTGTTGACTGAGCGTGTCGACAACATTCTGTCAAACATTATAATTGCTGCTTAGATTCTAGATTTGTTCTTCATTGAAGCAATTATAATAAGATGTTGTCTATGTCTATTTAGATAGATTTTTCAGGCAGAAGTCATCTCGTGACTTCGACTTTTTAATTCCTTTTGTATTATCTTGTAATATTGTAAAAGAAGGAATTTATTTAATTGTATATAAATATATACAATACTTTCGGTCACTGACCGTCATAGGTTATAAAATCAATATAACCTATGTAAATATTAAACCTTTGTGTTCTTTATTATTTCCGCTGCTATTTACTCTTCAAAGGTTTTTCTGTTTTATCGAAGTGTTGTCACTTGTGACAGACAACATTATTGCCGACATTTACAAACTGCATTGGCATTCGATTTGTTTTTACTTTCAGTTTGTTTTTATTGTTCCGTAGCATACCCCCAGGACCCAACACTATGTTTTCTTTGAATGTTGAAAATGAAGTGAACGAGTTGGTCAACATCATGGGCTGCAAAGTTGAAAAGTTTCCTACAAGCTACTTGGGTTTACCTTTAGGTGCAAAATTCAAAGATGTATCTGTATGGAATGGAGTGTTAGAGAAGTGTGAAAAGAAGTTGACTCCCTGGAAGCAACAATATTTATCTTTTGGGGGCAGATTGACATTGATAAATAGTGTCCTCGATGGCATCCCAACATATTTAATGTCCTTTGATTCCTATTCCAGCCAGTGTGGAGAAGAAAATTGATAAAATCAGAAGACAATTTTATGGCAAGGCAATGCAGAAAGGAGGAAAATTCACTTAGTTAAGTGAAACATTGTGACAAAACATAAGAAGGAAATGAGTTTGGGAATTAGAAATCTTAGAGCTCATAATCAAAGCTTGTTGTGTAAATGGCTATGGAAGTTAAATGATGGGATAAAATCCCCCGGGAAAGAAGTGGTAGAGGTGATTTATGGAAGAGAGGGCTTTTGGGCTCCTAAAGCAGTAAAGACTCCATACGGAGTAGCTGTTTGGAGATAGATTTGCAATCTCTGGGAGGAATTTAACAAGTATGTCGTGTTAAGGATACGCAATAGGAGAAAGATTAGACTTTGGAAAGATAATTGGGATGGTTATGGTTTGCTGAAAAATCAATTTCCCAATTTGTATAGATTGACCTATAATCCAGAAGCCCTTTTAGCAGATATATTTACGTATTCAGGATGGAACTTCCAGTTCAGAAGGAATCTCTTTGACAGAGAAATGCAAAAAGTTGACTTATTTATCCAGAAGATGCAATCAGTGGTGTTAGTTCCAAATAGAGAAGATAGCATAACTTGGGAAACGAGTAAAAAAGTTTTTTTAACTGTCAGCTCTTGCTATAAAATTCTAAATTCTATTCAGCCGATGCAAGCACAAAAGTGGCCTTGGAGGATGATCTGGAAGACCATAGTCCCAACAAAAGTTGCCTTCTTTGGTTGGCTAGTGACTCATGAAGCATGTCTAACGTTAGAAAATTTGAAGAGAAAGGGTTGGAAGATGTGCAGCAGATGCTACTTTTGTGAGAAAGCTTGTGAATCTGTGAACCACATATTTGTGCATTGTGAATTTACTTGGCAGGTGTGGGCCATGTTCATAGCTAATTTTGGCATGCATTGGACAAGTCCTATGACATTCAGAAGTGTGTTAGAGTGTTGGGAAGCTGCGTGTCCAAATGAATCCCTGAAGAATATTTGGAGTGCCATTCCTCTGAGCATTGCTTGGACTATATGGAAAGAAAGAAATAAGAGGTGTTTTGAAGGCAAACAGGAGTCGTTACAGTCTGTGAAATATAGTTGTTTGCACAACGTATACTATTGGAAGGATGGAAATGTTATGAATTTAGATGATGCTAGACTGCCTAGGCTTCTAATGTAATCTAGCCTGCATTTTCTTTGTACTTTCACAGTATCATCTTGATACTGTTTTTTAATAAAATTTTACCTTATAAAAAAACATTGAAAAAGGTTACGCCAGGGTTTGATACAAGTTATGGATATCACAACTTAAGGGAGGGAAAATAAGAGATTAGGGGCTAAGATATGATAATTAAGACCTTTAAGAATTGATTAGTCAGGCATAGACTGATGGGTATATGATCAAGACAAGAAATGCAGGATTCTCAATAAAGTCATAGAATATTTGCTGATACAAAAGAACATAAAAAGGTGAAGGAGGAGAACTTGAAAGTGATTAGTTCCTAGGCCCTAGACTGCAATACACAAATTGTCTGCATCACTTCCAAGACAAGGAGCACAACATCTTCACAAAGGAGCTGCAATTCTCAGTCATTTACTAATGAAAAGTAAGGTTTCTTGGAGGCCATGTGGTTTTGGTCACCAAGAATTGTACTATCATGATTTCAAATCTATTTGTAATTATTAAACTAGTTAAAGTCTACCACAAGATGCAAAGAGCGCAATGGTTCTAGTCCAAGGTAGCCGTCACCTAAAATATCTCAGATGAGCACCAAAGGGTCGTTTGGTTCAAAACAAGGTTATCCGAGGATTATAACCAAATAGATAATCCCACATTCTATAATAATCCCGTGAATTTGGTATACCAATATCCACAAGTAAACACTTGACAAATGTATTCGCAAATTTTATACTAGGATACCCCCCTAATTCCTATAACCAAATGGCCCCTAAGTGAACTAAGCACTAAATACTTCAGTAATAAGACTTCAGATGGATAAGTCGGACCTCTGGAAGAACTACTGTTGGCCGCCATCACCCAGTAAAATGGTTTTTATCCGAAGTGAAAAAAGACACTAATATGTACAAAGCATTTGAACTGTTTCTTATATAGCTCAACTTAATGAAGTTGGTTGAGGAATTCAAGCAACGCAGAATAAAGCATTTGAACTGTTTTATTTTTATGCCTTATTTACCTCTGTACTTTCTTTTTCAAATTGCTTTGTTATGCGTTACTTGAGCGGAGGGAGGGACTTTCGGAAACAACCTCTCCATGAGATAGGGTTAAGGTTTGCATACACTCTACCCTCCCAGACCACCACTTGTGGGGAATACTGGGTATGTTGTTGTTGTTGAACTGTTCTTGAATAGCTCAACATAATGAAGTTGGTTGAGGAATTCAAGCTAAGATAATAAAAGGTAAGGACAAAATAATAAGTAATGCTCTTTTATAAGTAAATAAAACAACACCACTTTCAACAACAAACAAAATCATTTGTTTGTGGTTCACAATGACTCGAGGAAGTACCACTATACTCAACAAGTATATCATCAACATCTTCTATTCCTTTTTTTATTTATTATAATTTATCCCAAAGTTCAAAATTCCTCGATTAAGATATTAAAACAAAGAACCTAGCATAAACAACCCTAATTATGAATATATACAGAATCTTTGTTTTTCACCTGTTTGAGGGCATTGGCGATAGTGTGACTGCCGCTTTGGTTAAGGCATTCGACTCCAGACCAGTCTATGAAGTCCATCAAATCAACCTGTTCATCACCCACAACTCTAACCATTTAGATAAACTAAAATTAACAATTAAAATATAAACAGAAAATTGGTGCATAAAACGAGAATATGAGGATCTGTAATGGAGTAATATCATACTTGGCCTTTGGGAATTGGACAAACAGATTCAGCAGACATTCTCTATACTGTCTTGAGAGAGAATCCTCAACAAAAAGTGTATTCAAGGTTGTATGTTGGGAACTATCAAATTTTAAGGTTCGAATTTTAGATACTATTAAATTTAAAGTTAGATTTGTCAATTATTAACTGCAGATCCGTATGTATGAATTTTGAAAACTTTGTCCAAAAGTTATGAAATTGGACATTGCTAAGCATAATTTTAAACCTCAAATATTTAAAGTCGTGTTAAAGAGTAGTATGTTATTGAATATGTTAAAGTAGCACACTACTACTTTCCATAAACTTAATAAAATGTCGTTTCGAATTAATAATTGATAACCCAAAGTGTGTTTGCATCACTTGAGGAGCAAGATAAAAGCCTAATATTTTTAGGCATCTGCAAAGAAGGAACATGGCATGATCAATAATAATATTCAGGTCTGACATTTATCATCAGCAAAACTTTAACTAGTTTTAAGAAACAAAATACATACTTCCTCCGTCCCATAATAGTGTCATTTTAATAAAAAAAAATTATCCCAAAATAAGTCACTTTAAAAATTTAGGGCATAAATTGATTATTTTTTTCAATTATATTCTTAGACAAAAACTGACAAGTTCTCTATTTAAGATATAAATAATTATTATTCATGCATGCTCTAATTAAGAGAAAAAAATAATTTATTTTTATTAAATAAGATTAATTTAATAAATTTCACATTGTATTATTGATTTCTTAATATGTAAATTTTAGCTAAAATAAGACTTATTCAAGTGTGGGCAGTCGGCGAGGGACTAGGCCGTGGAGGGTTTAAGGGCAGTGGCTTAGGAGTGCACATGATTTAATTGAAGTTTGATAAAAATGTCAAATAAACACACGTATATGCATGAGATTGTTTTACGAACCCTCTCCCGTCATGGAATTTCATCTCGACACTTATAATTATTGAAATCCATTAATTTAGACTCTCTAACCGATTGATCATATAAAATTATCTATGGCTTACAATGGCGTAAGTAGGACTCAAACCTGGGTGCTCTATGTAAATTTGAACCACATTTACCACTGAGCTAAGCTTTTGATTTGTGCAAAGGGGATTCAATATTTAATATAGACACCATTGTGATGTTATTAATATATATTTGTGCTAACAATTAATTTTATATCTTACACCCAAGTTGATGAAGGAGAAGAATGTGTTTATATTGTGGATTCAAGTTCTTGAAGAGGGGAAAAAATCTTATTCACATCTGAAAAGAAAGAAACTGACGTTAACTGAGATGGTACATGTCCCTAATATGTGAATTCATTTGGTTTTAATGTGATTATTTAAAGAAATAATTTTTTGATTATTTTCATTAATGAATGAGTATATATACAATTTACAATTTTCATAATATGAAAAATTCTATTCCTATTCTATTCCCAAAAATCTTATTCTATTTGTACAAGAATTCTATAATTATGGTAAGTGTACAATTCTAATTATATACAAAAACCTTTTACCAAAAAATCCTCATTTACACGGTGTGTATACTGTGTATATGAGGTATGTATATTATGATACACTTTCACATCCCCGCAGTCATAGCAGGCAGTCTTCGTACGCTGAGACTGTTCCTAAAATCTTCAAATAGGACCGAGGGAAAACCCTTAGTAAAGATGTCTGCAATTTGATACCAGAAAGGGAAATGTAAGACGCGTACTTGTCCACGAGCTACCTTTTTGCGAACAAAATGGATATCCATCTCAATATGTTTAGTGCGCTGGTATTGAACCAGGTTCCCGGAAAGATATACGACACTAATATTATCACAATATACTAAGGTAGCTTTGTGAACGGGAAAGTGAAGCTCCAAGAGAAGATTATGTAACCAACATGATTCAGAAACCACATTGGCTACCCCTCGATACTCGGCCTCTACACTGGAGCGTGATAAGGTAGCCTGTCTTTTGGCAGCCCATGAGACCAAGTTATCACCAAGAAACATGCAATAACCAGACGTGAAGCGTCTGATATTTGGACAGCCACCCCAATCAGCATCGGTATACGAGACAAGTGTAGAGGCCGATGATGGATATAGATGCAAGCCATAGTCAAGTGTCCCCTAGATGTATCTGATAATGCGTTTGAGCCCATTCATGTGCTCCACCATAGGATTATGCATAAACACACACACCTGCTGTACGACATACGTAATATCCGATCTCGTGAACGTAATATACTGAAGAGCTCCAATAAGACTGCGATACAGAGTAGGATCATCGTAAGGTGAGCTAGCCGCAACACCTAGCTTGGGCTTAGTATCAACTGGAGTGGATGTAGACTTACACGAGGACATACCAGCCCTTTTAATTATCTCAGCGACATACTTTCGTTGCGATAAGAATAACCCACCTGTATGACGAGTGACAACAATCTCCAAAAAGTAACTCAAGGGCCCCAAGTCTTTCATAGCAAACTCAGAACTGAGCATTGTCATGATAGACTTGCGCAAAGCATCAGAAGAGGCAGTCAAGACAATATCATACACATATAATAGAATATAAGCCAGGGAAGTACCACGACGATATATGAACAATGAATTATCAGACCTGCTGTGAGAAAACCCAATAGACGACACATAGTCTGCAAATATCTTATACCAAGCCCGTGGGGCCTGCTTAAGCCCATATAAGGACTTCTTCAATAAACAGACATGATGAGGATATTTGGGGTCTCGAAAACCCAAGGGTTGATGTATGTAAACGGTCTCCTTAAGATCACCATGTAAGAAAGCATTCTTCACATCTAATTGATGAATGGGTCATGCCTTTGAAAGAGCCAGACTGAGAATAATGCGAATGGTAGCCGGTTTGACCACCGAACTAAACGTCTCACCACAATTCACGCCAACATGATGAGTCTTACCATCACCTACAAGACGAGCCTTATGCCTCGCAAACGAACCATCAGAATTATCTTTATGAGTAAAAATCCACATAGACCGAATAATATTAACACCAGAAGGACGGGGCACCAACTCCCACGTCTTATTTTTAATAAGAGCATCATATTCGTCATTCATGACCAATTTCCAATTCGGGTCATTTAACGCGAACACTGGTTACAGGGTAGGGGGATTTAAGAACATTAGAATTTAGATTAAAATGACTTTTTGGTTTAAGAATATCCCATTGATTATGAGTGACCGGTCTGTGACTCGGGGGAGAATTGAGTGGATTTTGAGAAAAATTCGGATGGGTGACGGACTGGCCAGCAGGTAGTGGGTCTGCTGACCCAACACGAGAAGCTGGATCGGGACTTAAAACAGAAGCAGGGGTAGAACTGGGGTGGGTATTTGGCCCAGTTGCTGGACCCGGGAAGTAAGGGACTGGCCTACTGGGCAGATTCGATGGGACATGAGGTCTAGTGGGCAGTGGGTCCGCTGACGAATTTTGGGTGCGGGACAAGTCCGATAAATGGTGGATAATATACGGGGAGACATCGTCATCTAAAAAATTATACGAACTGGCCCGGGACTACTTACTTTAGCAAATAAAAATTGGGTTTCATCAAAAATAACATGGCGACTAATTATGATTTTATTAGATGATAAGTCAAAATATTTGTAACCACGATAATTGGATGGATAACCCAAAAACACGCAAGGGGTAGAACGGGCTGGAAGTTTGTTAATTGTAGTTGACGGAAATAGTGGATAACATAAGCACCCAAAGACCCTAAGATGTGAATACGAAGGAGTCTTATTATATAGGAATTGAATAGGGGATGAATATGCCAAACCTTTGGTAGGAAGTATGTTAAGAAGATAAGTAGCCATTTGTAGAGCATGATGTCAAAAGGAAGGGGTACAGAAACATGGACCAATAAAGTTCGGACAATAGTATTAATGGTACGAATTTTTCGTTCGGCTTTCCCATTTTGTGAGGAAGTATGAGGACAAAAGAAATGAAAAATTATGCCATTAGTATCACAAAAATTCCGAAATACCCCATTATCATATTCTTTGCCATTATCACATTGAATATTTTTTATTTCCCGATCGAATTGGGTACGAATGAATGCTTTAAATTTTAAGAATGTGAAAAAAAATTATGATTTTTTTCGCTAACGGAAAGGTCCATAAAAAATTAGAATAATCATCCAAAAATAGAACATAATAACGATGGCCCACATAACTTAAAATGGGAGATGTCCATAAATCGCTATAAATAATACCAAATTGCATTAAGGTACGAGAAGTAGAGGCTACAAATGGTAATATAACATATTTTTCTAAAGGACAAGATTGACAAATTGGAGTACTACGCGTACCCTTACAAGAAATAAAATTATTTTTATGCAAGAAAGAAACAATGGACGACCCAGGGTGACCCAAACGTGCATGCCACAAGGAAGGAGCTAGAGCTACAAAAGTAGATGGCAAGGCTTGACTCGAGGGACTGGATGCGGGTGTGACAGGATAAAGATCTCCCCTACTATCACATCTCATGAGAGGTATCCCCGTCTTGAAATCCTTCACAGAAAACAAAAAAGGATCAAAATCAACAGAAACCCAATTATCAGTGATGAATTTACGGACATACACCAAATTTTTAATTAAGTTAGGGGCATTTTTGTAGACAAGAGGTGGATGGGGGAGGGGAGGGGAGGGGGGGACAAAGTTTTATGACCATAACCACGAATTGGAATGGAGTTGCCATTACCAACGATTATGTCACAATTTTTGCTCAAATTGGAATAAGAGTGAGTACCTTGATCGAAAGTCACGTGAGAAGTGGCGTCGATGTCCATGTACCAATTCGCGTGTGGAGGATTCAATCCAAATGTATGTATGACGACTTCAATATCTGTAGGTGTCGGAATCGGATTGGGGCCCGTAGTATGGAAAGCCTGCGGGGGCCAAGGCCCAAGCAGACCTCCTTACTGTCCAAGCCCAGAACTGTGTCGGAACCCACTGGACGGATGAGATAAATTGGGCCTGAAGGGCTGCTGGGCGGCCCACTGTTCAAGGACTAGAGAAGCTGGAAAATAAGGGTCGTTGGACCACTGGCCACCGGCCCAGCCCCACTGCTAGGGGGCCATGGCTGAGACCAGTTGGCCTGCAACCCACTGCCACCGTATCAGAGCCTACTTCCAATGTTTTGGCCTCCCCACCACTGCCGGAACCACCACGATTTTTGCCATTTTAAAAAAAATTTCTTGCCTCCACCGTGAGCACATTTTTGGCCTGAATTGTCAACAAAACCTTGGAAATTATCGGATGAAGTCATCATGACCACGGGACTAGTGCCGGTAGCCGCCTTTTTGGCCAAACCGGCTTCTTCTAACGTGAACATCGAATGGGCTTTATAAAAAGTTAAAAGTGGATTACTTTGACGGAGGAGAGTCCCCATGCCATTATAGGCCTCAGATAGGCCTGCAACCATTTGTAGAACAAAACGATTATTGATAACGGGCGCTCCAACGTTACGGAGTTGGTCCGCCAATTCCTTGAGTCGTTTACAATAAGCCGAAACATTCAGAAAATCATCCATGCTGACTTGGGAAAATTCCTGCTCAAGGGTAACAATGCGGGAATGTTGGTTGTCCTAGAATATATCATGCAATCTATTCCATGTAGCCATAGTCGTAGTGTCTGGTTCAACGATCGTTTGTAAAAGGTCGGTAGAAATAGTGGAGTAAATCCACTGAAGGACGGTAGCATCAAGAGTGATCCATAACTGAGGATCCTCCGTAGGAGGAGGGATAGCGGGAGGGATATGCGATGGAGGACTTGATGTGAACGTGAATTTTAAACAACTCTGCCCACGTCGCATATTTGACGTTTTCCATCTCAAGAACAATAGGGATGTTGTTTTTGATGTTAGAAACAGTAAGGGCAGGATGAAACATGCTATTTGACGTTGACATAACGAAAGATCAAAGGGTGATTGATGGATTTGGAAGAAAAATTGAGAAAAGAGGAGGTAAAAACTGGCTCGAAAACCGAGGAGGGCTCGGAATGAAAAACAGTCGAGAGAAGCGGAAGCTTTTGGAGAAGGAGGTATGTGAGACCTAGACTTCTGATACCATGAAAGAAATAATTCATTGATTATTTTCATTAATGAATGATTATATATACAATTTACAATTTCCATAATATGAAAAATTCTATTCCTATTCTATTCCCAAAAACTCTATTCTATTTGTACAAGAATTCTATAATTATGGTAAGTGTACAATTCTAATTATATACAAAAACCTTTTACCAAAAACCCATATACACGGTGTGTATACCGTGTATATCATGGTCTCCCAATTGCCTTGGATTTCCGTGATATACACGGTATACACAAGATAGTATACCGTGTATATGAGGTATGTATATTATGATACACTTTCAATTATTAGGAAAAGTTTCGTAATCATTTTATTTGAATTTGATTATGTGTTAACGAAAAATATCGTTTTTGTGGCGATGAATATTGCAACCATATTTTATCCGTGCTTAATATTTTCAAGATGAAAATGTTAATTTACTTGACGGATTCATATCATTTATGACATGTTAGACAGAGATATGTTTATTTTTTCTTATATTAAAAATGCAAGTTTACATTTTTCCTATGTGAAAAATAAATAAATTCATATCTGCATTTACTATTTTAATATTATTTCATGAGTTTTTAATATATTAATTCTTCTATTAAATTCTAACGTTGTTTTGAAAATCATAACTGACCATTTGATAGTCTTTCAATTCATGTAAATGATCAATGTCTGGAATGGCATTCACATTATTTTGATAATTGAGATTGGTCAAACTATCAGAATGTTAGTAATCCAAATGTTTTCAGTTATATATTGCTAAGGAGTCTTATACATTTTGTTGGATCTTTGCTTATATGTACTCTCTAATAATTTTGCTTTTGCAGAGATAATTCTTAAATATACACATAATATACATGTGTATATTGTGTATATTGCTCTCGGTTTCCCCCCCTCGGTTTCTCCTTATTACCGTATATAGAGTATATAATTTAGGTAATGTTTAGTCTCCTAGTTTAGGTAATGTTGTGGTGTAATTAGTATTGTACACTTACCAAAATATTTGTATTATCATAATTGTATAGTTAGTATCCAAGTAGAATAAGATTTTAGGAATAGAATAGGAATATGATTCTCCTATTATGGAAATATGTAAATTATATATATAGCCTTTCAATTAATGAAAATAATCAAGGGGATTATTTCTTTCAATAATATATATCAATAGAAAAATTCTTCTTCACTATTTTATCTTGGATATATTTGGTGTATAAATTCATCCAAAATATGATACTTTAAGATATATTTTTTAATTGTATGTTGATACAATATTTGTTGTATATACAGATTTTGATGATGATATTATATTTTTATTGATGACAATATTAATATTAAATATATTGGATTTTTTATTGCATTAAAAGGATACAATGATGCTAACTGAATCTCTTATTAAGATGAAACATAATTTACTAGTTGTTATGTGTTTACCATGAGTGGGAATGTTGAAACATGAGATTTGAATCTGTTATTTTGGAGTTGGTTAGTATTGAGGTTGAGTGGTTAAGAGATTTCTTAGTAAGTATTTCAATTGGAATAAAATCAACATATTTTGTTAATATATTGTGGTTGCCAAGCAACAATAACTGTAGTGAAAATAAAAATTTTATTGGCAAAAATAGATACATCTATTTGAGATATAATGAGATAAAACAGCTGCTATGAGATGCAATTGTTTACGTAAATAAATTATGTGAAGTCAGATGTGAACTTGATCAGTTCACAAACTAAAGGAAACATCGAGGGGAGTGAAACTTTTGTCAATTTGAAAAGATCAATAATGATGGTAACCCAACCTATGTGATTGGAGATTAGTTCACAAACTAAAGGAAACATCGAGGGGAGTGAAACTTTTGTCAATTTGAGAAGATCAATAATGATGGTAACCCAACCTATGTGATTGGAGATCCCATTAATTAGGTTCATATGGGTAATAACAAGTCATTAGTTGATCAAGTATGCACTATTAAATTATGTTTATCCTATGGTGTGTGAATACAGTGCAGTTCTGCAAAGCAAAGTGAGGCTGAGTTATAAACTCTTAATTCATTACCATATTCTTTATAGGTGGTGTATTGCTCTGCAGAATACACTTGATGGGTGGACATATATGAGTGTGGAGTGATGCCGCTTCTATGAAATTGTCACAGATTTCTAGAGCACTCATGAATATCAGGACACGCGCATGGCCTCTTGACACAAAACTGCAATAACGACAAAGATTGTGCGAGTATAATGTGATAGAATAAGAACCTCAAAAGTATTCTTGGTTCATAGAAATTCTAAACTTCACCAATTATTCTGTAAGTTTAATCTTATTTTATCTAGGTCTACGAGACACCAGATTTGACGCATTTGTATTCTTACGTGAAAACCCAACAAAACTTTTTATTTCGTTATATTCCCTAGCTACACTTCTTGTTTCAAGCATTGCCCATCACTATTCTTCATTGACATTTGACTAACTTTGAATATAATATGGCCGTTGTGATAGCCTTGAATGGCTTTGGCAGTTACCAAATATTAACATTGAAATGAATTAAATTCTTTATTGGCAATTAAATCCTTGGTTCTTTATTGCCCTTCATTGTCCTTCATTGCTTGACAGATATTAGAGTCCTTAATTCATCCATTCTCATGATATCTCTATACATTCCAATTTTCCTTTCATCCGAGAAGTGACAGATAAAGAGAATACATTAAAAAAAATTCTCTCTCCTATATTCTAAATTGCTGGATTTTATCTCAATATAAATCTTTGTTAGATTAAGGCTTTTAATTTTATATTAAAAGAGTTTGTTGAATCATGAGAGATACACTCATATCAAGTGAAATATCCTTAAGGACAATGTCCTTGGACATGCCTCAAGCTTTGAAAAATTTCGTACAGTGTTCATGATCAAGTATTTTTTGTAAAATTTCCAACAATGATTTCAGATCTGGTCCATGCAAATACGCCCAAATCATTCCTTTCAGATGATTCGTTTTCTTTTTCTAGATCCTAAACTAGCCAAATCTAAATGGAGGTCTTCAACATATAACATTCAACTCATCTGACATTGCCAACATAATCAAAGAAGAGATGACTTTGAGGCGTGGATAAATCGACTTTCCTTAAAGAGATATTGTCCGTATACATATTGAAAAAAATACAAGCAATTTCCTTCAGGATACAACAAAGCCCAGTTATACCTGCAGATTTTTTCTATTGCTACTTTATGAAGGAATGCCTTATTTATAGAGTTAAAAGTGACTTCCGAATAATCATCTTGTTTCATGAACATACATGTCTATTTAAATTTAAATTTTAAATAAAATATGAAAATACCAAGACTTTTTAATATATAGTCTTTAAATTAGTTTTCCCTTATGTTGTGGGACAATCCCACTTCATATATTTTACAAACTATCTAACAATCCTCCACTAGTTTGTAATATTTCTTATAATATCATGCATACTGGAGAGTATTTTATAATACATTTGACCCTTCCATTAGTGTAAATACTTTAAAGTTATGACGAAGTTATCGATTTCTTTAAAGATTTGAACTACAACTCCACATGCCAAAACCGAAAATATCACACATAATATTATTTAGTAGCTTAGAAAACTCAGTATTTGCTTTAGCATGTTTATGACCATGTGCTCATCGTGATTCCAAGAATACTTACAAGATCAACTCTTTAAGTCTTGCTTTGAAGCGACACCACTTCAATATTCATATAGGTGAAATTAGCTACTCTGTCTCTGTTACTGCAGACATTTGCTAATTTCATTAAGATTATTTCAACCTCCTCTCGTAACAGTTTGCACTATGGAGTTTGTCACTATGCCCATGTTATTTCAGGTATTTAACAACTCCTTAACACCTCACATAACAGTATGCAGTACATTGAAATCAAGGCTTTAAACGAGGACACCCGTGCTTTAGCAACACAAGTGACTTGTTATTACCCGTTGAACTTGTATTGTTATCAATATAAATTATTTTCATGACATACTGTAAAGATATCTTTACATAGGCATGTCGTAGACACATATGTATAGACTTTTCATTGCATATCCAATTATTGGCTACTCTTTTCATAGCTTCATTCCGTATATAAATAGCTTAGAGTGATTGCATCAGTTGTGGCCACAACATTTAACATCATATTTCTCAAACCATTCTACTTCTTTTCAAGCATTTGTATGCTAAATATATTCTTATTCCATTATGGAATACAAATTTATTTTGATGCTCAAATTATAGCACCTTCATTCATATTACAAATTCAATTTTAAAGAATTTTATCATTATCATTTGTTGGTTCAGTACTACTTATAAATCAATATACTTTTACATCCGCTTATGAACAGTCAGGTCTATACAAAAAAGTTCTTTCAACAAATACATTTTTTTATGAAAGAACACAATATTTATAGGAAGACCTATATCTTAACCATCAAATTGATAGTTTCATCATCACCAAAATATTCAAGTTGTAAATTCACTACCACATCAAGAAATTGTTGGAAATTTGTCTTTGGTGGGGAGGTTGCGTCCACCCATATTTAATGACTTAAACACCAGGGTTCCGCATGTTGGAGGCTTTGTCTCTTCACATGTGCATAATCTACTAAGTGAGTAGATGACCGTAGGGCCAAGGATCGTCAAATTTCGTTAAGAAATGAAAGAGATATTGGTCCACGAAGTAAGGTGTTTGAGGCATGGAAATATGGTGTGGGATAAATCTACCACATCGATGGGAAAATGAAGAATTGTTCTCTTTATAAGCCTAAAAAATGGATAAGAGTTTGGGACCCCAAGGGTTAACCCATGTGTTTGAAGGAGGGAGGACCTAGGTGTGCTTGGGTTCGAGGCTAGCGCCACACACGCGCCGCCGCCGCCGCCCGCCCGTCCCGTCTTGTCCGGGCTCGGGTCTCGGGCTGCTGGGCTACTTCTGATATTTGGTGGCCAGAAAGCCAACAGTTTACGACATTAAACTTCTGAAACGTTTTGCACTTACTACAAAACGTTTCTGGCCATGAATACACCTCTTAAAGCACCTCTTAATCACCTCTCCTCCTCCTAAAACACTATATATTTCCTGGCCATGAATACACCTCTTAAAGCACCTCTTAATCACCTCTCCTCCTCCTAAAACACTATATATTTCCTGAAACAGATTTGAGGTAGAGTGTGAAGATCAAAAGAAAGATCCAGAAACAATAGCAAAATAAAAGAACAGTCTTCATTTCCTCTAAATTTTCCATTCTTCAGCAAGTCATTTCGTGTTTATTTTCTTCGTCAGAATCAACCTATTTGCTTTGTAGTGTTGATTAGTTGTTGTTTTATCTTGGGAGACTATTGCCCGCTAACGTAAAAGCATATATACGGGGCAATCTTGTCTTAAAGACAGAAAGCCATCTCTCGACTCAGCCACAGTTGTAACAATCCAGATTTAGTGTCAGGTTATCAAGATTCAAGACTCAACAAGCTTGCGGCAATTATTATATATATATATATATATATTATGTGGGATTTGAAGAAATAATTTTATATCTTAAACTTCTTCTAATATTATTGGCTATCAATCATAAGCCAAGCACCCCCCACTTAAAACATTTTAAGTCATTTCCAAATAATACCAAAAACTTGAAATCTTATTATCAAAGTTACAACCACTCAAGTGACATCTTTACACGAGAGAACACAATATTTCAAGTGACAAACTTTCATAAATAAACACAATATTTCTGAAACGACACATGACCAACCATCAGGTTAGTAATTCAATTAACTAATCGTCACCAAGACCGAGGAAATTGTGAATTATTCATTGTTATGTCAATATCCACCAAGAATTTTTGGAAGTTTAAGAACTACACAATTTAAATAAATTTATATCTCAAGTTTCTTTAAAATTGCAATAGACACTTAGTCCAATATTGACTTTTATTCATAAGTCAATCACCCCCACATTTTAAATATTTCAATGTCTTTTCATACCATATACAAATTCACATTTATATGATCAAATAAAATAATAATATATATTCAATCAAAAATCAGACTCATATTTAAAAGACACAGACGGTTCTCCAAATCCCAAGTCATTACCGGCGACATCCTTTCCCATGTGTCTACCGTAGCAACATATATACCCACTTTGAACATGTTAAGGTAAGAGATTAGAACCATGATATATGCGATTTTAGGAACATATGATCACTACTTAATGATGTCAATTACTTACAACATTATTATACTGTAATCTCAATATTATTGTTAGTAAAGATTTTCAATATTTTCAATGAAATTCCAACTAATCCGGCCATTGTAGCCTTTTCATAATTCATATAGAACAAATTAAATCCACTAAATTATTTTGTTGTCGTATACTAGAACACATGAGCATTTTAATTAGAAGACAGTCTCAAACTTTAATGAACGCATTTTGTATAATAAGAAGAAGTTTCTTTTACAAAACTCTTCAACCTTTAATATAATCCAAAATGATCTACTAATAAGAGTACCTTTCTCTGAATTTCAACTTATTATAACAACTTTCAAGTATGAATATAATCCCTCCTACTAAAATGCTTCATATAATTCCATAAACTTGTAATTATACTTCATATGATTTCATGAATTATGGAATAACAAATTATAAGCATATCAAATTAATGATCATCATAAGTGGATCATCTACCCTAATATTATGAAAATAAATTTCATGAAAATCACATGGGTAAAAATATATAAATAAATAATGAATGAAGTTAAGAAAGTAAAACCCGATTTTTGCCGATCACTCTCTTATTTTATTCATGACTGGATGTTGCGATCACTTTTGTCATATCAAAATTGAAGTTTTGCTCATAAGAAAACACCGTCTAATTTCCTGATGAGGCACATCCCTTTCCTTTTGTGATAACTTCAATCCAAAACGGCGCCAATATAAGCTTTGAATTGAAGCCTAAGCCAGAGAAAGGGGAAGTTTGTAATATGGTTTAGGTACATTAACTGCTGCCTGCACAGAGGTCAATGCTGCCAATCTGAAACCTTGAAGTTGCATTCTTGTCTCGAACTGCTAGAAACCTAAACCTGCCATTTCTAACAGTGATCAGAAATTGGACCCTATCATGAAGAAGTGCACTCTTAAGAGCCTCCGACAAAACTTTACCTGAATGCATTTGCCAAATAACCGGGAGAACTGACTGTAAATGTTTTTCTTTGGAAACGCTTGTCAAACATCTGGGAAGTTCGTTTATCCAAGAGATGCCAACTGGAACCTCCGTTTTCACTTCCTTCTAGCACCCTAATGTAATGAATGAATATCAGTATTCAGTCTATACACAATGATGGTAAGGTTTTCTATTGCGACTTCCTAAAGTTAACCAAAACTTAAGCTGATTCTCCAAAATAGTCAACAATCTAAACAAGCGAGCACTTAAATGTCACCAAAGCTATAGCAAATTGGCAACTAATCAGACACCAGTTCTATTTTGAACTTACACATGAGAATAGGGAATTAAAGAGTAAAAATATTCAGACTTGTCAAGTTCGTTTGGATAAGAAAACCACACAATTGTATACAGAGGAATAGTCGAGGTGCGCAAACTAGCACGGACCGTTATCAAAAACAAAAACAAACAGACATTCGAGTTGAACCATCTGCTTTCAGCAAGCAATAGTTGCACTACTGCTACACAACTTCAATTTCATCATGGCAATTTGTCATGCTTTCACCGACTTCAACCTTCTAGTTGCTAGGACTGCTAAGAGAGAGTTACACAACTAACTCAAACCTTATCCACCAAATTCAGTTAATTAGTCTTGCACAGTATATATTTGATTCTGTTTGGAGCCATTATAATAATTTCACCATTTTTAATCTGAAGTCATGTATAATATTTTCCTTGATTAGATTATTCCTCCAAACTCTAAGTCTTCTTCATCACGCTCTATATTGCAACTCTGTTTCCATCTTTGCTTCTTTACGGATTCTTTGAATGTCAATCAAGGAGTATTTATTCTTTACGCAACCTCTACATTAACTATTTCTTAAATGTCTTTTTGCCTTCTTGCTTTGGTCCATGCCCATTTCAACAATTCTCATTTCAGCTGGTTCATTACAACAACCTCTCAAAAACAATTAGCCCCTTCCTTTGCAGGCAAACATTCCACAACATAGCTAGTCTTGCTTATCTAGTACATACTCAATCAATATTAAGTATTCCTTCCATTTAATTTTATAGGGAAAAGGCCAAATTTACCCCCGTACTTTGAGAAAAGGTTTATATTTACCACTAGTAAGTTATACTATTAGCCCGTATCCTTACCGTTAATAAAATATTAATATTTACCCCAGCCCTAACGGCTCACCACTCTAGTGTCGCCACGTCATTAAAATTGTCCACCTAGAATCCTAGTCACCATTTTTCATTACTTTACCAATGAATTACATTGACCCGCCCCAAAATAAAACCCAACCCATTAACCACCAAATTAAACTCAAAACCCATCTCCCCAACCTTCATTACCCACTTAAACCTCACATAATCACAACACACAAAAAAAAGGGTGGTCTTCTGGTGGTAGTTTCAGGTGAATTTTCAACGGTGATTTCAGGTTAATGGGCTGTTTAGCGGGGATTTTTAGTATTTGTGGATGGTTTAACGGAGGAAAGCAAAGAGCTCGCAGGGGTGAGGGACCGACGGAGATGCTTGTATTTTCTTACAAATCTATGAAAAGCAATAAATTCACCATATCATAGTGGAATTATTCCTAAAAAGGCTACGGCGATTTAAAATTTCAATCATAGCTTCCTAATCACCACCTGCACAGACTATAGGATGATTTGGAGCACATTATCAACAATTTCACAAACCATTTGTGAATTGTTGAAGCTTTCTCAAACCCAGTTTAACGGAGTTTTGATTTCCTTTCAACAATTACTTCCAATCAGTAATGAAACATCAACCTAATTATCAAATACAAGTCTCGTTCGATTTATACTAGCCCACGTGACAATTCTTACTCATTTTCAACAAGAACATCCATCAAAGACATCAGATTTGAAGTGTTCAAAATCTGCCTTTTAACATTGGATTATCTAGCACTGATCTTCGTTGCGATTTTACTGTTCTTCGCCGGAAAGAACAAAACTACAATTCACCGGAATTGTAATGGGTTCAAGATGATATACAACGAGTACGGAAGAAAACTTGGTTTAGTGTCCAATAAGAGTAGTAAAGTACAATAGTTCATTTGGGAGCGGAAATAAAATAGAAAGAGAAGGGAATAGAGGTTTACAGTAATGGGGAGATGTAGTTGTAGTGGGGTCTACACTTCACCGGAAAATGCTCAAGTGGGTAATGAAGGTTGGGGAGATGGGTTTTGGGATTTAAATTGGTGGTTAATGGATTGGGTTTTATTTTGGTGCGGGTCAATTTATTTCATTGGTAAAGTAATGAAAAATGGTGACTAGGATTCTAGGTGGTATGACGTGACGACGTCAGAGTGGCGAGCCGTTAGGCTGGGGGTAAATGTTAATATTTTATTAAAGGTAAGGATACAGGCTAATAGTATAACTTACTAGGGGTAAAAATAAACCTTTTCTCAAAGTAAAAAAAATGACAGTCCGGTGCACTAAGCTCCCGCTATGCGCGGGGTTCGGGGAAGGGCCGGACCAGAAGGGTCTATTGTATGTAGCCTTAACTCACATTTCTGCAAGAGGCTGTTTCCACGGTTTGAACTCATGACCTCAGGGTCACATGACAACAACTTTACCAGTTACTCCAAGGCTCCCCTGCAAACCTTTTCTCAAAGTACAGGGGTAAATTTAGCCCTTTTCCCCATTTTATATGATGGTACTGACAGAATACCACGTTCAAAATAGGAGTAACAGAAGAAAATATTAAAGTAGTGATTGAAATTGATAGAGAGAAAACACAACATCAAATTGCAAAATTTGAATAGCTAAATAAATTTGAATTCTTAAAAGTTGTGACTAGCATAGAATAATATTATCAATGATGAAATGGTTTTAAAATTTCTGGAGAACTCCAAAGTGGAAAGAATGACAGACTAGTTGGAATGAGGATAGTATATCATTTGAAACTCTCTTGAATAGTATTGCAGAAATAGCACTAGACCACGTTCATATTAGATGCAAATTTACAGAATTTGAAGTCCTCTGTATAGTACTAATATCATGTGAAGTCTAAGACAGAAAAGCTCTCCATTCTCTCTAACCAAAGAAGTCTGGATACCATCTCTACGGGCAAGTTTCCAATGATTCAGTGACATCTTGATTATTTTTGGGAGATCTTGATTCATAGAGTAATAAAAGTGTACTTTAAGGCAAACAGAAATACAATTTGAGTTTAGCCAAAAGAGGCGATAAAGATTTAGAGCTATTGCACCCTTGACATCTTATAGGGATGAGGTGGCTTGGTTGACATGTCCCACGAGGATGAATGCCATTTACTAGTAGAAAACAAAACAATCTTCTAGGCATGAAGAAGTCAAAAGAAGATCACTATATGGACACTTGCTTAGTTGAACGGGTCCAGAAGCATTGCAGAATAACTGTTTGTAGCTGGGTAATGGTTCTACCTTGATGAAGGTTTTGAAGCCCCTCTGCTCTCAAGTAACTATAAAGGCAGGCAAACCCAAGTTTAGAGCCATCTTAATTCGGTTTTCACGAGCATGGGTGGAGTGTGCCGGTCAAAGGTGCTGCTTGAAGAATAGATGAGATTCTTGCCTTTAACAAATAAACGAGCCCCTTCTAATAAATTTGTTTAGAGCTAAGCTCTCTCCTAGTTTAGAAATTGATCATTTAAGATCCATTGAGTTCAGCTTGACACTGAAGGTTTAAACTCAGCCGCAGCGGCAGTCTTCCTGCAGTCCTACTAAGGAGATTTTTCTTGAAACTCTCTACTAATTTATTATAGAAAAAGAAAATTCTACTATCATACCAAAGTACCTCCCAAAACATGCTTTGACATAGAAAAAATCAAACAAGTTATCAAGAAATGGACCAAACTCGACCCTAAAAGTTAGTTCATGGGGTAAGGATTACCCAAGATCATTTTTTTTATCAAGTAAAAGATATTTTCATTCATAAACATGGCCAAATTGGCCGTAAGGGGTATACCAAAAGGTGAAGACTCTACAAAAGAATATGATTCACTACAAACTCCATCCAATCATCTATACAAGGAACTTTTTGTTCGCACCAAAAGAAAATAAGGGAACGGAGACTACCCCTTAATTGAGAGAAACTCGACTCTACACCTTCAAAATCTCTCTTGTTTCTCTCTTTCCAAACTACCCACATTAAAGCAAGTGGAACCATGTTCCAAGCCTTTCGTCTTCTCTTCCTTCTCATGCTCTTCCAACTGAACATCAAATCTTTCACAGTTTTTGGCATTACTCATGGAGTGCCAAACCAACTAAGCATATCCCACCAGAGCCTCATAGTTAGCCTGCAAAGTAGAAGAAGGTGATCCACGTCCTCGCCCGTCTCCTTACACATATAACACCAACTGACACAGACAACCTTCCGCTTTCTAAGATTTTTCGCAGTCAAAATCACCCTCTAGTAGCTAGCCAAGTGAAAAAAACACATCTTCCTCAGCACCCTTGGGATCCATACTGCATTACATGGAAAAAATCCCTCCTCCCTAACCAAGAGCTTCTCATAGAATGACTTCACAGAGAACACTCCATTCTTTTCCAAACCCCACCGCCAAACATCGGCATTATCAACCGAATTAACTTGCCCATGTAGTAAGGCTAGCAATCTTTGAAGCTCAGACACTTCCCAGTCTTGAAAATCCCTTCTGAATCTCAAGTCCCAAAAAGATTCTCCACCTTGTGTCCCCTTAATTTGTTGAATTAACAAACCTCTCTGGCATGATATTCTGTACAAACTCTAAAATTCATCTTTCAAGAAGAAGTCCCACACCATCTATGTCCCAAAAAATACTCTCCTCCCGTTTCCGACCATGAATGAGATATTTTCACAAAAATGATCTCATCTCTTCATGATGTTCCTCCACAAACCACAACCAAACGGAAAATTGATATATCTCGTTCTCCGACCGACCCCCTTCTGAGATCCCATATTTGTCAGCTATCACCCCCTCCACAAAGCTTGTACCTCCACCCCGAACCTCCACAACCACTTGCCCAATAATGCTTTATTGAAGACCTTCAAATCTTTAATTCCAAGGCCTCCCCATTTTTTAGAAGTGACAGTCTCCCATCGTACCAAGTGATATTTTCTTGCCCCATCCGCCGCATCCCATATGATATTTCTCTAAATCCTTTCCAACTTATCTATGACCGAAGTTGGAGCCTGTAACGACATATAGTAAGTTGGGACGCTCGACAAAGTACTCTTAATAAGCACTTTATTTCCGTCCTTAAACAAATATCTTTTCTTCCACCCTGCTAATCTCTTCTCGACCCTCTGAAGAACCGGGTCCCATGCCATCTAATCCATGTTCGAAGCACCTAACGGTACTCCAAGATATGTAGTCGGAAGAGCCCCAATCCTGCAGTTAAAAACTTGAGCAAGCGATCCAATGTTAGTCACCTCCCCAATAGAAATAATCTCACATTTTCTCAAATTAAATTTAAGGCCAGACACAGCCTGAAACCAAGTCAGAACTTGGCCTAAATAATCTAGCTAAGTAATATCCGCATCACAAAAAAACAAGGTGTCATCCGTGAACAATAAGTGAGACTAATAATGTCCCTACACCCCTTATCGCCGCATTGAACCCCTACAAGTAACCCTCCAAGACAGCTCTATCCATCATCCTGCTCAAGGCTTCCATGACTAGAATGAACAAAACATCGGTGATAATAGGTCCCCTTGTCTCAAACCCTTTGAACTCCCAAAAAAGCCACACGACCTCCACTTCTCCCCAAATCCCATTTGAAACATAATTGAATCTAGGAATTTCCAATTCACGTGATCGTAAGCCTTTTCAAGATCAAGTTTGCACAACACACCTGACACTCCTTGCTTTCTCCTAGAATCCACCACTTCGTTTGCCACCAACGCTGCATCTAAAATTTATCTGCCCTCCATAAAAGCATTCTGTGAAGTAGACACAATCTCGTCCAGAACCTTCTTAAGTCTAATGGAAAACACCTTAGCAATGATCTTGTAAATGCTTTCCACTAGACTAATAGGTCAATAGTCCTTCATACTCGTAGCTCCCTCTAGGGGTGGGCTAAAAATCTAATGCACCGAAAAAACCGAACCGAACCGGCGAATCGATTCGGTTAAAAATTTGCTACACACCCGATTTCAAAAAAAACCAGTTCATTTTTTTTAAAATTGAATCGATTCGGTTCGCATGATTTTGTGATGCACCGAACCGAAAAATCGTTGCTATTCTTGTAATTAGCCATACCCCTATATAAATAAAAGCCCTAAAGATTTCATTTTCCGCAGCACTCACTCGATCGATTTCAGCACTCTATCGATTTCACTATTTTCCGCAGCACTTTTGTTCAAGCTTCAACCCGACCCTGGGTTGCAATTTATCCATACCTCGGGTTGAAGACACGATTCAGTTTTGCACTTTTGCTGAAATTTGAATTCGAGTTCGGGTTGAAGATACGAATTCGATTTCAGATTTTCAGATTTCAGATTTTCAATAGTTCAAGCTTCAACCCGACCCTGCCAGTGCCGCCACAAAAGGTAATCCAATCCCTTTACTCATTTCTTTCTCTCGTTCTGATTTGTCATCTGTTTTATGCTATGTTTGAACCATGTTTGTCGAAACATTATGAGAAGTTATGAATTAGGCATAATCCAAGAAGACTTTTCTCATAGACTGGCTTTATTTGTTTGTTGAATGATTTAGATGCTGGGAACTGGTGTTTGTTGTTATGATTGCTTGCAAATTGGAAAAAGATCATCAAATTAAGGTTATTTAGAGTGTAGTTGCTGAAGTAATTTATGATTTTCTGAGAAAATATGGTAATTTCTGATTTTAAAATGTAGTTACTGTCTTACTGAAGTTACCGAAGTAATCTAAAATGAAGTTACTGAAGTAATTTCTGATTTTCTATAAAGAAGGAAGCATATTCAAACTATAGTTTCATGGTGTATTCAACCTTCCTACTATCTAAAATGAAGTTGTTGTTTTGTATTCACGGTGTATTTGATAAATTGCTCATGAACTCTCTAATATTGTAGAATGGAAGACATCTTGGATGATGGAACAAAAGTGGTGAAACGAACCGACGAGGGAAAATTGAGATCATAAGTTTAGAATTTTTTTACTAAGTTACCTGGAGGACAGAAAGCCAAATGTCATTTTTGCCGAAAAGATTATGCTTGCGATAGCTCGTTAGTTGGGACAACTAATTTAAGGAACCACTTGGCTAGATGCAAAGTGTACAAGAAATCAAAGCTTGAAGAGGATAAAAATCAAAAAGTATTAACTCGTGACAAGGGTAAGGACAATGATAAAATTGTATTTGTGGGGTTTAATCAAGAGGCTTGTAGAGCCGCACTTGTAAAATTGATTATTAAAGATGAGTTAGCTTTTAGATTTGTGGAGAGTCAGAACTTTGTGGAATATATGAGGGTTTGTTGTCCCAGATTTGTGGTGCCTTCACGAAGAACGATTGCACGGGATATTCTTCAGTTGCATTAGCTTGAGAAGGCTTTGATTAAAAGAATCATGAACTCAAACCAACAGAGAATTTGTATTACAACAGACACGTGGACATCAATTCAAATGAGTAGCTACATGGTAATAACTGGGCATTTTATTGACTGTGAGTGGGTGTTGCATAAAAAGATACTTTGTTTTACACCAATTTCTAATCATAAAGGAGATGGTATTGGAAAGATTATAGAGAAATGCTTATTGGATTGGGGTATTGCTAGGCTATTCATAATTACTGTGGACAACGCAAGTGCTAATCAAGTTGCAATTGCTTATGTGAAGAAGAAACTGACATATTGGAGTCCTAAGGCGATGGTTTTAAATGGTGATCATATGCATGTGAGGTGTGTTGCACATATAGTGAACTTGATTGTTCAGGATGGGTTGGTAGAAGAGGACTCAATAGCTACTGTTCGTAATGCGGTGAAGTATGTAAGATCTTCTTCGACAAGGTTGCAAAAATTCAAGACATGTGTTGAGCGAGAGAAAATATCATATAAGGGACTTATGGTTTTGGATGTGCCAACCAGATGGAATTCGACATACTTAATGTTGGAAAAAGCTGTGATATTTGAAAAAGCGTTTGATAGGTTAGAGGAGGACGATGACCACTACAAAAGTTGGTTTAATGAAGACGAGAATGGAAGAAAAAGGATTGGGCCTCCAATTTTTGTGGATTGGGATAATGCTAAGAGGTTAGTACATTTTTGTCAGTTTTTTATGATGTGACATTAAAATTCAGCAGTACAAAATGTGTGACTTCTACTGATTTTTTGAATGAGTTGTGGACAGTTTATCTTCATCTTTGCTCACTATCGGAATCTACTGATTTGTTGGTGAAAAAAATTGTTAATGGCATGAGAGATAAGTTTGTGAAATATTGGGGTACTTCTATAGAAAAGGTGAACAAGCTATTAATTTTAGCAAATGTGCTTGATCCTCGGTGTAAATTTGAATTTATAAACTGGTGTTTTGGAAGTATATTTGATAGTAGGAAGGTTGATGAAATTAAAGCTGATACCAAAGAGGAGTTGTTACAGGTTATTTGAAAATTATAATGATGTTAGCCCAAATAGTGGTGTGGGTAGTAGTTTAATTGCTCAGTTAAGTGAAGTTTGTGATAGTGGCAGCAGTAGAAAAGAATCAATTGATCCTTTTCAATTGTTTAAAAAGATGAAAGCAACTGAAAATGATGATTTTGGGGTGAAGAATGATGTTGAGAAATATTTGTCAGAGCGGAATGAAAGTCCTAATGATCCGAATTTTGATCTTTTGAGTTGGTGGAAGATGTATTCGTCTAGGTATCCGACTTTGTCAAAGATTGCCAAAGATATTTTGGCAATTCCTGTGTCTACCGTGGCTTCCGAATCGTCATTTAGCACGAAGGGCGCATTCTTGACCCTTTTAGGAGTACATTAACTCATAAGACAGTTGACGCATTAATTTGCACACAGAATTGGCTTCGCTCAACTCTTATAGGAGAACAAATTGTGCAACCAACCGAAGAAGAAACTGAGTTTTATGAAGATGTTGAATTGGGTAACAATACTATTTTTTATATATTGTTTTTAATAGAATCATTATACTTTAATATTTTACTTATTATATTGACGCTTCGGCAAATTGTATGTAGACTTTGAGAAACTTTCAACCGTACCGCAATCACAGCCAATAGAACAAACACAAGCAGTTGAGGACTTGACAATGGATTGATATTGGCGTCATAATGGTAAAGTTCTCAAATCTACAATCCTTCAAATTAGTTTTTGTTGTTAGTATCTATCTATATTTGACTCATAAGCAGTCTTAGTTGCTATTGCTGGAGCAGCTGAAACTGCTGAAATTCCTGTGTTGTTGCTGGAATTTGATGTTGTTGTTGTTCTTTGGAATTTTCTTGTCGCTTCTGCTTCCATTCTGCATGCCGCTTCATTGTGCATCTTTGCTTCCCGCTGCTGTTGTTGTTGTCTAAAAAACCAGTCTATGTATGTTCCTGTTAAAATTGGTTGTTGTTGTTGATCTAATATGTTGTTGCATTTGCTGTTGATGTTCAAAAAAACATAAATTATTTGGACTTTATATTTGAATTGAAAAAAACTGATATAAACCGATACGTTCGGCGATATAAACCGATATATCGATTTTTTTTTTAAAAAGTTGTATTCATTTTTTTTTAAAAACCGATTTTTATTCGGTTCATATTTTTCGGATACAAAACCGAACCGAACCGATATACGCCCACCCCTAGCTCCATCATGTTTAGGAATGATGACACTGAACGAATCATCTATACTTTTTTCAAATTCACCTATCTTGGAATTCAGCAATAGCATCCATCACATCAGATTTGACCGTATTCTAGCAATGCTGGAAAAAAAAGCAAAAGAGAAACCATCAGGGCCCGGAGCTTTATCACTAGCGCAACACTCTGTCGCTTTTTTCACCTCTTCCTCCTCAATTGCCCTCTCCAACCACTCACTCTCCTCCCCCTCCGATTTGATTGAACCCTACCCCCTCCCCCAAAAAATGGGTCTCCACTCCGCTTCCTCTTTGAACATGTTATCATAAAAATCTACAATTGCCCCTTCTACTTCCTCATTTCCCACACGACTCACTCCATTAACCTCCACCAACTCTATGAAACTCCTCTTATTTGACACTGCTACCCAATGAAAGAGCTTTGTGTTAGAGTCCCCCCTCCTTCAACCATAAAGCTCTCGATTTTTGTCTCCAACTTACCTCTTGTGCCCGGCCAAATCAGCTAGCTCCCTCTTCAACCCTTTTTTCATTTCCTTCTCCCTTTCCTCTAACTCTCTCCCCACTTCTACCCATTCCAACTCCCCTATTTCGATCATAATCTCTCTCATTTTCACCTCTACCCTCCCAAACACCTCTTTGATCCACACCTTTATATCAGTTTTAAGTAGGGCTGGCCAGTGGGCCGGGACGGCCCGACCCCGACCAGACACCGTCCCGAGCCCGCCCCGGTCCCGCCACGATCCCGCTAAAAATAATCAAGGCGGGACTCGAACTCGGGACGAACGATGTCTCGTCCCGCTGCACTTGAGCCCGCTGACCCGACCCAGGCCAGCCCTTTTCCGCTTTGCAAAATACCGTTGCACCCAGCGGCCATTTTAGATTATGGTCGTTGGCCAATGGCCATTTTAGGCCCCTACTGCCTTAATATTTATTTTTTAACCCATAAGTTATTATATTTACACTTTAACAATTTTCAACTATAAATAACTTCATTTTCTCATCTTTCTCACAAATCTTCCTACAATCTCTCTAATTTCTCAATATATCTCTACAAGTCTACATTGTTTGCTAAATATTCAATTTTATTTATTCATTTGGGAATTGGGAATTGAAGTTGGCAACTAGCTTGAGGATCTTCCAGCGATTGTGGACTACATATAGAAAAATTCCACAAGAAGTATCCACTAGGTGAAATTCTTTATCTGAGCAACTTACTTGTTGCTTATGACTATAAATTACCTATAACTTTATTTTTAACTCTCATAATAAAAAGCCATTGATATGATTTTTAGATAGTGATTGGGAAAAAATTTCCGAACTTATTGTATTTTTAGAGAATTTTTTCAAGCAACAAAAGGAATTTTCGGTATATATTATCCTACTATTTCAACTATATTTATTTTATATAACTCCTAATATTTTTATTACTTAGTGAATATATGGAAAAACCCACTTATAAAGCATTTATTAAAAAAATGTTTCTCAAAATAAAAAAATATTTTATTCCTATTCCCTATTTATATTATTGGTTCTGTATTAAATCATACTATTAAAATAGAGCGATTACTAAATCACTAATTGAAACTATTTACGATTGTATGTAAGTACTACCACCTCCAAGTCCCAAAAATCTAAATCACCCACCACCTATTGAACAAACCAAGAAGAAGTGTTGTCTAGGCGTAGAACACCAATGCAAAAATATATATAGATTTTATCAACAAGAAAATGCTAGTAACTTCTACTTCCATACCATCTTCTTTCATCTTCAACACAACCTCACAAAAGACATCTTTTGTTTTGAGGCTAGTATTGAAAGCCTAAGAAATAGAATGCGGCATACCTCTACTACTAACCAAATTAGCGAGTTGGATATTTTTGTTTTGAGGGTTACATGCCGTATCAAGAAGTTATCAATGAAGATGGACATGAAGACTTGTTGAAATCTTTGGAGGGGGAATAGAAGACCTTTCAGAACACTTTCATTGATGGCTCGAGATGTTTTGAACATTCAAGCGTCATCATTTGCGTCTGAAGCGCTTTTACTGAGCAGATATCAAATAGGAGACCACAGACACTCATTGTAGGAGCGGCTTGAAAATTGCGGTATTCGAGAGATTGGATACGGGCGAAAGAAGAGTGCGGTCAACCGGGAGATCAGCGAAGAAGATGATGAAAACTACAGCGAAATCTTAAGAAGGTAAAGTGGAGCGACATGGATCAATTTGACCAACAAATACCAATTCCAACGAAGAACCACATGAAATCATCAAGCAATTAGAAACGAGGTTTTTTGAGAATGTAATTTTTTAATTGCAATTTTATTATATGTAATTTGCAACTTTTGGACAACACCACAAAGTTGCAATTTAGATTTTAGACAATTGTATTTGTATTACAAAAAAATCATGTCTATTAAATAATATAAGAGGCCTGCTTGACCTTGAGATGTTTTTATTACATTATCTTGTTTTGTTTATTGATTTTTTTAATACATATGTTATTTAAAAAAAAAAAGGAAAACCACGCTGCACTTCGCCCATGCAGCCCGACCCGATACTTGACGGGATCGGGATCGGGGCGAGACTAGAGCAAAATCCCGCCAGACCTGGACCCGCTGATTGACCCGCTTCTCCGTCCGCCGGACGAGCCCTACCCATTTGGCCACTCCTAGTTTTAAGCAATTTCAACTTCTTTGCAAGCCTGAAAGAAAATCTCCCCTCCACCAGCTAGCCACTCTTTCCTCGAAGCCCGCCGCACTTAGCCACGTATTCTCAAATCTAAAAGGAGATCTCAATCGCCTTCCACTACTACCATCTACAAGATAAGTGAATGATCTGATAACAACCTCGGAAGAGGAATCTGGATAACATTGGGCGTCAACTCTTCCCAAGACGTAGACACTAAAAATCTGTCTAATCTCGATTTAGAAGTAGAGTCCCCCGATCTGGACCAAATGAAAGCGACACCTGTTAAAGGCAACTCAATAAGGAAATAGTTATTTATAAACTCTGAAAACTCCTCCATGGCCCTTGACACAACCCTACACCCAACCCTCTCTTCCATAAATCTTATGGTATTAAAATCCCCCCTAACACCCAAGGTGTGTCCCACCTCCCCAAAACACCACCTAACTCCTCTAAAAAAAAACTCATTTGAGCTCTCCCCTACAAGCCTATAGACACCCCCGAAGCCGCCCTCCAAACCATTATCGCAGTTTTTAAACCTCATTCCTAACAAGAAAACTACATTATTAATGTCCACACTCCACCTTTCTCTCATCCCAAAGAATGAGAATTCCCCCCGCACTTCCCCGTGCCGGAATATAGTCATACTTTACCCACCTACCACCCCATACACTTCTAATAATATTGTCCGTCAAAACCTCCATTTTTGTTTCTTGAATGCAAATCGCATCCGCCCCCATTCCCTAAAACCTTATTTAATGATGGCCCTTTTGTTGGGTTCATTCATCCCCCTCACATTCCAACTAATAATTTTGCAATCCATCAAACAAACTCTTTTTTTCCTTTCCTCCTCCCCTACCATCAATTTCCCCCCACCTCATTTACCTCTCCTTTCGCACACCACAATCTTCCCTCCCCTTTTGTACCTCAATAGGTAACCTCTCATTCTCCGCTACCACTAAATCATCTAAAAGATTGCTTCCTCTCTAGCCTTTTGATCTATGCTACTCAATAGATCAATCACCTTCTCCTTTACCCCTTCAATAGACACCCTCAAGAACTTTCCGAAATTAATGTATTTTTTTTCTGCCTACCTCGAAAGCTTTTTCTCTCCTTCCATAACCACCAAAGGTTGGGGTTCATCCCGACACAGTTATTGGACCACTTTTGCCCAAAGCTGGAATTAAGACTTGAAGAAACTCAACTGGGACAAGGGAATTTGATTGAAGATTCCCTGAACATGTCCCCCTATTTGTCTCTCTGGCAAGAGCATCACCCGCTAAAAGTTTTCCAGCTTCCTCCATCCCCTTTATCACCCAAAACCATGCCACGCAAACGCGCTCGAGGCAATTTTTTAATCAAAACAGCCCCTGCAGCATTAGAAACAGCTGAAGAAAAATTCCCCAGACCAGAATCAGCTCCCTTCCGCGTTCCTTGCTCCAAGGAAACAACCCCCCGCCCCCTAGAAGAAGAAGCAGTCCCAGCGCTTGAGACTACACCATTTATTGGACCTTTCCCTCTAACACAGTTCCCCAGACCCCTATCAGGAAGGTTCCGAGCCTCTTCCCCCTTATTTCCCCTAAAAGAGCATTGCTGGAATTCACAGCTCGTCTAACAGTGTCACCGGACTTGATAGATGCATGTTGCAGCCTCCCTCTCTCCGCCTTACCTTAAAAAATCTCATCTCCGACCGGAATATGCCCTTTTTTTAGATCACCGGACTTGGGATTTCGGCCACCGGACCCACTGGAAAAATGGACAGAAGCCGGCAGGAAGCGCTCCAACCCTGTTGAGGGTTTACCCATGGGTGCGCGACCTTACCCAAGGGTGTGCGGCCTTTTTTGAGCTTCAGAAACCAGGTTCGGTGTTTTCCGGCGTGAATCTGGGTAAACTCGTATTATTTGCAACAGCCGGTTGGTTCAACTCTATTCCCATCGGTTTAATTTTTGACAGTTGGTTTGGGCCCAAATTTTTAGTGAACCGGTCTAATCTTGACCTCTAACTCGATTCACTTAACCAAGGATATTTTTGTCCATTCACCACCCTTTTAGACATACGCTTCTTCAGCAATTCAAATCCCCTGTCAATATCATCTTCATTAGCCGTTATCGGCGATATCTCCATAACGTCCGACGCCTGAACTCTTTTTTCATCTCTATTTCTCCCATAATCTCTCCTAATCCCCATCATTTCCCCCTCCTCCTCTCTCCTATCCTCCTTCCCAAGAATCTCAGGTCGAAATTCTGGGAACAACCACACCCGAAACTCCATGTCTCGATCACCAACCACCACCGAAACAGGAACCCTACCCCCTTCCTCGACGATCCTGACTCTCGACAAGTCATGCAAGCTACTGGCTACATCAATAAAACCACCACAAAGTGCCCTAATTTTCTCAAACAAATCATAGCACCACAAGTGTGCCGGTAGTCCCACCAAGTTAATCACCGCAATGTCGCCGGGATATCTAGAATCAACACACCCTACGTACTCTGCCCATTTTTCCAACCTCAGGAAGTGCCCTCCCAGCCACCTCCTACCTTGGAGCAGAACTTTGCCGGCCTGCTCCTCGCTAGCAAAACGAAACAGGAATTGAGTACCATCTTCTGCTTCCCACTCCTCAGCAGCCCAATTCCTTACAGCTTCTGGAGATCCCACCCATTTAGAAAAAGACCCAACCAAACATGTTTTCAAAAAACTCCTCCTCTGTACATGTTCATCTGACAACACAAACTTTGGTTCAAAGATCATTTCCATCTTCTGGCATCTTTCCCCTAGCTCAAGAGCAGGCCAGGCAAGAGCCTTCTTGTAGGACAAACCATCTAGCTTCCTCTCTTCTAAAGAGAAGCTTCTCTCTCTAGACATGTTTTTCTCTCACTTAATTCATCAATTACATTTACCCAAGATCATATAAGGAGACAACAACCACTCCACCAATGTGGGGCACTTACAGCGCTCGCATGCATGCTCAGGACTGGATATCTGGAGCATGGACAATATAATACCGGGCTCAACATTGGGTAAATCAAGAATAGGAATGAGTCTGACTCTGATATCGTGTGAAAGTGGTGACTATCTCATCTAAAAGCTTTAAATTGTTAGAGAGAACACACTTTTATTACCTAATTATTCTCTTTTTTCGCTTCAACACAAGCAAATACATCAGGAAACTCTCACCCTCTCCTCCCCATCTTCATACACTGTTTTACCATTTCTCTTAGGGGTTTCATCTACACATAAGCAGACAAACTAATAAAAGCTTCAACTCATAGTCCCACCTACAACATATAACTTTCCACATATCAAGCAAAAGGGATAGAGGGGTGAGTTAATTATTTGTTTATATTTTCGTAAATAGAAGGGTTGGTCAAATTACCTAGATGCATAAATCCATTTCCCACTATTTTAGCATTAGAGAAAACCCGTGTCAACTATATAGTTGATTTTGGTCTATCCAAAATGAATCCTATTCTGGTTATCACACTTCTCCAGTGCTATGTTCTCATACACAGCAATGCCCCCATTAGCCAGCTTTTGCAGCAAATTCTATTTGTTCTACGTTACTTTGGGCTGTTGGATTTACTTCCTATATGCCTTAAATTATCAGGCGACAAAGCCACAATTTACGAAGAATGAATTGATATTGTTAGATACTGTTTGCACTTAGACAACACCAGCAAGCAAATATGTCATACCAATCTTTTGGATCTCTCTCTGGAGCATCATTAGCAGACATTAACTCATATGCCACAAGCTCAACCATCCGGTTACCAGCTACTTGATATATGATCCAACAACCTATAAGGCAGAATACAAGTATCAGATAGAACAAAAACCATAAAGAAAAAGGATAAATGAAAATGTACATTATGTTCATAATTGGCGCCCGTCCAATATTAATTCCTTTCTCTTTGCTCTTTTGACTACTACTTGTAATTATTGCTGAAGTACACCTTTGGTGTAGTTCTTTGTTTATAATAGATATGTTAACTGTTCAAAAAAAGAATTCCTTAATTTGAGATCCCTTTAGAGGTTGTTTAGATTCGGGCACCTCCATTATGTTCATAATTGGCGCCCTTCTAAGGCCCCTTCCTTCACACGACATTTTCAAACTGAAGATGAGGACAGTTGGATGATTGTGGTTGTATCACGAAATTCCAAGTGCTATTTCATTTTTCTCATTTTGTTCCACCTAAATCCTTGCTGCCCTCACGCCCCATGAATTGAGAGTTAAGATATACTGCAAATTGAATTGCTTAGCAAAACAAATAAACAGCCTGATTTCTTTTCCATTATTACGTCTCAGGAATGACTATTAATTATATGATTCACTGTCATCTTGATGATGCCCTAAGTGCAATATTCTCCAGAGGGAAATCTTATCTTTTTGGTGCCCTTACTTGTTTATGAACATAAAAAACAAGCGATACCACGAAACAATTCAGTAATTAGATACGTTTTCCAACTTTTTCCTCTTTCATATTCACAACTTGCAAGAATTGCTTAAGAATAGCTTATGCATTAATATGTAACGAGAAGCTAGAAACACATTCGCAATTAAATATTCTGTCTTGAATATACTAAAAGCTGATTCACTTCATCCTCTTCCGGTCTTAAATATACCTATTAATTTAATGATGAACACAAAGAAGTAACACATCAAAAAGAACTGGAGAAATAACCTCATGCAGTTGACATTTTTACATTTTTACAGAGTGACATTTTTGCTTAAGCATACCTGCTGCACCATTTGGTTCTTCCCACTTTGACATCCGTGTTCCATCAAATGCACATGTAGCCTGATGTATTTCGAACAAGAGAATTAAGATTCTTCACCAATATAACTATATCAGGAACTTCTCTTCCACATCACTAGAATTTTTTGAAAGAAACAATTTTTATATACAAACGAATGTTACTCACAATTCCAGAAGGAAGCTCCTCGCCACTAGCAAGGACTAGACCAGAACATAATCTGTTCAACTTAAGCAGTGGCCAAGAGAGGGACCTGCTATCTAGTCTAGCACATTGTCCAATATTGTAAATCATATAATCCAGCGCGTGGAACACGACAGGCAGAGCAACAGATGTTTTGACAGGATCAGAAGCTAAATATATATCAATACTCCCATTCACACCTAACTCACTCTTCAAAGAAAGAGCATCGAGTAACTGGCTGAAAGATGCGAACGTCTTATTGAAAATATCACCGGAACTACTTGAAACTGAGTTCACAGAGGTTCTCCTGGTTCTGAAAGGGGAATTCTTTAGATCAACTAAAATATTTCTGAAAATCTCAAGAATTTCAGCAGCTGCTTTTTTTGAGGGTGAGTACTCTATTAACTTTGAAAGAACAGGGGAAAAGGCACTGTAGATATTTGTGACATGATCATCTATGCATCTGCGAACTGGACAAGATGAAGAGCTTAGAGAGTTCTTTTCATCAGAGACAAATTCGGTTCTTGCTATGCGCCACTCCTTGTCTCCACTCAGTCTTCCAGGTAATGAGACTGAAGCATCATCCTTACTATACAATCCTTGCTCAATGGCATCCATTTCGATCCTGTCCCGTTCTTCCAGTGCTGAAATCACTTCAGCAGATAATTTTTTCCGCAGTTCTCTAGTTATATCCGAGAGAACAGCTGCGAGAGCAGGCACTGAAGTGATGTTTCGCCGAGAAAGAACCTTCATGATCAAAAACATTTATCTCACTTGCAGAAACTCATGAACACATAAAGTACCAATAAAGGGACACTCAACTAACAGCTTACCTCAGGCCACTTCCTGGTGTAACACTTAGTGACATCATGCACCCCATCTTTCGCAATAGCAAACACATAGTTCAAACTCTTTTTCCATCTTCATAGAAAGGTTGAAACACTAAAAATAAGAAGGCAGGTCGGAAAAGGTTGAAAAAGCAAAAATAAGAAGGCAGTTACCAAAATAGTGCATGATATGAATGGCAATTTGGCAACAACAGACACACAATAGGAACTTAGTACCAGTGCGAATTTGCTCTCCAAAATATGTAATGAACATGTGAGGTACTAGCCATAGTTCTCTAAAATATTTCATGACCAAGTGAAGTACTAGCCATACTAAGAAGATTCTTAGTACTTGAATTTATGCAAGATATACTGAAATTTTCCATTGTTAAATTGAGCTTTGGTTCTGTTGTCACTAAGTTTGACACTTTTTTCGCGATTTCAAAACATGCTTCTTTTAAATCTTCAATGACTTCCTGACCATTACAGCTGCAACAGATATTTACATGCCTGCAAAACTCCTAGGTTCTGGATTTACAGGCATGTCACTATACATGATAAGGGCAGAGCAAATTTGATGGCAATACGTCCCATTAAGAATTATGTGATTGCTACATTAGTTACAATAATAAATCACATCTACCAAGACGTAAAATTGGCAAAGAGAAAATACCCCTTCTCATATAATAGAGGATTGTCATATATTCCTTCACAAGGATCAAGATGCATCCATCTGCACTATTTGGCCCAATCACTTCATGTTCTGGATCATTGCAACAAATTTATTGAGCTAGCCCTGTGAAAAGATATTACCTTCCCAGAGAGGGTGAAAAGCACTCTGTCCAGACATGATCTGTGAAGTCCAAAATCTGGAAAGTGAAACAACAGAAGGAGAAGATAAGCCAAACATTAATCTATAAAACACTTGATTGCCTTTTCAAAACTCTGGGAGGGGGGAGCTACTATATATCTCAAATTCAATAGCAATACGAGCCCCTAAGATATTCATGATTAAGTCAATAAACTTGACAAATGGGATGGCTGTCAAAGGTAGAGGTTCCTTAAAGTTGTGTTCACCGTCAGAAGTTCATTTTAAGCACATAGATTTTTACCTAAGTAAACACAACAAAGAAAGCACCATAAGGGAAGACATGCAATGATGTGGCCATGGAAGATGGTTTCTTGCTAAAATCAACATAATGCAGTAATGCCTAATAGATGTGAGCTTGCAGAAAAACTTGAAAAGGATAAAAGACTTGGGACTAAATAATGAAGACTGAATTGTTTAGCAATTGAGTCTGAAGCATATTGCTTTGGTTTTCAGGCAAGTGCACATCTTCAACATTTCAGGTTTAGGCCAGTGTTTGGTGTAGTCACTCCTCTTCTAGATTTCTATGGAAGAGTGAATTGTTTAGCAATTGAGTCTGAAGCATATTGCTTTGGTTTTCAGGCAAGTGCACATCTTCAACATTTCAGGTTTAGGCCAGTGTTCAGTGTAGTCACTCCTTGCACTCCTCTTCTAGATTTCTATGGGAGTTTGTTACACATTTTATTTGTTTATCTTCCTGCTGGTAAAATTGACTGCATCTTTCCCTTCTATTATCTTCTTCTAATTTGGATTTCTGAACAGAAAAAAAGGAAATATTAAATTCACCAGATCCATATAAAGAAGAGATGGAACTCATATCTCATTCTCGAGTTAGTATCTCTTTGTAAAACTTCTCATACCAGTTCACAAAGGTTAAACACAAAGTCCTGACATGTATTTTCTGAGGAAGTTGGTGACAAGATATTCGATGCAAGTCTTTTGTGAATTATGTTTCAGAGAACCAGTACTCAAAGGGTGGAAAGAGCTCTGGGCTTCTATAAAGCGCTTCATACAAATATTCAGCTTTTGTGAATATTTCTTCAATTACGGAACCAACATCTCTACCTCCACGAGTTAGGGGTAAGGTCTGCGTACACTCTACCCTCCCTAGACCCCACTTGTGGGATTACACTGCGTATGTTGTTGGTGGTGGTGGTCTTCAGTCAACATTAAAAATGACACTTTGTTGCTGTAGGTTATTCAATGTTTTTTTAATGACCGTGGTGTCGGGGCCAGCTTGCACACACCTTGACTAATTCTATGGACTACCTGCCACCTCCCACCTCCCACCTCCCACCTCCCACCTCCCACCTCCCACCTCCCACCTCCCACCTCCCATCTCCCACCTCCCACCTCCCACCTCCCACCAGCAACAAGTACCAGGTAACTTTGTCCATCAAGGTTAGGACAGAGGAAGAAGTCACCTCATGTTTTTTGTCTTTGCTGGTATTTGAACTTGAGACCTCATGGTTCTCAACCCACTTATTGACCACTACTCCACACCCTTGGGTGTAGGTTCTTCAATATTTTTATTTGCATATTTGTCAATTTCCTAATTTTTATCATATGTACAAGCAGAAATTCACCAGTCACTAAAGCTTCCAGGCCATAACGAAGAACAAATACAAAGGGTTTATGAAAATTGAATCCACCATACAGTGCAATAGAGCAAAATAGCAATCATCTAAACATGGTTGGCATCAATATATGTTTTCTTGGAGAAGAAACTCACCAAACGAGAATCATAACCAAAAGCCCTACAATAGAGTGTGAAGCAGTTGGCCCACTCCCCGCACCGCCCCTTTCTCGTCTCTAGAAGCTGCATAAATGTCGGTCAGAAATTGTGATATGGAATCTTCCAGTAGCAGATGTCTTCAATACCTTCAATGGGTCGTTGTATCTTGGGAAACGGGTGATATTTGAACACGAATTGCAGCTGCAGACATTAGAGATAAATGTTATAAGACAACCGTTATTTTCCTGTTAAAAAGAGATATAGAGAAGAGGGAAACTCATATCCTTACAGAGAAAACTTTAATGCTTAAAATATGTCAGAATAGAAAAAGCAGCTCCAAGAGATCCTCGCATGTGCAAAATGACAGGGTGGGAAAAAATGAAAAACTAAAGCCAAGCTAGTAATGCTTCTTCGCTTACAGTTGACAACCCAAATGATATAAAAAGGGGGGGAAAAAAGATAACCCAAATGATATAAAAAGGGGAAGAAACAAAAAGACAACCCAAATGATGCCTTGGCTGAACGACACTCACATTGGATAATTGATTAAAAAAATTTGCAAAACAGATAATAGTTGTGGACCTCTTGGTATAATTTTCGATACCTGAGACAGGATTTTTCCTTTCCCTATAGAACACTGGTATGCGTTACTAAAATAGGCAATGAATTCTTCGATTTACCCCTTTAATCATACAGAGCTAGCAATGGTCTCAAAAGATTTCAACCGAGAAAAAATCAGCATAGAACTCTGAGAGACTACTCTCACAGGAAATATACTTTGAGCAGTAACTTATCAAAAGAGCACGCTTCCAGTAAAAGTTGATAAGGATTCCGGGAAGAAACTCACTGGCATTAATGCAGAATCCTGTTACAAAAGACTATTTTTACAAAAGGTCAAGGAAATACGTCAATCAGGATAAGAAACGCGATTCCAGCAGCTATTTGGTGGACAATCTGGAAGAAAAGGAACACTACTTTGAGAACAAGGAATCTGCTTCAATTGATAAATTCAGATGTATTTCTTTACTCTCCTTTTGGTGCTACATGGCTTCATTTAACGATGTTGTTGTTCTGTACATATTCCACAGTAATCACTTGATACATATACTCATCATTTACCGATAAAAAAAAATAGAAACCCGGAGAAATGATGGATAATCTCCCTTAGAACCTATCTAACACCACATAGAATGTAGAAGGTAACATCTTTTCGAAACATACCAATAAAGTTCAACGCGAGAAGCACCATAAAGTGTTTCAGAAGAATTTGCAACTCCCATGCCTTGACTTTTGGTTTCATTACCACAACTATCACAAGGAGGAGCATTTACCCACCTACAATGACAGCGAAAAAGAAAAATGAGAATAGTGTCATTTAAGAGAGTAGTCATTGGGCCTCTAAGGCCTAACATATCCTAAGATTGAATGTCGTTGAAATGTGGATGTTAAAATCGATGTACAATCATACATTTGGACAAGATTAAAAATGGTTGCATCCAACAATGAGAGGTCATCTGAGATGGTTTAACAAGATCCTACATAAACCTCCATATGCAGCTTATGTAGGTGCAGTGCCATGACAATGTGAGGTTTTAAAAGCGGGTAAGGTAACCCAAAATCACGTGGATGAAAGTGGCCTAAAAAAGATTTACAAGATCTTTGAATCAATGCAAACTTAACTAAGAGTAGAGCATAGTCCATAAAGGTGACACCAACTAATTGTAAGTTAAGTTTAGGTGTTGTTACACTTACATTAGTAGAATTGTTTGTCGGGGTTAGAGACTTGTATGCCTAAGGATAAGCTCTTGAATAGAGAACCTCTTCAGAGCCCCAAATTTACCATAAAAGACAGGATTTAGTATTGGAATGAAACTGGCTTAATAGAGTGGAATGGATATAGAAAATTCATATATTTGACCACAACTAGTTTGGGATTGATGCGTAATTGATTGGTTGATTCCTATTTTAAGAAGACCCCATTAGTTACAAACATACAACTGCTATGTATCATTAACCATTTTAATAAAAGCAATTCATCAATTAGGCAGGGAGAATAAGAAGGAGACAACTATAGAAATTTAAGGAAAGTTATGATGCGGAAACTGTGATTTGCAAGAAATTAGTCGGGTTTAATTAGCTGATTTCTCTAAAAGCAATGTTGGCAAGGAAAGAAATAGTCTCTCTAATCAAGTGGACATTTTTTCTGAAAACCGAGAGATCCACACTTTTGTCTGCAACAGGGTTTGAACCCGTGACTTGTGCCTAATCCACGCATCGTGTTACGCTCTTACCACTAGATCAAAGCCCTAGGAGCCATCAAGTTAAAAATACTTACGGTCAAGTGCTTACAGACAATATTAGTCAAGTTATTCGGTGAAGTAGGTTCAAAACAGCCAGTCAGCAAGGAGATGCGATGTCATTGACTGCAGCCATGAATAGGGTCATGGTCCTTGGCCAGCTAAGTACTCCGCTACAGACTGAAGACATTATTAAGAAAATATCTACTTGGCTTCCCTCTTAAACAACTAAGAACTTTTCAGATGAGGTGAAATCATTTAGTTTCACACTGAATTGTGAAGTCAAGGTCCCAGTTAGAGGTACACAAGATTCCCCTTTTCTGTGGAAAAAGCCCGTATCAATAATTCTGATTTTACGTATGGACAATTCCTCAATATCTTGTTCATTCGCAACAAAACATTATCATAGGCTTTGTCTTCGGCAAAAAATTAAAAGAATAGCATAAAACTACATGCAAATCAGATGTGTTGGAAGAACATTTCGATTAAAACATAAGATTTAGATGACTTAAGAGTCTCATAATGTACGAATCCATATTAGTTCCAGTACTGAATTTTCAGCATTATAGATACACATAACGTCACTGCATGGAAGTAGAATCAAGTAAAAATTTATTCAGTCCTTAGTGATGAAATTTGAATTAGCAGCAAAGGCAAGAAATTACCGAAATGACTGCTTAAACCAGAATAGCAGCTGTAAAAGGAAAGCATTATCCTGTTCAACTTTTGTTGGCTTGTAGTTTCCCTCCTAAGCATATATAGTACAGATGTCAGAAATTCTGGCTGATGTCAACCCACAAATTCTCATATTCAGACCAAAACTATGCTCCCACTCACAACCCATGCAACAAGCTACACCAAGTAAGAAGTATAGAACATTTTGTATTGATTTAGAATTTGTACAAATACAACTTGTTCTTCTTGTTGCTAATGCTCCTATATCTTTTTTTTTTCAATTTCATTTTAAAGAAATCTAATTATTAAGTCAAGCTATATATGGTCTGAGGCCCATAATAACACATTCAAACTGATTCACAATCATCTTCTTATCAGTAACAAAATTCAGACTCAAAGAAATATTTACTGCCAATGTTAACTCAATTTGTTTTTTGGAAAGGTAAGTAAGAACATAAACTCAACATTCTTCAGGAAAAGAGGAAAGAAACCAAACTATTGAAAGATACACATGAATCAGTTCATCAAAGTTTATCAGAGACAGCAGATCAAGCACCATTGATTTCTTACAAATTTTATCTCCTAAACACCAGAAGAGATAGTAATAACTATGTTTGCCACTCTTGAGAAGGTTTCATTAACTGAATGAAAGAAAGGGAGGTAAATCTTATTACATGATGAATACATTCTCAACATCTCAATCTATATTCAAGAAAAAGAACACCTCATTCTTGAATTTTCCAAGGTTAAATGTTATATTTGTTGAACACAATTCCAATTAGTGCACACAATTAAACAACAAGATGATAGTACTAACCCTTCCCAAAGAAATCAATGCTTTCTCCTCAAGCTTGTCCACAGGCACTGTCTTTCGAGCCATTTCTTGCCGATGTGGATCTTCATACTACAACATGAGCAAAGATATCTATTATCTATCAACAGAAATGATTTTATTTCTTTCCACCTTCTATTGCATTTCACCTATTCAAACTAAAAGTCAATGATGAATTACTCTATCCATCTCACCCCATGCATAGTATTAAGAGAAAAAGTGAGATTAAGGATATGGCATAATTTAGACACTTTACTCATATTGGGAGAAAAAAATATCAAATCGATTATAGGATTTTGTGCGCACAGTTGGTATTGTAAAAGGACATCAAGAAGCATACAGAAGTTGAATCATAGAAGAAACTTGAATTCTTGAAACATCGAAAAACTGCTGAGAGTAATTAGTATTTCTGGTATATCCAAACTTTAAAAAAAAATAGTATTTACGAAACTTTGTTGGGCTTTTGAAGTAAATACCTAAAGAACATCTCCTACTCCATCTACTAAAAGGGGAGAAACAACTATGGAATACAAGTTAAGATAGATAAAATAAAGCCAGACACAACAAGATATACCATTTGAACTTGATTAACACGTGGCCGTATCCGCTGTTCAACTTGCTCCTTATTGTCACTAGCAACAAAATGCTGCATCATGAGAGCTTCTTCTTCTGCCTAGATGCACAATCACATGATAAAAAGAGAGTGTTATCAACATAAAATGATAATAACAAGTTAGCTCTTGTAATTTATTGTTAAAGCAAATGCAAAAATAAAGGTTTCCTTCTAATTCCAACTGAATTTGTCATACAGCTAAAATTAGTCTAAGATGAAAAAAATGAAGGGTCAATTGTACCATTTCCAAGTTTCCACCCACAGTAAGTTCCTAATTGCCGTTGATAAGGTATGCTAGTTAAATATCACCATAGAAAATAAAATTAACCTAACTTGGAACTTTGGGGGGGGGGGGGGGGGAATCATATAAATGGAAAGGAAATGTAAATTCTTTAGCTTTCTTTATCCTAGCTAGAAATGAATTTTTTGTTTACAACGTTTAAAAAAATCTCATCTTGGAATAACAAGAAAAGAACTCGATACTTCGCTTAATTTTAATCCTTTTGCTCACTGTGAAGTTCTTCAAAAGTTGGGATTTCATGGTAAATTGATAATCCAAAGGATTCAAGACACTAAGATTTACCCAAGGTTAGTAAATCAAGACTGGAGTCTGGAAGTCCAAATCTTAGTTGTTGCAAAGAAATTACATCCAAATTTACGCTCTAGCTGATTATAGCTCACACTTTTACGTCTCTTTTGCTTTCCTTGAGCGTCCCACTACCATCATCACTTCCATTTTTGTTATATTTATTCAAAGTGAAACTCATAGCTCAACACTACTTCCATTTCAATCACATTTGCAGTTCAAGAAAACCATCTGACATGAAATAACACAAATGTTTCGCAACTTAAACAAAAATTCAGTGCAGAACCTGAAGAATGCAAGCCAACTCTTCATCTGACATTGCCAGTTTGTCTGACTTTTCTTTCACCTCAGCTGCTATTTCCTCTTCAACTCCATCAATTGATACCAACCGGAGCTTATCCGATATTGAAGCAAAATCAGACTCATCAGATACAATTTGATCATCTCTTCCCAGTATCTTCTCATCATTTCATGTTTAACAAATCAAATGCTCAAATTCACAATCATTTCATCTTCAACAAATCAAATACTCAAATTCGCTAGCATATTCATGCAAACACAGATCATATGAACACATCCATCTCACTACACCTCTACAATTCAATTTTTATCAAGTTCATCAAAAAATTGACTTGAGAATTGAGATCAGAATCATATGATACAATCTCATCATCTCTCCTCAGAATATCTTCAACATTTCCATTTTTATCAACAAAAAAAAAACCTTAAAAATCACAGGCAATACTTCCCTTTAAATTCAATTTATAAAGAGCATATCCATAATTTACTCAAGATTAGAATTATCAATAGAATCTAATCAGTCTCTCTGCCCAATATCTTCTAATCATTTTCAATTTTAGCAAATCGAACACTTAGAGCCTGTTTGGATGGGCTTATAACTTATGGTTTTTCACTTATTTTTGTTAATTTGGCTTAAAAACAAGTGTTTAAAAACACTTTTTTTTATCTTACTAGCTATTTTGGATTAAAAACACCTAAAATAAGCCAATCCAAACAGGCTCTCAAATACACCAGAAATCAAATATACAACATAACACGAGATCACGATCGTCCAAATTCCAATACAATCAGATCACTGTTACCTTCCTATATCTTCTCGAACTCCAATTTACAGAAAATGAAGGCTAAAACTCACAAGTAAATGCATATATGTGGACATTATATAAACACGAGTGATCGCATTTATACCTTTTGTTGATCGGGAGGAACACAAGTGAGAGAGAAGAGCTGGTACTTGAGGACTTCGAAGCCATCGTCAGTGTCGTAGTCTACGTCAAAGGTGGAGTCGTTGTGACTGACGGCGAATCTTCGAGCCACCATTCTCTTTATCGGTTGTGTTTGCTTCCTTCCTGGTTCTGGATGAAGAATAAACTTGGGAAATGGGCTCACTCCGTTGTTTTTACATTGGGGAGTTTGAAAATTCTTTGTTTTTCGTTTATCTCTTGTTTAGATTTATTTTATGGTAGAGTTGAAAATTTTTACTCAAAAAAAATTAAAAATATCAGTAATTTTGTTAATAAGTAATTATTAAAGAATGAAAGAATTTCATACAAAAAAAATTAATAGGAGACAAAATGATCTCGAGCCCATTCAACCCAAGTTGGGTCGACCCAATCGTGTCTAGGCCAACACAAAGTTGAACTAAGCCTAGTCCAATTTGTTTACAATGTTGAATTGGCCAAGCTCATTTAACCGAGGAGTGTATGTTTTCTTTTATGAATTGCACCTATTCTTGTTATTTTATTTTGATAACGTGGTGTCTGGGTCAACGTCTCATCAGCAACACATTAAGTAATTTCGTCCACCAAAGATAAGGCAGACAGAAGAAATCACTCAATATTTTTATTTCTGCGGAGAATTTAACCTAAGTCAGCTCAACCCACTTTGCAACATAATGAAAACACCTTTGTAACTTTTGAGAGTAGAAAGAAATCATCTTGACATTGTGCAACTTAAATTCTTTACATATATAAGTGACCATGGCCAAAACTGTAACAATATTATCATCGGCATAAACAAGAAAACTTTCAGTTTTACTACTAAAAACAAACAAGAAGTGAAGAAGATATTTGTCTCCACAAACCATTAGCCTATAGTATATGTCATCCCGACATGATCAAAGCAAAACCAAAGTAAAAAAGAACATAGGCCAAAACAAGAGAAGAAAGAAAAATAAAACTTTGTATAGAACTTACCGCCTTCAATCTCTCTTGCACTTTTTTTAAATATACCAACTAAATTCCAGTTTCTTTTTTTGTTTTGCCCGTCCCATTTTTGTCCAAATCCCAATTTCTCCATCCCCGCATTTGTAAAACTTAATGAAAGATTAGCTACTAAGCTATATAAGTTCAAAAAGAGAAGGGCAAAATAAGTGTCCCTCCAGAAAACAAGAAAATGGCGAAGTTTAAGCGGACAGACACCAACAGGAGCTTAGAGAGCTTGCTGGACTTGGACAAATCTGCACAGTTGAATAAGATTAATGGTACTAATTTGATGAGGCAGCCAACGCGCAAACTAATTCCAGGACGTGGTCTTGAGTTCAATAATCTATCTTATAGTGTCACCAAGAAAGTGAAAAAAGATGGTGTTTGGATCAACAGATAAGCTTATCTTCTTAATGACATATCAGGACAAGCCTTGCGAGGCGAAATCATGGCCATCATGGGGCCTAGTGGTGCTGGAAAATCCACTTTTCTTGATGCCATAGCTGGACGAATGGCTCGTGGTAGCCTTGAAGGAACTGTTAGAATTGATGGCAAACCAGTTAAGTCTCTATATATCCTGAAAAGTAGTACATCAATTTGGCTAAAACATAGTCCATGACCATGTGAAATTTTTATTAAGAATTTAGTACTAAAGGACTAACTATGATGTGCAGGTGACAACAAGTTACATGAAGATGATATCCTCGTATGTAATGCAGGACGATCAGTTGTTTCCTATGTTGACAGTTTTCGAGACGTTTATGTTTGCAGCTGAAGTCAGGCTTCCACCATCAATATCTAGAGCAGAGAAGAAGAAAAGAGTCCATTTAACTTCTCGAACAATTAGGCTTAACGGTATGTAAAGACTCTAATTTCACTTATTATGAACAGTTACATATAGTTATTTTTTACGTGATTTGATAGTGCAAAATTGTTGTGCCTATGCAGAGTGCAACGCACACGTACATAGGAGATGAAGGAAGAAGAGGGGTGTCTGGGGGAGAACGTCGAAGAGTCTCAATTGGGATTGACATAATCCATAAGCCATCTTTTCTGTTTCTTGATGAACCTACGTCTGGTCTTCATTCCACTAGTGCTTTTAGTGTTGTTGAAAAAGTGAAAGACAGCTAAAAGTGGTAGCATAGTCCTCATGGCCATTCACCAGCCTTCTTTCAGAATCCAAATGCTCCTTGATCACATCACAGTCCTTGCAAGGTACTACTTCTTTCCCTCCTTAATCGACCTAGCTAGTTTTACTATGCTCAAGCATTAAAAATGCCATGTTTAAAGAAAACTATTAGTCCCTCTGATTCAATTTATATGTCATTCTTTTTGTTTTAAGTTTTTTAAAAGGAACGACGCCTTTTTATATTTTGTTTTAACTTCAAAGATAATATCATATATATATATATATATATATAGAAAAGGTTAACATGTATAAAGGAATGATTGTAATGAATTACATTCTTTTTAAATCTAGTACATAAAATTTCAGAACAAACGAAGTCGAAGAACTAAAATGGGCTATTTGAATAATGTCCTTCTGGTTCAAGTTCTATTTTGATAGACTATCTGCTATTTGGTTCTCTTCACTGTATACATGATAAATGTTTGTTCCTCCCACCTGATTGGCTGATTATATTTGGAAATTCTTAGGTTTAAACTTCTCATTTACCCTTAATGACATGCTCTTATAGCCATAGAAATGATGTACAAATCACATGTTTTAAGGGTACTTTTGGTATGTGCTAAATATCTCTCTTTCGTTCTTCCTTAAACTTCGTACCTGACCAAACACCACCATGTAAAATGAAACAAAGATCATTTGAGATGAGTTGGTGCCAAAGTTCTAGCTGGTTTTGCAAGACATGTATATCTGGGAACTTCTGATGTAAAGTATGGTTGCACTATGAATACTGCAGGGGAAGACTTGTATATTTGGGAAGTCAACAGGTGTAGCAGCATTTCTAGCTGGTTTTGCAAGACCAGTTCCAGATGGTGAAAACAGCTTAGAGTACCTTTTAGATGTGATCATAGAGTATGATGAATCAACTGTTGGACTTGATCTTCTTGTCTTGTATCAAAGGAATGGCATCAAACCTCATCAAGCTGCAAAAACCCCTCTCCGAAAACCACCAAAAACACCAAGAACTCCTCGAACTCCTTATGCAAAGGCACCCTGGACTAAACATATCAGCCTCCACAGCTCTCATTTCTCAACTGGAAACGTGAATTCCCAAAGAGATCCTAAAGATCAGTCTGAATCTAATGTTAATAGTTTCGGTTATGATGATGAGGAAGATTTTGATAACTCGTTGGAACGGAAGGTCCCTCAAACACCTATGAGTATGCAGAGTGGGATTCATCCACGTTTGGCTTCACAAATCTACAAAGATTTCTCCGTTTGGCTATACGATGGCGTTAAAGGGACTCCTCGTCGTCCACCAACATGGAACTCTGGAGTAAAAGCACCAATTTCCGGTGTACAATCAAGTATGTCTTCAGGTCAATTCTCAATGATTCAACAAACACCTTCACGTGTTATTAAAACTCCAGCAGCATCAGTAATTTTCACCCCGGGACGAGAAGGAGTATTAGAGTACTCATCATATAATCCATCATACGAAGAAGTACTCGATGAGCCAATTCATAGGCACAAATTTGCAAATCCGTGGCTTAGAGAAGTTTTAGTCCTCTGTTGGCGTACTACATTGAATGTAATTCGCACACCTGAACTCTTCCTCTCGCGTGAACTCGTCTTAACAGTCATGGGACTTGTCCTGTCTTCCTTCATTTCGACTTCAAAACAATCAATCACCTCCTCAACTTCTACATTTTCACTATTTGCCTAGTCTTTTTCTCCTCGAATGATGCTGTGCCAACGTTCATTCAAGAACGATTCATCTTCATTCGCCAGACATCTCACAATGCTTATAGAGCATCTTCTTATGTCATTTCATCACTTTTTTCGCGATCCAAGGATTCACATTCGCGGGCATAACACAATACATTCTTCGAATAAACAGCAGCATTTTGAAGCTTTTGGCTCATACTTTATTCCTCACTTATAACTAGCAATGCTTATGTGATGTTAGTTAGTGCACTTGTTCCAAGTTACATGGCACATTTTTGTATTTCAAAAATTAACTTTAAATTAATTTCTCATTTCATCTTTAATGTTGGCCACACAAATGTTATAATATTTTTAAGACTACAAAATTCAATCTTTTTTAAAAAAGAATTTTGTGTTGAGTTAAATAATGTAACATGTATTAAAATGGAGGAGTACTTTTTAAAAAGAATTTGTATCTTGAAATCTAGTATAGGATAAAGTAATTAAATTAATGAACGTTGTGAGACCAACTAGTTTTTGCTACATTAAATACATTCTCTCTATATATGTGATTTTCTTTCTTTCTGTTAATCATTATTTTCCTACAAAAAGACAGTCTGTGAAGAATTCGATCAATAAATATCCAGTGCAATACACACGTTCAAAAGTGTTTGATAAACCATATCATTTCAGGCGTACTTGTTATGTCTCAATTCAGTAGCTTATGAGAGCTTGAATGCGTGTGTATCGCACGTGTTTTGCTGTAAGCTAAGAAAAGTGAATAAATGATAATTTAAATGTGTTTAGTTAATTAATTGGTGATAGTTTAGATATGAAATTAAACTCAAAAAAATGTGATACTTAACATTTAATAGTTCTTTTGACACTTAAAAGGTTCGGGAAAAGGGCTAAAGAATATCCCTCTACCTTGACAAAAGGGCTAAAAATATCCTCTGTTATGAATTTGGGTCAAAAATATCTCTCTACTTTGGAAAATGGCTAAAAATACCCCTCTTAACGGAAAATCCCAAATCACCCAAAACAACTCGATTTCATTTTTTAAAATCCTTTCCAAAATATGAAAAAATGATTTTTTTAAAAAACCTATTTTTTAAAATTAAATCTGAAAAAATGTTTTTATTCAAAAATATAGAAAAAATTCTTAAATCAGGAAAAAGGGTCAAATATACCCCTTTACTTTAGTTTATTAGTCAACTTTGCCCTCCGTTAGCGAAAGTAGTCAAATATTACCCCTAATGTTAGCAAAATATTCAAAAATACACTTTTTAAAAAAATCTGGAAAATTAGATTTTTTAATTAAAAAAACTGTAAAATATTTTTTAAAATCTGGATTAATTTTAAAAATAAATCTAAAATAAAAAAATCTCAGATTTTTTGATTAAAAAATCTAATTTTCCAGAATTTTTTTTTTAAAAAAAAGAGTTTTATGAAATCGAAAAAATTGCATATTTTCAATAAAAGCTATTTTTCAGATTTATTTTAATTAGAAAAATTAATTTTACAGATTGTTTTTAAAATAATTATCTCGTGTGCACTACATAGAATAAGTTAAACGTTATATAGAATAAGTTAAGTACCTATATAATATGTTAAAAATGAGGCGTATTAGTGTGTATTTTTCTATATAATATGTGTATAATTTGGGTGACATGTAGCATATTAATGTGTAAAAATGACATGTAGCATATTTAAAACAAATCTGGAAAAAATGACTTTTATTAAAAATATGAAATTTTCTTGATTTTATAAAACTCATTTAAAAAAAAGTGTTATGGAAAATTGGATTTTTTATTAAAAAATCTGGAAAATATTATTTTTTTAGAATCAAAATTTTCAGAATTATTTTTAAAATTAATCCAGATTTAAATAATATATTTTAGGACACTTTATTTTTTTTTTAATTAAAAATCCAATTTTTCAGAATTTTTTTTTTAAAAGGGTAGTTTTGAATACTTTGCTAACGGTAGGGGTATATTTGGCCCCAACTTGTAACGGGAGGGGTATATTTGACTACTTTCGATAACAGAGGGCAAAGTTGACTAATAAACTAAAGTAGAGGGGTATATTTGACCCTTTTTCCTTTTTTTAAATGTGGAAGTTTTCAGATTTTTGAATAAAAAACTCTTTTTCAGATTTAATTTTAAAAATATGGATTTTAAAAAAATCATTTTTCCATATTTTAGGGCGAGTTTAAAAAATGAAATCATGTTTATTTTGGGTGATTTGAAAATTTTCGTTAAGATCAGAGGGGTATTTTTAGCCCTTTCACAAAGTAGGGGGTATTTTTAGCCCTTTCTCAAAGTAAAGAAATATTTTTTACTCAAATTAGTAACGGGAGATATTTTTAACCCTTTTCTCAAAGTAGATTATTATTTTTTACCCTTTTCTCAAAAGGTTCCAAACATAAATACCTTCAATTAAAAAATGGAACAACTCCAACAAATAACACGGAAAATATAAGGATTGACAAGTGAACATTCCAACAAACATTGGGGTTCAAAATTTGTAGGAGTTTCATAAGTGAGACATGATATCATGAGATTCAAACCTTTATAAAATCAAGATATCCTTAGATTCAAACCCCCCTGAATTTGAATGTTAAAGTCACTAAGGTGTTGTTGGATAAAACTTGCCAAATTTAAAAGAATTTTTAGGTATTCTGCCTGTAGACCAAGCATTCAAGCTCCCATATATTGGTCTCTAACTTGAATGTTGAAGTTACTAAGATATCGTCAATAGAGACGCATTCAAGCTCTCATAATGAAATTGATGCTGAATATGTTAAAGCTATTGAATTGACATTTGAAAAAAAAGGACTTAAAGGATTAAAAACACATTTTAATTATCCTTTTTGTTGAATTTTTTATCTGAACTATCATGTATGAGTTTCTTATCTAAATTATAACCAACTAGTTAATAAAATATACCTAGTTAAGATGTGTTTTGACCCTTATTTCTAATAACTTTTAAAATAGTGCTCTATTATTAATAGCAAACTTTTTCCTTGTCAATGGCTTAATGGATTCATTAGATGGTGGGCAATGCTTATCCATGAGTCTGACAGTTGCAGCGGAAGTTTTAGTGAAACTTCCTTTAGTTTTTCTTCCTCTAAAATATGTAAATGACAGGCTTGCGACACCTTGGCCATAGGGAGTTCTTGTTAAATATAAAAAATAAAAAAATAAAAACTAGTCGTCAAGTCCATGCAATATCATTAAAAAAATTAAATGCTCAAATCGAGAAAAAACGAGGAGCGGGAAAAACACAAACGAAGAAAAATAAAGTAGATTCAGGACCAGTTTGTCATTGCGCCAGAACATCTGGACTAAATGTCTCACTGATTAGTTACACCTTTTGGTGGACGTAGGACCAATGTATGATTATGTATTGTTGATTTATAACCTGTTTGGTCACATTTATAAAATTTGATTTCTCTAAAAACATATTTTTTCTAGAAGCGTTTCTTTTAAAAAGTATTGTTTAAGGGTAATTATGGGGAAAAGTTATCTTTTCGAGCTTCTAAAAAATAATTTATGCTACAATTCAAATATACTTATATTGTTTTTTAAAACTTGACCAAAGACCTCAACTTTCTAAAATAAATATTTTAACTTTTTAAAAATTTGGTCAAACGAAATATAGATGTTTCTTAGGATTGAAAGAAGTAGTGTCACCAAAACTCTTCTGTTTTTAGTTACTCCTATTATTTACTTATTTCTGTTTTTTTTCCTATGATTTTTGACCAAATATAACGTCACTTGATTACGTACGTGAGCTGTCATGATACTTTGATGTTTAGGGTCTTGACTTGATCTCTCTGTTAAGATTGAGAGGGCAAACACTAAGAATCAACTGTTGGTTACTATTGTAGTAAAACAGTATGGGAAGTAAATAAATATTACAAGTGTTCAAAAGGATAAACAAATAGTCAATCTTCAAAACTGCCGCAAAATTGTTTAGTGTTCAATCTTGATGACCTGAAATCAAGAAACACTAAATCTGGATGGTTACAACTGTGTGTTGAGTCGAGTGATTGCAATAATTTTACGTTAGCGGGCAATAGTCTCCCAAAATAAAACAACACTTTAATCTCAACACTACAAAGCAAATAGGTTGAGTCTGACGAAGAAAATAAATACGAATCGACTTGCTGAAGAAATGAAAAAGGAAGGAAGAGTTTATGTTTTCGTCCAACGTTTTGGACTGACTTTCTCTTTTGTTTTGTCTCTGTGTATATAGTGTGTCTCTGTTGTGTATATCTTGTGTATATATGTGTGTTTGCTCACTATTTTTCGTCATTGTTTTGTGCTATTTATCTTGTATATTCTGTGCAACACAATTGAGCCAAAAGGCATCAATATATAGCATGGAGGAGGGACTCCTCAACTGCCACACACATGGTTGTTAATAGTCATTAGGAAGGCTGTTAATGGCTATTAGGGAGGCAGATAATGGCAGGTTTAATGCCATTAGTGAGGATGTTCATGGTCATTGAAGGAGGGTTGTTTATGGAGGAGTTAACAGTCAAGTAATGGCAAACGGTAGGCAGAAAGTTTCTGCCTTCCGTCATTTCCAAAATCAACTTTTCAGAAACTCTAGGGACCAAACTGTAAATATTAAGCAATTTGGGGTCCAACCCGGACCTAACGGGCGGGCGGCGGCGGTGCGCGTGTGGGCTTAGCCTTGAACCCAAGCACATCTAGGTCCTCCCTCCTTTAAACACATGGGATACCCCTTGGGGTCCCAAACCCTTAACCACTTTAGAGACTTATAAAGAGAGCAACTCATCCTTTTCCCATTGATGTGGTAGATTTTTCCCACACCATATTTCCATGTCTCAAACACCTTACTTCGTGGACCAATATCTCTTTCATTTCTCAACGAAATTTGACGATTCTTGGCCCTACGGTCATCTACTCACTTAGTAGATTATGCATGTGTGAAGAGACAAAGCCTCCAACATGCGGAACACTAGTGTTTAATTCATTAAACATGGGTGGACGCACCTCCCCGCCAAAGATAAATTTCCAACATCAACAACCTTCATTAATGGAGTAAACAAGAGCTTCAATGAGAGAGAGAAAGGGAGGATCAGGTAGAAGATATTTTGTGAAATCATGAACTGGATTCATTTTTGATATTTCATCTGTATATATACAAATACATGAATAGTAAGAATTAACAGTGACAGTTGTCTTTCTCTAACTAACTCCTCTAACTGTAATTATGAACATTGTTAACTAACTAACAATTTCACTTACCAACTAACAGAATACACCGATACAAAATATAATATAAATACTCTCAATACCCCCCTCAAGTTGGAGATGGGGAGAACACTACAACTTGCCAAGAACAATGTGATGTTTTACACCAGACATTGTCTTTGTTAGGATATCAGTCAACTGATCATTGGTGGATATGTGAAGTAGCTCAATAACACCCTTCTATAGCTTATCCCTGACAAAATGATAATTTATTTCAATGTATTTTATTCTTTCATAGAACACACGGTTCCTAGCAATGTGAATAGCAGCTTGGCTATCACAATATACTGAGAAGGGTGTAGAAGATGGATCATTCAATTCAGTGAGCAATCTTTCAATCCAATCAATTCTCCTACAATTTTTCTGATTGATCTGTATTTTGCTTCTACATATGAGAGGGAAATAATGGTCTGTTTTTTGGACTTCCAACTAATAGGGCTATTGCCAAGGAACACAATGTACCCACTGACATATTTTTTGGAATCGGGGCATGCAGCCCAGTTTGAATCACAATATGCAGTAACTCTACAACTTGGATCATTTGATAAGAACAATCATAAGTTAGGCTCAAATTTTAAGTACCTCAAAACATGCAATGCAGCTAAGTAATGAGGCTTCATAGGTGTTTGCATAAATTGACTGAGATGTTGCACATTGAATACAATATCCAGTCTTGTATTGGTTAGAAAAATTCAGCTTGCCGACTAGTTTCTATACAATGTGGGATCTGATAGTAGTATTCCTTCAGTAGCCTTTAATTTGACATTAGGATCTAATGGACAAGAAACAATAGCATATCCCAAGCAGTCATATTCCTTGATCAAATCTGCAATGAACTTTCTTTGAGAAAATAAGACTCCATGGTCCTTGTAAAGTACTTCTAAGCTCAGAAAATAATGTAGCTTTCCTAAATCCTTGATTTTGAACTTGTGATGTAGAAAATATTTCAACTGTTGAATTTCTTCTAGATTAGTACCAGTAAGAATCACATCATCCACATATACAACAACAAATACTATGGATTGGTGATTTTTCTTGTAAAACAAGGAATAATCATTTACAGAGTAAACAACCCGTTTTGAACACAGAGATTCAGTCAATTTTTCATACCATTGCCTACTTGCTTGTTTGAGCCCATAGAGAGACTTTCTCAGTCTACACACCAATCATTGTTGGTTTGTGAGCAATCTGTGTGGCACTTCCATATATAGTTCTTCATGCATATCCCCATGGAGGAATGCATTGTTGACATCTAGTTGGTATAAGGTCTATCCTTTTTTTATAACTAAACTGAGAAGTACTCTGATGGTTGTCATTTTCACAACTGGGAGAAAAATTTTGTGTAATCAATTCCATGTTGTTAGGTGTATCCTTTTACTACAAGTCTAGCCTTGTATATTTCTATGCTTCCATTTGTCTTATGTTTCACCTTATAGATCCCTTTGCAACCTATGCCATTTTTCCCATAAGAAGTTGAACCAGGTCCCAAGTGTGGTTTGCATAAAGTGCCTCAAATTTCTGTGTCATGACAGCTTACCAAGCAGGACATGATACTACCTCTTCATAAGAAGATGGCTCACTATCAAGTAAAAAGTTACTTATTATCTGCTGATTTTTACTGGTTGTGTCATTTGGTGCTAGAAGACATGAAGAGATATGGTTAGATGCAAGTGTTTGACTATGTTGCAAATTTTGGCAGCCTATAATTGTATTCTTGAAGATAAGCATATTTGGTGTGATGTCTTGAGGTTCTTCTAAGTTTCATGTGTGAGTTTGAGGTTAATGGTTCAGCATATGGGGCTGGATTTGATAATGACTCAGTGTGAGGTAATGGTAATGGTTATTTAAGGTCACTAGTGTCTAATCTTGAAGAGGTACTAGGTGATGCTATTGGTACATTATATGATGGAGAGTTCTTTAGATCAAGTGACAAGATAGGTGGTGATGTCAATTCATTAGGAATTATAGTGTCATAAGCAGCAGAATTGATGTTCTCATATCCATTTGACATGTATTGGGAGCATTTGTGCCAGGTTTCAATTTATCAAGAAAAGACTGTACCGTTTTCATAATGAAAGGAAAAGTAGAATTATCAGGAGCCATGGAAAAAGGAAAGACATTTTCATAAAACACAACATCCCTAAAAACGTGCAACTGCTTGGTATTTAAGTCCAAGACCTTGTAACCATTTGTGCCAAAGGGATATCCTTCAAAGATGCGAGGTGTGGATTTTGGTTCAAATTTGTCTTTGTGATTTTTTAGGGTAGTAGAAAAACACAGACATCCAAATGCCTTTAGGTGATTGTATGTGGGTTTCTGTTGGTATATAATCTCATATGGATATTTGTTTTTCAGTACTTTGGATGGTAATTTATTTATTAGGTAGGTGGCTGTTAGAATACACTCCCCCCAATACTTGAGTGGCAATTTGGATTGATATAACAGTGCTCTTGCAGTTTCAAGAAGATATTTATATTTTTTTTCACCTCACCATTTTGTTTTGGTGTGTAGTGACATATTTTCTAGTGAACTATTCCTTTGCTTTAAAAGTAAGTTGTAGCCTCGTTATTGACAAATTCTAGGCCATTGTCAAACTTGATGACTTCGATTGTGGTTGAAAACTAATTTTTTATGAGTGAAATAAAAGCTTTAATGGTTTGAAGTGTGTTGCTCTTACAACTCAATAAGTGAGTCCAGGTTGACCAACTAAAATCATCAACCAGAGTAAGAAAATATTTGTGATTGACATGTGTAGATACATGGTAGGGTCCCCATAGATCAACATGTAACAATTCAAAAGGTTTGGCAATAGTGTTGGTCTTTTGTGAAAATGGCATTCTAGTCTGTCTAGCCATTGGGCAAATATAACACATGAAAGGTTGTTTAGGTGCAAAAGAAATTGGTAGAGAGGAAATTTCTTTCATTTTCACAAAAGATACATGTCCTAGTCTTAAATGACATAGCAAGTCATCAGTTTCATAAGACAGTATTTAAACAAGGATGTAAATCAGAACTCAAAGTAGAACATACTTCTTTATTAATAGGACATGGATCATTTACAATGTTGCAAGATGATGGTGAAGTCTGATTATCACATCAGAAGAACTAGAAGGAAATAGAGCATAAGGTAAGTTGGTGATAGATGATGGTAGATTGCAAGTGAATAAAGATTCTCAACATTTGTTATGACACTTGGAACAAAGATAGTATAAGTCATCCTTGGCCTTATCAATTTTCAGAGGCCTCTTCAGTGAAGGGGCCTATAAGATGCATGAAAATCATGTGAAATTGACTATGCTTCTAAGTTGAAGACACAAACAATGGACAGAGATTAAGTTAAACTTGAAACTGGTCAAGGCTGAATTAAGATAAGCATCACCAATTTTTGTTACTTTAACCCTATATCCATTAGGCAAGGTTACAAGGAAAGAACAAGGTAGTATCTTAATGTTGGTTAAAAGGAATTTTCTTAAAGGTCATGTGATGAGAAGCTCCAGAGTCCAATATCCAAGAATCAGCAGATAATACATCACAGTTACAAGATAATTCACCAATCTTAGTTATGAAAGAATGACAAATAATCAAACCTGCAAAGTTTACTGCTACACTTATGATATTGTTTGGGTTGTGTCCTGCATCTCTAGGCTGCAAAGTACTGAGAAGAATGAGCAATTGTGTATATTTTTCCTGAGATAAATTCTGAATTCATCTGTTATTTAGCTGGTAGTTTGCCTGAGTTCTTTGATTTTGTTGATTCACATTCTGATATGTAGAATCATTGTTCCTTCCAATGGATCCTTCATCATATCTTCCATGTGCATTAGCAGCAGAGGCCAAATTTTTTCCTTTTGTGAATTTAAAGTCTTGAGGAAAATAATGTATTCTATAACATTTGTCTTAGTATGACCAGGCTTTTGCAGTGATTACAAAACAAGTTTGACTTGTTGTTATTGGATATCCACCTTTGTTGCCTCCAGATCCTCCGGAATTACTACCATATTGATTTCCTCATTGAAAATTATTATTCTGCCTAGTGTGATAGTTGTTGTTCTGCCTATTATAATTGTTGTTTTATTGTCTATTGCTCTGGCAATTAGTTCTAAAACATGCATTTGATGCTCCATGTGTGTTAGGGATATAGGGCTAAACGATTGTAAGTCTTGACCTATATTTGTTTTTCCTCTTGAATCAAAATAGAGAATGATTGTGCAATATTAGGTAATGAATTCATCATCAATATGCTACCTCTAACAGCATTGTATACCTCATTAAGCCCCATAAGAAAATGTATCAACCTTCTGCCTTGCTCAGCTTTGTGCATCCTAGCCTTTGCACCACAAGTACATTGACAAGTACAATTTGCATGCATGTTGAGTGTGCTTAACTCTTTCCAGAGCTTCTTCATTTTTGTGTAATAACTTGTGATATTCATATTTCCTTGAGAGATATCATTGATTTCCTTCTACAATTGGTACAATTTTGCACCATTCATTTGGTCATATCTGTCCTCCAACTCTTGCCAAAGCTCTTTTGTATCATTCACATATTGTAAGCTATCACCATGTCATCGCACTTCTCTTAACTTCCAAAATTAGGTGAATTCTCAGATGGACGAGGACATTTCTCATTGATAAACCATATCTTATTTTTGACTGAAAGTTCCCTAAGAACACCTCGTCTCCATGATCTGTATTCAGTACATCAAACACAGGAGGCAATAATATAGATCTTGCATTCTTAGAAGGATGCATGTACAAAGGACTCGTTGTATCTAGAGTTTCCTGATTAGCTTGATTTGGTTGATTTGGTTGATTTGTTTGATTTTATGGAGCTATGATATGCAATTGATGTAGTTATTAGTTGAGAATCGAAATTGAAAGTGAATTGTAATGAGAAAACAAGATCGCAAGTGCGATTTGTGAGTTTTGAGAGATCGCAACTGTGATTTGTGAAATTTTGTTGCAGTTGTCAAATTGTGATTTCTCGAAGATGAAGAACTGTGAATTGTAAGCAAAGATAATCACAGAATCGAAGATCAAAGTTCTGATGCCATGTTAAGATTGATAGGGCTGTTAAACAAGGCAATATACCCGTGATATACACTGAATATACAGAAGTGTATATCACAGGAATACAGTGGACTGGCTCAGCTCTCGGCAGATCACGAGGCCCAATCTCCAGAGCCCATCACGGAATACTTGGACAGATTGTAGGCATTACAATCTTGTATATATGGTATATATATTTGTAGTTTATTGTAGTGTAAATGTCACCTTAATTAGTGTTATACACTTACCATAATTGTATAGTTAGAATTATGGTAGAATAAGGTTTTAGGAATAGAATAGAAATATGATTCTCCTATTTTGTAACTTGTATAAATACCTTTCAATTAATGAAAATAATGAAGGGGATTATTTCTTTCATGGTATCAAGAGACTAGGTCTAACAAAATTTTCTCTCCTAAAATTTTGTGCACTTCGGCCGACCCCCCCCCCCTCGGGTTTTCTCTTCCAAAATTCGTCTTCCGCTCTCAAAATCTCTCTTACTATTCTCAAATTTCTCCTCTTTCTTTGTTCTTTCAATATGTCTAAGAACAATTATCATCATGCCCTCATGGTTTCCAACGTCAAGAACAATATCCATATTGTGCTTGATATAGAAAACTTCCAATATGCGACTGGGCAGAGTTGTTTAAAATTCACGTTGTCTCCCATCAAGTTATCCATCACATAATTCCTCCCGCTACACCTCTTCCCGCGGAGGATCCTCAGTTATGGATTACTCTTGATGCTACCGTTCTCCAGTGGATCTATTCCACTATTTCGGTTGACCTTTTACAAACGATTATTGAGCTGGATACCACGGCTATGGCTACCTGGAATAGATTGCGTGACATATTCCAAGATAACCAACATTCACGTGCCGTCACACTTGAGTAGGAATTCTCTCTCGTTCGCATGAAAGAATTTCCAAACGTATCTGCCTATTGCAAGAAACTCAAGGAGTTGGCATATCAACTCCGTAATGTGGGCGCACCTGTAACAAATAATTGTCTGGTTCTACAATTGGTTGTCGGCCTTTCGGAGGCCTATAATGGCGTTGGAACTCTCATTCGTCAAAGCAACCTTCTTCCTGCTTTTTATCAAGCCCGCTCCATGCTTACTTTGGAAGAAGCCGGTTTGGCTAAAAAGGCGGTTACCGAAGCAAGCCCCATCGTCATGATGGCATCCTCCCCAAGTTCTTCAGGTTTTGTTGATAATTCAGGCCAAAACCGTATTCATGGTGGCGGCAAAAATAATCGCAAAAATAATAACAAAAACCGTGGGGGCAAACGCGGCGATTCCGGTAGTCAGCAAGCACGCAGTGGGCCCCGTCCAATGAGCAGTGGCCCACCACCCCATCGTCCCATGGTGGGGCCCATGGCGATGGCCGAGTAGTGGGTCGTGGGCGGCCAGCTTCCAAAGAACCAGCTGGCCGCCAAAGATTTCAGGCCTAATAATCGGCGGCGCCATCGCTGGCCCATCAACTCCAACTCAGAGCCTACGCCAACACCAGTCCGGGATCCTTGGGCCCCGACCTCCGCAAGCCCACCATGCAGGCCCCACTCCCACCGATATTGAGGCCGCAATGCACACACTTGGGTTGACGCAACCGGATCCAAATTGGTACATGGACACCGGAGCAACGACACACATGACCTCTGATCAAGGTACTCTCTCGTCTTATTCCAATTTGAGCAACCCTCGTGGTATAATTGTCAAAAATGGTAACTCTATTCCAATTAAGGGTTATGGTCATAAAATGTTGTCTCCCCCCAATCCACCACTTATCTTGAAAAATACCTTACATGCTCCCAAATTGATTAAAAACTTAGTGTATGTCCGTAAGTTCACCACTGACAATTCCATTTCTGTTGAATTTGATCATTTTGGTTTTTCTGTGAAGGATTTCAAGACGGGGAGTCCTCTCATGAGGTGTGATAGTAGGGGAGATCTGTACCTATCACACCCGGTTTCAGTCCATCGAGTCAAGCCTTGCCTTCAACTTTTGCAGCCATTTCTCATTCCTTGTGGCATGCTCGCCTTGGTCATCCGGGATCTTCTATTTTATCAGTTTTAGATAAAAATAGTTTTATTTCTTGTAAGGGTACGAGTCGTACTCAAATTTTTCAATCTTGTTCGTTCGGAAAACTTGTTAAGTTGCCATTTGTGGACTCAAATTCTCATACTTCAATGCCATTTGATATTATTCATAGCGACCTATGGACGTCTCCTGTTCTAAGTTCGTTAGGTCATCGATATTATGTTCTTTTTTTTGGATGATTATTCTAAATTTTTGTGGACGTTTTCAATTGCCAATAAATCTCAAGTGTTTTCCGTCTTCATAAAATTTAGAGCATTCATTAGAACACAATTCGAAAGAGAAATAAAAAATATTCAGTGTGATAATAGGAAAGAGTATGACAATAGGGTGTTTCGGAAGTTCTGTGATAATAATGAGATCAATTTTCATTTTTCGTGCCCTCATACATCTTCTCAAAATGGAAAAGCCAAACGCAAAATTTATTCCATAAATAACATTGTCCGCACTCTCTTACTCCATGCTTCCGTACCCCCATATTTTTGGCATCATGCTCTGCATATGGCAACATATCTCCTTAACATAATTCCGTCCAAAGGTCTGACATATTATTCCCCCTCCAAATCCTATATAATAAGAACCCTTCTTATTCTCATCTTCGGGTTTTTGGGTGCTTGTGTTATCCGTTATTCCCATCTACCACAATTAACAAACTTCAGGCCCGGTCTACTCCGTGTGTGTTTTTGGGTTACCCGTCTAATCATCGTGGTTACAAATGCTTTGATTTATCCTCCAAGAAAATCATAATTAATCGCCATGTAATTTTTGATGAAACCCAATTTCCATTTACTAAAGTTCATACTCCCGAGCCTCGTTCGTATAATTTTTTGGATGATGGTATATCCCCGTATATTACTCACCATTTTTCAGACATATCCCGCACCCAAAATTCTCCAGCGGGTCCACTGCCCGCTGGCCCTACTGTCCCGTCCCACGCTCTAAGAATCGGATCGGTCCCCAGCAATTGGGCTGGGCCCCACCACTCGAACTAGTCCATGGTCGCCCAGACATCGATTTGGGCTAAGAAGCCCACTGTCACGCCACCCGTCCCGAGTCTAGCAAATTCCCAAAATTCACTCAATTCTGCCTCGAGTCATAGACCGGTCACTCGTAGTCAACGGGGTATTTTTACACCTAAAATACATTTTTAATTTACATTCTAGTGTCTCTAAATCCCCCTTGCCCCATAGTCTTGTGTCCGCCTTAAACGACCCGAATTGGAAAATTGCTATGACTGATGAATATAATGCTCTTATTTATAATAAGGCGTGGGAGTTGGTGCCCCGTCCATCTGGTATTAATATTATCAGGTCTATGTGGATTTTTGCTCATAAGGAGAATTCAGATGGGTCATTTGCTCGACATAAGGCGCGACTTGTGGGTAATGGTAAGACTCAGCAGGTTGGGATAGATTGTGGTGAGATGTTTAGTCCGGTGGTCAAGCCGGCTATCATTCGCACTGTGCTTAGCTTGGCTCTTTCAAAGGCATGGCTTATTCATCAGTTGGATGTCAAGAATGCCTTCCTACATGGTGATCTCAAGGAAACAGGCTATATGCATCAGCCGTTAGGATTCAGGGATCCCAAACGTCCTCATCATGTCTGTTTATTGAAGAAATTCTTATATGGGCTTAAGCAGTCTCCACGGGCCTGGTATACGAGGCTTGCTGACTTTGTTTTAACTATTGGGTTCACTCACAGCATGTCAGATAATTCCTTGTTCATCTACCGTCGTGGTTCGTCCTTGGCCTACATTCTATTGTATGTGGATGATATCATTTAGACTGCATCTTCTGATGCCTTACGACAGTCTATCATGGCCATGCTCAGCTCTGAGTTTGCTATGAAAAACTTAGGACCCTTGAGTTATTTTTTGGGGATTGCAGTCAAGCGTCATTCCGATGGATTATTTTTGTCTCAACGAAAGTATGCAGCTGAGATCATCAAGAGAGCCGGGATGTCCTCCTGTAAGTCCACTTCCACCCCAGTTGATGCTAAGCCTAAGCTTGGGGCAGCGGCCGGCATCCCTTACGAGGATCCGACCCACTATCGCAGTCTTGCAAGGGCCCTCCAACATCTTACATTTACCAAACCGGATATTACGTATGATGTTCAGCAGGTGTGTTTATTTATGCATGATCCCAGAGTTGAGCACATGAATGCAATCAAACGCATCATTCGGTATATTCAGGGGACACTGAATTATGGTTTGCATTTGTATCCTTCATCTACATCCACACTTGTCTCATACACATATGCTGATTGGGGTGGATGTCCCAACACCAGACGGTCGACGTCTAGCTACTGTATGTTCGTTGGCAACAACTTGGTCTCCTGGTCAGCTAAGCGTCAGGCAACTCTATCACGCTCAAGTGCAGAGGCAGAATATCGAGGGGTAGTGAATGTGGTCTCCGAATCATGTTGGCTACATAATTTGCTTTTAGAGCTTCATTGTCCCATTCAGAAGGCAACCTTGGTATATTGCGATAACATTGGTGCTATCTACCATTCAGGTAACCCGGTTCAGCACCAACGCACTAAGCATATCGAAATGGACATTCACTTTGTCCGTGAAAAAGTTGCTAAGGGTCACGTTCGCGTATGCCATGTCCCGTCTCGTTATCAAGTTGCAGACATCTTTACAAAGGGTCTACCAGTGGTCCTTTTTGAAGATTTTAGGGACAGTCTCAGCGTTCGAAGACCGTCCGCTATGACTGCGGGGGTGTGTTAAACAAGACAATATACCCGTGATATACACTGAATACACAGAAGTGTATATCACAGGAATACAGTGGAATGGCCCAGCTCTCGGCAGATCACGAGGCCCAATCTCCAGAGCCCATCACGGAATACTTGGACAGATTGTAGGCATTGCAATCTTGTATATATGGTATATATATTTGTAGTATATTGTAGTGTAAAGGTCACCTTAATTAGTGTTATACACTTATCATAATTGTATAGTTAGAATTATGGTAGAATAAGGTTTTAGAAATAGGATTCTTCTATTTTATAACTTGTATAAATACCTTTCAATTAATGAAAATAATAAAGGAGATTATTTCTTTCAAGTGCAAACACTAAGAATCAACAACAACCTCCATTAATGGAGTAAACAAGAGTTTTAATGAGAGAGGGAGCGGATTGAGTAGAAGATATTTTGTGAAATCATGAACTGATCTCATTTATGATACTTCATTTGTATATATACAAATATATGAATAGTAAGAATTAAAAGTGACCAGATGTCCTATCTCTAACTAACTCCTCTAACTGTAATTATGAACACTAATTATGAACACTGTTAACTAACTAACTATTAGCGAATATTCTCAGAATATTCGCCGTATATTTTGTAATTATGATAAATGTATATTTAAGGTAACTTAGGATTCTAATTGTATTAGGAATCAACCTTTGTAAGGTAAGTTAGGATTCGTACCATATTAGGAATCAACCTTGTACAGCTATATATATTGTGAATAATGAAAGAAATTCCTAAGGGAAATTATTCTATCTTTCATGGTATCAAGAGCCTAAAACCTAAATCCTCATTCCCGGCCGAAATCAGAATTTTTTTCTGCTTTCACAGAACCAGAAAAAAAAATCTGGTTTCTTCCTCCATATTTCGGCCAAACCAGAAAATTCCCTTCCCTCGACAGGCGGCAACCATGTCTTCCCCCACAAATTCCGTTTCATCCACTGGCACACTTGAAAACCTCTCTCAACGTTCAGTATCTTCTTTTCATCGCATTCGCCGTTAACAACATCAAGAATTTTATTCCTATAATTCTTGATCAAGAAGACTGTCAATATTCTATGTGAATGGAACTGTTCTACATGCATGCATGTGCATACAACGTGCTCGATCACATTGACGAATCTGTTCCTCGTCCCACCTATGTTACAAACTCAATTTGGCGTCGTCTTGACGCCATCGTCAAACAATGGATCTACGGCACCATCTCCAAAGATCTGTTATGCACTATCATAAAAACATGTGCTACGGCACGTGAACTTTGGGTCCGGCTAGAAGAAATCTTTCAGGACAATAAAAATACTCGGGCTGTGTATTTGGAAGAGCAATTCAACAATACCCGCTCGAGAATTTTAACAACATGTCCGAATATTGTAAGCAACTGAAACTCATAACCGATCAACTATCCAACGTCGGGACTTCTGTTTCAGAAACCAAGATGGTGCTTCAACTTGTTGCGGGTTTACCGAAAGGTGAATATGACACACTCGCAACAATGATTCGACAAGCCGACCCTCTCCCAAGTTTCAACAAGGCACGTTCACAACTACTGTTGGAAGAAACTAGACGTGCTAAACAAGAGGAACATAATCAAAAGGCGTTAGCCGTTGACGGAATGGCAACACCTGCGGCCAGCAGCAGCAGCAACAGAGCGGTGGAGGTCGTGGCGGCAGAGGTCGCAACAACAAAGGCAAGGGCCGCGGAAAGGGCCAACGCAACCAGTGGACTAGACAGCCAACCACTGGACAACAAAGAAGATGGTCCAACCAAGAAGAAGAAGGGCCCAACCAAGAACTAGGCCTCGCCGCATGCCCGCATTCTGACCGGCAGAGGCCCGGGGCCCAAAGAAATTTGGTCGATCGCCTGTTGGGCCTCGCCCCAGCCAGCAGCCAGAAGAAGAAGAAGAGCCCACCTGATTACAGCAAAGAATCGCAGACCATTGCGATCCAAAGAAGAAGAAGACTGCAGAGCCAGACTGGCCCCGACCGATTTGGGCGACATACACCACCGTGAACCTTCAGCGGCCGACGATAATTGGTACATGGACACCGGAGCCACATCTCACCTCACCCGGTCGTCAGGTAACCTATCTCAACTACGTCGGCTAAAGTGTCCTCAATTTATTACTGTCGGCAATGATAATCGCATTCCAATTGAAGGTTACGGTAACACACACACCAAACATCCACACCCACCTTTCTCTCTAAACCACGTCCTATACACACCTAACATCATTAAAAACTTAATCTCTGTTAGAAAATTCACTAGCAATAATTATGTGTCTGTCGAATTTGACCCTTTTGGTTTTTCTGTGAAGTAACTCAATACGGGGAAAATTCTTAAACGTTGTAATAGTGTGGGAGACCTCTACCCATTCACTCAATCTTCCGCTGTCAGACCGCAAGCATCTCTATCCCTTGCGGTGATCTCTCCCTCAACTTGGCACAACCGACTCGGACACCCCGGAGACCCAGTTTTTACTTTTCTTAGGACTTCTAAGCGTATTCAATGTAATAATGGGAAAATTGCCCAACATTGTTTTTCTTGTCCACTAGGCAAACATACTCGTCTTCCCTTTATGTCATCAAACAGTGTTACTTTTTCTCCCTTTGATATTGTTCATGTTGATTTGTGGACATCTCCGATTGCTAGCTCTTTGGGTCATAAATTCTATATAGTATTCTTGGATGATTTTTCACATTTTGTCTGGATTTACCCACTGAAATTCAAATCTGAAGTTTTTGCAAAATTCCTTGAGTTTCAAAAATTCATTAAGACACAATTTGAAAAACCTATTAAATCATTCCAATGTGATAATGGATGTGAATTTAATAACTCGGCATTTCACAATTTCTGTTCTAAACAAGGCATGGTTTTCCATTTTTCTTGTCCCTATACTTCTTCCCAAAACGGAAAGGCTGAAAGAATTATACGTACCATCAATAACATGGTCCGCACACTTCTGTTTCATGCATGCCTACCACCGTCTTTTTGGGTCTATGCTGTCAAAATGGTAGAATCCCTTCTAAATATTTTACCAACTAACACACTCCAAAACAAAACCCCTACAGAAATCTTATACCGTAGACAGCCATCATATGATCACCTACGTATTTTTGAATGCTTATGCTACCCCAACATAGCCTCCATTGCACCCCACAAACTTGCCTCTCGCACTCTTCCATGTGTCTTCCTTGGTCTATCTCCTAATCATCGGGGCTACTTGTGCTATGACATTGCTACTCGCAAAATCATCATCTCCCGTCACGTTACCTTTAACGAGACAACCTTTCCTTTTTCAAATCTCCAGAAATTTCAGACCACCGATTACATCTTTCTCGATGAACCGAGTTTGTCTCCGGTCATCCAAAATCTGTACCAAAGAATACCTCACTGTTCGACGCCATCGCCGCCTCCAAAGCGGTGTCATCTGACCCTCCCACAGCAATGCCGCCACCCACCCAGCCTCCCACACCACCCATGCTGCACTCGTCGAGTCTACTGCACCACCCACATCGCCTCCACCCAAAGAAATCCAATAACCTGCCGAGTCTCATGCTTCGCAAAGAACACTGCCGCCAACCACCCCGCAGCCCCAACCGCTTACTACCCAAAGAACCAATCCCGACCTCCCATCGCCGCTTCTCACCGCATGGAGACTCGTGCACAACACGGAATCTTCAAACCCAAGGTTCACTTCAATCTCTCCACACAAACCTTATCACCGATTCCAAAGAATCCAAAACTATCTTAACTGGACCCCAATTGGAATGCGGCCATGTGCGAGGAGTTTAACGCTTTAACCAAGCAGAACACTTGGGATTTGGTACCTAGACCAGCTGGTGTGAATGTTATCCGGTGTATGTGGCTATTTCGTCACAAGTTCAGAGACAATGGTGACTTAGAGAGGTATAAGGCAAGACTAGTTGCAAATGGCACTAATCAGCAGGAAGGTATTGATTGTGGTGAGACATTCAGTCCGGTTGTTAAACCGGCCACTATTCGGACTGTTCTCAGTATTGCTATGGGCTTGCATTGGCCGATTCATCAGCTTGATGTCAAGAATACGTTTCTTCATGGGGATTTGAAAGAGAATGTGTACATGCATCAGCCTCCTGGTTTTGTTCATCGTGACTCCACGGTTTGTGTGTCATCTCGTAAAGTCATTGTATGGATTGAAACAGGCCCCCGCTTGGTATGATCGGTTCGCCAGTATCTTACGCAAATTGGTTTTGTATGTAGCAGTGTGATACCTCTCTCTTCACTTTTCACCGAGGTAGCAAAGATCAGATATTTGCTATTATATGTCGACGATATTGTTCTTCTTGCCTCATCCGACGTGTTGAAGAATGAAATCATTGTTCTACTCAAAACTGAATTTGCTATGGTGAATTGGGAAGCTAAGTTATTTTTGGGTATATCGGTGACTAGATCTGGCCAATATGTTCTGTGTCGAAAGTATGCGAGAAGAGATAGTGTACAAGGCCAAGATGGCAAATTGTAAAATTATGCCAACTCCGGTGGACTCAAAATCCAAGCTTAGTGCCAATGACGGTGCGCCGGTTTACGATTCCACTCTATATCTGAGTTCAGGGTGCTCTTCAGTATCTTACATTCACTAGGCCTGATATTGCATATGTCATTCAGCAGGTGTGTCTGTTCATGCACGACCCCCAAGAGTCCCATTTTGCCGCCCTCAAACGTATTATCAGATATGTTAAGGGCACACTTACCTTTGGCTTACATCTATACCCCTCTGCCCCAACCAAATTGATGGCCTACACGGATGCAGATTGGGCAGGATGCCCCGACACACGTCGCTCCACCTCCGGGTACTGTGTATTTCTTGGGGATAATCTTATCTCATGGTCCGCCAAGCGGCAGGCCACGTTGTCCCGTTCGAGTGCTGAAGCAGAATATCGCGGAGTTGTTAATGTCGTCGCTGAGATCTGTTGGCTCCGAAATCTTCTTTTGGAGCTCCAGTGTCCATTACGCAAGGCGTCTATAGTCTATTGTGACAACATATCTGCTATCTATATGTCTCATAATCCAGTCCAACATCAGCGGACTAAGCATATTGAGATGGATATCCACTTTGTGCGAGAGAAGGTTGCTAATGGTCAGGTCAAAATTTTACACGTGCCTTCCTCTTATCAGTATGCAGATATTTTCACAAAGGGGCTACCGCGACAGCTCTTCACCGACTTCCGATCCAGCCTTAGCATTCGGCCTCCTCCCGCTCCGTCTGAGGGGGAGTATTAGCGAATATTCTCATAATATTCGTCGTATATTTTGTAATTATGATAAATGTATATTTAAGGTAACTTAGGATTCTAATTGTATTAGGAATCAACCTTTGTAAGGTAAGTTAGGATTCGTACCATATTAGGAATCAACCTTGTACAGTTATATATATTGTGAATAATGAAAGAAATTCCTAAGGAAAATTATTCTATCTTTCACTAACTACTATGTTAACTAACTAACAACTTCACTAACCAACTAACATAATACACAGATACAAAATACAATATAAATACTCTCAATACTCTCCCTTCTACTAATGAGTCAAATCTTCATTTGTTTTTGTTGTTCTACACGATATTAGCGTAAGAGCTAGGGAAGAGTTGAGAGATGATGGTATAGCTATGCCTACACTTAGGGGCGGATTTAGGAGTTAGTGAGGGTGTTCACTCGAATACGCTCGGTAAAAAATTACAGTGTATATATAGGGTAATTTTTTTATATTTATGTATATATATTAACTTTTGAGCACCATGAGCAAATGCAAAAGACTAGCTCAAGTGGTATATGATATTCAAAATTGTCTCCAGCGTCCTCGGTTCAATTCTCAAGAACAGTATTATTTTTTATTTTTAGCTTTTATTATTTTTTTCGAATCCTATGAGTGAAAATTCTAAATTTGTCATTGCCTATACTGCTATAGCCTATACATATGTACGTTGTTTATCGGTGAGCTCATATACTCTATCTCCAATAAATTAGGCTAAGTTAAGATTGTTTTATATTAGTTTAGTAAATATTCTTCTTGACACCAAATATTAAAATAGGAGAACGATTTTCATGGACGTATATTTATTTTCCCTGTCAAAAATCTAAATTCCCGACCCCCCATAAATTGAAAGCTAAATTGTTAGATAGCAAAATGAAAGGTCCCTCGCTTTAATTGAGAAAACACAAAATAGTGGTAGTTGTCGTTGATCTATTCAATTGCACTGTGAAAGAGTACACACCACCAAAGGTTGCGGTAGATGATAGATCATGATAAGCAGCCGTTCATTAATTAGAGGTGGAGGCAGATTATATTGGGTTCATCTGAATATAATATTTATGCGAAGTATAATTAAATGCAAAAATACATAAAATTAAAATAAATAATAAATATGAACTCATAACTTTAAAAAATTCAATAAATTCAATGCTAATTAGAATTTTAAAATTGAAAGTATAAATGTTGGATCCGCCTCTATCGTTCATCCTTGATTAGAGGTTTTGGATTTGATCCATGAAATTAACTCGTTTTATCCGGAAATGAAATTTTCTTAAGTGAATTTGGATTAAGGGTATGTTCGGTACGGAGGTTTTCCAATTTTCTCATGTTTGTTTTGTCAAAAATTTTATAAAACATTTTCTTTAGAAAAACAAATTCTTTAAAAATGAAAAAAATGACTTCCTTAATCAAAGTATGAAAATAAATCCACAAGTGACATTTCACCAACCACCCTACCACCACCCAACCCATCCCCAACGACTCCCACAACCCCATGCACCACCCGCCCACCACCCACCCCTCCAATTTTTTTTTGTTTTCTACACTACCCCATCCCCATCCCCTCCCCCAAATATTTTTTTCTTAAAAAGAGTTTTTCTTTTTGGATTTCTACACCACTCACCCACCCACCCTCCAAAATTATTATTTTTTATAAAAAGTTTTGAAAAGTACCATTTTTTGGTTTTTTACGACACTCCTCCCTCCCCCTCCCAAACACCCCAACACCCCCTTCTAAAAATTGTTTTTTTATAGAAAAAGTTTTGAATTTTTTTGGTTTTCTCGACCCCCACCCTCAAAAATATTGATTTTGTAAAATAGTTTTGAAAAGTTTTATTTTCTGACTTTCTACACCCACCCACCCCGGCACCCCTACCCCCTCTCAAATTTTGTACTTTATATTTATTTTACCTTTATAAAATAAAAAGTTTGCGTGGTTAAATTTGGGTGGGGGGTAAGATTTTTTTTTTATTTTTTTTATAATTTTTTTATAAAAGTAAAATAAAATATATGAACTAAAAAATTTGGGAGGGGTGGGTGGAGGGTGGATGGAGCGGTGGTGTGTTGTGGGGTCGGGGTGGGTAGGGGTGGGTGAAGATGAAGTGCGTTTGAGAGTGGGGTGGAATTTGGTTGGGGTGGGTGGTGGTGTGGGGTGGGTGTGGGGGTTGGTGTGGTATGGGGTGGGGCTTGGGTGGTATTTTCCGAAAAATATTTTCAACCAACCAATCAAATATGAGAAAATAAGTAAGAAATTTACTTATTTTTCACTACCCAAACGAACATGAGAAAATAAGTAGAAATTCACTTATTTTTCAAAAACACATTTTTTAGAAAAACATTTTTCATGGAAAAGATTTTCCAGCATACTGAACACACCCTAAGTCAAATCCAAAAACGAATACCGGATGCAAATAAAAAAATGCAAAGACAACGATGACTTATTTAATTTTTAAGGTATAACTTCTACTACTAAAATAAAATTAATAGTACTACTAAAAGAAGACTGACTTAGAATCTTTGGACGCAAAATGACGATAACATAGTGACATCATGCTCTGCGTCTAGGAAAGGGTTCAAAATATAAAAAAATAAATATACGAAGAAATCAAAAGGAGTCTAACATCTACTATACATGCACAAAAAATAATTTTAATTAAATATAAATAATATAATTTTTTGCCAAAGAGAATTCAGACTTACGTCATGGGCCATTGCTAGCTCCACCCCTGGTCTCAGCTAACATTTCCATACATAAAATATTGGAGTTGGATAAATTATCCAGATTTTGGTTTCGAACCTTCATCTAATATAATATATAGCTTGTTTGATCAAGCCTTTTAAATTAGCTTATTTTAAAAAATATTTTTTTGAAATGCTTTTTAAAAAAGTATTTTTGGTAAAAAAAATAGTTTGTGTTTGGCTCATTATTTTAAAAAGTACTTTTGAGCAATAATTAATGTTTGACCAAACTTTTAAAAAGTATTTCTAAAATCTAAATGTATTTTTCACAAAAGTACTTTACACTATTCACTAAAAGCAATTATTTTCTTCTAAAAACTTGGCCAAACACCTCACTTTTTTTTAAATAAGCACTTATTAAAAAAGAATAAGCCTTTTTGAAGAAAAATAAATTTGGTCAAACAAATATAACTAAATAATTCAAATAGAGTATGAATTTGCATATGCATGTTTTATTGTCAAATAACCCCAAAAAAAACGTAGTCGTAAAGTCCCTACAAACGCAAAAGGAAAAGGAAGAAAGAACAAAGTAGATGCAGGACCAATTTGTCATTGCTGAGAAGACATTTTCTAAAGGACCGTCCCAAAATTCGTTATTCAGTTAAAAACTGAATTAAGACGTTCACTTCTTCTAATTTCCAACTACTATTGGTAAAGGCGGAATGCATTAATAATTCTTAAATTTATTAGTAAATTTTATTTCGACATTTAATTGTGACCCGTTCAAGTTGAGCACAAAAACACATGAAAATGTATTTTTAGTAGACACTTTCAGTTAATATTTTAGAAAAACTGTTTAACATGTTTTCAAGCTTTTTGTTATATAAATTAAGTTATACTATAACCACATAAAATATGTTACATACTCAATTATACATATCAACCTCAAGTAAGAAAAGTGACGTTTAGTCCCTCAGGCATAGCTGAATGGCAAAGAAGGGGAACTTAAAATCTAGTTGGAGACCTGAAGCGTGGGTTCGAACTCTGGTGGGAGCAATTTGCTCTCTTCTGGGGTAAAACCTTGTAAGTAAGTGATATCAGTTGCTTTGTACTCAAACACTGGTCATTCATGCATATCCCGCGATTTACTGGTAGTAGTGCTGAAGGACCGGGACTACTATCTCCAGAAATAGTCTGGCATAAGCCGTAAAGTTGGATATAAAAAAAATGACGTCTATACATACACACGGCGATGACGTCTGTGACATATTTCCAAGTGACGTTTTAGTAGTACTATTAATGCAAGAAAGGGACATACTTTTCTTGAGATAGTGATGTCTAACAAAAGATGTTTTTCCAAAGAGCTAAAGCTAATGCAACAAGTGAAGACTTTTTTTACCAATCGAATTCAACTAATTCACAAAAAGTCAGCAAAAAAGTCTTTTATCACGTTATGGGCTCATTAAAAACTATATATATCAAATACTTTTCTTAATTTCTATATAGGCCAACGCATTAGCTCATTAAATCGCGACTCATTATTCGACTTCTTCGCAATTCACTGTTTGATCAATTTATCGAAGTTTTTAAGATCGTTTTGTTCCGTAACATGAACACTTCATGATGTGAAAACTAGAAAATGAGTTGAACTTTATATGAAACTGAAAGAAATAAACCCTTAATTATTTTCATTGATTGAATAGATATATATACAAGTTACAAACTTTCTTCTACCATAATTCTAACTATACAATATGGTAAGTGTATATCCTAATTATGGTAAGTGTATATCCTAATCTATGTAACAAATAAACTACAATATACACACAATATACTTTCCTTAATATACAAGATTTGTTCCACTGATTTTCTGAATCGCTCTCGTGATGGGTCAATGTGACGTCGCCGCTTCCATCGATTTTCTGAATCGTTCTCGTGATGGGTCAATGTGACTTGTCGCTCATCCCATCGCTTTAACACACACCCGCAGTCATAGCGGGCGCTGAACGCCGAGATCGTCCCTAAAATCTTCAAAGAGAACCACCGGTAGACCCTTTGTAAAGATGTCCGCAATTTGATAACGAGACGGGACATGGCATACGCGAACTTGACCTTTGAAACCTTTTCACGGACAAAGTGAATGTCCATTTCGATATGCTTGGTGCGTTGGTGTTGAACGGGGTTACCTGAAAGGTAGATGACACTAATGTTATCGCAATATACCAAGGTTGCCTTCTGAATGGGACAATGAAGCTCCAAAAGCAAATTACGTAGCCAACATGATTCGGAGACCACATTCGCTACCCCTCGATATTCTGCCTCGGCACTTGAGCGTGATAGAGTTGCCTGACGTTTTGCTGACCAGGAGACCAAGTTGTTGCCAAGGAACATACAGTAGCCAGAAGTCGACCGTCTGGTGTCGGGACAACCACCCCAATCAGCATCCGTGTAGGAGACAAGTGTGGATGTGGATGACGGATACAAGTGCAACACATAGTCTAGTGTCCCATGAATATACCGAATGATGCATTTGTTTGCATTCATATGCTCCACTCTGGGATCATGCATGAATAAACACACCTGCTGAACCGCATATGTAATATCCGGTCTGATAAAAGTAAGATATTGGAGGGCCCCTGTAAGACTGCGATAGCGGGTCGGGTCCTCGTATGGTGCATCTGCAGCGGCACTTAGCTTTGGGTTTGCATCAACTGGCGTGGAAGTGGACTTACAGGATGACATCCCAGCCCTCTCGATGATCTCAGCAGCATACTTCCTTTGAGACAGAAACAACCCACCTGAATGACGCTTGACGGCAATCCCCAAAAAATAACTCAAAGGCCCTAAGTCTTTCATAGCAAACTCAGAACTGAGCATGGCCATAATAGACTGGCGCAAAGCATCGAAGGAGGCAGTGAAGATGATATCATCCACATACAACAGAATATAGGCCAATGACGAACCACGGTGGTAGATGAACAAGGAATTATCTGACCTGTTGTGAGTGAACTCAATAATCGAAACAAAGTCAGCAAATTGTGTATACCATGCCCGTGGAGACTGCTTAAGCCCATATAATGATTTCTTCAACAAACAGACATGATTAGGGCGGTTGGGATCCCTGAAACCCAACGGCTGATGCATATAGACTGTTTCCTTGAGGTCACCATGTAGAAAAACATTCTTGACATCCAAATGATGAATTGGCCAAGTCTTTGAAAGAGCCAAGCTAAGCACAGTGCGAATGGTAGCCGGTTTGACCACCAGACTAAATGTCTCACCACAATCAATTCCAACCTGCTGAGTTTTACCATCACCAACAAGTCGCGCCTTATGTCGAGCAAATGACCCATCTGAATTCTCTTTATGAGCAAAAATCCACATACACCTGATAACATTAATACCATATGGACGGGGCACCAACTCCCACGTCGTATTAGCAATAAGAGCATTATATTCATCAGTCATAGCAATTTTCCAATTACGGTCATTTAAAGAAGACACAGGATTGCGGGGCAAGGGGGATTTAGAGACATCCGAATGTAAATTAAAATGTCTTTTAGGTGTAAAAATACCCCGCTGACTACGAGTGACCGGTCTATGACTCGAGGAAGAATTAAGGGAATTTTGGGAATTTTCTGGGCTCGGGACGGCTGACGGTGGGCTCTGGCCCAAAACGATAAATCTTTGGAATCGGCCGGACCAGTTCGAGTGGTGGGCGCCCAATAGCCGGAACTGTTCGATGGCTGTATTTTTGGCGTGGCGATCTGTGGGGCGGGGCGATGGGCACTGGAGGATTTTAGATGCGGAGATGTCCAAAAATTACGAATAATATCTGAGGGATATTTGGTCATCCAAAAAATTATTCGGCTTAGGTTCGGGAGTATGAATTTTGGTAACCAGGAATTGAGTTTCATAAAAAATGACATGGCGATTGATTATGATTTTCTTGGAGGATAAATCAAAACACTTATAGCCACGATGATTCGATGGATAACCCAAAAACACATACGGGGTAGACCGAGCCTGAAGTTTGTTAATTGTGGTGGATGGGAATAACAGATAACACAAGCACCCAAAAATCCGAAGATGAGAGTACGAAGGGTCCTTATTATATAGGATTTTGAGGGGGGAGGAATATGTTAGACCTTTAGAAGGAAGTATGTTAAGAAGATATGTGGTCATTTGTAGAGCATGATGCCAAAAATATAGACGTATGGAGGCATGAATTAAGAGAGTTCGGACAATGTTATTGATGGAACGAATTTTGCGTTCGGCCTTACCATTTTGTGGAGATGTATGAGGACACGAAAACCTAAAATTGATCCCATTATCAGCACAGAAAACCCGAAACTTCCTATTGTTATATTCTTTCCCATTATCACATTGAATATTTTTTATGTCTCTTTCGAATTGAGTACGAATGAACGCTCTAAATTTGATGAAGATGGAAAATACTTGCGATTTATTTGCAATTGGAAACGTCCACAAAAATCTAGTATAATCATCTAAAAAGAGAACATAATATCGATGACCCACTGAACTTAGAACAGGAGACGTCCATAAGTCACTATGAATAATGTCAAATGGCATAGAAGTATGAGAATTGGAGTCTACAAATGGTAACTTAACAATTTTTCCTAATGAACAAGACTGACAAATTGGAGTACCACTCGTACCCTTACACGAAATAAAACTATTTTTATCTAAAGCTGATAAAATAGAAGATCCCGGATGACCCAGGCGAGCATGCCACATGGAAGGAGAGATGGCTGCAAAGGCTGACGGCAGGGGTTGACTAGATGGACTGAAATCAGGCATGATAGGATATAGATCCCCCTTACTATCACACCTCATGAGATGACTCCCCGTCTTGAAATCCTTCACAGAAAAACCAAAAGGATCAAATTCAAAGGAAACAGAATTGTCAGTAGTGAACTTCCGGACAGACACTAAAATTTTAATCAATTTAGGAGCATGTAAAGTATTTTCAAGAGAAGGGGTGGATTGGGGGGAGACAACGTTTTGTGACCATAACCTTGAATTGGAATAGAGTTGCCATTACCAACAATTATACCCCGAGGGGTGCTCAAATTGGAATAAGAGGAGAGAGTACCTGATTCAGAAGTCATGTGAGTAGTTGCCCCGGTGTCCATGTACCAATTTGGGTCCGGTTGAGTCAACCCCAACGTGTGCATCGCGACCTCGATATCAGTCTGAGTGGGGCCTGCATCATGATGGGCTTGCGGTGGTCGGGGCCTAAGAACTCCTGTCCGTGGTGTACCTGGGCCGTAGCTGCTGTTGCTACCATTTCTTTGGGCCGCGGGGCCGCCATCGCTGGGTATTGGGCCTGGCCTGTTGGCTGACCAGCTGGCCGAAGCTATTCTTTGGATGGTACGGATTCCACTGCCATTGGCCCCACTGCTGGGCCCATGGCGGTGGTCGGCCATTGTACCCTGGCTGGGACCCACCGCCTGTTTGTTGACCACTGGAACCGCTACCAGAACCGTCGCGTTTGCCCCCGCGATTTTTGTTATTAGTTTTGCGATTATTCTTGCCGCCACCATTATTATGGTTTTGGCCAGAAGAACTAGGAGAGGACGCCACCATGACAACTGGGCTTGCTCCGGTAGCCGCCTTTTTAGCCAAACCGACTTCTTCCAACGTAAGCATGGAGCGGGCTTGATGAAAGTCTGGAAGAGGGTTGCTTTGGCGAAGGAGAGTTTCAACACCATTATAGGCCTCCGAAAGACCGGCAACCAACTGTAGAACTAGACGATTATTTGTTACTAGTGCGCCAACATTACGGAGTTGATCCGCCAACTCCTTTTAGTTTCTTGCAATATGCAGAAACGTTTGAAAATTCGTCCATTCGAACGAGAGAGAATTCCTGCTCGAGTGTGACGACACGTGAATGTTGGTTGTCTTGGAATATGTCACGCAATCTATTCCATGCAGCCATATCCGTGGTATCCGGCTCCATAATCGTCTGTAGAAGGTCCAACGAAATAGTGATGTATATCCACCGAAGAACGGTAGCATCAAGTGTAATCCATAACTCAGGATCCTCCGCAGGAAGGGGTCTAGCGGGAGGAATGATGTGATGAAGAACTTGATAAGATATAGCGTGAATTTTAAACAACTCTGCCCACGTTGCATATTGAACGTTTTCCATCTCAAGAACAATAGGGATACTTAGCTTGATATTGGAAACCGTGAGGGCAGGGTGAAAATTATTCTTAGACATATTGTAAGAACAAAGAAGGAGGGGAAATTTAAAAGAGGTTTTTGAGAGCGGAAGACGAGATTTTTTGGAGAGAAAACCCCGGGGGGGGGGGGGTCTCGGCTAAAGGAGGCAAAAGTCTGAGAGAAAAAAAACTTTTGTTTAGACCTAGTCTCTTGATACCATGAAAATAATCCCCTTGATTATTTTCATTGATTGAATAGATATATATACAAGTTACAAACCTTCTTCTACCATAATTCTAACTATACAATATGGTAAGTGTATGTCCTAATTATGGTAAGTGTATATCCTAATTTTGGTAACAAATAAACTACAATATACACACAATATACTTTTCTTAATATACAAGATTTGTTCCACTGATTTTCGGAACTGTTCCCGTGATGGGCTGGGCTGTGACGTGCTGCTGCTTCCACTGATTTTCGGAACTGTTCCCGTGATGGGCTGGGCTGGGCTGTGACTTGCTGCTCCGCCCACTGTTTTAACAGAAACCTACTCCAACAAGCAAATCAGCTGTTAATTACTTGATTAAAACGATCTTGAGTTCTTGGAAATTGCCAATCACTAATCTTAAAAGGCACTTCAACTTAAACAATCAATGTAAAATAGTTGTACTATTGTGTGACTATCTCATTTAAAAGCTTAAGTTGTTAGAGAGAACACACTTTTAATATTTAATTATATTCTCAACAGATTTTACATCAGTTAACAAAGCCACAAAGGAACACAAAAAACAAGCTAAGTATCAAAATCTGAGAGTACTTGATACGAAACGTTAGCATTTGCAACCATCTCTTTGCTATTTATATTTTGCATTATCTTTACTCCTTACTTAAAAAATAATAAAATTATTTGTCCAAGTCTTGAAAAACAGAATTACCTGATACTTATACTTGATGGGAGGCAATAGATACCTCGTAGAATTAATTTAGATGTGCGTAAACTGGTCTGGACACTATAATTATTTACAAAAAAAAGTCCAACATGCTTTTTAAAACTAATTACTATATCTATCAAAGTTCTTTGGAGAATTTCTAAAGAAGTCGATCTTTTGGCTTTTCGGAGAATGAGTTTTTAGAGAATACTTGTATTAGTTTTTCTTCGATACTCTACGTTTGATTTGTTTCTAGTCTTTAGGAAAAAAAATTCTTTTGAGTTCCCCTAACAATTATTTATTTATTGAGCCAACAAACTTTGATTCTAGTTTTCGAAAAAGTTGTAGAAAATTATATCAGAGACACGAGTAAACCGAGAAAGCTGTCAAGAAAAAAGAAGAAAACGCATCTCCAACTAACATGCATTTTAAACGCTCTGCAGAATCCGAAATTTTTGTTGTAACTCGTTTGCCTTGTAGGGGAAGATTTTCAACAAGAGTTTTAAGTCCATTGCATTGACGGTGCAAATATTATTTACATAATCTTGAATGACCAAATATATTTACAATAAAAACTTACACCATGGCATATGTCTTTTAACTTGAGAAACCTTATTGCTAAACCATAATTAATTAATACAAATCTTCCTTGGTTTAAAGAAAATATGCTCTCTCCTGAAAAGCAAACACTGGGCATCAATTGCATGGAATATGTAACTGAACTTCTTCACATTTTCCTTAATACTTATCTGGAGCATTGATTTTAGGAATACCGGGTATTACGTAATAACAACTGCAAATTCATTAAAAAGAGTGGAATAAGCATCTGGAATTGCATGGAACTTTCTTAATTCCCTAGGTTATTTATGTACTACAACTTCACACAATGCATACAAGTCGCAAAACATCAATATTAACCTGCTGTGAAAAAACATATACTAGTATTTTGTGCAAAGAAATCCTAATGGCTATACACTCCTCCAAATACAGTGATACCATCATGTTTTTAAGCAATGACAGGGACATCTCCCTGGGAAAACCTCACAAGAGGTTGCAGTTGGTTTTTAGAGCCATATATTTTGTGGCTTTCTTGACCAAGAAAAGGATTGCTCGAAATACACTAGTCCTTTCCCAGTTGTTGCGCAATCCGTCCTACGTTATCAACATCGAAGGCATCAATGATAATGAGAAAGAATCCTTCCATGACATCAACAAAGAAGCACTTGCAAAGTTGATCAGAGAAAAAGACTTCAATGGCCTCCTTCAATTTGGAGGAGTGCCACAAGTCGTAGCAATTCTTGGATCAGACCAGAAAGCAGGTTTAACAATGCATGAGAATGAACTAAAACAAAGAAAGGAAACTTTTGGTTCCAACATTTATGAAAAACCACAAGCCAAGAGTTTCTTGAGTTTTGTAGTTGAAGCTTTCAAAGACACCACCATTATCATCCTTCTGGTATGTGCTGTTTTCTCCCTTGGCTTTGGAATTAAACAGCATGGGCCAAAGGAAGGATGGTATGATGGCGGAAGTATCATTGTTGCAGTTGTTCTTGTCCTTGCAGTCTCTTCCATCAGTAACTTTAAACAAAGCAGACAGTTTCTGAAGCTTTCGGATGAGAGCAAGGATATAAAAGTGGAAGTAATGAGAGACGGACGTAGACAGGAAGTATCGATCTTTGATATTGTTGTGGGTGATGTTGTCTGTCTCAAACTTGGCGATAAGATTCCAGCAGATGGACTCTTCTTGGATGGCCACTCGCTGCAAGTAGACGAGTCCAGCATGACAGGTGAATAGAGACGGACCTAGAGTGTTAGGAATAAATTAAATTGAACATATCATATTCAGTATGAACAATAAATATAACTTTAAAAAACCCGAAAAACTAGCATAAATATAAGGTTTTGAACCTATATTGAAGGAATTCAGGAGTTTGAACTCATTAAATTTATATTTTGGATTACTTCTACAGGTGAAAGTGAGCACGTTCAAATCAACGAGACAGAAAATCCCTTTTTGGTCTGCGGAACAAAGGTAATGGATGGATATGGACACATGCTTGTCACATCGGTAGGTGTGAACAATGCATGGGGTCAGATGATGTGCACACTAAAAGATGACACGGATGAGCAAACGCCACTGCAGCATCGGTTAAATAAGCTTACCAAATATATCGGGAACATTGGTCTGTTGGTGGCTTTTCTTGTTCTAGTCACCTTAATGATCCGTTACTTCACGGGACATACTGAAAATGACAGTGGTCAGAAGGAATTCGTAGGAAGCAGAACCAAAGCAGATGATATAATGAATTCCTTGATTCGTATAATTGCGGCAGCAGTAACCATCATAGTGGTTGCAATTCCAGAAGGTTTGCCCTTGGCTGTCACGCTAACCTTGGCATACTCCATGAGAAGAATGATGCTCGATCACGCTATGGTCCGCAAACTATCTGCCTGTGAGACTATGGGCTCAGCAACCACAATCTGCACAGACAAAACTGGCACTCTCACCTTAAACCAGATGCAGGTACGTAACTCGAGACGGACACAGCCTTGTTTAATGGGTTCAACTGAAGCCATTAGTTTTGCTACGGAGCATAAATATAAGTAGTAATTTTCAACAATGATTTAATTCTAAAATTACAGTGAATTTAACGGAAAGAACTTAAATTTTGAACTCACCGAATTTAAATTCTGAATTCACCTTTGCAGGTAACTGAATTTTGGTTAGGAAAAGAGATGATTATGACATCACAGATAGCACCTGAAGTTCTTGAATTGCTACAAGAGGCTTCTTGCTTGAATACTACTGGTGATGTTTATACAACACCTTCTGTTCCTCCAGAGATCTCTGGAGGCCCAACTGAGAAAGCGATTTTATCATGGGCCGTGACCAATTTACTAGTGAACTTTAATGAATTAAAGCAAGAGTATCAGATCCTCCATGTTGAAGTTTTCAATTCACAAAAGAAAAGAAGTGGGGTACTGGTAACAAAAAGTAGTACAGGAAAAGTTCATACACATTGGAAGGGTGCTGCTGAGATGATTCTAGCTATGTGCTCCACTTATTATGTCAAAAGTGGAATAGTTGCCCCTATAGATCATGAAGAAAGAAAAGAACTTGAGTTGAAAATTAAATATATGGCAAGCAAGAGCTTGCGATGTATTGCATTTGCTTACAAAGAAAGCAAAGCAGAAAGTCAAGTTCTTGAAGAAACCGAACTAACCTTACTGGGTCTGGTGGGTCTAAAGGACCCATGTAGGCCTGGTGTTAAAGAGGCAGTAGAATCTTGTAGGGCTGCTGGTGTTAGCATCAAAATGATTACTGGGGACAATGTGTTTACAGCCAAATCAATAGCTTTTGAATGTGGAATACTCCAACCCGGTGAAGACTTGAATATTGCAGTTATTGAAGGACCAGCATTCAGGAATTATTCACAAGAAGAGAGATTGGAGATTGTTGAAAAAATCCGGGTGATGGCAAGGTCTTCACCATTTGACAAGCTTTTGATGGTTGAGTGTTTGAAGCAGAAAGGCCATGTTGTAGCAGTAACAGGCGATGGAACAAATGATGCTCCAGCACTAAAAGCAGCAGATATTGGACTTTCCATGGGGATCCAAGGTACTGAAGTCGCAAAGGAGAGGTCCGACATAGTTATCTTGGACGACAATTTCAATACAGTGGTCACAGTCTTGAAGTGGGGTAGGTGTGTGTATAATAACATTCAAAAGTTTATTCAGTTTCAGCTAACAGTAAATGTTGCTGCCCTTGTTATCAACTTTGTTGCTGCTGCTTCATCTGGAGAAGTCCCTCTCACAGCAGTCCAGCTTCTATGGGTGAATCTCATAATGGATACTCTGGGGGCCTTAGCTTTGGCAACAGAGCGACCCAGTAGTGATCTAATGAACAAGAAACCAGTTGGACGAACTGAACCTCTAATAACTGGTGTGATGTGGAGGAATCTCCTTGCTCAAGCCTTGTACCAAGTAACTGTGCTATTGATCCTGCAGTTCAAAGGAAGTGACATCTTTCATGTGAATAAGAAGGTAAAAGACACCTTGATCTTCAATACTTTTGTCCTCTGTCAAGTCTTCAACGAGTTCAATGCAAGGAACTTGGAGAAGAAAAACATATTCCACGGAATACTGAAGAACAGACTGTTTGTTGGGATAGTGGGAATGACAATACTTCTCCAGGTAATTATGGTTGAATTCCTGATGAGGTTTGCTGATACTGAAAGGCTGAACTGGACACAATGGGCTGCATGCATAGGGATTTCATCATTGTCATGGCTTATCGGTTGGATTATAAAGTGCATTCCTGTATCCAACACAAATGAAAACTTCAACACCTAAAGAAGCAGCAAAAGACATAAGAATATTCAAGTAGCTCTTCTTTTTCTTTCTTGTCCAATCTTTCACATTATAACAAGTTAAATAGCTTGCCCTCTTTTTTGTTTTTTTAATTTAAGCTTTTCTTTCATTTCTAATTTTACTTTGTCGCAACTTGATTAGTCTACATGACGAGTTTTAGTAAACAGAAACTGTTAGAACTTTCCAAATCTTCCCTCAGAATAAGACTAATGGTGATAGCAAATTTTAGTCCAATTAACAATTGGCTCTAGAGTCCACAATGTAAACTTTCCTAGGCTCACAACAGTTTTTCCATGGATTTGGACCCAGAAAACTCTTGCAATCCATAATTTGACAAGAGTTTCTCAAAGTCGAAAAAGGGGAAAGCATGCTAATGCTTGTGGAGCACACTTGATTTTCCACAGGAGGATTTAGCTTGAAAATGTGAAATCACATTAGTTGCTTCCTTAGCTTTATGGAATATGGAAACTAAAAGTAGCTAAAGGTGGTCAGCAATTAAAGAGATTTAAAAGAAAGAAAGTTTCATTGAACCATGGGATATATAAGATCCATAATTTGTTTCACAATGGAAGTTTGCAGTGATGGATAAAAATGCAACAAATAGTATTAAGAAGGATGACTGAGATGGAGGGGGTGCTACGAGAATACTATGTGATAGGATACCTAAACACAGGATTTTGCACAAGTGGTGTCGGCTTATTATTAGAATTCTAGCTTGTATGTGGATTTGGGTGGACTGTTCTACGCCTTTACTTATTGTCTCAAATTGATGTTTACTATGTACTACTTCCAAACGGTGTCAGTTTGAAAAATATTATTTTAAAAAATACATTGTTTATATATATACAGAGTATTTGTGAATTTTTTCAATGAAGCACTGCCGCATGATACCCCTTGTAGAAGTGTGTCTCTGCCACTGTCTATCAAATGAAAGAAATGTTCTACAAAATGATTATGATACCAGCAATGTTATCTACAAATAAATGTTAAGACTTCCAAGGCCCAACATATTCACAAGATAAATCTCATACCAATGCAAATGTGAAGATGAATGTGTGTTCATACAGAATTAAATAATAAGAGAAGTCATCTGATCTGACCGAGGGCATAAGGAGCTCACATAGATGATTAAAGAAAAAGAGAAAATCGTCTAAAAGATGGTTTTGTCATGTTCGACATGTACTTCTAGTTAGGTGTATATTATGATGATAGAAGTTGCTGTAATGAGACAAGGTAGACAGATAGAGTAAAACTTCTTCACCAACAATTCTAGAAAGTAAAAACAGATTTAGCTTAGAACATAACACATTGGAAGCAAAAGATCCATATAAAGTGTTACAAACTAATTTGGATCAAGTCTTAGTTATTGTTTTTATTAGTATTACTCTTGTAGTTTCTTTCCCTTTGATTTCTGCTACTATTTGTTGGTTCTTGTTCTTTGACTATCGTATTACTTTGTGGTTGTTATTGCTCCTTTTTGTGGTTGTTACTGCGCTATCATGTCTTAATAGCACGTAGCCATGGTTTATCCGTTTCCGTTATTTCTTTTGTCATACTGTTTTAAATTGCGTGTCCTTATGCCGAGGGTCTACCGGAAACAACTTCTCTACCTCTCAAGGTAGAAATAAGATATGTGTACACTCTACTCTACTCTACTCTCCCCAGATCCCACTTTGTGGGATTTTCACCGGGTATGTTGTTGTTGTTGTACTTATATCAGGGTTTTTTTATCTATCAAGAGTCTATTTAGGTTGCTTAGAGATCTTTATGTTAGCATGTCAAACAGTGAGATGAAAGAACATTTAGGTTTAGAGAAGTTGGCCTGAATAGAATGGAGCACATTTTGAGAATTCATACCACCGGCATCAACTAGTTTGGAATAGGAATGTAGTTGATTGACTAATTGTGTATAATAAAAATGGAAATTTGTCTCCTTCAACACATTTATCCATTTCAACTCAAATGCATAAGAGAAAATGCCACTTTACCACTGCATCAATAATAAAAAAAAGGATTACTTTCAAACATGTTAGTTTCAATTTCAAATATCTTTCCAGAATGACGCTTATAGTTGCATTCATATAAAACTGTATATAGCTGTAAATAAAATTAAGTATAATAGACTTACTTTAAGCTTTGAATAAAGGGACAACCATTACAATGTTGGAAAATATTCCTCAAGTAAATTGCTTTATTTTTTCAAATCAATTATTCCTTAACTAAAAGCTCATGGTTGAAAGTTGAAACTTAAAAGACCTCATGAAGTAGTAATCTTTGTTATCACTTTGTATGATTAATTGCAAGTCTAGTGAGTCTTGATCGTTAAAATATTTATGTTCCTTCTGCAATGAATTCATCATGAACTAGCATCTCAATTACTAAAGTGCCTTGCCAAACTATTTCCGTGATTAACTAATTGCTTTCAGACATATTATATTATCTCCCAGATATACTCCAGCAAACTCCTTATGATATACTTCATCCGTTTCAATCTATGTGAACATTTTCGGAGTACAGGTCAAACTTTATAACTTTGACCTTAAATTTTGACATAGATTTTTCAAATTTGTAAAAATGAAATTTATATATTTAAAAACTACATTAAAAGTACTATAAGTCATGATAATTTATAATCAAATAATTTAGAAAAAATATAATGAAAACGTGATCAAATAACCACTTCGTAGACTCCCAAATAGTAAAGTGTTAACATAAGTAACTATTTCAGATGTGACGAACACTTTCTTGTACGTCAATATGGTTTTTTCTTAACATAAGCTTGCTGCCCTCCTCTCCCCTCTCATTTAAACAGTAGGTATGCAGGCCATTTTGGGCAACACCACATAGGAAAAGGCTGATACTTCCATTATTAAATCTTTTATTGGTAACAAGAGCAAACTTAGTATAAAAAGATAATTCTAATTTATTTTTTTGGAATAATTCAAATTGAAGCCAGTGGGTGCAGGCAAAGTCAAATTCAGGATTCAAGAGTATGGATTCACCATTGCTTTAGAAATAAAATAAAATAAAAACGTGCAACAAGTCAGGTTTGACCCCTAGACCTTGATGAATTAAACACAGCCCCTAACAAGTGCTCCACTCGATCTAGTTTGACCATGTGTTTCTTCAGTTAATATTAGATATATTTTCAGAATTATACATATTAATATATCCAGTTTAGTCGAGTTCACGTGACCCAATTTATATACATAAATTTGCCTCTGGGTGAAGAGGGCAGCGGAGCCCTACATTAGTTATGCTTTTGGAACTGAAATAAGGGGGAAAAGCACAAGAAAAAGCAGATTAGGAAATTTTATTTTATTTTTTGAGGTTACTAAATGGATTAAGAGAGCATTAGCAAGTCTATAAGCATTTCATATGAAAAATATCAGTGCACCACAACTAGAGATGTCAATGGATCTTGGACCCGGTGGATCCAGATCCGTTTTATAGGATATGGATCTGCAAAATTTGGACCCGACGGATCCGGATCGGACCCGGATCAGTTTCTGACGGATCGGATCTGGATCTGGATCTTGTATTTGAGATCCGTATCTGGTCCAGATCCGATCCGTTGATCCGTTTTTTATTAAATATATCCATAACCTAGAATGTAATTTTATAAGTATTGTTTTAAATGTTTTTCATAATTTATGTATTGGGTAAAGGGTGAAACCAGGATAAGGCACAAGTCACACAACCATGTAATTTGTCTTTGAAGTTTCATTTCTTTTACCTATATGCTCTCTGCAGTTTCCCATATTTTCATTTCTATAAAAAGAAAAAATTATCACTTTTCTTTAAATTTCCCTTTAATCTGTTAGCCGTAAGCTTTAAGTATCTTTCTCTCATTTGTTTGATCAGCAAAAAATATGGGACTTTTGATATATGACTGAAATTATTTTATGTTGCTTAATGAAGTCAATCAGTAGAACTACAAGTGGAGCATCACTAAAGCCTCCAAAAATTAGCTCAAAGTTGCAACCTGTTCAACATCACTAATGAAGTCAATCGTCTTTATTTTCTTGTGATGTTAAAACTTTGTTCAGTATTTTGGAAGAATGGTGTCATGTTTGTGTAGGTTGATTGAATGAACTCAATCATTTTTTTCAATCAGATTGTGTTTCATTTTGTCATAAAAGTTTCAACATGTGGGAATATTATTCAAGCCAAAAAAATTACATGTAGATCCAGATCCGATCCGTGGATCCGGTGGATTCGATGGATCCGGATTTGGATCTGATTTTTATGAACCCGATGGATATGGATCCGAATCTGGATCCATGTATGAAAAATAAATCTAAATCTAGATCTAGTATGATCCGGTCCAAATTCGATCCGTTGCCATCCCTAACCACAACCCCAAAATAAAAAGTATTCATGAATTGCGATCTTCACTAGCCCTAGATTGGCAAAATTCACCAACACAAATAAACAATTAAAGAAAATGCAGAGTATACGATGAGCACTACAGTAGTCGAAATAGTATGTATGTTGAATGAGTGGTTGAGAAGAATTTTCACCTAGAGTTTCGATATGGCTGCTCGCTCGCTCCAAGATCGTGGGGACCAAGGGGAACATAGTTTGTACGGACCGTACTTTGATTGAGATTTAATTATGGAGCACTGTCGGTCCAAAATAATCTCTGAATCACTTTTGGACTTTACCTGTAATTTTTCGAGTTTTTAACCTAAAAAATCCATAACCAAATTTCCATAAATCTGTTTTATTTGAATATATTAGAATTGTTTGAATTAGCTGAATTTAAGCACTAGATATTGAAAGATATTTTTTAGTGTAGGATCCGAAAGTATGAATAAAAAATAATGGGTTTAAATAAAAGTGATGATTGATGAAGCTAAAAGTACATGGTTGGTGTGTTTGATATAACATTTTTTGCTCCAAAAGGTGGAATCTCCCACCCCAGGAGCCCCCACACCCCGGTTTGACAGGTCTGTGAAGGAGGTAAATCATGGTGACTCAATTGATATAACATTTTTTCTATTAAAAATTTGAAATACTCTTAAAGATGTTTACACTAAAAATTAGCCTGTTAAATTTCTTTTTACGCGAACATGTTGCCACACTAGCAATAATCATAATATATATTTTTATCTAATAATTAAAGGGCTTAATATATAATATTTCCTCTCAACTTTCGAGTAATACACACCTTAATTTGAAAATTCCGTAGCTAGAATTCCCCTAAAGGTCACGTGACATGCGTGTCTCCTCCCAAAAAACGGTGTGTGAAATGGCTAAAAATTATGCCCAAAACCCTTCTTTTTTTAATGATCACACTTCATAAAAAAATAATGTCCCGTTTTCCATCCATTTTTTAAAGCAATCTTTCCTTTGTCACACAATAGTGATACAGTTAGCACAAAGTTACAAATTGATACTTTATGGACCAAGTCTAATTGAAAAAAATATGGAGTAGCTAATATGATTTCCACTTTGACTCAGATAAAACACAAGCAGACAGATCCTTTATTCATGTGTGGCAGTACAAAAAGAGAGGAATCATATGGCAACGGATTTAAGAGGGAAATGGAGAAACAACATGCTCAAGACAGCATTGATCATTTTGTTGGAAATGATGAATAAACATCTCCCAGGAATGTGCCCCTTTTTCAGTTCAATAGTACTCCAAACTATACTAACTAGTAGAAAGTCCAGATGTGTGTCTTATAGATTTCAAGGTTCTTTTCAAAATGTTAATGGAGTATAGAGAAACCTGCAAACTGGAATCATGTCATCCTCAATGTCACATGTGAAGGGTTTTGTTGGGTTCAAAATATATAAGTAAGGCACAACGGAAGGTTAAAAGTCTTGTTTCTTACTTACCCCAATAACATTTATGGTATGGTTATACAACAATTAAACTTGTAACATAAAGCATATACTTACAAGTTAGAATTATATGGAATCTTTATCAATTGTGAGGTGCACACGCAATTGCCCTTCCAATTGCAAGCTCCAAGCTTCAATGTATTTCTCCTTCGAAAAGCTAGGAAATCCCTCAAAGGTTCGAGAGAGTATTTGATTCTAAGTCTCTAAGGCTTAGAATGATATTCTGAAAATTGGTGTATGAATGATGAGGTGAATGCCTCTATTTATAGTTGAAAAATAGGTCAAAACCGGATTAGGGTTTGACCTTGGACCTGACCCAAAAATCGAGGCAGAGGCGCCGCGCTCCTAGGGTATGGGCGTCGCGGCGCTCGACGTGCTTCTGCACTGTCTCGATTTATTTTTCGTGCATTCTTAATTAAATTCAAAATCCAATTTTTACTTAATTAAAATAATCATTATTCATTTAAATATCCCGATTCTAAATCGGGCATTTAATTACTCTCTCAATACATCCTTAGATTGAAACGGACAATCGATATAGTATGACCCTACATGCCTTCTCATATCGACATTAATCAAATTAAGGTCTACACGAAACTCCTGGACGGCACCGGAAGACGAACTCAATATGTGAAGTACGTTTACGCGAATCCAGTAAACTTAACCTTCATGTGGTAAGATAAAATTCTTTCATTCACGACACACCCGATCAAACTTAGAATTTGTCAAGTGTCTATCCAAATGACTTAATCATTGTATCTCATCTATATTAGTTGACGACTAGACCATATTCTAAATATGTCTATTGCGTTGGCCAACGACTTGGTCAACCTAATATCACTGAGAATCCGAGTGTTCTCTCGAATATACATTCGAGGAATGAATCCTAATTTTGGTTCAACTACCACATTCAATCCACATCGTAATGTACCAAATACAAGTCGTATCTCAACCTATAAGGCATTTGAGCTTAGGACGGGATCAAAGTACATTACTATGTAAACAAGGCGCGTATTGACCTCAAATCTAAGGACTTCTATCTCCCACACGCTGATCATATTTTAGACAAGTATAACAAACAGTATATCAGCAGGGTATACCAATACTTCCAAAGTATTCATGTGTCCATCACGAGTAGTCATTACTCGTAGCAGGTGAGACATACTACATCCTCTAAGGATGTGATGCAGACCACATGTCGACTTATCACATATCATCGATATCCCATTCTCGATGATCACTAGTCGAGGCTATTTTAAGAGTTACGCTCTATCATGAATATCTCACTCTATTAATGACAACGTAAGCTCAAGGAATGCACATTAATGAATAATTACAAACAATCAAATAATAATTCAATAATTGCAAATGCCAAAATATTAATCTCCATTAATAATAATATGAATGTGTATAAAGTATATTTGTCCTAATATAGATTGTCTCTAGGACATAAATATAATTTCAACATGTCCATAGGGAATACTCCTGTTGTACAGCAGTAATAGGATGAACTGCATGTGCTCTCCTTATTGTCTCCGGGTGAGCTTCAGACAGGCCAATATACTTTATTTTACCTTCTTCAACTAATTTTTTAAGTTATCCCATCTGTAACACACCTCAGCACAATAAGGAATAATAGAGATAGAAGTGCTTCATGAAAAAAATAAAAGCCACATTCTTGATTAGGAATGCAGGCATTGTTGGAGACCCCCTACTCAAAGCAGACAAATATTATGAGGGCTAAGGGACCAAAATTGAACCATAAATAGGCAGAGCACTTTGATGATCCTGATACGTGAGAAAACAATTGTATGTATTTACCTTCCCGACAAGGTATTCATTCGCATGATCCAAGCCATAAACGTCTGATGTGTCAAAAAATGTGACTCCTTTACTAAAAGCCTCCTTGAGTATTGCAATCCCTTCCTCCTCGAGAACATGAGTATTATAAACTCCAGTTAGCCCCATACAACCGAAACCTAATTTAGAGACCTAGAAAACAAAGGTTTAACATGCTGTGAATGACCATTACTCCAAAATCATATAAAATAACTAAAGAAAGAAACAATTTCACCAAAAAGAAATTAACTCGAAAGCAAATCACTGCATCCATTTTGGAAAGGGTAGCACATCCTGCTTCGTTCAGTAAAATTATTAAATTCACATGATAAAGTTCATGAGAGCTTCTAATCCAAATTGTAAGTTGATCATAATTTTGCTTAAACAACAAATCTAGCAACAGATCAGTAATCCAGAAGGGTTCTATGGGTTCAGAATCAATAGCTTTGGTTCGAACCTTGTATATGTGTTAAAAATTCACTAAGTACAAATAATAGATTTTGAACCCGGTAAATCAAATATGTTGTGGTAGAATATCGAACTCAAACCCATAATATTCAAATATTGGATCTACCTCAGTGGCAAAACTATGTATGGTGAAGGAGGTTCAATTGAATCTCTTCCTTCGCAAAATAATACCACATGTATAGGTAAAAAAGAAGTATATATTGTTGGATATGTAAAGCAATACCGGAAATAAATAAATATTACAAGTGTTCGAAAGGATAAACAAACAAGTCAATGTTCAGAACTGCCGCAAGCTTGTTGAGTCTTGAATCTTGATAACCTGAAATCAAGAAACACTAAATCTGAATTGTTACAACTGTGGGCTGAGTCGAGAGATGGCTCTCTGTCTTTAAGACAAGATTGCCCCGTATATATGTTTTTACGTTAACGGGCAATAGTCTCTCAAGATAAAACAGCAATTAATCAACACTACAAAGCAAATAGGTTGATTCTGACGAAGAAAACAAACACGAAACGACTTGCTGAAGAATGAAAAAGGAAGGAAGAGTTTTCTGTTTGTCCACACGTTTCTGCTACTCACGTTTTTTGACAGAATTTCAGTTTCTCTTCTGTTTGTCTCTATGTATATATGTTGTTGTCTCGTTTTCTGTCCAGCATCTATAATTGAGCCAAAAGGCTCCAATATATAGCATAAGGTGAGAGACTCCTCAACTGCCAAGTAATGGTTGTTTATGGAGGGAGTTAATCAGTCAAGTAATGGCTGATTTAATGTGCATCTTGAAGGAGCTTTTAGGGAGGTGATAAAGTGCAGATTAATGGTTTTAACGTTCCAAAAACCAATCCAAACGGTAGGCATAAACTTTCTGCCTTCCGTCGTTCCCAATTTCAGCTTTCCAGAAACTCCAGGGACCAAACTGTAAATATTAAATAATTTGGGGTCTATCAGAAGAAGCTCAAGACCCGAGACCGGACCGGACGAGACAGGCGGCGGCGGCGCGCGCGTGGGCTTAACCCCGAACCAAAGCACATCTAGTTCCTCCCTCCTTCAAACATATGGGTTACCCTTGGGGTCCCAAACCCTTAGCCAATTTTGAGACTTATAAAGAGAGCAATTCTTCTTTTTCCCACCGATGTGGTAGATTTGTCTCACACCAAATTTTCATGCCTCAAACACCTTACTTCGTGTACCAATATCTCTTTCATTTCTCAACGAAATTTGACGATTCTTGGCCCTACGGTCATCTACTCACTTAGTAGATTATGCACGTGTGAAGAGACAAAGCCTCCAACATACGGAACCCTAGTGTTTAAGTTATTAAATACGGGTGGACGCACCTCCCACCAAAGGCAAATTTCCAACATATATATATATAACTTACTGAATCCCCTTTATATTAAGAAAGCTTTTAGTGTAGTTTGAATTTCTAGTTTCATGGTACATTTCTTTTGAGCCGAGGGTCTATCAGAAACAGGTTTGCGTACATTCTACCCTGCCAAGGCACCACTTGTGAGATTACACTGGATATGGTATGTTATTGTTGTTGTAGAATTTCTAGTTCCACCACTGAAAGGGACCAATTGAGATAGCAAATGTTGATGCCTTAAGATCTCTTAGTAGATATGTTATAGGAAAAAGTGCGTCATTTCTTCCAAAAATATATACTCATACTATGGATCAATGCAATGTAAAAATAATGTACGATGTTCACATTACAGAAATAAAGTACCTTTTTCATCTCCATCAGAACTTAAGACCAACAATATGTAAAACTCAGACGAAATCAAAACACCCAAAGACCAATGTGAATTGACAAATGCGATAAATTGTCCAAAGAAAGAATCATATTACCTCAAGTCCTTGGCTTCCCAGCTTTACTCTATGCATCTCAACTGCCTTTTAGTGTTTTCTTCTTTTGGGGAGCTTCTCCACAAATTGAGTAAATTTGTAGTCATTCTATGGAGATATACTTTCCCCATTTGCGTTAGGAGAGCGATTTGCTATCATTTTCAAAACCGTCTTACTTTTCCCTTTTTCTTCTAACTAAAACTTTGAAAAAATTGGTTGCTGAACCTGAAAGACTTCAACTCGGTCTATTACTGAGAAAAGGCCTTGTAGTCCGCTTGGGCAGCTCAATTGGTTTCAAGGGGGATATTTGGAATAAGAGACCAAGGATCGAATCCCGTCAGCGGCAGTGTGGGGGTTTCTTCTTGAAATAAAGGAGGGCCCCTTGTGCGCAGCGTAGTCTAGTCTAACCTTTGAAATCAATTAGTCATGTGATTTACCTCCTTAGGCACTGTCGGACCGGGGTGTGGGGGCTCCTGGTGGGAGATTCCACCTTTTGGAATAAGAGAAAAGGCCTTGTCTTCGGCCTATCTGTTTTGATATCTGCCCAATTAAGGAACAGTATTGTAAAATCAGTACTAGTATTTTGGGAAAACATCACTTATATCCCAAAAATCAAACACTATTTATCATTTCATGCCCCTATTATTTTGATACCCAAAAAACTAATTACCCTTAATACCCATTATAATTTTTGTAGGTAATTGTCTCATTTTTCTTTTTTCTTTTTATTTCTCTACTTCTTTATCTTTTTTTCATTTTTTTCCTCTTTTTTTGTTCACTTATTTGTTTGTACTATATTTTTATTTCTTTTTTTTATCGTAATCTGATTCCTTATTTAATTCTAACTTCTTTCTTTTTTGTATTTTTTCTATTTTTTATTTTCTTATTACTTGTTCCTTTTTTAATTTCATTTATTTTTAAAATTTTCTTTTTTATCTCCATAATCTAATTTCATTCACCTTTTTTTTATTTCGGATAATTTTTATTTATTTTTTCTCCTTTTCTAAATTTATTTTTTCTAAATTATTTTTTATTTTTTATTTTTTCTATAATCTAATTCTACAAACATGTTGGCTCCTTTATCTTTTTCAATAAAATAGATAACTGATATATTATATTTTATATTTGTTTTATTTTTTATAGCTAAAAAATAACTTATTCTAGCATGTAGTATATCAAATCAATAGCAGTTGAAATATATTGAGATGGTATTATGCAAAATCTGCTGAAGTCTTTAAATAAAAGTCCTCAATCCCCTTGATACTATCATGGTATAAAAATATATTGAGATTGTATCATGCAATACTGTTGCAGTCCTTAAATGAAACATTGTTCAACAATCTTCCATGATACCATTATGGTATAAAAATATACTGAGTTGGTATCATGCAGGACTGTTGCAATCCTTCAAACACTCTTCAATAGTCCTCAATAATACCATCATGATATAAAAATATATTGAGATGGCATCATACATGACTACCGCAATCCTTCAATGAAACACTCTCCAACAGTCGTCTATGATATCAACATGGTATAAAAATATACTGAGATGATATCATGCAGGACTGCTCAGTCTTTCAATAAAATACTCTCCAACAGTCCTCCATGATACCGTCATGGTATAAAAATATACTGAGATGATATATATTATATATTATATACTGACATATATATCACAAAGGACTTATTTATTCCTTCAAAAAAAATCCAGTCATCTATGATACTCACATGATATATATTATATATTCACATGGTATCATAAAACTTGTTCATTCCGTAAAAAAATATTTTTAAGTCCTCTATGACACCAACCCAGTATATATCATATACCGACATGGTATCACAAAGGACTGATTCGTTTCTTAAAAAAACTCATCAGTTTTTTATGATAACACGTGTCATATATCATATACTGGCAGGCTATCATTGAGGACACGTGTATATTGATATTATAATTTTTATGTCAGTTATTGCAAGATTTACTTGTGAAAACAATTTATAAAATAGTCATATTTCATATACAAATTTTGTTTGCATTTGCAAAATAATTTTTTATATAAAAATATGTTTCTATTAATATAGATTTTAATAAATAAACTAGTGACTTTAGTATTTTTATTAATTACTTCTAGTTGTAGTTTGATTATTTAATTTTCTTATGTTTTTATTAATCTAAAACAATTAGCTGATATTTTTATTTTTATATTTTATCTCTATCTTACAAAAATAATAAAAGACCAAAAAAAAAATAAAGACAAGTCAAAAATAAAATAAATGTAAATATAACCATTTCCACGTAAAGACCAAATGTCAAGGCGCCCAAAGCCATTCAATATTATAACAAAAGGAAAAAAAAAGTGACGCAGCCCATGTGATACAAGAAACAACAACAAAATACCAGTGAAGTCCCACAACGTAAGGTCTGAGGAGGGTAGAGTGTACACAGACCTTACTCTACCTTGATAAGTAGAGAAGTTGTTACCAAAAGACCATCGGCTCAAGACAAAGCATATGCATAAGCAAAACAAGAGATACGGTCAGACCCGGACAAGAAATTTAAAACAATATGAAAATGAGAGTAACAAAAGCAAATAAGTCATGATAAAGCATTCTGAAAAAGGAAGCAGTAACTAACGCATGTAAATAAAATAAACAAAGTACACGAAAAAACATACAACAGCAGAAATCAAAGGACAGAGGACTATAAAAAAATACTTCACTTACTAGGATGATATACTAAGCAGAGCTACAATAATAACATTATAACTACCAGTATGTAAGCGTAAGTAGGACTATGCTCAACTACCTACTACCCTTCTACCCTAATATATGTCATCCACAACCCCCTATCTAAGGTCATGTCCACAGTAGGTTGCACCTGCATCATATCTCGTCTAATCACCTCTCTCAAATACTTCTTCGACCTACCTCTACCCCTCATGAACCCGTCCATAGCCAACATCTCACACCTTCGCACTGGGCATTTACGCCTCTCATATGCACATGCCCGAACCATCTCAATCTCGTTTCCCGCATCTTATCTTCTACCGAGGTCACTCCCACTCTGTCCCGAATATCATTATTTCTAATCCTATATAAGAAAAAGAAGAGGAAAAGTATGGATGATGTCATCACAAAGAAAGGTTGCCGTAGAGTTGGGTATTTCGAATAAAAGGTTTCACTTTTATGGGTCTTTGCATAAATAGTTTATATGGGGGGAATTTAGGTATCATGCAGGACTGTTGCAGTCCTTCAATGAAACACTCTTCAACAATCCTCCATGATACCATCATGGTATAAAATATACTGAGATGATATCACGCATGACTGTTATAGTTCTTCAATGAAACACTATGATACCATCATGTACAAAAAATATGATGATATGGTATAATGCAGGAGTGTTGCAGTCCTTCAAACACTCTTCAACAGTCCTTCATGATACCATTATAGAATAAAATTTACTGAGATGATATATATTATATTATATACTGACATGGTATCTAGAGTAATGATCCATTTTTTCAAAAAAAAAAATACAATTCTATACTCTACGATACATACATGGTATATATCCTATACAAACATGATATCATAAAAGATAAATTCATTCATTCAAGAGAAAAATGTTTTAACTAAATCTAACAAATTGAGTTTAAGCTTAATTTTTATATCAATTTTATCAAGCTAATTTTTACAAAAGAAAAATTACAAAAAATAAAGTCAAAATTAAATACAAAATTTATTTTATTTAAAAAAAAAATCATAAAAATATACTTCTATTAATTTAATTTTTAATAAATAAATTAATAACTTTAGCATTTATCTTAATTACTTCTTGTTGTGGTCTAATTATTTAATTTTTAATTTTATTATTTTTACTAATTTTTTATATTAAAAGAAAACAAAAACAAAAATAAATTAAAAAACAAAATTAGAAAAAGACAAAACAAAAAAAGAAGACAAAAAAGGAAAAGAAAACAAAGGCTAAAAGGAAAAGTAAACAGTGACGAAAGGGGCCCATTGATGGATGTCATGTGACGTGGAAAGAAAGTGGAATTGAGGTTTTTTTTTTATATTCAGTTTTCCGGCTTACGGCAGACTATTCGTGAAGATAATAATTCTGATTCTTCAGCACTACTACCAGTAAATCGCAGGATGTGACTGAATGACCAGGGTTTGAGAACAGAGCAACTGATATCACCTACAAGGTTCTATCCCAGAAGAGAGCAAATTACTCCCACCAGTGTTGAACTCACGCTGCATGCCTCCCGCTAGATTTTAAGTTCTCCTTCTTTGCCATCCAGCTATGCCCGAGAGATCCTTTCTAGTTTCTATGGGAATAGAACGGTCGGATAAATATTTTATGGCTGAGGGTTAGTTTACGTAACTAATTAGGAAAGGGACATATTCGAGTAAATAGTTTACCTTTGAGGGGTATTCTGTGTAGTTTTGCCTAGTATTTTATACTTAAACTAGTCAGTCTCGTAAATGATTTTTATGTGTGTTTTCATGCATATCTTACTAATATCTTTTCTGGACCGTTTATTTCATTTCGTAATTATTTTAGACAATATGCACATAATATCAATAGTCATCAATGTAAAAATAAATATTCAAATTTTGGAAACAGTGAAAATGTTTGCTGAGTGCGCTTTTTACTCATTCGAATGGGAAGGAGGTATTTCTTAATTTTAAAAAATGTTAAGGAGGCTAACTAAAATAGGACAAAAAGAAGGAACATAATGTCGTAATAAGTAAATTTGACATTGTCAAAATTCTATATTCACAATTGTACTATTAGACAGCAGGGCTCTTCCATCTCAGTCCTCAAAAGGATCAAATTAATACAACAGAAAGAATCATAAATAGTAGGGGCTAGGGAGGTAGCTGCTTTAGAAAATTAAGATAAATAGTAAATATGAAAAAAATGTAAGAAGAGACAAAAATAAAAACTTAAGGGGAAAACGAAAAAAGAAAAACAAAGATGTTGGAGATTATTATCTCTTGTCTAAGTAAGATCTTTTTGTATAACTAAATTACCTGATTCAACCAATATTTAGCAACTCTTTTCTTCTTTTTCTGAGCAATGAAAATTAAGAAAAATGATTCAGAAATTATGAAAATGGATTCAATATTACTTCGTACATTGTATGATAGAGACATGACGACATAACTTTTCTATTTTAGGAAAACCATTAAGAGAAAAAGAAAAGGAAGAGTATTATAGAATTTATTTCCCTATTCTTTAATTTCTTTTTTCTTTTTTGCCCTTTCTTTGTTGAATTATACGTACTGAAACTCGTCCGAGAGCAGGCCAACTAGATACCAAAGCCGGCAATGACATCACTTACATTCTTGAAGAAAATACAAACACATTAAACTAACAATCGAAAGCCATTTGCCGATTTATTATTACAGTCACTATCTCTATCATGTTCTAAATCCTAATTGCAAAGAACAACTAAAGTAAAATATACCACTTTTTAAACCCTACCTGAGCATAACTTAAGAAATTTTCCTTCTTATTGTTGCTCCGTTATAACAACTGTGTCTCAATGTGAAACGAATTGAAGTCCACTATATCAAATGTCAAAATTCATATTGCTTCATTTAAGTTCATTTCGATCTTCGTTGCTCCATTCAAAACTTTTAATTAAGTAACCTTTCATATTGATAATTGAATCGCAAGCAACTAGTTCTTGCAAGGGACACACCATCACTAATGGGGCTTCTCTCAAATTTATCACCAGATGAGGCAAGTCCGGAATGGATGAACAAAGGTGATAATGCGTGGCAGCTCACGTCTGCCACTCTAGTCGGGCTCCAGTGTGTGCCCGGCTTAGTCATCCTCTACGGCGGCATGGTAAAGAAGAAATGGGCAATTAATTCAGCATTCATGGTACTCTATGCCTTTGCTTCCGTTCTCATATGTTGGGTAGGATGGGGCTACCAAATGTCATTCGGCGACAAGCTTGTGGCCTTTTGGGGAAAACCATCCGTCACCTTGGACGAGAAGTACCTTCTTAGACAGGCATTTCTGGGATACTTCCCCACGGCGACAATGGTATTTTTTCAATTCGTTTTCGCGGCCATTACGCCGATCTTGATCGCTGGTGCACTTCTTGGGAGGATGAATTTTATAGCGTGGATGATGTTCGTGCCTTTGTGGCATACTTTTTCGTATACTATTGGGGCATTTAGCATTTGGTGTCCAGATGGGTGGCTGTCTAAGCTAGGAGTGATTGATTTTGCAGGAGGCTATGTTATACATCTCTCTTCTGGTGTCGCTGGATTTACTGCGGCTTATTGGGTAAGTTATTTAACACAAGACCCTCTTCCCTCTATATAACCATTAATTGGTAATCATAAAAAATAAAAAAAAACAAGAGCAAACTTCCATAATATGTCAAAAGTACACTGATGGTGTAAGAAAATTGTCATATTGCCGGTATAAAATTTAAATCATAGTAGAGTTTAACTAGTATACTATAAACTGACAGTGTAAGAAAATATATACGCTATGCTATCAGGTCACTAAAAATATAACTTAAGTGTAACTATTCACAAAAAGTGGTGTTAGTAACCTGAAAAACAAGGCAAGTTACCTTGTTAAAAGTTCTTTACCATGTAAGGGTAAAATAAGTACTATCTTTAAGTTTAAACTGGAACATTACTCTTCAACTCTCTAGATTATTCAGAATCTTACTTTGAGGTGATCTTGTCCAGTTCTGATAAAAAAAAACTTGGAACGTTGCATGGCAATACTAATTGTTAACAGGTAGGGCCCAGACTGAACAAAGACAGAGAGAGGTTTCCACCAAACAACATTCTCATGATGCTGGCTGGCGCCGGTCTTTTATGGATGGGTTGGACTGGGTTCAATGGAGGTGCACCTTATACTGCCAGCACCGACGCCTCCTTAGCCATCTTGAATACGCATGTCTGCACTGCCACCAGCCTCCTTACTTGGCTGGTCCTAGACATTGCTGTTTCTGGCAAACCATCTGTGATTGGAGCTGTTAATGGTATGATCACTGGCCTTGTTTGCATCACCCCTGGTGCAGGTACGTTCACATTTTGTGCACAGACAGCGTACAGTTATTATTTTTAATTTTCCATCATCAAGTAATGTTGACTTCCAACAAGAAGACTCTTCGTAGCAAGCCTAATATGCTAACCTAGAAAACTGAGTAACAAATTTCTACATGCTAGACTAACCGGTAGATTCACCAACTACAGGAGTTGTTCAAAGTTGGGCGGCCATCCTGATGGGCTTAATTTCAGGAAGTGTACCATGGTACACAATGACAATCCTTCACAAGAAGATCAAGCTCTTAAAGCATGTCGACGACACTTTTGCTGTCTTCCATACCCATGCCCTAGCTGGAATTTTAGGTGGTATCCTCACTGGGCTTTTCGCTGTACCAAAGCTTTGTCGGTTATTCTACCTCGTGCCTGAATGGGAAAGGTACATCGGCCTAGCTTATGGTTTGCAGACAGGACGAACCTCAGCTGGGCTACGGCAAATGGGAGCTCAACTAGCTGGAATCGGATTCATAGCATGTCTAAATATTGTCATGACAAGCTTGGTCTGTCTGTTCATCAAGTTGATTGTGCCTCTTAGGTTGGAGGAAGGGGTGTTGCAAATTGGAGATGATGCTATCCATGGAGAGGAAGCATATGTATTATGGGATGATGACAAGAGATATGAGAATGCCCAGGTGAATGCTGCATATGATGCTGATGAGAATCCATCAGTTGTTTCAAAGACTCTGAGTGAACTTCAAATGGTATGAAAGTGCTCTATATGGCTAGGTTGCACTATACTTTGCTACTAGCCTGTGTAGAACTTTTATGTCTTCATTAGTCCTGGATATGTTTGTAAAGAAAGTCTTGCTTTCTGAGCAGAAAGATGAGACTCAACTAGTTATTATTCGGTGGAACTTAAATTAGCGTCGCCCATAATACATGTTTTTTTTCTTTTCAAAATATTGCATGGACCAAATCAGCCTTCATACTTTGGGAGCACGGAAGAAACAGGAGAAACCGAGACAGCAATGGTGAAATTGTCCACAACCATAACATTGTAGTCACTTTTGATCGATACAACAACATACTCACTGAAATCCCACAACGTAGGGTCTGAGGCAAAGCAAAGTAAGAGAAACGGTCAAACAAGAAATTAAAGCAGTATGAACATGCTAATAACAAAATCGAATACATCATGATAGCGCATTCTAACAAATGGAAACAGTAGCTAATGCAGATAAATAAGATAAACAAAGTACACAAAAGAACACATAGCAGCAGAAATCAAACTACATGGGACTATAAAAAATATTGCGCCTATAAGTGTGATAGGCTAATCGGGCCTACAGTAATAACACTACAACTATCATTTTGTAAGAGTAAGTAGGACTACGCTCGACTACCTACTACCCTAATCTGTGTCCTCCACACCCCCATATCTAAGGTCATGTCATCAGTAAGTTGCACCTGCGCCATATCTCATCTAATCACCTCTCCCCAATACTTCTTCGGCCTACCTCTACCCCTCCTGAACCCGTCCATAGCCAACCTCTCACACCTCCGCACTGAGGCATCTGTGTTTCTCATCTGCACATGACTGAACCATCTCAATCTCGCTTCCCGCATCTTATCCTCCACCGAGGCCACTCTCACTCTGTCCCGAATATCATCATTTCTAATCCTATCTCTCTTTGTATGCCCACACATCCATCTCATCACACTCATTTCCGCAACTTTTATCTTTTGGATGTGCGAAGTCTTGACTGGCCAACACTCCGCCCCATACAATATAGTCGGTCTAACCATCACCCTATAGAACTTGCCTTTATATTTTGCTGGCACCTTTTTATCGCACAAGACACCAGATGCGAGCCTTTATTTCATCCACCCTGCCCCAATACGATGTATGACATCGTCATCAATCTCTCCATTCCCTTGGATAATAGACCCGAGGTACTTGAAGCTTCCTTTCTTTGAAATGACATGAGTACCAAGCCTCACCTCCACGCCTGTATCAGGGTCACTCCCGCTGAACTTGCACTCCAAATATTCTATCTTGGTCCTACTTAACCGGAACCCTTTAGATTCCAGAGTCTGTCTCCAAACCTCCAACTTGACGTCCGCTACGAGTCTCATCAATCAGAAATATGTCGTGTGCGAATAACATACACTATGGCACCTCCCCTTGAATTTGTCGCATCAGTCCGTCCATCACTAAGGCAAATAGGAATGGGCTAAGAGTTGATCCTGGGTGCAGCCCCATCATCACTGGAAAGTGCTCAGAGTCTACTCCTACTGTCTATACCCTAGTCTTGGCTCTATCATACATATCATTGATCACCCGTGGGTGGTATACCTTTAACCACTTCGTCCAAATCCTCCCAAAAGTGTCTTTTCTCCTTCTCGTCCAAGCCCGCCTGCGGCGCATAAGCACTAATAATCCCATTTACGAATCTGCATAAAAAACAATATCTTCCACCCTCCACACTAGCTAGGAATCACTAAATTTCTTCATCAAAATGGGCCATAATAAATATCTCACAATTTCAAACCATAATAATGTACCGGGGTTATTGTAAACCATGTTATATGAACTCGTGGACAAGTATGTAACCAGGTATGAGTATGGTTAAGTACCCACCACCAATACTCTCACTAATCATTGTGTATTTTGAAGGATTAGCAAGGAGTACCCATACCTAAGTCATATACATGGAAAATTTATTACTCATTGAGTCTTGAAAGAAATAATCTCTTTTCTTATTTTCATTAATTGAATAGGTATATATACAAGTTACAAAATAGGAGAATCCTATTCCTATCTTATTTTACCATAATTCTAACTCTACAATTATGGTAGTGTATAATCCTAATTTAGGTAACAAATACATTACAATATACTACACATATATTTTCCTAATATACAATATTCTTACATGTTTATTTACCCTAACATATATTACCTAAAATCTGTTTTCCAAAACCGAGAACTTCCAATTTGGGGCAGAATCCGAGAGTCAATATACAATATACACACATGTATATTGTGTGTAAATTGTATATTTAACACACACCTGCAGTCATAGCGGGCGGTCTTCGAACGTTGAGATTGTCCCTAAAATCTTCAAAAATGACCGCGGGTAGACCCTTTGTAAAGATGTCTGCAACTTGATAACGAGATGGGATATGGCATACTCGAACGTGACCCCTAGCAACCTTTTCACGAACAAAGTGAATGTCCATTTCGATATGCTTAGTGCGTTGGTACTGAATCGGGTTACCTGAAAGGTAGATGGCACTACTGTTATCGCAATATACCAAGGTTGCCTTCTGAATGGGACAATGAAGCTCCAAAAGCAAATTACGTAGCCAACATGATTCGGAGACCACATTTGCTACCCCTCGATATTCGGCCTCTGCACTTGAGCGAGATAGAGTTGCCTGACGCTTTGCTGACCAGGAGACCAAGTTGTTTCCTAGGAACATACAGTAGCCAGACGTCGACCGTCTGGTGTCGGGACAACCACTCCAATCAGCATCTGTGTATGAGACAAGTGTGGATGTAGATGAAGGATATAAGTGCAAACCATAATCCAGTGTCCCCTGAATATACCGAATGATGCGTTTGATTGCATTCATGTGCTCAACTCTGGGATCATGCATGAATAAACACACATGCTAAACATCATACGTAATATCCGGTCTGATAAAGGTAAGATACTGGAGGGCCCCTGTAAGACTGCGATAGCGGGTCGGGTCCTCGTATGGTGCACCTGTCGCGTCACTAAGCTTGGGTTTTGCATCAACTGGAGTGGAAGTGAACTTACAGGATGACATCCCAGCCCTCTCTATGATCTCAGTAGCATACTTTCGTTGAGACAAAAACAAACCACCTGAATGACGCTTGACGACAATCCCAAAAAAATAACTCAATGGCCCTAAGTCTTTCATAGCAAACTCAGAACTGAGCATGGCCAAGGCATCGGAAGAGGCAGTCAAGATAATATCATCTACATACAACAGAATGTAGGCCAAGGACGAACCACGGCGGTAGATGAACAAGGAATTATCTGACCTGCTGTGAGTGAACCCAATAGTTGAAACAAAGTCAACAAACCTCGTATACCAGGCCCGTGGAGACTGCTTAAGCCCATGTAAGGACTTCTTCAACAAACAGACATGATGAAGACGGTTGGGATCCCTGAAACCCAACGGCTGATGCATATAGATTGTTTCCTTGAGATCGTCATGTAGGAAAGCATTCTTGACATCCAACTGATGAATAGGCCAAGTCTTTGAAAGAGCCAAGCTAAGCACAGTGCGAATAGTAGCCGGCTTGACTACTAGGCTAAAAGTCTCCCCACAATCTATCCCAACATGCTGAGTCTTACCATCACCCACAAGTCGCGCCTTATGTCGAGCAAATGAACCATCTGAATTCTCTTTATGAGCAAAAATCCACATAGACCTGATAACATTAATACCATATGGACGGGGTACCAACTCCTACGTCTTATTATCAATAAGAACATTATATTCATCAGTCATAGCAATCTTCTAGTCTCTGATACCATGAAAGAAATAATCCCCTTTTCTTATTTTCATTAATTGAATAGGTATATATACAAGTTACAAAATAGGAGAATCCTATTCCTATTCTATTTCTAAAATCTTATTTTACCATAATTCTAACTCTACAATTATGATAGTGTATAATCCTAATTTAGGTAACAAATACATTACAATATACTACACATATATTTTCCTAATATACAACATTCTTACATATTTATTTACCCTAACATATATTACCTAAAATCTGTTTTCCAAAACCGAGAGCTTCCAATTTGGGGCAGAATCCGAGAGTCAATATACAATATACACATGTATATTGTGTGTATATTGTATATACATGTGTATATTGTATATTTAACAAGCCTAATTACAATTACACAGATATAAACAAATCTTCATCCATGTTACAGAAAATAATCTCAAATTATTAAAATTACTTATTTGAATAACGGTTATGCAAATCAAACATTTGGATTAGTGTTCTCCTCAAAGATTATATCCACTTTTACTATCAACATTGGTCCATTGATTCAAATCTTAAGGACAAATGTATAAAATCTCTTTCAATCACAAAAAAACGTTCAATAAAGAATTGTGCACTTGCTAAGTTTCCATTTTCCTTCAAACTTTATCCTTAAGTTTCACCACCTTTGTGGAGTATTCTATCATTCTCCTTCATTTTTATGCTAGTAATTAATTTCTCCTTCTTAGGTAATAGCATATATTTTTGTAGCTATTTATAGTTCACCATTCCATTAGCCTATTTATGCAGATTTGATTTCTAGGCCACATTATAAATGTTATTTTAGTAATGTGAGAGATCAGAAAAAGAATATAAGAAATTTGTAAAAATAACACATGAGATATTTGTTGGACAATTGTCTTTTGTTCAAATTTTATGTGTTTAAGCGGGTAGAAAATTAAAAAGGCATGATATGTCCTTATCACGTATAAATAATCTTTTTTTCAAGCCGGGATCTATTGAAAATAACTTTTCTACCCCACAAAAATAGACGTAAGACTTGCGTGTACATCTTATCCTCTCTAGACTCCACTTTATAAAATTATACTGGGTACATTATAATTGTTCTTGTTATAGTTAAGTAACCTAATGATATCTACTGTAATTAACTGTGGTTAAGTGAGACGTATGCAGAAAAATCATTGAAACAAAAAGCAAAGAAAAATGTGCAAAGTCAGAAGAGTTAAATGGGAAATATATTGACTTTCCTTTCCTCCATTTTTCAAACAAAGGTGCGTTACTACGCGTTTCCGTTTCTTTTACTCTCCGCTTCTGGAAAATACTCTCTCTCTATCTCATAATGTCGGACGGTGGATTGACGGTTTTGGATGGAACACAGCTTAGAGCCGTCAACTTATCGTTACCGTCACCGGACGGCAGCTCAGTTACCGGTGCTCAACTTCTCGATTTCGCAGAATCCAAAGTCTCAGTGTCACTCTTCGGCTTCTCATTGCCGGATAATCTCAAGTCCGCCGCTCTCCAACGCATCGGTGTCTCCGATGACGTTGAATTCCGCTGTAAACAGATCGATAGTGACAATGCCTCGTCTGTGCTCCGAAATTACGTCGACGCCATTGCTAATGAGCTCCAAGGTGAGCGTGTTGACTTGTTCAGAAGTACTCCTCCTTTCCAATTTATGTGACATTTTTTAAATTTCGAGATTTTGATGTAATATTTTTATATGTTTTTTAAATATTTTAAATTGTACAGACTTATGATTCAAATGCTAAAGATGAGAATGCAAGTGGGGGTATTTTCAAATGAACAAAATCTTGCTATTTATAGAAGCAAAATTGCCTCAATGAAGTCATGCATGACATCACATAAGGTGTGATCATGCTTATCATGCATTTACTAATTTCATTCTAAGAATGAGGCTTTCAATGTTCACATTTGTTCACATCAATCTTGAGGCTTCCACTGTTCACATTTATTCACATGAATCTTGCCAAATTTAACAAATCTCCACCTTGGCAAGATTCTGCATTTTCAATTTTCTCTCAATGACAAATTTTGGTTGTCTTCGACTTCAATCTTCAATAATGTTGATCAAGTTCAAACAATGTTGAAACTTGACCGCAATCATTACATTCTTCAGCATATCGACAAGATTATCTGTAGTCTGGACTTTCTGCACCATGACTCCACCTTCTTCTATAATGTCTCGTATAAAGTGATACTGAACATTAATATGCTTCGTCCTTGCATGATAAACTTGGTTCTTTGCTAATTGGATAGCACTTTGACTATCACAAAATATCGTGATGCTTTCTTGTTTAATAACAAGCTCTCTAAGAAACCCTTGAAGCCAAATTGTCTCCTTCACAACCCCCGTAATTGCCATGTACTCTGCCTCAGTTATAGACAAAGCAACCGTTGATTGCACAGTAGACTTCCAACTAACTGGTGCACTTGCAAGAGTGAAAACATAACCAGTAGTTGATCTTCGTTTGTCCAAATCACCCGCATAATCTGAGTCACAATATTCGATTAGATACTGACTTTCTTTCTGCTCAAAAATCAAACCAACCTCTACAGTATTACAAGTATATCGTAGAATCCATTTCACATCTTGTCAATGCTCCTTTCCTGGATTATGCATGTACCTACTTTCAACTCCAACAACATGTGAAATATCTGGTCTTGTGCAAATCATTGCATACATCAAATTACCAACAACACTTGCATATGGTACTCTTGACATATAATCATTCAACTTCATTCTTCGGCGACATAGCGACACTAAGCTTAAAATGAGGAGCAAGCGGAGTGCTAACCGACCTTGTTTTCTCATTCATGCCAAATCGATCTAGCACTCTCTTCAAGTATTCTTTCTGAGATAAGCAGAGTTTCTTTGAATGTCTATCTCCTTTTATCTCCATGCCAAGAATTTTCTTCGCCTCACCCAAATCCTTCATCTCAAACTCCTTTCTTAGTTGAATCTTCAACTTCTCAATTTTCACTTGACCTTTGGAAGCTATCAACATAGCATCAATATATAGAAGATATATAAATGATCCATCTTCAAGCTTGCGCAAATACACACAATGATTGTATTTGCTTCTTTTGTACCTCTACTGTAACATAAATTTGTCAAATCGTTTGTACCATTGTTTAGAAGATTGTTTTAATCTGTACCATAATTTTTCAAGTTTGCACACCATATTTTCTTTTTCAGCAACTTTGAATCCTTCTGGCTGAGTCATATAGATTTCCTCTTCCAAATCTCCATGTAAAAATACAGTTTTTTTACGTCCAACTGAACTAGTTCCAAATTCAATTGTGCTACCAAAGCTAACAAAACTCTAATGGAGGAGTGTTTCACGACTAGAGAAAATACCTTATTATAATCAATTCCCTCCTTTTTAGCGTATCCTTTGGCCACTAATCTTGCTTTGTAGCGAACATCTTCTTGGTTAGGAAATTCTTTTTTCTTTGCATATACCCATTTGCACCCAATTGCTTTCTTTCCCTTCGGGAGATTGGCCAAATTCCATGTTTTATTATGATAAAGGGACTGCATTTCTTCTTTCATGGCAATCCTCCACGTCTATTTTTCTGAACTTTGGACTGCGTCTTTATAAGTGGTCGGAATACCATCTACTACAATTAAGGCTGCACAAGCCACCATATCAATAAGACGAGCAAGTTTTCTTATTGTTCTTTTTGGCTTGCTGGTTGGTAATGATTCAAGTTGTTGTTGAGGTTCCTGAGTTGGAATGCCACTTTCAATTGGCTCTTCTTCCAGAGGAAAATCTTCTGTTGTTTCCTCGTTTTCTCCTTGTGTTGAAAAATGAATTTTCCCTCAAACTCCACCTACTTTGAAGCATCATCAGTTTGTTTGACATCTTCAACTTTTACCTTATCTGTTATGACAGATTCATCAAAAGTAATATCCCTGCTGAATATAATTTTTTCGTCTCTGGACACCATAAGCGGTATCCTTTAACTCCATAAGTAATCCCCATAAATATATCTTTCTTTGCTCTCGGATCCAATTTTGACTCTTTCACATGATAATATGCAATTGAGCCAAATACATGCAAAGAACCATAATCTTTAGCAGGTTTTCCATACCATTTTTCAAATGGTGTCTTGCCACCAATAGCTGTAGATGGTAGTCGATTAATGAGATGTCATGCATATGTTATTGCTTCAGCCCAAAATTCTTTGCCTAAAGTCAGCATTGGACAACATACACCGAACCTTCTCTAGCAACATCCGGTTCATGCGTTCTGCCACTCTATTCTGTTGTGGTATATTTCTGACGGTGAAATGTCTGGCGATGCCATTATCTTCACAAATCTTATTGAAAATATCATTTTTGTATTCTCCACCCTTGTCTGTGCGAAGACAGTTGATCTTTCTGCCCGTTTGAGTCTTTATCATCGCCTTCCATTTGAGAAAAATTTCCAACACTTCATCTTTAGTTTTCATTGTATACACCCACTCTTCGGAAAAAGTCGTCAACAAAGGTTACAAAATAGTGTTTCCCACCTAATTAAGGTGTTTTGGAAGCACCCAAGCATCAGAGTGAACATAATCTTTCCCACCTGCTTTAGTATTTTTTCGAATTCCCTTCATTACCACCAGTGCACCAGAGCATATTCTCATTATCCAATTTTCTGCAATGACTTTGAACCCCTTTGACTTTAGGGCTCCTACATAAATGAGATTTTTTCTCAAATCCGGTACGTATCGAACATCTGTTAATGTTCTGATCGATCCATCATGGTTCCTTAATCGGATTGAACCAATACCATATGCGGTAAGAGGATTGTTATTTGCGGTGTGAATAACTCCACATTCTCCTTCTTGAAAATCAACGAACCAGTCCCGATTGAGACACATATGATAGCTATAAACTGAGTCCATCAGCCATATATCAGATAGTTGGGATGGCTCCATTGTAACTAGTGAGAAATCAGAGTCGTCACAATTAGCTACATTTGAATCCATGACAGCCTTTCCATTGTTAGGTTTGGCCTTGTTTTTCAACTTTGGACAGTCTTTCTTCCGGTGCCCTTTTTTCGGCAAAAGGCACATTCATCTTTGTTGGGTCGGGATCTCGACTTGGATCTTCCTTTCTTCGTTCTCATTTGGTTTTGAGAACGACCTCTCACGACCAGTGCTTCTCCTTCTCCTTCTCCACTTTTTTGTTTTTTCTCTCTTTCGTTGTTCATAGCTATACAAGGCGGAACAAACTTCTATGAGAGATACTTCATCATTCCTATGAAGTAGAGTAATTTCGAGGTACTCATAGTCATCGGGAAGTGAACTTAACAACATTAAGGCCATATCTCCATCACTAAAAGTCACGTCCATGTTCTGCAAAGTTGTCCCCAGCTTATTAAAGCTGGTGATATGATCATTCATTGTGGTACCAGGAACATATTTGAAGCGTAACAGTCTCTTTTTCATGTAAAGTTTATTTTGACTGTTTTTCTTGAAGAATTTATCCTGCAATGCATTCCACAATTTACTTGCAGAAGTTTCCTTTGTGTATGGATACTTCTGTTCTCTTGCAAGGTAAAATCGAATGGTACCACAAGCAACAAGGTTGATAATATTCTTCCCCTATATTGTTTGGTTTTTTTTCTTCTATGACAATATCTAGCCCTGGTTGAAAAAGGACATCAAGAACCTCGCCTTGCCACATCCCGAAATGTCCTGACCCGTCAGAAATTTCAACTGCAAATTTCGCATTTGACACAATTCTTGTCATAAGCGAAGATTCCAATGACGTATTACTGACACCCGATGTGAATTCTTCATTTTTCTTGTTTTCCATTTCTACTACAAATACTACTTATTAGCTGACAATACATAAGACCAAAGTAATTTTTTTCTGATGTGGAAGTTCAGATTGTGTTGCAACCACAGAGCATACTCATACAGAACATTGGCTCTGATACCAATTGTTGCGGAAGCTGAATATATAGTGTGATTAAATCACACCTACTATATCTAAAGGCAACTGATAAATAGTAATTGAGACAACAACTAATAGTACCTTACGTAGTTTTCAAATATGTAAATTTTACTTGAAGATTTTATAGTTGATTTCAGGGTCAAATTAAAACTTATGACTCTCGAAATTCCAATGGTGTCACATAAATTGGAACACATCAGGTACTTATATTTGTGCCACATATATTGTACTAGCATGAAATTATTGGTAATTGATCAAAAGATCAGAATACTGGAGAACAGAAATTAGTTGGAGGAAGTAATAATCTAAAGCAAAACCTTTTAACTGTCTTGTATCCTCAACTTCACTGGGAAGAGATCGAAGTTTAAGTATTTAAATTGGTATAACACATAAATAGACACCTTAACTTGACCTCAACTGATAAATAAACACCCCAACTTTGAGAATGCATGTCTAGACACATCAACTTGGTTTAAGTTGGCCTTATAAACACTCCAACTTTGAAAATGCACATCTAGACACGACTAAATTTAAGTTGTCTAGATGTGCATTTTCAAAGTTGGGGTGTTCACATGGCAACTTAAACGAAGTTGATGTGTCTATACGTGCATTCTCAAAGTTGGGGTGTTTACTTTGCCTGAGGCCAAGTTAAGGTGTCTATATATGTATTATGCCATTTAAGTTTTATTGTCAAAGGAGAAGTAATTTATGTCCGATTTAATCTAAAGACCATAAAGTAGTCAAAACTGACTAAATTTTGCAATGGAGCGGCTATGATTTTATTTTTGTTCATCAAATGGTGATAATTTATTAATTTTGTTAGCCCGCATTAGAAGCAGGTGTGGATTTTGAATTGTCATTCCTGTATTATTTGCCGGTACTGCTGTATGTTTTGTTCTACTCTGAGTTCTTTTACACATGTCAAAATTTATATGTTCTCATTGAAAGTAGAAATGCTTGTTGATTCGAATTTAATTTAAGAAAGAAATGCTAATAAAATGGGTGTATTTGTTTTGCAAAGTAGTATCTCGTTGTTCTATTTTCTTTTCATGTAAGCTTCCCTTCACTTTAGAAAGCCAAGAACCTAAAAGTTTGGTACTCTTTTCTATTTGATGCTGATACTGTTTCGTTTCTCTTTATTTTGTTTCAATGTACTACTTACTTTTTTCTAAGGAAAAGAGTGCACCTTCTTATTCCTGCTTAGTAGCGTCAACATATGCTTCAGTCATGTGCCTCTTGCCTACCATTATGATTGTTTTATTATGTCATTGCTCCGGGGTCAATTTACAAGTCAAGGTAAAGTGGACATAAATTAGTACATTTGTCTCTATGGTGAACTAAAAGTACTCCACAGGAAAAATGGAGTAATGGAATTTGTGAACATTTATTTGGAAATCTTAATAGTGAATTTGTATGGCTACTAGAAAGTGAAAAATGACAATATTTTGGTTCCGCATCTGGAGCTAATTTCAAGTATGACGGATAAAGAATCTGACAAGAAATGCATGTATATAATTACATGCAATTGAAGCTCAAACATCATTTTAAAGAGCACAATGAGGATGAAATTGAAGACGAGATATTATTGGTTTGCTTGAGCAATTAGATGATCAGATTCTCAACAATTTCTTACATCTGAAAGTTTAGGTGATACTAGCAGTTGGATAGCTCTTGCTAAATCATCCTTCAGGCATGTTTTCTTAGTAATGATTGCGGTTAGGGGCGTGGGCATTTTGTGTTTGCTCAACTTTGTAAACCCACCAAGGTGAACTATGATTAATTACTTGTTTCTAGTAAGACCTTTAATCTATTCACTTTTTTAGAGTTACTGCAATAATGAAGTCTACTCGGCTTAGCAGAGAACCCTTTCTTGCCTTGTTTAACTCTATTTATTATTTATCTGGGAAAGAAGTAGTCCTGTATATTGGTATCCAAATGTAAGATTTAGAGAGTCAAGTTTTAGGGAACTCCTAGGTTAGTATTGGAATGATATGGACTTAAACAGATTCATATAGTCGATCCCAGCTAGTTTGAGATTGAGGTGTAGTTGATTGGTATTTTGCTAGTTAAGATGAGATACAAAATCCAAGGCCAAGTTATAATAAGCTCTATTGTTGTTGTACAAACGCCTTAGATTTTATCATGCGCACCAGTATTTGTACATGTATGTCCATTATGTTATTAGTACTATTTTATACTTTACTGTCGAGCTCCTAGAGTGGTGAATTTTCTATGATACTTGTTGATATTCTTCAGCTACTGGCAGTACTTCAGAAGCATGTTTGATTTTCTTGCGAGTCTTCCAAAAACAAAGAAAAAGACCATTCTGAACCAAATCGAAAGTTTCCTCTTCCTGTTTTCTTTTTTCATTTTCTTTTGGGAGGGGAAGGGGTGTTGGACGTGGAGATCAGGAGAATTGATGTCTCCATCCTACAGAGATCAGGAGAATTGATGTCTCCATCCTACAAGAACTTGGCCAGTTGAGATTTCTCACGTTCAAAAGATGAAAATTGCGGAGATGAGAATGTTGTGATGGATGTGTTGGCACACTAGGAGAGATAGGATTAGGAATGAGGCTATCCGGGACAAGGTGGGAGTGGCCTCGGTGGAGGGCAAGATGCGGGAAGCGAGACTGAGATGGTTTGGGCATGTGAAGATGAGAGACACGGATGCCCCAGTGCGTAGGTGTGAGAGGTTGTCTATGGACGGTTTCAGAAGAGGTAGGGGTAGGCCGAAGAAGTATTGGGGAGAGGTGATTAGACAGGACATGGCGCAGTTACAGCTTACCGAGGACATGACCTTAGATAGGAGGTTATGGTGGACTCAGATTAGGGTAGAAGGCTAGTAGGTAGTCTCGCTTATCCTTTCATATTAGTAGTCTCACTATTGCTCTATAGTTTCTTGTGCTTTGATTTCTGCTACTATCTGGTATTTCTTGTACTTGATTTATCCTATTTTATATGTGGTAGCTATTGCCCCTTTTTCAAACTGCTTTATCAGGGCTTCGTCGCTTTCGTTATTTTCATTTCCATACTGCTTTGAATTGCTTTGAATTTCTTGTCCTTATCTGACCTCTTTTTATGCTTTCTCTCGAGCCGACGGTTTTTCGGAAACAACCTTCCTACCCTGGTAGGGGTAAGGTTTGCGTACACTCTACCCTCCCCAGACCTCACGTTGTGGGATTTCACTAGGTATGTTGTTGTTTTGTTGTATCCTACAAGAACTTTGCTAATTCAGCCTGTTGTTAGTGCTACCAGTAAAGTGTAGCATGAAATAAGGAGCAGATTGTTTCTGAGCTTTTCTGGAGAGTCGTATATCCTGAAAACTTGCTGAAAACTTTTCTAGGGTCTGTTTTCTGAACAGATGTAGGTGGCTCGCATGAGCTCTAGATAACCCACTATTTAGGGCATTCAGAAAATTGTATTGTGCATGATCATATAAAGTTCGATGAAAGAGATCTTTTGCCATTGAAAAGTTATGCAACTAATCATTTTATGCTTTTATTAAAGCTATGATGAAAAGTTGAAGCAAACTGATTGTAATATTGATTGCAACATTTCATATGTTAATGAACGAGATGAAAACATACTGTCTGATGATGGTTAGAGCTAACCATTGGAAAATTTACTGTATTTAATAGCCAAGCTCTTATTGGCATAGAGTCTGAACAGAGTCCTGCACTTTCAGTTTTCCAACATAATGAATTGGTGAGCTGACTGTCTCACTGAAGCCCCCAGTTATTAATTCTTGTTACTGATAGATTGGAAAATGCTTTTAGAACTTGTTCACTTCGCAACTTGTTTGCAGTGACAACCTTCCCCTTTCCTGTTGCTTCCAGCTAGTTCCAGTATGATGCATCCTAAAATAATTGATGCTTCTGTAATAATGATTAATATGTTCCACACTCTTTTTGATGTTTCAATTCTTACTTAATGCAAATTGATGCATGTCTTGTGTACATAATTCTAAAAAATTGGTTTTGGTGCATCCCAAACTCCCAAATATGCGCTGACTACATAAACTTCTGAATGAACTGCAAGCTAACCTCTCAAGTAGTTGCATTTTTACAAAGCTGCTTCTTATGGAGATTGCAGGTCAAGTAACTTGTTAAAACTTAAAAAGAAACTAAGTAGTTCACTCTTTGATATTCCAATCTTACTTAAGATGGATTGATCTGATGTCTTGTGTACATAGCTCTAAAAAATTGGTTTTGGTACATCCCAAACTCCAAAGATGAGTCTAAGACTACCTAAACTTCTGAATGGACTAGAAGCTAACCTTTCAGGTAGTTGCACATTAATAAAGCTGCTTCCTATGGAGACTGTAAGTCAAATAGCTGTTAAAATAACAAAGTAGTTCTCCTTGAACTAAACATTGCAATTTCAGAAAGAGGATAATGTCTTGAATGACCTTGCAATTTATGGAAGATAAACATGCTCAAACCTTGACTATATGAATTTCATGCTCTTTGAAATTGGCTATGTATGTTGTTGGTGTCTTTTTGCCTGCTTCTACGCTGGGTTGGATATTTAAGTGCCACACATGACTTTCTGTTCATTCAATCACTGATCCAATTTTATTATATGAAATGAAAAATATACTGATTTCTTATTTGCATGTTCAGATGATCCTATAGTCATTGCAATTTTGGATGGAAAAACTCTTCAAATGTTTTTGGAAGATGAAGATGACTTTGCCATGTTGGCTGAGAATCTTTTCACAGATTTAGACACAGAAGATGGAGGAAAGATCAAAAGAAATCAACTACAGGATGGTCTCTTTCACATGGGTGTTGAAATGGGAATTCCTCCTCTTTCAGGTTTGCTCCCTTCCTCCCCAATAAAGAGCACCAAAACACTGTACATTCTCTAGCATTGCTGGATATAATTAAATGCATTCAAATGACTTTATAAAAAAAAAAATGTGTTCAAATGATGAAGCTTCACTCAAAACCCCTTTTTGTATGTATCTTCATTTGACAGTATATGTTTCTGCATATGCGAAATTCTGCAACTATTATTTCTTAGGAGAAAATGCAGCAGTACCCCTCAACATATAGCTTTTGACTTTTTTTCCCCTTAACGTTTTAGTTATATGGAAACCAAACGCTTTGACATCATAGAGTGAGCAACTTACCTATCCATTGAGTTTGATGGCAAAATAGGGGTTTTATTTAAAAATAATCAGGTATTTCTTTGAATTCTTCGCTTGTTACTGCTGCTCTCTTATATATCGCCCATCATCATAACTGTTAAGCGTCGTTAGTAGCTTCACACTCGATCCAAGACACCCTTCATTCTGCAATTGATATCCTGTGCACAGAATTCAAGCCTAATCATATATGTCTTAGAATCGTACAGTTCATCTGATTTCATAATTCTGGGAAGGATAAAGACTTGGAGCTACGGTATAAATATAAGTCGTAATCTATCTCCATAGTAGAGATAATTCCATATAGTGAAAATAAACACTAGTTGATTTTGTAATGTTTAAGTTAACTATAAGAAATTGAATCTGTGTCCGTATTCTTCTAATAATTTCTTTATTATTCTTAATGATAAATATTAGAATTTCAATGCATAACCCATTGAGAAGTTAGCTACAACTCAATGCACCGACTATTCAAAAGTCAAATGAAATGGTAGTTATATATTTCACCCTTGGAAGCTCCGGGCACCATCTTATTCATATAAACCTTATGTTTTTTTCTTTCTATAAGGTATATTTTTGTCTTGAGGTTTCATACTGTTTATTGCACTTCGTTAAAGATTCAAAGACTTTTACTGAGAAGCATGTGATCTATAGAATTTGAATAAGAATCTTTCATAGAGATCATTGTTTCTCCTCAGTGTTTGGTTTAAGAATCTAATATCATGATATTATTTGTTTTCTGAAAATTACCAACTGTTTCATAGTCATTTGAACTACTCCCCTTTTCCCATTTTATATGCCATTCTTCCCTTTTCAGTCCGATCCGAAAAGATAGAAATCCTAGCTTTGGCAGCTGATTTCTGTGCAGCTCAATCAAAATTTTGTGACAGCCTATTTCTGTGCTAAATTCTAGATGTGTTGTTGAACAGAGTTTCCTCTACTAAGTGACATTTTAAAGAAGCATGGAGCTGAAGGAGAGGATGAATTGGGGCAAGCACAATTTGCTCATTTACTTCAACCTGTGCTTCAGGAGCTTGCAGATGTTCTTGTTGAGAACCCTGTGGTTGTACTGCAGAAAATCAAGATCAATAATGGTTCCAAATTAAGAAAGGTTGCTACTTGACTCTTTTTTTTGTACCTCAATCTCTGTTGAAGGAAACATAGGCTGCATTCATTGTGATCCATGTACATTTTGTTAACATGGCACTTCATTTCCTCTTTATATCTTCCTGGTTAGCATTTGTAATGTTCAAATAGCTTGTGAGTAAGATGAAAGTATGTACTTCCAATAAAATTAAGACATAATTTTTGGATGATCCTCAATTTGAAGGTATGTACTTCCAATGCATGTAAGGTATGTAATTTTTGGATGATCCTCAATTAAAATTAAGACATAATCAAGATGAAGGTATGTACTTCCAATGCATGTCATAAGAGAAATATTTCAGACTTGTGGATGATCCTCGAAGTCCATAGAAGTAATTGACTTACCTCTGGTAAATTTAGACTTTTAATTTGAAATTTATTCTACAAAGGTAAGTCAATTACTTCTATTTATGAATGAATTTCTCAATTTTCTAGATTATAGGACAAATGATGATCTACACAAAAAGTTGGAGTAATATTTTACAGACGGTTTCTATTTTCCAACAATTAGATATCTCTATATGAAAAATAAAAGTCGACCTGGACAAAAGAGTATGTACAAGAGCAGTAACTATAGTTCCTTTGAGCTAAGCTGGATTTCTCAGCAGTTTCGTTGAGCGTATTACCAGTGGCTTAGACTTTTCAATAGGAGAATTTCCATAATCCAGTGGATCTGTCTAACGTGTTCTCCCTGTTTGTTCTAATCTGTTCAACTGTTCATGTGATGCAGATTTTGGCTGATGAAAAGCAACTTAGCGAGACAGTAGAGAAGATAATGCAGGAACAGCAAGAAAAGAAAGATAGTCTAAGTAAAAAAGATGTCATTCGGCATTATCTCGAGAAAAATGGAGCATCATTGGGCTTGCCACCTCTGCAGAATGACGAAGTAGTGATTCTTCTATATGATATCATTTTTGTTGATTTAGAAAATGAAAGCACCGATGCAATGTCAGAGAAGGACGAATTCTTGGTTTTCCTGAAGGAGATCCTTGAGAAATTTGCTGCTCAACTTAAAGTTAACCCAACTTTTCATGATCTTGACAACTGAAGCTATATCGATGTGCCGTCAAATACACCCTCTTAGTATAAGTTCATATATTATCTAAGCCTTTGCTTTTGGTGCCAAGGCAATAGTGTTTAGTTATATTATTGCAGTATAACAAGTATTCATGTGACTAAAGATTAATTAAACACGTTTCATTTGCATCTCTATCATTTGATTTTGATTGAGCTTTAGTAGCACCGATTCTAATATTTGAAATAAATTAGTCCAATCTCCTATATGCAGTTATGAACTCCATATATTGGTGTCATGCTGTGATATCTAAGAAGTTTGGTAATCCAAAGTAGCCTCCAAATTAGGCAAATATCCTCTGTTTACTAGCACTTTAGGAAAATATTTATTCGAATTTGGGAGTTCTTTAATCGCAGCATAGAAATTCTTTTTTTGATAACTCACCACTTAATCTATGAGTAGTATTTGTTGGTAGTCTTTTTTAGCGCAGATGTCTCTGTGCATATGCTACATGTGCTTTCATTCTTCACCTTTGTTTGGCAACTGGGGAAGAGAAGTGAAATTAAGTTTTCTCTCCTTCCAAACCGAACAGGGAAATAATATTTCTTAGCAATTCATGCGAGAATTGGTCATTGGGATCTCTAAAAAGTCCTTTTTATGAAATTGGGATATTTAGGAAGAATGAGTTGTTCCAGCTTGATGTTTAGCCACTCCATGAAATTTATACTTTCACATAACAACTTATTATTAAATTTCTTCTACTTTAAATATGTTCCTATATATTTTCACGGATGGATTAAGTTTCTGGAGTCCATATATTAATTAGCGATCAATATAATAATCAAAACTACCTTTTTGCTAGAGAATGAACCAAGTTTTTCATGACTCTACTATCAAGTTCGCACACCTTCTACTCTCATAAGTCATAACTAATAGTAGTAAGTGATCACCAAAGAACACAGTAGAATGACAAAATTAAATGTAGTTGGCTATTAGTGAACTTTTTCTTCTCAGATCTCTCATTCATTGTTTTGAGATTATTCCTAGAAGAGAAGTACCAAGTAAAGTAGGAGATACAAGTCCAAATGGAGTCTGGAGCTTCAAATATGGATGCGGATCAGACCCGGCTGGGAGTTGGACTTATCCTTGGGTCATGGGCTTTGGTCCGGGTTGCTCCATTTATGGATTCGGCCCAACTGCCAACCATGATGATCAGAATGTTGGTTTTTGGTTTAGGTTTGAGTTTGGGTGAGTTGCATCTTTATCAAGGAGCTCAGAGTATTATGATGGGATTGGTTTGGGGTTGGGCCGGGGTTTCGGTTCAAACCGCTCCGTATGTTTGATTGGAGGTATGGGCCGAGCACAACTAGAGGCCACAGCAATAATGGATCTGGATCCAACAAGCCCATCAATCCTAAATAACCTAGAAATATAACAAGCTTTGTTGAATATATTCACCTATAATAATTCGAGGCATGCCAAATTATACATTGCTACAAATATGTTTTCAACGGATTTATATATTTCTGAAAATTAATTACATATAAAGTAAAATACAAATAAGGTAAAATTTCCGTTGCAATTTTAGTTGGAATACCCGTAATGGACGATTTCTCCTCTCATTATCGTTAATTTTTATTTTCTTTTTTATAAATATAAGGACTCCTACATCTAAAAGAGATTGAAACTCTGTGGAAAAAGTTCTCCTAAGTCCTAAACCTAAATCGTAGGGAAACAAGTCCTAAGTTTAGGGATATAATTAAATGTCTATTCCTAAATATTATGAGAATAATTAAATGATACTTATTTTATTGAATATAAAATTAACTTTTAAAGGATAAAAAGACGAACCAACATTCGCTAAAGGTTATATATATTTAGATACATTACATCTATACTTCTTAAAACTACCATATCGATTGGAGACTTTAGAGCCATGGCCATGGAGATTAGTTTACAACATGTTGATGAAGACAAGAACAGTTACACAACCACTATACGAGGAATCGACAATAAAACAACCACATTGGAGATTTTATGGCAAGGAAGATACCATAATTTTAGAGACGACTCATCAGTTAACAATTGGATAAAAAAAATCTTCAAGGAAAGAAGAAACAAAAAAAGTCCCTAATTATCATTGGCCGATCGTAGTGAAAACTACAAGAGAAACACATTTAGGTGGACTGAGAATTGGCCAAATCACATGTCAAAAAATCCCTTCGAGGTACTACAAATATGTGTTGATAATCGAGTCTTTTTTATGAAACCGAAGTTCCAAGAGACTACAATTACAATAGAAAGTATAGTCCCCCAACGTTTCTCTTGAGACTTTTTTCTGACGACAAGACAGTAGTTGTTGGTGTATGGATTGAGGATGTGGCCAAAAAATTGGAGAAGGATTTTTATTTAAAGATTAGCCGGTTTGTTGATTTGAGAGTTAAGGCTAGCGAAAAAGGTTATGGTGACATTACAAAAAAATGTAGTGTGTTGAAATTGGCTAAGAAAGTTTTGGGTGATGAATGGAATGTGTTACTGTTTTGATAGCTAGGGATTAGGAGTTTTAAGGAAAAACACAAATCCAGCAATAACCACTTTAATATGTAAACTCACTCCGAGCCGAATCAGCATTATTAGGGTTGAGTTGATTGATATCGGATGTATTAGTACTATATTTATTATTTTCTAGAATTTTAGGAATTATACCTTTTTTTCTCTTATAGTAGTTTTAAGTTCAGTTGAATTCATTAAGACCTGAATTTACTTATGTATTCTTTGAAATTGTTTAATTATGAACCTTAACTCAAATAAGGATGAACTCTGTGATTGAAACTCAAATCTTGAACTCTCAAAATTAAAATTTTAGATCCACCTATGATAACCGAGACAAAATTAAATGATTCTCATTGATTGACCAATGTATTAATATTGCATGTATTTTTGAAGTGAATTGAGTAACCTATAGTCGTGTTGACGGCTCTACAACTTGAGCTAGTACTGAATTAACCAATTATTTTAACTAATCAAGACATCCATCTCATAAAAAATTGAACTCGTTGTTTGGTGCATTTATCTCACGTGCTCAATTGCAATGCTCAATTGTAGCACATGCTAGCAAGCATATTTATTTTTTCAACCTTAGATAAAAATAAAGATCCCTAAGGCCTTCCATTTTCACCTACCCTCGCCGACACCCTCCAAAAAGATTTCTTTTTTTTAATTATTTGATACCAACTTGACTTTTGATTGGCTTATTTTGGTTTTTTTTTTTAATTTTTTTTTTGAGGTGTTTGGGTGAGAGAAAAAAGTATTTTAAGCACTTATTTTTAGATTAAAAACATATAAAAATAAGTCAAAAGCTAAAAATTAAATAGGATCAACTTATGAGTTTTAATCTTTAACTTATAATTTATTTTTAAAAAACTAATCCAAACACGCTCTAACTTATGTTCAATTTGTGTAACAATCATTAAGGGGAATACTCTTTATGTGATTTCTTCATTTTCAAGTTCTAACCAAAGATTTTTTAATAAAAATGAAGAAATTCATCCATCATGTCACTATCACGTGCGGATCTCAAAAAGATAATTACAACTCTTCATCACTTTTTTGTCACTTTTTTCTTATGATAATCTCCTCTTATTTTAAGGAAAAATGATAAGCAGAACTGCAAAAATATGACCAACATGACACAACATCTCCTGTCATAGGCCAGGAATCACATTTTGTAGGATCTCAATAATTAGGGACCCAATTTGCCATGTGCAACTTGTGTTCGTTTATTTGTTCTTTTAAGTTTTAGGTGTCGGTCCAAGTCATTTTCACATTGGTGTATGAGCTTTTCGAGTTCCCAAATTATATGTATAGTTGAATTTCATCTTAATTTAAAGTTGTGGGACTACTACTTTTTTTTTTAAAATTCAGTGATTTGAACTCGCAACCTTCCGATTAAAAATGAAGGACGATGACCCTCTTATAGCACATGCTATTTTATTTAGTACTTGTATGTTTTTTTGTTTGTGAGTTTTGATTTGCAAATAATTATGTTTGAACTTAATTACATAAATCAGCGCTTGCTTGGGAAATTTAAATAAAAAATTCAACTTGAACGTGAAAAAATCAAGTTGAAGAGTAGTTTGAATTTGTATTTCAAGTGAAGTTTTTTATACCTTCTACTTCCGCTCAACAATCTTTAACTTTCAAAAACTTTTTAAATTTTTTATCAATTTCATCTTCGAATTTTGTCTAATCGATAATTTTTCAATCCAATCTTCCTCGTACTTCAAATTTTACAAAAAAAGTATTTATATCCACAACTCTAAACCAACCAGAACCTAAAAATATATGTTGATTTATCTGATGTTTTTGAAAGAAATAATCCCTTTTATTATTTTCATTAATAAAGAAAGGTATATATACAAATACACAATTCCTAAATATGAAAAATATACTCTAATTCTAATAGTTTTTTTCCTAATAGAAGACATTAACCATAATTACAATTGTACAATGATTCTACAATTTATGGAGATCAATTCGGACCATGATATACACGGTATTAAGACGGTGTATATCGGTCTTTCACACCCCCGCAGTCATAGCGAGCGGTTGTCGTACGCTGAGACTATCCCTAAAATCTTCAAATAGAACCAAGGGAAGACCCTTAGTAAAGATGTCTGCAATTTGGTATCGCGAAGGGACATGGAGGACACGTACTTGTCCACGAGCTACCTTTTCTCGAACAAAGTGCATATCCATCTCGATATGTTTAGTGTGATGATGTTAGACTGCACTAACATTATCACATTAGACCAAGGTAGCTTTCTAAATAGGAAAGTGTAGCTCTAATAGAAGATTATGCAGCTAACATGACTCAAACACCACATTAGCTACCCCTCGATACTCGGCCTCCGCACTGGATCACGATAAAGTAGCCTGGCGTTTTTCTGACCAAGAGACCAAGTCATCCCTAAGAAACATACAATAACCAGATGTCGAACGTCTGGTATCGGGACATCCACCCCAATCAGCATATGTACATGACACAAGAGTAGAGACGGGGGATGGATATAAATGCAATTCATAATCAAGTGTGCCATGTATGTATCGTACAATGCGTTTGAACGCATGCATGTGCTCAATTCGCGGATCATGCATAAATAAACACATTTGATGTACTGCATAAGTAATATCTGATCTCGTGAAAGTAAGATACTGAAGAGCCTCTACAAGACTACGATAGTGGGTGAGATCCTCATATGATATGCTAGAAGTAGCACTCAGCTTCAGTTTGGTATCCACCGGAGTAGAAGATGACTTACAAGATGACATGCAGCTCTCTCAATGATCTCAGCGGCATACTTTTTCTGTGATAAAAATAGACCACATGTATGACGAGTGACCGCGATACCCAAAAAATAACTCAAAGGCCCCAAGTCTTTCATAGCAAATTCTGAACTGAGAAGGGTCATGATAGACTTGCGCAGATTATCAGAAGAGGCAGTCAATATAATATCATCAACATATAACAAAATGTATGCTAGAGAAGCACCACGTCTATAGATGAACAAAGAATGATTAGACATGCTGTGAGAAAATCCAATAGTAGACATATAATCTGCAAACCTCTTATACCAAGCTTGTGGAGCCTGCTTAAGCCCATATAAGGACTTTTTGAGTAAACAGACATGATTAGGATAACCGGGGTTTCTGAAACCCAAGGGTTGATGCATGTATACTGTCTCCTTGAGATCACCATGTAAGAAAGCATTTTTCACATCCAATTGATGTATGGGCCTTGCTTTCGATAGAGCTAGGTTGAGAACAGTGTGAATGGTAGCCGGTTTGACCACCGGACTAAATGTCTCTCCACAATCTACGTCAACCTATTGAGTCTTACTATCACCTACAATACGGGTCTTATGTCTCTCAAAAGAACCGTCAGAAATTTTTTTTATGAGTAAAATTTCACATAGATCGAATAATATTGACACCAGGCGGATGGGGCACCAAATCCAATGTCTTATTCTCAATAAGAGCATTATATTCATCATCCGTGGCCATTTTCCAATTCGGGTCGTGAAGGGCACACATTGGTTACGTGGTAGGGGCGATTTAGTGACATTAGAATTTATATTAAAATGTCATTTAGTTTTAAAAATATCACGTTGACTACGAGTAACAAGCCCTTGACTAGGAATAGAAGTGGATTGGACCGGTGATGATATCGGAATGTTGCTGGATGGGCCAACAGGCAGTGGGCCTGCTGGCCGTAATAGTGGATCGACGGACAGATGTACTGGGCCAGTAGGCAATATTGGGCCAGCAGGCAGTGGGCCTGCTGGCTGGGTCGATGGAACTAGATTGGGCAGACACTGTGTTGGGCCAGTACCGAGAGTATTAGGCAGTGGGCCTGCTGGCGGAGATGGGTCATGGGAATGTTGGGCCCACTGTTGGACGATGTACGGTGAGGGTCCATCATCCAAAAAAATATATGAACTAGACACTGGATTATACAATTTAGCAAACGGAAATTGGGATTCATCAAACATAACATGGCGACTAATTATGATTGTATTAGAAGATAAATCAAAATATTTGTAACCACAATGATTAGACAGATAACCCAAAAACACATAAGTGGTAGACCGAGCTTGAAATTTATTAATTGTAGTGGACAGAATAAGTGGATAGCACAAACATCCAAACACCCGAAGATGAGAATACTATGGGTCTTTATGATAAAGAATTTGTAGGGGAATTTATACGCTAATTCTTTGTTATGGAGTATGTTAAGGAGGTAGGTAGTCATTTATAAAGCATGATGCCAAAAAGAATGAGGTAATGAGGCTTGGGCGAGCAAAGTCCGGTCAATATTATTAATGATACAAATTTTTCTTTCGTCCTTCTCATTTTGTGAGGACGTATGAGGACAAGAAAATTAAAAAATATGTCATTAGCATCACAAAAGTCGCGGAACAGCCCATTATCATATTTTCTTCCATTATCACATTGAATATTTTTAATTTCTCATTCAAATTGGGTACGGATGAATGCTCTAAAATTTAAGAATGATGAAAACACTTGAGACTTTTTAGACAAAAGAAAGGTCCACAAAAATTAGAATAATCATCCAAGAATAAAACATAATAACGATGGCCTACAGAACTTAAAACGGAGATGTCCATAAATCACTATGAATAATGTCAAAATGCATCAACGTACTAGAAGTAGAGGCTACAAAAGGTAATCTATCATGTTTCCCTAATGGACACGAAGGACAAATAAGAGCACTACTCGTACTCTTACAATCAATAAATTTATTACTACGAAGATATGAAACAATAGACGACCTCGGATGACCTAAATGGGTATGCCACAAGACGGAGCAAGAGCGGCAAATGTTGAAGGCATGGCTGGACTCGTGGACATGGTGGTGGTGGTGATTGGATACGGCTCGCCCCAACTATTACACCTCGTTAGAGGTATCCCCGTCTTGAAATCCTTCACAAAAAATCAAAAAGGGTCAAAGTTAACAGAAACCCAATTATCAATTGTGAATTTTCGGACTGACACCAAATATTTAATTAATTGAGGGGCATGAAGGACATTGTTTAGGACGAGCGGTGGATGTGAGGGAGACAAATTTGTGTGATCATAACCACAAATTGAAATTGAATTGTCATTACCAACAATTATGTCTCGATTTTTGCTCATATTAAAATAAGACGAGAGATCACATTGTGCCGATATCATATGAGAAGTGACTACATTGTCCATGTACCAATTTGTGTTCGGAGGATTTAATCCAAGTGTATGCATTGCGGCTTCGATATTCATAGGTATCGGAAATGCTATAGGGCCCGCAGCCGCGGAGGCCTGCTGGGGCCGAGGCCCAACATCAGGTTGTCTAGTCCAAAACTGCTAAAACTGCTGCGAATTGGGCCTCTGCTGGCTGGCCCAATTCGTTGGATATGCTACTGGAATGGGAAAGGGGTAGCTGGGCCAGTTGGGCCACTGCTAGGCCCACTGGCCAGTGGCATTGTTGGCCCACTGCCCTAGCCCAGCAGCATGTGGTTGTCCCTGCCGGCTGCCACCCTAACTTATGTTGCCGCCACGGCTGAGGCCTTTGCCCCGCCGCCGCCTTTTCCGTCGGATTTCCAATTTTGACTCCGTTTTCCACCTTCGTTGTTCCAATTGGGAGTGGAATTAGCCAAAGATGATGGAGAGTAGGAACTTGATGGTGAATCTGCCATCATGGCAGAATTTGCTCCAGTTATGGCCTTTTTAGCCAACCCTGCCTCTTCAAGGGTGAGCATAGATCGTGCTTGATAAAATGGAGGAAGTGGGTTGCTTACGAAGGAGGGCCCCAACACCATTATAGGCCTCAGATAGGCCTGCAACCATTTGAAGGACAAGACGATCATTAGTGACTGGCGCACCAATGTTCTTAAGTTGATCCGACAATTCCTTCAGTCTTTTACAATAGGCTGAGACATTTGGAAAATCCTCCATGGTGACATGGGAAAATTCCTGCTCAAGAGTGACAGCACAGAAATTTTTGTTATCTTGGAAAATATCACGCACCCTATTCCAAGTTTCCATCGTCGTAGCGTCAGGCTCAATAATCGTCTGCAAGAGGTTTGTAGAGATAGTGGAATAAATCCACTGGAGAACGGTAGCATCAAGGGTTTTCCATAACACCGGATCATCCTCCGAGGCAGGCACCTTCTACGTGCTTGTGACCGAGGGAATGATGTGATGAAGCACTTGATGCGAGCGTAAGTGAACCTTAAACAATTTCGCCCACATCGCGTATTGGACGTTTTCCATCTCAAGAACAATAGGGATGTGGTTCTTGATGTTGGAGATTGTAAGAGCAGGATGAAATGTGTTCTTTGATGTGGACATGATGAAAGAACAAGTGAAGAATTAGGGTTTGAAAGAAAAAATATTTGAAGGGAGGTGGGAGTATGGCCATCGGCCACTATTCACGCTGGCAGCGGAAGGAGAAATATTTCGAGAAGGAAAAGTTTGCCCTAGACTTCTGATACCATGAAAGAAATATTTTTTTTTATTATTTTCATTAATAAAGAGAGATATATATACAAATACACAACTCCTAAATATGAAAAATAACTCTGCATTTTCCTACTCTAATTCTAATAGTTTTTCCTAAGACAAGACTAATATCATAATTACAATTGTACAATAATTCTACATTTTATTGAGACCAATTCGGACCATGATATACACGGCATCTGTTTTTCAGTTTTGATGAATGATAAATAAATGTACCTGTTAAATTATGTTGAAATACAATTTTGGTAATTTTGTTGAGTATATGAAAACATGCGCTGAACCGTTGAAGAAAAAAAATCTGCTTGTTGTTGTAGGTTTTGTAAAATAAAATCCCAAATGGTTTTTGTTTGCTTTATGGAAATATTCTTTAACCAAGTAGTTTTACGAAAATAATTTGTGTGGCTGCGCACTGCGAAGAATAAGGAAAAATTCCTACTGCCCAAGCAATTAAAATTTGGATAGGATTTTATTAAGGAAATTGAAAAGATCTAGTAGGACTGTTTTATGGTAAGTATAGTAGTTTATTGTTGGGAAATTATTTACTAATGATTTATTTCCTTGTTTCATAGATCCACTTAGGACTATAATTCTGTTAGAGCTAGTTTGGTGCGAGGGATAAAAGATAATCAATTTCGGAATTAACTTCTTTGAGGTAAGTATAGTAGCTAATTTCATGATTAATTATCCTGAGATTGTAGTATTATATTTATCCTTGTAAGGGAGTGTAATAACTAACTCCAAAATAATTAATCTCGTGATAACTTGTTCCCAACCAAACAATCCTTAATGTGTTTTGCTTTAGGTTTCATTGAAGAGGTATGCACTTCGAAATACTAGACTATTCTCGTGTGCAAATCTAAAGCAGGGAACATGCAAAACAACTAATGCGCACAAGTGTTCCCTTTAAAAAAATGGATCATTTCTCGATTTGTGTGTATCTCTACGCACGGGCCGTGCTAATCTTCTCTTATTCATTCCAATTTTATCGGATGTCCCCGAAGGAATGGACAAGTGTCCTTCGTCAAGTTTCATTGAGTTTTGAGCTCAGTACTCTCAGTTCATGTATTAGATTATCGAATTGTAATCTCTACATTTTTTAGGACCATATTTAGAGATCGTAAACATTGCTTCAAGCTGCTAGAGGTAGTTTAAAAGGGTTGGGTTTAGAGGTAAGCCCGTTTTGCTTGTAGTCAGAGTAGAATTGAAGGGGTAGCAATAATAGAGTGATTAATGGGAAAGGCTTTCAGTTAAGGCGTGGCTTCCAAATCTTGTAATCCAAATTTGAGGCTCAATGTTTTAGTAGACTTTAGAGTTAAATTTTACTAGGATAGGTCGTGATTTTATGCTTTTAAGGTTGGATGATTTTTGTGTAAAAATTATGTGCTCTTTAATTTATCCGCACTTTACAATTTTCAGGTATCTAAACTAGAAACTCATAAAATTTGGATTCGTACATTAAAAGTTGAACAAATTTTAGGAGATCGTGAAAATTTAGTACAACTCGGTTAAGTTTTAGATGCATCTAAACCAACAATATAGAAGAGGCTCTTTTCCTTTTTCTTTTTCTTTTTCTTTTTCTTCTATTAGAATATGGTATGTATGTTCCCATTGAACAAAAAGATAGGTTTATATGAAGTCCAGCAGCAAGTAATACAATGATTAATCATTTGTGAATGTGGTCTATGTTCTGTAGGATTTTGTTGGGTAGAAAGCATATAAGTAAGGCACAGCGGAAATTTTAAATTTTTTATTCTTACTTACCCCAACAATAATTTTGGTATGGTTATACAACAATGGAACTTGTAATATAAAACATATACTTACAAGTTGGAAAATCTGGAAACTTTTTCTACTGTTAGGTGCACACGCGATTGCCCTTCCAATTTGCAAGCTCCAAGCTTCAATGTACTCCTTCGGAAAGCTAGAAAATCCGGCAGAGGTTCGAGAGAGTATTTTATTCTAAGTCTCTAAGGCTTAGAATGTTATTCTGAAAATTAGTGTAGAATAATGAAAGTGAATGCCTCTATTTATAGTTGAAAATTAGGTCAAAACCGGATTAGGGTTTGACCTTGAGCCTGGCCCAAAATCGACGCAGAACCGTCGTGGCCCTAGGGTATGGGCGCCGCGGCGCTTGATGAATTTCTACACTGCGCCGCGGCCCTAGGGTATGGGCGTCGCGGCGCTCGACGTGCACTTGAACTGTCTCGATTTAATCCTCGTGCATTCTTAATTAAATCCAAAATCCATTTTTGACTTAATTAACATAATCATTATTCATTTAAATGTCTCGATTCCAAATCGAACATTTTAATTACTCTCACAATACATCCTTAGATCGAAACGGACAATCGACATAATGTGACCCTACAGGCCTTCTCATATTGACATTAATCAAATTAAGGTCTACGCGGAACTCCTAGACGGTGCCGGAAGACGAACTCAATATGTGAAGTACGTTTACGCGAATCTATTAAACTTAACCTTTATGTGGTAAGATAAAATCCTTTCATTCACGACACACCCGATCAAGCTTAGGATTTGTCAAGTGTCTATCCAAATGGCTTAATCATTGTATCTCATCTATAGTAGTTGACGACTAGACCATATTCTAAATATGTCTATTGTGTTGGCCAACGACTTAGTCAACCTAATATCACTGAGAATCCGAGTGTTCTCTCGAACATACATTCGAGGAATGAATCCTAATCTTGGCTCAACTACTACCTTCAATCCACATCGTAATGTACCCAATACAAGTCGTATCTCAACCTACAAGGCATTTGAGCTTAGGACGGGATCAAAGTACATTACTTTGTAGATAAGGCGCGTATTGACCTCAAGTCTAAGGACTTCTATCTCCCACACGTTGATCATACGTTAGACAAGTATAACAAACAATATATCAGCAGGGTATACCAATACTTCCAAAGTATCCATGTGTCCATCACGAGTAACCATTACTCGTAGCATGTGAGACATACTACATCCTCTAAGGATGTGATGTAGACCACATATCGACTTATCATATATCATCGATATCCCATGCTCGATGATCATTAGTCGAGGCTATTTTAAGAGTTACGCTCTATCATAAAATATCTCACTCTATTAATGACAACGTAAGCTCAAGGGATGCACATTAATGAATAATTACAAACAATCAAATAATAATTCAATAATTGCAAATGTCAAAATTTTAATCTCCATTAATAATAATATAAATGTGTATAAAGTACATTTGTCCTAATACATATTGTCTCTAGGACATAAATATACTTTCATGTTTATCAAATCAATCTTGTCATTTGTGCTATTAGAGATATCCAATGAAAAGAGGAGCAAGATGTATCATACAATCAAAATATAAAACAAGTAAACTTGACTTCATAAAACGCTTAATATAAGGTGTTTGTAGGTGCATAATTCAATATTTCCTTGAATATAATAGATGATCATTCCTTCTGATCCTGTCAATTATTATCTATCTAATCAATAAACATATAAGTTAAGATTTATCTTCAGGTAGTACATAAATTACAAAAATTCACTTTTACAAAATGGTAATATTCCAGAGGCGAATGTAGCGTCCAAATTATGGGTTCATCTGAACCCAATAATTTTAGCTCAGATTCTATGTATTGAATGGGTTGTGATAATTTTGAACCCAAGGGTATTGACTAATGGTCAATAAAATGGATTGAGAATCATGAGATACAGATTCAATTTTAGCGGAGGCAAAATATCAGGTGACTTATTCTCATGTTGGATAGAGTTAGCTACTACCATAGAATTAGTCGTGGTGCATTATTAATTATTATTTTTAAAAGATTCGAATTCAAATCTATAATATCCGGATCATGGATCTCCCTTAGAATATTACCAATGTATAAGGTCCTTCACAATCAAATTTGTCTATTCTTGTAGATTTTGTTATAGATATTTCCCCTTTGGTTTAGATTTTTTTCTATTTTGAGCCTTCTTTTCCCACAGATGGCCCAACAACAAAAGAAAATCCAACCAATAAAAGTTTGTTGCGAATGTGGAAATTCTTGTGGCTGGTTCTGTTGCTTGAGTCTCGAGTCATCCCATTAGCCACTTCACTGAAAAAGTAGATTAGGAAATAGGACTACTTTGAAAAGTGTATGAATTGTGACCTGTGGAAAATTATGATCCATATATTATATACATGGACCACTCAACAAATAAACAAGTTATCTTGTGATAATTGTGATAACCAAGACAAACTCGTACTATAGTTCCCTTTCTACGTTCTTTATATAATTGCATCTAGTTGTGACTTGGAACATAATCCAGGCATGATTATAGAATCTTCTAATCAAGATAATATTAAAATAATTACTACTATGTTTTTATTGCTTTTTACTAGAAACGCAACTACCAAGGAACTAAATAGGATATAACTATTTGTACATCGCATATATTTATTTTCCAAGAATTAAATTTAGTTATAAAAGTAAATTAATTGCAGAAGTTTTCGCATTGTGTCAAGTGTCAACTGCCCTTTTCAGTGTTTCTCGTATGTACCTTGTTATCGCGACTTTGATCATGATTGACAATATAATTATGTTTGTGATACCAGGCAGCCAAATAGTGAATTCAAAACCATTTTTCTGCAGTCTAAACGCAGATTTAGCCCACCATCCAAATTTCAGTCCCATGCTATTTGACAATGTTCAAAGAACTTTGTATTAAAGTCTCACATATCTTAAAACCTTAATTCAGGTAACATGACATACATGTCACCAACAGCAGAACAGCAAGATCCTGAACTAGGGAAAAGAAGGATACACTGCCAGTTATTCAAATTATCAAATAGAGATCTTCTCAAGCGACTGATAAATACATACAGCTCAAGCATTAAACTATCCCCTTCACAAGCTGAGAGGGTGTAGATTACACGCCATGAGTTCAAACCAAGAAAAGCCAATAATTCTTCTACGACGCCATATTACATAATGCAGCACTGCCAGAGCAGGGATTGGCGTCCAATTGAAAAGCTAACAGAAGGGATGAACCTATTCCTTGCCATCAGCAGCACGAAGGGAACCGAGCTGAACTGGAGCTTGGGTGCCCACCACCTTGGAGGATCCATAGGTTGCAGTATCGACTCCTTGAGATCTCTCTTTCTCAAGCTGCTCCTTGATCCAGAAGTACGTAATTCTCAGACCATCCTGCACTCGAACAACGATCATTAGTTTATACATGGTGCAGAACATATTTTTGCCAAATGCAAATGATAGCATTCACTACTGATAGAATAATAGTTCGTTTGGCCAAGCTTTCAAAATTTGTTTATTTTAAAGTGTTTTTTCTCGTCAAATATGCTTTTCTAAAAAGTACTTTTAGAGAGTAGCAGTTCATGTTTCACTAATCAATTTGAAAAGCACTTGCGTCAATAATAGAGCAATACTTTGTGTTGGCTAATGTTTCAAAATTTCTTTTAGGGAAAAACTATTTTTTAGCTTTTGAAAAGTGACTCAAAAGCACATATAAGTACTTTTTTGGAAAAAAATAAGTAATATTGGCTTCCCAAAAGCTTGGCCAAACATGCTATAAATCTGGAAGAATTTTACAATGTCAACACTAACGAGCTTAACGGTACCTTCAATCTCATTGTTGGAGCCCAACCAAGCTTCTCTTTTATCAGCGTGTTGTCTGAGTTCCGACCACGGACACCTTCTGGTCCAGGAATGTGGTGGATGGGAAGCTTCTTTTCCTCAAAGCTGAGAACCATCTCAGCCATCTCGTTCATGCTGACCATCTCATCACTTCCAATGTTCACTGGCTCCCGGAAGTCAGATTTTGTCAATCTATATAAACAAAAAAACATAAATGTCACTTCAATACGGCACTTTAACAGAGAAAATAGGTAGGCGTTTAGCCATGGATTCCAAATATTTTTCACTTTATTTGGAATTTATGAAGTTGGAGTTGAAGATGGAGTTGTGTTTGGTTATACTTTTTTGCAAAGGAGAGAAAGGACTTTATTGGGAATTTACGAAGATGGAGTTGGAAACAGGTTTAGAGCACCAGTGGAATATTCCAAATTCAAGTAGGACTTGGAACTTTTATAACCAAAAACTAATTTTGAAAATAAAGTGAAAAATCATTCCGGAAAAAAGGTGAATAATTCTCATGGACAAACAGCTCCTAAATAAAACATGTCATTTAGACAAAAGCTTCTTCAATGACCATTGTTAAATGTAAAACTGAGTAACTAAAATTGATTTGTTTAAACTACACTATAGCTTCATTTATTTTATTTCCACAAGTACAACAACAACAACAACATAACCAGCGTAATCCCACAAGTGGCGTATGTGGAGAGTAGAGCAGACATTTACCCCTACCTTGGGAGGTAAAGAGACTGTTTTCGATAGATCCTCGGCTCAGAATAAAGTATAACAAAGGTCATTTATTTCCACAAAGTAAAAAGTAAAATTCCCGATAAACACGATCCTATCAGTAAAAATTCCATAAAAGGAGTTTGTCTTATTCTCATAATTGAATCCGGTCCAAGCAGTCAAAGCATATACAGCCTCAAAACACAACTATAACAACAATTCAGGACAAGTGGTTATTTATAGTAACTAATTCTAGATTGATCGCTTTAATTGTATAAAGAAACAGAAAAGTTGGTTGTACTGACCTGAGAACCCCTTCTACACACTCATCAATGAAGGTGAATGAACGTGTTTGAAGTCCATCTCCCCACATTTCAAATTTATCCGTTGCAGTTTGGGCTTTTCTACAAAAAGCGGCAGGAGCTTTTTCCCTTCCACCTGATATGCAGAAAACGTTAAGAAAAAAGCTTCTCGTAATCCATCCAAAGACAGAATACAAATTTGTCCAGTCAGCAGCGACTTTCATTAAATTACCTTTCCAAGTTCCAAAAGGACCATAGATGTTATGGAACCTTCCAATACGACATTCAATTCCAAAATCCTTGTTGTAATGTTTGCACAATTCTTCTGTGGCGAGCTTTTCCAAACCGTAAGCATCTTGAGGCTAGAACCCATAACCACGGAAAAGTTAAAAACCGTTACTTTCGATTACTAAACTGGCAGTCTGAAGAAAAAATCTATTTTTAGGAAACAAACCTCTGCAGGCCATGCATCAGCTTCTTTCAGGCTGACATTTGTTTCAAGTTGTTTGAACTCGGGGTAAATGCAAGCACTTGATGCATAGAAGAACCTGAATAATAACATAGTTAGACACCAAATGAATGTATTTGAACTAAATTGACAAATTAAGCTATATGCTTTTAAACCCTAAGCATGAATTAAACTTGAATTACTAAAATTGGAGACCTTTTGACACAGTTAATCCTAGCAGCTTCCATCATGTTAAAGCTGATCATAGTGTTGTTATAGAAAATAACAGAGTGGTTGGACTGAATGAAGCCCATGCCACCCATATCAGCAGCGAGGTTGAAGACATGGTCAACTCCTTTTGTAACCTTCAAGCAATTATCTGGAACCCTAAGATCCACAAGATGAAACTCATGACAGAACATATCTTCTGTCATGTGCTCATTCTTCTTCCAGTCGGAGGCAATTATGTAGTGGCCCTCGCTCTTCAAACGACGAGCAATGTGAGAAGCAATAAATCCTCCGGCCCCAGTAATGGAAATTCGGAGCTTCTCGGATGGCCAGTAAGGTTCCCTCTCAAGATTCTCATAAGTGTAAGCACCATAGTCAATACCACCAGAGCTTCCCATTCTGAAAAAGCATTAATTAGTTAATTAAATCACAAAGAGCAGGTAATATCCACATTAATGAACACCCAGATGTTGAACTATCAACCATGTTTTCTTCTTAATTCTATGTGAAGGTTAGGCACTAACACAGTGAGTATAAAAAGTTCTAACAGTTTGTTCAGCCTAATGAATATATAAGTTTAAAGAGGAACTTAATATGACATAAATAGAGATACACACAAAATTTCTAACTCCATAAGATTCTTCGCTAAAAAGGCATACATACAACAAAAAAATCTTTAATAAACTCTGTACAAATATATCTAGTTAATTGAGAGCACTAAAACAACTGAGCAGATTTCTGTATTTTACAAACTAATAAATTCCAAAACACTCAGAATACTTAATCAACATTATTTAGGATTTCTTTCATTTCATAGTGGCAACCAGAATATGAATTAACATTTCTGAGCCAGAGCATCCCAAAATAAAATTTTAAAAACAGTGAGATTTCACTCCACAGCCAACAACAAAGAAAAAAGAGGTCAAAAACGAACATTTTACAATACGAGAAAAGGTGTATACACAAGCAGATGAACAAAACTCAAAGATTGAAACTTTTTTTCAAGAAAAACAGAACCCAAATACAAAAAAGTAACCACATTTACAAATCAAAAGGCATTTTCAAGATTCAAAAAGGGGAAAGAGAGAGTTTTGAACCCTTTACCTCTCAAAGTTGGGTTGATGAATAGAAAGAGAGTTGAACGGTTGAGAGACAATGGACGATAAATGAGAAATGTAAGGGTATAAATATATAGAGAGAGAGATGGAGAACGTGCAGAGGCGACTCTACAGAAACCACACCACTCCTTTACTTTTCCCATCCATCCAAATTGTGGAAATCAGATTTACCCACAATACAGATTTAGGATATGATTTGAAATCCCGAGAAGATTTGAAATTGTAGTTTTATTTGGATATCTAATTTAAAAATTTTAAATTATATTTTCTTATAGGTATAATTCTTTGTGAAAATTATCAAAATTTTTCTAATTCTTATACAATGTTATCAAATGAGCAAATCATAGTTTATAATAAAATTAATACGCTACTAGAATACTTTTTTGTAAAAATATAACATCAATTGATTAAACTTTAGTTCAATAAAATGAAAAATTAAAACTTGTAGTATAACTACTCTTTAATATAATCCTCTCACATAGTTGGTAAGAGTAAATTTGTTATAAATATAGGACCAACTTATAGATTTTTTAATATTTGATATAAATGGTTGGTAAACGTGATTGGTAAATATATCTATCAAATATAAATTTATGGATCAACTTTTACATTTAAAATATTTAAAATCATGATTTGGAATCTCAAATTATGTCTTTTTGGATGATTTAAAATTTCATATTATGAGATGAAATCGCATGTCCAAACGCCTACTTACTAAGGAGATTGTCTTTGGGGGGGGGGGGAGAAAGCAAGCCGGAAACTTCAAACTTCATTACCGGACAGAATGCCTTACTCTAAGGGGAAGGGATGGGGTTGAAAAAATAAAAAGAAAAATTTGATGTTAACATGTTTAATTAAGCCTCTGAGTAATGGTAAAGTTGTCTTTGTGTGACCTATAGGTTACAGGTTTGAGCCGTGGAAACACCTACTAATACTTGCATTAGAGTAGGTTGTCTACATTACATACCTTGAAGAGCATTGTGCACCATGCGGTCCTTTAGCATTTCTGATACGGGTGTTTGGTAAAACAATTTTCTCAGATCAAAATTATTTCTTTAGAAAACAAGTTTCTTATAAATGACTTCCACTAGAAATAACAAGTTTCACAAGTGTCATTTCATACTTATTGTCTCCTCTCAATCCCGAACACACCTTAACCCCACCCCTACCTCCACCCTCAGCCCCACCACGCTTTTATACGGATCAAGATTTAAACTCTATGGGACTTTTAAGATTTTTAACATTTAGCATATTATATTTTTAAAATTATATATTTTAGATCTAAAAAAATTGCAATTTTAATATACTTTTATACATAAATTTATACTTTGCATTGGAGGTAATGGGTTCAGATGAATCTGGTTCTATAAGGCTGCATTTGCCCCACGACTTTAAGTGTTTGAATACAATAAAACCTCGATAAATGAATGTTCGATAAATGAATAACCACGATTACTGAATAAATTCTTCCGGTCCCGACTTGGGTCAGTGTACTAAATGAATAATTTCGCTAAATGCATAAGATAATTTTTTTAAAAAAATCCTTAAAGGCTCAACAATAATATAAATGAATAATTGATAAAATGTTAATTGAAAATAACACATAATATTCTTATTTTTATTGATATTACTATGACAACTTCTCAAATTCAACTCTTTTGAAAATATTCATCTAAAGTTTTTTATTTTTTCTTTGGTCCTATGTTTAACTCAATCTCATCCTTAATTTTTTGCAAAGCATGCACGACATTTGATGCATCTTTTTCTTGTTGTAAAAAATTAGTTATTTAAGCGCTCCATTGCTTGCATTGCTTCTTTTGTTGATATCATTGACAAATTCTTACTATCATATGGATCTTGATCATTATCAACAAATGTTTTCAGTACTCCTTGAATAATCAGTACATCATTTTCACTAGGATAGTTTAAAAGGTCTTCCACATCCATTGCATTTCTATAACCTAAACCGTTGATAACTTCATGTAATTTCCGGATGCCTTCATATTCACCAAGTGATTGTTCAGTATTTATATCTTCGTCTGACCAAATTTTAAAATGTCGAAAACAATTTGCAATAGTTGTTGTTTTCACATTAATATTTCAAGTCGCACTAATAAAATTGATAGCATTCATCACACTTAATGAAAATGTATAACAAAATGCATGTCACACAAAAAATATAAAAATATTATGTAAATGAATAAATATTTATTTATCGATAAATAAATAACCTCGCTAAATGAATATTTTTTGCCGGTCCCAATGATATTCATTTATCGAGGTTTTACTGTAGACTATATACAAATAATTTTAGAATTTTTTACTTATTTATCAAACACCAACATATAAGTAAGAAATTTATCTTCTTTTTTTTAGAAAAAGAATCTTCCTAACAAACATACCCTAAACCAAATGATTAATTAAAATTTAAGGAAAAGGGAATAATAAAAATTGAATTCACACGTATTATGAGCAAAATTGATATCGATATCACTGAAATTTATATCCTAGGCAGTGTTATAAGTTTCTTTATATCAACGAACGAGAGGATGATAAGATGACACCATTTAGTAACATACATTAATAAGAGATTCAATAATAATGAGAATGACAACATATGATAACCCGAAATATCTCTATCAAATATATCTTCACACGGCCACCTTTTGGCAGAAATTGGTTATTATTTACCTTTTGTTTTTTTTCTGCTTTTCTTTTCTCCTTTTGATGATTTTAAAATTGAAAAATAAAAAGACTATTCAAACTAATTTGGTTGCACTAGTTACTTATTATTCCATTTTTTTCAATTTAGGTGACATTATTCTTTTAATATACTTCAATTTATCTATTTTTGAAATATTTAACTTTAAATTATTTTTATTTTTTATTTTGTAGTGACATATTTTATAGCCACAAAATAACATAGCATTCTAAGATTACAAGCTTTATTTTTGGGCAAAGATGCAAATATACCCCTCAACTTTGCGATTTAGAGCAAATATATTCCCGTTATAAAAGTGGGGATATATAGCCATATCTTTACAAAATTGTGCAAATATACCTTTTGCTGGCGGGTTTTTTTAAAAAATCATTTATCTTATTTTTGAATTAAAAAATGTCACGAGGTTTTAAAAAAGTTTAGCCATTTTTTTAGTAGACATATTTCTCTAAAGTCACATGGTATTTTTTTCTGGTGGGTCGGGTATGGTTCATTTAAAAAATGGGTAGAACTATCTTTTTAAAGCCACAGAGATATTTTTTTAAAACAAATCTTCCCCAATCCACTAGAAAAAAATTACTATGTGGCTTTAGAGAAATATGTCTACTAAAAAAATGGGTAGACTTTTTTTTTAAAGCCCTCTGGTATTTTTTTAATTAAAGAAATAAGATTAATGATTTTAAAAAAAATCGTGAGTGAAAAGGATATATTTGCACCATTTGTGTAACAACATGAGTATATTTGCACCATTTTGTAATGACAAGGATATATATCCACTATTTTTATAAAGGGTGATATATATGATCTAAATTGCAAAGTTAAGAGGTATATTTGCACCTCAACCCTTATTTTTTTATTTTTTAAACTTTATACTAAGTCAAAGTTGATCAAATAAATTGGAACTAAGGAGTATTTGTCAAGGGTCAATATGATTAGCCTTTAAGAAAAAAATCTAACATATCTTTTTAAACTACCCCAAAAATATGAGACAATGGACTTGAGAAAAGTGCGGGTGGAGCCCCCGGGGCACAGACGAGTTGGTAAGTGGCAAGGTGATTGGGGTACAACCACTCTAACGTCGCGGGTTCGAATTCGTATGGTGACAGTCTTTGCTAAAATATTGCAAGGGATGTTGCTGGGTTCGTGTCCCGTTGGTAATCTCCCTTGCAGGGCTGTCACTCGCGCATATCCCTCGATTTACATCTCATCTGGCCAAGGGACCTCTGGTATAGGTGGGGGGTTTCACCTTCGAGACTTTCCCCTTCTCAAAGAAAAGTGTGGATGGAAGTTGAACAAATTGTAAATTTACCTTAGTACACAAACACACATGTGTAGTATTATTATTATTATTATTATCATCAAGAGGTACGGTGAGCTAGTGAGGTGCATTCCAACATTTCGTATTTGGACCATACCAATGAAAAACTTTCGGCATAAAGTATTATGTGTCGTTAGATCAGTGAATCTGAATTAATTAATTCACCAGATTTTGGATGCCCGATGTTTAAAGTGATTTTATATATATATATATAATATGTTATATTATGGAATACTATATATCTGGAAAATAGAAGGAGCACATGATAAAGTTGTAAAATGCAGAGTTCACATATTCTATGCCTATTCAATTATATGTTCTCGTATCCCTTGTAAAAAATATTACTACCTAGGAAATGATACGTCGTTCAATGTTTTATTCAAGATTTGATATTCCCCATATACCTACCGAGGCAATTTAAAAAATATACAAATCAAAATTACTATATTTTTTAATAGCAATGAGATCACCTACGCCCTTTGGTGTCTGATATAAAAAAAACGTCACTTATTGTAGAAAAAGGATGCTTTTGCAATAACAAAATCTTTGGGGGAGGAATGGTATAAAATATTTTAATACGTAACAAATTTAGGGTGTGTTTGGTACAAAAGTAAATGTTTTCCTAGAAAATATTTACTTGAAAAATAAGTGGTTTCTTATTTATTTTCTAGTGTTTGGTATGTAAGCAAAAAAATATTATCCTATGAGCATTTTTATGTAATCTACAAAATACTATGGGGGTGAGATGTGTAGGGGTGGCAGATGGGCCGTTTGGGCTGAAGTTGGCGGGTCAAGATGGACTGAATCAATAGATGGGCTAATGTCCACCCGTGAAAAGCTTACACTGGCTAAGATGGGCGGGTCAAGATGGATAAATGATGGGTCATAACCCAACTTGCCCAATTTGAAACATTACTTTTACAAATTTCAAACTTAACTTCTATGATGTTATTTTTTTTTGTATGATATTTGATTTTTTCATATCTTTATTTTAAAAATAAGAATAATATTTTTAAGATTTTTTTCATTTTTTATAAAAGTAAAATAAATATATAAAATAATAGGTGGGAGGACATGGGGTAGTTGGGCGGGGGGTGAGAGGTGGGGCTGGGTAGTGGGGTAAGAAAAGTATCTCATTTTATATAAAAAAAAATTGTATAAGTAAAATAAATATATAAAGTAAAAACTTCGGGTGGGGTGAGGTAAGCAAATTTTTCTCATTTTTTATAAAAAAATTATAAAAGTAAAATAAATATATAAAATAGAAAATTTGGGATGGGGTGGGAGGGCAGGGGTAGTGGGTAGTGGGGAGAGGGGTTGGGTGATGGGGTACGGAAAATTTCTCATTTTTAATAAAATTTAATATATAAATAAAATAAATATATAAAATAAAAACTTCGGGGGTGGTGTGGGAGGGCAGAGGGGTTTGGGGGGAGTAAGAAAGTTGTTTATATTTTTAATAAAAATTATAAAAGAAAAAGATTATGAAATAGAAATTTGAGGATGAGAGTAGGGCATGAGGTGGAGGGGGTGGGGGGAGGAGGTAAGAAAATTTTTCATATTTTTTATAATTTTTTTATAAAGTAAAAAGAATATGAAATAGAAATTTAACGATGGAGAAGGGCATGGGGGGGGGGGGTGGAGGTAGGGGGAGATAAGAAAATCTTTTTAATAATTTTTTATAAAAGTAAAAATATAAAATAAAAATTTGAGGATGTGGTGGGGGTGGGGGTCAGGCGGTAGGGAGGTAAGAAAAAAATTCATATTTTTTATAAAAGTTAAAAAAAATATATGAAATAGAAACTATAGGATGGGGGTAGGGAAATGGGGTGAGGGTAGAGGGAGTAGGTGTGGGTAGAGGCGGCGTTGGGGAGGTAAGAATTTTTATATTTATTTATAAATTGTTTATAAAAGTAAAAATATGAAATAGAAATTTGAGAATGGGGTAGGGCAAGTGGGGTGAGGGTAGAGGCGAGAGGTGAGGGTAAGATGGGGTAGGTGTGGTAGAGGTGGGTTGGGGTAGTAGGGAGGTAGGGGTGGGGTGGAGTAGGCAAGGTAAGGGCAAAGATGTGAGGGTGATTCGGTGCTGGAGTGGGGGTTGGTGTATGGGAGGGGGTATGGTGGATGGATAGTGTGGTGGGTGGTTGGGGTGTGTTGGTGTATTTTTATTGTTCTGAAATAATAAAGGAATTTTTAAATAATTATTTATAAATAAAAATTTTAATCTAGAGTGGAGTTCTAATCATTAAGATTGAGCATTTTCACGGGTCAAGTTTGGGCATCATCATGGGTTCATTTAGGCTGCTGATTTTTTATGGGTCAACTTGGGCTTAGCCCAAACCAACCCATCATCAAAATCACTCTTGCCCAAACCTATGAAATCTTGGGCGGGTTGGGCGGGTCATTTGGGTTTGGGCTAATTTTGTCACCCCTAATGGGGAGTGGGTGTTCGGGGGTGGTGGGAGGTGAGATGGTGAAGGGGTGAGGGGCTTTGGGTGGGTGGTGAGGAGACAACAAACTTGGAATGTCAGTTATGGACTTGTTTTCCCTAATTCCATTAGGGAAGTCATTTTTCTCATTTTGTTGGAACTTGTTTTCCTAAGGAAAATATATTTTCCAAGACATTTTGACCAACCAAACATGGAATAATTCGAAAACATTTTCCGAAAAATATTTTCCTTCATATAAACACACTCTTAGTAAATTTATCAAACGCAATAATTGAACGTGCATGACCAGCTGATGCAACATATGGATCAGTTGAATCATCAACCTATTTAAATCTAAGGGTGTCCAGTGGGCCAGGGCGGGAGGCAGGGACGCCCCGACCCGTCCCGCAACCCCCCTCGACCCGCAAAAAAAATTGGAATGGTATATGTCGGTAGCGGAGTTCGAACTCGGGACTAGGGCTTGTCCCGCCCGTCCCAATCCCGCCCCTCCCCCCTGCGCGCGCTTCCACATCCCTCCCCCCCCCCCTCTTTGCAGAAATAACCATTGCACAACGTCCAATTTTAGCTGTTGGCAACGGCTAATAACGACCATCCCCCCACCCCACCCCATAAACCCCTACCCCTCTTAATATTTATTTTAAACCCTAAATTAGTATATTTACACTTTAACTCTATTTCTCAACTATAAATATCTCATTTTTCTCACAAATCTTCCTACCATCTCTCTAATATATCTCTCTACAAGTATAAATTGCACATTAAATATTGTATTTTATTTGGTAATTTCTATCAAAGTTCAAAAATTGAGAGTGAAGTTGACAACTAGTTTGAGGATCATCGAGCAAAGTTTTTATTTCAACCTCGATTACACGTCGGCGTTTGGTACATTCGTTCCTTCTTTAAATTATTATTGTTACTTAATTTTAATTATCGTACTTAATTTCATAAACTTTAATTATTTATTTGCATAATTATAATGGAATGAAGTGGACGTTTTTCTGTAGAGGTACTAGGGGTAACATGGGCAATTGTGTATCTTCTGGTAATTCTAATTACGATGATTTCATTCATGTAGATGAAACTGAATTTTTAAGTTAATATTAATATACCATTAGATCATGAGGTATATTCTTCATCTGAACCAGACTTTAATTTAGAAAATGAATTAGAAGATAATTTAGATTAGACACCCACTAGTGCACCTCCATCTCAGGCTCAGACTGAGTCTCAGTCTGAAATTGAAATTGGAATGGCTCTTATTCCCCCTAGTATGAGTCGATGACAAAAACGACGAAAATTAAAATCACCTGCATGAGATTTTTTTGATAGGGACATATCTAATCAACTAGCTATTTGTAAAATTTGTCGCGAAGTTTATAAATTTAAAACTGGAAAAGGTCAAGGTGGAACGGGAGGTTTAATGAGACATGTAGAAAACTCTCACAAAGCAAGATATAACCAATACTTGGCTGAAAAATTGGGTGTGCGAATGCCTTCGGAGTCGGGACAATGTTTACATAGTGTCCCCGACCAAGTACAAGGCCGAATTAACCCAATGACGGGGGAGTTATGGTCCTAAATATGATAAACACAAAGATCGGGAAAATTTAGCAAAATTAATTGTTGTGGAGGATTTGCCTTTTTCATTTCATTCCTCTCGTGGTTTTATTCATTACATTTGAGAAACATATAATCATGCTTTTAACGATTTTTCTAGATCAACTGTTAGAAGAGATGTTTTTAAATTTGCGCATTAATATCAATAATTTTTATGTTATGCGTTGTATCATTTTAATGGCAAAGTGGTCATCACTTCTGACATAGGCCGTAGTACTAATGATAATGATTATTTAAATGTTACATGTCATTGGATAGATCAGAATTGGTCTATGCAAAAACATATATTAGTATATAGATATATTGATGATAGACACACTGAAGCTTTTATTTCATGAAATATTCATGAAATTAGTGAATATTATGGAATTACTGATAAAATTATGACTATTACATTAGATAATGCTTCTTCTAATAATTCTGATGTAAACATTTTTAAAACTCGATTAACCCCATCTTTTTTCGATATTTTTCATGGTAGATGTACATGTCGTATTTACAACTTAGTTGTAAAGGATGACCTAAAACTTTTTAGCTCTATTCTTGATAAAGTACAATTTACTATCAATTTTATTTCTAAAGGTAATAAAATACAATGACGCAAATAGTATTAAAAATATATGTCATGATTGTGGATTACCTTAGAGGAAAATTCAGAAGAAGTTGCAACTAGGTGAAATTCTTTGTATACAAGTAGTTGTTGCTCACGAGTATAGAAGACCTATAACTTTATTATTTAACGCTCATAATCAAAATCCAATGGATATGCTTTTAGATGATGATTGGAAAAATACTTTGGAATTTAATGTATTCTTAGAGAAATTTTTTCTAGCTACTAAGGAATTTTTTGGTATTTATTATCCTACTATTTCATCTATGTTATTTTATATAGCTCTAATATTTTTTTTACTTAATGAATATATGCAAAAACCAACTTACGCTCAATCTATTAAAAATGTTTTTAAAATTTAATTTTTTTTCATATTCCCTCTATTTATTTTATTGATGTTGTATTAAATCCTTCTATTAAAGTAGACGTTGTAAAACACTTGTTGAAACGATTTATGAAAGCTTAGAAATACTTCCAACTTCAACTCCAACTGACCCAACTAAAGAAGTTATGTCTAGCATACACACTGAATGCAAATATATATATATATATATATATATATATATATATGTGTGTGTGTGTGTGTGTGTGTGTGTGTGTGTGTGTGTGTGTGTGTGTGTGTGTGTGTGTGTGTGTGTGTGTGTGTGTGTATTATCAAGAGCAAAGTGCAAATAATCAACCGGCTTCTGTACCATCTTCTTCAAGTATTCAAAGCCTTAGAAATAGAATGTATAGTGGTTCAAGTTCTTCACAAATTAACGAGTTTGATGTTTATGTTTTGCATGGTGTTGTATCGTACGAATCAATTATAAATGAAGATGGACGTGAAGACTTGGTGAAATACAGAAGGGAGAATGAGAAGACATTTCCAACACTATCAAAGATGGCCCGACATGTATTGAATATTCAAGCGTCATCAACAGCTTCTGAAAGCGCTTTTTCTGCTGGAAAATTTCAAATAGGAGAGCACATACACTCATTGGCGGGAGACAGTTTGGAGATTGCAGTTTTATTCAGAGATTGGATTAGAACGGAGCGTAGAAGGTGCGGTCAACCAGAGATCAACGAAGAAGACGACTACAACTACAATGAAATTTTATCTGAGGGAGCAGGAAGCGATGTTGAACAATTTGACCAACAACTTCCAATTCCAACATAAGATCCTCAAGAGATTGTGAGGAAATTATAAAAAGTATGGTTGAATATGTAATTTTTTTAATGGAAATTTTACTATGTGATTTGCAACTTTTGAACTACGAAACAAAGTTGCAATTTTGAAATTGTATTACAAAAAAACATATTTCTATTAAATAATACAAGAGGCACAAAAATAACATTGGGATGTTTTTATTCACTATCTTGTTCAATTATACGTGTTTAAATATATATATATATATATATATATATATATATATATATATATATATTTTTTAAATTATGGGTCTAAAAAATAAAATCCCCCTACCCGACCCGTCCCCTCTTCCGACGGGATGTGGGACGGGACGAGACCTCTTCCCGTCCTCTCTATCCCGGCCCGCCAATTCCCGATCCCGACCACCCACCCCGTCCCCCCAAAACTCGTCCCATTCCATCCTGTCCCACTGGCCACCCCTATTTAAATCATATAAATTCCTTCAATCGAATCAGTGAATATTTTTAATCAGAGAATTTCATTTAGTTGAATTATTAACTATTTTAAATCATGTAAACTTAGTTTATCTTGAAAAATGAGTTTCTACTCTCATTTTGGTAATTAAATGTCACAAGTTACAACTTACAACCACAATAGAGTAAACTATTCTAAATTATCTTCCGTGTAAAAGAAAAAACTTTGAAGTGGAAGAGTAGTTTATGATTTTTTTTTTGTATTTTAAGATTTAGAACTTCACAAATTTTAGGAACTATAGTCAAATGAAGATGGATATCAAGTGATAGTTACACCTAAAAATAGATTTTAAACTTACTTTCTTGACCTTAGAGGTCATTTTGTGAAATTTCACCCACTCACAGTCTTATCTTATAGAGTATTGAACACACAAAATAAAGGTTATAGTTTCTTTTTCAAGATATTTATAGCATATTCGTTCCAGGCTGCCAACGCAAGTGTGTGATCGCACGAAAACTTTTCCAATTACCGCAACTTAAGTGTTTTGGTAGGTAGGAAATATTTTTCAGAAAATAATTTTTAATTTTCTTTTATGATTGGTTGAAATTTTTTTATTTTTTTCTGCAGTAAAATAAGTTTCTTAAAATTTTGAAAAATAACTCCTTATTGGGAGTATAGAAAAAATAAATTTTATAAGTGACATTATATGATGATTGTCTCCTCTCTATCCCCTAACACTCCATCCCCAGCCCTCAACCACATACCTCCTACGCCCGCAACTTTTCTTCGACTATAATTTTTTCTAATATTTTTAACTATGAACCTATCTTTTATACTTAATTCAAAAATATTGAAGTTTTATTGAAAAAACAATGTAATTCGCTCTGAAAAGTTAGTAGATTCATTATCGTATATCAAATAAGCCAATCATATTTTGGGCAAGGAATAAAGAATAATATTAAGTACTGTTGGTATTATCACGGTATGAGTCCTCTCATGATCAAGATTCAAGGCGTGCAAAAGTGGAAAACTTTAGTTCTTTTTTGATATACAGCTTCCCGGCTTACGCCAGACTATTCCTGAAGATAGTAATTTCTATCCCTCAGGTAGTAACGGGATATACCTGAATGACCAGGATTTGAGAACAAAGCAGTTGATATCACCTACAAGGTCCTACGGCTGGCCAGTGGGCCAGGTCGGCCCGGTCCCGACATTTAAAAAAAAATTACGGTACCGGGACTCGAACCAGGAAGGGACATGGTCTCGTCCCGACCCATCCCGGCCCTCCCCAGTCCCGCCAGGCCCGACCCGGTCCCGCCCTAATCCCGCCCGAAACTCCCTCCCCCCCCCCCTTTGCACAAATAATTGTTGCACCAAAGACCATTTTACATTTTGGCTGTTGTGCAACGGCCATTTTTGGCCTCGGTCCCTCCCCCAACCCCCCTACCCCATTAATATTTATTTTTAACCTATAAGTTATTATATTTACAGTTTAACTCAATTTTCAACTATAAATACCTCATTTTCTCTTCATCTTTCTCACAAATCTTCCTACAATCTCTCTAATCTCTCAATCTATATCTCTACAAGTCTACATTGTCTACTACATATTGAATTTTGTTTATTCATTTGGGAGTGAAGTTGACAACTAGCTTGATAATCTTCCATCGAGCAAAATTTTGTTTTTCAACCTCTAGATTACACGTCGGCGTTTGGTACATTCGTTCCTTCATTAAATTATTATTGTCTGTTTATTTTATTTAGCGCACTTAATTTCATTTACTTTAATTATTTATTAGTATAATTATAATGGAATGATTTAAACGTATGCTTACGACTAAGAGTAAGGGTCAGACTTCTTCTAGTAGGGAAAACAAGGGCTAGGGTACTTCTTCTAGTCATTCTATTTCTAGATAGAATCTTATTCCTACACATGATCATTTTGTTGATACTGAACATTTTCCTGCAATACCATTAGATTTAGACGATGAACTATTTTCTGAAACTCAAGAAAACTTTAATTTAGACGATGATCTAGATGATACACACGCTAATGTAGATGACAACACACCCACTAGTGCACTTTCAACTGAAATGACTCTTATTCTCCCTAGTATGAGACGATGTCCAGCAAAACGACCATTAAAATCATATGCATGGACATTTTTTGATAGGGACGTAGAAAATCAAGTAGCTAGATGTAAAATTTGTAAAGATGTTTTAAAATTTAAAACTGGAAAAAGTCACGGTGGGACGGGGGGTTTAATGAGATACGTAGCAATGGCTCATCCAGCTAGGTATGCCCAATACGAGGCTTCAAAACCGGGTGCGCAAACACCTGCTCCATCGGGACAAGGTTCACATACTGTCCCGGATCAAGTACATGGTCAAATTAACCCCCCGACGGGAGGAATTGTAGGCCTTAATTACAATAAACATAGAGATAGGTAAGCAATAGTAAAATTAGTTGTTGTGGAGGATTTGCCTTTTTTATTTCCTTCATCTCCTGATTTTATTCATTACATTAGAGAAATGTATAATCCTGCTTTTAACGATTTTCCTAGATCAACTTTTAAGAGAGATGTATTTAAATTTGCACATGAATATCAACAATATTTACGTTATTCATTATATCATTTTAATGACAAAGTGGCTATCACTTCTGATATAGGCCGTAATACTAACGGCCATGATTATTTAACGGTAACCTGTCATTGGATAGATTATAAATGGTCTATGCAAAAACGTATTTTAGTGTATAGATATATAGATGATAGGCACATTGGTGTTTTTATTGCAGAAAATATTTATCAAGTGTGCGATTATTACGGAATAACTGATAAAATTATGATTATTACATTAGATAACGCTTCTTCTAACAATTATGCTATTACAATTTTAAAAAATAGTTTAACTCCATCTTTTTCAGATTATTTTCATATAAAATGTGTGTGTCATATATATAACTTAGTTGTAAATGATGGTTTATCACTTTTTGAAGACATTCTTAGTAAAATGCAATTTGTTATAAACTTTATTTTTAAAAATAATAGAATACAACGAAAAAAAGAATATAAAAAAACTTGTCACGATTGCCAACTACCTTATAGAAAAATTTCAGAAGAAGTACCCAATAGGTGGAATTCTTTATACGAGCAACTACTTGTTGCTTATGACTATAGAAAACCTATAACTTTATTTTTTAACTCTCATAATCAAAATCCAGCTGATATGGTTGTAGATAGCGATTGGGGAAAAATTTCCGAACTTATTGTATTTCTAGAGAAATTTTTTCAAGCAACAAAAGAATTTTTCGATATATATTATCATACTATTTCAACTATGTTATTTTATATAGCTCTAATATTTTTACTGCTTAATGAATATATGGATAAACCAACTTATAAGGCAGCTATTAAAAAAATGTTTATCAAAATAAAAAAATATTTTATTCTTATTCCCACTATTTATATTATTGGTGTTGTATTAAATCTGACTATTAAAATAGACGGTACTAAATCACTTATTAAAATTATTTATGATTGTATAGCAGTACTACCACATTCAAGTCCCAAAAATCCAAATCACCTACCACCTATTGAACAAACTAAAGAAGAAGTATTGTCTAGCGTAGAAGACGAATGCAAAAAAGTATATAGGTTTTACCAACAAGAAAGTGCTAGCAACCTACCGGCTTCCATACCATCTTCTTCTTCTTCAACACAACCTCACAAAAGACATGTTATTTCTGCGGCTAGTATTGAAACTACAGAAATAGAATGTGTGATGGTAACACTACTAACCAAATTAGCGAGTTTGATATTTTTGTTTTGCAGGGTTCTGTACCGTACCAAGCAGTTCTCAGTGTAGAATGACGTGAAGACTTGCTGAAATACTGGAGGGGGAATGAGAAGACCTTTCCGACACTTTCAATGATAACCCGAGATGTTTTGAACATTCAAGCGTCATCAACGGCGTCTGAAAGCGCTTTTTCTGCCGACAATTATCGAATAGGAGAGCACATGTACTCATTAGCCGGAGACAACTTGGAGATTGTAGTATTATTCAGAGATTGGATACAAGCGGAACAAAGAATGTGCGTCAACCGGAGATCAACGAAGAAGAAGATGAAAACTACAACATCTTATCCGAAGGTGGTGGAAAGGACGTGGAGCAATTTGACCAACAAATACCAATTCCAACCAAAGAACCACATGAAATTATCAAGAAACTAGAACAAGTTTTTTTCAAAATGTAATTTTTTTAATTGCAATTTTACTATGTCATTTGCAACTTTTGAACAACACCACAAAGTTGCAATTTTGACAATTGTATTTGTATTACAAAAAAATCATGTTTATTAAATAATATAAGAGGGACAAAAACAGCCTTGGGATGTTTTTATTACACTATCTTGTTCAATTATTGAGTTGTTTATATATATGTTATTTTTAAAATTAAGTGTAAAAAAAAAAGGAAAATCACGCCCCAACCCGATCGCGGCCCGCCCCAACCCGATCTCGGCCTGCCCCAACCCGATCCCGCTCCGCCCCTTTTATGACGGGACCGGAACCGGGACGGAAATTCGGCGAATCACACCTGTCCCGCCCTGACCCCGATCCCGCCAAACCCGCCCCGACTCGTCCCGGCCCGGCCGTTGGCCACTCTTACAAGGTTCTACCCTAGAAGAGAGCAAATTGCTCCTACATGGTTCGAACCCACGCTGCAGGCCTTCAGCTGAATTTTAAGTTCTCCTCCTTTGCCATCCAGCTATGTCGGGGGACAACTTTAGTTCTTTACTATTAGAAAGAGACCAACACATGAATTGACAAAAGAAAATTGAAAAGAAGATACCCGGAAGCTTCAAAGAAAATTCTAACATAAGACGACAATTAGTCGCAATATATTAAAAGACATTAGGAAATTGCAATAAGCTATACGTGTCTTGTTGAGCCTTCCCATAGATTTGACTGATTTAATAAATCAACTCTCCATTATTCACTTTATCGACACATGCATATATTCACTTAATCATTGTTATTCTCATAACATTTAATTATTTGATCATAATAAGTCTTTACCCAAAATTAACTTCACAATCTTTGTTAATATCTCCAGCTCATAATCCACACACAAAAACATTTTATATTTGTCTTTTTGTTGGTTGGTTAATTGCTTGTTCTTTGACGATATCAGTTCAGGGGCCACCCCAGAAATTACCTAAACATGTAGCAGTAACTTACAAGTTGGGCTTAGAAGAGCCTAAAATGTTTATTTGGGCTATTCTTGAACAATCCATATCCCCAAACTAGAAGACCTCAAGAAGGTTTGTAATCTTTAAAAATCGAACTTCCAACTTTTTTCCAAGACTTCTTGCATAAATATTGTCTATTTGTAACTATTTATGTTTTCCGAATGAGATTTTGATGGTACTATATGAACTATCAACGGATAAAATAAAGCGACAACACGACGAACTACTAGTGAACCAAAGCTATATTTGAATAGGATGTCGTAATATCATCACTAGCATGCAAATCAACTAGGCTATTTGAACTGTAGTAGTATGACGCGAAATGCCTCAACAAATGCATCTGAATTTGGAATGTCAAAAAAAAAATTGAATGTATCTATTGAATCCAGCTTCTAGCGGGCATATATATATAGGGTTTGAGTAAAAATGTTGGATTCACATGAACCCATAGATTACAAGTTAGATTCACCTCCCGTTTCTACCGACGGATTTACTTCTAGATGAGAGACATAAGAGTTTGAATGTACGAGTTTTATGGTTTTGAGTGCAATGTAGCTTGCCAAAAACCTTAACTTGAGTAATTCATTGCTTCATATGGGAGAAACCATGGCATAATTCTACTGCCATTCAAGAGACCTTTTTCACAACAACAACAACAATCCAGTGTAATAATCCCACGAGTGGGGCCTGGGGAGGATACGATGTACGCAGACCTTATCCCAACCTTTATGAGATAGAGAGATTGTTTCCGATGAGAGACCTTTTTCACATTATAGAAAAAGTAAAAGATGGTAATTTGTATTTGACTGTTCTTATTCTTGATTATTTTGCATTGAATAAGTATAACATTTTCTTCGCGTCTCATACCCAGATCTCCCGATGATATCTAGCTGAATATTGATCTTTCAAGTTATTTAACTTCTATTGAAAATATTGATCTTTCAAGTTGTTTAACTTTTATTTTTCAATACTTCTGTAACATGTACACTGGGTATGTTGTTGTTGCTTCTGTAACATGTTTTATAAAGTTAATTTAGATTTCCATTAGCATTCCAACATAGGGAAATGCAACAGAGATTGAAGGATGTTAAGGTGAAAATACAGAAGCTAAGTATCGACAGGTACAGAGGGGAAAGAGGATGACTTGGAAAAGTCGGAACTAGCATACAAAAGAGATGTCAATGCATTAGTCTCATCCAAGAAGGCATTGTCATACAAAGAATGGGCATTTTTCCTGCCACAGATGGTTAAAACAGTATAATTTTATCAACATACATGTGCAAAATCTCAGTGCAGCTGGTGGCTTTAGCTGTTTTTATTGCTCTTCCCGGCCTTGGGTTCCACAGGAACTCACTTCTCCACGGATGCGCTTCTGCAGATGCTCCAAGCTAGCCACCCGTTGCATCGAAGATGTTCTACCCATCTTATTCCCCCCAGCTGCTGAAGTTGCAGGATTCTGCTGTACATTTTCTATTGGAGGAACATCAATCATAGCATTTTGGATTCTAGGATCATGGGTTGGCATATGATTAATTGGCGGTTGTTGGTAGTAGTGATGTTTCGGATCATCTCGCACAGGCACAGCAGAGTCTGCTGATGTGTCGGAAGGACTACCAGAGAAGGATGGCATTGCCATCGAGGATATCTCAGACATAGCTTGGAATAACGGATTTAACCCAGTAACTCTTTTAACAGTTTCTTCTGCCATCTTCACCTGCACAACAAGCAGCACATGATTTCGCAGTATCAGCTTGATACTGTTTTTTTCTAATAAAATCTTACCTCATCAAAAAGAAGGAAGAATTTTTTATACGTGTTTCTAACTGCAGATGATTTTCAACAATACCAGGCATGGGTTTTAAAAAAAAAAACACCAACGATGATCCAACTCCTCTCTCCACGGTTAAGATCTAAAAAATTATCAATTTTCTATATAATGCTCCTTTATTAAGAAGGAAAAGAGGATGAAAGATTTTGTCATCATGAGTTTATGACAATCCTGTATTTTGAACTTGTCTCAATCAGCAAAGGTATAGGTGGTAGAAGCACAAGATAAGCTCGTTGCTAAAGTAGTTTTTTAATAAGGAAAAGGATAAAAACTTGCTGCTGGAGTAGTCCAATAAAAAACTATGTACATTCATCTTTGTTGACGGAGCCTGATAGGCATTAGAAGCATGAAATGAAAAATAAAAAAGAGATAGCAAAAGCAACATGAAATTGCCACCTAATGTTAATTCCAATTTGGATGAGCAATGGGAGTTGGACTAAGGAAAAACTCTCTTTTTATCTCTCTATTGGTTACAGGAAAAAATCATTTTGCTATGGCTCAACTAAAACAATTGATGCGCAAAGCAGGTGTCTACTTGCACTTTCCTCTAACAAACTACAGAACCTACTTTCTCAACCACAACTAGTAGAAGTAGCCTTACCTTCGCTCTCAATGTCTCAATATCTGCTTTTAGGACTCGATTATCAACAGCTGCTTCATTGTATTTCTGGCTTATGTCAGTCAGGCGTTTCAGTAGGGAGGAGTTTTCTACTCTCAGTTGGGAAACCTACCAAAGATAAGGTTTCATAAGACAATAGTCTTGCACAGCTATTAACTTACGCACGATTTAAGAAACATACCTGTGTCTCTAGTTCTGTAAGATGAGTCTGCTTTCTTCTTCTTGAACGTCTGGCTGATTCTCTATTTGAAAGCATTCTGATAAACAAAGGGGTTGAGATTATTACGATTTTGACCAGGTAAACTCCACTTACAGATAAACCAATAATAAGTGTTACATTTTGGATGCCTACAGATTACGTTACCACTGGACACATGATTCAAGCAGGAAAAAGTTTCTAAACAGAAAAGGTTGGAGCATCTTATACCCATGAATCATTGCACCTCCTACCATATTATTCTCCAAGGAAGGAATATTCTGTACGTAATGGGTCAGCAGCCTTTACATAATGAAACCTTCCATTTGAAGTGCAATTTCCTCTTTCCGAAGCAAAGAGACATCTGGTTCAATGGAGGCAACCATAATTGGTAGCATGACACTCCCTTCTCTGAGACAGGAAATGGCAGTCCTATTTGACAGCCAACAACGAGCAAATTGCCTTCAGAAGCTTTTAGACTTTCTGGCAAAGGCATAAAGCATCTTGTATGGTCCTTTTATTATGAGTCTCATACTTGAAGTCCACACACTGAATGAGGGTGCATGGAAATCTTTAGCGCAGAGGAGGATTTAATATGCAACAATGGAGGATACAATTTATGACACACCAGGTGCGGATCCAGAATTTTGCGCAAGTGAATTCAGCCAAAGACTAAGACAAACCTCTTCGTCAGTCAACAGTAAAGGACTGTACCAAACACAAGAAGCAGGTTTTCCCCAATGCTCTATTTGGTTCATACACGACCTACAAACAAGTCATTTTGGTCTCATGCTTTTTATGTTTTAAACAGCTAAGGCAAAATATATGCTTTATTTCATTTTCAGTGTTTGTCATACCTGTTGACTTGAAGAGGGAGTGAGAGAGAGGAGAAAGAATGAAAAAGATAGGGATTCTTTTAATAGGCCGAGTTTTCTGAAAGTGTGTGTGTGTCCTGTTGACTTGAAGAGGGAGTGAGAGAGAGGAGAAAGAATGAAAAAGATAGGGATTCTTTTAAGAGGCCGAGTTTTCTGAAAGTGTGTGTGTGTGCACGTATGTATACATGTGTGTCTGTTTGTACGTACATAAATTGCTCAAGAAAAAAATATATATTATACATAACAAATAGTAGTATATTTTTTGGGAAAGAGGAGTCGATTGAACCCCTTTAGTCACACATAGGTATGCCTCAGTAGCATTCAAACAAAACTTATTACCTTCACAAAGCATCAACAGTTATGCCAGTGTTCTCGAATAATAGGCATGAATAAAAATTCAGAGTGTATACCAATGACATAAACTTTTCACAAAACGCTGGCCACCGTCATTTATATCAGATGTAAGAATTCAAAAAAATTTAGTACTACTACTTGTACAAAAACTATAAACCATATTACCTCCTCACACGTCTTGCATCAGCTGGATCTGTTCCTTGAGTTGTTTCTGCTTCTCCTTCAGCTTCATCATCATCAGATTGATCTCTAGATGAACCACTGGTGGTTGACTTCACTGGAACCCCAGGTTTCTTCTGCACTGGGGGCAAGGAGGGTATTCCAACTGGTCCACCAGAATCTTTATCTTGAACTTTTGTCACTTCCTGACCAGATCCTGTAGAGAAAAAAGAACTAAAGACTAAATGTATGAACTAATTTCCATGATACATCGTAAAGTAATCTGCAGCAAGTCTTTGACTGTCATTAAATGGATGTCTACATACATTTATCCTTCAGTTGCATATTACACACTTCTTTGTTGATGCAGATGGTTATATTGTCAAGTAAAGAACTGAACCATAAAATTACATCAGTAATTAAGCAAATGGAGAAACATTACATCAAGGAGATAGAAAAATGACTAGAATGATGATTGCAGATGAAGACGAACTAATCAGATGCCAACAATTTGCTGTTAATTTCTCTTATTGACATGGCTAGACTAATTCCTATGCACGAGGATACTATGTGAGGCATGATTGGAGCTTGGAGGACAAATTATTCCATGTCTCCACCAAATACCCCTGGTGTACTACTAGGCTTTAATTAGAGGCAAGAGTGGACCCATTTAGTTACTCTATGTGTCTTAACTAATGAGAAAGGTTAAAGCTTGAGTTAATACTTAATAAGAATGAAATAGGCTCCTTTTTATGTTACATAGTGGGTTAAATAACTAGAGCAACAAGCAGACTCGTTGATTAATTATGAATGGGGTTGGTGTGATAAGAAAACAACAACTAGCTGCTTGAATGTTGTGCAATGTGCTAAAACTTCTTGTTTGTGGAAGTGCGTAGGAGTGTTGTGTTAGAATCACATTAAAGAAAACACCGTCAATCTTTTTTTTTTTTTGATAAGGTTATAAAAGAGACTAAAAATAAGAAAACTCTTGTCATTTTATTCGGTCAGAAAGAATGTTTATGCTTTTTGACAAGTACAGAGATAAGTACAGAGAGATTGTTTATTAAGCCTAACTTTTTAAAAAAAATTAAGAGACCTTCTTTTGCTCCTGTCAGCAGAATAAGCCCAAATGACGTCTCTTCTTCTCTTGAAATATATCTAGTAAGGACCTGATTGAAGCACATGGCCTCTTCTTCAAATGAAATTTTACAACGATGTTATTGACACAACTTATACATAGATTAGCCCAACCAATTCTCTCCTACTAAGGTTGGCAAGTCAAAATTTTCATTAATAAACAAACAAATTGATGCCGAAAGTATTTAAAATTTGAGTATATGGCTCAAGTTTGTCTAACCTAACAAAGTATTCTCTCTTACACCAAACTAAAACTTGATACATTCTAGAACATCCTCACTAGTTTCGCAAATACAGACTGCTGCATCAGAAGGTCTACGTAGGACATGGTCAAAGTATTTCCAGCAACCTTCTCCCTTTTTCTCTCTAAGTATGCTACTTGCATCTTCTGTTAGATGTGATCGTTTCTAACATTGTCCAATTTTGCAATATTTCTTTTTAAATAAAAGAACACTTTATCAAGGAAAAAAAAGCTATAATCAGAGTAAACTCATCAATGCACCTTTTACCCTAACGAAATCTCTCATCATTCTAGGATAAGGTCCCACCAACCTCGTTCACTTTCATTAAGATTTATTTCAGAATCAATAGGCTTTAGCAAACTGAAACATATAGAGGATAAAAGGAAAAGTTGCAAATTAGATCACTATCAAAGTTGTGGCTTCAAGTTGGGTGTTCATGGGTGTACATTTTTATGTGTAAATTATATTATTTTCTTACTATTTTACATATGAAAATTACCATTTTAACTTCGTCCTTCTTCAAACCACTTTTAGAATACTAAACCTATATTCAGGGCATTGTGATTCCTAATTATTTAAAGACAAAACGCCTCCAATTAGGGAAAGGAAAGATTTTTCTTATTTGTTGAAACATTTATGAATTTATTAAGTATACAATTGACTATTATTTTTGAGATCTACAGACTATCAAGATAAGGTACATGTACAACCATAACGTAGGGCGACCAAGGGTCCACCTGTTTTTTGTCTAAATCTCCAGATTCCTTTAAAGTTTGTTCCTTTTTATTGAAAAAGAACGCTAACTTTCTAGAAACTAATGGCCAAGTGACACAAGCATGGAATCAATGGAAAAACAGACAAAACTTGCCTCATCCAGGAATCACTCAAGTTTATTCAGTTCACATAACCATACAGCTGCCATCAATCATCAGCATCCTAAACCAATATGAAAAAGAAGGAAGCGCAGATCTTCACAAATTTTTCTAAATTTTATAATTTTATAATTTTTCTGATAGCAACATAAGTCTACGGACAGCACAGAGTATCATAACACCAAAATCAAAAAGTTCATACATAATCACTCGAAATTAAGATGGCATCAGCATGCAACATGCAAATCATATTATACGTGAACAAGACAATAGAAAAGCAGCTTAATACATAGCCAACTCCTTAAACCTGCCTCCATTTAGGCACTCGAACTAAGCCATGTTCCAGTTGAACACCACAATTCCTAATAAAGTGTTCCAATTAAACACTTTTGGTTCAAATTTTGAAATTTATTTTGAGTGTGTTCTCATTCGTCTATTAGGTAGTTAATATTACCACATAAAATATGACATCACCTCAATAAGCAGTAAAACCCCAGACATTTTCTACTCGAGATTGATCTGTATAATTGGTCAACACTTACCTTTAGTGGAGATGTGAGATCCTGATTGTGATGCACAAGCAGTCTCTGATCCTTTATCAGGTGCCATTGAACTTGAATTTTGAGGCTTTAGATTCTTCGCCTATAAATACAAATTGCCAGTATAGTTCCATTAGTGAACAAATTGCTCTACGATTTGACTAAAATATCAGATTATTTGAGCGCGAAACTTTTCGAATAAATAAATAAAATATATAAAAAAAAATTACGCGACTTAAAGCGACTGCGGCGCAAGCCAAATCGAGACGGCTTTTGAGGAAAGCTTGATACTCTTCGGAATCAACGGGAATATTCTGTGGAGGTGCGGAGCTAAACGATGTCGTTTGCTTCGAATTCAACGCCGTACTGGAATTGAGAAGAGTCTCATCTTTGATCTCAACGACGTCGTTCTGGTGCGAAGATGATGATGAAGACGCGGCGGCCATTGTAGGTGAAGCGGCTTCTTGGAGGAAGCGCTGGAAAGCCCATTCGGAGGAGCTGCGATTCATCATCATTTTTGAGTAGGTGTTGGCGGCGGCGGTAGGTGAATCTAGGCCGGATTCCGTCAGCGGCGGCGGCGTAGACCAGAAATGGTCGCTAATGTCATCGTCTACTGAAAACACCCTATCCATATTTCTCTCTCGGGAATAAAGGGGAAAACAGCTGTGACTTTTTTAGTTTTTAATAATGGGAAGAAATTAAAGAGAGAAGACAACAGGGTTTTATATTATGCATGGCTTATTATGCTGGGAAAATAGATGGATTCTCGGATGATTTACTTATTTATCCTTTTCTTTTCTTTTTTGTCTTTTTAGCACTTTTTCACTATATGTTCATTTTTATTTGTGTAAGTTGTAAAATCAAGTTTCATGCTTATTTTACCTTTATTCTTAGTTATTTGGTTCGAAACCTCAACGAATTGTCTGTGACTACATAACATTTAAAATATATTTGGTAATAACTCGTAATAATTAGGAGCGATATAATAAAACTGATATTTTAGTTATTGCTCCTTAAGGAGTGTGTCAAGTCAAACATAAAGAAATAAAAATGGACAGGGAGTAATTGCTTAGGAATAACCCAAAGAATGTGGCTAAATGATAATTAAAAAATTCAAAAATTTGAGAACAAACATAGGAGTAAATGGTAACTCTGATCATAGAGAAATGTCATGTCACTTTATATATATATATCACTAGTGAACTTTAAATACTTGAATGGTAAACATACATGAACTAAATCAAATAAGTATATATATGACTTTTTTCATAAGGATTATCAATTATTCATGGTTATATATATCAATCAATTTATCATTAACCTAATAAAGCTCTAAATTTGGTGCAAATAATGCTAACTTAAAAAAAATTTCATAAGTTAAGGAGAAGAATGAAACAAGACTTATCAATAAGTATCATTTTACCGCAATTCTTATGGTTAGTTCTTTTACTATTCAAAGCATTTTAGGTAACTATGATATTGTTTTCAATGATAAAGGTGAATTAGCTGGTAGATAAATGAGCCTATTTGTTTAATTTTGTAGACATATTTTTTTTTTAATTCGTCCTCATTGAAATCACTTTAATTGTTGCATTTTTAATCCCATCAATTTGAAGGAATACTCATGAGTAAGGTACAAAAGATTTTGGTTTCCACATGCTTTCTTTTTTTGTCCTTTGATGTGTTTAAGAGGCATTTTTTAGTCCACTGTGGGGGAAAAGAAAGTGGTCCATTATCCAAGTACTAATGAAATACGATTGAAGCTTTGAGAAAAAAGAAACCCACATTTTCCTTAATTTAACTTTAAAATGAAAAGGTTGCCTCTAGTAGGGGCACCTTATTCAGCAAAATATTTAATAAAAAACAAGAAATAAAGTGTCCATCCTAGCAGTATTAGGGTTAACGTGAACTTCGTGAGTAACAAAATTTAACTAATAACCAGTAGAATTAAAATAATAATATCCATCTACCAAAGTAGAAAATATATTTTTGCACGAATGAAGTCTACGTATAAGGTAAAAAAAAAAAAAGGACAGTATGGTGCATTAAACTCTCATTATTGCGGAGTTCAGAGAAGGGTCGGATCACAAAAGTCTATAATACGCAGTATTTATTCTACATTTCTGTAAGAAATTCTTTCCACGACTTGGGTGTATTATATTAGAAAAAATCAAACAACGAGGGAATTTTTTTTTTTAAAAAGGCATATTAGGTACAATGTAAAACTTAAGCATGAGGGTGGTGTCGTGGTGATAATATTTTAATATTAGAACTCAAAAAAATATTAACATATTGGTTACAAACAAATAACATAAAACAATAGTTAAAATAGTATAACAGAAGAAAATTAATACAACTTACACCATTACTAGAATGAGTCATTTGTCCCATATGTTGACAGTATTTTCTTATCACAGCCTACAAAAGAAAAGCAATATAGATACTTGTGACCTTATTTTGTTTGTTTGTTTAATCTTAGGGAAAATGTCCAAAATATACCCCAACTTTTGTCCGGGTTAATTATAACACACCTAACCTTAAGAGTAATTCTATTACCCTTGAATATATTTTGAAAGTATTTTTTTGGTAATTATCTGAAAAAATATAATCAAAATTCAACGCAACACAAACTAAGACTCGATTATGAAAGAATATAATGATTCACAATATCAAATTTCAAGAGAATCAATTGTTTTCTCTATGAAAAAAATTAAGAGTGTTGGAGAGAATCCTAATTTTTTTATTTTGTTCGAAGAATGAAATGATTTGAAAATGATCGGACTCCTTAGTTTTTGGTCTTTTGTTCAGCACGTGCTTGAATTGTCATCCAGCCCACTCGATAAATGTCAAATAAATGTTTTAAAATATATTTAGGAGGTAATAGGACCACCGTAAAATTAGATATGGTACAACAAAGTCGGGCAAAATTTGAGGTGTATTTTAGTCATTTTCCCTTTAATCTTATATACATCACTTATGTTAATTACAATTTTATTTTGTTAATTAGTCCAATTATTCTTCATACTTATAATCATTGTACATCAATTCAGCTTATATTATCGTACTACAGGCGAAATCAGATAGAGTGAGTGAATGCATAAATTATATTTATCTATAACTAACATTAACTAATTTAAAATACGTACAGATTTTTCTATTACGTCTCTATATACTTGATTATCTTGTCTTATTCTTCTTTTTTAACCAAAATTAAAAAGAAAAGGGAAAAACACATTTATACAAGACTTTATATCAATGGAAGTTTAGAAGTATATAAAAATAAAAGGCATTGCATAAATTTCGGAAGACGTACACGTGAGAAGCACCCAATATTGACCGATTTGTCGTTGTTGGCCAATCGGAAGGTGTGACTTTTTCCGATGGTCGAATTGTTTTCCTATTGGATAAACTCCTCCGTGGGGGGGGGGGTGGCCCATTGGTGAAGTCGCGGATAAATATGAAATGCGGCCCACATATTTTTCATGGCCTACATATTGTTCGTGGCCCCTATTGCAAGTTGCCTTTCTTCACTTTAAGTTTAAAGGCATAAAGTTCTGTCTTGTTCTGGCCATTTTTATTTTTTATTTATTGAGAAAATATATATTTCCTCGTCTTAATTTAAATATTTTAATTTAATATAAAATTTAAGAAATAAAAAAATTATGATCTTAAATTAAAGATGTGTGAGTCTTTTAAATTTTGTGGTCTTAAATTTACCTTGAATTAAAAAAATTACTAAATATAGAAATAGACATTCTTTTTTAAACAAATCAAAAATAAAAGTAAGACAATTAAATTGAGACGGTGAGAGTATTTCATACAAATGGGTTTCTGACACATGATTTCGACATATTAAAAGAGGTAATATTTTCCAAAGATTAGAGTGGTTAATGATGTAAAATTACATTATTTTTTGTTATATATAGATGGTTTTCTGACGCATGATCTAGTTAAACACATCATATGGGATCTTTCTAAGATTAGAAGGGATAATGATGTAAATTACTTAATTCCCACTGAAATAATTATTTTCAATAATGGGACAATCTTTTAAAATGTGTTTTGATGTGAGAGGCCTACTTCATAGGAAAGGGAAAGAGAGAATTTTGGTGACTATTATATTACATTGAACATATATAGGGAGCATAAGCCTATGCAACATAATTACAGTGAATTGACGTTTGGATTGATTTTAAAAAAATAGTTTATAAGTTAAAAGTTATAAATTATTAGTATTTAACTTTTGACGATTTATTTTTATACTTTTCATGCTTAAAATTAAATGTTTTTAAATATGTTTTTTTTCATTGTCAAATAGCATAAAAACTAAAAAAGTATTTAAAAATCAAAAAACATTTTAAATAAATCAATCCAAACACCATCTAAAGTAACTATCAACTCCATCTACATTTTTTGAGAACGTCCAGCTTTTGTTCATGGCGCACTTTTAAGATAAGGTCTCGAGAAAATTTCATCTGCAACTACAACGTATACCAATGCTCCTCCTAACTACCAACTTTTATTTTTTTATTTCCTTTTATCGTTCTCTTTGGTTTTTACAATTACTATTTTTCTTGTTTTTCAAATAAAATGATGTTGTACATTGTCATTTTTTCTCTTTTCTAGTCGTTACTTACTAAAATATTCAAGAGTTAAATTATTTTCTCTTGTAATAGTAGTAAAATGTTATTTGTTGGTTGTACTGAGACGTTTACTATCTCCTTATTGACATCAATAGAGTTTTTTTTTTATCTTAACTAGTAAAGAGCAGCAAGGAAAGAGATGCAGACTCTTAAAGGAAATATAACTATAAAATGTTGCCTAGAGGTATAAATTAAATTAATTTTAATATATATTTTGTTGTTGAATTGTTTTTTTGTGTGTATTTAATACATATTTAGGTAATTGATGTTTAAATTTTAATCCTATTTTAAAATTCAATAAAGTAGTATTTGTATAACATCTTCAAAACTTTCGAAATTTTGTTCAACTTATCCAATCTTGCACATGATTGAGAAAATATTGATCAATTGAAAAAATGGCATTCTTTTAAATCACAAAGTCAAACACTACGAGAAGAAAGGATGGATACCGGTGTCACTACCCACATGACATCCGATTCATGTACGCTCTTGTCTTATTCCAATTTGAGCAACCCTCGCGGCATAATTGTTGGTAATGGTAATTCTATTCCAATTCGTGGTTATGGTCATAAAAATTTATCTCCCCCTCATCCTCCTCTTATCTTGAAAAACACCCTACACGCCCCCAAGATGATTAAAAACTTAGTCTTTGTCCGTAAATTCACTGCTAACAATTCCGTTTCTATTTAATTTGATCCATTTGATTTCTCTGTGAAGGATTTCAAGACGGGGAGTCCTCTCATAAGGTGTGATAGTAGGGGAGATCTTTATCCTATCACACCCAGTTCCGATCCGTCGAGTCAAGCCTTGCCATCCGCATTTGCAGCCCTTTCTCCTTCCTTGTGGCATGCTCGTATGGGTCATCCGGGATCATCTATTTTGTCATCATTAGATAAAAATAATTTTATTTCTTGTAAGGGTACGAGTAGTACTCCAAATTGTCAGTCTTGTTCTTTATGAAAAATTGTGAGGTTGCCATTTGTAGACTCAAATTCTCGTACTTTAATGTCATTTGATATTATTCATAGCGACTTATGGACGTCTCATGTTCTTAGTTCTTTGGGTCATCGGTATTATGTTCTCTTTCTGGATGATTATTCTAAGTTTTTATGGACATTTCCGATAGCGAAAAAATTTCAAGTTTTTTCCGTCTTCTTAAAATTTAGAGCATTCATTAGAACCCAATTCGAATGAGAAATAAAAAATATTCAGTGTGATAATGACAAAGAATATGACAATGGGGTGTTTTGGGAATTATGTGTTAATAATGGGTTCAATTTTTGTTTTTCTTGTCCTCATACGTCTTCACAAAATGGGAAAGCCGAACGCAAAATTCGTTCCATAAATAACATTGTCCGAACTCTATTAATTCACGCTTTCATACCCCCATATTTTTGGCATAATGCTATTCAAATGGCTACATATCTCCTTAACATTATTCCTTCCAAAGGTATAACATATTCTTCCCTCTTCAAATTTTATATAATAAAACTTCTTCTTATTTTCATCTTCGGGTCTTTGGGTGCTTGTGTTATCCGTTATTCCCGTCCACCACAATTAACAAACTTCAGGCCTGATCTACTCCGTGTATGTTTTTGGGTTTTCCGTCTAATCATCGTGGTTACAAATGCTTTGATTTATCCTCCAATAAAATCATCATTAATCGCCATGTAATTTTTTATGAAACCCAATTTCCATTTGCTAAAGTTAATACTCTCGTGCCTAGTTCGGATAATTTTTTGGATGATAGTATATCCCCGTATATTATTCACCATTTTTCAGACGTATCCCGGACCCAAAATTCTCCAATGGCCCATCGCCTACTGGCATCGCCCACACATTATCGTTTTCAACTGGGTCCACTCATCGGGCCATTTGTTCTCGCCTGATTCGCCCAGCCTCAGATTGTTTCGGGTCCAATATTGGCCCGATTCGATCTGGGCCAAAGATGCCCATCGCCTCGGGTCACCCTTCCCGAGTCCCGAAAATTCCCAAAATCCACCCGTCTCTGCCCCGAGTCATGGACCAGTCACCCGTAGTCAACGGAGGATTTTTACACCAAAAAAACATTTTAATTTACATTATAATGTTCTTAAATCACCCTTACCCCGAAATCATGTGTCTGCATTAAATGACCCGAATTGAAAAATTGTTATGACCGATGAATATAATGCTCTTATTAATAATAAGACGTGGGAGTTGGTGCCCCGTCCATCTGGTATTAATATTATTATGTCTATGTGGATTTTTGCTCATAAGAAAAATTCATATGGGTCATTTACCTGACATAAGGTGCGGTTTGTGGGCGATGGTAGGACTCAGCGGGTTGGTGTGGATTGTGGTGAGACGTTTAGTCCGGTGGTCAAACCGGCTACCATTCGCATTGTGCTCATCTTAGCTCTTTCGAAGGCATGGCCTATTCATCAGTTAGATGTAAATAATGTTTTTCTCCATGGGGATCTCAAGGAAACAATCTATATTCATCAGCCTCTGGGATTCAGAGATCCTAAACATCCGTATCGTGTCTGTTGTTGAAGAAGTACTTATATGGGCTTAAGCAGTCTCCACTGGCTTAGTATACGAGGTTTGCAGACTATGTTTCGACTATTGGGTTTACTCACAGCTGGTCGGATAATTCCTTATTCATCTACTATCGTGGTTCGTCCTTGGCATATATTCTGTTATATGTAGATGATATCATTTTGACTGCTTCTTCCGATGTCTTACGCCAATCTATCATGACCATGCTTAGCTCTGAGTTTGTTATGAAAGACTTGGGGCCCTTGAGTTGCTTTTTGGGGATTGTTGTCACTCGTCATTCAAATGTGTTGTTTTTATCTCAAAGAAAGTATGCAGCTGAGATCATTGAGAGGGTTGTGATATCATCTTGTAAGTCCATTTCCATTCCAGTTGATACTAAGCCTAAGCTTAGTGTCGCGGCCGGCGTACCCTACGAGGATCCGACCCGCTATCGCAGTCTTGCAGGGGCCCTTCAGTATCTTACATTTACGAGACCGGATATTACGTATGTTGTCTAGCAGGTGTGTTTGTTCATGCGTGATCCTAGGATTGAGCACATAAATGCACTCAAACGCATCATTCGGTATATTCAGGATACACTGGACTGTGGTTTACATTTATATCCTTCTTCGACGTCCACACTTGTCTCGTATACGGATGCTGATTGGGGTGAGTGTTCAGACACCAGACGGTCGACGTCTGGCTATTGTATGTTTCTTGGCAATAACCTGATCTCATGGTCTGCAAAAAGTCAGTCGACATTGTCCCGATCCAGTGCCGAGACCGAGTATCGAGAGGTAGCTAATGTGGTCTCAGAATCATGTTGGTTACGTAATTTGCTATTGGAGCTTCATTCACCTATTCAGAAAGCAACCTTGGTTTATTGCGATAATATCAGTGCCATCTACCTTTCTGGTAATCCGGTTCAGCACCAGCGCACTAAACATATCGAGATAGACATTCACTTTGTCCGCGAAAAGGTTGCTCGTGGTCAGGTATGCGTATGCCATGTCCCGTCAAGATATCAAATTGCCGACATCTTTACAAAGGGTCTGCCCCTCGGTCCTTTTTAAAGATTTTAGGGACAGTCTCAGCGTTCGAAGATCGCCCGCTATGACTGCGGGGGTGTGTTAAATATACATAATATACACACGATATACATGTGTATATTATGTATATTGTTGCTCTCTGGTTCCTCCTCTAAACCGTGTATACATAATCGATTTCGGAAGGTTACATCTACTCTTTTCTCTATCTCAAAGAATTTTTATGACACCATTTGAAAAAATCTTTTCACTAGCATTTTATATTAATTTCAACTTCATTTATTTTTTTTTGAATAGCAATATTCACCTAACCATTCATTAGGCAATAATATTTTCTACACATAGACTTGGACGTGGCCAAATGTGACTATAATGATTCTAAAATATCATAATTATTTATCCCAAGAGTTCTCAAAATCACCAAAATATGATTAAGTCTGCAATCTCATATATATAATTGGTTAATATTTGAAATTTTAGAAAATAATTCATGCAGATTGTATTCTGATATATATTTGTTTATTTTAACTGATCATTTATGATGTTTATTTTTTTCATTTCTTTTCACATAAAATGAGTTTCACATTTAATGTCTTCGTCATTCTTTTAAGTCATGATCATAGGTGGTAAATAAATTACTATGAGTATCAAGAAAGTCAAGAGAATGAGATTATGTATTCAAGTTATTTAATCATTCTTAATATGGTTTTTAAAAAAAATAAAAATCATAGATATTATTCGCTCCCATGCAATGTAAGATCATAGGACACTGATCAATGTGTTTACAACTCAATGCAACAAAGTAATATTTGAACAATAACAATTCTTATAACATTATGAATAACAAATATTTTTTATTGTTAGATTTATCTTCTTTTTTTTGTACGTGTTTGTCATGATTTACGATGTTAAATCTTCCATCTTTCAGATACCGTGTATAATTTTTTCTTATCCTATATAAACAAAATAGCACGATCAATAAAGATATTAAAGAAATTTAAAATATAAATAATTACTATTAACATTCGTACCTCGACTTGAATTTTATTTAATTCAAAAGATATGATCATACTTCATATTATAGAACTACTCATAGCAGTAGTTAATATATAAATTTATCAAAATAATAATTTTTTAACTAAATAAATAATAAAAAAGGATAGACTGATGCATAAAGCATCATGTGTTAGTTGGATCTGAAAAAGGGTCACGTTAATAGTTATTATCTATAAAAATATATAATTATCTAAAAACACGTATCATGATTCTCGAAAGGGATGAGACTGAAGTCACCACCAAATTTTACTGATTAGAGATCTCATGACGAAGGTCAGTGTGATAACAACAAGCTGTCCAACAATCTGAGAAGTCCCATGACATTTTTTATTATCTTACCCCCATCATGATTAATTTTTACGTACTTAATGTAAAGTAGCTCAGACTATTATCTGAATGAAGAGGATAAGGGGCGGGAAGCGAGGTTGAGATGATTCGGACACGTGCAGAGGAGAGACACGAATGCCCCAGTGCGGAGGTGTGAGAGTTTGGCTATGGACGGGTACAGTGGTAGAGGTAGGTCGAAGAAGTATTAGACGGGATATGGCGCATGTGCAACTCACTGAGGACATGACCTTAGATATGGGGTTATGGAGGACACAAATTAGGATAGTAGGTAGTCTAGTGTAGTCCTACATGCGCTTACAAACTGATAGTTGTAATGTTATTATTGTAGGCTCGCAGACATCTAACCCTCATATTTAATGTTAAAGGGTTGGTTGCATACATCTCTTTCTTGCCTATTGTCTCTAGTCAAATTTGAGTAAGGAGACTAGAGCCTGGAAAATGAGTATGTTGATTAGAACTTGGTGCTTTAAACATCATTTAATGATTTTCAGCTTTAGTTAGAAGAGAATCAACTAAGGATACATAATGCGTGTTCATAAATGTCATACTTAGAGCTTGAGAAAGCCTAAAGTGAAATTATGTGGATTAATTGAAAAATCCCCACCTAGACACAAGTCCCCATTACCCATACCTCACTAATACATCTACTTAAGCCTAAATCCAACACCACTTCCATGAATTGAGTCACAACCCTAACATTTCAACTACTTGATAATTTAATCCTTATTTAAATTGTTTTCTTGAAGTAGATAAAACAAACAAACAAACAACTTGATTACTATAGGAGTAAAGTAATTAATAAAGTCATAATACGTGCACAAATAGAACAGTTTGTCATCGTATTTTTTGTGGGATTCGAGCCCAACTTACATTGGATTACTATATTTAATAATGACCGCGTTATACCAGAAAATGTGTAATTTAGGCGAGATCAACCATGAATTGCTTTCTAACTTCGGTTTGAGTTGTGCATGGATCTTATCTCATATAAGCATCCTTTGTTAGCTACTCGAATACTGGACACCACAAGAACAAATGCTATTTGTGACGACGCACAAATGCTATTTAATCTTTAATTCTTGAAAGACACTTTGGTATAGTGAAATTACACAGCGTGATAGATGCCTATTCTCAACCAATTATTTGATTCTTTAGTTAATTTGATGCTATTTCGTTGAAATTCAAGTGTACTTCGTGCATAATGGATGAAAAAAAAAAATTAGCATTCAATTTAAAAAGAATCGAAGTTACTGTTTTACAAAAGTTGAAAACATGCATACTGCGTGGGAACGATATAAGACAATACTACTAAACACACACATTAAATTCAGATAATTAACAAAATTTAAAGGCCGATGACATTTGTAACTATGGTGCTAGAATAAGTAATTTAGGTTGAGTATTTGGAGATAGACACTTTGAATCATTTTTTTTTATTTAAACTAATCATATCGTGGATTATATATATATCTTTTCTTCTTCATAATTTGCTGCTTAATTATAATTACTTATTCGAAAAAAAAACCAAATAATAAACTATTTTTGTTTTTCACAAAAGCACTCCTTAATATAGCCAATTATAAATTGGTAGTACTAGTTTCATGTACTTCATCTTAAACGTCACTTGAAACAATTTTTTTTCTTTCAAAATAAATCAATTTTTGAAAATTTGGTCAAACAGAGCTACCTTCTCTAAAGTACTTTTACTATTCTATCCTTAATTATTATAAAAATTATGTAATAATTAAAAATTTTCTTTTAAATTTGACAACTCAATAATTAATACTAAAAATAAAATAAAAAAAGAACGTCAAATTAGATAACTAGTTTCAGTATAACCCACAAGTAAAACTGGAACTTATTCCATTTACACACCCTCCCTTCCGCCGTTACGCGTCCCTTCAGACATCCGATCTATCGACAGAAGAAAAAAAAACGTACTTTGTGCGCGGATCCGGGTAAGGATATTTTAGGAATTCACAAAGCACACCTATACATGTACATACATATCTACAGGTCATAATTGACACTCCTTCGAATTCCTCAAAACCCTAATAGTAATTGAGAATCAATTTTCGCTACATGGCATTGCTAAAGTAGGAATTGGGTTTCGTGATCGCCGAAATAAGGTTTTTTTTTGCGGAGATGGCGGAATTAGGGCAGCGAACGGTGGATTTCTCGGCGTTGGTAAGCCGAGCAGCTGAGGAGTCGTACGTGACGTTAAAGGAGCTGGTGGACAAGTGCAAGTCATCTGACCTATCCGATTCCGAGAAGAAAATTGGGATTTTAAAATACGTAGTTAAGACTCAGCAACGTATGCTTCGTCTTAATGTCCTATCCAAATGGTGCCAGCAGGTTGCTTTCTTTTTTAATCCTGTTTGTTAATGCATTGAAGACTAGCAATTTTTTTGTTGTTTAAATATAATGTTGGTATTTGCCTAGTTTGTGCCCACCTCAGCATAGGTATTGGTAAAATTGTGGTATTAGGACTTAGGCAAATGGGGATTTTATGCTTGAGTTCTTTGTGGAATATAAGAATTGCATTGTCTTTCTTTTTTGTTGATGCGTTTGAAGAGTAGTGGTCTACTTCTAGGGTTTCTTTTGTTTCAGGATTTGAGAAATGGATTGGGAAAGAAAGAATTTTTATGTCTTTGTTGATGCATTGAGAGAGTAGGGACAGGATGTATAGGGTCACGTGTTTGTTTTTGTGAAATTTGAGAGGTGGAATGGAGAATAACGGATATTGATGAAGTTTAGAAAGGTAGCTCTGGAATGAGTAGGGTGATGTGGTTTTGTTATCGTTTCCTTTTCTGGAAATTTGAATTCGAATCAGAAGTTCAGAACAGGCGAATCTTGAAAAACATTTTGGAACTTGCAATAATGTTAGGTGTTGGCACATTCAAAGAGTAGTGGTAGGGATTTCCTTTTTTTCTTTCTTTATATGGTATATTTTTCTGATGGAATTTGGTTATTTATATAGTAGTATATTTTTTTAGGCTTTCTTTTGTTTCAGGATTTGAGAACTCTTTGTAGATGCATTGAGTGAGTAGTGACAGAATGTATAAGGTCATGTGTTTGTTTTCGTGAAAATTGAGGGAGAGTAATGGATCTTGATGAAGTTTAGAAAGGTAGCCCTGGAATGAGTAGGTCGATATGGTTTTCTTCTCGTTTTCCTTTTTTGGAAATTTGAATTCGAATAAGAACAAGTCAATATTGAAAAACATTTTGGAACTTGCAGTAATGTTAGCTGTTGGTGCATTCAAAGAGTAGTGGTAGGATTTTCCTTTTTTTATCGAGAAAAGTTAGGTAAAAGGTAAGTCCTGGAAAATCCCCAGGCTTTCATTATTTATATATTACATTTTTCTAATGGAATTTGGTGATTGGAATGGGAAAAGGTGGATCATGAGGAGCAATTTAAAACTTAAACTCGAGACAGTTAGGGTGGAAATTCTAGTTGTAGTAATGTCAAGGACAGTTATCAAAAAGGGAAAAAAGTCTAGGACAGCTCCAAAGGTTTTAAGATTGCTCAATGCTCTGTCCAAGTTGTACCAACAGGTTATTTGCTAGTTGTTTATTACTCCCTATTAATGCAGTGAAAAGTAGTGGAAGAAAGGTGATTAGATTGGGCCATAAGGAATCTCCTTATCGAAGGCCTCTTTGGGAAGGGAAGAAGCCTATAGGAGTACCCTTAGTCTACTGACTCTACTCTTAATCTAAATACAAAATCTTACAGCCGGTATAAAAACTATATCCATCTTATCCACTTGTTTTTCGTCAGGGTTCGGGCATTTTGTACACTAGCTGTTGACAAAATGCATATATTCATGCAAAGAGTAACGGGGGGGGGGGGGGATATTTGGTTGTGTTTCTTAAGGGGAGCAAATTTATGTGCTTATAGTTATGGGTATGGGCAGGCATCTGGACTGTTGTGTTGTAGCGGACTGATAAAGGCCGAATGGTCAAATGGGACAACATGTAATTTCAGTTAAACCAAAAATACCGAATTTTAAGAACCAACAACCAACCGAAATTTTGAACATCAAAACCGAAAACCTACCAGAAAATCTATAAACCAAGTGGAAAATCTCATCCCTAGTCATGTGTTTGAACTGAACCTTTTACGGTAGGTAATTGTAGAAGTTAAAAGATTCTCGCCTACCTACTCTCTAGAAAAAAACTAATATGACTGGTCCGCGTTGTACGTCCTGAAAAAGCTAATTGTCTGTTCACAGTGCAAAAAGACCTAGACAAGGGATTTAAGCGCACTCTTTTTTATCTGGAGAAAACCATTTGTGTATAAAAGCAACCTTGTCAATCATCAAACACCACAGGATTTTTTGTCCTTCAAGGTGATCATCATTTTTATGTCTCCCCATACCCGTTGCTTCTACTCAGGACATTATGCAGCCTCAACTGAGTAGTGCTTCTTTGAAAACTGTTGTCACACGAAAAGAGCAATGAGTTGCCTGTAGGTCTTGCTTCAAACAACTTTCTGTAGCATCATTTGAACCTTTAATCTTAGATTAAATACTCTTTCGAGGTATATGTTGGTAAGTACAAGGCTTGTCTTCATGTATTTTTTGCCCTTTCATGTCTTCATTGCTTCATCGGTCTTTTTCTGAAAGGAAAGATTCACGTGTATTATATTCAGTATCTAGGTGACAGTCGAAATATGGCTGTAAAGTCTTCCTGGACCTTTGGAATTAACAGTTTGCACTATATACTTTATCATCAATCGCCTAGAAGCTGCAGTTCATACTCCGTAACTAAATTTCTTTACCAATGCAATTTTCGGGTTTGCAGGTCCCCTTGATACAATATTCTCAGCAACTTGCATCAACTTTATCTAGTCATGATACATGTTTCTCCCAAGCTGCAGACTCGTTGTTTTTTATGCACGAAGGACTACAACAAGCTCGTGCGCCCATTTATGATGTTCCATCGGCTGTTGAAGTTCTGCTTACTGGGAGTTATGAGCGTTTGCCAAAATGTATAGAAGATGTAGGCTTGCAGAGCACATTAAATGATAACCAGCAAAAACCAGCATTAAAGAAGTTAGATGCACTGGTTAGGTCTAAACTTCTTGAGGTATCGCTTCCTAAGGACATCACTGAAGTCAAAGTTTCTGACGGTACTGTTCTGCTTCGCGTGGATGGAGAATTTAAGGTTCTAGTTACCCTTGGTTACCGAGGACATTTGTCAATGTGGAGGATATTACATATGGAGCTGCTTGTTGGTGAGAGAAGTGGCCCTATGAAGCTGGATGACTTTCGGCGGCATGCTCTTGGTGATGATTTGGAACGCAGAATGGCTGCTGCAGACAATCCATTTATGACCTTATACTCCATCATGCATGAGCTTTGTGTGGCGCTTGTTATGGACACTGTCATAAGGCAAGTGCAAACACTTCGCCAAGGCAGGTGGAAAGATGCTATTCGTTTTGAGCTGATCACCGATGGTAGTACTGGACAGGGTGGTAGTACTGGCTCTGCACAAACATCACAAGATGGGGAGTCTGACTCTGCCAGCTTGCGTACTCCTGGTCTGAAGATTTTGTACTGGTTGGATTTGGATAAAAGCTCCGGAACATCTGAAATTGGAACATGCCCATTTATAAAAATTGAACCTGGAACGGATCTGCGAATTAAGTGTCTTCATAGCACATTTGTTATTGATCCTCTGACAGGAAAAGAAGCAGAATTTTCCCTTGACCAGAGTTGTATTGACATTGAAAAGTTGCTACTAAGGGTGATATGCTGTAATCGGTATACTCGTTTGCTAGAGATATTTAAAGAACTTGAGAAAAATGGTCAGATCTGTAGAGTTCCCCGTGACGTTCAGCTTCAATGCCATGTAGAAGAAATTCTTGCTGATTCTCGGAAGGTTAGTTATTTTAAATATATCTCATGGAATTTTTGAGAGCTCATGCAAGTCATAAGTTCCATATTGGTTATTATGCATGGTTGGATAAGCTATCTATGTCATGTTGTTTTAAAGATCTACCTCTCTTAACCACTAAGTTAAAAAGTAATTGATGTACGGGGTAGCAGGATAAAACAGTTCAAGTCAATCTCTGCCTTTCCCCACAAATAGCTATTTTTGTCATTATGTTGTCTGTTTCCTGCAATACAAGTCTGATTAGTAGAGTTGTGATAGCCAATGGGCTCTTGATAATAAAGATTTTAAGGATGTCCAAGAAGAGTAGCATTACATTGATATTCAATGAAGAAAGGGTTGAGAAATCTAAGTTAGAAGTTTCCAGTAGTAACGTAGGAAAGAACTTGCTAGTTGTTCAGATATGCTTAGAGAATTTAGAGGAAGTTCTGTTTCATTTAGGTAACAGTCCTCTTTCATTAAGCTGCTTTATGTACCACTGCACCCGGGATTTAAAAGTTAGAAAAAGAATGTGTTCATAAAAATCTTCAAGTAGGACTAGCTTGTTTGGTTGCTATTGGGTGGATCAAGTACTTAAATTACTTTGCCATGTAGTATTCGCTGTTTAAAAACTAGGGGCTAACTGAGAATAGCTACACAAAATAGTTGAGATGTGGCGCTTAGAGGCTGGTAAGTGGTAACAACCAACTACTTTGTAAGTCGGTAAAACAACTCAGGAACTGTTTGCTAACTTACCAATCACGGAAAAAAGAGAAAAGGAAAAGGAAAAAACTGTTGTACTAACTCAATATTACACATGACTCCAGCTACTGAGGTCACTTCTATACCAACCAATTTGATGCGAGGCTTAACAATAAGGTTTTGGAGATGTGAGGGGGTATGTATTAATCATTATCTTTGTCCATACATATAAGAGTTTTAAGCTCTGCTTGTTGACATTTTCTTTTTTAATGTAAGTGACGTCTACTTATTGACTATATTTATAAAAAAGTTATGTTCTCTAAAGAAAAAGTTCTATTTATTGACAATGTAGGCACTAGGCAATTCGTATGCAAAGATAAGTTTCTTTGTTATCCACTAACAGAGTTATTCCTTTGTTGATATGACATACTATATAGACTAGCAAAAAGTGAATTGCATTGTTGCACATGATGTAATTGCTCAGAAGTCTCCTTTGTCATTGATTTTAGTTTATTCCCAAAGAGCATATAAAGTTGATGAAAATGCAATAGTGAAGCAGCCCAATTACGATCATGAACAGAGTCAAATTATTGCTTGAATTATCATCTCTACCGAAAACCAAAAGGTGGAGATATTAGGCGACTGAGTTTCAGAGCTTCTTTTTTTTTTTTTTTGCATGTTAAAGTGTTGCAATTGCTTCTTAACTTTGGACATGGAATCAACTTTGGTGGATCTTTTCTGCATATGTTAATAAAGTTGTATGATGTCTTAAGACAACCACGATGAGGTCCTGATGCTATTTGTAAGTAGTGAAATATACTTATAATCTTTCCTGAAAGGTCCCCTAATCTAGTCTAGACTTTCCGGTACTATATCTGCATGATGAACTTTTTCTTTCTTTAACTGTTTCCCTAATGTGTTCTCTTTGCAGAAGGATAACAAGTTTGATAGCAGGGAGTATCAAGGCCAGGAAGTCCTGTGTGTACGTGCCTTCGGCTCATCGTTTTTCACCCTTGCAATAAACATAAGGTAACCCTTCTCCTTTTGTCGTTGGAAGTTGATTTCACCTGAGGTTTTAAACTTTTTATCTACAATTAACATGGAAAATGTTGGTATCTGTGCTTTAATTATGTTGCACCAAGTATTGGCATGAAATAAAAATGAGTATCGGTGAGGGAAGGGTTGGAATAGTTATCTCCGATTAAGATTTGGGAGACCAATTGCAACACTTTACTTGTCCGAATAACCCTGAGGCCATTTTACACTTCCCCTGAGTTTGGTCTGCCAAGTCCCTGTCAGTCTTTTTCTTGGGTCAGCATACAATGTCTCACCAGAAAAGAACGTAAATCGACCTTAAGTTTGCTCTTCCTCTTGCTCTGATGCCACCCCGTCTGCCGGGGAGGGAACCAAAACTGAACCCAGCTTGTTATTCGTCTTCCCTCATCTGTCCCATCCAAACATTTTATTGAGGAACCGGACAACGCCTATGAAGCTCTGGTAGAAAGGGAAGGCTCCCAAGGACATATGTCATGGGTGCATAATGCTGAGGGGCAACTTTTTGTTGAGAATGAAGGCCAGAAAGGTTATTGTTTTGAAAGGGCCACAGACATTGTTTTTGAGTTTGTACATGGGAAACACCGAAAGACGCAAAATTTTAATTTTGGATGTTTCCTAATCTAAATTGGTTTGTGAAAGGACAGGTTGAAATGTTCCTTTAAATAGTACACTAACAACAACATACCCAGTGTAATCCCATAAGAATGAGGGCCAGAAAGGTTATTGTTTTGAAAGGGCCACAAACATTGTTTTTGAGTTTGTACATGGGAAACACCGAAAGACGCAAAATTTTAATTTTGGATGTTTCCTAATCTAAATTGGTTTGTGAAAGGACAGGTTGAAATGTTCCTTTAAATAGTACACTAACAACAACATACCCAGTGTAATCCCATAAGTCGGGTCTGGGGAGGGTAAGATGTACACATACCTTACCCCTACCTTTATGGGGTTAAATAGTACACTAACAATATATTAATAATTGAGCAGTATCCACGGGTGTGGCCTAGTGGTCAATGAAGTGGGTGCAAACTTTGAAGACCAGCATACAAATCCCAACAAAGACAAAAAAAAACTAGGTGATTTCTTTGCACATGCCTTAGCCTTGGGTAGAGCCGCTGCACAAGTTTGCGCTAACCCTGTTAATTTAAAAAAACAATATGTTAATAATAGGAGAGGCTATTTTGTCTTTCCCCTAAAACTACACCCGATTATCCTTTCTCTTCGTTCCCTCACTCCCTCGTAAATGGTGATACTAGAGCAAAAACATAGAACTGATAGATTGATTAAACCTGAAATCAAACCACAATAGCTCATCAAAAAAGGCATTTGGGTCATCTGGAATCAACTTGGACATGTGATTTAGGGGGATAGGGATTTATTTTTGGAAGGCATGGACAAATAACATCAGCCCACAGATCTTGTAATCTTCTCCTTGTTCATGCTTGTAAAAGTGTTACCGTCCTTTTATCTTCTTTGTTTCGGTGTTATCAAGGAAAGAAATGCATAAAGGTGCTAGGTTTGTTGGGGATTTAAGTACAAAATGCAAATAAAGCACATACTTTAGTCTATAAAGACACAAATAAAGATAAATAAATAACACATGTATTTCAAGGATAATAACTATAAGCACGTATGCCAAGTGTATGGACAAGGGAATTTGAAAATTTTCTAAAAATGTTTATTGTTTAGTGTTGCCTCTTCAGCAACATCCATTGATGATGAGTTTTTTGCCTTTTTTCTGTGAAGGCAAGGTATTTTATAATAAAAATCAGCATTACGAACGTGCTGTCATAACTTTACAGAAGAAGCAAAAAATACATCTAGCAAGAGTACATATCCCTTGACTAGGCCTGTAGTGATTCTAACATCTCAAGAATTGACCAGCCTCATCTACTTGTTTCATTCTACACCAAAAACGAAACAAAGTCGTACAATTTGATTTCAGCCTTTGCGTGTTGTTTGCCTAGTCTTTGAAACATCTTTGATTTCTTTCAACCCAACAGTCCACCAGGTGGCAGCAGGTACAGTAGTCCACTGATTCTTGTTCTTTCTAGTCGACCCTTTTTCTTTTCCAACACTTCAAGAATACAGTGGTATGCTTGGCATAAGCACTGCATGCCCAATTGTATCAAAAAAGAAATTTCAAATCTGAACAGTGGCAGGACAGTGCAAAAATAAATGGCTGACAGACATCTTGTTTTCCACATAACGACCATCTTTTACATGGTGTCGGTATTACTCCTCCTTTCCGTAAGTTCTCATGCGTGAGACACTCGTTTGCTACCGTTTATGGTGTTTTTAGATTTCCATACAAGTTCCAAGCTGGCTTTCCATCCTTGTGAGAGATCTGTAACATAACTTAACAGTAAAAGTGTCCTTGTATGAGGTGTATGCCTTAATACCTTGGTGACTGCACTTAAGGATGGGGAGGGGGTTGCTCAATCTTTTAAAAGGTGATAAGCGCAAAAACTATACATACCAAATGTTTATGAAGTTAATATAATGCCGATATTAATGCAATATCTCAAAGTTGAGATTCAAAAACCAACAAAATGTCATTGTTTGAAGTGCACACTTCTCTGGGGTGCATGGCTTCACCCATGATGCGATAACCAGTTGCGGCAAATGACTTTTAATAACACTGGTTTAGCTTCCTTATAAAAAAATAAAACTGGTTTAGCTTTAGATAAAAAGACAGAAAAGCCCCCACTATAATTAGATGCTAAGGGAATTTATTAGGGAAAGAAAAATAAGAAATTGCTCAGAGGAGCCTTTATATTGCGGAGTGTATTGAAAACATGCATGTATATATTTTTAGGATGTTCGTCTACACAACATTGGGTGTTGCTTGATCATTGCAATATTTGCAGAAATGTCAGATATTGTTAAAAAATTCTACCATCGTCTTTAATTTGATTTGTTTGGATAATGTTAAGTCCAAGGAGCATATCAATCAAACAAAAAGACTAGAAATACTTGTCTTTGGGGATTATCTATGGTCATAAGTGCTTCTGATGTTTGCGACATACTTTGAGCGCACTGTTGTCTGGATCTCTCTTTGTGAATCCCGGGCAGGAAGCAAGAATTGAAGTACTAATTTTTTCAGCGAACTCTTAATTATTTCTCATATTCCAGGAATGGACACTTCATTCTTCACTCGTCCAAGAATGTTATATCATCATCAGTAGTTGTTGAGTGTGAAGAGGCCCTAAACCAGGGAAGTATGTCAGCTGCTGAGGCTTTTATTAGCTTGAGAAGCAAAAGCATTTTACATTTGTTTGCGTGCATTGGGAGGTTCTTAGGCCTTGAGGTATGCATATCTCTTTTTTCCTTGTCTTTTGGCTATTAGATTATTCTGTTTATTAATTTGGAGAGCGAAGGCTTATGATGAGAGAGGCTTTATTGTTATATTCATCATTCCTTTGTCTTGAGAGAGGCTTTATTGTTGTACTCAATATTCCTTTGTTTTGTATTTTTTCACAGTTGCTTTCCTTTAACATTCAGGAGTGATATTAACTTCACAGGGTTTGCTTAAACATTAGGTTGCGTGGAGCTATAATTATTATTTTTTGATTGCTGCATGGAGCTATAATTATTGTTTTACTTTTTAGTTAGATTACCCAGATTTAAAAAAAAACTTTATTTTGTAAGATTACATAAACAAGCTGACATGCATATATTTTATCTTCCGAACTTGCCTGTTTTTGGGAATTGCAAATGATGCCTTGCTTGCACATGCCACTTCCGCTGAAAGTCATCAACAATGGTAGTGTCAAGTGAATGACTAATTTCACTGTTTGGGGTGGAAACATTGAATATACTAAATATCGATGGACTGCTATGAACATGAATGTCTGTTTAAACCTGCAGAATTCAAAAGTTCTTTTTGGCATTACAAATATAAAAAAACCCATTTCTGAAATGAAAGAAGTCACTCCCAGACCCTGCACACAGTTTAACTAGGGACAGATATCCTGGTCGCAGGTTGTGTTGTTTTATCTCTTAACGGTGTCGGGATAAAAAAGTAGAATTGGTTGGGACAAATCTAGAACCAAGATGCAGTGAAGTATGTTGGAACCCTTTATTTATCTTCATTCTTCGGTGCAATGTCCTACAAAAACGTGCTAGCCACAGTATCTTTATGTTGTTTGACCACTAACCGTGGGTTTCCCATATCTAAATTAATTCCCTTCAGATCGTGTTTACATCTATGGCGTCGTGTTTGTTGCCGTTTTCTTTCCTTTACGTACGCTATTTTCAGCTTTATGGTCCGTGATTGATGTAAGGTCGAGACATTTTTGTTGGTGGAATCTATGGTAGAGTTGTGTCCTTAGTGGCTTGGAATGGCTCTTTCATCACTAAATGATCAGTTTCACACTTTACATGTCAACTCTTTTGTGATAATGTAGTGTTCTGGTCAACCCGTACGCACTTGGATTAATTACAGTAAATGTATCCTTCATATCAGCACAAGTGTCAGGTAATTCTATCCATAAAGGATTAGATAGACATATTTGTGGTGCTTCTATCCATCAAGACTTGGACAGATGTTAAGAAATGACCTAGTTTTTTTACCTCTGTTGGGATTCAAACCTTGGTCTCTCTTGATCTTCATTCGAGCTTCATCAACTGCTAGGTTCACCTCGGGCCTTGGTTACACTGTTCACATATTTATCTGGATATGAGTGTCGAGAAGATTACCACGCTTCTCTCATTTTCCGGAACAAATATTTGCACCACAGGTGTAATAGTGTGCCTCATTTATTTATGAACACTATATTCTTTTTTCCTCCCTAGTCTGTTAGATTCTGCTTTAAAGGACTAGCAGTCTAGGAAAAGGGAAGAGTAATAATCCATTTGTGTCATTCTTTCAGATTCGTTCTGCCTTGAAGTTGATGAAATTGAAAATATGGCGGAGTTTCTCTGACCGAGTTGACCTTCACACTGATGTTCTAAACCTTCTCCGTGCATCTCTCTATTGTCTCCTATTGTCGGACCCGTTGGTCAAACCTCCCTACTAAAAATGTACTTAAAACTCTCTTTCCTCTTTCCACTTCCTCGTGTGAACCTGAGAAAATTAGTTACCTTCATATTTTTCTTGATTAAAAAAAGGAAGTGAATCAGAGAAAATTAGATAGCCATTTTGCCTTGGTAAGGCTTATGCTTCTCCCGTAGTTTAATTATTAATTGCCACTATTATCAGGAATATTGAAGTTTTTAGAGCATTTTGTTTGATTTTTTATCCCGCTGCATACATACTGTAGATGCAATGGCTGGATAAAAAATTGGTGTTTGCATTTAGGAGTTTAATTATAAATCATTTAAGATTGTTTAGTGGTAATTGATGAGACTAGCTTTTTTAATGATTATATGCTATATGAATTCAATTCCCAGGTCTTTGAACACGGGTCTGCAGCAGTTCAGGTGCCAAAGTGCATTTCTTGTAGTACAAATTTGTTGCTTATGGGTTTTCCAGAATGTGGGAGCTCATACTTCTTGCTGATGGAACTTGACAAAGATTTCAAACCTGTGTTCAAATTGCTAGAAAGTCAGTCAGACTCACCAGCAAAAGCTCAATCTCTTGCAGATCTGAGTAACGTGGTTCGTGTAAAAACTGTTGACATTGGTAGGATGCAGATATGTGAGGACGAGCTCAATTTGAGTCTTCTCAATAGCAAGAAACTGCTGTCAGTTTTACCTAGTGATGGTGGCAGTCACCAATCATCTGAAAATAGTCTTCTTGCCGACTTCAGCTTGGAAGGCTCTATAGTTGCTTCCAGTGTGCCATCAACATTCTGTTCTATTGTTGATGACGTATTCGAACTTGAGAAAGGGTCCTCTGTCTCTTCTTTCTCTGGTCAAATTCCCCCATCAACATTCGGTGCTTCTCCTGCATCTCATTTTGGCTCCGGTGTTGCTAATTATCAGAGTCTTAAAGTTGGAACACTGTCCCCTAAGTGGGATCGGGGAGCAGGAAACTACAGTAGCTCTATGTACAAGGGCGTGATACAATCAGGTTCAGCTGGTTCATTAGCTGTGACTCCAGGAAGGAGTCAAACTGGGAAAAAGTTGACAGCTTCAAAGTCTGAGCAAGATTTGACTTCTCTCAGATCACCTCATTCTGCAGGAGTTGGATCTTATACGCCGTTGGATGAAGACCAGCTGACTGTATCTACAAATTGGTCAGCTCGACTCCTATCTCCACCACAGCGAGTTTGCCCTCCAGCTTCTGGATCAAGTGGAAAAGCTAGTGGCCCAAGAAACTCTGCTGTGGGAACTGTACCAGGTGGTTTCTGGACTTCTGAGTCTAACTCATTGGTTTTAAGTCCCGGATGTAAGTCTAATCACCTCTGAGATTGTTTATATTTCTATACGAGGTTGTGAATAGACATCTGTCTGCTATAGCTCTTCCTTCCCCCAATTTTTTTCAATGGTCAGCGAGCATGCTTATTTTTGATTCACGTGTCTCAAAACTGCGTTGCCTTTTTTTTTTTGTTTGCCAGCCCAAGCAATAGATTCAGCAACATGTACAATGTCAGAGCAAGACGCAGCTTCCAGATATGCCATTTTGCCCAGGAAGCGTAGATTGTCAGATTTGTTGGATTCACTTCCATCACTTCAAGCAATGCAGTCCAATGAAGGATCATATAAGCGAAGAAAACTTGCAGAGTCTGCTATCACCCATCTACCTAAGTCATTGATGCTTATTTCTTCAGATATTTCTGGTAAAACTGAAGAATATAGCTATGGAAGTCTTATAGCTGAAGCTAATAAAGGGAATGCACCATCTAGTATATATGTTTCTTCCCTTCTTCATGTAGTCAGACATTGCTCACTATGTATCAAACATGCCCGGCTTACTAGTCAGATGGAGGCACTTGACATCCCATATGTCGAAGAAGTGGGGCTTCGAAGTGGATCCTCGAACTTATGGTTCCGAATTCCATTTGCCAGAGATGACGCATGGCAACATATATGCCTGCGGCTAGGTAGACCTGGAAGTATGTATTGGGATGTGAAAATTAATGACCAGCACTTCCAGGATTTGTGGGAGCTTCAGAAAGGAAGCAATAGTACTCCATGGGGTTCTGGCATTCGGATTGCCAATACATCTAATGTAGATTCTCATATTCGTTATGATTCTGAAGGTGTTGTCTTGAGCTATTATTCGGTTAATGCTGATAGTATAAAGAAGTTAGTGGCTGATATCCAGAGGCTATCTAATGCTCGAACATTTGCGCTTGGAATGCGAAAGTTGCTAGGTGCTAGGGCTGATGAAAAGTTTGAAGAAAATATTGCAAATTCTGAAAGTAAAACACCGGCTGCACTTAAAGGCGCTTCTGATGCAACTGATAGAATTTCTGAACAGATGAGAAAGCAATTTAGAATCGAGGCGGTAGGACTGATGAGTCTGTGGTTCAGTTTCGGTTCTGGGGTGCTTGCTCGCTTTGTGGTTGAATGGGAATCGGGTAAAGAGGGCTGCACAATGCATGTTTCACCTGATCAACTTTGGCCACATACAAAGGTTTGCTTTCCATTTTATTACGTATGAATTGTTCTGTTTTCCCCTTTCTCCTTTATCCCTTTTGTTTTTCTTGTCTGCAATACCATGCGCCTCAAAATGCATATGAACTTATAATTGGCCTTTTCTTGAGAGCTTGAATCTATACTTTGTTCCGTTACATTGTTGTGGTTTAAGCTATGGAAGTCCTGCCAAAGATTCTGCATGTGGTGACATTGCCTTTCTATTTTATTTTATCTTTTTTAATTATACGCCTTTTCAGACTTATCCATATGTAAAACTCAAAATTTCCACTGTGGTTCCAATACTTAACGGCTTCCATTTTACTGTTTTTGACAAACTCACAGTTTCTTGAAGATTTCATCAATGGTGCTGAAGTTGCATCCCTTTTGGACTGCATCCGTCTCACTGCAGGACCCTTGCATGCTCTTGCTGCTGCAACGCGGCCGGCACGAGCAGCTCCAGTTTCTGGTGTTCCTGGTGTTACAGCGCCTATTTCTTCTGTTGCAAAGCAGACTAGTTATGTTCCGTCTTTACCAAGCAATGTGAACTCTAGCATAAATCAGCCTGCATCTGGACCTGGAGTTAATCCTGTTTCAGCTACTGTGGGTACACTTGGCACACACAGTCATCCTAATGCTGCAATGTTGGCAGCAGCTGCAGCAGCTGCTGGAAGAGGTGGTCCTGGCATTGTTCCGAGTTCACTGCTGCCAATAGATGTCTCTGTGGTACTTCGTGGTCCGTACTGGATTCGCATCATTTACCGGAAAAAATTTGCTGTCGACATGAGGTGTTTTGCTGGAGATCAGGTTTGGTTGCAACCTGCAACACCACCTAAAGGGGGGCCAGAAGTTGGAGGATCACTGCCATGTCCACAATTTCGACCTTTCATCATGGAACATGTTGCCCAGGAGCTGAATGGCATTGACTCTAACTTTACTGGTTCTCAACAAGCAGTAGGATTGACTAACTCAAATAGTTTAACTGCTGGTTCACAACTTCCAGCTGCAAATACGAACAGGACTAATCTCTCTAATTCTACTGGATTAGCTCGTCCAGCAAACACTGTAACTGGTTTCAACCGTACTGCAAATGGCCTTCCAGCAGCATCGAATTTAACTGGGGTGAATGCAGGGATGCCTTTGCGCAGACCACCTGGCACTGGAGTACCTGCTCATGTCAGAGGAGAACTGAATACTGCAATTATTGGACTTGGCGATGATGGAGGGTATGGTGGTGGATGGGTTCCTCTTGTTGCTCTCAAGAAGGTTCTCAGAGGTATTCTAAAATACCTTGGAGTGCTGTGGCTCTTTGCTCAGTTACCGGACCTTCTGAAGGAGATTTTGGGATCAATTCTGAAAGATAATGAAGGTGCATTGTTGAATTTGGATCAGGAGCAGCCAGCCTTACGCTTCTTTGTGGGGTAAGGTTCTTATCATTCTGTATTCTATCTAATCCAATATGTTAAGAGTCGCACATCGGTGGGTTAAAGGGTACATGGTCTCCTTATATGGACTTGGGTAATCCTCCCTCATGAGCTAGCTTTTGGGGTGTTAGTTCGGCCCAAGGTCCCTTTTATCATGGTTTCAGACCCATGTCCACTCAATTCATTGTTTCCGATGTTGGACCCCCATATTAAAATTGCCCTCGCACCGGATTTCCAGCTCTGGGTGTGAGGTGGAGTGTTAAGAGTCTCACATCGGTGGGTTAAAGGGTACATGGTCTCGTTATATGGACTTGGGCAATCCTCCTCTCATGAGCTAGCTTTTGGGGTGTGAGTTAGGTCCCAAGGTTCATTTTTATCACAATTCTCCTGCTGACTGAATAGTAGTGGAGAGGACTTGAGGAATGGATGTGGACCTTGAAACTTGGGAGTGGAAAGGGACTAATCTCAATTCTCACATGTACTCTAAATTGGATGTGTAAACCTGGCAATTGAAGAGAATCTCCAAACTCTTAGTTCTCACATTTTCCTCTACGTTGGACGTGTCTTACTTGAATTTTCACTGTATATGCATGAAATGAACATGTCTGAAGTTGTGCTTTCCTTTTTTTTCTTCTCTGGCAATGGAAGAGAATCTACAAGTTCTTATTTCTCACATTTTCCTCTACATTTGAAGCGCCTTACATGAATTTTCACTATCTATGCATGTGAACCCTTCTGAAGTTGTGCTTATCATTTTTTCATTCTCCTTGTTTTCCCCTGCCTTTAGCTGGGATTTTAATTTCTCATTTATGCTATTAATTGTTTTGCATGTATTTTTGTCATTCAGAATCGATACTTAGCTTCAATTGGCTGCTAATACTATGTTGTCTGTAATTGATGCCACTTATGTTGCATAGGAGAAAAATTCCTTGCTTGTGTTATGTGTTATGTGGATGGTTATTGGACATATAACTCCACATCCTTGTATTTTTTCATATATCAAGTTTGATAGGAGTGTGGAAATAGAGGCCAAGAAATAAATTTTCTATCTTCTAAGTGGGGAGATTTAATGTGGACATCGGAAGTTTTTTGTGGAGCGTTTGAGGGTAGGGTAGATGCTATATTAAAAGATACTTATTTTGATAACAGCTGGACTAACTAGCTGAAATATTATATGCTCTTCCTTGATCATTCATTGTGTTTAGAGTCAGGCGAGTCTACCGTAAAAGAAGAGTCTTGGAATAACTTTATACCATGTTTCTTTGTGGTTTTTTGTGCTCTTGGCTTTTCCATTTAGGACCGTATGCCCTGGCCTGGCAAATTTCATCAAGCCTAGTCTATTAAAAAATTCTCACCTGAGAGTTTTGTTCATTTTTGTTTCACATAATTTCTTGCAGTCTACTGTGTTTGATGTTCAACCTGTTCTGCTTAGTATCTTAAACTATCTAACTTGTAGCACTCTGTTTCAATTGGCTAGAAAGCTCGGTGCTTTCTAAATGTATAATCTAATAATTTATCCCATCTTTGAAATATCTTTCTCTGATGTTTTTTGTGGTGAACTTTTATGTCTAGAAAAGTTACTGCTGCTTCAATATATTCTACTGACAGTCGCTCAAGTGTTAGCTAGTTTTATTTGGTTCTTTTGAGCATGTATAATTTTTTGTGATCTTGAGTTCCTATTTTCTGAAAGGAGTTGTTGCTGCAGGGGCTATGTATTTGCTGTTAGCGTTCACAGGGTTCAACTTCTCCTGCAAGTTATTAGTGTCAAGAGGTTTCATCAGTCGCAACAGCAGCAGCAGCAAAATCCCGGAAGTGCCCAAGAGGAATTAACACAATCAGAAATAGGAGAAATATGTGATTACTTCAGCCGTCGTGTTGCGTCAGAGCCATACGATGCTTCTCGTGTTGCATCATTCATTACACTTTTGACGTTACCTATTTCAGTGTTGAGAGAATTCCTGAAACTCATTGCCTGGAAGAAAGGGTTGTCTCAAGTGCAAGGGGGTGATTTGGCCCCTACACAAAAATCCCGTATTGAATTGTGTCTTGAGAATCATGCTGGATATAGTAGTGATGGTAGCTCAGAAAATACATCTGCATCCAAAAGCAATATTCACTATGATCGGGCTCATAATTCTGTTGATTTTGCACTGACTGTAGTTCTTGATCATGCACACATACCTCATATTAACGCTGCTGGTGGTGCTGCTTGGTTGCCTTACTGTGTGTCTGTCAGGTTGAGATATGCATTTGGTGAGAACCCAAATGTATTGTTTCTGGTAATGGAGGGGAGCCATGGTGGACGGGCTTGCTGGCTGAGAGTTGATGACTGGGAAAGATGCAAACAAAGAGTGGCTCGAACTGTAGAAGTGAATGGGAATTCTGCTGGTGATGCCAACCAGGGAAGATTAAGGGTTGTTGCAGACAGTGTTCAAAGAACACTGCATGCCTACCTTCAGGGACTGAGGGATGGTGGTGGGGTTGCTGCAGGCATTGGATCATGAAACAGATATCTCAATAAAGTAGCTCTAAACAATACATATATGTAGTGCTGACTATCCCGAAAAATTGCCCTGCAGAATTAACCGGAAGAACCAGCAAGTGTGGATTAGCATGTGGCACAGCAGCTGGGATTTTGCTGGGATGTAAACTAGGTTTTCTTTTTTTTCCTGGTATATGCGGGGTTGCAATGGCTAATGCACTGAGGTTATCCCCTAGTACAGGTAACATAGGCTTTTCACGTCTTGCTTGGAATGGTAAAAATCTTTGATGGTAAACAAGGATCTGTTCTGGATGGTTAGACAAGATAAGCGTGGTCTGCTATTAGAAGGAATACACGGATGGCTCGCTTACTGTTGTAAATTGTGGGATGTGAAGGATTAAATATTTTTTTCTAAATTTTTGTAAGTAGCAGTTTTTTTGTTCTAGTTGACCTAGAGATTTTCATGCACAAAAAGTTTGTAACGATTTATGCTTATCGTTGTACTGCTCTGGAATGAGAATTTCAAAATCACAAGGTAGAGCACATAATGAGGCAATACCAGCAACACTGTAATACAGTTTGTTGTGTGTGTTTATCTGCGATAATAGCAGAAAATGTGCTTTGCACGTTCAAATAGACTTTAATTTTCCAATATGGAACTGAATGAGGGCACAATTTATACATCCAGTCGTTATTAGCTTGTTGCATAATTTTATAAAAGACAATTTATTTGGTGGGAAAATTTTATCTGTAGAGTAGGTAAATAAAAGAGAGTTTGCTGGATCATGTGCAAACGTAATAACAGTTGAAGGATTGGCGGTGCATAGTCTTGCTGCTGTGCTAGATCGACCCAGCAATACATGTAAAACGAGGGAAATGATAGCAATACATGTTTGAATACCATTGTTTTGTAGATTATTTTTGTCTAAATGGCTGAAATTCACTTGTATAATAGTAGAGTAGGACCGTGGAAGGTCAAGGATTTGTGACTTCAATGCTCTGCCCAAAGGTATAGACTTGTGATCTAAACATGGTCTACGTTATGAAGCATCATAAAGATTATCGCTAATTTTTTTGTGCGTGTATCAAGGATGTTACAGTTACAGATTTCACTAGAATCTAGCTGAATATGTAACCATAACAAATAAATGAAGAATTCGGAGCCAAGGCAGTTGAATTACCTAGTTTTGATCTTAACCTGTCAATGAGAAAAACCCAGGAATGTAAATCAAACACAATAGCTCAACATTACTAGTCAAATACAGGAAACAATCGTGTTGTAGGAACAGTAAAAACTAGAAGCTATAGCTAGAAGCAAACTGCATATGGTTTTATGAACTTCCCTTGGTGCTTGAAACCTTAGGCCCTTGCTTCTCTTCTTGACTACCCTCTATGGCCTTTTCGACTGGGCGCTCAGGCTCCTTTTTTAACTCGGTTTCAAACTCCTTTGCTGCCTGTATTATGACATGTTAGAAACTATGTAAAGCATCTCCTTAACAAGACACCTTCTATAGCCTTCAAGAAAGTTGAACCAGAAGTAATGATGATGGAAAGAGTATCTTAAATTATTCTGATATAACACAAGTGGTAACCTGCTTACGTAAAGTCAATAAAAATATCTTCCTACTTCAATGGGACGATAAAGAAATGTAGGATGGGATCATCTCAATTTCATAACAGTCCTTAACTATTATGTCAACACTTGAGAGCAGGGGAAGTCTTCTTGAACTACGGATTGGCTTGTAAGCATTTACCATTTTTTTATGACAAGGGAACACACAACCGCTACTTTTTGGATGAGCATAGGGTAAACCCTGCTCTTGTGCAACAGCCCACAAACCACACAGGAGAGATAACCCGCACTAGGCAAGCCCCGTGCGACGAGCTCGACCCAAAAGATAAATCCCCTGCTATCGTAGGCAGGGGGTTTCGAACCAGAGACCTCCATTCTCAACCAACTGAGCTACCCTTAGGGGTAGCATTTACCATTTTCTCCAATCATTTAAATAAATTGAATGTGGTTTTTATTTCTTCGCCTTGATGTACACCACATTGAACAGGAGTAATATGTGTGTGTGTACTTCGAGGAGATTCTTCACAAAATGCATCAAGAATCAGCAATAAGTTGCAGGTATCTTTATTGGATATTTACACATACCCATATCATATACCCCGTAAAGGAGTCCATGTAATACAGAGTGTACTAGGGACTAAAGAACAGGGAGAAGATACTCTCACCTGTGAAAAGGAGCAATTTTTTTTGTTAGGACAGATAAAAAGGAACAATACATCTCCTTTAGCAGTTTGGGTAGTCATCTATTGCCATTTTTAAGGATATACACGGTATACAATATTATGAGAGTAGAATAGGAATAGGATTTTTCATATTATGAAAATTGTAAATTGTATATATACTCTTTCATTAATAAAAATAATCAAGAGATTATTTCTTTCATGGTATCAGAAGTCTAGGTTTCACATACCTCCTTCTCCAAGGGTTCCGCTTGTCTCGGTTTTCTCGAGTTCCGAGCCCTTCCTCAGTTTCCGTGCCGAGTTCTTCCTCCTCTCTTCCCAAATTTTCTTCCAAATCCCTCAAATCGTCTATTGTTCTTTCGTTATGTCTACGCCAAAGAACATATTTCATCCTGCCCTTACTATTTCCAACATCAAGAACCACATCCCTATTGTTCTTGAGATGAAAAACGTCCAATACGCGACGCGAGCGGAGTTGTTCAAAATTCACGCCATCTCACATCAAGTTCTCAATCACATAATTCCTCCCGCTACTCCTACTCCCGCGGAGGATCCTCAGTTATGGATTACTCTTGATGCTACCGTCCTTCAGTGGATTTATTCCACTTTCTACCGACTTTTTACAGACGATTATTGAGCCGAATACTACGACTATGACTACATGGAATAGATTGCGTGATATATTCCAGGATAACCAACATTCCCGCGTTGTCACCCTTAAGCAGGAATTTTCTCAAGTCAGCATGGAAGATTTTTCTAATGTTTCAGCTTATTGTAAACGTCTCAAGGAGTTGGCGGACCAACTCCGTGACGTTGGGGCACCTGTTACCGATAATCGACTTGTTCTACAAATGGTTGTCAGCCTTTCTGAGGGGGGGCCTATAATGGCGTTGGAACTCTCCTTCGTAAAAGTAATCTGTTTCTTCCTTTTTATCAATCCCGCTCAATGCTCACGTTAGAAGAAGCCGACTTGAAAAAAAGGCGGCTACTGGTGCCACTTCCGTGGCGATGATGACTTCGTCCGATAACTCTAACGGGTTTGTTGACAATTCGGGCCAAAACCACAACAACGGTGGCGACAAGAAGGGTCAAAACCGTAAAAATAACGGCAAGAATCGCGGCGGCAACAACGATGGCGGCCGGAACAGTGGCACCACCGGCGGGAACAGTAATAACAGCGGGAGTGGGCCTCGGGGCTCTGGCCCCAACCGGCCTGGTCTCAGCCTTGGGCTCCTGGCGATGGCGATGGCCCGATCACGCCTCTTTGCCCTCCCCCATTTTCGTGACCTTGGGCCTCGGTCCGACCTCCTCACAGGCCCAATCTCTCGGGTCAGCAGTCCAGTGTACTTGGGCCTCGGCCCCAACAGTCCTTCAATGCAATGGGCGCCACACCAACTCCGACAGCTATTGAGGCCGCAATGCATACGCTTGGATTGAATCCTCCAGACCTGAATTGGTACATGGACACCGGCGCCACCTCTTACATGACGTCGAACAAGGTACTCTCTCGTCTTATTCCAATTTGAGCAAAAATCATGACATTATTGTTGGTAATGTCAATACCATTCCAATTCATGATTACGGTACTACAACTTCGTCTCCCCCACATCCACCTCTTGTCTTAAAAAATACCCTTTATGCTCCGAACTTAATTAAAAATTTGGTGTCTTTTCGTAAATTCACCACTAATAATTGGGTTTCTGTTACTTTTGATCCTTTTGGGTTTTCTGTGAAGGATTTCAAAATGGAGATACCTCTCTCATGAGATACAATAGTAGGGGAGATCTTTATCCACTCACGCCCACCTCAAGTTTCTCAAGTCCAGCCATGCCATTGACATTTGCAGCTCTAGCTCATTCCTTGTGGCATGCACGTTTGAGTCATCCTGGATCGTCTATTGTTTCTTGTTTACATAAAAACAATTTTATAATTTTATATCTTGTAAGGATACGCATAGTACTCCAAGTTGTCATTCATGCCCTTTAGGAAAACATGTTAGATTACCATTTGTAGCCTCTACTTCTCGTACTTTGATGCCTTTTGATATTATTCATAGCGATTTATGGACTTCTCCCGTTCTCAATTCTGTGGGCCATCGTTATTATGTTCTATTTTTGGATGATTATTCTAATTTTTTATGGACCTTTCCGTTAGCGAAAAAATCACAAGTTTTTTTCCACCTTAAAATTTAGAGTATTCATCTGTACCCAATTCGAACGAGAAATAAAAAATATTCAATGTAATAATGACAGAATATGATAATGGGTTGTTTCGAGATTTTTGTGATACTAATGGCATAAATTCTCGTTTTTCTTGTCCTTATACGTCCTCCCAAAATGGAAAAGCCGAAAGCAAAATTCGTACCATTAATAATATTGTCCGCACTTTATTGGTCCATGCTTCCGTATCCCATTCCTTTTGGCATCATGCTATACAAATGGCTACGTATCTCCTTAACATACTTCCTATCAAAGGATTGACATGTTCATCCCCTCTTAAAATTCTCTATAATAAGGATCATTCGTATTCACATCTTAGGGTCTTTGGATGCTTATGTTATCCACTATTTTCGTCAACTACTATTAACAAACTTCAAGCCCGTTCTACCCCTTATGTGTTTTTGGGTTATCCATCTAATCATCATGGTTACAAGTATTTTGATTTCTCATCTAATAAAATCATAATTAGTCGCCATGTTATTTTTGATGAAACCCAATTTCCGTTTCTAAAGTGAGTAGTCCCGGACCTAGTTTGTATAATTTTTTAGATGACGAGGTCTCCCCGTATATTATCCACCATTTATCGGACGTGTCCCGCACCCAAAATCCGCCAGCGGGCCCATTGCCCGCTGGCCCTGCTGTTCCGTCGAATCTGCCCAGTGGGCCAGACACTCGGCCCAGTACCGATCTCGGTACTGTTCCAGTGGTCCAGCCCACTGCCCCAGTCTCCATTCCAGTTTCGGTTCCCGTCATTGGGCCAGCAGGCCATTCCGTCACCGGCCCACCCGCTTGCCCAAAATCCAACCGCTTCATCCTCGAGTCAATGGGCCAATTACTTATAGTCAAAGGGGTATTTTTAAACCAAAACGACATTTTCATCTCAATTCTAATGTCTCTAAATCCCCTCTACCACGTAACCCAATGTCTGTCTTAAATGACCCAAATTGGAAATTGACTATGAACGACGAATATAATGCTCTTATTGAAAATAAGACGTGGGAGTTGGTCCCTCGTCCTTCTGGTGTTAATATTATTCGGTCTTTGTGAATTTTTACTCATAAAGATAATTCTGATGACTCTTTTGCGAGACATAAGACTCGACTTGTAGGTGATAGTAAAACTCAACAAGTTGGCGTGGATTGTGCACTTAGTCCGGTGGTCAAACCGGCTACCATTCATACTGTTCTCAGTCTGGCTTTTTCAAAGGCATGACCCATTCATCAGTTAGATGTGAAAAACGCTTTCTTACATGGTGATCTTAAGGAGACTGTTTACATGCATCAGTCTTTGGGTTTTCGAGTCTCCAAATATCCTCATCATGTCTGTTTATTGAAGAAGTCCTTATATGGGCTTAGCAGGCCCCACAGGCTTGGTATAAGAGATTTGCAGACTATGTGTCGTCTATTGGGTTTTCTCACAGTATGGCTGATAATTCATTGTTCATATATCGTCGTGATACTTCCCTGACTTATATTATATTATATGTGGATGATATTATCTTGACTGCCTCTACTGATGTTTTGCGCAAGTCTATCATGATCATGCTCAGTTATGAGTTTGCTATGAAAGACTTGGGGCCCTTGAATTACTTTTTGAGGATTGATGTCTCTCGTCATGCATGTGGATTATTCTTATCACAACGGAAGTATGCCGTTGAGATAATTGAAAGGGCTGGTATGTCCTCGTGTAAGTCTACTTCCACTCCAGTTGATACTAAGCCCAAGCTGAGTGCTGCAGCTGGCTCACCTTACGAGGATCTCACTCACTATCGAAGTCTTGCTGGAGCTCTTCAGTATCTTACGTTCACGAGACAGGATATTACGTATGCCGTACATCAGGTGTGTTTGTTTATGCATGATCCTAGGGTGGAGCACATGAATGCGCTCAAACGCATTATCCGATACATCCAGGGGACACTTGACTATGACTTGCATCTATATCCATCATCGGCCTCTACACTTGTCTCGTATACCGATGCTAAATGGGGTGGCTGTCCAGATACCAGACGCTCCACGTCTGGTTATTGCATGTTTCTTGGTGATAACTTGGTCTCATGGTATGTCAAACGACATGCTACCTTATCACGCTCCAGTGCAGAGGCCGAATATCGAGGGGTGACCAATGTGGTTTCTGAATCATGTTGGTTACATAATCTTCTCTTAGAGCTTAACTTTCCCATTAAAAAAACTACCTTGGTATATTGTGATAATATTAGTGTCGTATATCTTTCTGAGAATCCGGTTCAACACCAACGCACTAAACATATTGAGATGGATATCAATTTTGGTTCGCGAAAAGGTAGCTCGTGGACAAGTACACGTCTTACATGCTCCTTCCAGGTATCAAATTGCAGACATCTTCACTAAGGGTTTTCCCTCGGTCCTATTTGAAGATTTTAGGGACAATCTCAGCGTACGAAGACCGCCCGCTATGATTGCAGGGGTGTGAAAATATACAAGGATATACACGGTATACAATACCTTGTGTATACCGTGTATATCACGGAAACCCATCACAAGTGGGAGACCGTGATATACACGGTATACACAGCCGTGTATATCCCTATTTTGGTAACATATTATTTGTATATAATTAGCACTGTACACTTACCATAATTGTAGGATTCTTGTACAACTAGAATAGGTTTTGAGAGTAGAATAGGAATATGATTTTTCATATTATGGAAATTGTAAAGTGTATATATACAATTTCATTAATGAAAATAATCAAGGGATTATTTATTTCAATTTACACATACCCATATCATATACCCCGTAAAGGAGTCCATGTAATACATAGTGTACTAGGGACTAAAGAACATGGAGAAGCTACTCTCACGGTCTCACCTGTGAGAAGGAGCAATTTTTTTTGTTAGGACAGATGAATAGGAACAATACATCTCCTTTAGCAGTTTGGGTAGTCATCTATTGCCATTTTCATGTGCTGGGATCAAAGTTATCGTCCCAAACCACTTAACAGTTTGTTATGTACTTCATCAAAAAAGAGTTTGTTATGTCATCGACCACTAACTTTAAGTTCCCTTCTATATGTGCTTTCCCAATCTTGATTTTTTATATCAGACTCTCGTCCATCTGTTATATCTAATCCTACTTTCCCTTCAGGTCATCAGTGTCCAAAGATTTTTAGTATGTAAATTCTAGTATTCCTTAAATTTCTACATTTATAATAAAGTACCAACTCAACAAACAGATATTCTACCTACCGTCATTTTTTATCAGGTAAAGTAAGATTTCATTAATATAAGCATCCAGAGGATGCAAAAGGCAGATAACAAAAGAAGATAAGTCTCCCTGAGTTATAATGCGCTGATTTTGTTTGAGGTTCTTAAAATAATATTCATAGAGTTTAATAGGCTAACCTTGGTAAGTAACTATCCTTGTATTGATTTATCCTCCTTTCCTCGAACCCCTTTTTAACCCATACCCTGATTTTATGAACTCCTTAACTTTGTGAAATGCTAAATTCATCATCCATCCTACAAGATCCTTCGGACGGACTCACAATTGACTCCTATGAATAACCATCATTATCAGGAGAGATCATCAACCATATCAAAACTCCAGAGTAGTAACACTGACTCACCGAGATATCCGTTTTTCAGAGTCACTTATCTTCTCATATCTTGATAGACCAGCTGTCTCCCTGATTTCCAACCCGAATACAATTCTCTTCCATAAAAAACGCACACACACTATGGGCTAACCGAGTCTCAAAACTAGGCTAATAACTAGAATACTGAAGTCACCAATACCTTATGAAGCAAGGAAGTAGGTTAAGCGCAACCTAACATTATTTGTGCTGAAAGCCTGAAACAACAATCTCAAGTGTTCCAATTTCTTTATCTCAAACAACACTTACAGAGGCGCATCAATTTAACTAACTATACTTACTCATTTTATCTTCATTGTTTTCCTACCAAACTATCCAACGACAATGTATTCACAAACTTAGCTTCAGTGCGGAAAATGTATGATCAGCAATATGTGGACTCTCTGCAGAGGCTGGTCTGACCAATCTCGCATTTTTTATCTTTCTTTTATTTTCATAATCTTGGGAAGGGGTCGTGGAGATGAGGGTGAGAAGAGACGTGTCTATTTCCGAGAACCAGTTTGGATTCATGCCGGGGCGTTCGACCACAGAAGTCATTCATCTTATTAGGAGTTTAGTGGAGCAGTATAAGGAGAGGAAGAGAGACTTACATATGGTTTTCATCGACCTCGAGAAGGCATACGACAAAGTCCCTAGGGAGGTTCTATGGAGATGTTTGGAGGTTAGAGGTGTACATGTGGCATACACTAGGGCGATCAATGATATGTATGATGGAGTCAAGACTAGGGTACGGGCAGTGGGAGGACTCGGAGCACTTTCCAGTGATGATGGGGTTGCACCAAAGATCAACTGTTAGCCTATTCTTATTTGCCTCGGTGATGGATGGACTCGGTGATGGATGGGCTGACGCGACAAATCCAAGGGGAGGTGCCATGGTGTATGTTATTCGCAGACGATATAATCATGATTGATGAGATTCGCAGCGGAGTGAACGCTAAGCTGGAGGTTTGGAGACAAACTCTGAAATCTAAAGAGTTCAGGCTGAGTAGGACTAAGACAGAATACTTGGAGTGCAAGTTTAGTAACGAGAGCGATATTGAGACAAATGTGGAGGTGAGGCTAGATACTCAGGTCATTCCAAAGAAAGGAAGCTTCAAGTACCTCGAATCTATTATCCAAGGGGATGGAGAGATTGACGACGATGTCACACATCATATTGGGGCAGGGTGAATGAAATGGAGGCTCGCATCTGGAGTATTATGCGACAAAAAAGTGTCACCAAAACTTAAAGGCAAGTTCTATAGGGCGGTGGTCAAACCGACTATGTTGTATGGGGCGGAGTGTTGGTCAGTCAAGACTTCGCACATCTAAATGATGAAAGTTGCGGAGATGAAAATGCTGAGATGGATGTGCGGGCATACAAAGAGGGATAGGATTAGAAATGATAATATCCGGGACAGAGTGAGAGTAGCATCGGTGGAGGATAAGATGCGGGAAGCGAGGTTGAGATGGTTTGGACATGTGCAGAGGAGAGACACAAATGACCCAGTGCGGAGGTGAGAGGCTGGCTATGGACGAGTTCAGGAGAGGTAGAGGTAGGCCGAAGAAGTATTGAGGAGAGGTGATTAGACCGGATATGGCGCATGTGCAACTTATTGAGGACATGACCTTATATAGGGGGTTGTGGAGGACACGAATTAGGGTAGAAGGGTAGTAGATAGTCGAGCGTAGTCCTGCTTACGCTTGCAAATTGGTAGTTGTAGTGTTAGTATTGTAGGTCAGCTTAACCTATCATACTAATAGGCGCAGTATTGCTCTATGGTCCCCTGTAGCTCGATTTCTGCTGCTATATGTTTAGCTTATTTACCTGCGCTAGTTACTGCTTACTTTTTGAAATGCGTTATCATGACCTATTCGCTTTTGATACCAGCATTTCCATACTGCTTTAAATATTTTCTGACAGTCCCTCTTGCTTTGCTCTTGCTTTGTTTTTGTTGTTGCTTTGCTTGTGATTATGCTCTGTCTTGAGCCGAGGGTCTCTCGAAAACAGCCGCTCTACCTACCAAGGTAGAGGTAAGGTCTGCGTACACTCTACCCTCCCCAGACCCACGTTGTTGGATTTCACTGGGTATGTTGTTGTTGTTTACTTCCATATTCTTAGCAACAGACATAACTATACAACTGAGAATAGCAATGAATCAAACTTAGAACTCTTCAATCTTCAAGAAAAATCCTAAAAAGCAACAGGCTATATCCACCTTATTTGGATACATGAGTGTGTTCACTCCTATTTAGTCACAGAGGCAGGCTATGCCTTTTCTCCCAAGCTTGTCATTTTTGTTAAGACCTGCTTTTTCTTGAGTTGGGCCATCCCAGGAAGAGGATAAGTAAGATGTCTGTCAGTATTCACGAATGTGGTTTTCCATGTATATGATCAGCAAACATTTCACCAGACAATAAATTCTATCGCCAAAACCCCCGCTAGAAATACAGGAATTCTGAAGCCAAACAGAAAGATGTGCACAAGACCTATTCCCTCGAAAATTTAGACTGCTCCTACACTCTGCCCTCCAATAGCCCACAGAACTTTCCCATGATTTTCATGATATTTTTCATCTACAGCATCTTAAATCTAAACTTCAAAAGTGTAATGGAAGTCCAGCACTTTATGAAGAAACATCATTTCATTACCAACACATTTGCACTATCAATTAGGACGAATATATTCTGACTATGATCAAAGGATTTCAACTCGGAATTTTGCCCAACCAAAACTTTGGTAAGAGCTTATTAATAATAATATGCACTTGCAAACCCTGAATGAAGTACCAAAAGTTATCTCACAGTCAAAATTCTGATTTCCCTCGAGAAATTAGAAAACTACGTGCATCATAGCCTGATGACTAAAATAACTTCTAGAGGTCTTCCTCTAAGATGCCAGGTGCACTAACATAATTATGCTTATTCATGTGTTTTCTTATGATTTTACAATCCTCATCCTACAGGTTCAAGCTTGTTTTGTAAGCTTATAGCTATCTGACAGTTCACTTTTCCTTTCTCTAGCACATGAATAATATTTGAAATTGTACCGAAGACTTGCATTTTCATAGATACAATGCCTCCTTTTCTAGCTAGTTCACTAGAACCAAATGCAAATTCAATGACTATGACTGCCACAAAGCAATTTCTAGAGTCATAATAATTTACCTTATGAAAATATATTTCCCCTCACAAGAAAAATCTTAGTGGAAATGGGAGAAAAAAGCCATTCTCTCCCCTCTGTTGGAAGAACAAAAGAAACCAAAAAATCCAAACATCTATTACAACCAGCACAATAGCTTGTATTTCACTTTCTTCCTCCAAGCCAAGCTAATAGAAAGAACTCGTTCAGATACTTTTGAAATCTTAACTCTTATCTCCAGATGAAGAACTATTTATGCGTCCAGGTTGATTAGAGGTTTGAATTCCTTTTCCCCACCATTTAATCTTCACTTTTCACCCTAAAGGGACTAAACTCATTTCCAAACTCAAAACTTAAAAACCCAACACACCAATCAGATCCAAAAACAATCAGACACGCGCAGAATACAAGAAAACATCCTCCATCCCATAGTTACGCCCTTTTCTAATCAAAAAGGAAAAGGAAAAACATGAACTTTGACCAAAGTTCTTAACGAATTACCTTCATTCTGAAATCTAAAAAGTAGTTTTTTTTGGTAACTAATTAACTTTATTACCAAACTTGGAAATATGTACATCAAAGAGACTATGTAGTGAGCATTATGCTCCACACCACAGTCAAGAGTTAAAGTTTTTCTTTATATCCCTGCCGATGTATTTTGACATCCCACAGCTTCGGAATTAATCAATGTGTGATATTCCGAATCCTCATTATCCTGCACAATTGTGAAGTAGGAAACATTATATCGAACAGGGATATTAAGTAAAGAGCATAAGGCAATCTAGTTCACTTATACTGGATCTTACGGAGCCAACTGAGAAAGAAATCCACCAGGGCAAAAATACCCTACCTTTCGATCCACAAGGATCAGGATCAAATGTCCTTTAAAAATTCATTCCAATCCATCGAATTATTCGACTTAGTTATTAAATCTCTATATTTTATTTCCGGTAGGTAAATTATCTATTTCTAATTGAAGTGCAGATAATTAATTGATAGATACCATTTCTATCAGATTACTAATTTCTGCTAATAACAGAGAATACATGTAATTAACTAATAAATGACCTGATTGTGTAAATAGTTCGTGATTTAATTACCTATCCAATCAAAATACTAAAAATTTTCGATAGAAAAGGAAGAAATGTAACCTGTTGGAAACTCTTGACAGTCTTGCCAATAGTGCGCCCAACTTCAGGCAATTGTTTGGGGCCAAAAACAAGAGCAGCAACACCAGCAATCACAGCCAGCTCAGGCACTCCAAGCCCAAATAAGCAGGTGCAAGAAAGACCCCTTTTGTCACTGTTACTTACTTTTCTAGCAGGACCCAGAAAGAGGGCCCTGTTGCTGTTGAAGAAAAGTGAGCTAGAGGAACATAAAGTTGGAATCTTGGCTGTTGAAACAGACAGAGAAGTAGAAGAAGATGAAATGGGTTTGGCTGTAAGGGATAGAGAGAGAGCTGTAGCAGCAGCACAAGATGAGATGATTGCCATTTTTTCTGGATGCTAACACATACAGTAGTTGTTCAAGATTTGTGTTTGGACTATTGCAGAAACGAGATAATTTTCTATTGGGCACGGCTACTGCTGACCTTATTGATTTTCTGTACAAGACTTTAATATCTCCTGTAAGAAAAACGTGGCCTTGGAACTAAGAAAGACTGGTTGGTGGGTTTAGAGATTCTTAATTTTCTAGTTTGGTCACAATGATGTATTAGGTTGAAAAAATTAATGTACATTTATTTTACAAGTTTCACAATTATATTTGCTCGGTTTCTAAGTAGCTTTTTTCCTTTACCTTTAACCTTGATACCTAACTATTGAAATTTATATAGAAAATTTAAATTAATCATGTTTAATCAACATATTCTCTAATTATCGATCATTTTTAGCTTTGTTTCTCTATAGGAAGTCGCACTAATCCAGAAAGAAGCGCTTAATCCAAATGCAATTCTTGGAATTAGTGCATTAGGCATCTCTGTTCTGTTGCTAGTTCAACTTTGGTTGAGCGTCAAAATAGATTTCTGGTCCAACAGTACCAATTGACAAGGCTTGTTAATGGTTAATCTGATAGCGACAAATAAGCAAAGCTTGATTACAAGTACAGTTGATACATCCCCTCCAAGAAAGGGGGAAAAGAAAAGGAGCAGAAAACATAGACCTGCAAGTTTAAAATATTGTTGAGGCAATTAAAAATCTCAAACGGTAAAGATACAAGACATGGAAAAATCCAATCAAGAGGAACACCCTTCAACAAACAGCAAATTCAAACGAAATTGCACACAAAAACTATGAAACTGAACTAGTCCTCCTCAAGATTGATTGAATCCTTGAATTTCCCATATAATATCTTCTTAAGTTCAGCCATCTGGGCAACTGCTGATTCCTTCTCTTCCTCTAGTTTCTCCAAGTTCTTGGTAGTCACCTCTTTCATATCGTCTATCCTGGTCTCCACTTCATCCTTTGGCACGTGAGCAAAAACTCCTCGGTATTCTGCTTCGGCACTGAACCTGGACAAGGTAGCTTGTCGTTTGGAGGACCAAGATAGCAAATTATCACCGAGAAATACACAATAACCAGATGTGGAGCATCTGGCATCCGGACATCCACCCAATCTGCATCTGTGTAAGAAATAATAGTGGTTGTTGAAGACGGATATAGATGCAAGCCATGATCGAGAGCGCCCTAAATATAGCGCACAATGCGCTTGAGAGCAAGCATGTGATCTTCCATCGGGTTATGCATGAATAGACAAACATGTTGCACAACATAAGATATGTCGGGCCTTGTGAAAGTAAGATATTGCAGGGCTCTTGCAAGGCTGCGGTAATGTGATGGATAACCCGGTGTGACCGACAATGAATTTTGAAGAGTTCCACCCATGTCGCATAATGAATGTTCTCCATCTCAAGAGTGATGAAAACATGGGATTTGATGTTGGAAACAGCTAGGGCTGAATGAAAATTTGATTTCGAGTCAGACATGAATGTCGGAAGAGGAAAGAAGTGGACGACGGCACACAAAGAAGGGGGGCGACGGGGGCGACGGTGAAGGGATAACTTTTAGTGTTTTGGAACTTTTCCTAGAATCTGATACCATGTAAGAAATATCTTCCTTAATTATTTCATTTCAAAGGAGTAGTAAATATACTCATAATACAAGCATAATCCTATGCTAGAATTAGGGTAATAAATGACTAATATACACCTAACATATACAAAATATACACAATTATGACTAAATATTCTATCCTATTCTATCACTTGTTTATAAATGTTACTCCTAATAAGTTTGAGATTTTTCGGTTCTTATGTATCCCTCCTTGCATGGTCATTTATCTGTTGGTGTTTATTGTTAGATGTTTGTTTGCAGATTTCATAGTAGATGGTGGAGCGGAGATACCTGAAGAGGACGGTGCCAGACGTGAATATCGTCACCGGCTGTTGCCACAGGAGGACCAAGAAGAAGACCTTGATGAGCTTACGAGGAACATTAGGAGAAGATATCGAGGTCAGATCATGTGGAGTATGATGAGGAAGCAACAGATGCTGAGCAGCAAGCTCTCTTGTCATCTGTCAGGGATGCAAAGCTGTGGTTGGTGAAATGTGCGGTATGGTGTTGGCACCCTGCCTTAACTCTCAACATTTTATCTTTTTATTTGTAACCATCAACATTTTATCTTGTAACTGTTAAACAGAGTAATATACCTGTGATATACAATCTAATATACAACAAAGCAGTATATCATAGGCAAAGCAAGGGATAGGCGTTAGGACTCGGCGGTCAATTTGAAGCCCATCACTGCGTGTTGGTTGTAGTATATTATGAGTGTATATTGATGTGATATTGTAGTGTAAAGGTTACCTTAATTAGTGTTATACACTTATCATAATTGTATAGTTAGAATTATGGTAGAATAAGGATTTAGAAATAGAATAGGAATATGATTCTCCTATTATGGAAATATGTAACTTGTATATATAGCCTTTCAATTAATGAAAATAATCAAGGGGATTATTTCTTTCATGGTATCAAGAGACTAGGTCTAAACAAAAGTTTTTCTCTCAACTTTTGTCCTCTCTTTGATTTTCGGCCGAGACACCCCACCCCCCTCGGGTTTCTCTTCCAAAATTCGTCTTCCGCTCTCACAAACACCTCTCTTAAATTTCACCTCCTTCTTTGTTCTTTCAATATGTTTAAGAACAATTATCATCCTGCCCTCATGGTTTCCAACATCAAGAACTGTATCCCTATTGTCCTTGAGATGTAAAACGTCCAATATGCGACGTGGGCGGAGTTGTTTAAAATTCACGCTATCTCCTATCAAGTTCTTCATTACATCATTCCTCGCTAACACTCTTCTGGAGGATATTGAAGTTATGGATTACTCTTGATGCTACCAGTTCTCTTGGATCTACGCTACTATTTCATGGACCTTTCAGGACGACATTATTGGGATAATTACCACTGGCTATGACTGCATGGAATAGATTGCGTGGATATATTCCAAGACAACCAACATTCACGTGTTGTCACACTTTCGAGCGTAAATTCTTCTAGTTCGAATGGACGATTTCCAAACGCGTTTGCATATTGCAAGAAACTCGAGGAGTTAGCGTGATCAACTCAGTAATGTTGCACCGATAACAAATAATCGTTTAGTTCTGCTGGTTTGGTTCGGTCTTTCGGAGGCATATAATGGTGTTGGAACTCTCCTTCCAAAGCAACCATCTTCCCGATTTCTATCAAGCTCGCTCCACGCTACGTTGGAAGAAGCGGTTTGGCTAAAGTGGCGCTCACGGAGCAAGCCAAATCCGTCATGGCGGCGTCCTTCTCTAGTTCTTCGTTTTGTTAATAATCGGGCCAAACCATAATCATGGTGGCAAGAATAATCGCAAGAATAATAACAAAACCGCGGGCAACGCGAGGTTGGTGGCGATTCGGTGGTCGAAGCATGCAGCTGGTCCCATCCAGGGAACGATGGCTCCGCCACCCCCTGGCCCAAAGAATGAAGCCCATGGCGGTGGGGTACGGCGGGCAAGCGGGCGCTCTCAACATCCAAGATGAAATTCGACTAGTGGCGACCAGCAGTTTAGGCCTCAACACCGCGATGGCGCCGATCGCGGTGGGCCAGCAGCGGCAGTAGCAGCTATGGCCCAACTCCATCACGGACATGAATTCTAGGGCCTCGACCTCCTCAAGCCCATCATACAGCAGGCCCCACTCATACCGATATTGAGGCCGCGATGCACACGTTGGGGTTAACTCAACCGGAGCCAAATTGGTATATGGACACCGGTGCCATGACTCACATGACTTCCGAATCAGGTACTCTCTCATCTTATTCCAATTTGAGCACCCCTCGGGGGATAATTGTTGGTAATGGCAGTTCTATTCAAATTCTAGGGTATGGTCAGAAAACGTTGTCTCCCCCCAATCCACCCATTCTCTTGAAAAATACTTTACATGCTTCTAAATTGATTAAAAATTTAGTGTCGTCAAAGTTCTGGCCCGACAATTTCGGGTTGAATTTGATCCTTTTGGTTTCTCTATGAAGGATTTCAAGACGGGGATCCATCTCACGAAGCGCGTGATAGTAGGGGATTTGTATCATATCATGCCCGATTTCACCCATCGAGTCAAGCCTTGTCAGCCGCTTTTGCGATCTCCTTCCAGTGTGACATGCTCACTTTGAGTCATCCGGGGATCTTCTATTTTATCGCTTTTAGATAAAAATAGTTTTATTTCTTGTAAGTGCAATTTCTAATTTGTCAGTCTTGTTCATTAGGAAAAATTGTTAAGTTGCCATTTGTATACTTCAATGCCATTTGATATTATTCATAGCGACCTATGGACATCTCCTATTCTTAGTTCAATGGGTCATCGATATTATGTTCTCTTTTTAGATGATTATTCTAGATTTTTGTGGACGTTTCCAATTGCGAACAAATCACAAGTGTTTTCCGTCTTCATCAAATTTAGAGCGTTCATTCGTACTCAATTCAAAAGAGAAATAAAAAATATTCAATGTGATAATGGGAAAGAGTATGACAATAGGGGAGTTTAGGGAATTTGCAGCTAATAATGGGATCAATTTACGGTTTTAGTGTCCTCATACATCTTCACAAAATGGAAAAGTCGAACGCATAAAATTAGTTCCATAAATAACATTGTCCGAACTCTCTTAATTTATGCCTCCATACCTTCATATTTTTGGCATCATGCTCTACAAATGGCCACATATCTTCTTAACATAATTCCGCCTAAAGGTCTGACATATTCTTCCCCCCTCAAAATCCTATATAATAAGAACCCGTCTTATTCTCCCCTTAGGATTTTTGGATGCTTGTGTTATCCATTATTCCCATCCACCACAATTAACAAACTTCAGGCTCGGTTTACCCCGTGTGTTTTTTTTTGGGTTATCCGTCGAATCATCGTGGTTATAAATGTTTTGACTTATCTTTCAAGAAAATCATAATTAATCGCCATGTCATTTTTGATGAAACCCAATTTCCTTTTGCGAAAGTTCATACTCCCGAGCCTAAGTCGTATAATTTTTTGGATGACCAAATATCCCCGTATATTATTCTCGAATTTTCGTAAATCTCCCGCACTTAAAATTCTCGGTATTGCACGTGCCCCACAGTGCGGTTGCCACCCTGAACCGGTCCAAATATTGATTCTGAACGATTTGGCCCAAAGCTCACCTTTGCCGCTACCTGTTCCGATCCCGAAAATTCCTGAAATTCCATCAATTCTTCCTCAAGTCATAGACCTGGCCACTGTAGTCACGTGGTATTTTTACACCTAAAGACATTTTAATGTACATTCGATGTCTCTAAATCCCTTTTGCCCGCAATCCTGTATCCGCATTAAATGACCCTAATTGGAAAATATCTATGGTGAATATAATGCTATTGATAATAAGGCGTGGGAGTTGGTGCCCATATGGTATTAATGTTATCGGTCTATGTGGATTTTTGCTCATAAGGAGAATTCGGATGGGTCATTTGCTCGACATAAGGCGCCGACTTATTGGTGATGGTAAGACTCGGCGGTTGGGATCAATTGTGGTGAGACGTTTAGATCCGATGGTCAAACCGGGCTACCATTCGCATCAGTGCTTTAGCTTGGCTCTTTCAAAGAATTGGCCAATTCATCCGATTGGATGTCAAGAATGTTTTCCTACATGGTGATCTCAAGGAAATAGTCTATATGCATCACCCGTTGGGTTTGTGGATCCAAACCTAGTCCTCATCATGTATGTTTGTTGAAGAAGTCCTTATATGGGCTTAAACTTTCCAAGGGCCTGGTACACGAGGTTTGCGACTTTGTTTCAACTATTGGGTTCACTACCTGGCCAGTCAGATAATTCCTTATTCATCTACGCCGTGGGTTCGCCCTGGCCTACATTCATTGTGATGCGGATGATATCATCTGATCGCTCTTCCGATGCCTTGCGCCTAATCTATCATGACCCATGTTAAGTTCTAAGTTTGCTATGAAAGACTTAGGGCCTTTGAGTTATTTTTTGGGGATTGCCGTCCAAGCGTCGTTCAGTGGATTGTTTTTTGTCTCAACGAAAGTATGTCAGCGAGATCATAGAGAGGTGAGATGTCATCCTCGTAAGTTCACTTCCACGCCGCTTGATGCAAACCCCAGTGATGCCGCGAAGTGCACCATACGAGGCAGGACCGCCATCGCAGCATCTTGCAGTGGCCCTCCAAGATATCTTACCTTTACCAGGCCGTGGATATTCACGTTATGCGGTTCCAGCGGTGTGTTTATTCATGCATGATCCCGAGAGTTGAGCACATGAATGCAATCAAACACATCATTCCGGTATATCCAGGGACACTGGACTATAGGTTGCACTTTGTATCCTTTATCTACATCCACACTTGTCTCTTTACACGGATGCGATTGGGGTGGTTGTCCCGGACACCGCACGGTCAACTGCTACTGTATGTTCCTTGGCAACAACTTGGTCTCGGCAAAGCGTCCAGCAACTCTATCACGCTCAAGTTGAGAGACAAAATATCGAGGGAGTAGCGAATGTGGTCTCCGAATCATGTTAGCTACGAATTTGTTGGAGCTTCATTGTCCCATCTCGTAAGGCAACCTTGGTATATTGGCGATAACATTAGTGACATCTACCTTTCAGTAACCTTGATTCAACACCAACGCACTAAGCATATCGAAATGAACATTCACTTTGTCCGTGAAAAGGTTGCAAAGGGTCACGCTCGCGTATGCCATGTCCCGCCTCGTTATCAAATTGCGCATATCTTTACAAAGGGTCTACCAATGGTTCTCTTTGAAGATTTTAGGACAGCCTCGGCCGTTAGAAAACCACCCCGAAGCTATGACTGGGGTGTGTTAAGCAGTAATATACTGTGATATACACCCAATATACAACAATGTATATCACAGGCAAAGCGATGGGATGAGCATGATCAGAAGAACAGGGCTCGGCAAATGGGCCTCGTGTTGAAGCCCATCACGGGCAGTGTTGGTTGTAGTATATTAGGAGTGTATATTGATGTGATATTGTAGTGTAAATGTTACCTTAATTAGTGTTATACACTTACCATAATTGTATAGTTAGAATTATGGTAGAATAAGGATTTAGAAATAGAATAGGAATATGATTCTCCTATTATGAAAATATGTAACTTGTATATATAGCCTTTCAATTAATGAAAATAATCAAGGGGATTATTTCTTTTAGTAGCTTTTTTCTACATCCTGTTCTGTAGATTGGTCATGAGAGGAAGGTTGCAGCTTGCTTAATGCAAAAGTCAATTGATAGCAGACCAAAATTGCAAATTCCATCAACTGTAGCCCTTGATAATCTACAGGACGATATATACATAGAAGCAGACAAAGAAGCTCATGTGAGGGAGGTATGTGATAGATAATATATTTCTTCTTTGTTTTGATTCACATTAAGCATGAACATGTCGCATATAAAATAATGTGTGTATTGAATACCCAATAACCCCATTATTTGTATGTCACCTATCTACTTCAGGCTTGCAAAGGTATGCGCAATATATATGCCACTAACATAAAACTAGTTCCCATCAAAGAGATGACAAATGTCCTTACGGTTGAAAGCAAAGCGGTTGATCTTGCCAGGGATACTTGGGTCAGATTGAAGACTGGAACTTACAAGGGAGACCTTGCAATGATTGTCAAGTATTCTGCATCCTAGTTTTGGAATGAGTAAATTATTAGATGCTCTCTTCTGATATTCAATCTTTCTGCTTTGTAGGTTGTGCATGTAGATGATATGGGCCAGAGAATCATCGTAAAACTAATTCTAAGGATTGACTTACAGGCTCTTGCAAACAAGTTGGTATGTTTATTTGATCGATTCTTGTATTTCAAATCTTATTAGGGTCTTCATCTGCAGAAGGGACTGGTAGGTTTTGCATCGTGGAAATGCACGAAGTTAACGTTGTTAGAACTTTTTGACTTCCTAGTCTAGTTACATTGCTGACTATATACACCTCTATAAATTGCCAGCATTATCTATTACTGGTTTTTGGCTATTACTAAAGTTTTTACTCACCTATACAAAAGAAAATGTCGACCCTTCTCAAAAAAACAAAATGTTGATGTTGTAAGAAACAGTAGACGTTCCTTTTTGCATTGTTGATACTGCTTTTGCAGGAAGGAAGGGAAGTTCCAAAGAAGAAGGCAGTTATTCCTCCACCGCACTTAATGAATATTGATGAAGCTAGGTAATTGTTCCTTGGTATCTCTAGTTTCAATAAGAGCACAATCGATGGCCTATATAGAATTGTTAAATCTGTCATGGTTTGTAGAGAGATGAATATACGCGTGGAGCGTAAGGTACTATTCCCCTTCTTTGAATATGTGTTGTTCATGCATTAAGTGTCTCAGAAGGAGTGAGTACTGTATTTTTTATTAATATGTTTCCTGACTTTGGCAGGAAACTCTGGCTTTAAGTGATAAAGAGCTACGCAAGTACTTTGAGAATTGAGATCACGTGAAAGTAATATCTGGTTCATCTGAAGGTGCAACTGGTATGGTTGAATATGTTGAGGGGCATGTGGTGAACTTGATATCAAATACAACTAAGGAGCGTGTAAGTTGAGCATATCTGGTAATTTGAGGTCTCTAATCTGAAGTCCTTCAGAAGAATGGGGATATATACCTTCTTTTATATATATATATATATATATATATATATATATCGCTGATAATGTTGTTCAGAGTTCTGAAATTACTGTTAGGATGTACGTCCCAAATCCTACATAATTAGGAAAACAGTAAATAAGTGAAGAACAAATAACACACACATATTTATAGTGGTTCATCCTCAATACGAAAGCTACGTCCACTTTGTCGCTGCATATTTTACTATAATGGAGTTTTGAGTTTACAATTCTCTATTTCTCTCTTTTTCGACCACTCTACTAAAAGAAAAATGACGCACTAGTTTATACATAGTAAAAACTAGGGCTAATATAATACAAGCCTAAAATTTCCAAAATATCATCCACTAAATAACATTACATTATAAAATTTTCAACCCCCACGTCGACCTGATCACCACGTCGACCTGACCGCTCAGATCGATCAACGTTCCACACTCTGTGTAGGGTCACGTGTCATTTGAGGAAAATTCAATGGTCCACCATATTGAATACATTTATTAGGGCATGGAAAGGGTGGGCTTTTATGGAGTTGTTGATAAGGTTCAAATAACAAAGAAAAGAAGACAACCTCTTTCGGATAAAATATGATATTAGTTGCTCTATTTTCAAACTCTGGCCATTTAAGCACATCTCACGATTTATTGGTAGGAGTACTGAGAGACCGGGATTACTATCTCCAGAAATAATCTGGCGTAAGTCGAAAAGCTGAATATCAGGAAAAAAAAAGAAAAAAAAAGACAACCTCTCTAAGCAAGCTAATCTTTTAAAGACAATAATGCCCTCAAAATTTTCATTTAATACCTAAAAACAAACATGTTGAAACCATCTCTTCTAATATATAGAAATTTTAATTAGTTCTTATAGTGTTTCACAAAGCATATTCAACTTTTTAAATTAATTAAATTTCCCCCCGTTATATAAGGAATATGTAATATTTAGATTATTTCTAGAATATCTCAACTATAGAATTATATTTTATCAACAATTTAACATATCATCAATAAAATGAATTAATATTTGATAATTCGTTAAATTCATTAAGATAAATATCATATAAAGTAAATAAGTTTAATATATTTAGGAGCCATTTGATTATAAGAATTATTTTTTTCAAAATAATTTATTTCAAAATTAGTATTCAATATTTTCACAAATTTAAATAAGGTGTTTTCTTCTCTTTTTTGCGAAAGTAAAACTAAACACAACTTCATCTTTCAATTCAACTTCATTTTCAAATAAAATGAAAAGTGTTTGAAATTTATGGCCAAACGCCTACTTGAATAAATATCACAAGAATTAATATTAAAATTTACTAATGATTTTTGAGAAATTAAAAGAGAAAATGTCCCTCAACAGAAACATGGTAGTGACACCAAAGTGCATGTAAAATTTTGTCTTTCTTAAGGTCAAATGTTTTTATTGAATGAGAGGACTATTTCTAGATACTTGCCAGAAACGACGACGCAGTCCCACATTTATTTAATAGCCGCCTCACGTCATGCACTTTAAAAGCCGCCAGCAGTCCTACTGCTGTAAATTCGTGACAATGCCTTTAAAATGAGTACTCCCTCCCTACTATATTATTTGGTCATATTATTAAAAATATTCATCTCAAATTAATTAATTATTTTTTAAAAATAATATAAAATTAATTAATTATTTTCTACTTTATTTTTAATATTAATTACTTTAAAAAATAATTAATATTAATTAATTGGAGAAAAATAAAAATAATATAATAAAATATTCTTCTAATTTATGATTTCTTAAAGAACGTGTAAAAAAAAGTGAACCAGTAATATGAAACTTTAGGAAGTACTAAATACTGTACTTAATACATGTCAATTACAATAATACTCCACTTTTATCTTTTGAAGACGTCGAATATAATTCACGGAAAATTGATCTTCTCTTTTCCTTTTTCGAGTAGCATAGTAAAGGAGTCGTTTAGATATGATTTGAAATCATGAGATATAAAATTATGATAATTTGAAGTTAAAGTTTTGTTTGGACATACAATTTAAGTTTCTTAAATTATATTTATCCTATAGACATAAAATAAAAACTCACGAGCTGTGAAAATCATCAAAACTTTCTAAATTCTTATACAATCTTACCAAATGAACACGTTATAGTTCATAACAAAATTAATACACTACTAGAAGGTCTTTTAAAAAAAATATAACACTAATTGATCAAACTTTAGTTAATAAAATGAAAAATTAAACATGAGTTATAGTGTAACTATTATTTAATATAATTATCCCACATGATTGGTAAATAAATTTATTATAAATATTCTATCAATTTGTAGATCTTTTAATATTTGATATAAATTATTGATAAATATATCTACCAACTTATGGATTTATTTTTACAAAATATAAATTTATGGGTCAACTTTTACATTTAAAAAAAAATTAAAATCATGATTTAGAATTCCAAATCATGTTTTTTTTAGATGATTAGAAATTTCATCTTTTGAAATGAAATCATGAGATGAATCACATGTTAAAATGGTGATGAGATGAAATCGATGTCCAAACGCCTACTAAATGTTTAACAGAACATATGGCATCGATTGAACTCTTGAATTCTGACTCGAACGAATTGAGCTTATGAATGAAGTAACGGATTAGTGTACTTATTTAGCAATTGTATTCTCTCCCTTCCCCAATTTATATTACACGTTTTGAATTTCGAGAGTCAAATAATTTAATTTTAACTATGAATTAAGGTATGAAATCTTTAAGTTTTTAATTTTCTTTTTACATAGTTGAAAACTACGTAAAAATACTATAAGTAACAAATATTAACAATCTAAAATAATTTAAAAAAATATATAAAAAGTTATGATAAAAAAAGATATATTTAAATTTCAAAATTCGAAATGTGACACTTAAATTGAGATGAAGGGAGTATAAAATTATAAACTAAGAGAAAACGTTTGCGTGCCACAACTCCTCTGGTAAAGGTACAAGATGTATCCAATGTCCCTTTTCCTCGTAAATGTTTTTCCAATATTTCATAAAATTATATAATTAAAATAAATATTTTTAATTAAGTAAAATTACATTAAAAAAATAAAAGAAAACTATAAGAGATATATATATATATATATATATATATATATATATATATATATATATATATATATATATATATATAGAGAGAGAGAGAGAGAGAGAGAGAGAGAGAGAGAGAGAGAGAGAGAGAGAGATGTGCTTGATCCTCACAAAAAATTGATCAAAGCAATCCATTATAAGTCAACTCTAACATAATAACTATTCAAACAATAAAAAAATCATAATTTCTTAAAATAATATTATTATCATACTATTTATTTTATCTCCCTATAAGCAAACAATCAATAAACTTTATCAGTATTATAATTAAAACGTAACTCTTTCATGAATAAAAATAAAATTACTTTCAAATAGCGAAATAATAAAATAAGATAATTTTGATACATAGGACAAAAGACCAATGACAAGTGAAAATGTACAATTCAGCTATGTATTTTAAAAAAAATATTAAGTGATATTCACATTCACGATGTTTTCAAATAGTAAATATGCAACACTAAAACTTGTTATTTAAGTTACACCCAATATTCTTATTTCTATAGATGAAAAACTATTAAGTATTAGTCATTTATTCAATAATTATGCGGGTCAACGATTTTAATTAAGTAATTTAACATATAATTTGTGTAAGAATTGTTAGGCGAGCCCCAAGACAATGGAGCGCTTAGGACGTAAGCCTCACGGGAACTAAGCTCCGCATGTGAGCCTCGAAGCGTTTTGTCAGTGTCGTCCTGAAAATGAGCCTCGAGGCGAATTCTGAAACTGTCTTTTAAAATACTTACTAGAATTAAAGAAATTCTAATTATAAATATATCGTTTTAAAATGAATTAAAAAAGAATATCATATACTTATATAAAAATGAAGACTACTTACTAAGGGTGGTGGCCAGCGAGCTCTGTCTGTGGTAGTGCAGCGGGGTCTGGGTCGGGGCGGGACGGAGAAGGGGTCGGGGTGGGTCGGGACTCTGGCGGGTCAGATGCAGCGGATCGAGCAAGTCCAGTCCGATCCCGATCCCGTCTGCCTGCCTGGCCTGGGTCAGCGGGATACGGCGGGTTTTCATTTTTTTTTAAATAACATATGTATAAAAAACTCAATAAATAAAATAAGATAGTGTAATAAAAACATCCCAAGGCTGTTTTTGTGCCTCTTATATTATTTAATAGACATATGATTTTTTTGTAATACAAATACAATTGTCTAAAATATAAATTGCAACTTTGTGGTGTTGTCCAAAAGTTACAAATTACAATTAAAAAAATTACATTCTCAAAAAAACCTGTTCTAATTGCTTGATGATTTCATGTGGTTCTTCGGTTGGAATTGGTATTTGTTGGTCAAATTGATCCACGTCGCTTCCACTACCTTCGGTTAAGATTTCGTTGTAGTTTTCATCATCTTCTTCGTTGATCTCCGGTTGACCGCACCTTCTCCGCTCCGCCAGTATCCAATCTACGAATAATACCGCAATTTCCAAGTGTCTCCGGCTAATGAGTGTCTGTGGTCTCCTATTTGATATCTGCTCAGAAAAAGCGCTTTCAGGCAGCTTGACGACGCTTGAATGTTCAAAACATCTCGAGCCATCAATGAAAGTGTCGGAAAGGTCTTCTCATTCCCTCCAAGATTTCAAAGCAAGTCTTCATGTCCATCTTCATTGATAACTTCTTGATACTGATGCAGAACCCTGCAAAACAAAAATATCAAACTCGCTAATTTGGTTAGTAGTAGAGGTACGACCGCACATTTTATTTACGAGGCTTTCAATACTAGCCGCTTGAAACAAAGATGTCTTTGTGAGGTTGTATTGAAGATGAAGAAGATGGTATGGAAGTCGGTAAGTTACTAGCATTTTCTTGTTGATAAAATCTATATATATTTTTGCATTGGTGTTCTACGCTAGACAATACTTCTTCTTTAGTTTGTTCAATAGGTGGTGGGTGATTTAGATTTTTGGGACTTGGAGGTGGTAGTACTTCTATACAATCGTAAATAGTTTCAATTAGTGATTTAGTACCGTCTATTTTAATAGTAGGATTTAATACAGAACCAATAATATAAATAGAGGGAATAGGAATAAAATATTTTTTTATTTTGAGAAACATTTTTTTAATAGTTGCCTTATAAGCTGGTTTTTCCATATATTCACTAAGTAATAAAAATATTAGAGTTATATAAAATAACATAGTTGAAATAGTAGGATAATATATACCGGAAAATTCTTTTGTTGCTTGAAAAAATTTCTCTAAAAATACAATAAGTTCGGAAATTTTTTTCCAATCACTATCTAAAATCATATCAGCTGGCTTTTTATTATGAGAGTTAAAAAATAAAGTTATAGGTAATTTATAGTCATAAGCAACAAGTAGTTGCTCGTATAAAGAATTCCACCTAGTGGATACTTCTTGTGGAATTTTTCTAAAAGGTAGTCCACAATCATGACAATTTTTTTTATATTCTTTTCTACGTTGTACTTTATTACTTTTAAAAATAAAGTTTATAGCAAATTGTATTTTACTAAGAATGTCTTCAAAAAGTGATAGACCATCCTTTACAATTAAGTTATATATATGGCACGCACATTTTATATGAAAATGGTCCTGGAAAAGACTGAGTTAAACTATTTTTAAAATTGTAATTGCGTAATTGTTATTAGAAGCGTTATCTAATGTAATAGTCATAATTTTATCGGTAATTTCGTAATAATCGCACACTTGATAAATATTTTTACGCAATAAAAGTACCAAAGGTGCCTATCATCTATATATCTATACGCTAAAATACGTTTTGCATAGACCATTTATAATCTATCCAATGACAAGTTCTGATTAAATAATCATGGCCGTTAGTACTACGACCTATATCGAGGCGTGATGAATACTTTGCCATTAAAATGATATAATGAAAACGTAAATATTGTTGATATTCATGCGCGAATTTAAATACATCTCTCTTAACAGTTGATCTAGAAAAACCGTTAAAAGCGAGGATTATATATATCTCTAATGTAATGAATAAAATCGGAGATGAAGGAAATGAAAAGGCAAACCCTCCACAAAGAACTAATTTTGATATTGCTTCCCTATCTTTATGTTTATTGTATTTAGAGCCTACAATTCCCAGTCATAGGGTTAATTTGACCACAATACTTGGTGGAGACAAGACGATATGTGAACCTTGTCCCGATGGAGGCGGGCGTTTGCGCCGGTTTTGAAGCCTGGTATTGGGCATACCTAGCTGGATGAGCACTTACTACGTGTCTAATTAAACCCCAGTCCCACCGTGACCTTTTCCAGCTTTTAAATTTTAAAACATTTTTACAAATTTTACATATGGCTACTTGATTCTCTACGTCCCTATCAAAAAATGTCCATGCATCTGATTTTAATGATCGTTTTGCTGGACCTCGTCTCATACTAGGGGGAATAGGAGGTATTTCAGTTGAAGGTGCACTAGTGGGTGTGTTGTCATCAACATTAGTGGGTATATCATCTAGATCATCGTCTAAATTAAAGTCTTCTTGAGTTCCAGAAAATAGCTCCTGGTCTAAATCTAATGGTATTGTAGGAAAATGGTGAGTATCAACAAAATCATCCTGTGTAGGAATAAGATGACTAGAAGAAGTACCCTTGCCCTGGTTGCCCCTACTAGAAGAAGCACCCTTACCCTTACCCTTAAACATACCTTTTAATCCTTCCATTTTAATTATGATAATAAATAAATAAATAAATAAATAAATAAATAATTAAAGACAATAAAATTAAGTGATATAAACTAAATAAACAGACAATAATAATTTAATGAAGGAACGAATGTACCAAACGCCGACGTAACGTCGACGTGTAATCGAGAGGTTGAAAATTGAAACTTTGCTCGATGGAAGATCCTCAAGCTAGTTGCCAACTTCACTACCAATTCCCAAATGAATAAATAAAATTGAATATTTAGCAAACAATGTAGACTTGTAGAGAGATATATTGAGAAATTAGAGAGATTGTAGGAAGATTTGTGAGAAAGATGAAGAGAAAATGAGTTATTTATAGTTGAAAAATTGGGTTAAAGTGTAAATATAATAACTTATGGGTTAAAAATAAATATTAAGGGGTAGGGGTTGGGGGAGGGGGGGGGGTAAAATGGCCGTTGGCCAACGGCCATTTTAGATTATGGCCGTTGGCCAACAACCATTTTAGATTATGGCCGTTGGTGCAACGGCCATTTTTGCAAAGGAGCGGGGTGGTCGGGGTCGGGGTGGCGGGCTCGGCTCGCCGGCTTTGGCGGGCTCGGGTCTCGCGGGACGAGACATCGTCCCGTCCCGAGTTCGAGTCCCGCCCCCGTAAATTTTTTTTTTTTTTGGCGGGGTCGGGGTTGGACCGGGGCGGGCTCGGGACGGGCTCGGGTCGGGGTCGGGCTGTCCCGGCCCACTGGCCAGCCCTACTACTTACCCCGTGTCTATTTGTTATTGTAGTAGTTATCCCTTAAAATTAGTTGAGATGTAATTATCCAAATAAAATAAAATTACATATCAAGATTTCAAAGCGGTGTCAGTCTTATAAGCCGCCGTAACATGGCCAACATCCACGGTTCACGGATACACGCAAAACGTAATTTTTGAAAATAATTAGAATATTAGAGAGGAATTAGAATAGAAAAAAGCGACGGATTTCAAATTAGAGTAAGGGATATTCCTTTTAGTGCTTTCAATCGGCTTACTTTGAATAAAGAGGGAAAAAAAAGGCGGAAAGACTTTACCCAAAACCACCGTTATAAAAACCCACCACTAGATCAAACAACACCATTCAAATAATTACAACTCTTATGAAAATGGAGAAGCTAAGTATTGTTTTGCTAGCTCTGGTCCTCTTCATCATAGCCACAGGTACCAACGCACAGCAGTGCGGCAGGCAAAAGGGCGGAGCCTTATGTAGTGGGAACTTGTGTTGCAGCCAGTTTGGGTGGTGCGGGTCAACACCCGAATACTGTTCTCCTAGCCAAGGCTGCCAGAGTCGCTGCAGTGGCGGCGGCGGCGGCGGCGGCGGCGGCGAAAGTGCGCAAAATGTTCGTGCAACATATCATATATATGTTGGAAATTAGCCTTTGGCGGGAGTTGCGACCGACCAACTTTAACGGCTTAAACACTAGTGTTACGTATGTTGGAGAATCCGGTTCTTCACACATGCATGATGTACTAAGTACGTAGATAACCGTAGGGCCAAGAATCGTCAAATTTCATTGAGAAATGAAAGAGATATTGGTCCACGAAGTGAGGTGTTTGAAGCATGGAAAGTGTGGTGTTGTGTTCAATTCTCCCTCATCGGTAGAGGAAGAAAGAATTGTTGTGTATATAAGACTCGAAATGTGTTTGGGGTTTGGGACCCCAAGGGGTATCCCATGTGTTTAAAGGAGGGAGGACCTAGATGTGCTTCGGTTCAAGGAAAGACCACTCGCGCGCCGCCTTGCTTGCCGTCGGTCGGCTCAGATTCCGGTCCACGGTCGTGTGGGTTGTGGGCCTTCGATATTATCTTTTGGGCGAAAAACTTTGTCAAGAAATGCTGTTTGATCCCGAAGTTTCAGATGTGCGATTTGGACCAGAATTCTTTCGGATGTGCGCTTTGATCCCTGAAGTTTCAAGATGTACAGATTTGGTCCCTGAAGTTTCAAGATGTACGCTTTGGTCCTCAAGTTTTTAGAAAATCGAATTTCGACGGTCCGAGCGTAAACGTTTCAAGACTCAATTCACCATTTATTTTGGTGAATTACACCTCCACTAATGGCCAATCCGTTGGCAATTTTCTCCATTTATTTGGTGGCTTTACTACCTCCATAATGGTCATTATTTGGCCAATAATGGTCATTATGGAGGCAGTCAAACAGCCCCTCTTCCTCCTATATAAACACCCCTTACACCATTGTTGAGGACACTTGATATACACGAATTTACACAAAGCAGAAAGCAAAGCAAAGCAGTTTTCTTCCTAATCTTCCAAGCATCATTTCTTATTCAATATTCTTCACGGTAGCTTTTGAGTTTCCTTTGCTCAATTGTTCCTTGCTTTGTTTTATCTTGGGAGACGAATTGTCCTAACGTTATAAAGGATACATACGGGCAATATTGTCTTAAGGATGCAGTGCCACACTCGACTCAAAGAAAAATCAAAGCGATTTAGGCCTTGTTCAAGAAATATTGTAATTTCGCTTTATTGTTATATTGTAATTTCAGTTTCTAGTTGAATTGTAATTTCAATTCTTACGTAGTGATTACTTGTAATTTCCGTTTCTTGCAATCCTTTGTAATACCCAACAACTTAAGACAATATTTTGCTTACGGTGAATCGCTAATAACATGGCCGAAATATGACCGATGTTCATCGCTGCCGCTTGCCTCTCGAGGCAACGTTGTCGCCTTCCCCATCGCCGCCATCTTGGCCAAAGCGAACTCCCGCCGCTTTCGCTGCTGCCGCCGCCATCGTTCAAGGCAACACCGCCGCTTCCCTTGCCATCGGAGCTCCACCTCTTCTTCACACCACCATGATCGCCTGAAAAATTCATGGGATCGACCAAAAGATGGCAGACAAAGATGCCGCTTTTACTTATATGATTATGGGCATGGCCCGATTCCTTACTGGAAGATCCTCCACAAGTCGGAGATGGCGGACTCTTCGCCTAATGAAAGCGGGTGGAGAGGGGGCCTTGGTATCCATGTCATTAATGGCATGAAGATGGTTCGTGACGCATGGAATCATAGCGATTTCATGTGCAAGAACTATATATTGAGCTTGGCAGACCCTCTCTACACGGTATATTCTACCGCTGGCACCGCCAAAGAGCCGTGGGAAAAGCGCAAAGAAGTACAACGCACAAGACGCGGGCACGAAGAAGTTCATCGTTGGGAAATTTCTAAAATTCCAAATGGTGGACAAAGAAACAGTTGATGTCCCAAGTCCAGGAATTCCAAATGATTTTACATCACCTGGATTTGGAAGCGACTAAAGCCAAACGAGCGCTTTTGGTTGCATCACCGATTGAAAAGTTACCTCTTCGTGGAATGAGTTTATGAGTTACTTGAAACTCAAGACAAAGGAAATGACCTTTGAAGAGCTTGTTATCAAACCGCAAATTCAGGAAGATAATAAGAAGACCTTGCCAAAGAGTAGACAACATTGCGAGGCAAAGGCAAATCTGGGCCGAGGCCAAAGGGAAAACAAGCAACAAGCGGAAGTTCCACAAAGACGGCAAAGCCCCCGCAGCGAGACGCTCAGAGGTAATCGTCATCACCGTGGGAAACCCGGTCACAGGATCAAGGAATGCCGCAAGCTCAAGATCGAGCAACAAATGTAAAGCCAAGTCGAAGGCAAGGCTCAAGCTAACGCCGTCGAGGACACGCTCTGGATGACATGATTGAGATCTCTCGGCCGTGGTGCTAGAAGCCAACTTGGTGGAGAATCCAATGCGGTGGTGGGTGGACACAGTGCAACAAGACACATCTGTTCCAACAAAGATGCCTTCTCCACATACACTCCGGTCTCCGGCAAGAGAAGCTGTTCATGGGCAACAACGCTTCCCGGACGTGCTAGGGGTTGGAAAGGTGGTCTGAAGATGACTTCCGGCAAGGAACTCACTCTGAAGGAAGTGATGCACGCCCCGTAGATTAGAAGAAATCTAGTTTACGGACCTTTATTGGTTAATGCTGGTTTTAGGCTAGTGTTTGAATCAAATAAATTTGTACTCACTAAAAATGGCACATTTGTGGGGAGGGGCTTCGTCTGTGAAGGCCTCTTCAAAGTGAATGCCATGTCTGTATTGCGTCAAGGAAATAAAGTTGAACCTTCTTCTTATTTGCTTGAGTCTTCTAATTTATGGCATCATAGATTAGGACACGTTAACTACAAGTCTATTCAAAGGCTGGTAAAGATGGAGTTGTTGCCGTCTATCGACGTAAACCCTCAACATAAGTGTGAGGTGTGCGTAGAGGCAAAACTTACTAAGCTTCCTTTTCGATCCGTCGAAAGGAATACCGCCTCCTCTAGAACTTATTCACACAGGATATATGTGATTTGAAGTTTGCACAAACTAGAGGGGAACAAGTACTTTGTGACATTTATAGATGATAGCACAAGGTATTGTTACCTTTACTTGTTGAAAAGTAAGGATGAAGCCTTTGAAGCGCTTCGACGTTACAAAGCGTAAGTTGAGAACCAACTTAGCCTACGGATTAAATCCATTCGTAGCGATAGAGGGGGAGAATATGTAGCGCCTTTGAGGAATATCGTGCCCAAGAAGGCATTATTCATCAAACGGCGGCTCCATACTCACCTCAATCAAACGGTGTGGCGGAACGTAAGAACCGCACATTAAAGGAAATGATGAATGCCTTGCTTATCAATTAGGTCTTCCCAAAACATGTGGGAGAAGCCGCCCCATCGCTAATATGATTCTTATGAGTCCCACATAAGGGTAAGGACAAAACTCCATATGAATCATGGAAAGGAAAGAAACCCACCTACAAATACTTTAAGGTGTGGGGTTGTCCGGCAAAGGTTGAAGTACCCAAGCCAAAGCAGGTCAAGATTGGGCCTAAGATCGTAGATTGCATATTCATTGGATATGCAAATATGATGAGTGCTTATCGCTTCTTAGTGCATAAGTCGGATATTCCAGGATATCCACCAGGGTACAATAATGGAATCAAGGAATGCTTTATTCTTTGAAAGTACCTTTCCTAGAAAGGAGAAAGACATAACCTCTCTCAAACGAAGTTATGCACAAAGCTCTCAAGAACCGGAGTCCTTGATCGCCGGATCGAATGGTTCAGATCTAGCGAATCTCGAGGTGGTGAACATCAGGAATCTAGTGTTCGATTCTCGGGACTTGGAGACTCAGAGAGAGATGGATCTAAGGCGAAGTAAAAGGGGCAGAAGGATAAATCCTTTGGTCCCGACTTTGTATCTTATATGGTTAATGATGAACCAAGGACAATTGCTAAGGCTTTGTCAACTCCGTAAGCACCGCCTGGAAAGAAGCTATTGAGAGTGAAATAAGCTCCATTCTCGCACAACCATACTTGGGAGTTGGTTGATCTTCCTCAGGAAATAAACCGTTGGGGTGTAAGTGGATACTCAAACGGAAATACAAGGCAGATGGGTCTATAGACAAGTACAAGGCCAGGTTGGTAGTCAAGGGCTATCGGCCAGACGTAAGGCTTTGACTACTTTGATACCTACTCCCGGTATCCGAATGACATCCATACGGGTATTTATTGCGATCGCAGCTTTGCGTGACCTTGAGATACACGGATGGATGTTAAGACAAATTTCTTCCTAAACGGCGATTTGGAAGAAGAAATCTATATGGACCAACCCGGCGGTACGTGGTTCAAGGGCAAGAGAAGAAAGTCCGTCGACTTATCAAATCTCTGTGCGAGGCTGAAACAAGCCCGAAGCAATGGCACGAAAAATTTGATAGTACTCTACTATCGAAGGGTTCGCCATTAATGAGTGTGATAAATGTGTTTACACGAAAGGTAACTACGACTCGTTTGTTATGATATGCCTGTATGTAGGCGACATGTTAATCACAGAAGCGATCCTAGGTAATCCTAGAGACTAAGAACATGTTGAAACAATGCTTCGACATGAAGGATATGGGTATCGCAGATGTCATCTTAGGGATTAAGATCTCTAAGACGTCTGACGAAATTTGGTCTTATCTCAGTCTCACTACATCGAAGATGTTTTGAGAAAGTTTGAGATGTTAGACAGTTCACCGATAAAGTCACCAATGGATACAAATCAAAAGCTTGATAAAAATCTTGGTGCACTGTATACCAGGAGCGATATGCGCGCAGTGATCGGTAGTTTGATGTATATAACAAACCGCACCCGACACGATATTGCTTACGCAGTCAATAAGTTGGCTAGGTTCACCCGTAATCCGAGTGATAACCACTGGAAGGCGTTGAATCGGGTATTACAATACACGAAATACACGTTAAATTACGGGTTACACTATTCGAGATATCCAAATTTGTACTAGAGGGTACAGTGATGCAACCGGATATCCGATATAGAGAACACCAAGTCCACGGTGGGTATGTATTTACAATTGGTGGTGGTGTCTTGGAAATCCTCTAAGCAAACTTGCATCGCCCGATCCACAATGGAATCGGAGTTTATCGCTTTAGACAAAGCAGGAGAAGAAGCTGAGTGGCTTCATGACTTCTTAGAGGATGTTCCGTGTTGGAACAAACCCGCACCTTCGTAATGATCCACGCTGCGACGGTCGATCGGCTCTAGGAAGGGCACGGAATGCTATGTATACAACGGCAAGTCTCGTCATATTCGACGGAGGCATAAGACCGTTAGGCAAATCACCACGGGTATAATATCCATTGATTACATCAAGTCTAAGGATAATATAGCAGACCCATTGACAAAGGGCTTACCCAAAGATCAGATGGCTTGCCTGTTTAGGGAATGGGCTTAAAACCCAAAATATAAGGACCAATACAATGGTAACCCAACCTTACGAACCTGAGATCCCGTAATTTGGTTCAATGGGAAAACGAAGTTGTAAAGGTTGATTGATCGCCGGTGGAAGTATGAGCACTTCGGATAGTGATTTACGAAAAGAAACTCCAAATCCAAAGCCGTTCCCGCGATAGACTTTAAGTGCTATCTGCGGTGTGGGTAAAGGTTAAGTTTTCAAAACTGTAATGCTCCTCAACAGTTGAGGTTAGGTTTTGGGAAACTTTTAATGGTTCCTAACACTTGTGAAGTGGGGTATAGCAGGATACCTTGTAGGAGACCACCTATTTAAGTGCGAGGACGGCCGCCTCAAGATGAACGCACTTAAGAATCCAAGACGTTGTCCATGGCCAAAGCGGACAAAACATTACGAAGAAGAGAGTAAGGGAATTTGTTGTGTTGGTACCATTGACTTGGCTTACACTAAACACCGACGGTTCAAGACATCACGTTCACCGCGCGATGAAGTAAGTCCGATGGTATTCAACTATGGAAGGTTCAAAGTCGATGCTACCTCTCCTTATGCAACATCGGTCCATTGAAATATTCTTTGGAAATGAAAAGACACCATGTGAGTGCGCCAAAATCTCTTTCAAGAGGGGATTGTTGGAAATTAGCCTTTGGCGGGAGTTGCGACCGACCAACTTTAACGGCTTAAACACTAGTGTTACGTATGTTGGAGAATCCGGTTCTTCACACATGCATGATGGACTAAATCGTAGATAACCGTAGGGCCAAGAATCGTCAAATTTCATTGAGAAATGAAAGAGATATTGGTCCACGAAGTGAGGTGTTTGAAGCATGGAAAGTGTGGTGTTGTGTTCAATTCTCCCTCATCGGTAGAGGAAGAAAGAATTGTTGTGTATATAAGACTCGAAATGTGTTTGGGGTTTGGGACCCGAGGGTATCCCATGTGTTTAAAGGAGGAGGACCTAGATGTGCTTGGGTTCAAGGAAAGACCACACGCGCCGCGCCTTGCCGCCACCGTCCGGCCCGGCTCGGTTCAGGGTCCACGGTCGTGGGTAAGTCGCGTGAAATTTGTGGGTGGGCCTTCGATATTATCTTTTTGGGCAGAAAACTTTGTCGAAGTACAGTTTGATCCCGAAGTTTAGGATGTGCGCTTTGGACGAGAATTCTTTCAGATGTGCATTTGATCCTGAAGTTTCAAGATGTACGCTTTGGTCCCTGAAGTTTCAAGATGTACGCTTTTGGTCCTGAAGTTTTGAAAAATCGAATTCGACGGTCGAGCGTAAGCGTTTCAAGACTCAATTCAGCCATTTATTTTGGCTGAATTACACCTCCACTAATGGCCAATCCGTTGGCAATTTTCTCCATTTATTTGGTGGCTTTACTACCTCCATAATGGTCATTATTTGGCCAATAATGGTCATTATGGAGGCAGTCAAACAGCCCCTCTTCCTCCTATATAAACACCCCTTACACCATTGTTGAGGGACACTAGATATACACGAATTTACAGAAAGCAAAGCAAAGCAGTTTTCTTCCTAATCTTCCAAGCATCATTTCTTATTCAATATTCTTCACGGTAGCTTTTGAGTTTCCTTTGCTCAATTGTTCCTTGCTGTTTTATCTTGGGAGACGAATTGTCCGGAACGTATAAAGGATACATACGGGGCAATATTGTCTTAAGGACAAGGTGCCACACTCGACTCAAAGAAAAATCAAAGCGCTTTCGGTCTTGTTCAAGAAATATTGTAATTTCAGTTTTATTGTTATATTGTAATTTCCAGTTTTCTAGTTGAATTGTAATTTCAATTCTTACGTAAGCAGTTACTTGTAATTTCCGTTTCTTGCAATCCTTTGTAATACCCAACAATATATAACCCACAAAATGTTGGGTGGGACTTGAATGCGGTTAGTGCATACTGTTCAACTTGGGATGCTAATAAGTCTTTCGCGTGGCGGAGTAAGTATGGTTGGACTGCTTTCTGTGGACCTGTCGGACCTCGTGGCCAAGCCTCCTGCGGCAAGTGCTTAAGGGTAAGTATATTATGAAGTTTTTATTTTTTTTATTTCTCGCCGGAGTACCCGATATTCGTATAGAGATTCGAATCCACTTAAAAAATCTTACCAAGATATAAGAGTACTTATAATTTCAACCCGTGTTGGTATATTCTGGAGTAATATTAGTCTACTTTTAATGATCATGGTATTAGCTAGTAAAAAATTGCTTTCTCATAAAGTGGTACTAGCATTTTTTTTGGTTTAAAATGATTTTTTACTGAAAATATATATTTCCATCAATTAGTACTTCTAGACTTGTTTTATGACAGCGTACATCATGAAAATATATACTCTAAAATTCCATAAGATTGAATGATCATGACTTTTGGAGGTCAAAATTATTACGACTATATGTTTAGTATTAGTTTCTAAACAGTATAACTCATCTAATACCATCACGAATTATATATACAGGTGACAAATACACGTACAAGAGCTCAGGTGACAGTGAGAATTGTGGATCAATGCAGCAACGGCGGACTAGACTTGGACATTAACGTTTTCCGGCAGATCGATACAGACGGAGTAGGAAATCAACAAGGTCACCTTATTGTGAACTATGAGTTTGTTAATTGTGGTGACAGTGTGAATGTTCCTTTGATGTCTATCGTTGATGAAGAATGAGAAGCTACATGGCTCTGTTTAGTCCGATGAGTATAAATGTCTAATCTTTGACGATCTAAATAAAAGTGAAAGAATGAAATGAAAAAGAAAAAAAGGTTACTTTGAAGGGTGTTAGGCAATTCCATATGATCTATTGATCATGAATGTCTTCATTTGGGGAAAGAGGTGAAGTGTGTATTATTTTTATTACTATTTTGTACTCGGCCGTTTTGAATTTTAAATAAAGAACTCCAAGTGCTTTTGTTTGGAGGTCGCATTGGGATAGTATTTGTTGATCTAGTATCGAATGAAACGGATTGGGTCTTCTACTCTTTTCCGGAAGTAGATGACTATTCATAGCTATTACTTTGACACCAAAGAAGATTTTTTGTGGGTAAACAAAGGACTAATAATTGATGTTCTTCAATTCCAAATTAGTTGGAGTGAATAAAAATTAAAGAAAATTAAATTTTGGTAGACAAGCCGGAAAATATTACTGACTATTTTCTTTTCACTTTTTCTAAGAAGAAAATTAGGAAAAAATGATTTAAATTCAGTTAGAACTATATTTTCGGAAACAATCTCTCTACTTACCAAGATAGAGGTAAGGTCTGCGTACACTCTACCTTTTCCATACCTCACGTTGTGAATTTCACTGAGTATGTTGTTATTGTTGTTGTCAGTTAGAATTATAACTTTGAACTTTAAGTCCAAAGTTGAAATTTAGATAAAGAACTTTTTGAAGAAAATTCTTCCTTGGAGTACCTAATTGGATTACAAGTTCAAGCAGCCAACATATAAATGTCATCTGGTCAAGGACGAATTGAATAAAAGTCCCGAATTAAACATGTTTATCTATGAAATCGCATTCCTATGTGTCCCAGATAAATAAACCGACTGCAATGAGTTTTAAGTCCCCTCTAAATCACATGAAAATTTGAGGCATTAGATATGAGTCTGTACAAGAATAAAGAACAAGTAGCACATAGGTCAAAGTTACAATTCTCTAGTTAAATCATAAATGTACAAGTAATCAAATCAGGAAATTAGTTAGTTGACTAATGTACCTGAATATAACTCCCAAACACCATAATGTCATCTACATAGGCAACTAATAAACCAATAGAACTAAATCATTTTTTTGGAAGAGATGTAACCTTGGAGAACGTAACTAGGAAAGAATAACTTGAAATTTCAAAAAATTGTAGTACTCCTTAATTAGATTGAAAAAAGGATGAGTGCTTTTGTGTCCTCTTTATTATTTGGAGTTCCACTTTGTTAGGTGTAGCATTACGACTCGTTTGATGTAAAATGTCAGCTAAGTTAATCTCACATGTAACTTGGGTATATAAATAAGATGCACCTTGTGACGTGACATCTCTCTATGATTATTATTTTTATTTATCTATTTTCTCAATTTTTAATTTTTTTCCTTATTTTATGTTTTAAAAGTTTTCACAAAATGAGGTACTCTTAAATTCTCCATAATCATTTTTATTAAATTGAATTTTAATACCTATTAATGATTATGCTTTTCATCTTCTTCTATATTCTATGGATCTTGCTGTTTTTACAGTTCATGTGTCAATAACAACTTTAGTCTCCAATTAAATTGAACGATTAATACATAGCCTTATGCCTTTTATTTTCTTCCATATTCGTTACTAGTGAATATATTTGCGCTAGCGCGATTATAAAAAAATAATGTACCTATCAAATAAACAACCTAAATTATGAATTTAGGTATTATTCATCTTTTTATGAAAAAATTGCTCATTACGGCATACATTTAAATTAATGTATACACTAATTTATACATTTGGGTTATTAAAAGATTCCAAATGAGCATTACCAAAAAATTTAGTAAATAACATAAATCTCATTTTATAACTACTCATTATCATACAAATAAATTCATTTAACTTATATATTTCTTATATTGAGAAAATAGAAATCATCAACATATATAATAAAGCTAGGAATATAGGAGGTGATGTGACACCTCTCTTTGACAAAGAAAAGTATTTATTTTTTTCTCAATTTTTTAAAGTTTTCCTTCATTTTTTTTCCAATTTTTAATTTTAAAAAGTCATCTTCATAACTCATCCCTCTTTATTTTTCATAAATTCAATTCTTAATTAATATTAATAATATTCATAACCCCCAATTATTTAGTATACAAATTTATGACACCTTAAAGTCACACCAATTTTTGTTCATATAATTTGTTTTGATTCATCTTAGTTATCCTCTATTTTTGTTGTGTAATAGTCAACATCAATAGAAGACATTTGCTTGGGTGTTTGATGTGAATTGAGGAATTTAGAGAATGATTTCAATGGTTATCTTTGCTTCTCTTTTTATTTGTTAGGAATTTGACATTTGCTTGGGTGTTTGATGTGAATGGAGGAATTCTTCAGAGAATGATTTCAATTGTTATCTTTGCTTCTCTTTTTATTTGTTAGGAATTTGATTATGTTATGTAGTATTTTCTAAAATATTCTTTCTGTTTAGTTTATTTTATTATTTTATTTCTTTTCTTTGTTGATGAGGTTAACTTATTGTGTTTTTAGGCTAGGGTGTTTTCGAAAGTTGAAGCAGAAAAAGCCATATATATGTGCATGTTGCTTAAATAAGTATGTATATATTCTTATGTAGTCATGTGGATCAACGTTTAATAAGCCTAATGATAGTATATTTGAGTAAAATTAATTAGTAATTTCGAAATACAATTTAATTTATAGAAAAGTTGTTTATTGAAACGTAAAATTGTAGTCTTCAAGATTTTCATGTTTTGTTGTTGATAAAAACCATCAAGTCTTTCATATTTTCATAGATCTTTACTACCGTCTGTTAGGTTTTAACTCTTCGATTTTACTACTTAAAAATGCAAAAATGTTAGGCTACAATAAAAATCTCTCTATTAACTTTCTTCCTCAATAGAAGAATTGTTGCTCTTCTCTAGACCTTGATTCATCGTTTATCGATGAATGAAATTTTAGTGATGGCATCAATTTTTTTTTCTTGATTTAAAACATGACACGGGATATAAATATTTTTTTTTCTTAGTTTAAACCATACAATGAATATTAAGGCATGAACAATGGTAAGAGGATTTAGTCAAAGTAGAATGTAATTTTTAGAATGTTTCATAAGATTAGTAAAAGGTAAAGAAGAATTGATTCGGTTGCTCACGGAAAGATGAAAATTTCTGAAGGATATATATATGAAAAGAAAAAAAGAGAAAATATGTAATATAATTTATAACTTATGATATATTTTTTAAATATTTAATTAACTAAATTATGTTTTAAATAATAATTATATATGCATAATTTAAGATAATTATTAGATCAAGAATCTTTTAAAAATAGATAGAGTATAATATTTGGATGAAAAAAGTAATTAAATCTAAAAAGTTATAACTTGTGCCTACTTGGACCGCCACAAATATTTCAAAATGGTTGGACAAGGAAGATGATAGGATTTTGACGTTCTGAGCTCTCTAAACTTTATAATATTACTTGTATAAAACATGTTAAGATCAAGATCATTGTTAAATTTCTTATCAATAATTTTCGAGAGACACTGAAAGACGTTTGTTGATGCACGTTATCAACATGTGATCCTTATGTACTAAAGAACGTGGAAGCTAGAAGAAGAAGAAGATAATCGATTATAACCTAAATTATTTATGAAGTTATTTTTGAATGTTCAATATACACATAAATTACAAAAATATATGAAGATTTTAATTTTAAAAACTGTAACATAAAAAAGGTAGGAGATAATCAATTATAAGCAAAATTATTTATGAAGTTATTTTTAGATATTTAATATGACACATAAATCATGAAAATATATGTAAAATTTAGTTAAGAGAAAAATTAATTTTGGCATTCCCATAATGAATTAGTAGAAGGAGAAAGGAAATTTAATATTATTATTTTAAAGAAGAATAACAATAATTGCTGATTTTTCAGAGAAATTGCATAAATAAAGTAAAGAAATGAAAATGAAAGTTGGCAAGGGCAATCGGAAATAATGTTAGGCTAAGTATAAAGAAGGATAGAATTACGTAAGAAAATTATTAAAATGAAAAATACTAAAGAAAAAAAGATAAGAAATAGAAGAGTAAATAATCAAGAAAAATAATAAAAAGGAATATAAGTAGATCAAAATTTCAAGTAGAAAATGTGAATATGATCAAAACTAAGGAGGGTCATTTGGTTAATATTAAATTTGTTAAACTGAATTGTTGTTTACAAAGATGCAGGAAACGGAAATTACAAGTAACTGCTAATTATTACAATAACTGAAATTACAATGAACTTGAAGAATAAACTGGAACAGTTTTTGGTATGCTGAGTCGAGTGTTTGCACTCTGTCTTTAAGACAATATTGCCCCATATGTATCCTTTCTACGTCCTGGATAATTGTCTCCCAAGATAAAACAACAAATGAACAAATGAGCAAAGGAAACTCAAGTGTTACCGTGAAGAATTTTGAGTAATGAAATGATGCTGGAAGGTAGTAGGAAGACTGATTTCTGTTTCTGTTTATGTGTGTCTGCTTGTGTGTTTTTCGTGGCTCAACAATGGTGACAAAGGGTCCTTTATATAGTTGAATGAGAGGCTTACAAAACTGTACATATTGAAATTTCAGGGACTAAAATGTACATATGAAAGAATTCTGGTCCAAAAAGATAATATCAGAAGAAGCACAGCCCACAGCCCGTGACTCGTGACCCGGACCGGACCAGACGGGCGGCGGCGGCACGCGTGTGGGCTTTCCTCGAACCGAAGCACATGTAGGTCATCCCTCCTTTAAACACATGGGATACCCCTTGGGGTCCCAAACCCCAAGCCAACTTTGAGAGTTATAAACAAAACAATTCTTTCTTCCTCCACCGATGAGAGAGAATTGATCTCAATACCACATTTTTCCATGCTTCAAACACCTCACTTCGTGGACCAATATCTCTTTCATTTCTCAACGAAATTTGACGATCCTTGGCCCTACGGTCATCTACTTACTTAGTAGATTATGCATGTGTGAAGAACCGGATTCTCCAACATGCGGAACACTAGTGTTTAAGCCGTTAAAGTTGGTCGGTCGCAACTCCCGCCAAAGGCAAATTTCCAACAATCCCCTCTTGAAAGAGATTTTGGCGCACTCACATGGTACCTTTTCATTTCCAGCAATATTTCAGCGGACCGATGTTGCATAAGGAGAGGTAGCTTCAGCTTTGAACCTTCCATAGTTAAATACCATCGGACTTACTTACTGCGCGGTGAACGTGATGTCTTGAACCGTCGGTGTTTAGTGTAAGCCAAGTCAATAGTACCAACACAACAAATTCCCTTACTCTCTTCTTCGTAATGTTTTGTCCGTTATGGCCATGGACAACTTCTTGGATTCTTAAGTGCGTTCATTTGAGGCGGCCCGTCCTCGCACTTAAATAGGTGGTTTCCTATAAGGTATCCTGCTATACCCCACTTCACAAGTGTTAGGAACCATTAAAAGTTTCCCAAAACCTAACCTCAACTGTTGAGGATCATTAAAGGTTTTGGAAACTTAACATTTACCCACATAACATATAGCACTTAACGTCTATCGCGGGAAAGGCTTTAGATTTGGTGTTTCTTTACAGAAATCACTATCTGAAGTGCTCATGCTTCCACTGAAGCGATCAACTGAACCTTTACAGCTTAGTTTTCCCATTGAACCAAATTACTGGGATCTCCAGTTAGTAAGGTCGGGTTACCACCGTATTGGTCCTTATTCTTTGGGTTTTAAGCCCATTCCCTGCAGACAGACCATCGATCCTTGGGTAAGCCGCTTTGTCGGCCAGTGCGCTATATTATCCTTTGACTTAATGTAATCAATGGATATTATACCCGTGGTGATCGGTGCCTAACGGTTTTATGCCTCCGTCGAATATGACGAGACTTGCCATTGTACATAGCATTACGCTCTTCCTAGAGCCGATCGACCGGTGGATCATTACCGAAGGTACGGGTTTGTTCCAACACGGAACATCCTCTAAGAAGTCATGAAGCCACTTAGCTTCTTCTCCTTCTTTGTCTAAAACGATAAACTCTGATTCCATTGTGGATCGGGCGATGCAAGTTTGCTTAGAGGATTTCCAAGACACAGCCCCACCACCAATTGTAAATACATACCCACTGGTGGACTTGGTGTTCTCTATATCAGATATCCAGTTTGCATTACTGTACCTCTCTAGTACAGTTGGATATCTCGAATAGTGTAACCCGAAAGTTAGCGTATATTTCAGGTATTATAATACGCGATTCAACGCCTTCCAGTGATTATCACTCGGATTACGGGTGAACCTAGCCAACTTATTGACTGCATAAACAATATCAGGTCGGGTGCAGTTTGTTATATACATCAAACTACCGATCACCTGTGCATATCGCTCCTGGTATACGGGTGCACCAAGATGTTTATCAAGCTTTTGATTTGTATCCATTGGTGACTTTATCGGTGAACTGTCTAACATCTCGAACTTTCTCAAAACATCCTCGATGTAGTGAGACTGAGATAAGACCAGTCCGTCAGACGTCTTAGAGATTTTTATCCCTAAGATGACATCTGCGATACCCATATCCTTTATGTCGAAGCATTGTTTCAACATGTTCTTAGTCTCTAGGATTACCCTAGGACTGCTTCCTATGATCAACATGTTTTCTACATACATGCATATCATAACAAATGAATCAGAGTTACCTTTCGTGTAGACACATTTATCACACTCATTAATGGCGAAACCCTTTGATAGTAGAGTACTATCAAATTTTTTGTGCCATTGCTTCGGGGCTTGTTTCAGCCCGTACAGAGATTTGACAAGCCGACAGACTTTCTTCTCTTGCCCTTGAACCATATACCCCTCGGGTTGGTCCATATAAATTTCTTCTTCCAAATCACCATTTAGGAAGACTGTCTTGACACCTATTTGATATATCTTAAGGTCACGCAAAGCTGCGATCGCAATGAATACCCGTATGGATGTCATCCGAGATACCAGAGAGTATGTGTCAAAGTAGTCAAGACCTTCTGTCTGCTGATAGCCCTTGACTACCAACCTGGCCTTGTACTTGTCTATAGACCCATCTGCTTTATATTTTCGTTTGAGTATCCATTTACAACCCAACAGTTTATTTCCCGGAGGAAGATCAACCAACTCTCAAGTATGGTTATGCAGAATGGAGCCTATTTCACTCTCAATAACTTCTTTTCAGAGCGGTGCTTCTGGAGTTGACAACGCCTTAGCAATTGTCCTTGGTTAATCATTAACCATATAAGCTACAAAGTCAGGACTGAAGGATTTATCCTTCCTGGCCCTTTTACTTCGCCTTAGATCCATCTCTGGAGTCTCCAAGTTCTGAGAATCTGGAACACTTGATTCCGGATGTTCAGCCACCTCGAGATCCGCTAGATCTGAACCATCTAGATCCGGGCTGTCAACAACTCCCGGTTCTTGAGAGCTTTGTTCATAACTTCGTTTGCGAGAGGTTATGTCTTTTTAGTTTAACATATACAGAGTCAATATAGAGAAAATGTAAATTTAATTGATAAGTCAATATTGATATTTGTAACTAAAAAATTGTAATAATGATTATTTAATAACATTTTAATTTTACTTTAATGACCGCGTGAAGCGCGAACAATTTCACTAGTTTATATAAATGAAATATAAACTTTTTTATTATCATCTAAGGGTTTTCTTATACGATTTTACTTTAATGACACTTCTTTCTGTAATAATGCTTTTTTTCCTAAGCAGCACGAGCAACCCATTTGATATGCAGGCTTGTGATCGTCAAGCACTTCTATGTAGCATCATCGTCGAGAAGGCAGGTAAGGAGAAATACAAATTGAGGTTGAAAAGGACCATGGGAATTGAACTCACAATTTCAAGAAATGCTAATATATAGTCATATTATATGATTGAGATAAAATATGGGGGTCTATCATGAAGGTAGCGATCTATGTCGTTAATCCTTGACCACCTGGGCATCAACTCAAGACATGTCCAAGTCAGGCGAAAAAGAATGTATAAGAAGAGTTAGAGGCGGATCTATGACTTAAATTTTATGGGTTTAATTTATAAAGTTCTTAACATTTAACACATTTTATATTTAAATTTATGAATTTATATCTACTATTTATTTTAATTTTAATTAACTTTTATACATAAATTTACCTTGCGCTTAAACAAACTCAATTACACCCGCCTATGAGAAGAATGTGTCAAAGTGTGGATTTCATATAGTAAAAAAAAAGGGACGTGTTATATCCGAAACGTACGAAATATAGTAAATATTTGGGGCATCCGGACAATTATATACCTGCTTTTTCCATTGAATGCCTCCAAGGCATGTAATAGCTGGTCTTTAAAGCCCTTAAGAAGACCATTTTCCCCATGTGTTAAAGAATGATTTGTTCTCATGTTCTATTATTTAATTTCAAGAAATGTGTTTTTTTTTTAAATTTTAATTTTAACTTTATCAAGTACAATTAACAATAAAATGCATATACTTTAGCTTTATACTGATCTGCTGCCATCAATTAAGTTTTGAATTGCTATAGAATGGCTTCTTATATTGACTCTGTATATGTTAAACTAAATATATTTTTTTCCCTTTTATTTTTAAATTTTCTTTCAATATGCTTTACAAGGAAAAGGCATGGCCTCCCTCGCTTTGTTCACCGCACTAACGAGGAAAATGAAACGAGTAAAAATTCTGACTTTTTAAAACCTTTTCTCCTTTTTGTTTTTGATATCTTATTATAACAATAAAGTCTCAATTATTACTTTTTGACCTTTCATATTACTTAATAAATAAAATCTTAAATGTCTCAATTACGCTATTTTCTATTCTTTATTAATGTAGGAGAAAATCGTGGAGTCAAAATTATTATAACTACTACTAATAATTTTTTCTTAATTGTTTTTACTTTGTGTGTTTGAGATTGTTATATTCTTTTACTTTTCTATGTTTTATGTTTCAGGTGCCCACCATGGAAGGCTTAACAAACATGTAGTTTGTTGCTTGTCAAGTGTGGTTAATTGACTGACGTGATTTGCAGGCTATTGCGTCAGTCCGGGGTTTATTCTATACGCACTCGAGAGAATAGCGGCTGCGGATTCTTTCATCAACAAAAAAACATGTAGTTTGTTCATGATTTCTTTTGTTGTTCTTTCTGTTTGTATTTTTATACTATATTTTTTTTAATATTATTAAATGATATTTTCTTAATAGAAACGTGTCTTTTAGCTATTATATGGGGATTAATTCTATATTTTTACTTATCAATAATAAAAAGAATTATGTATTTTTCCGTTGTAGGGTAAATCCATGAAGTTTATGGTTGTATAGTAAATATTACTTCCTCCGTCCAGTTTTACTTGTCCACTATATTAAAAATAATTGCCCAATTTTACTTGTTTACTTTAGAAAATCAAGAGATAATTTATCATTTTCCTGCCTATTTTACCTTTTGTAATTAATAAGTCAAGTTTTTCAATTCATTTTTTCAACATTACTTTTTTATGAGAAATATGTGAATTGTTGGAACCCATTAATTAATTAGTTGGTTGCACTTTTTTTTATAAGCTTTAATTGATTTCAATCATTAGGTAATTAGCAATAATTATGGGTAATATGATAAATTTTTCATTCTATTTTTGGCTCCTTAATAAACGTATAAAATCAATATGTGACAAATAAAACTGGACGAAACAAATGTTTTAAGCTATAATGTAAGGAATAATTTAGATTCTGAAAATACCTTTTTCAACCTAGGATTTGGACTAGTTGGCTCAACTATCATAATCGGCATAGGATAATTTTTTTGGATTATTTGAATAAAATATTTATACAACTTTTTAAAAATATAAAATATACTACTATAAAGAATGAAACAATCAAAACGTTTATTACTTTAACATAAAATTGACAGGTAATTATTGCACACAAATCTGTATACAACTTTTCTTATTAAAATATAAAATATAAATTCTACTAAGGATCTTTTCTTCTCTTTGAGTATATTTACTTTCCTAGAAATCAAGTCTTAGGTGATGAAAAGGTAGAGAAAAATATAAAATAAAGTAATTAATAATCAAATGGATTAACTTTAAATCTAATCTTTTGGTTTGAGGACTATAAATAATATTTAAAACTATTTTCAGTTTTCAAATATTATAAAATATTATTTTTAAACTAATGAGGTATTTTTGACACAGCGCGAACTGTGAATAAGTTCACTAGTCTATATATAATATAAAATTAGGTGTATATAAGATGATGTGACACTTCTCTATAATCAACAATTGTATTTATCTTTTTTTTTTTGACTTTTTTATTTTATTTCTTCATATAATTTACTAATTAAATGAATTAATAGATCATTGTGGTCCGATTCTTTTCCGGACCGCGCATAGTAGGAGCTTAGTATTACCGACCGCCCTTTTAAGTGAATTAATAATACTAATACTCCTTTTAACGTAAATATTCGTTTGTAATAAAGAACATTAACTGTTTGTCTCAGTCAGGCATGTAGCATTTTGCAATAAAGCTAAAGTTACAGTCTGTCAAGTCAGCCCACATAGCAGCAAGCCATCAACTATAATAAATTATAATTACCAACCTTTCATATTCTATTGCAAATTTCCTCCCACTAATGATATTTATTAATGATAAAAATAGTCCCAGTACTGCTTAATTTCTTTAATGATACATATTCACATCATTATCATCTTCTAACGTAAAAATATATATATTTAAACATAAAAAAATATTTTTTGATTATTTTTATTAATTGAAAGATTATTTATACAAGTTACATATTTTCATAATAGGAGAATCATATTCATATTCTATTCCTAAAACCTTATTCTACTTGGATACTAACTATACATTTATGGTAATACAATTATTATGGTAAGTATACAATACTAATTACATTACAATATTACCTAAACTAGGATACTAAATATTTACCCATATACACGGTACAAAGGGGACTGAATCCGAGAACAATATACACACAATATACATGTATATTGTGTGTATATTGTGTATATTTAACACACTCCCGCAGTCATATCGGGTGGTCTTCGAACGCTGAGACTGTCCCTAAAATCTTCAAAAAGGACCGAGGGAAGACCTTTTGTAAAGATGTCTGCAATCTGATATCTTGATGGGACATGACAGACGCGTACATGACCCCGAGCAACCTTTTAGCGGACAAAGTGAATGTCCATCTCGATATGCTTAGTGCGTTGGTGCTGAACCGAATTACCAGAAAGGTAGATGGCACTAATATTATCACAATAAACCAAGGTTGCCTTCTGAATGGGACAATGAAGCTCCAAAAGTAAATTACGTAACCAACATGATTCCGAGACCACATTATCTACCCCTCGATATTCAGCCTCGGCACTTGAGCGGGATATAGTCGACTGGCGCTTCGCAGACCAGGAGACCAAATTGTTGCCAAGGAACATACAATAGCCAGACATAGACCGTCTGGTGTCTGGACAACCACCCCAATCAGCATTCGTATACGAGACAAATGTGGATGTCGAGGAAGGATATAAATGTAAATCATAGTCCAGTGTACCCTGAATATACCGAATGATGCGTTTGAGTGCATTCATGTGCTCAATTCTGGGATCATGCATGAACAAACACACATGCTGAACAACATATGTAATAACCGGTCTCCTAAAGGTAAGATGCTGAAGGGCCCTTACAAGACTGCGATAGCGGGCCGGGTCCTCGTAGGGTACGCCGGCTGCGGCACTAAGCTTGGGATTCGTATCAACTGGAGTGGAAGTGGACTTACAGGATCACATCCCAGCCGTCTCGATGATCTCAGCTGCATACTTACGTTGCGACAAGAATAATCTATCGGAATGACGAGTGACAACAATTCCCAAAAAGTAACTCAAGGGCCCTAAGTTTTTCATGGCAAACTCAGAGCTGAGCATGGTCATGATAGAGTGGCGTAAGGCATCAAAAGAGGCAGTCAAAATGATATCATCCACATACAACAGAATGTAGGCCAAGGACGAACCACGACGATAGATGAACAAGAAATTATCTGACCTGTTGTGAGTGAACTCAATATTCAAAACATAGTCAGCAAACTTTGTATACCAGGCCTTGGGAGATTACTTAAGCCCATATAAGGACTTCTTCAATAAACAAACATGATGAGGATGTTTGGGATCCTTGAATCCCAAAGGCTGATGCATAAAGATTGTTTCCTTGAGATCACCATGTAGGAAAACATTCTTGACATCTAACTGATGAATATGCCATGCTTTCAAAAGAGCCAAGCTAAGCACAGTGCGGATGGTAGCCGGCTTGACCACCAGACTGAATGTCTCACCACAATCTATACCAACCTGCTGAGTCTTACCATCACCCACAAGCCGAGTCTTATGTCTTGCAAATGAACCATCTGAATTTTCCTTGTGAGCAAAGATCCACATAGACCTGATAATATTAATACCAGATGGACGGGCACCAACTCCCACGTCTTATTATCAATAAGAGCATTATATTAATCGGTCATAACAATTTTCCAATTCGGGTCATTGAGCGCAGACACAGGATTACGGGGTAATGGTGATTTAGGGACATTAGAATGTAAATTAAAATGTCTCTTTGGTTTATAAATAACCCGTTGACTACGAGTGCTGGTCTATGACTTGGGGAAGACATGGGCGGACTGTGGGAATTTTCTGGACTCGGGAAGGACCAGCCAGCAGGCAGTGGGCCTGTTGGCCCCAATCTGAACTCGGAACTGGAAGCTGACGCCGAGACTGGCCCAGAGGCTGGATTGGGCTCGGTAACTGGGGCAGAACCTGGCCCAAGTCCAGAACTGGAAACTGAGGGTGGAATCGGGACTGTAGACGCAGCGGGCCCGCTGGCGTAGTTGGGGTGCGGGACATGTCCGACAAATGGTGAGTAATATACGGGGATATACTATCATCCAAAAAATTATACGAACTAGGCACGTGAGTATTAACTTTAGCAAATGGAAATTGAGTTTTATCAAAAATTACATGGCGATTAATGATGATTTTGTTGGAGGATAAATCAAAGCATTTGTAACCACGATGATTAGACGGAAAACCCAAAAACACACGGAGTAGACCGGGCCTGAAGTTTGTTAATTGTGGTAGATGGAAATAACGGATAACACAAGCACCCAAAGACCCGAAGATGAGAATAAGAAAGAGTTTTATTATATAAAACTTGAAGAGGGGAAAAATATGTTAGACATTTGAAATGAATTATGTTAAGGAGATATGTAGCTATTTGGAGAGCATGATGCCAAAAAAATGGGGTACGAAAGCATGAATCAATAATGTTCGGACAATGTTATTTATATAACGAATTTTGCGTTCGACTTTCCCATTTTGTGAAGATGTATGAGGACAAGAGAAATGAAAATTTATCCCATTATTAGCACAGAATTCCCGAAACACCCCATTGTCATATTCTTTGTCATTATCACACTGAATATTTTTTATTTCTCAGTCGAATTGGGTTCTGATGAATGCTTTAAATTTTAGGAAGATGAAAAAACTTTAGATTTTTTCGCTATCGGAAACGTCCATAAAAACTTAGAATAATCATCCAAAAAGAGAACATAATACCGATGACCCACAGAACTAAGAACATGAGACGTCCATAAGTCGCTATGAATAATATCAAATGACATTAAAGCATGAGATTTGGAGTCTACAAATGGCAACTTAACAATTTTTCATAAAGAACAAGATTGACAATTTGGAGTACGACTCGTACCCTTACATTAAAATAAAACTATTTTTATCTAAAGATGACAAAATAAAGGACTCCGGATGACCAAGACGAGTATGCCACAAGAAAGGAGAAATGGCTGCAAAAGCTGACGGTAAGGCTTGACTTGATGGACCGGAACTGGGTGTGATAGGATAAAGATCTCCCCTACTATCACATCTCATGAGAGGACTCCCCGTCTTGAAATCCTTTACAGAGAAACCAAATGGGTCAAATTCAATAGAAACATAATTGTCAGTAGTGAATTTACGAACATAGACTTAGTTTTTAATCAATTTGGGCGTGTAGGGTATTTTTCAAGATAAGAGGAGGATAATGGGGAAATAACATTTTTTTACCATAAACACGAATTGGAATAGAATTACCATTACCAACAATTATACCGCGGGGGTTGCTCAAATTGGAATAAGACGAAAGCGTACCTGAATCGGATGTCATGTGGGTATTGGCACCGGTGTTCATATACCAATTTGGGTCCGGAGGATTTAAACCAAGCGTGTGCATTGCGGCTTCGATCTCGGTAGGCGTGGGTGCCGCTGCGTAATGGGCTTATGGGGGTGAGGCCCTAGCACCCCTACTTGTAGTCTCGGCCCAGACAATTGGCTGTAGGTGGACCAGGCCGAATTGGGCTTGGACTGCTGCTGGGCCATCCACTGCCAGTTGGGCTGAAAATTGCTGGGTTGAAAGCTGCGGAGGCGGGCGGCAGCTGGCTATTATGGGGCCCAGCTGCCCGCTGCATAGGGCCCATTGTGGGCCCAATTGCTTCTGCTAACCACCGCGAGGACACCCACCGCCACCACCATTCTGCTGACTGCCGCCGTTGTTGCCGCCGCGGTTCTTGCCATTATTTTTCTTATTTCCACCCTTTTTGCCGCCACCGTTATTGTGGTTTTGGTCCGAGTTGTTGAAACTAGTAGGATACACCGCGGACCCGGTCATCATGACTACAGGACTAGTACCGGTAGCCGCTCATTTTTTCATGCCTGCTTTTTCTAGTGTAAGCATAGAATGAGCCTGATAAAATTGCGGAAGCGGATTGCTTTGCCGAAGAAGCGTTCCAACACCACTATAGGCCTCAGAGAGGCTGGATACCATTTGGAGGACCAAATGATCGTTCAAAACCGGCGCGCCAACGTTGCGAAGTTGGTCCGCCAATTCCTTTAATATTTTGCAATAAGCCGAAACATTAGGGAAATCTTCCATATTAACGTGGGAGAAATCCTGCTCAAGGGTAACAGCTCTAGAATTTTGATTATCTTGAAAAATATCACGCAGTCTATCCCAAGTCGCATGTGCCGTAGCGTCAGGCTTAATAATTGTTTGCAAAAGGTCGGTAGATATGGTGGAATATATCCACTGAAGGACGGTAGCATCAATAGTCGTCCACAACTCAAGAGCCACGGGGATTATGTGATGGATGACTTGATGCGATCGTGCGTGAATTTTGAACAGTTCGGCCCACGTCACATATTGGACGTTTTCTATTTCAAGAACAAGAGGGATGTTAGTCTTGATGTTAGAAACTGTAAGGGCATGATGAAACATGTTCCGGAATATAGACATATTGATAGAACAATATGTGATTGAGGGATTAGGGAGAAATTTTTTAGAAGAAGGGGGTTCTCGTCGGCATGAAACCCGAGAACAAGGTCTCGGATTTTGCTAGGGATTTCGATGGAAAAAATAGAGAATTTGGGAGAGAAAATAAAGTGACTTACGAAGATGACATACATAATGAGGGGTTGCAGGATGGACAAAACCTGGTGTATCGCTCTAAGTCACCACTGTCTCTAAATTTGTGACGATATAGCTACATGCATCGGATCACATTCACCCCATCTGGTCTAGAAACCAAATCCCAAGTGTGCTATTTTGGTAAAGCATTAAATTGCTCACTCATGGTCACATTCCAATTAGGGTCTAGTTTTGGTAATTATGGGTTTTTGGGAATATGGGATATGGTTTGTGTGTATAAGTTAAAATGGAATTTGGATTTGAAAATCATGTGTTGGGCACGGGTTTCCATACAGTGCGTGGGGACAAGAGCAAATTGGATATTTTGGTGGGGTTGATGGTCATTGGGATGCGAGGCAGTTACAATGACTGGTGCTCAGCGGGTTTGGTGGACGGAGTGAGGGGTATCACATGGGGGTTCGGTAGATGGAGATTGGTTGTCTGAGGTTTGTGATTTGGGGAGATCGGGTGGTGTGGGTTGGTCGATACAGGTACCGGTGACAGTGTGAGGGTCTGGGTGTGGGTTCCGTTGCTGTGTGAGGTTCCGTGATCTAGTACTGTTGCGGTGTCGGTTCGGGTTATTGGAGTATTGGTGGCCAACAGTGACATAGTGGTATTCAGTTGGGTGTGCCGGTGGGTGGTTGAGGTGACGACGGGATGTGGCAGAGAGAAAAATGGTTGATTGTCGATGGTGATCGATGATGGCCGGACCGACTACCGGTGGTAGCAATAGCAGTGGTAGAGACCGGGATGTAGGGCTAATGATGGTGGTACAGGCTGGAGGGTTGCCTGACAGACCGTCGGTAGTGGCAATGGCGGGAGATGGTGGTGACAGAGTGCTGACTGCTACCGAAACAGTGGTAGCATGACGGAAAGCTTGGTGGACAAGCAGTGATGTTTCCGAATAATCAAGAAATTTGTAATCAGTGATTCAAAATTTTTGAATGTTGTCAAACGCAAAAATATACTCGACAAAAGTGACATGGCGTGAGATTATGATTTTGTCGGTGGATAGTTCATAGCACAAGTACCCCCGATGGTTCAATGGAAAGCATAGGAAAGAGCACAAAGTAGATCTGGGTGCCAATTTTTGTGTGTTGGGGGGGGTGTGGATGTCAAATTAGGGTAACACAAACAACCAAAATTCTAAGATGGTCATAGGTTGGGGTCCGACGGTAGAGAATTTCGGTGGGTGTCTTATTTTAAATCACACGGGTAGGTAAAATATTGAGAATGTGTTCTACCATTTTAATGCATATACCCAAAAAGTAGGGGGGAGACGCATGAAAAAAGAGGGTACGAATCATATTATTAATGGTGCGGAGAATTCATTCGACTTTACCATTTTGAGGGGAGGTATGGGGGAATTAGTGAACTCACGACCATTTTCACATTGAAATATTTTATGTTTTTTTAAAATTGTGTTTTAACCCGTGTACGAAATTCAATAAATTTGGAGAATACTTGAGATTTGAGTTTGAGGGGATAGACCCAAAGGAAGTGAGAGAAATTGTCCAAGAATACCAGATAATATTTGTGGCCTAAGTTGCTAGTTATGGGAGAAGTCTATAAATCTCCATGAATAATATCAAAAGGAGAGAAAGTAATACTCATAGAAGGCTTAAATGGTAGTATAACGTGTTTCCCTAGATGACACGAGGAGCAACTATGTGAAAGGTTCCCTTTATTATATTGGATTAAATTTCGATTTCTAAGTGAATAAAAAACGTGAGAACCCGAATGAACAAGTCTACTATGCCACGTTGAGGGAGATATTGTTGTTAAAACGGTAGGAGGAGTGACGAGGGAAACTAGAGATGTGGGAGGGGTAACACTGGTACCGGACGTGGATAGGAAAGGGTAGAGGTCCCCCTCCCTATTGCACCTCGTAAGGAGTTTCCCGGTACGAAGGTCCGTTACAGAAAACCCAAATGGGTCAAAATTAATTGAAACAAAATTATCGGTGGTAAATTTTCTAACGGAGATTAGGTTCTTGATAATGTCCGGGGCATATACGACATTTTTAAAAGAGAAGTGGGATGCAGTGGTGGGGTTAGTGTGTGGCAAAACTCTTGAATTGGAATGCTATGACCGTTTCCGACCATAATATATTGCGGTGTATTTAAATTACGCATTTGAGGAAGATTACCAAAATTGTTGGTGAGGTGAGACGTGGCACCCGTATCCATATACCACGCATTATCGGGATTCCGAAGAGTCAATGTGGAATGTTAATACAATAGGGATCCTATTTCTATCATAATTATACATCACTAATAATTACATGAGATATGATGAATATTTAAATAATATTCACTAATACAAAATCCTTAGGGCCGCAATGTTGAAGAAACGGTATGCTAATGTGATCATCAAATCCCAACAACAAATTCTTGGTGAAGAGTTTGATGGAGAAAAGATAAAGAAAAAGGTTGAGGAGTGGGAGAAGCAATTGCAAGAAGAGAAAGCCAAGTTGCAGCGGCAAAGAGATAGAGAAGCAGCTCAAATTGCAATTGCAAGCATCAAAAAGACCGTTGATTTTGATGATGGTCTTCAAGCCTAAAGAGATCTGTTGGCCATCATCGATGCTACAAGTCGATGGTAAAAGAATTTGTACTATGTTTTATCAAAAAAAAGTTCGTCAGGATATGTTGACACTTGGAGTTTCTTTCTTTGCTTTTTGTGAAACAAAATAGCATATGTAGAAATTAATGTGTAGCTAGGAGTTCTGACTTGTGATTTATATAATTTGAATCAGATCAGTGAATTGATATCTGTGGAATAATGTATACAGGTACCTGTTTTGTTAGGAAATCGATTCTTTGAGTTTATTTCCTTGTAATGGTAAAATATATATGCATAGGTACAAGACAAGTCTTAACGAAGACTTATCTAATTAGTCTAAAATATAAGATACTAATTTATAATTACCCTAACTAATATGATTATAATCCTGAATTAGTGCAATTACAATTTGCATGATTAATGGTGATTAGATAATTATGGGATTGTCCCATAATTATTCTAACAGTCCCCCGCAGTCTTAGCGGGAGGTTCTCGTATGCTGAGACTGTCCCTGAAATCATCAAAAAGTATGCGCGGAAGACCTTTTGTGAAGATGGCGGCAATCTGATAACGGGACGGTACATGGAGAACACAGACTTGTCCACGTGCAACCTTTTTCCAGACAAATAAGATATCCATTTCGATGTGTTTTGTGCGTTGATGCTGAACAGAATTACCAGATAAGTATATCACACTCACATTATCACAATAAACCACAATTGCTTTTTCAATCGGACAATACAACTCTAACAGAAGATTACGAAGCCAACATGATTCATCAACCACACTGGCTACCCCTCGTTATTCTGCCTCAACGCTCGACCGAGACAGCGTGGATTGTCGTTTTGACAACCATGAAATAAGATTGTAGAAGGTGTTTTAGGTTTTGGGTTTATGAGGAAAAAAAACCTAAGGTTGGCCGAAAATAACAAAAAGAAGAGATGAAAAAATCGGCTAAGGGGAAGGAGGGGTAGGGTTTAGGGCAAAAGATCTTTGGCTCTTGATAATAGGTAGGAATAGAGATGGCAGTGGATCCTGGGCCCGGTCCGGATCCGATGGATCCAGATCCGTTTTATAGGATATGGATCTTCAAAATTTGGACCCGACGGATCCGGATTGGACCCGGATCCATTTCTGAAGGATCGGATCTGGATTTGGATCTTGTATTTGAGATCCGTATCCAGTCCAGATCCGACCCGTGGATCCATTTTTTATTAAATATATTCATAACCTAGAATGTAATTTTATATGTATTTTCTTAAAGGTTTTCTGTTTTACCTTACATTTCTGCAAGAGGTTGTTTCAACGGCTTGAACCCATGACCTCCTGATCACATGGCAACAACTTTACCATCATACACATTATGATGAATTATTGGACGTTACCCAGACGAAACAGCCTCTTGTTTCTCTGTATGCACGTGCCTAAGAAGACTTTTCTTTAACAGAAATGACCAAATTAAGGAACAGTTTAGTCCATGTTCTAGACAACATTTGACAAATCAAATGGCCGGTAGGACTAGACTACATAGTAGAGAAATTCGAAAAGTGACAGAGTGAAAGTGTTAACATTTGACAAATCAAATGTTAGGACTGATTAGACACAGGAGAAATCTGAAAAGTATTGAACACATTCTGGAAAAGATCAGGGTCATTTAAGATTTTTGTACTATTATTGATGTGTGTGTTGAAAAGTATTTGTGCAATTTATGACTTTCTTGAATTTCATTTTATTTTCCACCGTCAATTCTCTATGAACGTACAACATAAGTAATTTTCAATTGGAATTACTTATGCTGTACGTTCATAGAGAATTAGATGGTGGAAAATAAAATGAAATTCAAGAAAGTCATAAATTGCACAAATACTTTTCAACACACACACATCACATCACATAGTACAAAAATCTTAAATGACGCTGATTTATATATGTGTGTGTATTGAAAAGTATTTGTGCAATTTATGGCTTTCTTGAATTTCATTTTATTTTCCACCGTCTAATTCTCTATGAACGTACAGCATAAGTAATTTTCAATTGGTCCAAATCAATATATATATATATATATATATATATATATATATATATATATATATATACTAAAGCGTTTTTTAAACTTCGCATTCTTAAATTGCACCCGCGATTAGTATAGAAATGACGAATTAATTTAGAGTACATGATTCAATTAGAGGTGTCGCGCTTAGATTAATAGCTACATGTTTGGTTATTTATAAGAGAAAACATCATTTTTATTTGGCCAAACAGTACTTATAACATAATGAAGGTGACTATTTTAACATGTACTTAGTAACATAATGAAATTAACTGCTTTAACATGTAGATAGTTAATTATATGGATAATTTGCATTAATTTACATGGCGAACATTTAAAAGTTGGAGTGTATTAAGATTGCATGTGTTTCACGCTTTCACTCAATAATTTTACATTTTAGGAATAAATTGTCATAAAATCAAATCACATAACCAAATGTTGAATTGTCAAAGATGTATGTGATGTCATGACATTATTAAGGAAATTTGTCTTCTTTCGTTCATGTGAAATCATCACTCACTTGGCTTCTTTTTAGTTGGTCGTGTACGAAATTCGGCAAAACCGATGTAATGCATGTAATTCTTTTTTTATTGTTGTCTCTATTACTATTTATTAGTTGCCTTTAGATATAGTAATTATAATTTAATTACTCTTTATATATTCAATTTTCGCATCACCAAATGAGTAATAGGAGAAAAAAGTATCCACTTGGTACAGCAACTACCTTATATCTAAGATGTACAAGGTTAATCAAAATTTGTACTGTAAAGTATATTATGAAAAAAATTAGCAGTTCAATTCTATCAAAGAATTCTATTCTCAAAGTTTGAACTCAAGACATCTATTTAAAACATGATTTTCCCTGTTATGTCCTCGTATATCTGAAATGTTCTTTTCTGAGTGGCTCCTTCCTTCCACCACATGATGTTAGTTCTTGTTTTCTCGATCAGGACAGGTCGTTAAAATTGGTGGCTCAATTTAACTAATTGATCTTCAATTAATTTGTTGCCGACTCAACCCATCCTTCTACCTTTTCTTTTAACTCTGCTTATTTCTCCCAAAAAGAAAAAGAAAAACCTTTGATATTACCTATAATTATAATTCAAATGAGAGGAAAAGATTGAGAAGTTTGCCCAATAATTCCAACAGGAGTACCAGTCTTTCACAACTACATGAAATTAATTAGAACAAAGACTTTTCCAACTCAAGTGCATGCACTGTCCATTAATTCCCACACCAACTAGCTAAGTTTCCCTATAAATACGGCCTATTTATCCTTCAGTATCATTAATCACAAAAAACCCACAGAAATTAAACTCACAATGGAGAGAGTTAACAAGTTGTGTGTGGCATTGTTGATCATCAGTATGATGATGGCAATAGCCTCGGCACAGAGCGCTACGAACGTGAGATCAACATACCATCTGTACAACCCACAGAACATAAACTGGGATTTGAGAACAGCCAGCGCTTACTGCGCTACTTGGGATGCTGACAAGCCTCTTGCCTGGCGCCAGAAGTATGGCTGGACTGCTTTCTGCGGTCCTGCTGGACCTCGCGGCCAAGATTCCTGTGGTAGATGCTTGAGGGTACGTACCACAATAAATTTTTTACACATAATTATTACATACAATAATGGTCTAAAGGAGTATGTTTAAATTACATGCGTACATACTTTCTGTATTTGGATTTAATGACATGTGTTGGTTTATACAATTCGCAGAGTAAGATTCATAAAAAATAAAAGAACGTGAATTGTTATAAGTGAACTAGTTGAAAGAGAAAATACTGAAAGTAGCTAGCAAAGCTGCTTATTATAACAGTCATCAACATTAAAAGTATTTTTCGATGCTTATCAGATACTTTTAATGTACAGGTGACAAACACAGGAACCGGAACACAAGCAACAGTGAGAATAGTAGATCAATGCAGCAATGGAGGACTTGATTTGGATGTGAACGTGTTTAACCAATTGGACACTAATGGATTGGGCATGCAGCAAGGACACCTTATTGTCAACTATGAATTTGTCAACTGTAATGACTAAGCTACCTCTTCCTAGAAAAAGTGCCATCATCAATAAACCACAATCGACATTGATTTCATACTAGTAATACTATCGAGATTGATGTTTAGAATAAAAGGGACTGAGCTTTTAATAGTATAATTATATCAAAGCTCTACTACTATACTTTGTATACCCTTCACGATTAATAGAATAAAGCTTATTGTTAATTAGTACTATGAAGTGGATGAATATTTGTGTATGACTTGTTCGTCTTTTTTTTTTTGTTGACGACAGCCGCTACTCTCTCGAGTGCGCACAGGGTAAACCCCGGACTGACGCAATAGCCTGCAAACCACGTCAGCCGATTAACCACACTTGGCAAGTCATGTGTGACAGGCTCAACCAAGAAGGTTTATGCACGGGATCGAACTCGTGACCTTGCGGTCCGCTCTCTTCTGCATACACCAACTCTGCTTTGCGGGTGTAACTTGTTCGTCTTGATTCTATTACTATTGGTGTTTACAGAGAATTAGTAGCATAAGCTTTATTCTATTCATACACAAATAGTCCCACCACATCCTCCATTGCAAGTTCTAATCTTAAGGTATAAAAGGGGGAAAAACACAATTCCAATAAGAAAAGCTTAGAGAAGGAATATACTGAATCTAAGATCCATTAATTGAAGCCTTCCAAAACTCATATACCAAATATAGCAAATGTCTGAAAATCTATCAAATTATGGCACACTTCCAACTTCCACACCATTCATTCCGACAGGAAATCCCCCACACGCCGTCCATGGCGCGTGTTCTTCGACTACACCCTCATTTCCCTTCCTTACAACTACTCCGAATCCATGTCGCGCGTGAGACGTAACCTCAACTACGCCATGATTATTTACCACCCAATCTCAATGATCGTATTCTTAGCTATATCTATAGCTTGGTTATACTATTTCAGTGAAGAACCAATCATGCTTTTCGGGACCCAATTCGATGATCGTCTTGTTTTGGTTGGTTACTGCAATGTTTTGGTTGCTTCGATTATTGGGTTTCTTGTTTTGGGCCTACACGGGTCGTCAAGGGGAACTGAGGACTTGTTCTTGGATGAGAATGAGGCTGCTGAAGGCGGGTTTCATACACGCTCGCATCAAGTCCTCCATCACATAATTCCCTCGGTACCTGCCGTGGAGAAGGTGCCTACCCCTGAGGATAATCCTACGTTATGGACAACCCTTGATGCTACCGTTCTCCAGTGAATTTAAGGACAACCCTGTAATGGTCACTACTTCGTCAGAGTAATCCTTTACCACCATTTTATCAGGCTCGTTCCATGCTCACGTTGGAAGAGGCCGACTTAGCTAAAAAGGCAGCTACCGGAGCAAATTCTGTCATGATGATGGCTGCGTCAGACAACCTCAATCATTCTCCGAATATTCTGGCCAAACCCGTAATAATGGTGGCGGTAAAAAGTGTCAAAATCGTAAAAATAATGGCAAGAACCGCGACGACAGTCGCAGCGGTACCGAAAATCAGAACAGTAGGCCACAGACTAACTGACAGCACTCGTGGGCTTACTGGCTGTGGGGATGGGCCAATGGCCAGTGGCCCAACTACCATTACCCACCGTCACCAATTCTCGGGAACTGGGCCCAATTCCAAAATGTTTTCAGGCCGAGTTTCCCGATCCATCATTCCAGTTCCAGATCTCGGCCTGCTAGGCCGTGGCAACAGGCTGGCCTGCTAGGGCCTCAGCCTCCGTAGGCCTTCACTACAGCGGGCCCAGCTTCGGTCCCAACACCTACGGATATTGAGCCCGTAATGCATACACTCGGATTACATCCCCCAGACGCAAATTGGTATATGGACACTGGTGTCACTTCTCACATGACATCCGCACCAGGTACTCTTACGTCTTATTTCAATTTGAGGAATAATCGTGGTATAATTGTTGGTAATGGTCATTCAATTCTAATTCGTGGTTATGATCACACAAATTTTTCTCCCCCACATCCGCCTATTTTCTTAAAAAGTGTTCTTCATGCCCCTCACTTTGTCACCCACATCCGCCTATTTTCTTAAAAAGGATTTCCTGAACACCTCTAGTCTCACCAATCTCAAAAGTATCGAGATTCCTGTGAAGTTGATGCATGATATCCCGCGGTGCTCATTCCTAAACATAATATGCACAAGAGACCTTTGAGCAATATTCTATTTAACATCAAGTAAAATGCATATCTAGAAGATTGCGGTTGAGCATTCTTCCATCCGGCAGAATGACTTTTAGAGGGTGTTTGGTAAAGTTTATAAGCTGATCAAATTGTCTGATAAGGACCCTTTCGCTTATTACGCATTTGGTAAGCACCTAAAGTGTTTATAAGCCAAAATCAACCAAAAGTGATAAGTTGGTCACCAGAAAACTTATTGTTTTTCAGCTTATAAGGACTTTTAGTTTGACCAATATTTTTACTATTTTCTTGGCTCTCTATCTTAGGTATTGTTATGTTTGCTGGATAAATAGGTACAAGATGGGAGTAAAGGTTTAGTGATGAAAATTCATGCCAGAAGATGTAAATTGTTCTTGTTGGTATTACTGAAATACACTGCCAATAGGAGTACACTTTGTTATAGGTGATTGACGTGGTTTGACTTGGAAAGTGTAAGAGTATTTGATGAGGGACTACTAATTAGGAGAAAGGAAAATTCTTTGTTCAGACAAAATGGGATACCTAAGGGACATGAAAATTTCACTTTCAGCGAGAGCTGTTGGTCTTGGACATAGTTGTCAGATGATGATATGTGTTGCTTATCAAAGTGGCGGATATTTGAATTATGTATTGTATTGCAAATCGTATCATAAGATGCAAAACATACTAAAAGATGCATAGATTTACTGGTTTTGGCAGACTGTTCTTGTTGGTCTATTCATTTAATGAGTAACCAAATCAAGTTGGGACTAGATGAGTTGAGTTGAGCTTTGTACACCTGTTGTTAGGCCATTTACAGCTATAACCATTGATTAAATATATTTAGTGAGATAAAAGAGGTAATTATATTTATTTTTTTGAGATAAAGGTAACTTAAGGAGGTAATTATAGTTGCAATTGAACTTGTGAAATTTAGGAACTCCGTCATATTCTAGTTGTCGTCATATTCTAGTTATGAAATAATATTTTGAAGCAAGGCACACACGCGATTAAGTTTCTTTTACTATGATCCGGCTTTAATTGGTAGAGCCATTAGTTGCTTTATTGAAGAAATCTATTGTTTGAATAGATGAGTAATGTCCATCTTTTGGGTTGCAAGTTTTTGAAACCTTCCTAATTAAACCTGCTACAGACTTTGTTTTATCTTACAGCAGGGACCTTCCTCTTAATTTATGGAGTCTAAACAAGCCAATCAAAGCAAATTGCCATTTAAGTGCTAATCCAAGTATCCAACTAGGATGGTTGTTATATTGAACTTTTCTTATTGGAGTTTGCACTTTTTGGAAGAGGGAGATAACTTGGAGTTAAGAGTGAGCTTAATAGCAAACGGAAATTATATGCTCCTCTTCGAAACCAAACTACTGGCTTGTTTCGAGATTTTAGCATTATCAGTCCTTGCCCATGCGAGCAAAGAGTGCTCAAAGCCACTCCTTTGTGTGTGTGTGTGTGCGTGTGTGGAGGGGGAGGGGCTGAGCATGATTCGAATATCAGGACTAAATCTTAAAGAGGAATATTTTATCAGGAAAAAAAAGAATTTCAAAGAGAAAATATGATTTGCATGAACAGACAAAATTTCTTGACATTCTCTATCTCCATATTTTACTGCATGTTTGGAAGGTCCAATAATACTTATACCTCCTTATGAGAGGATTTTGTGGTCTATTTAGAAATTATATTTATCATGGAGCTAGCTCTAGAATGAAGTCTTTGGAATAAAAAGTAAAAATGGTCTGTGCTACACAGACCTAGATTTCATCATAATGTTCCATTTTGTCGAAGAATTAAAATGGAAATCGCAGAGTTGAAACTCATTCTTTTTCTTCCTCATCGCTTGCGTACTTCAATTTCCCTCTTCTCATGCTTATTTTAAGCTTACTAAAAGTTTGGAAATTTCCGAAGTGGTCTGAGACATCAGTTCAGCTATTACACGTTTAGGGCACGTTTTGCTGTATAAGATAAAGTAAAGTGAGATCGATCAGATTTGGCTTCTCTTTTGCATGCCTTTTTGTTGAACCTATTTCTACATGGTTCCTAGTCATTTAGTGCAACGTTTATCTCATTTCCTTTTTGATAAGGGAGAACTCTAGTAGTAACATTTCATCTCGTCTCTTGGTTTGATAAAGAAATACTTCTTTGAAGCTGCTGGATTCATCAGCACTGTTTCTAGAATTAAACTTAATGCTCGGACTCGCTCTGGCAAGGACGTGAATTATAGCAGAAGAATCACATATTTCATTGCCTTTAGAATTTTATTAGCCGTTGTACAAACTTATGTAGACGTTGCAAAAGAATGTCCAGGGCTTGACAGGGAAGAGATAGCACATTGATGTTATTGGTTAGGGTTTCACTTTTGATTTTGGGATAGAATCACATGGTCTGCTTGCATTGAACCAATCTCCATCCCTTTGTCTGGGCCTTTATATTCTTCTTTAACTTTTACTTCTAAGTCCACTTTGTTAACTTCTCTTTCCTACTAGGCTTGTAAGTTATGCTTCTATGTATGCATGCTTATACTGTTATACCATTAAAAGGGCAGCCCGGTGCACTAAGCTCCCGCTATGCGCGGGGTCCGAGGAAGGGCCGGACCACAAGGGTCTATTGTACGCAGTTTTACCTTACATTTCTGCAAGAGGTTGTTTTCACGACTTGAACCCATGACCTCCTGATCACATGGCATCAACTTTACCATCATACACATTATGATGAATTATTGGACTTTTACATAACTTATACTCACATACGTTTATACAACATGCATAATATATTCAAGTTGGAGCAGAAAATCTGAAATGATAAGGATAATTCTTACTGAGTTCGTAATCACATTTCCAATACCGTTTTCCAGTAAGGTATCCATAATTTACGACGATGTTATATACAACCTATCTTGTATGCTGGGCAGGGATGCTGTGGTTTGTCTTTGATATTGCATTTAAAAAGTGCAGGTATAGGTAGTATGAATTTTTCTAACTAATGCTGGGTAAAGATTTTTGTTTCCTCTTTTCTTGAGTAAGCTGGAGAGTGGAGAATGGAGGGTGCTTATATGCAGGTCAAGCTAAATTTAACTTCTCACAGTTTTTGCGGTGCAGTCTTGTTTACTGCTAGTGTAATTGCAGTTCTTGACTTCTTGTCCCGAGAGAGATTTGTTTTCAGTGATTTTTTGTCCCCTGCGGCTTTCCTTCTTTGAATTTCATTTATGTGGGTTCATCAACCATGAGAGATTCCTTTCTTGGAATAAACGCACCCTCTTCCTTTTTTGCCCTTTTAATAACAGAATATTTTGGTTTGTTGTGAAGACTTGCATTTGTGCTGTTGGCATCTTGCTCATTGTTTTTAAGTTGATTGATATGTCTGCATCAAACCGTGAAAACAAGCATGTAAATACATCTGCCCATCTCCTAGCATTTTGCGTGCTTTAACATTAAATTTTGCTGTTTATTATAGGAATTGACCAACATGACCTAGATAGTGGGGGAAGGAAGACAAAGCACAAGGGGAAAATGTCGTATAGTCTCCAGCAATGGACAAGTGTCTGATTGAAGCACTTTCTATCCAAGCAAGAAATGGAAATAAAGTTGACAAATGCTTCAATGATAATGCATATAACGCTGCTTGCGTTGCCATTAATTCTCATTTCAGCTTGTCCTTAAATAACCAAAAGGTTGTTAATCGTCTTAAGACAATCAAAAAGAGGTACAACATAATCAGGAATATCCTCAGTCAAGAGGGATTCTCTTGGAATCCAAATACAAATACGATAGACTGTGAAGACGATGATCTTTGGAAGAGATACGTCGCAGTAAGTTTTAGCTTGTTATTGTCCCTTTATGTTCTTAACTTTGTATCTATTCCTTCTTTGTGTTTTGACGTTTCCCCTTTTCATTATTACTTCTCTAAGTTCCATATAACTTATTTTTTAAATTATTCAGCTAGTCTGAGGCCTTTGAATATTATCTGATATCTTGTCAGGCACACCCTGATGCTAGGGCTTTCCGAGGAAAACAGATAGCCATGTATGAAGAAATGAAAATCGTATGTGGAAATTATCTAGCTCCTAACCGCTTGGCTATAATGTCAGGCAAAGTGAACGGAAATCCAGTGGTAGAGTGCAAGTATGAACAAGAATCTGCTTCATATCTTTCAGCAAGTTCAGAGCATATGAACGATTCGGATGGAACCGAGACACAGTCGTCTGCTAAAGTACCAGTATATACTGAAATGCTTGCTAATAATGAAGACGATTATGAACCCGAAGCTCAACCTGAGGGTCAAGCTGCAAAACAGACTCGTAGCTCAGACACTCTTCAAGATGCAATGTTGGCTATAGCCTCAAGCATCCGGCACTTAGCTGACACAATTGAGCAAATCAAGTACACCATCGATACCCCTGCTATTTTGCAAGCTGTGATGGAAATCGAGGGTCTGGAAGAATCGAAGCAAATGTGTGCTTTCGAGTTTTTGAATGAGGACCCTGTCAAAGCCAGGGCTTTCATGGCATACAATAGAAGACTGAGGAGAATATATTTGTATAGACTGTTTGGGTGGTGGAGATAATATTTTGATGGTCTATTCTACTTCTTGGTCCTCTCTTTTTGATGGATGAGTCCATTATATTTACTCTTTCACATTTTGTTGTGGAGTATTCACTGAAGAGAATGCTGTCCATACATAGAACTGCATCCATATTCAAAGCTGACACAGAATTGTACAGGAATGTTGTACTATGATCCTTGTGCTGCTTAACTGAACATTTTATCAAATAACTTGCAACTTTGTACCATACCAGAAAAGATATGGTACCTTTTTGTTGTGGAGAAATTTCTTTTCCACTGGACCAGTGGATTCCACTTAGTGATGTGGACCATTTCATACTCCAATACTTATTGTATTTTGTTATTTTCTTCTTCTAGTTATAGAGTATAATCATGGTAAATTTCACTACTTGTGAAAGCCCACTAATCATAAATTGTTATCATGGTTAGTTTCTAATACCTCCTGTATATCCAAAATAACTTGTAATGTGACTGGATTTAATTATCTTATTTTTATGTAATGCGACTGTGATAAAATGACTATTATCGTCTCTTTTAAATTTAACCTTGATGTACGTAAAATAATATCTACTTGATCCAAAAATTATGTTAACAAATGAACGAAGTTAGATACTTTTTGGTTTAAAAAATTCTGACTAATTACATTTCATCGACGTATAAACAAACAAATAACTTCATATTATAGTGATGGAAAAAACACATTTGCCAGGTCATGCTCGATATTTAGCCAAGTTTTAAAGCTAAAGGTTTGAATCATACTCAACATTTGTCAGATCATAATCGACATCTAGTCTATTTCGTCAGCTCCTACTCAATATGTAGTCCATGTCCTGAAGTTTAATTATTGGGTGTGAATTCATCCCTTTACAATTTTGTATTGTGGGGTTATTATATGCACTGGCAGAGTTTGATAAAGAACATATCATATGAAACTATTAGCGAATATTCTCCGAATATTCACATTATATTTTATAATTATGATAGATATATATTTAAGATAACTTAAGATTTTTATTATATTAGGAATCAACCATTTAGGATAAGTTAAGATTCTTATTGTATTAGGAATCAACCTCTGTACAACTATATATATTGTGAATAATGAAAGGAATCCCTAACGGAAAATTATTCCAATCTTACATGGTATCAAAAGCCTAACTCTAATCCCTACTCTTCTTTCTCTCAAAACCCGCCCCCGACCCCCCCCCCCCCTCTCAATTTCTCCCTTCGGCCGACGGCACACCTGGTTGCCACCTTGTCTTCCCCCACAAATTCCGGTTCCTCCACCAGCACTTTTGACAACTCTTCTCAACGATCATCGTCTTCTTTTCACCCGGCTTTCGCCATTACCAACATCAAGAATTATATCCCTATAATTCTTGACCAAGAAGACTATCAATATTCCATGTGGATAGAACTGTTCTATATTCATGCATGTGCGTACAACGTGCTTGACCATATTGATGACTATGTTCCTCGTCCCACCGATATTGCTGATTTGACATGGCGTCGCCTTGATGCCATCGTCAAACAGTGGATATACGGCACCATCTCAAAAGACTTGTTGTGTACTATCATGAAAACAGGTGCTACGACACGTGACCTTTGGGTACGGTTGGAAGAAATCTTTCAAGATAATAAAAATACTCGGGTCGTGTATTTGGAGGAGAACCTCAACAATACACGTCTCGATAATTTTAACAACATGTCCGAATATTGCAAACAACTGAAACTCATAGCTGACCAACTTTCCAACGTCGGGACATCTGTTTCTGAAACCAAGATGGTACTTCAATTAGTTGTTGGTTTACCGAAAGGTGAATACGATACACTTACAACGATGATTCAACAGGCCGACCCACTATCAAGTTTCACCAAGGCACGGTCACAACTATTGTTGGAAGAAACCCGACGTGCTAAACAAGAGGATCATAATCAAAAGGCGTTAGCCATTGACGGGATGGCACCACCGGCGGCCATCACCACCCCGCCACCACCGCAAGACCACCACCAGCAGCAGTCCCGCGGCGGAGGCCGTGGCGGCAGAGGCCGCGGCAATAATAACAAAGGGAAGGGTCGCGGCAAGGGCCACAAAAACCAACAAACAGGCCCAAACCCAACAGCTTACTTCCATTGGGCTGGACCGCAACCCTGGCCCAATACCAGAAATTGGGCCTCGCCTGCCTGCCCTTACCCAACAGTAGGGGCCCAGTTCCAGCAGCAGTCTTGGTCGACCATCTTCTGGGCTCCGCTGTAGCCAACAAGCAGGACCATCAGCAGCAGCAAGATGCACACTTGGCCTCGGTCCAGCATCACCCGCAAGGCGGCAGTCTGGCCCCCACCGATTTGGGCCAGGCCTTCTACACAGTAAACTTTCAACAACCCGATGATAATTGGTACATGGACACCGGAGCCACATCTCACCTCACCCGGTCATCATGTAACTTATCCGAAATGCATCGGTTACAGTGTCCTCAATTTATTACTGTTGGCAATGGTCATCGCATTCCAATTGAAGGTTATGGTAACACACATACCAAACATCCCCACCCACCTTTCTTCCTAAATCATGTCATTTACACACCCAACATCATTAAAAATTTAATCTTTGTTAGAAAATTCACTCGCAATAATTCTGTGTCTGTCGAACTTGACCCTTTTGGTTTTTCTGTGAAGGATCTCAATATGGGGAAAATTCTTACGCGCTGCAATAGTGTGGGAGACCTCTACCCTTCACTCAATCTTCCGCTGTCAGAACTCATTCACCTGTCTCCCTTGCTGCTATCTCTCCGTCAACTTAGCATAACAGACTCGGACACCCAGGATATCCTGTTTTTAATAATCTTCGGACTAACAAGCGTATTCAATGTAATAATGGAAAACTTGCCCAACATTGTTTTTCTTGCCCACTTGGCAAACATACTCGTATTCCATTTATGTCATCCAACAGTGTTACTTTTTCTCCATTTGATATTGTTCATGCTGATTTGTGGACATCTCCGATTGTCAGTTCCTTGGGTCACATATAAAATTCTATCTAGTATTATTAGATGATTTTTCACACTTTGTATGGATCTACCCACTAAAGTTCAAATCTTAAGTGTTTGCCAAGTTCCTTGAATTTCAAAAATTCATTAAAATACAATTTGAAAAATCTATAAAATCTTTTCAATGTGATAATGGACGTGAATTTAATAATTCGATCTTTCACAATTTCTGCTCTAAACAAGGCATGATTTTCAATTTTTCCTGTCCCTACACTTTCTCTCAAAATGGCAGAGCTGAAAGAATCATATGTACCATCAATAACATGGTGCATACCCTTCTCTTTCATGCCAGTCTTCCACCGTCATTCTGGGTCTACGCTGTCAAAATGGTAGAATACCTCATTAACATTTTACCAACCAGCACTCTCCAAAACAAGACCCCAACCGAAATCTTATATTGTATGTTCCCTTCTTATGACCAACTACACATCTTCGGTTGCCTATGCTACCCCAACCTGGCCTTCATTGCATCTCACAAACTAGCCCCACGCACCACGCCATGTGTATTCGTCGGTTTCTCACCTAATCATCAGGGTTACTTGTGTTATGACATAACCACTCGTAAGATCATCATCTCACGTCAAGTCACATTCGACGAGGCGAACTATCCATTTTCAAACCTTCGAAAATTCCAAACCATGGATTACATATTTCTCGATGAGTCTCATCTGTCTCCTATAATCCAATCGATGTGTCTCCGGCAGTTTCCTATTCCGATGTAGACTACTCCAGTAGCTCTGTCACCACCAATGTTCGGTGTTGTCGATAACCAAACATCCATTATCTCTCGGTCGAACCCCCCACTGCTCGACACCTTCACTGCTTGACCAGCCATTGACCCGAGACCAACCACTACCCCATATCGACCTGCCACCACTGCTGCCTCCAGAACCCGTAACCTAGCAGCCCCAAACCCCAGTCCAAACACTGCTGCCTACCCACCGCATGGAGACTCGTGCCCAATATGGGATCTTCAAACCCAAAGTTCACTTCAATCTCTCCACACAAACCTTATCACCCATTCTAAAAAATCCAAAACTAGCAAAATTGGACCCTAATTGGAATGCAGTCATATGCGAAGAGTTTAATATTTTAACCAAGCAGAACACTTGGGAGTTGGTACCTAGACCGAACGGTGTGAATGTAATCCGGTGTATGTGGCTATATCGTCACAAGTTCAGAGACAATGTTGACCTAGAGCGGTACAAGGCAAGACTGGTTGCTAATGGCACTAATCAGCAGCATGGTATTGATTGTGGTGAGATATTCAGTCCGGTTGTTAAACCGGCCACTATTCGGACTGTTCTAAGTATTGTTATGGGCATGCACTAGCCGATTCATCAGCTTGACGTCAAGAATGCATTTATTCATGGGGATTTGAAAGAAACTGTGTACATGCATCAACCCCCTAGCTTTGTTCATTCGGCAGTCCCGCAGTTTGTATGTCGTCTCAGAAAGTCATTGTATGGCTTAAAACAGGCACCTCGCGCTTGGTATGATCGCTTTGCCATGTATCTTCTGCAGATCTGTTTTGTATGTAACAGGTGTGATAACTCTCTCTTCACTTTTCATCGAGGTAGCAACACTGCTTATTTGCTATTATATGTGGATGCCATTGTCCTTACTGCCTCATCTGACGGTTTGAAGAATGAAATCATTACTCTACTCAAAATTGAATTTGTTATGACTGACTTGGGCACCTGAGTTATTTCTTGGGTATATCAGTGACCAGATCTGCAGCTACTATGTTTTTGTGTCAGCGCAAATATGCAGAAGAGATAGTGTACAGGACTAAGATGGCAAATTGTAAAATTATGCCAACTCCGGTTGACTCGAAATCCAAGCTCAGTGCCAATGAGGGTGCGGCAGTTTCTGATCCCACTCTATATCGGAGTCTTGCATGTGTCATTCAGTATCTTACATTCACTAGGCCTGACATTGCATATGTCGTTCAGCATGTGTGTCTGTTTATGCACGACCCTCGAGAGTCCCATTTTGCGGCCCCCAAACGTATTATCAGATACGTTAAGGGCACACTGGACTTTGGACTATATCTCTACCCCTCTGCCCCAACCAAGTTACTCTCCTACACGGATGCAGATTGGGCAGGATGCCCGGACACACGTCGCTCCACCTCAGGCTACTGTGTATTTCTTGGGGATAATCTTATTTCATGGTCCGCCAAACGGCAGGCCACGCTATCGCGTTCGAGTGCTGAAGCAGAGTATCGCGGAGTTGCTAATGTCGTTGTTGAGATCTGTTGGCTCAAAAATCTTCTTTTGGAGCTCCAGTGTCCACTGCGAAAGACGTCTATAGTCTATTGTGACAACATGTCTGCCATCTACATGTCGCACAATCCGGTCCAACATCAGCGGACTAAGCATATTGAGATGGATATCCACTTTGTCCGAGAGAAGGTCGCTCTTGGTCAGGTCAAATTATTACACGTGCCTTCCTCCTATCAGTATGCAGATATTTTCACAAAGGGACTACCAAGACAGCTCTTCACCGACTTCCGATCCAGCCTTAGCGTTCGGCCTCCTCCCGCTCCGTCTGAGGGGGAGTATTAGCGAATATGTTCCGAATATTCACAGTATATTTTGTAATTATGATAGATATATATTTAAGGTAATTTAGGATTTTTATTATATTAGGAATCAACCATTTATGGTAAGTTAGGATTCTTATTGTATTAGAAATCAACTTCTGTACAACTATATATATTGTGAATAATGAAACGAATTCCTATTCTAATCTTACCGAAACAACTGAAGAAGAATGTTATTGAGGAATGTGATAGACCGTACCGTAAGATGTTGTTTTGTAGACCTTTTCCCCATTGTTATAATTAATTAAAAAGCCTATACCTTTTAATATATACTTCACCCACTGTAGATGAATATATTAGTTTGACTATGGACCCCATAGTTAGGAGTACTTAAAATTATAATTTCCAGTATATACTCCACATGTTTCGAATTAAATATAATTTGGTAAACTTATTGGTTTCTTTAGAATAAAGGAAAATTTGCATAGAGAAGAGAAACCGGTGTAAATTTTTTTGCTAATATGATATTTTTGAAACATTTCAATTTCATTAGTGTATAAACTTTAACATTACCTAAGATAGAGAGCCAAGAAAATGTTCAATTCATAATGTTTGATCAAATGTTAGTCCTTTACCCAGACGAAACAGCCTCTTGTTTGTCTGTATACACGTGCCTAAGAAGACTTTTCTTTAGCAGAAATGACCAAATTAAGGAACAGTTTCGTCCATGTTCTAGACAACATTTGACAAATCAAATGGCCGGTAGGACTAGACTACATAGTAGAGAAATTCGAAAAGTGACAGAGTGAAAGTGTTAACATTTGACAAATCAAATGTTAGGACTGATTAGACACAGGAGAAATCTGAAAAGTATTGAACACATTCTGGAAAAGATCAGGGTCATTTAAGATTTTTGTACTATTATTGATGTGTGTGTTGAAAAGTATTTGTGCAATTTATGACTTTCTTGAATTTCATTTTATTTTCCACCGTCAATTCTCTATGAACGTACAACATAAGTAATTTTCAATTGGAATTACTTATGTTGTACGTTCATAGAGAATTAGACGGTGGAAAATAAAATGAAATTCAAGAAAGCTATAAATTGCACAAATACTTTTCAACACACACATCACATAGTACAAAAATCTTAAATGACGCTGATTTATATGTGTGTATTGAAAAGTATTTGTGCAATTTATGGCTTTCTTAAATTTCATTTTATTTTCCATCGTCTAATTCTCTATGAATGTACAGCATAAGTAATTTTCAATTGGTCCAAATCAATATATATATATATATATATACTAAAGCGTTTTTTAAACTTCGCATTCTTAAATTGCACCCGCGATTAGTATAGAAATGACGAATTAATTTAGAGTACATGATTCAATTAGAGGTGTCGCGCTTAGATTAATAGCTACATGTTTGGTTATTTATAAGAGAAAACATCATTTTTATTTGGCCAAACAGTACTTATAACATAATGAAGGTGACTATTTTAACATGTACTTAGTAACATAATGAAATTAACTGCTTTAACATGTAGATAGTTAATTATATGGATAATTTGCATTAATTTACATGGCGAACATTTAAAAGTTGGAGTGTATTAAGATTGCATGTGTTTCACGCTTTCACTCAATAATTTTACATTTTAGGAATAAATTGTCATAAAATCAAATCACATAACCAAATGTTGAATTGTCAAAGATGTATGTGATGTCATGACATTATTAAGGAAATTTGTCTTCTTTCGTTCATGTGAAATCATCACTCACTTGGCTTCTTTTTAGTTGGTCGTGTACGAAATTCGGCAAAACCGATGTAATGCATGTAATTCTTTTTTTATTGTTGTCTCTATTACTATTTATTAGTTGCCTTTAGATATAGTAATTATAATTTAATTACTCTTTATATATTCAATTTTCGCATCACCAAATGAGTAATAGGAGAAAAAAGTATCCACTTGGTACAGCAACTACCTTATATCTAAGATGTACAAGGTTAATCAAAATTTGTACTGTAAAGTATATTATGAAAAAAATTAGCAGTTCAATTCTATCAAAGAATTCTATTCTCAAAGTTTGAACTCAAGACATCTATTTAAAACATGATTTTCCCTGTTATGTCCTCGTATATCTGAAATGTTCTTTTCTGAGTGGCTCCTTCCTTCCACCACATGATGTTAGTTCTTGTTTTCTCGATCAGGACAGGTCGTTAAAATTGGTGGCTCAATTTAACTAATTGATCTTCAATTAATTTGTTGCCGACTCAACCCATCCTTCTACCTTTTCTTTTAACTCTGCTTATTTCTCCCAAAAAGAAAAAGAAAAACCTTTGATATTACCTATAATTATAATTCAAATGAGACGAAAAGATTGAGAAGTTTGCCCAATAATTCCAACAGGAGTACCAGTCTTTCACAACTACATGAAATTAATTAGAACAAAGACTTTTCCAACTCAAGTGCATGCACTGTCCATTAATTCCCACACCAACTAGCTAAGTTTCCCTATAAATACGGCCTATTTATCCTTCAGTATCATTAATCACAAAAAACCCACAGAAATTAAACTCACAATGGAGAGAGTTAACAAGTTGTGTGTGGCATTGTTGATCATCAGTATGATGATGGCAATAGCCTCGGCACAGAGCGCTACGAACGTGAGATCAACATACCATCTGTACAACCCACAGAACATAAACTGGGATTTGAGAACAGCCAGCGCTTACTGCGCTACTTGGGATGCTGACAAGCCTCTTGCCTGGCGCCAGAAGTATGGCTGGACTGCTTTCTGCGGTCCTGCTGGACCTCGCGGCCAAGATTCCTGTGGTAGATGCTTGAGGGTACGTACCACAATAAATTTTTTACACATAATTATTACATACAATAATGGTCTAAAGGAGTATGTTTAAATTACATGCGTACATACTTTCTGTATTTGGATTTAATGACATGTGTTGGTTTATACAATCTGCAGAGTAAGATTCATAAAAATAAAAGAACGTGAATTGTTATAAGTGAACTAGTTGAAAGAGAAAATACTGAAAGTAGCTAGCAAAGCTGCTTATTATAACAGTCATCAACATTAAAAGTATTTTTCGATGCTTATCAGATACTTTTAATGTACAGGTGACAAACACAGGAACCGGAACACAAGCAACAGTGAGAATAGTAGATCAATGCAGCAATGGAGGACTTGATTTGGATGTGAACGTGTTTAACCAATTGGACACTAATGGATTGGGCATGCAGCAAGGACACCTTATTGTCAACTATGAATTTGTCAACTGTAATGACTAAGCTACCTCTTCCTAGAAAAAGTGCCATCATCAATAAACCACAATCGACATTGATTTCATACTAGTAATACTATCGAGATTGATGTTTAGAATAAAAGGGACTGAGCTTTTAATCGTATAATTATATCAAAGCTCTACTACTATACTTTGTATACCCTTCACGATTAATAGAATAAAGCTTATTGTTAATTAGTACTATGAAGTGGATGAATATTTGTGTATGACTTGTTCGTCTTTTTTTTTTGTTGACGAAGGAACGCGCAGCCGCTACTCTCTCGAGTGCGCACAGGGTAAACCCCGGACTGACGCAATAGCCTGCAAACCACGCCAGCCGATTAACCACACTTGGCAAGTCATGTGTGACAGGCTCAACCAAGAAGGTTTATGCAGGGGATCGAACTAGTGACCTTGCGGTCCCGCGCTCTACTGCTACACCAACTTGGCTACCCTTGCGGGTGTAACTTGTTCGTCTTGATTCTATTACTATTGGTGTTTACAGAGAATTAGTAGCATAAGCTTTATTCTATTCATACACAAATAGTCCCACCACATCCTCCATTGCAAGTTCTAATCTTAAGGTATAAAAGGGGGAAAAAACACAATCCCAATAAGAAAAGCTTAGAGAAGGAATATACTGAATCTAAGATCCATTAATTGAAGCCTTCCAAAACTCATTTTCCAAATATAGCAAATGTCTGAAAATCTATCAAATTATGGCACACTTCCAACTTCCACACCATTCATTCCGACAGGAAATCCCCCACACCGTCCATGGCGCGTGTTCTTCGACTACACCCTCATTTCCCTTCCTTACAACTACTCCGAATCCATGTCGCGCGTGAGACGTAACCTCAACTACGCCATGATTATTTACCACCCAATCTCAATGATCGTATTCTTAGCTATATCTATAGCTTGGTTATACTATTTCAGTGAAGAACCAATCATGCTTTTCGGGACCCAATTCGATGATCGTCTTGTTTTGGTTGGTTACTGCAATGTTTTGGTTGCTTCGATTATTGGGTTTCTTGTTTTGGGCCTACACGGGTCGTCAAGGGGAACTGAGGACTTGTTCTTGGATGAGAATGAGGCTGCTGAAGGCGGGTTTCATACACGCTCGCATCAAGTCCCCCATCACATAATCCCCTCGGTACCTGCCGTGGAGAAGGTGCCTACCCCTGAGGATAATCCTACGTTATGGACAACCCTTGATGCTATCGTTCTCCAGTGAATTTATGGACAACCCTATAATGGTCACTACTTCGTCAGAGTAATCTTTTACCACCATTTTATCAGGCTCGTTCCATGCTCACGTTGGAAGAGGCGGACTTAGCTAAAAAGGCGGCTACCGGAGCAAATTCTGTCATGATGATGGTTGCGTCAGACAACCTCACTCATTCTCCAAATATTCTTGTCAAAACCGTAATAATTGTGGCTGTAAAAAGTGTCAAAATCATAAAAATAATGGCAAGAACCGCGACGGCAGTCGCTGGTACCAAAATCGTAGCGAGGGCCCGCAGACTAACCGACAAAGACTCGTGGGCCTACTGGCTATGGGGCTGGGCCAGTGGCCAGTGGCCCAACTACTATTACCCACCGTCACCAATTCTCGGGAACTGGGCCCAATTCCAAAATGCTTTCAAGTCGAGTTTCCCGATCCAGCATTCCAGTTCCAGATCTCTACCGCTAGGCCGTGGGCAACAGTGGCTCGCTAGTGGCCTCACCTCGTGAGGCCTTCACTACCGTTCAGCCGGGTCCCAACACCTACGGATATTGAGCCTGCAATACATACACTCGGATTACATCCCCCAGACGCAAATTGGTATATGGACACTGGTGTCACTTCTCACATGACATCCGCACCAGGTACTCTTACGTCTTATTTCAATTTGAGGAATAATCGTGGTATAATTGTTGGTAATGGTCATTCAATTCTAATTCGTGGTTATGATCACACAAATTTTTCTCCCCCACATCCGCCTATTTTCTTAAAAAGTGTTCTTCATGCCCCTCACTTAATTAAAAATTTGGTATCTGTCCGAAAATTCACCATTGATAATTGAGTGTCTGTTAATTTTGACTCATTTAGATTCTCTGTGAAGGATTTCAAGATAGGGATATCTATAATGAGATGCAATAGTAGGGGAGAACTTTATCCACTCACCACCATAACCATTTTCACAAGTCAAGCCACACCTTCCACGTTTGCCGCTCTTGATCCTTCCTTGTGGTATGCACGTTTGGGTCATCCGGGGTCATCTATTATTTCTTCTCTGCATAAAAATATTTTTTTTGATTGTAAGGGTACGCGTAGTACTCCACTTTATCATTCTTGTCCATTAGGAAAACATGTTCGATTACCGTTTGTAGCCTCTACTTCTCGTACACTTATGTCGTTTGACATTATTCATAGTGATTTGTGAACATCTCTCGTTTTAAGTTATTTGGGTCATCGTTATTATGTCTTATTCTTGGATGATTATTCTAACTTTTCCTTTATCCAAAAAGTCTCAAGTTTTTTTCATTTTCTTAAACTTTAGAGCATTCATCCGAACCCAACTCGAAAGGAAAATTAAAAACATTTAATGTGATAATGGCAGGGAATATGATAATGGGCCATTTCGGGATTTTTGTGACACTCATGGCATATCTTTTCGGTTTTCTTGTCCACATACGTCCTCTCAAAATGGGAAGGCCGAAAGAAAAATTTGTACAATTAATAATATTGTTCGAACCTTGCTAGCCCATGCTTCATTACCTCATTCTTTTTGGCATCATGCTTTACAAATGGCTACATATCTACTTAACATCCTCCCTAACCAAGGCTTAGCATTAGACATGTCCAAAGGTCGGGTCGGACCGGGTCAGGGCCGGGTCGGGTGGCTTTTTTTTTCGCTTGCCCGACCCTGACCCTGTTTTTTTAAAAAAATCCGACCCTAGCCCTGACCTGTCGGATTTTTTTGGCAGGCCAGGGTCGGGTCGGGTCGAGGATTTTTTTTTAAATTGAATTTCCAAAACTAAAATTGGCATTCACCCCTACATTATCACAAAAATTTGACGTTGAAATGTATTGTATATCGTGAGATCTTGACTAAAGAAAAAAAATTATAAATCGATTTGGGGAAAAACACAAATTGATTGGAAAAATGGACGTTTTTCTAAAAATTAGTTGTGCCAAACCGCCTTATGGCTGTTTGACCGACGTTGTCTCGAAAAAATACGCAAAAATCAAAATTAAAAATCTGGTAAAACGGACATCCGAGCGTAGAGTTATGACCACTTATAGTTTCACCAATTTAAAACTACTTTATCTCCCTACATTATGCTTCCGTGATAATAACATAATGACTAATAATATAAATATATAATTAATATTCAGCTACCTTTTTATCTTATTTTATGTCGAGCTCAATGTAGATTAGAGCAATACATATATTATAAAAACATGCATTATATCACTTATTAATGGAAAACATATATATAAGTACAAAATAAATATTAATGAAGGAAAAATAATATAAATTATATTAAAAAAATATGTGAGTCGGGGTCGGGCCGGGTAAGATAGATAAAATATTCTGACCCTGGTCCGACCTGACTCCGACCTGACTCCGACTCGACGGGTCCCCGCTTTTTTGAGTGGCTCGGGGTCACTATAAGTCGACCTTAGCCTGGTTTTTTCTGCCGGAGGTTCCCCACGGTGGACAGGTCTACTTAGCATATCAATCCCCACTTAAAATTCTTTACAATAAAGATCCTTCGTATTCTCATCTTAGGGTGTTTGGGTGTTTATGTTATCCATTTTTCCCGTCTACTACAATTAACAAACTTTAAGCTCGTTCAACTGTTTGTGTATTTTTGGGTTATCCATCTAATCATCGTGGTTACAAATGTTTTGATTTATCCTCTAACAAAATCATAATTAGTCGTCATGTTATTTTTTATGAAACCCAATTTCCGTTTGCTAAATTGCGTAGTTCGGTGTATAGTTCATATAATTTTTTGGATGATGGGATCTCACCGTATATTCACTACCATTTATCTGATATGTCCGTGACCCAAATCCGCCAGCAGGGCGACTGCCTGCTGGTCCACAAAATCCTATTCCAACGTCAACTCGGCCAGTAGGTCCACTGCCTGCTGGCCCAACTCGTCTCGACCTTGGTCTCGGATCTCAGCCCAGTCCTTTTTTCGGTGATGATCCAGGATCACGACCCACTTCCGTAATCTGTTCTTCTTCGCTTTCGGTCGATTATTGGGCCAAGAGCCCATCGTCAGCCGCCGCCATCGCCACCCCGGTAATTCCTCCAATCCCGTCCATTTCCACATCAAATCAAGGGCCAGTTACTCGTAGTCAACGGGGTATTTTTAAACCAAAAAGACATTTTAATCTTAATTCTAATGTCATTAAATCTCTCCGACCATGTAACCCTGTGTCTGCCCTTCATGACCCGAATTAGAAATTAGTCATGGATGACGAATATAATGCTCTTATTGAAAATAAGACGTGGGAGTTGGTGTCCCGTCCACCTGGTGTTAATATTATTCGGCCTATGTGGATCTCATAAAAAAATTCTGACGGTTCTTTTGAAAGGCATAAGGCCCGTCTTATAGGTCATGGTAAAACACAACAGGTTGGCGTGGATTGTGGAGAGACATTTAGTCCGATGGTCAAACCGGCTACCATTCTCACTATGCTTAGTCTAGCTCTCTGGAAGGCATGGTCCATCCACCAGCTGAATGTGAAAAATGATTTCTTACACGGTGATCTTAAGAAGACAGTATACATGCACCAGCCCTTGGGTTTTAGGGACCCCATTTATCCTCATCATGTCTGTTTGCTGAAAAAGTCTTTGTATGTGCTTAAGCAGACCCCCAAGGCTTGGTATAAAAGGTTAGCAAATTATGTGCCTACTACTGAGTTTTTTCACATCAGGTCTGATCATTCTCTGTTCATCTATCGGCTTCTCTGGCATACATTTTGTTATATGTTTATGATATTTTATTGACTGCCTCATCGGAAATTCTACGCAAGTCTATCATGTCTCTTCTCAGTTCTGAATTTGTTATGAAAGACATGGGGGCTTGAGCTATTTTTTTGGCATAACAGTCACTCGTCATGCAGGTGGTCTATTTTTATCACAGAAAAAGTATGCGGCAGAGATTATTGAGAGAGCTAGCATGTCATCTTGTAAGTCTACTTCTACTCCGGTTGATACAAAATCGAAGCTAAGTGCTACGTCTAGCACACCATACGAGGATCCCACCCATTATCGTAGTCTTGCAGGGGCTCTTCAGTATCTGACTTTCACGAGACCAGATACTTATGCAGTACAGCAAGTGTGTTTATTTATGCATGATCCGCGGATTGAGCACATGCATGCGCTCAAACGCATTATACGATACATACAGGGCACACTTGATTTTAGATTGCATTCATATCCGTCCTCCGTCTCTACTCTTGTGTCATATACATATGTTGATTGGGGTGGCCAATGTGGTGTTTGAGTCATGTTGGCTACGTAATCTTCTACTAGAGCTACATTATCCGATTCAGAAAGCTACCTTGGTCTACTGTGATAATGTGAGTGCAGTCTAGCTTTCTGAAAATCCGGTCCAACATCAGCGCATTAAACATATCGAGATGGACATACACTTTGCTAGAGAAAAGATAGCTCGTGGACAAGTACGCGTCCTCCATGTCCCTTCGCGATACCAAATTGCAAACATATTTACTAAGGGTCTTCCCTTGTTTCTATTTGAAGATTTTAGGGACAGTCTCAACGTACGTCAACCGCCCGCTATGACTGCGGGGGTGTAAAGGACCGTGTGTATCATGGTCTGATTTGTACTCAACAAAATGTAATTCATGTATAATTGTAATTATGGTATTAGTCTTGTACTAGGAAAAAGTATTAGAATTAGAATAGGAAAAGGTAGAATTATTTTCCTATATTGTCCATATTTAGGAATTGTATATTTGTATATATACATCTCATTATCAATGAAAATAATCAAGTTATTATTTCTTTCACTTTTATTGATAATTTGGTGCTGAATTTGAGTGAAGTGGTGGTTGCAAAGTGTAATGTGTGAAGGAACATTTCTAATTTTAGAGCAGATTTGTTGCTTGGAGGTGTCTGCCTATATGGATATAGTTAAAGGTGATTCTCTTTGCCTCAACCCTGTTTTTGAGTTTTAGTAGGATAGGGACTGTTACTACTTTGTTTTGATTATGATACAAATGAGAATCGATCAAGGTGCTGAATTTGTACTCATTAAAATTTTGGCTAGTTTTTGCTGAATCTATGTATCCTTTAAGTTCTCTTTTGGTCAATATTGTTACAATTCTTCGTTGCCTATCCGAAAGAAAAAGTTGGTGCATTTCTTCATTTATTTGGCTCCAAGTATGATATCTTTTCTCTTGGTGTTTCGTTGTTTGGATGAATTAAATCAGCAAATGTGAATGCAAAAAGTGTGATCTACTCTCTTCTCAAGTTGTTATATCCTGGCTCCTTGTTGCTTCATGTTCCCGTTGTATCCATCTTTTTTAATTTCTTAGGATTTTATGTTACGATTCATTTATGCATAGCTAGTTCCTAATCTGATCTAGTAGCTAAATGTTGTGCCAGTTAGCATGTGTCTGTAGAGTTAGTGTGTGATTTGCTGTATAATGGCTGGATTATTCTAACTATCAAATCATCAATCCTCTGTACATCTTAACTAGTTCAAACATGTATTATATTCTCTGGTGAATGCAAATCTGCCGGTGATCTTTATTTTCCCAGACTATTATTATATATGCCACTAAAGGATGAATTTGGTTTGTAAATTTGAATCCAGTGCATGCCATACTCTACAGGTTGCCAGGATGTTTGAAAGAGGGGAATTAGTTAAGCAGACAAGTGGTGATTAGCCCATGTAACGATATCTGGGATGAACTTTTCTAGGAGAGTTTGGTATTAATATTGACAAATGTTGCCTCTCATTAACGTTGTTAACAGCTGATCAATCAGTTTCCATCCTTTTTGGGCACTATGGTTCCTAAATCCTATGACTTGTGGGAGTCGTAGGATTCGTGTTTTTGCTGATTTCGTTTCATTAATTTCATGCGACATCTGAACCAGCTTGATTCTAAAAGCTTTACAGTACCATGTCTGCTAAAAGATAGTTACATGTACCTATCCATAAAAGGTGGGACTGACAACCTGAAAATAAGGCAACATTACCTGCTAGAACATACACTGATAGAGTTAAAAAAAACTAATTACACTTGGTGTGCAAGTGTTAAATTCTTATTGAATATAAATTATATGGGAAGCATGTCTGCTACTACCCCTCCGGTATGCCTAAATTGAAAACTAAAATTTAAAATCCGTTGGAAAGTTTCTGGATCAACTGCCAAGCTGCAAGGCTACAACTCATGCCATTGAAAACTAGTATATGATGGGATTGGTTAAATAGCTCAAATTATATCAAAAACTGCTCAAGAATATTTTTAAAGGTTTCTGGAGTGGTATTCCCAAGTATTTCCCTGTACGGTAGAAATACTGCACTAAATAATTCTACTAATATAATGGAGTGAACTACTAAAAGTCATGAACTATAATTATCTCTCGTTGGGTCAAATTTACTGCTTCACTTCTCATGATCAGCAAAACAAACAGGTACATGGAAAAAAAATAGAATAGTACTATACATTATCCTACAAATATCAATAATGATCTATGTAAACCACAAGTCAGAACTCCTCCACACTCAAAATTCTTTACATATGATAGTATTTTGCTTCACAGAACCAAAGAAAGAAACTGAATTAGCATCAACATATTACATATCATGACGGAATTTTTCTTTTGAGAGAACATACAAGTTCTTTTATCATCGACTTGTAGCACCGATGATGGCCAACAAATCTCTTTCGGCTTGAAGACCATCGTCAAAATCAACGGTCCTTTTGATACTTGCAATAGCAATTCGAGCAGCTTCTCTATCTCTTTGCCTCTGAGACTTGGCTTTCTCTTCTTGCAATTGCTTCTCCCACAACTCAGCCTTTTTCTTCATCTTTTCTCCATCAAACGCTTCACCAAGAATTTGTTGCTGGGATTTGATGATCACGTTAGCATACCGTTTCTTCAACATTGCGGCCCTAAGGATTTTGTTATCTTTTTCTAACTCCTTAACATCAATATGAATATCATGATCATCCGTCGAGATTTTCCTCTTCTTGCTGCATGCCATATTTTCCGTACTGCCAAGAAGAACTTTCGGCTGAGAAATACAAAACATCGCCATAATACGATGATCATCCTTCGAAATCTTCCTCTTCCTGTAGCAAGCCATGTTCTCGGTGCCAAATAACTTTGGCTGGGAATTACGGCAAAGCATCGCCATCGTAACTAAAATCTGGGGAGCAGAATGTAACAATGAACAACAAGTAGTAACCCTAAGCTCCACTGCTAATGAAAGAAAGGTGATGGATGAGAGTAGTAAAGAAAGTAACTAAGCGGCACTCTTATATATACACTAACATGAACACGTTAACCTTTTCCTATTCTGTGTAGGAAAGGATGCAACACGGAATTAAGTTTCCTAAAATTAACAAAGTTATTAGTTACTCAACCAAATAAGGAAACTTTCGAAACTTAATTAATTTCCTCATAGCTAAAAATCATTTTATCATATTTTGTTTTTTCACCTATGATCATATTATTGTAACTTGCAATTTATGTCAATTCAAAGTATAGATAAAGTAATCCAGTCCTTTTATGAATGTTATTGTAAAGTTATTATTATAATTTTTATGAATATTATTAAATGTATAGTTAAGTTCACTATCTCTTCGCTCTCTATTAATTGGGCATGTGGACTTTTTAGTCTTGCTTTCCGCTAATGAGATATTTTTTAAATTGTGATTTAAATTTATTTGAAGCATAATAAATACTAAAGAATATTTCAAGAATTTATTAAAAATCTACATTTTCTTAACCATTTTTTTGTATTATGTACATTAATTATATACAACAACAACATACCCAGAGAAACTCCACAATGTGGGATCTGAGAGGATAGAGTATGTCTACCTTGGTAGATAGTAAGGTTATTTCCGAAATATCCTCAGCTCGTATTTACATTAATTAAATATATATTTTAAAAGCTCTAACTTTATTTTCTTCTCAATTGTGTAAATATATTTTTGAGGGTCATCACTATTTATAAAATTACTTATATGAAATTTACTTTATTCTTATATATTATTCGCTCATCCAACAAGAATTCGTATGTTATAAGGATTTTTTTTTTCTTTGACTGTTTATGCTATATATACGTCCCCTTAATAATCCTTTATTCAAAAGAAACAAGTACAGTTGGAAAGAGCCAATTCGTTTGTCTTTTTAGGCTATATATCCCTGTGGAAAGAAAAGGTCTTAAGGTTTTAGATATGCAAAGGAACCATAAATTTGTTACGAGAAATGTTATCTTCAACGAGTCCATACTTTCACTTGTCTGCCTCGTCTTCTTCTAATTCACCGGTCCGCCAAGCTTATGCATGCATGCAACTTAGGAAAGAAAAAAGTCGATGGTAGAGTGAGCTGGGTCAAATTCACTACTTCACTTGTCATGATCACCAACAAATTAAACAGTAGGGTAGTGCAGGTTCGTGTTTTGAATGTATCAGAACATTGGATGGTATAGCGCAAGATGTGAAATGAAAATCCTTAGTAAATGATGAGATTATTATCCTACTAGTATTCTTAAAACTGTTCCCTTTGATGATACACAATTTGCATAAGATTGTTCCATCATGATTTAGACAATTGAACATATTTGGGCATTTGAAAATTTACTAGTCTAGTACGACTAATAAAATGATTTGCATACGCTGTTCTAATGTTCTAAATAAAAATCTAAACACCACATGTTCTTCAACTGAACACTATTTGGTTTAAGATAATATTCACGGATAGTTTCCTATACAGCGCGAAAGAAAACAAAGGAGCTTGGACCATAGCGATGTTCCTTGTATAGTTTGTGTAACCCAAGCATCATTCACCACTTAAACATAAAACAGAATCAAAATAAGGAAAACTTGACATCTGCGGGAGCCGGGAGGAACACCTCAGAAAGCTTAAAGAATTTATATCAGGTAGTTCTAACAAATACTGGGTCTATAAATTGCTGAATATGCAACAGAACAAATCACTACAGGGCAAAAACATTAAATGATACATTTTGAAACTAACAAAAAAAGGATACAATTTGAAACTACCAAAAAAGGGCATGCCCATATTATCTACTTGCTCCAGCCAAAGTCCTATCACCCAGCAAAAGAAGTGACCACTTGTTCTTCCATTATGCGCTTTCTAGCTCCTGGATGACGACAATTTTTTCTTACTCGTGTCATGAAATTTTCTACCAGCATCAACAGCTTCCCTGCAATCATATTAGTACCCCAACAATGAGAAAAGTTCGGATCTAGAAACTACTGCATTAAAAAAAGGTTCTACGAGAAAATGATGCTAGCGAAATATCATCGGCAGTTGCTAAACAACATGCATACCTGAAAGCAGTTACGAGCTCCTTACTTTCAGGGTCGATCTGTACGCCCTCATAGAAAGCATTGGCTGCCTCTTCAAACCTCTGAAAAGGAGATACTAGAATATCAGAAAATTTAGGTATATAAGTTTTGCAATATCTGACTCCGGGAGAAGAAGGGCATGCCTGCAATAAACGTAGAGCTGCACCTTCCCGATAACAAGCTTTTGCCCAATCTGGTCTAAGTTCTCTGCAGGCCTTGGCATCACTTAAGGCATGTTCAGCTTGCCCAAGGCGGAGCCAACAAAGACTTCTATTGGAAAACAGAGTGCCATCAGTTGGATCAAAATCGATTGCCTGTAGATTATCAGAAAACACAAGTGAGCCCCGTAAGTGATGCATCTATTAATCAGTCTAATCCATATATTTGCACCATGAAGAGGATAATTACTTCCTTTCATCATTACTGCTTTCTTTTTTCCTTTTGCAGGTGTTTTACTGGGGCAGGGGGGGGGGGGGGGGGGGAGGAATCCAATAAGCCTAACAGGTACCTGCGTATAAGCATCTACTGCTGTAGAAAAATCCTGCCTCTTAAATGCCTCTTCTCCCCTCACCTTTGCATCTGCAGCTTTCTTCTTTGCTTCAGGAGTCACCTACAGATCAATCAATTATGGCGATGCAAGATATTCAGCACTATTCTTTTTTTTTTTAGACTTGTGATATTTAGCACTATTCAGTAAACTGATTTCTCCAAACAAGATTGTGTCCACACTGAGGTACTTCAAATGAAAGAGACGCATACAAGTAACAACGTATAAAAGGATATTGACCCCCTGTGTAATTTGAAGTCAGCTGAAACAGGAGTCTGGAACCACATCACAGGTATGATTTCACTGATCCCTAGGAAGTGTTTCACTGCATCAACTACCGTAAGAAACATTGAACTGTTCCCACAACATTGTTCATTGGACTTCTTGAAGACGTTAATTTTGTGCCCCTAGAAGCAGTGCTATTGAGTTTTTTACTACATATACTTGCACATGCAAATTCAATTTGTTGCTTACATGTTTCACGGATGTATTGTCATATTCACGATGAGAGAATTTCCAATCTCTCTTCAAGAATGCTTCACCAGAAGAAATGCAAGAACAAAAGATAATATATACACAAGGAAAATATATGCTCACTTTGTTCCACTTCCATAAATGGTTTACTTTTATTCCAGAACTACCCTTCATTGTAGAGGCTTATTCATTTCTGTTAGGGGTCGTTTGGTAGGGTGTAAGAATAGTGTTGAATAGGGTGTATTAGTAATGCTTGCATTGCTTATGCTGGCATTAGTTATGCTGGCTTATTTCTTATCCACTGTTTGGTTTGGTGTGTTAAAGCAATGCATAATTTCTAAAAAAGATTGTTTGTTTACAAAAATACCCTCATAATCAGTCAATCACTTTATCTTTTTAAAAGAAGCATATGCTGAGGAATGTTTTTATATGAAAAAGGTTTTAAAAAAATTATTTGATTTGTCTAACTATGTAGTATTGAACTGAAAATTTATTTGTAAAAAAGGAAATATGCTAAGTATTTATTTATCTACCAGGGATATATGTGTATTTGAGAAGTTATGACCAATGGAAGAACAAAAAGAACCGATGAAGAGTTGAATAGGTTTATTGATAATTTTATTTCCCACTTTCTTGGATTATTAGGCGAAAAATAATTTCACTACTTCAAGTTACAAAATCAATATGTTCATATTGATTCACTGTTAATTTAATTTGTGTATAATTAGTCCAAGTTTATAACTGTGTATAATTGGTCTAACAATCAAATGACTCCCTACCACTGTAGCGATGCCACTCCCTTAAAAAAAATCACTCCTCATAAAAAACCAAAATGATTCTTGTAAAATAGATCTACATATGTACTACGTGCATACATTAATATCCCAAGGTCACATACCCACATCAAACTTGCATTAATATAATAACATATTTTAATCAAGCATAAAAATTTGAAGGGCAATTTTGTCTTTAACTAAACTTAGGCATATATTAGTAACCTTGGTATTGCTAATACCATGGTTTGATATGTATTAGCTATACATAAAATAATATCAAATAAGGTGTATACATTGAAAAAGTGTACCAAACAATGGATTAGGAATACCAAAGCTAATGCATGTATTGTTTTTTCTAATGCATCCTACCAAACGACCTCTTAATGATTATTATCACAAGGACAAAACTAGAAAAACATGTAAAAATATTCCACTTGACATTATTAAAAAAAGGCAAATGTGAAAAAATACAACAGAAGGAAGTAGTTAATACTTTTCGCATACAATTTTATAACGAAATGACCCAAAATTAACGCACAAAAGCAGAAAACAGTGACCACTAATAACAGACCTCGGGTAAATCTTTCTTTGGAATAATATGTTCTCTTGACTTGTATGCTTTCCTCTCAGCTTCTGTTCGTTCCTGCTATTATTTGAAAGAAAATAGTCACCGAGCTAATACCAATATTTGCAAGCAACTCTGGCAGAAGACCAAAACCAGCAGGGATTTATCTTAAAGAAAGACAAATTAAGTACCTGTTCTCTCCTATATTCAGATTGCATAAACTCAATGACTCCATCCACGCTCCATTCTGGAACACTCTGAATCCGTTGCATGACGGGCAATAAAGCTTCAACAGCCGCCCGACTGCCTCCTGTGGCTGCAGCATGTATTGGCTTGTTACCATCCTGTAGAGATAGAAAAAGTTATATTTCGGTAATCACTTAACAGTCCTTGTGGAAATTGGTAATTAATTTTTTTTCCAGCGACTTGTTCAGAAATTAACAAAGTTCATGATTGAAGTTCTATGTTTACCCAGAAGAAAGGTCTGAATACCAGGGAATCCATACGAGTATATGTTAAGTACAGACACCGGATCGCTCATTTAGATCAAAATGAATCAAATATTACTAAGTTAAAGATACAGTAGACCAGGACAAAAAGAAGACTCCCAGGCCCCTTCAAATCACATTTGTAGTGGTTTAACACGTAACCTTTCATCTATAGATGTCGGTTTTCACCGTAATGAATGATGAATCCAGAAGGCACGAGACAACTGAGCATAGGCCTTCAGAAAACGGTAAGCTGTAGAAAGCTTCGCAGACGTATTACAGAATGCAGTGATCATTAATAAATCTTAGTTCTGCTAATAGGCAATGCATGGTACCATATTTGATCCAGCAAAACTAAGCACTATCTACACTTTATTCAGCTAAATGTGCTGAACCCCATATTAGACCAGTTGATCTGTCACCCCGAAAGAAACAGGTATCAGATTACCTCAAAACCTGTCAGAACCGGAAAATCCACCACTAGGTCCAGAAAACCCATTGGATTGACTGGTATACAACAAAATGGTCAGGTTTACAATTTCTTATAAAAGGTCGATAAGAAGCTACAAATAGTAAAATACCTAGACCCTAATCTTGGTTTTATTTGTTCTCTGATTGGCATTCCCCTTTTCAGCCAGATATTTCTTCCTTGTCCCAGATCTCTCTCCTGCATACCTTCAACAATCTCTCTCTCTCTCTCTCGTTCTCCGTCTCCAAATGGTGACGAATGCAGCAGTAGTCTTCATCAATGCTCGGCAATGGAACAGAAAAAACGTTTCACCTTTAGACACGAGAGCGACTATAGTCCATATTACAAGATTCACGTCTTTTCTCTCTCCCTTTTTTTGGGGGGGTAACAAGCTCACTCCTCAGTAAGTATATGCTTTTTTGGTCGTGAAAAGAGAGGTTTCATTACTACATAACAAAATGACGGCAAGGAGCGTGGTGTAACTCAGACACCATATTAGTACATAAGTTTGTTATATTAGACGATGAACGATCATAAGTTGTGGGTGAGTCGTCTTCTCATTACCTAATTTGAATATGCATCTGTTAGTTGATCTACACACCTAAATTTGATGAAAGTATTGTTTTTCTAATACAACAATTTTTTTATATATTCTTTAAAATTTATTTATTTCAGAAATACTCGGATAAAAATATTTACAATATAATTATGAAGTCAAAATAGATTTGTTTTTCTCAAAATAATTATGAACCAGTGACCCATAACCCTAAGATTATTAGTTCTCACTCTAGGTCCAGGTTTAAGAACATATCTTCAACTTCAATAATCCCCTGGAAAAGATGACTAAGGTACATAGACTCTGCAAGGAATCTGGATTCGCAAACCGAACTATGCATATCAAATCTAAAAAAGAATAGGAGGGTAGTAGACTAGAAAGTGATAATAAGGAATATAATTGACATGTGCTTGCAGATAAACAGAACACACGAAAACAAAACTTGGAACTGTTTGGAATCATCGTTCCAACAATTGAAAGAAGGATTCCTTGGAAATTTCTTCCAAAAGATGTGAAACAACAAAGAACATTATATTCTGTTAGATTTTCTTTTCAATTACCTCATCAGTGGCATTAGGATCAGCTCCAGCTTGTAGTAAGCAGTTAATAATTTCTGCACTACCATTATGAGCAGCAATGATCAAAGGAGTTGCTCCACCAGCCCTAACATTGACATCAGCCCCTGCCTGTATGGTAGCACAAAAAAAGTTAATCCTTGAGTAGACAGGTGGCATGCTTAACCAAGCAACATGACAAAATCCAAAGCAAAATGGAAAAATTGAAAAAGACAGTTCCCATAAGTGAAATAGATGTTCCCGCAAACAACAGTTCCAATCTGGTGTAGCATATGCAAAAATTGCTTTTCAGAGAGAACATGAATTTTATTTTATTTTTTCCTTTTAGGATAAGTAGATAGAAAAGATTCTTTACCCAATACATCATTTTGACCCAGTAAAGAACAAAGAGGCAAACAAGGAGGGTTTTTTCTCTTTTATCTTTAGCAGTTTTACTTTCTAGGGGTATCTCTCCAGGCCTTGTTTTATCCTTTTAACCATGTAACTTTCAATTTATTCAAACAATGTTAAAAAAGAAAAAATAGCAGAATAAAAGTTGGGAGAGTTTCAGGAAAGAAAACTCTAAGGTGTAATAGAACCAAGTCTCACATAGCTCTCGTATGATCAAAGCAGTTTCTTGTGGTTTGATCTAAAACAAATTTCGCATGGTTCCAACACATAGCAAAGCACCACATGTTTTCTGCAACACAACTTCTTGCAGATGCTCAACTGGATTCAGCAATTTAAAGTACATATAATGAAAGAGTAGAACAATGAACAATCTAATGAATATATGCAGTCTTAAGGAGAAAATAGAATTTTATTGACCTTTACTAACAGCTCCACGCAAGGCAATGAGTTGGCTGCAACAGCTGATACCAAAGGACTGACATTATCATCTTCTGTTTGAACATGAAGCTGCACAGAGTAACTTTTTAGGCCATATGAACAAGTAGAAATTATACCTTTTAAAAGAGTATCTTCAACCCCCCCCCCCCTCTGAAACTCATCCTCAACTGTAGAGAAAAAAGCATCAAAATGAAAAAAAAAAGTACAACCCAGAAGGACTTGGGTTTTCCATATATTATCAACATGTGCCCTCTCTAACAAGTAAGACATGCAAATCAGGTGTTGTATGCAATAAAGAATGGATCTGAGAAAATTATTTTAAGTTAAACTTGTGAAAGAAAAATTTATCTTAAGTTGAATCAATCAATCAAAAGCTAATTTATATACTATATCTAAGCTAACTTCTTTAATAAAACTTCTTTTTTCGCAACACAAACACTAATGAACAACTATGTGAAACTGAAAAGCATGAAAGAAGATGGTGAAGTCAAAAACAGAAAAAAGAAAGAGGGAAGGGGTTGAGAAATGAAGCATGGGTGGCAGGTTGGGAGTAAACTCTATACTGTTTGGCAAAGGGAAGAAAGTACATAAAACAAGAGGAGAAAGTAACAGCCCAATTGGTCACTTTTTAATACAACAGTGCAAGAAAAGTGTGTAAGCATCTGTTTGGTTGTGGAACCACCTTATCTAAAAGCTTATGTTGTTACAGAGTTCTTTTATTATTCATCAACACGCCTCCTCACACGTGGCCTGACTCTTTTTTTTCTTTTGGAGGGGAGGGGTGGGGGTAAAGTTTTTTTCCGATAAGGGTTATGGTGATGGTGATGTTTGAAAACAACATCTCCCTGTTACTAAACCACAATGAAATGAGTAACCAACTAGGAAGCTTTAAGTCATTAAATAGGAAACGCTTGAACCATACAACTGCTTTCTACTTTGTCTAGAGAACTGTTAAATAATGGCTAGTAATTTTGATTTGAGAAAGAGGGGTTTAAACAGGTAGCAAAGCACTCACGTTAGCATGGTGTTCCAGCAAAACCTTAACAGCATCTTCCTGGGCGAGACCTGCAGCCCACATAAGTGGTGTTCCAGCATCACTTTGTAAATCAACATCTACGCCCTTTGACAGTAAGAATTTAACCAATTCAATATGCCCTGCAAATAATAAAATATCACTCTATGTAACGAGAGTCACTGTACAGAAAAGCAAAACTCCTGTAAGCTTATTTCCTTAAGTAAGATGGGTCGCAACTTACAATCATTTACTTCGAAGGGAACTGTTGTCTGTCCAATCAACTATATGGTTATAACAATATTTAATCAAGTCCACACTAGCCCTAGCATGTCGTTTGCTTTCTGGCTGCTAGATTTTTCTGATCTACCATCTCGTTTCATTCAAATTTTCTTCAATCCGTGTTATTGCAAAATGGGGTAATTTTTCTAGCCTTCTGTTTTTCTGAAGTTGCATCTTTATTACCAATTTCAGTTCCTTTTCTACTTCTACAATTGCCATGTTATTTTGAGCCTCAAAACACTTTTTACTAAAAAAAAATCAGATTTAGAACTATAGATATTTCTTACTTGCTGTTCTTTCTCTTTTCAAAATTTACGGTAGTTATCGATCAGCATGTGTGACACTTCGACTAATCCACTAGATTAAGTAACGATGTCAAGTAAACCTGCCTACTCAGGGTTATTACTTTATTAGGTCCTTCAATAATAATGTCAGCTTTGATAAAAATGAAATTTGCATATTCTATAATATGATAAATTCTCAATGCAATTTTCTCTTTCATATTCCTAAAATCCAAAACAACTTTTTTTTTGACAATGGTAAAATCCAAAACAACCTATATCCCCCAAAAAGTTCCATCACTTAATATTAAACAATCAAAAAATTTAAATAACTTCTTGACTTTTTTGTCAAACATTTTATCAGAAAATGTGGAACTCCCTATATAGAAAAGTTCACTGTACAAGAGCCACAAGGTTACAGCAATTAAATATATATGAACCAAGGAGTCTTTCCCTGATACAAATAGAAGCGTCAATCACTTCTATTAACCAAGAGGAAGAACCTACCATTTCCTGCAGTATGATGCAAAGCTGTTGCCCCCGAGGCGCTGGGTATTGCAAGATCTGCACCCTGTTCTATGAGGTACTGGACAGTAGCAGTGTGTCCTTGCCTAGCAGCATGAAGAACAGGAGTCTCACCTATGAAGAAACAACATATTCAAATTAATATACAGCACTATCACTTTCAGCACATATCAATCAACCAATCAATAAGAGCCTCAATCTCAAAGAAGTTGGGTATCTTCATATCTACTTTAATTCAATGCGCAACATTTTCGTCTATCATATCATTCTCTGGAAAGGTTGAAGGACTAAACTTAAATATTAGGCACCACAACGTTGTCAAATATTTGGATGAACAAGGAAACATATAATTTGAATTGGTGCAAATCCACCATGTTTTGATGCCAAGTAGATCCAAAAATGATGCATAACTTTTCCTTCTAACATATATAAGAGAGCATCCATTGCTTTAGGATAATGGGAAAAATTTTCAAGAACAATTGGAAGAAAGGGGCCAATAATACATCTCAAGTCAACGTTGAACCAAATAAGAGGTTGCTTAAATTTTAAACTTCTCATTCCGCAATAAAAGTTTAGGCTCTTGAAATATGAAGCAAGCTTATAACCAAATAGTGCCTAAGAAAATACATAGTCAACTCAACAACATGAATGCAGGGTAAATTTCATGGGTGGCAGGAGCAGAGTCAGGTGGGAGCAAGGAACCCCCTTAGGCAAAAATTCGTTTACTTCTTCAACTTTTGAACCCCCTTATTAAAAATTCTGGCTCTGCCACTGAATTGGGTGGTACCTGAACTAATGATTCATTGCCCTGAAGTACCCTAAATCTAAAATTTATAACTAGAATATTCTACCTTTAAATAACAGAAAGTACAAACCAACATCTTCTCATATAAAAAGACTGTTTCTGATACAAAATATATACACAATATTAAAATAATCCAACTCACCAATTATTTAAAAACTATATACTGGGCATCTTACCCTCAAACTTCAATGAGGCAAAAAGACAGAAACCCTCAAATTTCAATCAGGGAACTCAAATTAGGTCAATTTTTGTAAATTCTATGTAATGATTTCCTTATTAATTGCTATGTCTGCTTTACTTCTGTATTTTATCTTTTTAAAACTGCCTTGAGATGAGTTACTTGAGCCGAGCGTCTTTCGAAAAGATATGTGAGACCCACCTGTGGGATCACACTACACTGGGTATGTTGTTGTTTTTGTAAGAACCCAAATAGGTCATGCACACATAATGATGAATGAAGACAAATTTATTGTAGTAAAAAAGCACCTTCTTCATCTTTTTCATTGACATCAATATTCAACTCTTCCACCAAGTACTTGCACAACTCAATCTTGCCTTCCATAGCAGCAAAAATCAATGCCCCTCTTTTGTTAGCATCCTTCACATCCGCCACTGTACCGGCCAACCCTTTCCCATCATCCAGTTGCATTGCCAATTCTGTTTCACAAATCATCAATACCAAAATAAAGCAGAAAAAAGAAAGTTGTGATTTTTATAGTTGAAATAAAAAAAAAACTTACTCTTGAAAAGATCAATATTGCCTGAACGAGCAGCATCCAAATACTGCTGAACCTTTTCTCTAACTGCTCAAAATAATATCAAGATATATTTAGAATAAGGAAACGTGCTTGCAGTATTTTGAAATATTTTCAAGAAAGGAGAAGAGGTAGGAAGAAACAAAACCTGCAAGAGCATGAGTAGCATCCGGAGCCATAACTGAAAACAGGGAGAAGGCGGATACTTTTTAAGAACAATAGCGATAATATTGGGCTTAGGTAGAAACTTCTGGTGTTTATACAAGTGCAGCAATGAGACCAACTGAACAAGGGTTTTGCCAAAAAGAGAAGAAATCGGAGCAAGGGTTTTTGGGTATTTAAAGTTTCAAGTAGGTTTGGGCCCTTTTTGACTTCCCAATCAAAACCAAAAATACCAATAAAGTGATCTCTATAATTCTCATTCGCTATAACAATATTTCGCTATATCGATCTGATTTTCTTCAAAACAATTTTTTCATAAAATATTTTACTTTTTATAACATCATTCTACCGGAAACATTCGTTCTAGCTACCAAGGTGGAGGTAAGGTCTGTGTACACTCTACCCTCCACAAATCCCACATTGTGAGATTTCACTGGATATGTTGTTGTAGTATAACAACATTCTACATGATAGAATCCTAATTAGAAACTCTAAGAAACTCAAACACCAAAATAAGGATTGAAATTAAAATTGTAATGAAAGAAAGATAAAAGTGAGACACAATAATTGAAATCAAAGGCAACTAAGGGTTTATTAAACTCAAGACCTCCTTCAATTAATTCAACTAAAGCATCTACACTATAGAGGATTTCCACAAGTAAACATGTTCATGTGAGAAATCATGGAAGTGTTCTCCAACAACAAAGAAATTACACTCTAACTAAGATTACCACTAATTATATGCCTAAGTAGAATTTTATGAAAATATTGATTGTCATCCAAAAAAAACCTATCAAATGAAACTAAGACAACTATTTTTAGTTATGCATATTACAACAAAGGTCCAAAAGTGGCATTTGCAAAAACAACTCCACATGGGTTCTTCTTTAGCCACTTTGTAAAGTGACTCATTTTCTTGTATCTTCTTCTTCAATATCCTCCCAAGCTATCATCCAAACCTTATACACTCGTGAGATATTCTCTTCAAGCTCTTCCAGTGCTCCTCTCTTCATGAACATGGATTGTAATTCTTGGAGTTTCCTTGCTTGGCCACGAGTGAATGGTCATGAGCTCGCTCGGGTCATATCATCCTCCCCTTCTTAAAAATGATTCGTCCTCAAATCTGAGGTTTCACCTACAACACAAGAAGATAGATCACTTACATTGAAAATATTATGGACATTGTACTCACTTAGTAAGTCAATCTTGTAGGCATTGTCATTGATCTTCTTAAGGACTTTGAACAGCCCATCTCCTCTTGGGCACAACTTGCCCTTCCTCAATTTAGGAAACCTCTTCTTTCGAAAGTGAACCCAAACCCAATCATCCGGTTGAAAGTTCACTCTCTTTCGGCCTTTGTTTTGTCTTTTGGTCACTCATGTGTTGATCTTCTCTATGTGTTCCTTCACTTTAGCATGAATCTTCACCATTTCGATTGCCCTTTGTTTTGCATCTAAACTCACAACAACATCACTAGACAAATGGGTTAAGGTTAAGAGAAACAAAGGATTAAAATCATAGCAAACTTCAAATGGAGTCAAGCCATTAGAGGAGTGGAGAGACCTATTATATGCAAATTTCATCAAAGGTAAATGGTCCTCCCATGAATTTGGTCTTCCTCTAACCACACACCTAAGCATGCTCCTAATAGTCCTATTCACTACTTCGTTTGTCCATCATTGAGGGTGACAAGAAGTAGAGAACATGAGTTTGGTGCCAAGTACACCCCATAGACTCTTCCAAAAATGACTAAGAAATTTGGAATCCCTATCACTAACAACAGTGCGAGGTACCCCATGCAATTTAAGCACATGAATAACGAACAAGGATGTCACATGAGATGCATCATCACATTTATGACATGGTATGAAATGGGACATTTTTGAAAATCTACCTACTACCACAAAAATATTATTATGATCCTTTTTAGTCATTGGTAGACCCAAAACAAAATCCATAGAGATGTCTACCCAAGGGCTATTAGGAGTGGGAAGATGGATATACATACCTTGAGGGTGAGTCTTGGACTTGGCTTGCTTGCACTCTAGGCATTGTCCACAAAGCCTCTCCACATCATGTCTCATCTTGGGCCAATAGAATTGCTCCTTAAGGATGTCAAGAGTTTTGGCAACTCCAAAGTGACCCATCATGCCTCCACTATATGTTTCATTCACAAAACGTTTCCTCCATGAGCTTTTGGGAACACATACTCTACCATTTTTGAACAATAACCCATCAATTAATTGGAACCGATCAACCCTCTTTCTTTGGGCTAACTATTCACAAACCACTTTGAAATCAGAGTCATTAGAATAAAACTCCTTCAAACTTTCAAATCCCATCATTTTAGAAGTCATGACATTCAACAACACAAATCTCCTAAACAAAGCATCTGCCACAACGTTCTTCTTTCCCCGCTTGTAGGTGATCACATAAGGAAAATACTCAATAAATGCCACCATTTTTCCATGTCTCATGTTAAGCTTAGATTGACCCTTCAAGTGCCTCAATGATTCATGATCTGAACGGATCACAAACTTCTTATGCCATAAATAGTGTTGTCAATGAGCTAACACCCTCACTAATGCATACAACTCTTTGACATAGGTAGAGTAGTTCAAAGAAACCCCTTTTAACTTTTCACTAAAGTAGGCCAATTGCTTCCCTTCTTGCATCAAGACTCCACCAATGCCAATACCCGAAGCGTCACATTCAATCTCAAATGTCTTCTCAAAATCCGGCAATTGCAATAATGGAGAAGTACTCAATTTCGCCTTCAACTCTAGAAATGCCTTCTCTTGCTCATCTTCCCATACAAAAGGTATGTCTTTCTTGATCAATTCGGTTAAAGGAGCGACAATGGTACTAAATACCTTCACAAATCTCCTATAGAAACTTGCCAACTCATGGAAACTCCTTACATTGGTTGCATTTTTAGGAGTGGGCCAAGTTCTAATGGATTCGACCTTCTCTTCATCAACTTCCACGCCATTCACACTTACAAAACCCAAGAATATCACTAGATCAACACAAAATGAGCACTTCTTGAGATTCTCACACAACAAGACATCAAAAACTTGTCTCAAGTGGCACACATGATCCTCAATAGTCTTGTTATAGACAAGAATGTCATCAAAATAAACGACAACAAACTTATTGATGAAAGACTTCAACACATGGTTCATCAACCTCATGAAAGTGCTAGGCGCATTGGTGAGACCAAATGGCATGACAAGCCACTCATATAGCCCAAACTTGGTTTTGAAGGCCATATTCCACTCATCACCGGGGTGCATGCGAATTTGGTGGTACCCACTTCGAAGATCAATTTTAGAGAACACACTTGAGCCACATAGCTCATCCAACATATCATCAAGTCTAGGGATATGATGTTGATACTTTACTGTTATTTTGTTAATGGCTCTACAATTGATACACATCCTCCAAGTGCCATCTTTCTTGGGAACAAGTATCACGGGCATAACACATGGGCTAAGGCTATCCTTCATTAGTCCTTTGTCAAGTATCTCTTCGACTTGCCTTTGCAATTCTTTAGTTCTTCCGGATTGCTCCTATATGCCGGTTTGTTGGGGATTTGGAAACCCTGTACAAAATTGATTTGATGTTCAATACCCCTCAATGGAGACAATCATTTGGGCATCTCATTCGGAAATAAGTCGTCATATTCCCGCAAAAGAGAAGAAACAATACTAGGCAAAGTGCTAGTATCTTGGTTAGTATGTAACAATAGATCTTTGTTGATAAGGCACACCATAAAATGTCATTCATCAACTTATTTCAAACAATTGTTTGGTTTGACAAGTGTACACATCTTAACATTCCCTTTTGTTACCCATTGTCCCTCTTGGCTAAGTAAAGACTCTTTCTCAACCTCTTCCTTTTGAACCCTTTCTTGAAGCTCCTTCATGATTATATAGTCCTCACTCACTTGATAGGGTGTCAATGTGGTGAGGATATGTTTTCTTCCCTCAAAGACAAAGGAATACTTATTAGATCTTCCACTATGTTGCGCATCTCTATCAAATTGTCGTGGCCTCCCGAGCAACCTATGACAAGCTTGCATTGGCGCTACATCACATAAGACTTCATCTTGGTACTTGCCAATGCTAAATTTCACTACAACCCGCTTGGTGGCTTTCACTTCTCCACAATCATTGAACCATTGAAGCTTGTAGGGGCTAGGGTGTTTCCTTGTGGGAAACTTAACTTCGTATGGTCAAACCAATGTTGTGCTCACCACGTTTGTGCAACTACCACCATCAATGATCAATGAGCATACCTTATCTATGATTTTGCATCGAGTATGGAATAGGTTTCTCCGTTGATCAAGTTCCTCTCTATTCATTGCACCCATGATCCTTTGCAACACACATGCCAAATTAATATTCTCTTCTAGGTGTCGATCATCATCCTCCTCTTCAAATCCTCCCTCATGCTCACCTTCAAGTTCATCATCACCACCCTATCAACCTCTTCAACGCCTTCATCAAACAAGGGGATTTGAAAATGCATTTGTACTGGCTTCGGGTGGTAATCTTATGGTGGTGCATGCATTGGTGTGTGGGGAACATTTTGTGGAGTGACTCTCGGGGTCATTTGGGTATTGGTTCCTCTTGGGGTGGCCGATATAGATATGGATGTGTTTGAGGGTTGGTTCATCTCATAGCGGTACACTTTTATAAAATTACATCTCTATAACAGTCATACTCAAATATTGTGTAATAATATTTATTGAGGATGTTGGTAGTGTGTCATCACTTATATCCCGAATCTCATCTCATAACACCAATCAAGCAATGGATGCTACCACTTATACGGAGTTTGACGTAACTCTTCCGATCCTTGAAACTTACATTGATGAAGAGATTATTGAACAAGTGATTGGAGTGGAAGAATAAGAGACAACGGATACAGAAGGTGACAACGAAAGTATTGATGAAAAGCCTCAACCTATTGTTACTCGGGGTGAGATAGAAGAGTCAATTTTTAAGCTCTTAGACAATGTTCAAGTGAAAGCTATTGAATTCTCTTTTGTTGAAAGTTTGGATAAAATTGTTCGTCAATTCAAATATTTTATTGTCACTGAGAGAATGAATTCATGAAATAACATACAATTGTAGAATTTTTACGTCAAACTTGAAATTGTGCTTAAATTCTCAATTAATTTAAATGCACGTGTTCCTTAGATTTCAATTCTTTATCAGTATGGTACAACTAGTCATGAATTTATTTATAATTTATTAATCTTTTTAATTTTTAATTGTGAGATATGAAAATCAATTAAGATTTAAAAATTAATAAGTATATTATTTTCGTTTATAGCATAAAAAATACAGAAAAATAATTATTTGCGTACTTTTGTTTATAACAGCTAAATGAGATCTAAACATCAAATGTTAGTATACATATATAACAACACTTCACTATAGCGGCTATGAAATTCTCGGACAAATGCTTCCATTATAGAGAGATTTGACCGTACATCAATGCATTTTACACCTAATATTAAAATTGTGTGTCATGTTTGATAGCATGTGATGGTATATATATAATTGTGGTATTTGAATCCATTTATGTATAACTCAATTATTTTTGTTAGATGATATTAATCTCCCTTGAGGAGTCTTTCATTAATATCAAAGTATATATAGAGTACAATATTCATCCCTTATACAATAGGAATCCTAAGCCTATACAAAAGAGGAATCATAGTCTTACCATAATTATATTTACACAATATATGGAAATATTCTAATTATGGGTAGAGAATATATTGTTTCCTATATTTACACGTTTACACACCCCCTCAGTCGGAGCGGGAGGAGGCCAGACGCTGAGACTGGATCTGAAGTCAAGAAATAATTGTCTGGGAAGTCCTTTGGTAAATATGTCTGCATACTGATAGGATGATGGAACATGTAACACTCTGACATGACCTAACGCAACTTTCTCACGAACGAAGTGTAGGTCTATCTCAATATGCTTGGTTTGCTGATGTTGAACCGGATTATGAGAAAGATAGATGGCAGAGATGTTATCACAATACACAATAGATGCCTGACGCAAAGGACACTGAAGTTCTAACAGTAAATTTCTGAGCCAACAAATCTCAGCTACTACATTTGCAACGCCTCTGTACTCAGCCTCGGCACTGGAGCGAGATAGGGTAGCATGTCGCTTGGCAGACCAAGAAATCAGATTATCCCCTAAGAAAACACAAAAGCCGGAGGTGGAGCATCGCGTGTCCGGACACCCTGCCCAATCTGCATCTATATATGAAAGCAACTTGTCTGGTGCAGAGGGGTATAGGTGCAAACCATAATCAAGAGTGCCCTTAATGTATCGAATGATACGCTTAAGAGCAGTGAAATGAGATTCCCTTGGGCATGCATGAATAAGCACACCTGCTGAACAACATAAGCTATGTCTGGCCTGGTGAATGTGAAATACTGAAGTGCACCTGCAAGGCTCCTATACAGAGTAGGATCAGAGACTGGAGCACCATCCATATCACTTAGCTTAAATTTGGAATCAACTGGAGTAGGCACCTCTTTGCAGTTCGTCATCTTAGCCATGTACACAATCTCTTCTGCATACTTACGCTGACACAAGAACATATGATTGGCAGACCTGGTCACTGATATCCCCAAAAAGTAACTCAGCTTCCCCAAATCAGTCATTGCAAATTCGGACTTGAGCAAGATAATAATCTTATTTTTCAATCCGTCGGAGGAGGCAGTAAGAACAATACCATCCACGTAAAGTAATAAGTAATCAGTGCTACTACATCGATGAAAAATGAAAAGTGATGTATCACTCTTGCTGCATACAAACCCAATCTGCAAGATATACCTGGCAAAACGATCATACCATGCACGGGGGGCCTGCTTCAGGCCATATAGTGACTTACGGAGACGGCACACATAGTGAGGAACTGCTGGATGGGTGAACCCTGGTGGCTGATGCATGTAGACCGTCTCTCGCAGATCTCCATGTAAGAATGCATTCTTCACGTCAAGCTGATGGATCGGCCAGTGTTTGCCCATGGCTATGCTCAAAACTGTGTGGATGGTAGCCGATTTGACAACCGGGCTGAAGGTCTCACCACAATCAATGCCCTCCTGCTAATTTGTGTCATTAGCCACAAGACGGGCCTTATACATCTCAAGATCCCCATTGTCTCTGAACTTGTGACGAAATAACCACATACAACGAATGACCCTCAGGTCTAGGTACTAGATCACACGTGTGCTGTTTAGTTAAAACATTGAATTCCTCATACATAGTCGCATTCCAATTAGGGTCTTGTTTGGCCAATTTTGGGTTCTTTGGAAGTGGAGAGATGGTTTGGCCAGACAAGTTAAAATGGACTTTGGGTTTGAAGATTCCATGCTTTGAATGAGTTTTCATTGGATGGGTAGGGACAGTGGGTGGCGGAGCGGTGTCTGAGACCGGGGGTAAAGTCGGATAAGGAGAAGGTGGGGGCGAAGCCGTCGGAGGCGTCGCGGCTCCTGGATAGAGAGTCGTGGCGCTAGAAGGTTGACATGCTTCTCTGAAGTTTGGGCGCCGCGGCGCCTCAGCACAGGACCGTGGCGCTGTCGACAGTGTTTCAAAAGATTGCTCTCTGGAAATCAGGCACCGCAGCGCCTCCCCTCGAGGCCGCGGCTCTGACGACGGAACAGAGGATGTGAGTTGTTCGATTATGAGGGGAGAGATGGCAGACTCGTCAAGAAATGAGTAGTCCTGTTTTTGGAATTTTGGAAGATTCGAAAACGGGAATGTGGTCTCGTCGAATGTGACGTGACGAGATATGTGGATCTGACGAGTCGACAAGTCATAGCATAGATAGCCCCTATAGTTCGGCGGAAATCCTAGAAAGACATGGAGTGGACCTAGGAGCGAGCTTGTGAGGAGCGGTGGAGCTAAGGTTGGGATAGCACAGACAACCAAAAATCCGTAGATGATCATAAGAGGGGAATCTATGGTAGAGGATTTCGGTAGGGGTCATATTGTGAAGAGTGCTAGTAGGGAGAATATTTAGAGTGTATTCTGACATTTTAGCAGCATAGATCCAGAAGGGTGGAGGGAGGGAGGCATGAATCAATATGGTGCGAATCATATTGTTAATGGTGCGGATGATTCTTTCAGCTTTACCGTTTTGTGGTAAGGTGTGAGGGCAGGAGAAGCGAAAGACCATGCCATTATTGGTACAAAAGCAGTGAAACATAGAGTTATTGAATTCACGACCATTATCGCACTGAAATGTTTTATGCCTTTTCCAAATTGTGTTTGAATGAACTTGCGAAACTCAAGAAATTTGACAAACACTTCCGATTTAAATTTAAGAGGGTATAACCAAACGTAGTGTGAAAAATCATCAAGCAACACAAGATAGTATTTATGACCGAGAGAACTATAGATAGGAGATGTCCATAAATCGGCATGTATGTTATCAAAAGGAGCAAATCTAACACTAGTAGATGATTTAAACGGAAGACGAATATGTTTGCCTAAAGAGCAAGAAACACAATTTTGGGCAAGTTTCCCATTACAAGCAATGAAATTGTTGCCTCTAAGAAAATGAAAAACGGGGGCTCCTGGATGACCAAGCCTATTATGCCAAGTTGAAGAAGAAACAACCGCTAGAGTGACGGGAGAGCAAGATCTGGCAGCGGAGGAGGAAGTGAATGGATAGAGATCCTCTGTGCTATTGCATCTCGTAAAAGGTGTCCCCGTATGAAGATCCTTCACAGTAAAACCAAAAGGGTCAAAATCCACGGAGATAGAATTATTACGAGTAAATTGACGGACATATATGAGGTTCTTAATCACGTGTGGGGCATATAAGGAGTTTTTGAGGGAGAAGGGTGGATGAGGAGGTTGTGTGTATGAGGTACCATAACCCTTAACTGGAATGCGTTGCCCACTACCAACTGTAACATATTGAGGATGCTTTAACCGAAATAGTTTAGGAATAGTACATGCAGACTGGGTGACGTGAGATGTGGCGCCTGAGTCCATGTACCAAGTATTGTCATGCTGTTGCATAGAGAGGGTGCCGAACGCATGACCCAACTCAGTGGGTGTCATGCCGGAGGAGGGCTGTGGGATTTGACCTTGCATGAAGTGGGTCTGCTGTGGGGCTGGAGCGGGGCCTAATAAACTGGGGTAAGAATACGGATTGTATGGTCAGCTGCATCGAATGGACTTGGCGCCGCGCTCAACCGGGAGCCGCGGGTTCAGATAGCCGCGGCGCCATAGACGAATCGGCCGAGAGCCGCGCCCAATTGTTCTGCGATCTCATTCTTTATTCTTTGTTGTTGGTTCTATTGACCGCGACCCTTGCCATGACCACGGCCTCCTCTACCGCCGCGACCTTTTCCACTCTTGCCGCCGCGGCCCTGCCGCTATTGGGAGTTGTCTGGTGGCGTCTGATCTTGGGGTTGCGTGTCGACAGCTAACACCTGCTGGGGGTGCTCATCCTGCTTAGCACGACGGGTTTCTTCGAGCAACAATTGTGAGCGAGCTTTGTTAAAACTATGTAGCGGATCTGCCTGTTGAATAATGGTGGCCAAAGTATCATATTCGCCCTTAGTAAGGCCAGAAATCATTTGTAGCACCATTTTATCGTTAGTGACAGGCGTGCCGATGTTGGAGAGTTGATCCGCTAGAAGTTTAAGCTGCTTGCAGTACTCAGAGACATTGGAGAAGTTTTCAAGATGTGTTTTGTTGAACTGTTCTTCCAAATACACGGCACGAGTGTGCTTGTTGTCCTGAAAAATTTCCTCCAAACGAGTCCACAAGTCAAGGGTTGTGGAGTCAGATTTCATGATAGTAAGGAGCAAATCCTGAGAGATACTACCATATATCTATTGTTTGACGCCGGCGTCGAGATGATGCCATATAGAATCATCAACCTCCGTAGGGCGCGGAATAGTGTCATCAATATGGTCAAGCACGTTATAGAGACGTGCATGATTGCGAAAAAGTTCAACCCAGGGAGAATACTGGTTGTTTTCTTGATCAAGAATAATGGGAATATGGTTCTTGATGTTGGAAACAGTAAGGGCGGGATGAAACGGGGGTGATGACTTTGTGGTGGAATTTGTGGAGGTAGAGGCGTCAGAAAGTGTGGAAGAATCAGGGATAGCCATTTAGAGAAGAGAAGAAAGGAAGAACAAAACCCGAAAAATAAGAAGAAAATTCGGGAGGGCCGCGACGTAGGAGAGGCAGCCGGCGGCTGTGGAAGAGAAAGATTGTTAGGGTTTTGTTTATTTGGCTCTTGATACCATGTTAAATGATATTAATCTCCCTTGAGGAGTCTTTCATTAATATCAAAGTATATATAGAGTACACTATTCATCCATTATACAATAGGAATCCTAAGCCTATACAAAAGAGGAATCCTAGTCTTACTATAATTATATTTACACAATATATAGAAATATTATAATTATGGGTGAGGAATATATTGTTTCCTATATTTACACGTTTACAATTTTTATAAGGTACATGTTGTTTTCCATCAGCATAGTTATCGACTAACACTATCCATCAAGGTTACACAAAAATATATATGATGTTCATTAATCAAAACAAAAGGTCTAGATTTATTTGTTTACTATCTCAATTTTACCCGGGTGATACATTGAGATTATTCACAACCTTGATATTAGCGGATTGCCTCGTATTTGACTTTAATTTTGATGGAGCTCCAAAGTTGACTATGTATATTTTATGTCACAAAATATTTAGGATAAAGGTCTAGATTTACTCATGTATTTCTAACTCTGATTAAAATTTACCTTCTCTCTGTATGTTAGGTTCGAGTTCCATCATAGCAGTAAATAATAAATACGAGATAATTTGTTAACTATAAAAACATAAATGACGGTAAAGTATAAAATTAATATATAGTTATATAATAAAGGGGTATTTTGGATCCTTTATCCATTACTCAGTTAAATAGGTTTTTTTTTTATCTTTATTCAAATGATAAAATTGTTATTTCTTTAATCATAGATTTCGAGTTCGAGTCTTGAATATGAAAAAATTATTGATAGATCACTTGAATAAGTTAAACACCAATTTTTTACTCGAATAGAATAGCTAACTTTGGATGTCAAGTTGAACATTAATTGGCATTTAGCCTTTTGTATGAGATGGGATAGGCCCAGATGACTCAAGTCGATTGAACCAGGCATGCCTTGGACCCAATTCCCGTTGATGAACATATCATTTAATAGTCGTTTGGTCATGTGTTTTTAAACTAAGATTTCATAATTTAATTTTAAATCATGTTTGCTTATGCAATATAGACATAATTTGAACTTCAACTTCATGTCATGGTTTGAAATCCCAAATCATCCAAAAATGTGTGATTTGGAATTTCAAATCATGATTTCAATTTTTTTAAAATATAAAACTTGGCTCATAAGTTTATATTTTGTAAAAAAAAATTTATAAATTAGTAGAGATACATCAATTGATCGACTTTATATTGTATTAGATATAATTTTCCAATACATAATTTATATTTAATATATATACAAAGGTATGACTATGTCATGACTTAAAAGTGTACAACATAAGTTTATATTTCGTACAAAAAGATCCATAAATTAGTAGATATATACCAATTGATCGACTTTATATTGTATTGGATATAATTATCCAATACATAATTTATATTGTATATATATACAAAGGTATGACTATGTCATGACTTAAAAGTGTACAATTTCGAGTCGTATATTATTTTTGTTATGAATTATGACCTGCTCATTTTGTAAGATTGCATAAGAATTAGAAAAGTTTTGATAGTTTTCACAACTTGTGGGTTTTTATGTCAATGAAAAAAGATACAACTTAAGAAACTCACAATACATGTTCAAACAAAACTTCAATTTCAAACCATATGATTTCAAACCATGGATTCAAATCATATCCAAACGGCTACTTTATGATCTTCTATGACTACTTATAAATTTAAATAGAAAAAATGATCTTTTCATATTTTTGTGTATTATTTTTAGATTTCTAATGCGTAAAAGTTACAATCTCTTATAAAAAAGATATAAAACTAAACACAACTATGTAAGAGATGTAGGGATCAAGTAACTCAGTTGATTGACTACCTGAAATTTTATTTGTTGATGAGGGTTCGAATCCGTAATCCCCTCCATCATTTTCCCTTTCCCCTACCCTATGTAATAAAAAAACAAATAAAAAAAACTATGTAAGAGATTACAAAACCAATTGACTTGGAAAAAGAACTTCGATCATTTTTTACCAAATTAAAATAAGATTTTGCAAGTAGAAGATTTTAGTTAGTAACTGCTTCTCCGTTAATCACTTTTCTTATGCGCCAAGTTACACCCCAATTCCGCGTAAGTAGTCGTGACTTTCATCAATCATTCATCATAGGCCTTTCATCAAGTGATCATAGGGACCGATAATAGGGGAGACTTGCATTAATCAACAACAATATCATAGTGTAATCTCACAAGTAAGGTTTGAGGAGGATGAGACGTATGTAAATCTTACTCTTACCTTTGTGTGGTAGAGAGCTTGTTTTCAATAGACCCTCTGCCATTGGCTCAAGAAAAACGATTTTCAGAACATGTTGCAAAGAATACAAGAGTAAAAAATCTACAATGAAATTAAATAAGACAGAAAGGTACTAACATTATCAGATCTGTAAGATTGTATTAATCTCCATTGTGAGTATTTCTCATTAATACAAATATATATATATATATATATATATATATATATATATATATATATATATATATATATATATATATATATATATATATATATATATATATATAGTGTACAATGTTGAATTCTAATTGAATAAGGATCATATATTTATCATAATTATACACTACTATTAATTACAAAATATATGGCGAATATATGGTAATATTCGCTAATACACCCCCTCAGTCGGAGCGGGATGAGGCCGAAAGCTAAGACTGAATCTGAAATTTAGGAATAGCTATCTAGGAAGTCATTTAGTGAAGATATCTGCATACTGATACGAAGAAGGCACATGCAACACATTAACATGACTTATCACAGTACATCATAGACGCCTTACGCAAGGGACAATGAAGCTCCAATAGAAGGTTTCAGAGTCAATGGATCTCAGCAACAGCGTTTGCAATACCTCTATACTCTCTTACCTTTGTGTGGTAGAGAGACTGCTTCCAATAGACCTCTGCCCTCGACTCAAGAAAAATGATTTTCAGAACAAGTTGCAAAGAATACAAGAGTAAAAAAGCTACGATGAAATTAAATAAGACAGAAAAGTACTAACATTATCAGATCTATAAGATTGTATTAATCTCCCTTGTGAAGTATTTCTCATTAATACAAATATATATAGTGTGTACAATATTGAATCCTAATTGAATAAGGATCCTATATTTACAATAATTATACACTACTATTAATTACAAAATATATGGCGAATATATGATAATATTCGCTAATACACCCCCTCAGTCGGAGCGGGAGGAGGCCAGACGCTGAGACTGGATCTGAAGTTTAGGAATAACTGTCTAGAAAGTCCTTTAGTGAAAATATCCACATAATGATACGAAAAAGACACATGCAACACCTTAACATGACCTATAGCAACCTTCTCACAAACAAAATATATATACATCTCAATGTGCTTGGTTCTCTAATGTTGAACCGGTTATGAGATAAGTAGATTGCGAATATGTTATCACGGTACACCATAAACGCCTTACGCAAGGGACAATGAAGCTCTAAGAGAAGGTTTCAGAGCCAATAGATCTCAACAACAACGTTTGCAACGCCTATATACTCTGCTTCCGCACTCGATCGGGATAGGGTGGATTGCCTTTTAGCAGACCACGAAATGAGATTATGTCCTAAGAACACACCGTAGCCGGAGGTGGAGCATCGTGTGTTCGGACAACCTGTCCAATCAACGTCCGTATATGATATCAACTTGGTCGGTGCAGAGGGGTAGAGATGCAATCCATAATCAAAAGTGCCCTTAACGTATCGAATGATATGTTTAAGAGCTGTAAAATGAGGCTCCCTGGGCATGCATAAATAAACACACATGCTGAACAACATAAGCAATATCAGGCCTGGTGAAAGTAAGATATTGAAGTGCACCTGCAAGACTCCTATAAAGAGTGGGATCATACATTGGATCACCGTCACTAGCATTGAGTTTCGACTTCGAGTCAACTGGAGTAGGCATGATCTTGTAGTTTGCCATTTTAGCCCTATACACAATTTCATCGGCATACTTACGCTGACGCAGGAACATAGTAGCCGCAGATCTATTCACTGATATCCCCAAGAAGTAACTCAATTTCCCCAAGTCAGTCATAACAAATTCGTATTTAAGTAGAGCAATTATCTCATTTTATAATATAGCATACGAGGCAGTGAGAACAATATCATCCACATATAATAACAAATATGCAATGTAACTACCTCGATGAAATATAAATAGAGAATGATCACACTTGTTGTATACGAACCCGATCTGCATAATGTAAGTGGCAAAACGCTCATACCACGCCCTGGGGGCCTGTTTCAAACCATACAATGACTTAAGAAGACGACAGACATAATGAGAAGCCTCCAGATGGACAAAACCTGATGGCTGGTGCATGTAAACTGTTTCCTTCAAATCCCCATGTAAGAATGCATTATTTACATCAAGCTGATGAATCAGCTAGTGCTTACCCATAGCTATGCTCAGAACCGTACAAATAATGGCCGGTTTAACCACCAGACTAAATGTTTCACCACAATCAATACCCTTCTACTGACCGGTACCATTAACCACAAGTCTCGCCTTATGGTGCTCAAGATCACCCTGTCTCTGAATTTGTGACGAAATATCCACATATATCTAATTACATTAGCCTCATCCAACCTCAGAACCAGATCCCACGTGTGTTGTTTTGTTAAAGCATTAAATTCCTCATGCATGACCGCATTTCAATTCGGGTCAAGTTTGACTAATTTTAGGTTTTGGGGAATATGTGATATAGTTTGGATGGACAAGTTAAAGTGTACTTTGGGTTTGAAAATCCCGTGTTGAGCACAAGTTTCCATTTTATGGGTAGGGATATGGACTGGTCGGGCAGTGGCAGGGGTCAATGGCGGGGCATTGGGTGACAGGGTAGGGTGATCGATTGGTGACGGGCTGGTTGAAACGATGGGAATGTGGGGTTGGTTTCGGTGATCGGTGGGTGGGTTCTGTCGGGTTGGGTTGCTGGGTCGATTGGGTGGCAGGGGTCGACATAGTTAGGTGTTCGACGGTTGGGTGGGTATATGAAGACAATGACCAGTGGGTGTTTGGCTAACACGGTTGATGTGACGCTGGTGACAGTTGGGTGAGGGGAACGGAGCTGGATCAGAACGGCGATGGTGGAGGGTTCATTGATGGGATGTTGTCGGTAGTGGCATGGCCTGGTGGTGACTGGACAGGCGTGGCAGTGGTAGTGTCGGCCACTGTTGGAACATTGGTTGTACGGCGGAGGGCTTGATGGACAAAGGGGGATATGTTAGACTTGTCTAGAAAGGTGTAATCCGTGTTCTGGAATTTTTGGAAGTTTGTAAATGGGAAGAGTGTTTCGTCAAACGTGACGTGACGAGAGACGAGGATTTTACGTGTAGACAAGTCATAGCATAAATAGCCCATATGATTAGACGGGAATCATACGAAGACACATGAAGTGGTAGGATGTGCTAATTTATGTGGGGCCATGGAGGTAATATTTGGGTAGCACATGCAACCAAAAATCCGAAGGTGATCATAGAAGGGGATCCGTCGGTATATAATTTCGGTGGGGGTCTTATTATAAAGAGTACTGGTAGGTAAAATATTGAGATTGTATTCTACCATTTTGACTGCATATACCCAAAAAGGAATGGGGGAGAGAGGCATGAAAAAGGATTGTACGAATCATGTTATTGATAGTGCGGATGATTCGTTCAGCTTTACCATTTGGGGGGGGGAGTGCGGGGACAAAAAAAAACCATGACATTAATTATGCAAAATTTGTGAAACGTGGAATTGTTAAACTCACGACCATTATCACATTGGTATGATTTTATGGCTTTTTCGAATTGTGTTTTGTTATAAATAAGAAAATCAAGAAACTTGGCAAAAACTTCAGGCATTGAATTTAAGTGGGTAAATCCAAATAAAGTGAGAAAAATCATCTAATAAAATAAAATAATATTTATGACCCAGTGAGCTAGTAATGAGAGATGTCCATAAATCTGCATGAACAATGTCAAAGGGAGAAAACGTAACACTTAAAGATGACTGGAACGGAAGGCGAACATGTTTGCCTAAAGGGCAAGAAAACAATGTTGGGCAAGTTTTCCATTATTACATCGAATAAAATTATTGCTTCTAAGAAAATTAAAAACAGGAGCCCCTGGGTGTCCACGTCTATTATGCCAAGCCGATTGAGAGATAGCAGCGAGGGAGGTATGCGAGCGGGATCTGGCAGCGGAAGTGGATGAGAAAGGATAAATGTACCCCACACTATTGCATCTCGTAAGAGGTGTCCCCGTAAGTAGATCCTTCATAGAAAAACCAAATGGGTCAAACTTAACAGAAAAAGAATTGTTACGAGTAAATTTCCTAAAAGATATTAAGTTTTAATGATGTTGGGGGCATAAAGGACATTATTTAGGGAGAAAGGCGGATGAGGTGGTTGAGTGTAGGTGGAACCATAACCTGAATCGGAATGCGATGACCATTGCCAACCGTAATAAATTGAGGATACTTTAAACGAAACAGTTTGGAGAGATTACTTGAGGAGCAGGTGAGATAAGAAGTGGCTCCTGTATCCATGTACCAATTTTCATCGGGCTGCTGCAGATTTAAAGAGCGGAAGGCTTGGCCCTAATCAGTAGGGGCCAAGCCATGTAAATTCTGTTATTGGGCCTACATTAAGTGGGCCTACTGGGGCTGGTTGCTCACTGGTTTTGGGCCTGGTCCAGAGCCCAGAATACCCGGCTGCCAGGGGCTGTGATATTCGGCAGCTGTGTTCTGGAACGGGAATGAAGCCGAGGCCCAGCTGAATTGGTTGGGCCACTGGCTTGGGCTGGTCCATTAGGCAGGAAGAGTGGGCTGATATTGCTGGCCTACTCGGCCACCTCGTCCGCGGCCTCTGTCGCCTTTTCTATTGTCGCGGCCTCTGTCGCCTCTACGGTTGTTAGTTGTCCGGCGGTGGCGGCATTCGTCACTGGATTTTCAACTACTAACGCCTTTTGATTGTGTTCGTCCTGTTTGGAACACCGACTTTCCTCCAAAAGTAATTGTGAACGGGCCATGTTGAAGCTCGGTAGTGGGTCGGGTTGTTGAATCATAGTCGCTAGAGTATCGTATTCGCCCTTTGGTAAGCTATAAACTAGTTGTAGGACCATCTTTGTTTCAGAAATTTGTGTTCCCACATTGGATAATTGGTCCGCAACTAGTTTCAATTATTTACAATACTCGAACATGTTGGCAAAATTCTCGAGACGTGTATTATTGAACTGTTCCTCCAAGTACACGACACGTGTATGCTTGTTATCGTGAAATATCTCCTCCAAACATATCCATAACTCACGAGCCGAGGCACCGGCTTTCATTATCGTATGAAACATGTCCTTAGAAATGGTGCCATAAATCCACTGTTTGACGATGACGTCAAGACAACGCCACGTCGTTTCCTCAACGTCAATAAGGCGAAAAAGTCATTAATATGGTCAAGCACGTTGTAAGCACATGCGTGAATGTGAAAGAGTTCAACCCACGATGAATATTGACCATCTTCTTGATCAAGAACTTAGGGGATGAAGTTTTTAATATTCGTGATGGCGAAGGCCAGATGGAAAGAAGGAGTGGAGAAGGGAGTGGGGTGGGGGGTTGTCTATGACGACCGTGGAGGAGGCAGAAGCCTTGGGAGAGGTGGGAGTAGACATGGAAGTCACAAAACGAAAGAGAAGGAAAAAAATAGGGTTCGATTTCGTAGATAGGGTCGCCAGGCGAGGGAGGTAGGGGGGAGACGATGTAGACAGAAAAATAATTAGGTGTTTTAGGGTTTGACTCTTGATACCATGTAAGATTTGTGTTAATCTCATTTGAGGAGTATTTCTCATTAATACAAATATATATAGTGTGTACACTGTTGAATTCTAATTGAATAATGATTTTATATTTATCATAATTATACACTACTATTAATTACAAAATATATGTTAATATATGATAATATTCGCTAATAATATCGAATAAAAACAATTACAAATAATTCTCTATACAATATCAATTGTTAATTCTTTTAGACAAGGAAGCAATCATTAAAATATGAATTGTTATTTTTTAAAAAAGGGAAGCAATCATTGATAAAGGGTCAAAATACAGTGACAATGTATAAAATTATTTACATGTGCATATAATAAATCCTTGTTACCTCAATTACCTAAACATTGAGAATCGACATAGTACAAATCCTTGTTACCTCAATTACCTAAACATTGAGAATCGACATAGTGGTGAAATTGCCCGCCTACAGCTATGTAGCTCTATAGAACAAACTTTTCGAAAGCAATTTCTCTAGCAACAAGCTTAAATCCTGAAAGGATTTTCTCTGTTTCACACAGTTTCAATTGGCGCATGAATCTCACCGTCCGACATAAAAGCCATGACAATGTTTCATTGGGGACATGTGCCGGTTTGGGTCGGTCGATATGATGAACTGGAAGTCAACATTTTGAGTAAAAAACATAGTCAAAACCTTGTCTAATTTCAAGAACAAAATAATATCATCGACTATGATCTCTTTGAACCAATGAAGCTACTTCTCTCATTGTCTGCTTGTCTTGATACACAAATCAGACAAGCACTGATATCATCGACTCAAGACAAAAGAAGAAAATCTTTTGTTCTTGAAATTAGACACCATATTTTGATTATGTTTTCAACTAATATAGTCCCATATATCTCCACCACTTCAATAAGACTGCTTGACGGAACAAGCCACTGCCTGCGCCCAATGCCTCAACTTTGTCTTAACTTGTTGAGGATCATCACCTGCACAACATTTATATTATCAACAAACTAAACCAATTACATTATGGATTAATTGTACTATTTAAGCTGTGAAAGTAGACATGATAAGTGTTTGCAACTTTTTAATGGATTGTACTACTATTTAAGCTCAACTTAATTATGTAGGAGCAAGATCAAGTTTCATGGAATATAAGAATTCAAGTTTGTACGTATAGGAAAAGCTAACGTCTTAAGAAATGCATACAACACATAGAACATTTTTATTGAGGATATATTTAAATAAATAGAACATCCTTTTTCAGTTAAGTAATCACACAATTTATAAACAAGGTATTGAACAGAATTTTGACATTCATTACATTACTCGTCCAAAAAAAAAAGACATTCATTACATTACCAATATTACTATATATAACAACCTTGCAAGCTTTTTTTTTTTTTATCTTCTGTACTTAAATAAGAAAGTGTTGCATCAATGATCACCTTGTTTTCTTATGTCAAAGCTATATATATATATATATATATATATATATATATATATATATATATATATTAACAGTAATTCTATCTAGCCTACATAAGCAGCATAACCAAATTAAACCTTTTTGTTTATTTTGTGTTCGTTCCCTTATTTAATTTGTCCACTTTTCATTGCTTTAGCTCTAAATAATAGTAAAAAATAAGAATCCTACTTACGTACCTGGGCTACAAATCTTCCATGCATCAGCATGATCACTCCCAGGGCTTCCAAACGACGATGACCTGCCTCCTAGAGAATTCGACGAACCTGGAGATGACAATGAACCTTTATTGCTACCCGGTGAAGAAATAGGGCTCGTCGAATATTGACGATTCACCGCGAAATAAAGATCAAGCGCCGGCAACGTGTTACATAATCTTTGCCCTTCTTCTTCATTGAATCCAAACCCTAATTCTATGCAACCTTTTAGCTCACTCAAATCCTCATCGGTCAAATCCTCAAGATCTTGATTATTCCCAATATTCTTTTTTCTCTCTTGGTGGAGAAATTGACGACGCCGTTTCTCCCATGCAATGTCACGTGGAATCTCGCACATGGAACGTTGCTTCGATAACCTCTTATTAGGGTTCCTCCAAAAGGGTGGTGCGTCCTCTAAACGTTGTAATTCGTCGATTTGATCTGATAATTCACTAGAAGATGATGACGATAAATGCTTCTCTTGGTCCGCATGAGTATTAATAATGACCTCCATGTCGAATAATTAGATCAAGATTCGATATTTATCACACAAGAACTTTCTAACAACAACAATAATTAACAAATAATTAGATCAAGAGTCGGCTTTATCACACACAAGCTGGAAAGTTTGAACAACAATAATAACAATGATAATACAAATTAAATTATACAATTAGGATAATCAGAGTTTTGGAAAAAGCTGGTTGATGGACATTAGAATAGGCTGCCATGGCGGTTTAGAAAAAGACCGCCTTGGCTAGCCGTTAAAAATGTGTGGGATGAAAAAGATAGAGAAGGGTCGATGGCTATATATGGCTTTAATTTGTTTTAAGGAAAATGGAAAATTTGGCTTTATTTAGTTATTATTGTATTGTAAAGGAGGGAAATGGCATGCACTAAGGTTTAGGAAGAGTTTAATGGGGGATTAGTAAAGGACACCCATTATTTGCGGCCCTTCCATTCATTCGTAACGGATAATGGCATTGAAGTAGAAATGGTTCGTTAATCGTTACATTGGAAAAAAAATAATCTTGACATGGACGACGAATTTGTTATTTATATAGTAATATAACCTTTTATGTTGGCTTGGGGATATGATTTTGCCTTTTGTTTAAAAGCCAAAAGTCCCTTACATTTTCCGTTACGTGCATTCATTCATGAATTGGTGCAACTCTTGGTCTTTTCCTGTTCAACTATTCCATAGGTCATTGTGATATTTATCTTCACATGCCTATTTATCTTTTCACATCCAATTAGTTCTTATGAGAAAACTTCATTGTTGTTCCAACAAATCATCTTATTTAAATTTCTTAATAGCATGTCTATTGCTCACAATGCAAATTGGGAGAATTGAGCAGAAAGTACCACATTCCTTCAAGATTTAAAATCTTTTATCCGTACTCTTCACAGGAGATTGACCATGTAAGAAGTTTTTGTTGGAAATTTGCCTTTGGCGGGAGTTGCGACCGACCAACTTTAACGGCTTAAACACTAGTGTTACGTATGTTGGAGAATCCGGTTCTTCACACATGCATGATCTACTAAGTACGTAGATAACCGTAGGGCCAAGAATCGTCAAATTTCATTGAGAAATGAAAGAGATATTGGTCCACGAAGTAAGGTGTTTGAAGCATGGAAAGTGTGGTATTGTGTTCAATTCTCCCTCATCGGTAGAGGAAGAAAGAATTGTTGTGTATATAAGACTCGAAATTGGTTTGGGGTTTGGGACCCCAAGGGGTATCCCATGTGTTTAAAGGAGGGAGGACCTAGATGTGCTTCGGTTCAAGGAAAGACCACACGCGCGCCGCCGCCGCCCGCCCGTCCGGTTCCGGGTCCACGGGTCGTGGGCTGTGGGCCTTCTGATATTATCTTTTGGACCAGAATTCTTTCAGATGTACAGTTTGGTCCCTGAAGTTTCAAGATGTACAGTTTGGTCCCTGAAGTTTTCAGAAAGTTGGAATTTCGACGGTCCAAGCTCTCAATTCAGCCATTTATTTTGGCTGAATTACTCCTCCTATAATGGCCAAATCCGTTGGTCTTTCACCATTTATGTTGGTGACTTTACTACCTCCATAATGGCCATTATTTGGCTATTATGGAGGCAGTTTTCAGCCCCCTCCATCACCTATATAAACACCCCCTTACACCATTGTTGAGGACAAAAGAACACACACATAATATACACGAAATTCAGAAGCTTACACAAGCAGAAACTTTTCTTCTTCCTACAACTTCCAAGGCATCATTTCGTTACTCAATATTCTTCACGGTAGCTCTTGAGTTTCCTTTGCTCAAGTGTTCCATTGCTGTTTTATCTTGGGAGACAAATTGTCCAGGACGTATAAAGGATACATACGGGGCAATATTGTCTTAAGGACAGAGTGCCACACTCGACTCAAAGAAACCAGCTTTCCATTTTTCCGTCTTCAACAAAATTGCAATTTCAGTTTTGTGATTATATTGTAATTTTCAGATTACTAGTTGAATTATTGAATCTTTGTTTATCCTTTCGAATACTTGTAATAGTTATATACTTCTCGTACTGCTTTATAAAGTACCATAGAGCAAAAATACCCAACAACTTAAGACAATATTTGTATAGTATTACTATTAGTGTTCGAAAGATGTCGGTCAAAAGTTGTGTGACCAAATCGGGATATGAAAATGGTTTTCTGGTAGAAGAGAGTGATGATGATGAACGTACTCATAGTGTCACCGCTACCAAGACTGGTGGGAACAAGCGCTCTCGAGAGCCTGAGGATGTCAACTGGGACAAGAGGAGAAGACTGAAGATGTACTTCTATCTTGCAGCAGAAGGCCTGTATCTATCTCAGACAAAAGATCCGAATAATGGTAAGAAGGAACTGGACACTCAATTTGATGAAGTGACTGGAGTGAGCCAGAATCCGAAATTGGGATAAGTAGTTTTTCTTACTTGTCAAGAATAAGATTAAATGAGGTCTGATTAAAAATTGATTAAAGTAAGGAGGAATATGAAAATAATTTATATTCCTTACGCTTTAAAAATCAGAAGTTTAATCTCATCTTTTTTTCCGTTTAAAGATTGGATTGTAAAGCATCTTAAAAAGATCTGTTCCTTTAAAGTGTAATTATTAAAAGTGGGTAAAGTATGTTCGCACATACGAGGGTGTAAGATCCATCGATCTGCAAAAATCATTACAACTTCTTAAGTAAGCGCCAAGAATTATCTGGGCACCAATCATAACGGAAGAAGTCTAAAAGTTAAAGACGTAGAACCCGTCATACTATTTGGCGTAAGATCCTTCATAGGATGATATTGACACTCGGTCATACAAAGCCTCAGAGGCGATCGAGTGGGCCAAAATTCCTTTGATATGATGATATTGGACACTCACCATACAAAGCCTCCGGGTGACCGGAGTGGGGCGTAATTCATTTCATAGGAAAAGTAATGGACACCTAGTGTGGTGGGCGAGTTCCGGTGTCTTAATGATCTCAAGGCCTAAAGAAAGGCGAAAGAAATTGGACACTCGGGCCGCCAAAGCAACCGAAGTGGGCTGCAGTATCGAGATCACATATGATCCTGTTACGCCCAACCACGGGCAAGAGGTTGTTCATGTGAAGCAACGCCACCTCTAAAATCAAAGGGGTGGAGAGGTTGTCCTCAATAGGACTTCAGGGAATGAGATCACTCTAAAAGAGGTGATACATGTTCCTAACTTGGTTTAAGGGACGTTGTTGGTCAAGTTGGTTTGAGACTAGTCCAACAGTCCGTAATAACTAAGAATGGTACAATATGTCTATAGCCCAATGAATGATATATTTGTAATCCGTGCATCTATGCCATCATAGATTAAGACACGTTAAATAATAAGTCATTCAAAAGCTAACGATGTTGAGATTGTTGCCTCCGTTCGACATAAACCCTCAAAATGAATGTGAGGTAGGCGAAGAGGCAAAATCACCTTTTCAAATTCCGTCAAGGGAATAGCGAAAGAAGCACCGCTCCTCTAGAACTTAGTCACACCTACTTGGGTGATTTGAAGTTTATACAAAATAGAGGGGGGAGACAAGTACGTTGTGATCTTCATTGATGATGGTACAACGTATGGAATCCTTTGTTTGTTAAAAAGCAAAGATGAAGTTGTTGAAGCGGATAAGCGCTACAAAGCAGAAGTTGAAAATCAACTAAGCCTATGGATTGCGAAATTCATAGCGATAGAGGGGGAGAATGTGAAGCAGCGTTCATTAAACGACTGTTCATTACTCACCTCAGTCTAACGGTGTTAGCCAAGCGCAAACCCGTACGCCTAAATTATGTGGGGCAAGGCGATCCTTACCGCTAATGCGATTCTCAACAGAACTCCACATAAGGATAAGGATAACTCTCCGTGTGAGACATGAAAAATATCTCACATACAAAAGTTGTGATGTGGGGTGGCTTGGTAGAAATTGGACTACCGAAACAGGTCAAGTTCGACCTAAGACTGTAGATTGCATATCCACTGGATCTGTAAATAACAGTAGTACTTATCTCCTATTGGCATCAAAGAATGTTGAATTCTTATAAGATAACTTTCCTTGAAAAGGAAAAAGGAGTAATTGCTCAAGGTTAACAAGAACCCGCGAGGGCCTGACTGTCCGGAACTAGACGTTCCTTATCTACAGGACTCGAAAGTTGCTGGCTATCCGGAACTTAATATTCCAGATCTGCAGAACTCAGGGATTCTAGATGTTGAACCAAGACGGAGCAAATAGGGGACAAAGACTTGTTCTAGTCCTTCTAGCTTGTATGGTTAAGAACGAACCATGGACAATTAACAAATAATTGTTATCTCCAAAAGCGCTACTTTGGAAAGAAGCTAAAGAGAGAAATATATTCCATCATATAGAACCATACTTACGTAATGGTTGATCTTCCTCCGGGAAAAGAACCCTTGGGTTGTGAAAAAGGATACTCAAAAGTGAGTACAAAGTAGATGGATCTACTGACGAGTTCAAAGCCTCGGTTACTTGTACATGTGCTCCCCTGGGAGTAGCTTAACATCATGGGCCATTGCAGTCTTGCGTGGCATGAATGTTAAATGTACCTTCCCAACCGGAGAGTTGGAAGAAGAGAATCAGAGTTGGTTTTCTGGACTGTTGGGCTTCTTCCTGAACTTTCATCTTGGTCCCTGAAATGTTTACATTTTGGTCCTGAAAGTTTCAGATAAAATAGAAATAATGAATCTGAGCACAGAAACATTGACTCTGAAGTTAGAAAGCCAACAGTTGGAGAATCAGCAGTCTGAAAGTAAAAGTCATATTGAAACAAAGTCTCGATATGAAAGATATGGATATCACAGATGACATCTTAGGAATTGGATTTCTAAAGACATCTAACGGACTAGTCGATAGTTGACAGTCTCGTTGAAGCCATCAATGAATATGAATCATAGAACTGATTGGAATCATGATGCACCCATAGACAAGGAGCGATACGCACAGATCACGTGTAGTTCAATGTATTGTACACACTACAACCGACCTGGTATCGTCCTACAAATGTATCGCTTGAACTAAGTTTCACCGATAATCTTAATACATGATCAATAGAAGGCGTTAAGTCGGATATGATGATATCTCAATTATTCACTTATCTACGGATTATAGTATTCGGATGTCCAAATGTTACGAGAGAACACAATGATGCAAACTGGACATCAGATCTGAAGAACGCCAAAGCCACAAGTAAATGTGTATGGTGGTTCTTGGAAAATCCTCTAAGCAAACTTGCATCGGCCGATTCATGATAAAATCGGAGTTTATCGCTTTATACAAAGCATGAAAGAAGTTGAGTAACTTCACGACTCCTTAGAGGACGCCCCTTATTGGGAGAAACTCGTGCCTTCAGCAGTTATACACTGTGGCTAGCCGGTCGGCTTTAGGAAGGACACGGATGACGGCGTCTGGACATATCTGTAAGACTGTATGACAGTTGATCATCACGGGTGTCACTTCCTTGTTTACTAACTAAGGGACTACCCGGAGATCAAGTGTTCTGCCTGTCACGGGGAATGGGCTTAAAACCCAAAATATACGGACCAATACAGTGGTAACCCAACCTTACTAACTGGAGATCCCAGTAATTTGGTTCAATGGGAAAACTAAGCTGTAAATGTTCAGTTGATCGCTTCAGTGGAAGCATGAGCACTTCGGATAGTGATTTCTGAAAAGAAATACCAAATCCAAAGCCGTTCCCGCGATAGACTTTAAGTGCTATCTGCAGTGTGGGTAAAGGTTAAGTTTTCAAAACCTATAATGCTCCTCAACAGTTGAGGTTAGGTTTTTTGGGAAACTTTTAATGGTTCCTAACACTTGTGAAGTGGGGTATAGCAGGATACCTTGTAGGAGACCACCTATTTAAGTGCGAGGACGGGCCGCCTCAAAATGAACGCACTTAAGAATCCAAGACGTTGTCCATGGCCAAAACGGACAAAACATTACGAAGAAGAGAGTAAGGGAATTTGTTGTGTTGGTATCATTGTCTTGGCTTACACTAAACACTGACGGTTCAAGACATCACGTTCATCGCGCAGTAAGTAAGTCCGATGGTATTCAACTATGGAAGGTTCAAAGTTGAGGCTACCTCTCCTTATGCAACATCGGTCCGCTGAAATATTGCTGGAAATGAAAAAGACACCATGTGAGTGCGCCAAAATCTCTTTCAAGAGGGGATTGTTGGAAATTTGCCTTTGGCGGGAGTTGCTACCGACCAACTTTAACGGCTTAAACACTAGTGTTACGTATGTTGGAGAATCCGGTTCTTCACACATGCATGATCTACTAAGTACGTAGATAACCGTAGGGCCAAGAATCGTCAAATTTCATTGAGAAATGAAAGAGATATTGGTCCACGAAGTAAGGTGTTTGAAGCATGGAAAGTGTGGTATTGTGTTCAATTCTCCCTCATCGGTAGAGGAAGAAAGAATTGTTGTGTATATAAGACTCGAAATTGGTTTGGGGTTTGGGACCCCAAGGGTATCCCATGTGTTTAAAGGAGGGAGGACCTAGATGTGCTTCGGTTCAAGGAAAGACCACACGCCGCTGCCGCCCGTCCGCCTTGCCTGCCCGAAGTTCGGTCCACTGGTCGTGGGTCATGGGCCTTCGATATTATCTTTTGGGCCAGTAAAACTTTGCCGAAGTACAGCTTTGATCCCAGAAGTTTCAGAAGTACGCTTTGGACCAGAATTCTTTCGGATGTACAGTTTGGTCCCCGGTTTCAAGATGTACGCTTTGGTCCTGGGTTTTGAAAGTTGGAATTTCAACGGTCAAAGCAGAAACGTCCAAGCTCTCAATTCAGCCATTTATTTTGGCTGAATTACTCCTCCTATAATGGCCAAATCCGTTGGTCTTTCACCATTTATGTTGGTGACTTTACTACCTCCATAATGGCCATTATTTGGCTATTATGGAGGCAGTTTTCAGCCCCCTCCATCACCTATATAAACACCCCCTTACACCATTGTTGAACACAAAAGAACACACATATAATATACACGAAATTCAGAAGCTTACACAAGCAGAAACTTTTCTTCTTCCTACAACTTCCAAGGCATCATTTCGTTACTCAATATTCTTCACGGTAGCTCTTGAGTTTCCTTTGCTCAAGTGTTCCATTGCTGTTTTATCTTGGGAGACAAATTGTCCAGGACGTATAAAGGATACATACGGGGCAATATTGTCTTAAGGACAGAGTGCCACACTCGACTCAGCAAAACCAGTTTCCATTTTTCCGTCTTCAACAAAATTGCAATTTTAGTTTTGTGATTATATTGTAATTTTCAGATTACTAGTTGAATTATTGAATCTTTGTTTATCCTTTCGAATACTTGTAATAGTTATATACTTCTCGTACTGCTTTATAAAGTACCATAGAGCAAAAATACCCAACAGTTTTTGAATACTAATCTTAACTTGATTTCAACTTCATATAAATATATTTCTTTTAGTGCTTTTTTTACGACAGTTCTTGCTTTTAGGATTGTTGTCATAGTGTCATAGTGTGGAGTGTCCATTGTTGTCGCCCGACAGAGGCGAAGTCAAAATTTGAAACTTATGAATTCGACATTCTACTATCCTTTTAAGTTACTGATTTTAAATTAACATGCATGTTTAATGAATTTCTTATGACAAATCTAAGAATCAAATCAAGTTACTAGGCTCAACCGAACTCGTAACATGTATTCTAAAAGTCTCTAACTCCACCCCGCTGGCCAAGTGCGAGGTCGTGAGGGTGAAAGGCGTTGAACTTTGAAGAGATTTATATATCACCTTCTTCGTCTGTGATTTGCCTTACTTTTTAGTATACTGATTTTCGTCACTCTCTTTTTGTTTTCTTTCAAATTTTACCTTGATCTGATTATGCCCATAGAGTCTATTATACTTTTACTTTTGGTAGCCAAGAATTAGTAGTATTATTACTATTATGTAAGAACAATATCATCTTCATTTTACATTGTAGTTCTAAACTTCTGGCCCAAGAGAGATAACATGGCATCTCTCTTAAAGCAGATTTTTTTTGTGTGTGTGTTTTATTTTTTATTTTTTTGGCCTTTTATTATCGCGCCCAAAAAGTCTAAAAGTTTTGGTTCTTTTCTCTTTGATTAATCTACTGATTTATAAAAACAACCATCACGGAAAATGAAGGCAAGAAAAGAAGCTGAACTCAAGAAGGGAAAAAACAAACAAGTGAAATTGTGGTAATGATTCCTAATAATTTTATATTTGGGACATGTAAAAAATTGAAGATTCCGAGTCACGTAACTCTCTCTCTATATATATGTTTTCTCAAATAAAATTTATAAAATATTTTAATTAAATTTACAGATATTTTTCTTACCGCGCGGCGCAAGTTATTTTACTAGTATAATATAAAGCTGGCGAATATTAGGTGATGTGGTATCTCTACTACCATTCCTATTTATATTTTTTGTCCTTTTACATAATTTTTCTGATTAAAAAATAAAAATTAACCAAGGATGATCTTTATGACAAACTTGTGCAATAAATTCTAATTAACAGTTTTGCCTGAATTAGCCCACGTAGAAGCAACATAACATAATCTTAATGATTTCGTTAATGGAAATTCAAAAGTCACCCATTTCTGATTTAACCTTTTGCTTATGTTTACCTTTTCATTCATTTATGAAAAAATAATCCACTTGATTATTTTCATTAATTGAATAGGTATTTATACAAGATACAAAATAGGAGAATCATATTCCTATTCTAATCCTAAAACCTTATTCTACCATAATTCTAACTATACAATTATGGTAAGTATATAATCCTAATTTAGGTAATAAATACACTACAATATACATCAAATATATATATCATATATACAAGATTGGTACAAGATACCAATCCACCAATCCCATGATTTCAGTCCGAGAACTGCTGGTTGTTGGGCTTTCCGTGTTGGGCCAATGTCCCATTTCCGTGTTGGGCCATTGTTTAACACCCCCCGCAGTCCTAGCGGGCGATCTTCGAACGCTGAGACTGTCCCTAAAATCTTCAAAAAGTACCGAGGGAAGACCCTTTGTAAAGATGTCTGCAACTTGATATCTTGACGGGACATGACATACGCTGCATTCGCCTTCGAGCAACCTTTTCACGGACAAAGTGAATGTCCATTTCGATATGTTTGGTGCGTTGGTGCTGAACCGGATTACCTGAGAGGTAGATGGCACTAACATTATCACATTATACTAAGGTCGCCTTCTGAATGGGGCAATGAAGCTCTAAAAGCAAATTACGTAACCAACATGATTCTGAGACCACATTAGCTACCCCTAGATATTCTACCTCGGCACTTGAGCGGGATAGAGTCGCCTGACGCTTTGCAGACCAGGAGACCAAGTTGTTGCCAAAGAACATACAATATCCTGACATAGACCGTCTGGTGTCCGGACAACCACCCCAATCCGCATTTGTGTACGAGACAAGTGTGGATGTAGAAGAAGGATACAAGTGCAACCCATAGTCCAGTGTCCCCTGAATATATCGAATGATGCGTTTGATTGCATTCATGTACTCAACTCTAGGATCATGTATGAATAAACACACCTGCTGAACAACATACGTAATATCCGGTCTGGTATAGGTAAGATACTGGAGGGCCTCTGCAAGACTGCGATAGCGAGTCGGGTCCTCGTATGGTGCACCTGCCGCGGCACTAAGTTTGGGTTTTGCATCAACTGGAGTGGAAGTGGACTTACAGGATGACATCACAGCCCTCTCTATGATCTCAGCAGCATATTTTCGTTGAGACAAAAACAAACCACCTGAATGACGTTTGACGGCAATCCCCAAAAAATAACTGAAGGGCCCTAAGTCTTTCATAGCAAACTCAGAACTGAGCATGGCCATGATAGACTGACGCAAGGCATCGGAAGAGGCAGTCAAAATGATATCATCCACATACAACAGAATGTAGGCCAGTGACGAACCACGACGGTAGATGAATAAGGAATTATCTGACCTGCTGTGAGTGAACCCAATAGTCGAAACAAAGTCAGCAAACCTCGTATACCAGGCCCGTGGAGACTGCTTAAGCCCATATAAGGACTTCTTCAACAAACAGACATGATGAGGACGGTTTGGATCCCTGAAACCCAACGGCTGATGCATATAGACTGTTTCCTTGAGATCACCATGTAGGAAAACATTCTTGACATCCAACTGATGAATAGGCCAAGTCTTCGAAAGAGCCAAGCTAAGCACAATGCGAACAGTAGTCGGCTTGACCACCGGACTAAACGTCTCCCCACAATCTATCCCAACCTGCTGAGTCTTACCATCACCCACAAGCCGCGCCTTATGGCGAGCAAATGAACCATCTGAATTTTCCTTATGAGCAAAAATCCACATAGACCTGATAACATTAATACCATATGGACGGAGCACCAACTCCCACGTCTTATTATCAATAAGATCATTATATTCATCAGTCATAGCAAATTTTCCAATTAGGGTCATTTAAGGCGGACACCGGATTACGGGGCAAGGGGGATTTAGAGACATCATAATGTAAATTAAAATTTCTTTTAGGTGTAAAAATACCCCGCTGACTATGAGTGACCGGTCTATGACTCGAGGAAGAATTGAGTGAATTTTGGGAATTTGCTGGGCTCGGGACGGACTGACCAACAGGAAGTGGGCCTACTGGCCCAAATCGAGAAGCTATGGCGTGAACTGGACCGGTTCCAGAATTGGGTTGGACTAGCCCAATTCTTTGGAACTGCTCGATGGCTGGTCAAACCGCACGGGATAGTGGGGCCACGGCGATGGGCTACTGGAGAGTTTTGGGTGCGGGTGATGTCCAAAAAATTCTGAATAATATACGGGGATATTTGATCATCCAAAAAATTATACGACCTAGGCTCGGGAGTATGAACTTTCGTAAAAGGAAATTGGGTTTCATAAAAAATGACATGTCGATTAATTATGATTTTCTTGAAGGATAAATCAAAGCATTTATAACCACGATGATTAGACGGATAACCCAAAAATACACACGGGGTAGACCGAGCCTGAAGTTTGTTAATTGTGGTGGATGGGAATAACGGATAACACAAGCACTCAAAAATCCTAAGATGAGAATAAGAAGGGTTCTTATTATATAGGATTTGGAGGGGGGAATAATATGTCAGACCTTTGGACGGAATTATGTTAAGTAAATATGTTGCCATTTGCAGAGCATAATGCCAAAAATACGGGGGTACGGAAGCATGAAGTAAGATAGTCGGGACAATGTTATTGATGGAACGAATTTTGCGTTCGGCTTTCCCATTTTGAGAAGATGTATGAGGGCACGAAAAACGAAAATTTATCTCATTATTATCACAGAACTCCCGAAACACCCTATTGTCATACTCTTTCCCATTATCACATTGAATATTCTTTATTTCTCTTTCGAATTGTGTTCTAATGAATGCTCTAAATTTTATGAAGACAGAAAACACTTAAGATTTATTGGCAATTGGAAACGTCCACAAAAATTTAGAGTAATCATCCAAAAACAGAACATAATATCGATGACCTAACGAACTTAGAACAGGAGACGTTCATAAGTCGCTATGGATAATATCAAAAGGCTGTGAAGTATGAGAATTTGAGTCCACAAATGACAATTTAACACTTTTTCCTAACGAACAAGATTGACAAATTTGAGAACGACTCGTACCCTTACAAGAAATGAAGCTATTTTTATCTAAAATTGATAAAATAGAAGAGCCCAAATGACCAAGGCGGGCATGCCAGACGGAAGGAGAAATGGCTGCAAAAGCTGACGGCAAGGCTTGACTCGATGGACTGAAATCGGGCATGATAGGATAAATATCCCCCCACTATCACACCTCATGAGATGACTCCCCGTCTTGAAATCCTTCACAGACAAACCAAAAGGATCAAATTCAACAGAAACCGAATTGTCAGTGGTGAACTTTCTGACAGACACTAAATTTTTAATCAATTTGGGGGCATGTAAAGTATTTTTCAAGATAAGGGGTGGATTGGGGGGAGACAACGTTTTCTGACCATAACCCTGAATTGGAATAGAGTTGCCATTACCAATAATTATACCTCGAGGGGTGCTCAAATTGGAATAAGATGAGAGAGTACCTGATTCGGAAGTCATGTGAGTAGTGGCCCCGGTGTCCATGTACCAATTTGGGTTCGGTTGAGTCAACCCCAACGTGTGCATCGCGACCTCGATATCAGTCTGAGTGGGGCCTGCTGCATGATGGGCTTGCGGAGGTCGGGGCCCAAGAATTCCAGATCGTGATTGGGTTGGCCGTAGGCTGCCGAATCTGGCCGGGCCACCGCCGTTGTTGGGCCTGAATTGTTGGCGGCCACCGCCGCTTGAATGAACTTTGGAGTATAAGGGTTGCCGCCCACGCCCAGCTTCGCCATGGGCCCCACTATCGGGACCAAGGGGTGGTGGGCCTTGTTCCTGGATGGGGCCCACCACCTGCTTGCTGACCACCGGAACCGCCACCCGAACCGCCGCGTTTGCCCCCGCGGTTTTTGTTATTATTCTTGCCGTCACCATGATTATGGTTTTGGCCCGAATTATTAACAAAACCCGAAGAACTTGGGGAGGACGCCACCATGACGACGGGGCTTGCTCCGGTAGCCGCCTTTTTAACCAAACCGACTTCTTCCAAAGTAAGCATGGAGCAGGCTTGATAAAAGGCGGAAAGAGGGTTACTTTGACGTAGGAGAGTTCAAACGCCATTATATGCCTCCGAAAGACCGACAACCAATTGTAGAACCAGACGATTATTGGTGACAGGTGCGCCCACATTACGGAGTTGATCTGCCAATTCCTTAAGTTTCTTGCAATAGGCAGATATGTTAGGAAATTCTTCCATGCGAACGAGGGAGAATTCCTGCTCAAGTGTGACGGCACGTGAATGTTGGTTATCTTGGAATATGTCACGCAATCTATTCCAAGTAGCCATAGCCGTGGTATCCGGCTCAATAATCGTTTGTAGAAGGTCAACTGAAATAGCGGAATAGATCCACTGGAGAATGGTAGCATCTAGCGTAATCCATAATTGAGGATCCTCCTCGAAAAGAGGTGTAGTGGGAGGAATGATATGATGGATAACTTGATGGGAGATAGCGTGTATTTTAAACAACTCCAAATCTTGATTGAACCTATATTTGCTCAATGGATACAATCCGCTCATGGTAAAACTTCATATGGGTTCGCCCACGACGCATATTGGACGTTTTCCATCTCAAGCACAATCGGGATATGTGTCTTGATGTTTGAAACCATGAGGGCAGGATGATAATTGTTCTTAGACATATTGAAAGAACAAAGAAGGAGGGGAAATTTAAGAAAGGTTTTTGAGAGCGGAAGACGAAATTTGGGAGAGAAACCCGAGGGGGGGGGGGTTCTCGGCCGAGATGGGTCAAAAAAATTTGGGAGAGAATTTTTTTGTAAAACCTAGTCTCTTGATACCATGAAAGAAATAATCCCCTTGATTATTTTCATTAATTGAATATGTATTTATACAAGATACATAATAGGAGAATTCTATTCCTATTCTAATCCTAAAACCTTATTCTACCATAATTCTAACTATACAATTATGGTAAGTGTATAATCCTAATTTAGATAATAAATACACTACAATATACATCAAATATATATACCATATATACAAGATTGGTACAAGATACCAATCCACCAATCCCATGATTTCAGTCCGAGAACTGCTGGTTGCTGGGCTTTCCGTGTTGGGCCAATGTCCCATTTCCGTGTTGGGCATTTCCGTGTCATTGTTTAACAATTTATACGTATATTTAAAAGGCCACAAATTAAAGTCCCATTAAATAGATATTAAAGTTGTCCGTTTGCTTTTCCATTGTTGCCGTTTGCAGTAGAGAATGTGTATTTGTCATATTAAGAAATATCCTCACAAAACTGCTATAGGTTTCAACATTAAATTTTGGATATCAATATGAGGTAAAGTGATGCAAAGTTGCATTCATTTATTAACGCATTATATATTCATGTATTAATTTTTATGAGTTTTTATTTCTCAACTTATTTTTGTTGTCCAGAAAAAAAGAATGACGTTCAATCATGTTAAATAATTGAAACGAATGATTTAGATCGTTACATATCATATGCGGTTTATAAGCGATAAATTGGATCAAGAATGTTGTCCGAGGACACCCTTGGCAATATTTCTAGCTTTGTCATAGAGTAATATTTTATTATTAAAGAAAGCAATTCTCACTTTTTAATAATTAAGTGATTAGATTCAAACAATCTTTCCAACAATAATAAACTTACCTCAAGATAGAGCACTCACCAACACATTAAAATCACCCCCTAGAACTCCTTGAGACTCCAAAATTATAAATAGAAAGAATGAGGTAAAGTTGTGAAGAATGGACTTAAAAAGGATTTCTGATTTTCAGTGATTCCGCCTCTGCGAACCATTCCCTTGCAGAGGTGGAGTCGCTTCTGCGAAAAATCATTCGCAGAGGTGAACTCACTTAAAATATCCCAGACTTCGCAAAAGCGAGAATAAATTTACATAGGCGATCCCGCTCATGCGGAAACCATTCACAAGTGCGGGACTTGTCACAATATCGCTCATGCTGATCAAGCTTCGCAGAAGCGAGTCCGCAGATGCGGATCACCACGACATAGGAAGAAGAAAACTACACCATGAGATCAAGCTTCGACACCCGAAATTCATTCGACTCGAATACAAAGAATAAAGGCCCATGAGATCTCATGGTGTATTTTTCTTCTTTTTTCAATTCTTTTGTTCCTTTCGGTTTGTTTTGGAGGAAAAAAAATATCAACCTTATGAAGAGGGCACTATATATGTCAGGTTTACATCACCGCATTTATATTACCATCCTTTTCTTTATTATTCAATAATATTATGTTTTTTACTTATTCAAGTCATATGCTTTGAATTAAATGAATTATTTTTATTTAACATGAAATGATTTTCATTAAAAGAGTCATGAAAAGATAGTAGAATCATATATGGCCAGAAATTGTAAAGAATAAATCTTTGTAAAGAAGGGATCTTGGGCCTAACTCAACCCCAAACGCTAGCTTGTAGGGTGAAGATTGTTCAAGACCATATAAGGAGTTCATGTTCTCATTCCATTTTCGATGTGACTCTTAACACTTCCCCGCACGCCCATACCTCATTAACTGGAGTGTGGACAATATAATTTGGGGGTCCAACATCGGTGAACAAAGAATTGAAATGGGCATGACTTTGATACCATATAAAGTGTAGATCTTTGTAAAAAATGGATCTTGGGTCTAACTCAACCCCAAAAACTAGCTTGTAGGGTGAGTATTGTCCAAGTCCATATAAGGAGTCCATGTTTTTATTTTATTTCCGATGTGAGACTCTTAACAGAAATAGTAGGACTAATTATATTTTTGAAAGAATTATATCACTAATTTATGATCATATTTTAATTTGCTTTTATGATCACGCAGATCGCGGATGAGTACACTAGTATATATTATAAAGCTAGGAATAAAATAGGTGATGTGACACCTTTCTTTGGTGAAGGATTCTATTTATCTTTTTTCTCCTTTTAAAACTTTTTTCTCTTATTTTTCTAATTATTTTATTTTAAAAAGTCATCTCTATAACTCATACCTCTTTATTTATCATAAATTTTAATCTTAATTAATATTAATAATTTACATAACCTCCAATCCTTTCATGGTCATAACCCCTAATTGTTTAATGTACAAATTTATGACATCTTAAAATCACCCCAATTTTTATTCATATAAATTTATTTCTAGCCATGTTGGTTATCCTCTATCTTTGTAGTGTAGTAGCCATCACCAATCTAGAGCATTTTCTGGATTTTTGATGATATGAATGGAGGAATTCTTCAAAAAATGATTTCAATTTTCTCTTTGCTTTTTTTATTTTTTATTTTTTATAGAGAATTTGATTATGCTATGTTTATGTTGACAACATAGTCTTTATTTCTACTTTAACTCATATTTATTGTATTTTTAGTATCATTTGCTTAGTTATTTTTTTGTGTTCTTTTCTTTGTTGGTGAGGTTAACTTATTATGTCTCCATGTCAGGATGTCTTCGAAAGTGAAAGCAGGGAAAATAAGCCTACGTATATATAGGTGGATGTTGCTTAAGGAAGTAAGTAAGTATATGTCATTCCGTAGTCATGTGAATCAACTTATAATATACCTAATAAAACAACATGAACATAAATATTTTAAAATATTTCATAAGTTTAATTTAATCATAGGTAAAAGAAGATTTGATTTAATTATTGAAGGAGTGCTAATTATTTTGAAGGATATAAATATGAGAAAGAAAAGGATGAAGAAAAAGAAGAATGTAATACATTTTATAACTTATGATATATTTCATTAAATATCTAAATATCTAAGTTATATCTTCAAAAAATAATTATATATGCATAATTTAAGACCATGATTAGATCATAAAATCATTTAAAATAGGAAGGGTACAAAAATTTGATGAAAAAGGCAATTAAACCTAAATTTAAATAGCGCTATTCGAAACACAATAATATTATTTTACGGGAAGGGAGGTGGATGATAGAATTTTGATGTTCTGAGCTCTCTAAACTTACAATATTACTTTATCCAAAACAATTATTTGCAAGGAGGATACAAAATAAATAAAACATCTAAAAATAAGGTAAATTTGAAAAGACCGTATAAAATTATAAGAGCAAAATCACTGATAAAAAAAGGTAAAAAGTATATGAAAATAGAGTAGGTAAAAAAGATCCGAAAAATAATGTTAGGATGAATATAAAGAAATAAGTAATTATATAAGAAAATTATTAAGATGAAAAATGAAAGAAAAAAAGATAAGAAACAGAAAAATAGATAATCAAGAAAAATTACAAAAAGGAAAAAAAAGAAAGAGAAATTTCAATAATGTGAAAATGTAATGAGTAGGTTGAATAAAGACATACAATGTTAGCAATAATGACGTTTCGCGAGTATATGACTCATATATGACTCATGCTCCTTTAGGTTCTGAAGTTTTTTTATTTGGAATCGCTTTAGATCGAATTTCTATTACTTTGGTTGAATTATTCGTAACTGCATATTTATAATATACAATATGATCAAACTAAGGAGGGTTATTTGTTCGATATTGAATTGAGTTGAAGTGAGATTCATTTTTTCATTTGTCATCAGCTTTGAAAATATTATTAGAACAATAAGTTATAATTGAAGAATATATATAAAAAAATTAATTGATAAACAAATATTGATGCTTTTTAATTGAAAAAAATTAATAATAATTATTTAGCTATATTTAAATTTTATTTTAATGACCGCGTGAAGGCTATAAATGGCATGTACTATATAAGTGGTTCTCCATTGAGGATAAACATGCTTCAGATGTGTGGGCCTACAGGCGTTGGATAGCGAGATCCTTTCTGGCATGCCTCCGTTCCTTGGTATGTAATCTCAAAAAGAATTAAAGTATCATTTATTGACATTGTGCTTCGTGCTTGATAAATCTCATGCCATGTAGCAATATATAGCATTAATTATAACTTATTTAAATAATAATAAGCTATCTTCTTTTTTAGCGTTTGATTAATTTTGCAGCAAATTTTATGAAGGAGAAAGAAACACTGAAAAATCCCCGACTAATTAGGGAAAGAGAGGATGGAATTGTTTGTATAGAGTTTATTGATGTTTGACTGTACAAGCAATCAAAGTGGCATTAATTTAGCGAGTTGGAACTTTACATAACGGAAGTGCTCCAAGCTACTCAATCTAAAACATCGAATTTCAACTGTAAAGCCTACTTCATTGTCGGTCATATTTAAAACATTTTTAATTCTTAAAAATGATCTAAAGTTTAGCTAGTTATAGCAAACTTCAGACGGTTCATGTTGTTGTTGTTACTGGATTGAAGGAAATATTTTTCGTCACCATTTCATTTCTTGAATATAATTTTATATATATGTTTACAAAATTTAATTTAGGCTACAATTATGGTAGAATATACTAAAAATATTTACAACCTAAATATAAAATATTTACTTTGATTCCATAATCATATCATTCCCTGCCGTCTTAACGGAAAGTTCTCGTACGCTGAGACTGTCCCATAAATCATCAAAAAATATCCCCGGAAGACCTTTTGTGAATATATCGGCAATCTGATAGTGGGACGGTACATGGAGAACACGAACTTGTTCATGTGCAAACTTTTCACGGACAAATAAAATATCCATCTCTATATGTTTTGTGCGTTGATGTTGTACGGGGTTCCCTAACAGATGTTGTACGGGGTTCCCTAACCGGGGAGGAATGCATTCTTTACGTCCAACTTATGGATAGACCACGATTTTGACAGAGCCAAAGTGAGAACTGTCCGGATAGCCGCTGGTTTAATAACTTAGCTAAAAGTTTCATCACAATCCACTCCAACTTGCTTAGACCCGCCATCACCAACAAGACGTGCTTTGTGCCTCTCAAAGGAACCATAAGATTTCTTTTTATGACAAAAAATCCACATAGAACGTATTATGTTTACATTAGACGGACAGGGCACCAACTCCCACGTCTTATTTTTAATAAGAGCATCAACTTTATCTAACATGACGACCTTCCAATTCGGGTCCGATAGGGTAGCTTTTGGGTTACATGGAATCGTGGATGGTTGGAATCACTTTGCCTGGCATTTGTTGAACACTATAAAGCTCATGGTTTCGCCCATGAAACAATGGCCCCTCGCTTTGCCTTGCTTCATTTCTTTAAGTGATAGCTTTAAACAACACTGTTTCCGACATGAACTTCCATTTTTATGGTTGGATCTCTACATCAAGCATAGGATGGTTACTATAAGAAACTTTTTCCTCTCTAACCATTCAGTCAATAGACCAACATCAAATCTGATATGTCCCAATCCATCTATCTGGTCTGGGCACCAGCTTATTTAAAATATGTTCACTGCACAAGTGCTTGAAAATAATTTAAAAAAAAAGAAAATAAAGAAAAGAAAAAAAGCAGACGACAAGTGCTTTTACAACTCAAAGGTATGACCTAGTGATCAATGAAGTGGGATAAAAAATCACGAGAGACCAAGGTTCAATGCCCAGTGAGTAAAAAGAAAATGTCTTAAATCTTGGTATTTGGAGTTAGTTACATGGTACCTGTAGGAGGTAGCAGGTTGTGGACTAGTCGTGCTGCCGCGGAAGCTAGCCCAAACACTACCATTATAATAAAAACATGTACGTAGTAATAGAGGCAATTAATTTGCCAGGAGCAGCTGCTAAAGCTAATGACTCACTCCTCAAACCTGTTCTATCTGAAGCTCCTTCAACATATTTGAAAAGATAGAAATGACATGCTCTTTATGTTGATAAAAAAGCAGATGATCCATTGCAAGAAGCTCAGAATGTAAAGCTTTAGAAATCCAAATACCATAAAGAATCAAGAGTAGAAATCAAGAACTATACCATAGAGAATTTCATACGGTGCATCTCAAGTTGATCAAATTGAAAATTTTAATGTGTAGACAGTTCGATACCAGCAAGAAAGCAAAAGGGTTATTGCTTATTTTAAGTAAATAGGTCGATTTTAATGATCCCACCAAGTAATTGTTAAGAAGGTACTACTTAAACCCGCAAGGGTAGCCAAGTTGGTGTAGCAGTAGAGTGCAGGACCGCAAGGTCACGAGTTCGATCCCCTGCATAAACCTTCTTGGTTGAGCCTGTCACACATGGCTTACCAAGTGTGGTTAATCGACTGACGTGGTTTGCAGGCTATTGCGTCAGTCCGGGGTTTACCCTGTGCGCACTCGAGAGAATAGCGGCTGCGGGTTCCTTCGTCAACAAAAAAAGAAGAAGAAGGTACTACTTAAGACTAGTCAATTTCATTGAACTAACATATTATAGTTGAAAAAGTAGTCGATTCTTTTATAGATTAGTGAAACACCAATTACAAATAGTGCAGTATCTACCCGCAAGGGTGGCTAAGTTGGTGTAGCATGGGTTTCCATAATGGAGGTCTGAGGTTCGAAACCCCTGGCTACGACAACAGAGAATTTGCCTTTTAGGTCGAGCTCGTCGCACAGGGTTTGCCTAATGCGTCTTACCTCTCTTGTGTGGTACGCGGGCTATTGCACAGGAGCGGAATTTACCCTGTACGCACTTGAAGAGTAGTGCTGCGGGTTTCCTTGTCATAAAAAAAAAAGTGCAGTATCGATGATAAGAGAATGGGGAAATTGGATCGCCCGTGGGATCAACATAAGAGATGATAAATCACTCATGACAAAAAAGAACCACAATACCTATATTCACGTCTTTCTTCCAGAAACTTAGGAGTTGTTATAGTCTTTGTAATAGGAAGCAAATCAAAACCGTTACTGAAAATTATGTATTTTGCTCATGAAGTTGTACGGAAAAATTGAACCTTAATATGGACTAACTATTAAAGGTTGCATCATTCACTCGGATATTTTAAGCCCTTACCCGGGGCTCCAAAAGTAGATGCTTTGACATGGCAAAGGCCAAAAGGGAGAGCCGATGACATATTTTTCATTTTTATGGTTGGATCTGTACATCAACTCATGAAGCATAGGATATTTACTATAAGAAATATCTTTTTCTCTAACCATTCAGTCAATTGACTAACATTCATCTGTATGCCAGTCCATCTGGCTGGATCAGGCACCAGCGTATTCAAATGTGTTCACTTCGATAAGGGCATGCCAAAGAGAGAAAAAAATGAAGAAGAAGAAGACAAGTGCTCACAATTGAAGGCACCAAAAAGTGATCAATAAAGTGGATAAAAATCACAGGGTCCGATTCCCAACAAACACTGGAAAAATGCCCAATAGAGTTACCACGTACCTCTGCTGATAGGAGATAGCAGGTGATGGAACAGTCGAGGTGCGTCCGAGCTGCCCAAAACACTATCTTAAGCTCTTTCAACATATTTGAAAAGATAACATACTCTATATTGTTCAAAAGGCAGATGTTCCATTGCCAGACACTCAGAATATAAAGCTTTAGAAATCCAAATACCAGAGTCTACTAGGAATTGAGCTCAAATGTAAAGCTTTAGAAATCCAAATACCAGAGTCTACTAGGAATTGAGCTCAGCTTGGACTTCCCAATATCAAATATGAAAGATAATCATAATGCTTTACATTCTCAATAGCTTACCTATTAGAACCAACATCTGCCATTATCAATCTTCATCATCCAAGACTAATGGAGTCGAAACAGTAAACTAAGCAAGAGTGACAAGCTGCATCACCCAAATCATATTAACTAATCAGAACAAAGGACCCAAAAGCAAGTTTTTGTGAAGAATCAAGAATTATACCATATGGGAAATGAGCTCATAAAGTTTGAACTTGCTCATTATTGATAAGATCAATATTTCCAGCTCCATTTTCCTCTACAAATAACACACCTAGTCAATTGTGAACTTGTTGAGTTAAAGTGAGCAATTTCCTTAAAAAACAATAGTACACCAACAACAACATACCCAGTGTAATCCCACAAATGCAGTCTGGGGAGGGTAGTATGTACGCAGACTTTAAAGGTTGTTTCTAATAGACTCTCGGCTCAAAAGAATAGTACAAAACTCAAGAAAATATTTCAAAATCAAATCTTGAAATACTAACCAATTTCATTAATCCAAAATCTAGTAGTATAAGTACAAGATCTGACTATCTACTATAAAAATCCAAAGGATCCACAAGTCAGATCAAAATCTTGATACCCAAAATTTTCAATTTTTTTCTCCATTTCCTCATTAATCCAAAATCCACTATAACATACTCCATTACAAATTCAAGAAACAGAAAAAAAAAGATCATCTAAGAAACAAGATTTACGACCCGAATTGCTGACAAATCTTAGCAGATCTTTGAAGTCTTTTGGTTTTGGGTTTAGGCTTGGATGATTGAATCAAAACATAATGTTGATACTTGTTAGGAACAGTCTTCAATCTGTTCCTTTGCTGCCTTTTAGGCAATGAAAAGAAATTGTCAAAGGTGAGAACTCTTCTTCTTCTACGTCTAGTGAGGACTCTTTTTTGAATGTAAGGAACACCAATGATGGAGCCAGCAGTGACTTGATGAATGGCTTTGACGAGGAGATCAAGACCTTGGCATCTTGGGGAGGAAGAAGATGAATCTGTGGATGATGAAGATGGTGAATTGGGTATGGGTTTTCGGATTCTCATATGGAAATTTGAGATGGAGAGAGTTCTTGAACAAGAGTAGTAGATGGGATGGGGGAGGAACAGGGGATTATCTTGGGATTTTACAATTGTTTTACAGCCACTGTCCATTGGTCCTTTCTTTCTCTAATTTTTGTACGTCCCGCGTTAAATTAATTTGATCTAAAATACACTATCTTTTTAAATAAAAAATAAGCTTAATGTAAGTAATTCAACAAGACATTAATTAATTATTTTTAAATTTATCTTTGCTCCAATAAATAATTTTAAAAGTCTGAGAATTAATATTAAGGAGATATAAAGAAACACGCCCGTTGATATAAAAATTAGCAGATTCAGAAGAGAAGCGCTGCTAATCACACTCCACTCCCAACTTACACTTAATTGTTCAATTGTTGCTTAGAATGCCTTGATTGAAAATGGAAAAGATGTGAATTTAAAGGATCAATCACCTCGTTAAATTATATTAGAGAATATATGTTCGATAACAATGAAGAGAAGTCTCCTTATAGACAACATGTAGGAGAAGAGGTAGTCTTTTGGCATTTCAGAGAAAATAATATAATTAAAGTGTCGGTGCATGTCATGCAGAAAATTCAATTCCATGTCATAGTAACAAATAATATATGTGATAGGCTTCATATTTCAGTTTATCATTATGCATTAAGCATTTGCTACAAAAAGCATACGCTGACTAAATTGTTCAACATAACTTCATACCATAGTTGTAATTTGGTGTAAAATGGCCTTTGGAGTGAACTTTTTGACAGTCCTAGAGCCTTCTCAACGCCCCAAGCATGGCTTCCTTCACTTTCTCTGCCGCAACGGCTGGAATACTTTCCTGATAAAGAAAATTTATTCATGAGTATGCTCAATGCCGCTACGGTTTTTTTTTTTTTTTTTTCCAGTCAGTTTTATCATGCTTTCTATAGGGCTTTTTATACTGATTTGAATTGCTTGTTCTTGTGCCGAGGGTCTACCGGAAAACAACCTCCCTACCTCCCTCCCAAGTTAGGGGTAAGATATGCGTACACTCTACCCTCCCCATACCTCACTTTGTGAGATTTCACTGGATATGTTGTTGTTATGCTCAATGCCGCTACTATATGTGTACGTGCACAAATACACAACGCACACCATAAATAATGTACATACATTCTTCACACTGTCCATGTAATTTCTATGTGGCTGCTGATATAGCAACTTACACCAATCACAAATATTTAACCATCCCCTAGAAACTGGCTCAGAACCTCCTGTATAACAAACTAAAAGACTGGAAACACTTCAAATATTAAGCTAATACAACTGCCAAGGGCCAAATATGATAAAGCAAGATTGATAGGCAGGGCAATCCAACTGAAACCATTGACCAGCATGCATTTGGCAGACAATTTGGAGAGAGGAATTTGAGGTGCTTCGAGGAAAAAGATAGCTAAGTTTGAAGATCAAATCCAATTGCACATTTATGGTTTTCGTTTAAGTGTAAATGGGTTATGTAAATGACGAGGAAACACTAACAGATCACATCGACATGTTATACATTTTGTTTATTCAGAAATACGGATTATCAATTGCAGTTCAGTAACAGTGAACTCTGCCAGACAAACCTAGCATGTCCTGGTCAATTTCCAACGGTATGGAATGGTTTCTGATATAATTTTAGAGCATGGTTAATTCTTAAACCTTTGTCCTCTGAATTAATACTGTTTGTTGACAGGTTAGATCTAAGCATGGTGGACAGAAATATTAAATCACTCTCATAGCCACTTCTGACCTTCACTCTGTTGCCTGGATCCGACCAATCAATAAATAACTCATTAAATATAATATTGTCAACTTTACCTAAGTATCCTAATTCACCGTTATTTTATGGATAAATTGAAAGGTCAAGAAAACAAAGCTCTTAGAGATTTATAGTTTGAGCTCAGAAGAGACCTGGGGTACTTTTTTCTGCTTTCCAAAGGTTGCAGTGCTGAAAAATATCTGAACCTAAGAGTTTCTTAGTGTTATTTGCCATCCATGAGACAGATTCAAGCCCTTTTACAAAATTCCCTTCAAAGGGAAGGGACTCTGCATTTAGTGCAGAAGGCAGAGGATCCTCAAACGCAGCCATAAGAGCCCATATAGAACTGAGTTCAAGTCTCAGAATCAAGTTACATATGCATCGATTAGAGAAGACCAGCTAATATTTGCCAATACCTTAAGTAAATGTGTTTTCTCTATTGGAGTGAATGCATAAAATAATTTATTTCTTCGATGAAATACGAAGATGAATTTACTTGATCAAAAGAAAAAGGGAACAGGGAGATAAACTTATGAAAAATGAAGGTTTTTCTACTAACATATAAGTTGAATAACAAAAACATACATGACATGGTGATAAGGAAAAGATGATAAAATAATTTTATTGTGGAACAGAACAATTATTGGTTTACTTCAACAGCCAGTAACTATGTTCTTTGAAGAGAAATATGAGCATCTTCTCTTTCACCACCATTAACTTTTGTCCTCTTAGACAGAAGAAATTAAAGGGATAAACTCAACGAAGGTTTGCTTTAGCACATCAAAATTTTGCTAATTTTTACAAAGGAAAAGACTATCTAAAGACAAAATACTAGATAAATTGCAAACAATTACCATTATGTGCAATGACAATTGCATCAAACTGCCCACAGGCTTCCCCTTCTCACTCAAGTGCCACGTCCCATTAAATGGTTCAAGCCCAACAAGGCCGTACAACATTGACCAGAGAACTCTGCCAACATATCAAACTTTAATAACTTTGAGGGAAAACAGCACCCAAAAAAATGAGGCAATCAAAACATAGTTCATAAACATACAAAAACCAGTGTTAAAGAATTCCTTGGAGTTTTTAGTTGTTTGTAAAAGGATACTGGAAGAGAGTCACACCTACTATAGCTCACAAGACATTGAGTATTTCCTATCACATTGCGCTTATAGTTCCATAAAATTGCTCATTATAATGTACGATTTTTAAGTATAATACTTCTTCTTGATATAAAAAACGTACGGTACTTCTCCTTCCCTTATTCATACTAAGCATGCATTCTCATCAAACAAAACTGAAGGAGACGGTTGCTTAGTTGAATGGAAGCATTATGTAAAGAAAGATGTATAGTATAACACAAAAAGTTGTGCACCTGAGATAGTAATGATTCCGCAAATGGGCGCATTCCATTGACCCCTATATATTTGGGAGGTGAAGAAGGAAATGGAACAAAATGCCCACCAGCTGTACCCTGCCATTCACGAACCAAACCTCTCTTCAACCAGTCATCAACTAGCTCAGCAAACTTGGAATTGAGCTGCATGGTCAAATATCAAAGGCTGATCATCAATCATTCTTGTTCCCATTCTTCCTCCCAACCCATGTATTCCCTAGAGCAATCGAACATGATAAGATACACCATAGCATTCTTCTACTGTGCAACATCATATAACTCTAACAAGAACTGTCAAACAATTATAATAAACTGGACGGCACCAAATTTAGACTTTACCAATAAGAAACAACTTCCAATATCAACAACTACAATCTTCTGTTTGAGGATTATGCCATGTTTGACAAAGTAACAAGTAAAATTTTTGCCATACATATTTAGAGAAGAAACAAATGGAGAGATAGTAATTGTTTTAATGAAAAATTGCTGAACGCAAAATGCTTGCCAGCTGTAGTTTCACCATTTTTTCTTTAGAATTGTGGTGTCTCTGCATCTCGACTAATTCCACGGGGTATCTGCTACCTTCCATCAGTACAGGTACTGTCCACCAAGGCTTGGACAGATGGGAAGAGATAACGTAGTATTTTTGCCTCCGGGGACTTGAACATGAGACTTGGGACTTGAGAGAGCAACCTTATACAGTTATATGAGGGTGATACATATCCATGACTTGAACATTTTCTATTTTCTTTTTCCATTTCCAACACTATATAAGGTGCTCAATAGTTGTTCTTTCCTATTTAAAAGTACTTATGCAGGAGTAGTATTTTTTTCATATTGCTTCAAGAAGCCAACTTTATGCCATTTTTAGATACAAAATTCATTTAAATACAATTTAAAACTTCGACTACTACCTTCATGGTCGTGTCAAAACGAAATGGAACAACTAAACTGAGATGGAGTAAGTAGTATATGTCTGAATGGACCCAAAGGGAAGGTGAACATTCAATGTGACATGGAGGAAATATACAAATTAGTTATTTTATCAGAACACCTTCATATTCTAAATTAAATAGACAAAAGAATGCCAAAAAAAAGAAAGAAGAGGAAATGGGATAACCAACCGTGTGATAACCAACCGAATGCCTCTTTTCTCCAAGTAAAGAGCACATGTAAGGCCAGACATGGCACCTCCAATAATCCCAACCACAGGATCCTCAGGAAAACTTGTTCTTGACTTAAACTTTTCTTTAGAATTGATCTCCTTGAAGTTCCATGTCTGGGTTTGAATATTCTTGGACTTGTGCTTCTTCTCTGTGTGGGATTCCTGGACTCCATGGATTCTTTAAAAACAAAACACGTAATCGGAAAAAGAAGGTCTTCATCTTCTTCTTAACAAAAAAATCCAGAAACGAGCATATCTGTTTCCTTCATTTAAATAGAAAGTGGAAAACAACACTATGACACCAATGGATTTTATTTTTTTTGGGGAAAAAACCCACCTTGCTTGAAGACACACAGTTTGATATATATATATATATATATATATACTTTGTGTGGAAGCAACAAAGTAGCAAAATGGCCGGTAAGACTCTTCCGGTGCCGGAGAAATGAAAAATGGTGATCAGCAAACACCGGCCACCATGACATTGTCATCAGTTTTGATGCCGAAAGTCGGCATGGCGGTGTTTATAGTAAATTTTGCTAGGAAAACACCTTAATTTCCTCCGTTGATCATAATACCTTTGTGTTTACTGCCACTATTTGGAGTTCGAAAAAGTTTTGAAAGTGTGCATTGAGCTAGTATTTGAATTTTGAGATTGAATGATGCTGTTAAAAATTTCACTTATTATGTAATTTATAGTATTTACTTGCTAGTTAAATCTTGATGCACTATTGTTGTAATAGCCAGTGATTCTAGATTGTTGCTAAAAGAAAATGGCAGAAACACTTTTGTGGGGAATGACCAGAAATAACTGAAAAATGTGTTTTCTTCAAGAATTTAGTAAATGGGAGGGGAAAAAAAGAATTTAGAAAATGGCCAAAATGGTCCAAAAATGAAATTTTACATTCTCTGGAAAACACGTTGTTGTAGCCATTCCACGCATCTGCCATATTATAATTTTGTGTCTACTATGCTCTAGGCACAATTTGAGCATTGTTTAAGGGTTCAAATTCAATAGGTCATATGCTTAGTTTAGGTGTTTAAATAAATTTTGATAATTTTAAAGGATTATCTATGTATTTGGCCATTATTTTATGTTGTTTGATAAGTAAACAAAATATAACATTCTCAAAAATATTTATTTTTAGTATAAGGCCCGGTTAGAGTGGGGCAATGTGGTGTGCGGTGGTGGTAGACACTAGACAGGGTGAGATGGGAGTAGAGATGGCAGTGGATCCTGGATCCGGTTCGGATCCGGTGGATCTAAATCCGTTTTATAGGATACGGATCTTCAAAATTTGGACCCGACGGATCCGGATCGGACCCGGATTCGTTTCTGGAGGATCGGATCTGAATCTGGATCTTGTATTTGAGATTCGTATCCGGTTCAAATCCGACCCGTGGATCCGTTTTTTATTAAATATATTTATAACTTTAGAATGTAATTTTATAAGTATTTTCTTAAAATTGCTAAGCACATCCCTGCAAGTTTAATTCTCAAAACAAGTTTAATTTATCCCCGCGTTAACTCAAAAATCAAAAAATAAAGAGGTAACTTCGATAATAAAATCATTGTTATATTAGTTAATGACTAACATCTCCATAGACAAGTAGTTAAAATTATATTCACTTCATTTGTGAAGATTCCAAGCACATGCAAGTTCTGTATTGTGAAAATACTAGTCAACATTTTCCACAACTATTATCATTGTCCAACATTTTCAATTAATAGCTCACAATCAAAACGAGACAACGAACAAAATATCTCATATGAACATTTCAAAATTGAAATACAGTAAACTGTTAGCTAAGTAAAAATCGTTTGTCAGTTAAAAAAAAATTCTTAGCAAGGTAAATTTTTTTACATGTGGATCCAAATCCGATCCGTGGATCCGGTGGATCCGGATTTTGATCTGTTTTTTATGGACCCGATGGATCTGGATCCGGATCTGTATTCAGGTATGAAAAACGGATCTGGATTTAGTAGGATTCAGTCCAGATTCAATCCGTTGCCATGCCTAGATGGGAGTGGATGAGGTGTTGGGTGGAGGTAAGACAATTACCCAAAATCTTTAACTTTGCACAACATTGAGCCAAATATAACAAAGACTACATACAGTAGCGTGGTAGTGGAGTCAGGAAGCTGAGTAAGCAGATTCAAAAAAATACTAGCAAAAATGTCATACTTAAGATACAAACCTATATAAAGGGGATATATATAAAAAATGTCACAAAAGATTTTTTTTTATCCTTTTTGCACAGTTTAATTTTCCGACGAAACGGATTCAACTAAACCCCTTTACCAAAGATTACATATATTTTGACTAACTACATACTTAAATAGATATACAAGATTTGGAACTCAATCTAGAAAACTAAATTCTTAGTCTTTTTTAGTTGTTGTTGCAATTGTGTAGGACTTTCTTGAGTAATTTACTAATTTGCAATCCAAATATTAGCATCTCAATAAGAGAATAACACTATTGTTCACTTCAAAATCACAATAAGTTGATATATCTGACCGTTGATAATTAGAAAAGGGAATAAACTATAAACCTTAACCTTCACCTTTGTCACTAAAGTTCAAGGTTGTTTACATGCGGTAAACATCAAGATAGTAATAAAAATGAAAATAACATCGTTTGGTTTCTTTCCAAAATGATGAGCAATACATGTATCAGCAGCTAAACAGCCACTTATGCCTCTCAGAATATTACAATCAGTCGAACTATATATCAGGGTACAACATATCCCTCTTCTTTGACATGTTTTATCTACCTTTTATTGCTAAGACTGTTCAGTGTGACCCTTGCAGAAGACTTCAGCGCAACGACAAACTGGTCTACCAGAGGCCTCCCATCCATTAAAACCGCGTTCCAATACCATAATATTTTTTATTCCCACATCATCTTTCGATTCAGCTAGATATTCTGCAAGCCTCCTTGCACATTTTGGTCCCCGCACCTAGAAAATAGTCATTCACAACTCAGCATGCTGACTGATATGTGAAAACAAGAGATACATATAAGAGGTATATTCTCCGCTTCTCCCAGACTTGCAATCACTAGGAGAACATATGCAGAGGCAACAACATAATTCAACACGTTAAATGAATAGTTCTTCTTGAAGATGTAATACTCATTGCAAGCTTCCAATTCCATTAACATACCGCATAAAATACTTCATTATCCTCTTGCACTATAAAAGAATTTTTTGTAGAGAAAAAATTGCTACTGAGAAGAGTATTTAGCCAATTTGTACTTATTAGCTTAATTTAAATTGAAACCGAAAGGAAGTGCCACTACTTGCACTATCAGATATTGTCAAGTATGAGAAATATTCATAATTACTCTTTATGGTTAGAAACTGAGTTATAAGTTATAACACAACCATTTCATTACTCTAGAAAATATTAAACACACATTTTTTTGCTTGTTCGATTCTTAGAAAATAAATCTCATTTCTGTAATGTATTATTGAAATTGGCAATGTACAGCATAATACCTTTAATGCAGCACACGAGTACTGTCTTAGCACTATCCCGTGCACTTCTCTTAGCATAGGGTCACCATGAGCAATTTCAAAGACCAAAAGCAAGAATTAACACAACATGACCCTTTAGGCTTTGAACTTTTAATGCTAATTTCACAGTTCTGAAAAAGGCAAGTCTTATTTTAAAAGTTCACCTCCTTCCTAGACGTATTTGTTTGTAATCACAAGTTGACCATCAGCTTATCAGTTGTCTCATTTCCAGGTTTACTCCAGAGTAGCAGCCCCACAAATTACAAGTTCAAGCTTCTAATATCACAGCCTAGCCTATTTCTTTGACTTCCTCACTATGTAGCTTACCCTTATTCTTTCTATATACTTTATTCATTACACTTTTAGTTGTTGCTTCATCCACAAACTTGACATAAGAAGTAAAATTATGATACAGATGACATATCCACCTGCAATGCTAGCAGCACAAGGAGTTAGGAGATGCTTCATTTTTTCCTTTTCTTTTATCGAAATGGATATACATTCCAAAGAGACCACTAAGCAAATTTTAGTCAAATATTATTATAGCTTTACATATTGACCTAACAATATCTCCACGCAGTTCTTCTGATTTTCGAATAGTATTCAAGATTGAATTGAGGAATACAAAATGTTATTGGAAGAACAAAACTCACCAACATGTTTAAGTTATTGATTAAATGGTGCAAAGCAGAGAGTTGCATATCTCATTAGAAGTTGTACCCACCAAATGAACTTAAAACATTGTGCAGCAGGAGCATTGAAGCTTTTACAAAAAGAGAGAATGCTGCAATTGCAACAGTCTACTTGTCCCTGAAGGTTCCAATTTCCAAACATAAAGAATTACTGTATGTATTATATAATGACTGTCTAGTGAACATCTGAAGTTGGACAACATTAGATCCTTAATTTGTTATTAACCAAAGAGTGAAAGCTTTTGCTGGTAGGTAAAACTCATTGACAGAAACTGTAAATCTATGCCAAAATTGTAAGTTGATTAATAGTACACAGTAACATTTTTTTATTATTATTGTTAATAGTGTACAGTAACAATCTGAACAACCACTAAAAGCTTGGGCTATTCTTACTCACCCCAATGGGGTGGGCTTAGCATTCAAAGATTGGAAAAATAACTTCGGGAACCAAATTTGAATCTCAGCAAAGCCGACCGCCCAACACTAGATGAATTCTTGAGATCTACCTAAGCCTTGGACTAATCAGAGTGCAGACGAGCTGGCCCGAACACCATCATTTGAAAAAAAAGAAGCAGCTTGGGCTATTTACGGGGACTCAAGAATTGTTACTTTGGAGCAATTCCAAAAACAAACCAAGCTTTGAAAGTTTATACTAAGGCATAATGTGCTTTTCAGTAAAGAGACAAAGATATCAGTGGCATGATTACTTTTAGTCTAATATTCACTTTACAACACACTGCGAATTTTACTAAAGGAGTGCAGAAATTTCTGGCATATTACATGTTAACTGGACCTGTGCTCTCCTCCAAGCGCTATAACTTTAAGGACTACACTACCTAATATTTCAGAGAAGCTTGTAGTGTATGACCGTGTGAAAGGGACTTAAGCTTGATACTACGAAGGACACATCAGCAAGGAAGAATATCCATAGTTAGGGAGAAAAATAAGATGAAACCCTCTAATTAGTCTTTCCCCGCTTCATTATGTATCTTTACTGATCTCAATATCTCTAGTTCCAGCAACTGCAATAACTCTAAAAGTTACTCCAGAGCCTTGGAGTAACTGGTAAAATTGTTGTCATGTGATCAGGAGGTCATGGGTTCAAGCCGTGGAAACAACCTCTGGCAGAAATGCAAGGTTAGGTTGCGTACAACGGACCCTTGTGGTCCGGTCCTTCCCCGGACCCCGCGCATAGCGGGAGCTTAGTGCATCGGGCTGCCCTTTAGTAGCAGTTGAAATCCTATAACACCCTCCTTTCCATAGTTTTGTCCAATACAAAAATCAAGCCAATATCCCCTAAATATATCAATCAACTGAAAACCATTGAGGAGATGTGCAGAAACTTGTAGAATTATGAAGATACAACTGACAATCCAACCAGATACAATCTTTAACCAAAAACTGAATCCAGCAAAAGAAATGTCAAAAGGATGTTGACAAATAACCACAACAAGATACTTCTATCTTAACTGATAAAAAAAAACACAACATGGACAAGGAAACAAGATTAATCCGGGATAAGTTTACAATACAATGCCATTAGGAGCTTCATAAAGAAATCAACCAACAAAAGAAAATAAACTGCAACAACAACAACAACAACAACGTACCCAATATAAATCCACAAAGTGGAGTCTGGGCCCCTACCTTTGAGAGGTAGAGAAGCTATTTCCGATAGACCCTCGGCTCGAAAGAAAAGAAAGCGTTTGGAGCATGGTAACAAGTAAGAATATGGTAGCACAATAGCAAGATACATGCAAACGAGACAACAAATACTAATACCCATCGAGGAAAAGAAACTAAGCGATTACTAGCTAGATACTGCTAACAGTGAGAACCCTCGGGTATCTACTAACCTTCTAGCCTAATCATCGACCTCCACACCTTTCTATCTAAAGTCATGTCAACAAAAGAAAATAAACTAAAACCCAAAAAGGGAAATGTGCAGAAAACTATAGAGTGGTCAAGATAGAACTGAAATCCAACCAAAGATAGAATCTTTAACCAAAAATAGAAATACCCAATAAAATAAATGTAAAACACATTGACAAATACCAAAAAGTGGGTAAAAAGTAAACAAGGTGAAACCTGGCTAAGAGCACAGTGAAAAACAAGGGTATCTTTGCCATTAGCAGCTTGAATAAGACTTGGCATTTTATCAATAAAAGTATCACTAGCAAAGTGAAGTGATCCAGCTATGTGCCCATCATAGCTCCTCTCATCATCCCTGCAAATGTGAGCCCAAAAACAAGCAGTCATTTTTTTATTTTTTTTTGCAGAAATCAAGAATCGAGATCTTGAAAAATATGGGAGTGAAGTTTGTATTACCTGACATCGACGATGGCTATGTTTGGGCGGCGTTTGAGAGAAAGAAGCTGAGAGCCAGTGATGTATGTGACGGTCCTAGCCATAGCCATGGGTTCCTCCCTCTGCCTTGTCAAGTATTTCCAAAAACAAGAAAACATGGACTAAGGAAACGAAAATAATAATCAGGAAAATTGAACATAATTTCTCCTTTAATATGTAAGGAAGGAATATTAACAAAATACGCACCGACATTAGATGTTAACATCAAATTATATTAGTTTTTACTATAGTAAAATAATAATTTAATAAAGTATGAGAATATTAATTAATCATAATTAAATAATGAAAAATACATGCAAACAAAAGTCATGTATTTAAATAACACTGTAGCTAGGGAAATTTCTACGTATATATTGTATATTAATTCCCTTTTATTTCTTTGTGTATTTACTTCTTTATATTTTAACACACTTTAGTAAAAATTATAGCTCTGTCACTGCATATATATATATATATATACCTATGTTAATGATTACTAAAACAAAAAGAATGTCAATCAAATATAAATCTATCTTCAAATACTTAATACCGACATTATTTCCAATGAAAATGTTAACTAAACAACCAAGGTCAAATTTTATGTGCTCAATTGGGATCCACTTAGAAATGCAATTTCATAAATTTAAATGTTTATTTATTACGTAAGTTCTTTTCTTACCAAATGACATTTATGTGCAGTTGAACTTGTAATCCAATTAGGTATTTCAATACAGAGTTTCTTGAAATAATTCTTTCTTTACAACTTTAGCATTATGAATTATTTCAATGATCCAATTCTAGCTGAATTATATCTTCTTTTTTTCTTATTTTCTTCTTAGAAAATATGAAAAGAAAACAATTTTATTCAGCTTGTCCTAGACATTAAATTTTCTTAATTTCGTCATCCACTGAACTAATTTGGAATTGAAGAACCATATTTGTTTTTCCTTTTCTATCCGAGACATCGGGTTAAGGAAGAAGCAAACTCATCCGTTGCACCATATCCTTTAATAATTATATATTTGATCGTTGATAAGGAGACCAACAAATACCATCCCTCTGCGATTTCAAGAATAAGATACTTGGAGTTCTTTATTTAAAACTCAACATAGTCGATTACAAAATCACATTAATAATATACACAATATTGCAACTCATTCTTCCCATAATGAAGACATTCACAAATAGATACGGAATCTCTTGTTCAATGTAACTTTATTTTCTTATCCATTTCGGTCTTTACTTGTATTTGGGTCGTCAAAAATGAGTTTTATATTTCAGCAGACTAAACAGGGCCATGATTTCTTATTTTTTGTCAACTGGACAGAAGAGGGATTCTATTATTCATTTTGTCACCACAATTAACAAAGTGGCAGTTCACATTATGGTAGCTTTGTTGAAATTCCTCCTTGTTGCATTCATACACCATTTTAACTGTCGTCTCAGCTTCCATTATAAACTTTTATAGTATTATTAGTTGAGTTATATTGTTTACAAACTCACAAAATACGTCCTGCTTAATTTGTAGCTATCATTTGTTGAAAAATTAATACTATGGTACTAATCAATTTGACCAGCAAAGTTCATTCTTATAATTCTCATCTTAAAGAGCCAACTACTACTATGTCTTAATAGGCTATATATAATTGTGGAAAGAAAAAGGTTTTAAGGTTGTTGATATTTATGCAGAGAAAGCAAAAAATTGTTACAGGAAGTACTTAACTTCAATGAGTATTGAGTTCATACTTCCATTCCATATCAGTTGTCTGCATCTTCTTATTGATCACCCATGTGGCAAATTAGCTTAGACCTCCAGGCCTTTATAACATATATTTATAGAAAACAGAAACTTCTAATAATGTGAGATGGCTCGAAGAAAAGATTGAATCCAACTAAAATTTGAAGTCCTTCGGAAGGTTTCTGGATCAACTGCCTGGCTGCAATGCTACAACTCATATGCCTAATTAATTGAAAACTAGTATGATGGGATTGGTTAGATATAATTATGTGAAAAATTGCTCAATAATTTTAAAGGTTTCATATTTCCAAGTATGGTTTGTTTCAAAAAAAAATATGTAAAGCATCTATCAGTAACAACAAGACAACACTAATTATCATGAATTTGTTTCTTTCACACCTGAAGACCACCATTCGATCGCACAACTCATGTGACATACAACTATGAATAATTCTCTCGCTGGGTCAAATATATTCACTGTTTCACTTCTCATGATCACCAACAAACAATGTACAAGGGAAAAATAACATTGAAAGTACTGTATACTATTCTACAAATTCAATCCAGTGATCTGCTTCAAATTATGTAAACACAAGTCAGAACTCCTCCTTACCAATAAATTTCTACATATATGATATTGATAGAAACCAAAACCGTCACGGTCAACTTATGTATATTACCGTGTATCTCACGGACAACTTATGTATATTTAGGTTACTTACCATATTTTGTAGAATCCTTGTACATGTGTAATTAGGATATTAGTATTATAGTAGGAATATGATTTTTCATATTTAGAGATTGTATATTGTATATATAGACCTCTTCATTAATGAAAATAATCAAGGGATTATTTCTTTCATGGTATCAGAAGTCTAGGGAAAAATTTCCTTCTCCCAACTACACTTCCGCCGCCTAGCACCCTCGGAATCCGCGATTCCGACACTTTTTTTTCTTCTAAAAATTTTCCTATCTTCCCAAATTCTCTTCCTAATCCCTAATTCTCCTCTTGTTCTTTCATTATGTCTACCTCAAATAACACGTTTCATCCTGCCCTTACCGTCTCCAACATCAAGAACCACATCCCTATCGTTCTTGAGATGGAAAACGTCCAATACACGACGTGGGCAGAATTATTTAAAGTTCACACACGCTCGCATCAAGTCCTTCACCACATCATCCCCGCGGATATAGGCAAGGAGAAGGTACCTACCGCCAATGATGACCCTGTGTTATGGACGATTCTTGATGCTACCGTACTCCAGTGGATATATTCCACTATCTCTACGGACCTTTTGCAGACGATTATTGAACCCGATGCCAAGGCGATGGATACTTGAAATAGGGTGCGTGATATATTCCAAGATAACAAAAATTCTCGTGACGTCACTCTTTATCAGGAATTCTCCCATGTCACTATGGAGGATTTTCCAAATGTCTCAGCTTATTGTAAAAGGCTGAAGGAATTGGCGGATCAACTCAAGAACGTTGGTGCGCCCGTCACGAATGATCGTCTTGTTCTTCAGATGGTTGCCGGCCTATCCAAGGCCTATAATAGTGTTGGGACTCTTCTTCGTCAAAGCAGCCCTCTTACTCCATTTTATCAATCCCGATCTATGCTCACCCTTGAAGAGGCAGGGTTGGCTAAAATGACCGCAACTGAAGCAACTTCCGCCATGATGGCAGCCTCCCCACTAAATTCCTACTCTCCATCATCTTTAGCTAATTCCACTCCAAATTGGAACAACGGGGGTGAAAAACGGGGTCAAAATCGGAAGTCCAACGGAAAAGGGGGCCGTCGCGGCGGCAATGGTGGTGACAACAGTGATCAGGGTGGCAGCCGGCAGAGGCAACCGCGGCTTGGGTCAGGGCCGTGAGCCAACAATAGGCCTGGCAGGCCCAACTGGACCAGTAACCCCTTTCTAGTTCCAGCATTCTACCCAGCAAATTGGGCCAGCCAGCAGAGGCCCAATTCAAATCAAGTTCCAGCAGTTTACCCAGCGAATGGGTCAGCCAGCAGAGGCCCAATTTGCAGAAGTTTCAGTCCAATCAGCCGGCTATTAGGCCTTGTCAGCAAGTCTTCACGGCTGAGGGCCCAGCAACAATTCCGACACCCACGGATATCGAGGCCACGATGCATACACTTGGATTAAATCCCCCATACACAAATTGGTACATGAACACCGAAGCCACTTCTCATATGACGTCCGCACAAGGTAATCTCTTGAGCAAAAATCGTGGCATAATTGTTGATAATGGCAATTCAATTCCAATTCGTGGTTATGGTCACACAAATTTGTCCCCTCCCCCCATCCACCTCTCGTCCTCAAAAATGTCCTTCATGCCCCTCACTTAATTAAAAATTTGGTGTTTGTTCGAAAATTCACAACTGATAATTGGGTTTCGATTAACTTTGACCCTTTTGGATTTTCTGTAACGGATTTCACGACGGGAATACCTCTAATGAGGTGTAATAATCGGGGAGAGCTTTATCCAATTACCACCACCACCATTTCCACGAGTCAAGCCACATTTGTCGCTCTTGCTCCTTCCTTGTGGCATGCCCGTTTGGGTCATCCGGGGTCGTCTATTATTTCTTCTCTTAAAAATAATAATTTCATTGATTGTAAGAGTATGCGTAGTACTCATATTTGTCCTTCTTGTTCTTTAGAGATTGTATATGGTCAAAATCAACTGTCCTTTTGATGATTGCAATTGCAATTGGAGCCGCTTCTCTATCTTTTTGTCGCTGCGACTTGGTTTTCTCTTCTTGCAATTGCTTCTCCCAAAGCTCAGCCTTCTTCTTCATCTTTTCTCCATCAAACGCTTTGCCAAGAACTTGTTGTTGAGATTTAATGATCATGACAGCAAATCGTTTCTTCAGCATTGCAGCCCGAATGATCTTGTTATCTTTTTCCAACTCCTTAACCATCGAAATCTTCCTCTTCCTGCCGCATGACATATTCTCAGTTGGCTGAGAATTGCATAGCATTGCGATAATACGATGATCATCTTTTTGTAGCATGCCATATTCTCAGTGCCAAGTAGTAATTTTAGCTGAGAATTACGACAAAGCATCGCCATAGCTAACAACTATTGTGTTAACGAGGCACACAATACAAGAAGTAGTAACCCTAAACTTTGCTGAGGATGAACAAAAGGTGATCGAAACTAACTAAACTCTCACTATTATATATACAAAACAATAATCGGCATATTAAAAAATTTCCGATTTTGTATAGGAGTAGTTATTGAACGAAATATGGAAACCGTTAAATATACAATATACATATAATATACATGTGTATAATGTGTGTATATTGTCTCGGATTTGCTCCCATAAAAGGCTCTCGGTTTTAGCTGTTTTAGGTAATATAATTTATGGTAAATATTTAGTATCCTAGTTTAGGTAATGTTGTAATATATTACGATAATTAGTGTATTACCATAAATGTATAGAATAAGGTTTTAGGAATACAATAGGAATAGGATTCTCCTATTTTATAACTTGTATATATAGCCTTTCAAGTAATGAAAATAATCAAGGGTATTATTTCTTTCAGAAACTTTTAAAACGCGCGTTATTTTTTATGATTATTTTTTAATATTGTGTTTTTAAAATATATATACTCAAGTTTCACTCTCTTTTATTCTCAAATCTGGCATATAGACTTTTGCATCAAGAAAATATTTTCAAAATTATTTAAAGCTTAAATAAATAATTTTTAGGATTTTGTTATAAAATCTACAAATTTTATTTTGTATTAAGTACACTAATTGAATATCTATTTCATTAGTTCTAACATTCTGTTGTTCTTAATTGTGTAAATATATCTTTGACCTCTCATCGCTACTAATTAATTAAGTTACTTATATGTGAAAATTGTTTTTATTCTTATTTATTTATTTATTTATTTATTTATTCTGCTCATCTTTTCATTATTCATCGTCATCAAGTTATATGTTTGACTATTAGCTTTCACTTTTCCTACTTTAGAAATAATTTTTTTATTCTATAGGTAAATCTATAACACATATTAATAAAAAGAATCTTATTTCTAGCAAGAAACTTTGCATAATTAATACAATATTTGATTTATGAAATAAAGCTTTTTATATTATTAATACCAACATATATAACTCATTCAAAAATTTAAATATTATTTTATACATATACGATATTGCATGACAATTTCTATATTATCACATCACTGCATTACAATCTATGCATCAGTGCTATTCACAGTTTAGGTGAAGGGTTCAAATATCATCAGTAGCATAGCATACTCTTCCCCGTTCTCTCCCTTCCCGATGTAATAAAAAAAAATAAAAGAAAAAAGTATCACAAGTTTGAAAGGCTATTGTTTTCCAATTTGATATATAGTCTCATATTATAGTTTGTCACCATCTAATTTCTTAGCTAAGAATGGAGTTTTGCATCAAACCAATTGTAGTAAACATGAACTATTAGCAGGTGGCCAAGTCCCCTATACTTCAAATTAAAACCCCTTGTGTAGTCTTTGCTGTCAAGCCGTCTTATTAATTAATTCTCATCATCATATATAAAACCAGAATCCGGCAACTGCATATTCAACCTAAATGTTGTTACAAGTTGAAAACTGTCACAACCCCTTTTTAGAGATCGTGATAGCACCTATATAATCTCACCACGTAAGCGAACCACTCGCAACTCATTAAACATGATAAGATATAAGTAAAAGCGGAAGAAATTCAAATACTACAAGCTGCCTCATAATATGCCGCGGAAGAAAATAATAAGTCTAATGCATCCAAATCACCCCCCCCCCCCCCGCCTCCCAAGTATTCTAGTCTATGGGTACAAGAGCACTAACAAATCTAATACAAGTCTGAGAAATGGGCACACAGGCCAAAACCAAATACATAGTCTGAAATAAGTCTCTCAAATGCAAGAAAAAGACTGTGATAAAGAAGGAGCATCCAAGGGTATGTTAAAGATAGCATCCTCACCTTTAATAACGAGTATCAGCTGCTCGAACTCAACCACGTGGTCTCGAGCCGGTGGTTGGATATGTATCTGCATCAAGGAAAGATGCAGCAAGTGTAGCATGAGTACACAATGTACCATGTAAACATCATAGGCTGAAAACGACGGAAGTACACAATTAGAGATAAATATCAAGTTGATACTAAGTAATCCTATACTACACAGTCCACTAATCCAGGTAAGTCACATAATCCACATAATAATTCATAGGGTTTACATGTTTCCTTATTTCAATAAGAGTCCATACCTACTCACGTTATTCGATTTTCATGGATCCTACAATAACTCAAGTATCAAGAAGCGAGAATAATCCTTTCATGTCCAGAACTTAATCAAGTCATCAACAATCACCTCAAATACAAGTTCATTCACAAGTAATCAATGTTATGGCATATATATATGTATGATATGAATGCAACACATATGTCAGGTCCCTTTCCATCAACCGGTATACACATTTTACAGGGGTTTGCAATATAAAAGTGACTCATGGAGGATCCGCGAAGTCCATATATCCCTCCGCTCCAGAATAACTCGTCGGATCACGGAGCCCAATCTTTGACTGTAATAATATCATGTTGCAGGCATGCAACTTCGATCCCCGCGTATCAATATCATCTTAGTGTTACCATAATCACAATAATATTCATGGACCCACAACATAATTATACCACTCCAATATCAATATCACAGAGCCATGAGTATATGAATGCAAATGACAATTTAAGGCAAGATATCATGATACAATGATATGCAACCAAATAAGAGATGAAATATCGCATGCTTTCAAGAATTCAATACACATACACAATCCAAGATATCATATCGAAAGCATGTGTGATGAGTAAACGTATCAAGCAATTATGGCGACAAGCCTAAATAATCAGCAGTCGGAACCAGCACAAGGCTAATTCCCCGAACCCTATCATCACAGTCCAACACCGGTACCCACTCAGACATCACAACCACCTGAGTCGGACCCCCAAATACGCCTAATACCCCTCAATATTTATAACTAATTATGCACATCTATCGAAGTCTCAAAAAACTAAATCGTAACCTACCTTAAAGCCGAGCAGGGGTGTTATACGATCAAGCCCCAGTGAAAGCCTTGCCCTTCCTCTACTCCTCGTGACTAGAGATGGCAGTGGATTCTGGACCCGGTCCGGATCCGGTGGATCCAGATCCATTTTATAGGATATGGATCTTCAAAATTTGGACCCGACGGATCCGGATCGGACCCGGATCCGTTTCTGACGGATCTGGATCTGGATTTGGATATTGTATTTGAGATCCGTATCCGGTCCAGATCCGACCCGTGGATCCGTTTTTTATTAAATATATTCATAACCTAGAATGTAATTTTATAAGTATTTTCTTAAAATTGCTAAGCACATCATTGCAAGTTTAATTTTCAAAACAAGTTTAATTTATCCCCGCGTTAACTCAAAAACCAAAAAATAAAGAGGTAACTTTGATAATAAAATCAATGTTATATTAGTGAATGACTAACATTTCCATAGACAAGTAGTTAAAATTATATTCACTTCATTTATGAAGATTCCAAGTACATGCAAGTTCAGTATTGTGGAAATACTAGTCAGCATTTTCTACAACTATTGTCATTGTCCAACATTTTCAATTAATAGCTCACAATCAAAACGAGACAACGCACAAAATATCTCATATGAACATTTCAAAATTGAAATACAGTAAATTGTTAGCTAAGTAAAAATCGTTTGTCAGTTCAAAAGAAAATTCTTAGCAAGGTTACATTCTTAGCAAGACAGTTTTTTTACATGTGGATCCAGATCCGATCCGTGGATCCGATGGATCCAGATTTGGATCTGATTTTTATGAACCCGGTGGATCTGGATTCGGATATGGATTCAGGTATGAAAAACGAATCTGGATCTAGTAGGATCCGGTCCAGATCCTATCCGTTGCCATCCCTACTCGTGACGGTTGAAGTCTATCCATGCATATATTACTCGTTAATATATAAGACTTACACAAAATAAGGACGAAATCTTTAACAAAGCAAGACCACAAATATCGACCCCGGACCCACTTCACCTAGACTCAAACTTTAATACATACTAGATAGACATATCCTTAAGTTAGTTGAAAAACTAAACACATTTGAACCGTCAATTGAACAATAATCAAAAAGCCCCCATTTGAAACCCTAGAAATTTTTCCCAATTGAAAATAGGTTTCTACAACCAAATTAAGACTTACAACATGATAATCTAACATAATTCAATCCTAATTCATGATATTAACACAATTGGATCCATAAACCTTCATTAAAATCAATAGCACAACTCTCTTATTCTCATAGAAACTTGCAATCATTTTTATTTTGATAAACATTTTTAATAGATGTCTTATAAGCTGGTTTATCCATATATTCATTAAGCAATAAAAATATTAGAGCTATATAAAACAACATAGTTGAAATAGTAGGATAATATATACCGAAAAATTCTTTTGTTGCTTGAAAAATTTCTCTAAAAATACAACAAGTTCAAAAAAAATTCCCCAATCGCTATCTACAACCATATCAGCTGGATTTTGATTATGAGAGTTAAAAAATAAAGTTATAGGTTTTCTATAGTCATAAGCAACAAATAGTTGTTCGTATAAAGAATTCCACCTAGTGGGTACTTCTTCTGAAATTTTTCTATAAGGTAGTTGGCAATCTTGACAAGTTCTTTTATATTATTTTCTTCGTTGTATTCTATTATTTTTAAAAATAAAGTTTATAGCAAATTGTATTTTACTAAGAATGTCTTCAAAAAGTGATAGACCGTCCTTTACAATTAAGTTATATATATGGCACGCACATTTTATATGAAAATGATCTGAAAAAGATGGAGTTAAACTATTTTTAAAAATTGTAATAGCGTAATTGTTAGAAAAAACGTTATCTAATGTAATAGTCATAATTATCAGTTATTCCGTAATAATCGCACACTTAATAAATATTTTCTGCAATAAAAGTATCAGTGTGTCTATCATCTATATATCTATACGCTAAGATACGTTTTTGCATAGATCATTTATAATCTATCCAATGATAGGTTACCGTTAAATAATCATGGCCGTTAGTACTACGGCCTATATCATAAGTGATAGCCACTTTTCCATTAAAATGATATAATGAATAACGTAAATATTGTTGATATTCATGTGCGAATTTAAATACATCTCTCTTAACAGTTGATCTAGAAAAATCGTTAAAAGCAGGATTATACATATCTCTAATGTAATGAATAAAACCGGGAGATGAAGGAAATGAAAAAGGCAAACCCTCCACATCAACTAATTTTGCTATTGCTTCTCTATCTCTATGTTTATCGTATTTAGGGCCTACAATCCCCCCCCCCCCCGTCATAGGGTTAATTTGACCCTGTACTTGATCCGGGACAATATGTGAACCTTGTCCCGATGGAGCGGACGTTTGCACATCCGATTTTGAACCCTCGTATTGGGCATATCTAGCTGGATGAGCTCTTGCTACGTGTCTCATTAAACCCACCGTCCCTCCGTGACCTTTTTCAGTTTTAAATTTTATAACATCTTTACAAATTTTACATCTAGCTACTTGATTCTCTACGTCTCTATCAAAAAATGTCCATTGCGTCTGATTTTAATGTTCGTTTTGCTGGACCTCGTCTCATACTAGGTGGAATATGAGACATTTCAGTTGAAGGTGCACTAGTGGGTGTGTTGTCATCTACATTAGTGGGTGTATCATCTAGATCATCGTCTAAATTAAAGTCTTCTTGAGTTTCAGAAAATAACTCCTCGTCTAAATCTAATGTTATTGTAGGAAAATGTTCAGTATCAACAAAATCATCATGTGTAGGAATAGAATTCTGTCTATAAATAGGATGACTAGAAGAAGTACCCTTGCCCTTTTTGCCCTTACTAGAAGAAGCATGACCCCTACCCGTAAGCATACACTTAAATCCTTCCATTATAAATTTATAATTATACTAATAAATAATTAAAGTAAATGAAATTAAGTGCGCTAAATTAAATAAACAGACAATAATAATTTAATGAAGGAACGAATGTACCAAACGTCGACGTGTAATCGAGAGGTTGAAAATTGTAATTTTGCTCGGTGGAAGATCCTCTAGCTAGTTGCCAACTTCACTCCCAAATGAATAAATAAAATTGAATATTTAGTAGACAATGTAGACTTGTAGAGATATAGATTGAGAGATTAGAGAGATTGTAGGAAGATTTGTGAGAAGATAAAGAGAAAATGAGGTATTTATAGTTGAAAAATTGGGTTAAAGTGTAAATATAATAACTTATGGGTTAAAAATAAATATTAAAGAGGTAGGGGGTTGGGGGAGGGGGGAGGACAAAAATGGTCGTTGCACAACGGCCAAAATGTAAAATGGTCGTTGGTGCAACGGTTATTTGTGCAAAAGGGGAAGTTTCGGGCCGGATCGGGGCGTGACCGGGATCGGGTCGGGCCTGACGGGATTGGGACGGGCCGGGACGAGACCATGTCCCGTCTCGGTTCGAGTCCCGATACCGCAAAAAAAAAATTAAAAAAAAGGTCGGCTTCGGGGCGGGACCGAGCCGACCCAACCCACTGGCCAGCCATAGAAAATAGTCCAAACTTTCATCCAACACCTGAAACACTCCTGAGACCCCTCAGACACAAATCAGATATGCTCGTCTATGATAAACAGTGCTACAAACTCGCTCGTACCCTCGTATTTCACATTTAACCGAGCTAAGATATACTTTTTAAAAGAATCGTTTGAGAAAACCAAATATCCAAATTTCACAACAATGCCACAAAATACATCTAATTGCATCGGGAAGCGAACCAAAGACTCGACCAAGTCATAAATGACCTTTCAAAACTACCGGAAGCGACGGAACCCAGAATCCAAATTTCACAACAAGTCATAAATGACCTTCCAAAATATTCAACTTTGAGTCAAACTAACCAACTCTAAGTTCCTAGACTTTGGACTTTTCATCTGAAACTTATATAAATGGACCTCAGGATTCGTGCCTCCCATCCCCGCGCATCACAAACCCCACATAAAACGACTAGCAAATAAGTGTCTTTAGCTAAAAACGACTAGACGGGTCATTACAAAAACTAAGGAAAATTTATGAAAACGTTTCACTAGCTACTGAAAGAGTAGGCAGCAAAATTGGGAAGTGCATAAAAAAAAAAACAAATCCTCTGTTTGGAACCAAAGCAGAGATGGCAAAGGAAATGGATTTTTTTAGATTTTTTTTATTTCATATATTATTGGCAGAAAAGGAAAGAAAATGACGTGGAAATTTGTATTTCCCTCGGGCCAATGTACTTGGTTGAGGATGAGTTGTCATCCAATGTGTACATGAAAGTGACGAAATTACTTTGACTATAGAACCATACAAGTTTGTCGGAGATTACTTTGACTATAGAACCATACAGGTTTGTCGGAGATATTGGAGCAAATGGGATAGTTGGGCCAAAACCTAAGTCATCAACGCCTTTCTGACTGAACTGGCCTTTCCTTGTACAGTAATCCTTTCCTACCCCTTCTCTTTAGACAGAATCTTTTAGCAATTACTACACACCAAAAGTGTCAAATTTGTAAAAACTTGGAAAGGACTTGTTCAAGCAACTATATATATCTGCTTGTAATGTGCTAATCCTCCATCCACATGATTCAACTTATATTAAATAAGAGGTCCTGAAAGAACAACTTCCATATGATTCAAACTTTTTCTTTTATAAGTATTCTTTGTGTCTTTTTCTTTGTCATATTGAAGATGGAAAACATAGGAAGAGTTCACTGTTTTATTGTTCCAGAAGGTACGGCGAAACATACTGCTGCACAACAATATAAAGCTTCGCATGCAACCCTGGCATCGAAGAGGTGAAGAAGAGAAAGCAGGTACAACTGCAATTATGCAGCCTGCTAAAGAGCTCCGGGGAGCTCATCAAAAACTGTATGCAGTTCTTATAAAGGAAAAGGAAAATCACCATCGAGAGGAAAGAGTACAGAGGAGCAAAGAGATGCTTAAATTACCCAGAAGAAGCCTAATGAATACCAAAAGAACAAATGATTAACTAGGTAAACGTATCAATACAAAAGATGTTCTATGACAAGAGGAATTTACAGCTGGAATAAGAAAGTTCTCATAATTCAGACCTTATATGATATTCTGACAACAAAATGTGGCACTTTCTTTGTCATTGATAGTCAAAGGTGCTACTGGTTGGTTAGTGATCCTCTCATCTGCATTATAGAGAACATAAAATATCACTGCCAGGACAGATAATTTGTTCGCATTGCAAATCAGCTGGGATCCCTGCACTTTACTCTACTACTCTTCATCATCTCAACCCACCTAGCAAAGAGACTTGAGACTTCAAACTTCCCAGAAAACTCGATCCTCTTAGACAACTCGTCCAGTATATCAGGCCTACCAGCCCGAGAAAAATCAGCTGCGAATTTGTTGTAGTCAAGTTGAGGTGCTTTCATTCCTTTGTCTATCATTTCCTCCAAGTATTTACAAGCCTCCATTGATCGCCCTTGCCTTATAAGCCCTCCAATGAATGTTGCCATTATCTCTGAATACATATTAGTTTGAACAGCCAAAAATTGGGTAGCAGCACAGTGTAAGAATTTTCATCCGGACAGCAAGCCCTCAGACTCATCTCCTCCCAAGTCGCATGACCCATGTCATAGTTCTTTGTCATGAAGAATGATTTCATCAACATATTGTAAGTGTGAAGAGTTGGTTGAATTCCATTCCGGATCATCTTTTTATATAAAATAACCGCATCATCCGGCATTCGTCGATTTACTATTAATTTGATCAGTGCATTATAAAGGCGTGCATCAGGCGGGCATCCTTTTTCCTTCATCTCCCTCAGCAATGCAAAGACTTTATCCATCTTCCTTTGATTTCCGAAGCCCGTTACCAAACAGGTAAAAGTCGCAGCATCTGCCTCACATCCGGAACTAAGCATTTCCTCAAAGTCAGCGACTGCTTCATCCATCTTACCCTGCTTACACAAATCCCGGATCAAGATCGTATAACTTCTTGTATTAGGTGAAGGACCCTTTGCTTTCATAACCTCAAAAAGCTTGATCGCTTCAAACCTTTTTTTACACTTTAACAGCCCTTCCAGCATCGTGTTATGGGCGACAATATCAGGTTTAAAACCCTTGTCAATCATCTCATTCCACACTTTACCAGCATCCATCAGATTCTTTACCCTACACCAACCATTGAGCAAAACTGTATATGTTTGTAAATTTGGTGTAAATCTATGCTCCAATTTCTCAAACAGTAACTGTGCTTCTTTCCCGAGCTTTGCCCTAGCTAAGGCATCAAGTAAACAATTGATCGTCTCCACCCCGACTTTAAACTTGTACTTCTTCATCCACTCAAACATCCCAATAGCTTTCTTCCGCTCTTTTGCTGCAGCAAATGCTTTCATGGAGATCAAACATGTCTCCACTGTAAGCAAACCCTTCTCCCCCATTTCTTCAAGAACCGAGACCATAGTCTCAAACTGCCTTGCCCTTCCAAGTATTTCCATCATTGCATTATACGTTCTTGAATCATAAGTGTACCCTGGCCTCTGAGCCGCCCAACAAAAAAATCTGAATGCTGGTTTTCTAGCATGTTTGAACCTCTCCAATACATCTACTACCAAATCATGGCTTAAGTTGATACCACATTCATCCAAAACAGCCTCCATATTCCTATCTAACGAAAACAACTCATCAATAACCTTACACACCCTATCCACCTCTTTAGGATCCGGCTTCGACTCCACCACCCTCTCATCACTCTCACTTCCAACATCATTATCACTTTCTAATTCACCATCTTTATCTACATCACTACAAAATCCCCTATAACTCAACTTCAAAAACTTCACCTTTGGATGAACACCAGTAAAATAAAAACACCCTTTTGACAAAAAAGGCCAAATCTTTCTTGGATTACAAAATGCCAACTTTTCTTGAGAAAATTGTACAGTGCTAAATTGCCTAGAATTCAACTTCAAATACTTCACATCTGGATGAATATTGGTAACATAACAACACCCTTTTGACAAAAAAGGCCAAATCTTTCTTGGATTACAAAATGCCAACTTTTCTTGAGAAAATTGTACAGTGCTAAATTGCCTAGAATTCAACTTCAAATACTTCACATCTGGATGAATATTGGTAACATAACAACACCCTTTTGATAAAAAAAAGGCCAAATCTTTCTTGGATTACAAAATGCCAACTTTTCTTGAGAAAATTGTACAGGGCTAAATTGCCTAGAATTCAACTTCAAATACTTCACATCTGGATGAATATTGGTAACATAAAAACACCCTTTTGACAAAAAAGGCCAAATCTTTCTGGGATTACTAAATGGCAACTTCTCTTGAGAAAATTGTACAGTGCTAAATTGCCTAAAATCCAACTTCAAATACTTCACATCTGGATGAATATTGGTAAAATAAGAACACCCTTTTGGCAAAAGAGGCCAAATTTTTCTGGGATTATTCATTGGCAACTTTTCTTGAAAAGTAAAGAGTGAAGTGGGGTGTGGCAAAAAAGATGAAACTTGACAATGAGAAAGATGGATACTACAATAAGCAATAGAATGAAACAAACGAGAGAAGGGCAAAGAGCTACCAAAAAGAAGGAAGGCTTGCTCTCTTCTAACTCTTCCTCGTAGCCTGTGGCTTGTTGGTCATCCAGAGTGGATAACTGGATGGCAGCGCTGTGGAGGATTTGGCCATTGAAGTTGAGCAGTGGAATTGAAGGTTTAAAGATTGCAACTTTTTCAAGATTTCTCATGGAAATAGCCATTTGGAGTCCATTGAAAGTTGGAAAATATTTGCCCGCCAAGATGTGATTTTTGTGCTGGTTTAGCAGATCAAAGCGGCGAGATTTGGCTTCTGTAGTAGGGAAGGGGCTGATTGGGGAGTCTTTACCGGAACTATTAGATTTTGCTTTTCTGAGAGTTGTACCTCTTGCTATGTAATTTGTACGTGATAGCTATTCTACGAAATTAATTTGGACATACTCAGCTCAAATAAGCCAAAAACAATGAATAGTAAATAAAAACAAACATAATATGCAAGAACCAGAGATAATAAATAGTATAATAAAAATCGAACCATAACATGGATACACCTTTTTCTGATTCATCACTAATCGTGTCTGCTTCATGCTTTGGCTGGAACACTAATTGGATTGTACCCTTTAGCGCCCACCATCGAATTCTTGCTGCTTCTTCACTCTATAGTCTATACTCCATTTTATATCCAACACCACAAGTTCAATATGGATACACCTTTTTCTGATATGAAATGATTGCTAGTATAGTGATAACAGCATGTCAAGAATAATTTCAGCTGAGCAATTTGTGCCGCATATGTACCCTACATAACATCAAGTACAACGCCCTACATGATTCGAATCGTCGTGAAATGATGATGTTTTACTTAACTATTTTTCATCAAGTAGTAACTATTATTACAAACCAAACAATAGTAGTAGTAGTAGTAGTATTTATCATGATTAAGTGATAAGATTTTACACTGGGTAAGTTGTAAATAATAAGATCAAAATGCATTATTAACCATGAATATGATGTAAGTGATAAAAGTTCAATTAAATACAAATATCATGCATTCATTCGTTTAATACAAACATTGCATTCATTCGTTTAGTACAAACACCATTTTCTCCTTTGAATAAACAAGAGAGAATGGAACACAACAATTGACTTAGCGAGTGGCCCCGCGCACAAACTGTCCACCCATCTTTTGGCAATATATAGAGTACTAGTCACTCAATAGATAGGCAGGGAACCAGTAAGACAACCCAGCCAAACTGTCTTAAAGTTATGTTTATAAACAAATTGTTCAACAAGAGTCTCTTTCTATGTAACATATGTACCAAATGAAAATTACATATACTAATATACAACACGAATTAAAAAGCATCACTTCAACAAGTCATTGCCGAGAAGAAAGGAGGAGGACCAATTTGACCTTGCCTGGAACATCTTCATTCGATGATAAAAACTACAAAGAAAAAGAAAAGGGAAATGAAAAAGAAAGACGGCTAAATTGCTCATGATTGAGCAGCAGCATCTTCAGTCACTTGCTCTGTCATTGTATTAGAAGCTTCCTTGGTCTCTAAGATGGGAATTTCCTTTATCTCCTTAACAGAAGCTACGTTTGTCACCTTAACCGGAGTTTCCTCTGTCTCTTCCATTGGAGCTGCATTTGACTGAGCAACTGGAGTTTCCTTTATCACCTTAATTGGAGTTTCTTTCATCTCCTTCAAAGAGGATCCTTTTTTCGCTTTCACCAACTTGGTAGGTTCTTTGGCTCTGGGAGTTGTTCCATTACTGATTCGACCACTCACACGGTCTCTACTTTTGGGGGTGGTTGGGGTAGTACTGCCTTGTTTGTAAACACCAATGCTGTGACGAACCTTTGTACAAGCTTTCTTTTCTTCAGGAGTTGCTGGGGCTGCATCACTACAGCTCTTCCTACGGGTCAGATTTGGTGATTTCGCACGAGTTACTGGTAGCTGCATGCAAAGCATGAACATTTTTGTTTGCTTACAAACATAAAAACTCTATCTAGCCCATCAAAGAAACCAGAATTCAAGGGTGAAGACACATTTAGATCTAAATTACGTTAAAAAAAGTCTTTTGTCGAGTCTTAAGTTACCTCGTTATGCCAAACATCATCCCTTTCAAACATAGAAAAAAAGTGCAAATAGAACACATGCATTCCACAATTGATAGCACTAACTCCCATCTTCAAGTTTTATCTTCTTAAATCCTTTTTGAGGCGTCAGCAACTTGGAACTTTGATTTATAACATGGCATTAAAATAAAAAATTGATCACTCAAATTGCATGCTGGTCAAAGTTTTAACTTTTTCTTATACAGGGTAGAAGGAAAAACATTAACAATAGGCAACTAACTTTCAACAATAAACAAAGAGTATAAACATAGGTGAAGAGTACCTTCTTAAGTTCAGGCTTTGGAGGTGGACCTTCACGGTAAAAATTAGGAACTGAATTTGCTCTGTAGGTCATGCTCTTTCTCAGCTGCTTCATTGCTGCTGCTTCCTCTTCCTAGAATTTGTAGAGAATAAGTTGTGGGTCAATTATCTTACTTCACACGTGTATTTTTTTCTCCCCACCTTCCCAAAGAGGTTGGGCTATAGTTGGGGCAATCAAAATGTTGTGAGAAACTAATACATGCATGCTATGATACCTTCATTCTCGCTGCATATTCTTGTTTCTCTGCCTCCAGAGCTTTGTGCTTTTCCTCTAACTTTGTGTAATACTAGAAAATAAAATGACACGTTGAGATAGCAAGCAATACAAAAGCACAACTACAAGTTAATATGAATGAGGGAGAGGGAGAGGGAGAGGAGCTTGTAAGGAGGTTGAAACAAGAATTTCATCCAAATTTTCAGGAAAATACCTCTTTACGTCTCGCTGAGCGTTCAGAACACTTAAATGATGGAGCTACAGGAACAGTAATCTTGGACTTAAATGTCCGCACAGAAGCTGCAGTTCTATGAAAGATAAGGAAGATTTTCGCGGATGAACAAGAAACTGAAAACAGAAATTTTTGCATAAAGATGAACTAGAAGTCCAATAAGAGGATACGAGCAAGCCAAGGACCAGTTATCGTCTTCATCCTGAATCCGCAGTTTCCTTGACATCATGGGAGAATTTTCCTGCAACAAGATAAAGAATTCTCAAATCAGCGTCAAGGCAGAAGAACTACATGACATCAGAGAATATATAAGTATTATATGAAGATTTATGAAAGGTGTAAAATAATAACAAAAAAAAACACTGAAATATGTGTAGTATGGAAGCCTGATAAATTCAATCAAGACACTAAATATGCATTCGTCTCAGATTGCAGCAAATTATCGTTCTTGCTTGCCACGGACAACTTTTTGTCCTCCTTCATTCAATGACTAACTCATTTAAGTTACAAACCAAAATTGATTCATCTACTTTTTGGCAAAACCTGAGTCATAATTGGCTGAAGGTTGCCATTTAGTGCTACTCACAGAATTTAAGCTTGACGAGTGCAACCTGAAATTGATCCATCTATTTTCGGCAAAAAACATGTAATTCGCTGAAGGTTCACGCTTAGAGCTACTGTGGTATCAACATCAGAATTTAAGCTTATCTTGTTTACATAGTAATGAGTTTGAAGTTTCCCACTAAGCATCCACCCAGTATCATTGAATTTTTTGAAACTATTTTTTTTAAACTAAACCCAGTATCATTGAATTTAAATCTAACATACTAATAGGGGAGTGAGAAGTGAACCATTAAGCATTAACTCGCTATTTATCCCCTCAAAACCTACAGAAACAAAATATATGGTCTGGATTTTATGCTGGGTCAAAAATACTTCAAACATTGTCAGATAATCAAAGGCAGGATTAAGCAAGCAGTTATCTGGACATCTTTGAGCTGCAAATAAAATCCTTTACACTATCCTTTATACCATGGCAAATAAAAAAGCGTTCCAGTTTATAAGGTTTGGAACATCTTCAGGATTAGGATTGTCAGTGTTAAATGAAAGCAAACAAAATCTTACGTGCAATTTTTTTGAAGTCATAGGAGTGTGCAGATCGTTGGACTTTGATGAACAGTTCGAGCCAGCATCAACAGTGTGAGTGCCATTTTCATGATTTTCAGATTCATTCCCTGATGAATTCATGACCGAGGGGGCTAGAATTTCAGTTGCTGCAGCAGAATCAGATGAAGTCTTCATTGGTGAGCCCAACTTCTTCTCACTGGACTTCACAGCCTCAATCTTCGTAAGTTTTGCCTCAATCGTATCAGGTTCACAGTTGGTGCTTTTCACAGATAGTACATCCTGCTTCTCATGGGATTCCTCCACGTGTGTGCCTTTTGCAGTGTTGTGATCCTCTGCCTCATAGTCCTTTGCTTCAACCCTTTCCTTAGCAATTCTGGGGACAACATGAACAGCGCCATGTGTGACACCATTTGGCTTAACACTAGCTCTCTTTTCAGTAGTACGTAAACCTGTAATGTCCCTCCCCATCACCTGCAAGGAGAAATAAACAGAATAAAAGCTTTAAAATGCAATTCCTCAAGGGTCAATGCTCTTATAATGGTACATTTAGTGCTTCAAGTGACTCGCAGATGAAAGAAAATAATTAAAGCCTAAAGCATACATTTCAAACCCCGAAAGGAAAAAGAAAAGAATTGAGGTCCAGTGGAACATTCTGAAAGTTATGAAATGCAAATCAGACAAGTATTTATTCCTACAGTTCCCAGAATGATGTCCCAGTAGACAACATTTGGCACATTCTGGACTCAAATAAACCATGTTGAATATCTACAATAAACAAATAAATGCATCCTCTGTCTAACAGCTTAAGCTTTTAGTTGAGGAGATCGTTCCAATTAACAAATCAAGTGATACTATCACAAGCTCAGACCTTAGTCCATAGAAAAACTTTTGAGCTTTCCAAGGACAGATAGTATTCAGGTGATCGATCAAAATATTCATTCTATATAGTAATCACAGTTAGGACAAGACAAAGAATGAGAAAACAACGGGAGTCCCCAGCGACCTGCTTTTTGTTCCCAATAGTTTATTTATTTCCTTTCAGTAAACCAGTCCGAAAAATTGACATCTACTTAGGCAAAGCAAGATTATATTTCAATAATTCAAGAAAATCCTTTTCCCCACAAATCAGGAATTAGTAGTTATAAAGTGACCAACTTTACATTTGAAAGAATCTAATCCCCCTATGAAAATGACTTGGCCTGTCAAACCAAGTGTTTGAGATAGAGATCAAAAGATCTAACCCATTATGCCACCTCCCAACCTCTAAAAATGGAGAGCATTAGACAGACCCCAAAATATCTTAGAATTAGAAAATTTATAGAATTAAAAGGGGAAACAACTTGCAAGAGAGAGAGGTCAGGGGAATATCTTAAACATCTTATTAGAATCCAAACTAGTACTAGATTTTTCTAGGAAGGCAACAATATAACCCAAATCAAGAAAAAGGCTCATGACATGAAAGAAAAACTAATCTTTGAACCTGAATCTTGCACAAGGAAAAAAAGAAATGACAATTCACAAAGCTCCGGTGGATGAAAGAAAGAGAAATAGAAGGAATAAACTTATAATAGGCTATTCAAATTTGCGGAACCAAACGCTCAAATCCATAAATGCACGGTAAGACGGTGTAAAATATACCCTTGTGGTCCGGCCCTCCCCGGATCCGCACATAGCGGGAGTGCTCCCGACTGCTTTTTTTTTAACGCTCAAATCCATCAGAAATGTGAAAATTTTGGGGGAAAAGAAAGAAGTGATAATCTTCTAACCAACAGAAACATAGCTTAAACGATCCCTTTTGTAGACACACACACACACAAACACACCCCACCCTTGAAAACCAACAAAAATGAAAGAAAAATGAAGAAAAAGAACCAAGCCCAATCCAGTACCCTCAATGCCTCCAACATATGCACTAAAATGCTCAAATCCATAACAGAAAATAAACTTCAAACTTTCTTGCAAAATAAAAAAAATGAACAAAAATAGGCATAAAGGACAATTTTTACAGCTCAAACACCTAGAAGGAACCAAATTCTCAAACCCATTAGCAAAAGTAGCTCAAAAAGGAAGACAAAATCAACCTAAAGCCCCTCATATGCCTATCCCACTACCATTTTCCAAGATTTTGAGCATAAAAATACAATCTTTACCACGAAAAATCAAACAACCACATAGAAAAATGTGTTTCAAACACAGGCCAACATAAAGAGAAACCAAGAACCAACAAAAAATTACCAAAACTAAAGTCTTGTGGCCTAAGAAGCTAAGCTGAAACAACCCCACCAAAGAAAGAATAAAAAGAAAAGAATGGGGCAAAGATTTTCAAAACACACACAAAACATGCAAGATCAGAAGAAAATAAATCCCTTACGAGGTTGTCCTTTTATGACCCTTTAAGCTTCTTGATCTGAAAGATATCTCTTCAAACAACAACACACACAGGAAACCCCACAAACGTGAACCCAACTCTCTTTCTCTTCTTCTTCCTCCTTGTGTTTCTTTTTCTTTGTTTCTCTCTTTGTAAAACAATCAAATATGTTTTGTGTTTACTTTCTTTTTTATGTATGATGGTTATGATAATTGATGCTCTCTCCTCTGTCTGTCCTTTTCTTTCTCCTCTCTGTTTTAGTCTTATTTTCTATTTTAATTTTTCTCAAAAATAATATTTATTTTTATATTTATTAAATTTTGATAAGTTTGAGATTATAAAATTTAAAAATTTTCATATATTTTTAATTAAATATTATAAAATTTAAAATTTTTTTTTTATTTCTTAAACTCTATATCAAATCAAATTAAGACACATGAGAGACGGGGAAGTACCCTTTTATATTTATTTTGTAATTTTGTTTAATATGTATTTGATATGATGGAAAATGTTTTCTATAAAAAATATTTTTTTTAAAAAGTAAGTGGGTATCTTATATTTAATATTTGGTAAGTAAATAAAAAATATTATCTTAAAAGCATTTACATATAATTTAGCAAAATACTACGAGACGGAATGAGGTGAAGAGGGAGGTTCCATGGAGGTGTTAGGTGGGATGGTCAAGCGTGGGGAGTCGGAGCCTTTGATGAGTGAGTAGAAGAAATAAATTTGGAATATGTAGAATTTGTTTTCCCTAATGAAAAGGGATTTTAAGGAATTTTTTTTAAAAAAAATCAATATATTTTACCGATCAAACATGAAAAAATTAAAAAATATATTTTCATTCGTACCAAACACATCATTAGTCTTTGCTCCATTTTTCTTTTTATTGCCTTAAATTTTCTCTGGTCAATCTCGAGTCTCAAGTCTCAACACCGTTAATGCCGGGCAGTTGCCAGTACAGTAATCCGTGGTCATTCGCTACATATATTTTGGATTTTTTTGTTCCCTTAATATCAATTTTGTAATTTATTGGAGGGAAATGAAATGAAAATTTATCTTTTCTCCTTTCGTTTTGGTGGTTGACCACATTTTGGTGTAGAATAGAAAGTGGGTTACGAAATTGAAAAATATAGTATTTTAATCCACTTTTAAATTTTATTATCTGGGAAGTTCAAATTTAAAACAGTAAATCCCTCCCTTTTCCATCTCTTTCTTAAGTTTTCAACCAAATGGGGAGTAGTTCAATAAAGCTATCCATGTTGAAATAATACTCAAAGCTAGTTGGATAGCTTTTAACTTTATTTATCGTTTACTTTTTATTTTTGAATCAAGTCACTAATATTAATCTAAAATGATAATAAGAAGTAATACATACAAATTAATTTATTGTGCGTCTCTCACAATAATAGCTGTGTGAGGCTTCCTTTTTTATCTCACAGGTTAATGGACTCAAATTTTACACTTTTAAGTTTTAAGTCCACTAACTTAAGAGAGAAGTCTCACACAATTAATATTTGTTGTGTGAGACATAAAATTAAAAAAATTCCAATATTTTATGAGCGATGCTAATGAAATCAGTAGGTGAAAGAATTGAAGATGGACTTGGGAGAGTGTTTTCTTACTGGCCTTTCTCTTGTCTTGTTGTTGTCGAGCTTGACTTCTTTCTTTATGCATCTTTTACCTTTCCCTAATTTAATGAAATAAAAAAAAACTAGCTAGCATTTTGAAAAAAAATCATCATTTACCATAACTAAACGGGACATTTCACATCGCTTACTATTTTTATATTCTCTGATGATATATAATCGAGTGCCTTTTAACTCTTAATGTGCTTATTCCAAAAATTTTCAAATGTGTAGTAACTAAATTATATAACAACAACAATAACTCAGTGTAATTCCACAAAATGATTGAGTGTACGCAAATCTTATATATGTCTCGTGGAGGTAGAATGATTGTCTCCGAAAAACTCTCTACTCAAGAGCACCAAATCAAAATAGTTATGAAAAAATAGCAATGAAGTAGTAACTAAATTATAAATATGAAAAATCTTGTTTTAATTTTCATCACTTACATACTTGAGTTTTAGGGGTATCTGCAGAGTAGGAGGGGTAGCGTAAGAGTGGGGTGAGTTGTATGTAAGGTTAGTTGGAGTAATATTTTGCAGTGGCATAGAACTGTAGAAGTGTGTTGGTACTTGGTAGGATTATAACAAGATGAATAGGCGTTTGTCACCTTTAATTTTGGAGTTCTAATGCTGAAAATGGGAAAAAAATATCTTGATAAAAACGTTTTTTCCTTTAATAAGCATTACATAATGTAAATTTAAATTAATCGATCTAAAGTGGGTACTAAATATTAAATGGAAAAAATATTTTTAAAAAGTGTCTGTAAGGGTATGGGATAGGAATCTAGTAGTAATTGTATGAGATTTTAGCTTTTTTGTTTTTGACAAAGCTAGGGTACATTATCCCTGTCACTCTGAACCTCTCATCTTTTCTTTCTCCTGGCTTTTTGTGGGAGATGCTTTAATTGCCTTGCCAATATATATATATATATATATTTTTTTTGATAATCCAGGTTTCCAGGCCATACCGACTACTTCACTCCAGATACCAGACGCCCTGGAGGTAATAAAGACCGGTCCTTCAACAACTATCACCAGGTAAATCGCGGGATGTGCTCGGGGTCTTTTAATCGATCAACGAGACAGGTTAAATTCCCAACATGCAGAATTTCTTCGTGCCATTGAATCGAACCCACGCTTGTCTCACGCCAGAGTTCTTATAAATAGATGCTACACTGACTATGTCCCGTAGGACCCCTTGTGGACTGCTTTCAATTACATTTTACCCTCCACTTGGACTTTAAAATATTAATCACATAAATAATTTACTATGTACATGTAATATACATGCCTGGTAGGCGTTTGGATATTAATTGATTAGAATTGGGATGAAAAGTTAAGATTAAAAGAGAACATTTGAAAGTTAAGTTATATTTGAACATATTTATTTCACCAATAAGGATTGTGATGATATAGATAGGATCTCTCCACCTTAATAAGAGGTCTCGAGTTCCCTATGTATAGACAAAATTCTACTAGAGAGTGTTTTCCCCCTTAGGTCTTACACACTACGAATCTAAATTAGTCGGAAACCCGATGCGGGTATCAAACATCAAATAAAAAATATAAAAAAATGTATACATTTTTTAAAAGTTTAAATTTTGTGAGTGAAAAAGATTACTCCTATTATTTTACTTAAAATCACTTTTCAAACAGGTTCTTCGATATTTCACAAATAATAACATAAAATTGATTTAATTAAGACCAACATAAATGTGCCTATTGTCCTCCTCCCACCTCAAATATATAAAATAAATAAAATAAAGAAGTAGAAGAAAAAACTATTGTTGATGATAACACTCGCAATATTTTGATTTTGAGTTACCATAAGAATAAGTTAAAAGTTAGATGAGGTTGTTAAGAAGTGAAAACGATGAAAATATTATCAACTAATTCTAGCATGGTAAAGTCATGTCACAAAATTTGAATGGCATAATATGTGCGATATACGACATACAATAATTAACATCTCAAGTTAATAGATTACTTGACATGTTACCTGTAATTACTAGGCTCTAATCAACATCCGAATTAGGTATTTGTTAGTAATTTACAGAGACATTTAAACATTTTCTTTTAATGCCGTCATCGAATTATCAATTTCTTATTCCCACGTGGTAAAGCATAATTTTTTTAAAAATAAATGGAAAGAAGTGCTATTTTACAAGGACAATCACATAATTACCATTTTTTTTTTTAATTGTGAAGAGATTTGAGAAAAATATAAAGACAATATGACGACATAGAGGCAGTTGAGTAGAGCTTTCATGCATCCTATATTTTTTGTGAACTCTTTAATCCACCAACTGATAGAGAAAATTAAAATAAGGATTAATTAAACATAAAGCATCAAAATGAAAAAGACATTACAAAAGTGAACTCAACATTATTGTTTTTAATATTATATGGTACACGTTCTTATCTTGAAAAAAGAAAAGGAATAAAGATGAATATACTACTAATTAATTAAGAAGGAGAGGAAATTAGGGACCACTAATCAAAGAATTGCCAGTAGGATAGTGATTAATCAGAGACAAAATATAGATTGCTTGCAAGGTTTGTGTTAGGATACTGTATTAAAATGATTAATTACGTAAGAGCACCTTAAGTCTTGATCACAAATTAATTGATAAATTACCCAAGATGTCTTGACAATTTTAAATAAATTGATTAAGTTGCAAGCTTACGTTGGGTCATATTAAGTGACAACATCTAATTTTAAACAATTACAGTACATAGTAACCTCAACAAGGCAGTTGGGTGATAGAAACTTTAAACCGTATATATAATTATCTTCATTTTAAATACATAAGTGTTTTTAATATTTAGATATTGACCTTTACAACCCAGTCGAGTGATAGAAAAATTTAAGAAAAAACGAGATTAAATTTCTATTTCTCGTGTATATATATATATATATATATATATTGTTAAGTTATATAGATCTATGTTACATTAGTATTGTAGAAATACCAAAGAAAAGTTTTTTGAAAAAAGGTAAAAGGAAATACAAGAAAATAAGTATGCCTTAGATTACTTATTAATATTATCGTAAACAGTCTTTCTATCCTGCAAAGGTAGATGTAAGGTATGTGTATATCCTACTTTCTCCAGACTTTACTTGTGGAACTACGCTATGTATGTTATTATTGTTGTTGATTACTTCTTAATATTTCCCTCATCCATCTTAAATCGTATATTTCGAATGCTTTGATTTGACTATAGCCCAAATAGAACACGAACGATATATTGAAAGTGGAGGAAAAACACTTGATACTTTTGGTTAGACATGTAATTATTTGAACTTGACCATATTATCACAAAAGCTGAAAGGCCATAGTAGGAGAAACAAGAAAGGAGTAAAGTCGTCCGCTTGGGCAGCTCAATTGGTTTCAAGGGGGATATTTGGAATAAGAGATCAAGGATCGAATCCCGTCAGCGGCAGTGTGGGGGTTTCTTCTTGAAATAAAGGAGGGCCCCTCAAGCTGCAGACTAGTCCTAACCTTTGAAATCAATTGAGCCACCACGATTTACCTCCTTCACAGACTGGCTTGACCAGGTGTGACTCTGGGAGATTCCACCTTTTGGAATAAGAAAGGAGTAAAGTCGGCATAGGTGGATTCAAATTATGTCTTTATATTAGGTAGTCAAATATTGGAGTCCACTGCAAGATTTGCTAATCCTGGTGACCTGACTTGTTCATTCTTTCTTCTTCTTTTTTTCTGTGTGAGGGGGGGGGGGGGGGGAGGGGGGGATGTGAATTTTTTCTTGTCAAAGTACTAAAGTAGATTGAATCAGTCTTGAGTCATCCTAATAAATTCTCGTATGTAATGCTTTTGGTCTCTCTTCAATTAGTTTATCGTTACAAAAATAAAATGAAAGCTTCTTTGAATGTATCCTCTGATTTATCTCAAACGTGTGTCTGAGTGTCCATCGAATCCATTAATACTTTTGATGATCCATGCCAAAAAATTTGAGATCGAGGGCTTGGATTTCAAGGTCTTGAAAAAATGTGAAATGTAGTAAGGATATTTGATAAAGTATCAGACCTTGCAAAAAAAGGTTCCCCTGGCCTTGCTCGTTGGCCCCCTTCGAAGTATTCATGATTTATTATTTAAAAAATCAGGAAAATTAAGATTATGATTTCATATATATTTTTTGGTCAAGTAATAAACTAAAATGTCATAATTATGATTTCATAATTAATGTTGGAGCAAAAATACATTTTAATACTAAAATAATAATATTAATTTACATGAGTTAGTGGTGAAAGTGGGCATTATTTATTGAGAAAAAGAAATACATTCTAACTCTCCAACTTAGTCACTAAAAAGAAGAGTAACTTTTATGTTGAAGGAAGGATATGTTCTTATTGAAAGTATGTATGTCATAGAGACAATCATTATTATGGACAAGTGTACTTGAACATATTTGTATTATTAATAAGATTAATATTTATGGCATTTGTAATTATTGAATTATTATTTAATTATTTGTAATTATTCATTAATTTGCATCCATTGAGCTTACGTTGTCATTAATAGAGTGAGATATTGATGATAGAACGTAACTCTAAAATAGTCTCGACTAATGATCATCGAGAATGGGATATCGATGATATGTTATAAGTTGACATGTGATCTGCGTCACATTCTTAGAGAATGTAGTATGTCTTACGTGCTACTAGTAATGGTTACTAGTGATGGACACATGAATACTTTTGGAAAGTATTGGTATACCCTGCTGATAAACTATTTGTTATACATGTCTAAAGTGTTATCAGCGTATAGGAGATGAAGGTCCTTTGACTTGAGGTCAATACGCACCTTGTTTACATAGTAATGTACTTTGACCCTGTCTTAAGCTTAAACTCCTTATAGGATAAGATACGGCTTGTGTTGGGTGCATTATGATGTAAATTAAGGTGGTAGTTGAGCCAAGAATAAGATTCATTCATCGATTGGATATTCGAGAGAGCACTCAACTTCTCAGTGATATTAGGTCGATCAAGTCATTGGCCAATGCAAGAGACATATTTAGAATATGATCTAGTTATCGACTAATATAGATGAGATAAAGTGATCAAGCCATTTGGATAGACACATGACAAATCCTAAGCTTGATCGAGTGTGTCGCGAATGAAATGAATTTATCATCTCACATAAAAGTTATGTTTGCTAGATTCATGTAAACGTACTTCATATATTGAGTTTGTCGTACGGCGCAGTCTAGGAGTTCTGTATGGACATTAATTGGATTAGTGTCATATATGAAGGCCTATATGGTCACACTATGTCGATTGTCTCTTCGATCCAAGGGTGTATTGAGAAAATATTAAATATTCGATTTGAAATCGAGATATTTAAATTGATAATAACTATGATATAATTTCTATTAGATGAAAATTATTTAATTAAATCAAAATTGGATTTTAGATTTAATGTGCTGAATATATATGTTAAACGAAAAATGGGAAACATCGTTTGATGTAAGGCGCCGCGGCGCCGACCCGGCAGTGAGCCCAGTCAGACTGGCCCACTGCACCTCAGTTTTGGACCAGGCTTGGAGCCCAACCTTAATCCGTTTTGTGACCTAAAAATCACTATATATACATCACTAATCTCTAGTTATTAAGATACTAAGAATACCAATTCTCATAAACAAATTTTAGACTTAGAGTATAGGATAAAACTCTCTCAAACCTCTGCCAAGATTTCTTGGCTTTTTTGACAGAGGAATACTCCGTAGCATTGTGCTTGCAGTCGAAAAGGGAATCGCGTGTTCACCCTAAAGTAAAGACTCCAGATTTTATAACCTGTAAGTTCATGTTCATGGTTTATGTTACATGTTTTGATTGTCATATAACCATACCAGAAGAAATTATTGGGGTAAATAGAACAAAACTTTAAACTTTCACTGTGCCTACTTATGTATTTTGAACCCAACAAAACCCTACACTTATGATGGAGCTTTGGACTCTTCAACTAGTATAGAGTTGTTTGAATCACATGATATTGCTGGATGGGACAAGACAAGAGTATTATTGCTGGACCGGTGAAGATTATGCCGCAGTAGACTTGAATTTCCTTAAATATAGCAAATATCTCCGCCTCATCCTGAATATTTACTTACTTATTTTTCTTCATGTTGATTTTATTTTTTAATTGTAATTTATCGGTATATTACCATTAAATTATTTTATAAAAGCTAAATATTTTATATAATATATCCTCTCTCATTTTATGGAGAGGCAATAACAGATGATAATTTTTTATAAATTTTTGGCAAAATCAATCAATATGTATTATAAGAACATGTATTAATTCCTTTTAAGGTCTCGAAGACAGGATTGACTTTCTATCTAACTTTCGAAAGGAAGCATTGTAACCAGATTGGTACGGTAGTCTAAAGTCCAGTGCCAGGAAATTACAGAAATAATTCAATTTTTGGACTAATTCTTTTCCCACCTGAAATTGTTGCGAGATTTTTTAATATTAGTATATTTGGATGGTCCTTTATAAATGAGATATTTGGGCTTTTGCTATAGCTTTTCTCCTGAAGAATCAGGTTGCTAGACACTCATTCATGTGTTATTCTTTTTATTTTTATTTCGTATGATTTATGTGGCTATAAATTTTTTGAAGTTTGTGACCTTAAATAAGTTTTAATATTCGAATAATTATAGAGTTTTTCAATAAAAAAATTGAAAAATATAAATAAATTATTTTTAAATTTAAAAGCATATCATTTTTTTTTTGAAATTGACTTAAAAATAAAGTCTTATCACATATTTAACAATGTAATACTAATTAACAGCTATTAGAATACTCGTGTTAGACGTGTGCTAGAGGTGATAACACTATTGCCAGATGCTATTTGCAAAACAATAATATTTGTGCGTTGTATGAGAATACTCGGGTTAGACTTAATATATTCATGAAATTTCACTTTCAACCCGAGATCCTTTTTCCCCATTTGTGTGATTGTACATATAGTTCTTGTTATCAAGTTTCCCACCATCTTGTAAAATTCATAATATTTTCTAAATCAGGTTAGTTGATAGGAGCCAACTTTCATACTAATTGAGCTTTAGGACAACTAAAAACATATGGTCAACTGTTTTTGTTTTTAATCCACAAACCTTGCAAATATCACAAACATAATGCAATCACTTAGAAATTGCATCATGTTTGTGATATTGATAGAATTTGAGAAACATATTTTCCTTAATTATATTCATCAATAATGTACAATATATATAGTAGTACAAGAATATCTATTTTGCTATAAACTAGGTAACTAATCAACGTAATTGCTATAGGAATATAATTCTTCAAGTTGGAGCATGCAAATCACAAATGCCCAACCTGCGGAGTAAATATACAAATTGGCGCTTGCCTAATTCTTTTGTGAAAATGTCGGCAAGCTGTTCGTTTGTAGACACATGACTCGTAGTAATTACACATTCCTAGATTGCATCACGGACATAGTGACACTCAACCTCGTTAAGATTCGTTCGTTCGTGGAAAACATGATTCTAGGCTATATGCAGTGCAGACTTACTGTCACAAAATAAAGTCATAGCACGAGGATGATCCACCCCGAGACTGCCTAATAGTGCTTTCGTCCACTTCAACTCTGAAGTGATCGCCGCCATCGAGCGATACTCGGCTTCCGCGAATGATTTGAAAACTGTGTATTACTTCTTATTTTTCCATGAAATGGGGGAACAACCTAGGAAAACCAGACATCCCGTAATAGAGCGCCTAGTCAACGGAAAACTCGCCCAATCAGAACAACACCAATCTGTTAATAACATATCACTATCAGCACGTAGCAAAATACATTAACCCGTACTTCCTTTCAAGTATTGAACAACTCGGATAGCCGCATCCCAGTGTTCCTGACGCAACTCTTGCATAAACTAGGCCAGAATATGAACTGCATAGGCTAAGTCATGATAAGGAATAGACACAACCACTTTAGGATCAATGCTTCGTAATATCCATGAGACGGGCATGGAATTAACTGTGTCCCAATCAAGAAACTTCTTCTTGTCTTTCGGTTTAGTGACTATGCCGTCAATAAACATGAATTTCAGGCGAGATTTCACGGCCAACGTCATGGCTCGAGACCACGCGATATAGTTGTCGTCGATAAGAATGATGTGGGTAATGACATTATCCCGTTAATCCCCATAACTGAGAAAGAAGGGAGAGCTTGAGTCTATCTAGCCTTCAATATCCGACATGGTGACGTCGACAAACTAGGGATGTCGTGCGTCTAAGAGGTTGCCGGAAAAAATAAAAATAAATTGTCGTCGGCTGTCGGAAAAGCAGTTCCCATGGCGGCCGATTTATTTTTTAGGGTTTGCTAGTCGGCTAGCGCTGATACCATGATAGGATTTGAGAAACAAGTTTCCCTTAATTTTATTTATCAATAATGTACAATATATATAGTAGTACAAGAATATCTACTTTGCTACAAACTATGTAACTAATCAACCTAATTACAATAGGAATATAATTCTAACTAAAATAGGAGATATACAAAGATAATCCTAATAGATATTTCAAATATTAAAGTAAAGGGGAAAGTTGGGAGAAGGGCGAGACAAAGCGGGTCAAGAACATAACGAGAAAAAAAAAATCTTCTATTCTTCTTTTTCTTGTTAATGGAGATCTCTTCTATAATGTAGTGGTTTAAGGTGGAGAAAAGGTTAGAAGGAGAAAGAAGGAAGGAGAAAGAAGGAAGAAGAAAATATTAAAAAAATAAAAAATTTACGGTCTTCGTGCGCCTGTATTGTGTGCAATTCACCTGAGTTGTCGGGTCAGGAAAAAATGTGTAAGTGACACAGTCGAACTCTATTTCATGTGTCTAAATTGAACAAATGTTACTTGAGGTGTTCAAGTGATAAATCTGGACGATCACGAGGGGTTGTCGATGGGTTTGACCTTTTTTATTTGATATGTTATATATAGCCATAATAAGAAAAAATAATAATTTATAAGTACTAAAAATTATGAAATAAATAAATAAGATAATTAAAGCTTAGTAAGAATTGTGCGGGCTGAATTTTGACCCGCTTGTTAACTCATTTTAACTCAACCCATTTCATTCCAAGTAACATTTGGGCGAGTCAATAGCTCATTCATTTATTAATTCAATCTGTTTTAATTTATCAAAATCCAGTCTAACTCGCTCGTTTGTCACGCTTAAATGGGACCTAAGCTGAGGGGGATTTTAAGGCTAGCACGTATAGTGGCGGTAGAGGTGCGAAATAAAATTGACATGTCAACGGCGGCAACCAAATAAAGCGAGAAAAAGTGAGCCGAAAATAGTCGGTGGAATTTGAATTTGGTTAAGCCATGTAGGCGTTATGTCATTATTCTATAATTATTATTACTATTAGAATAGATTGAAAAGGAATGAAGCAAAGAAAGCGACCTGTCTCAATTATTATTATTACTATACGTTCGAGTATATTTGTCGAGAGGGTGTATTTGGTATGACAAAAAAAAATTCATAAGTTAATTTTTAATTTTTCATGTTTGATTGGCTAAAATATTTTCAGGAACAAAATATCTTAGTTTAAAAATTAGGAAATGAGTTTTCGGATAAAAATAGAAAAAATAAGTTTTTTATGTTGATTGTCTCCCTCCACCCCAACACCTCTACTGACCCCATGTAAAAGTAGGGTAAACAAGCTTCATATGTTGTATATCAATGTTGAAGATCTCCCCCACTCCCAACACCTCCACCGACTCACATTCCTAGCCACCCCACCCCATCCCCTCATTCCTCTTCACCTCTATCCATTCCAACTATGTCTCGTAGTATTTATCTAAATTATATGTAAATATTTTTGAAATATATTTTTTGTTAACTAGTTAAATATCATAAAATAGTTTAAAAAGTTAATTATTATGAGGAAAATATTTCGCATCAAACACACCCAAAATGTATGATGGTAGTTAGTATTTTGGCTGTCTTGCCAGTCATAGCTAGACTTCTCTAAGTATGCAGAATCTATTACGTACATGATTTATGGCCGGAAAAGAAGACTTGGAAACATGTCTTCATAATTGAACAGCGGTAGTACAAGGGAAGTTTGAAAATGCCCATCATGAACTATTCATGAAAATCCCCTCGAGCCATTATCGCGGATGTTAGAACACAATTGAGTACCACAATTCTTGGTGGTTGGACTAGTGGAATAAAATCAAAATATTCCTAGTACCAAATCTCAAGCTCTTGCAGAAAATGCAAGGTAAAACTGTATATAATAGAACATTGTGGTCTGGTCCTTCTCCAAACCATACACATAACGGGAGCTTAGTGTACCGGGCTATTCTTTTTTGGCAGAAATGTAAGGTAAAACTACGTACAATAGGCCCTTGTGATCCGATACTTTTCGGGTCCCGCACACAGCGAGAACTTAATGCATCGAGTTGTCCTTTTTATCAAATCGACAATTTTCAAAACAAGAAAAGGCTTAGATGGAAAAAGATTTTAAGCAACATGTTTCTATTTATAAAGGCATTAGGATAATATCGAATTACCCCTCTAAATTTAACACATCTTCGTGAATGCCCTCTTGAACTAGAAATCTTCTTTGTATCTTATTTAGTTTTTCTCCCAAAGGGGGTTTACTTCAGGGGGCAAAGACGAAACAATATAAGTTTAGCCTAATTTATTTAAATTTTAAGTTTTTGACAAACCCTGTTAATTTTATTTGGAAAAGGCAAAAAAAAAACGTTTCCGTTGCCGGGACTTGAACCCGGGTCTCTCGGGTGAGAGCCGAGTATCCTAACCAACTAGACTACAACGGAATTTGTTAAGTGTTGTTGTATAATTAAATATACATTACTGGGAATATGCCTTACATCCAACCAATATGAGTTTTAAAACAATGTACTAACTTGTATTATGATAGTAGACCTTATTTCCTTTACTCTTTGAGTAAAAATTGCACACTCAATGACCAATGATGAGCAATAAAAACTAAACTTACAAAACCCCTGTGCATGTTGACTTTTCTAATGCTAACTTTTGTTATCGTTGTGATACTAAACATAATAAAAATATAAAAAATATATGAATTTAGCGTGATGGTTAAACCAAAATATGACCAACTTTACTAATATATTATGAACATGACTTGAATTTATACCCATATTCAAAACAAAAGTGCCATAGTATATGTTGAATCAATTGGCGTGTCATTTCCTGAGTTCCTAGCATTTTGCACCGTTATTGTATGTTTTTTAATTATCTCTGTGTACATAATATTCAGAATACTTATGATAAAAGTTATATCTGTTGGCATGTATGTTAGTAATTTTATATTTTATGAATTCATATATTAATATATTTATACATAAATATGCTATCATTAAAGAAGCTTATTTTATGATCTAATAAAGTAGTATTATATGAGCATAAGAAGTCGTATCAATTATTCTTTTCACATTGTATGTTTGATGGACCCATAATTTATGAAAAAACATATTTTCATTTGGGCATATCTAGCTGGATTGCTTTGCCAAGGTAGTAATACTGTCTCTAATGAGTTCCTTTCTTTTGCTGTCTAAATGGATTTTGATTTGAGCAAGCTAGTGCCTGAAGCATATGGGTCTTTTCACTAGTGAGTAGTGTCACTCTTTTAAATCCCTTTTTAGCCAGTGTATAACCTTCATTTGATTTCCTGGATATTGTGGGCTGGGTATTTCTTGTATCTCAAAGCTTCATTTTAATGTCTCTGCTGCACTGCCCAATCTGGAGAAAACACGTTTCCACCACTGAGGTGTCATCTTGATACTTATCCTTTGTTTGATTATTGAACTGTATCTTGCTTCTTCAATCAAGGTTTAGTCAAGTGTCTAAATAATTAAGAAGATAATTGAGAGTTCCTTACCATGAATTTTCCATTTTCTCTTGAGCACGAAATGCTTTTAGTAGCATGATAGAGTATTCACATAGTGAAGTCAGCTGCATATAGAACTCTAAGGATTTAGTTTTGTGATGAAAGACTTGGGGATTGTGTGTTTGAATTATTTTACCTGATTTGATCAATGTTTATCACGTGATATTCATCAAATCAATTTCATTAATTGCTTAGTATTTGGTTGTCACATGAGAATGTCACCTTTTGGACTAATAGCCACTGTATTACTCTGATGAAAGTAGTTAATATTGTTATTATTGAATGAACACATCTAAATAATCAGAACTAGTTTTCCAATCAAATCTGTATAGGCTATTATTCTGATGATGAGTTGATTGATTGTCTACCAGCTCAGCCCCTACTCTTGTGATCAGTTGATAGATTTCATTGCTAACTTGCATCTTTTTTTGTTTCATTTTTACCTTCCCTTGTTCTAATATGTAAAGGAAAAGTAACATATCTTTCTTAGGTCACTAGTCCTTTGAGGCACAACTCTAGTTCTATTCTGACAATTTATGCAATTATATTTCCCTTCAATTAAGAGTAGTAAAAAAAGAGAGGAGATATTCTGAACTGATAGAGAGTTCTGATAAAGTTGACACTTGCCATCTCTTTGCAATGTGTAAATTCACATAATAGCTGCCAGAAATCATATCTGGCCTGTACAACGTTTCTAACTTGTTTAAGTATGTTTTTTCAATTCAGACTCAGGATTCCTGCTGTGCAGATCGAGCTTCTGAGGTATTCAATGAGCTCCTTTAGTCATGCCCTCTTCACTAGGGTGTAGATGAATCTCTCACGCCTGTGTTCAGTTCCTTTTTCCCATTTTAATTGTTTAAATTTATAATATTTGGAAATTGGTGCATAAATTCACATGTACTCATATTCAGACTTTAATCTTTGAGAATATCTAACTCCGTGGTGGTTCCAGTTGCCCCTTTGTCTGTATGTTCTGAGGGATCTAAACAGAAAGCTGGACTACTTTTGTCCACGAAGGCATATATTGGTTAAGCGCATGAGCGTTCCTCCTGCTTTTGGTGAGATGAAAGTAATAGAGTTCATAAGCAAAATTCAGCCACTATTTCCTTCCCTTAGAAGGCATTTGGACTCTGCAGCATCTGGTGTTAGAGAAGGTATTATAGCAAACTTTGTCAGATGCCACGGAAAAAAGATTGCCAAATTTTAGAATATCTTACACGGATTTTATGCAGATACAGAAACATGCCCAGATCATTGGAAAACTCATTCTGCCTTTGCTGGAAATCCTGATATACCCAACATTACAAGCTTTAGACCATCAGTTTCTAGATCTGTCATAAAAGAGACACTTCAATGCTTTGGCAAGGTAAAACATTCCTGTCATAATCTCCCCTCTGAAAAGCAAAACTAAAAGAAATGGAGGGGAGGGGAAGTAACTTCCTTTTTTCCTTAAAAGAATTTCTTATCAAATTTGTATCTCATTGTTTTCTTTTCTTTTACCTCAATTGCAGATGTTAAACATTCTGGATGTTCAGCGAGACAGGTCAGTACTTTCTGATCTTCTGGAGGCATTCCAGCCAATCAGTATAACAGACTGCTTTTTCCAAGGCATGCAATTGATTCCATCACCAGGAGACATAGGTTATTTATATACTGGTGCATTTTCATTCGTGGGTGATATCTTTGATGCAGGTATGCTGCTCTTATGAATTTGTTCTTTTGGTTCACATATTTCTTTCATTTATCGATGAAGAAAATGTTAGCCCCTACCACTTGACTTTTTTCCTTGCAGCGTGTGCTGTCTCATTTGCTTTGGCTTCCAAAGTATTGTTAAGCTTGGAATCTGTACTTGTGTCTATCCGAACTATCCTAGATAACGATCTCAACGATATTGGAAAAGATATTCGCACAGGTTTTTCAAAAGAGCTACTTTCTTTTCTGTCCAAGAAGCTGGGAAATTTTGCTTACAAACTCTTGATGCAAAAGTGTGATGGTGTTATGACATTGAGGATGGTCAGAAAGTCAAAGTATGTTAATCTAGTGGCTCCAGCAAACATCACCATTTTTTTTCTTTGGATGACTGCTGACCTTTCAATATGTTTTCTTCACTTTAGGGTTGCTAGTTTGATTAAATTTTAATTGCAGGCAGAGGTCATTCAAAAGCTTTTACGAATTTACTTGGAAAATTGCCAGTCCACTTCCGATTCCCTAAGTGAGCTTGCCTGCTCTGTTTTGCCCCAGGTGCATATATTAGGTGGTACAGATCATTTGTCGTGCTTGAAGCGAAAGTAAAAACTTTAACTGTGATACACTCCTAGACAAACCCTCAACTTAATCATCTCTGTTTATATGTCAGGTTTTATCATGCAGATCTGCAGTGGAGGATGGCTGTAGTTTTCCTACTCTCTGTCATGCAACATTTTGCATTTGGTACCGGGTAATGGTAAGATTTCCACTATGCACTCAATTCTTTGTGCATTATCTTTCACACAGATTATATATGTGCTTAAGAGACAGTTACTGAAGATGATTTAATGGTGCAGCATGAAGAGAACCAAGTCATGATTAACCGCTTGGTTGGTACCAAAACTACTGCCATATTATTCAGAAGCTACACATCAACAGATGGAACTTCCATGATGAAAATAACTGTTATGTTCTTCTTTACCTGCTTAGGTTAAGAAAATTTCACTTCTGGAGAAATCCAGGGGTGGTGGTGAAGTGGAAGATGTCAAATGCCTTCTGAAGAAACTACAACAATCTGTTAATGTGGTTGTATCTTTAGTCAACATGTGCAAGACTCATGATAAGGTGGTTATCTTGCTTTAAATTTCTTATTAAATTGCCATTCAGCTTTCTTATACTGATAAAATTGGTGTTGACTAATAGGTCAACGTCCGTGCAATTGCTGTCAAGTTTGGTGGGAAGTTTGTTGACTCTTTCCTCAAAGGTACTTACCTCTATCATGGGTCAGGGTACAAGGGCTTGTTTATTTCGGTTAAGGGAGGGTGATGTCTTCGGCCTCATCTTTGATTGTAACAAAATATGACGTATTGGAATTAACAAATGTCTTCAGCTTTTGGCTTCTTACAGGGGCAATTTGAATTGCATCGTGAGCAAATAATTCAGATGGTAAGATGAGTGAATTACTGGTTTGAACTATAATAGATGCGAAAAACCCGACTTTACATCAAGGAGCCTCTCTATATTTTGTTGCTAGGTTAGAGAGCTTCAGACGGCAACGAGAACTATACAGACGCTGTGTTCAGAAGCAAAGGTTTGTACAGAAATCCCATATGTTTTTGTCAGGCTATGCTCATTCGTTGCGGTGTAAACATCTTTCTGCACTCTCATTTGTGTTTTCTTTTCTTTCTGGCAGGGCATGAAACAAACATCAATAACCAGCAAAATCCCCATCACCAAAAGATCTATGGAGCGGTTCTTATTTCGTGTTAAGGAACTTCTTCACTCAACGTCAAGTGGATGCACTTTTTGGATGGGTATTTAACCTTGCATTTATCTGATATTACTGTAATCAGATAGTTGATCGAATGATGGTTTATAATATTATTCTTTGTGCTAATAAAGTTTTCTATGATTTAAAGCCATAATCTTTCCATGTTCAATACATGCACGGATTTGATTGATCTGGTATCAATTTGATCCATTCTTGGAAAGCATGCACCACATCTGTTTTTTTTTTATTCCAAATGAATTGTGATGCTAGAAGAAATTCTTTTTAAAGCTGAGGGTGTGATGGTCCTTTGCCAGATTTAGAACAGTATAATGATCTTCATGCTTCTGGTGATTCTTTCTGGTGTCTCCACATATATGTGGAGGTTTGTTAACAGTTCTGTTGCATGGGTAGCTAGCTCTGTCTATTTGTAGAAGTTTTTGATGCTTCAGGCTTAAATTTGTGTAGGCCAAACATATCTGAATTTCGTCCTCACATGACTGATTGTCTTTAACCTGTTTCTTCATTTTGGCAGGCAATCTAAAGCATAAAAACTTGATGGGGGATATAGTAAGCTCCCAAGCATATGTAGATGATCAAAATGACAATATGGATAATGTTTCTACAGAAAATATGAATATAGATGAATCCACAGATATTGCCGGTGAATGAGGCCCTAATTAATTCAAGCAACAAGAGCTGACCCAAAATGATATCTCTGACACAGCCACACCCGACTCAAGATAACCATGTGAGCTCTATTGATTTCTAACTCGTCTAGTATGTATGTGCATGGTTGGTGGGTAGATCCTTAGGAACTTGCCCAGCCTGTTTTTATATACGACACTGCATTTGCTCTATATTCCATCCCTCGCACCTCATGCTTGGTTGCCCATCTGAGAAATGACGGAATAGACATAATTTCCGTGGCTTACTGCCCAATACAATGCGTGAAAGAAAGAATGTATTGTGTTCTTATATACTATTGAGCGAAAGTTATAATATTACAATTTGAGAAGTCAAGCATTTTTTTCTTTGAATGTGACACCTCAAACATGTTTTAAAATATTTAAATAATAGGATTTATTTAAATAGTACTTTTGTATAGTCCCTAAATATGTACGAGTAAGTTTTGGTTCAAAATCAAGAATTGATATCCGAATTTAGGCATGAAATTAGACACATTGACTCTTGTAATTTGAACCCCGCTTTTCTAGTAGGGAATATTTTACTGTTTGTGCCTCTAGATAAACAATGGAATAATCTGATGATTTTTTCATGTATTTGCTGGTTTTTGCACATCTCACAGATTAGCCATGGGAAGAACTGTTATGGTTTAGCCCTTATTGCCTTGTTGCAATCAGGGATTGTTGCCAATATTTGTTGCATGGCAACTATAAAATGGCTTCCCCTAAGTTTCAGACCAGCAGCTTGCATCTATTGTTGGAAAGCTTCTGCGCAGAGTGTCCTTCTGATACATGCTCCTATAAGGATATGGTTGTAACTTGTAAGTAGCCATCATTTTCAAAGTTTTTTTCAATACAGATGTTTGTAATTTCCTGAATGCCTTCACCATGGATAATGTGAATACACCTTTTTTCCCCAATAAAAGTTGCTGAAACAAATTAGCATGTGTTGGATTCTTGTTAACTTGGTATTGAGCTTGGGAATAATACATGCACGTAACAACCTCCTTCAACCCAAATCTTTGATCTGAGATTGTCAGAGTTGTTCTTACCAATGTACCAAACAAAGAATACGAGAAGCTCAAGCTCATATTCTCCGTATTCAACTGTAAATGTGGTAGTATTTGATGAAAAAAAGCAAAATCTCTTTCTCTATGGTAACGACTAAGGTGAGTTGTAAAGAGAGCCAATTTGTTGGTTATTTAGGTTTCCTCTTCCATTTTGGGAAGGCAACAGGGTGGGGCAGTTTTGACGCTTTGCGGGACGGGGTGGGTTTGGCTTTATGCGGGGCCTGGGCTGGGCCAGGAGCGGAGCTACAGCCTCCCAAGGGTGGTCAGATGAACACCCGTCGTCAAAAAACTATATCATGTATTTAGGTCAAATACCACTCCATATGACGATATATCTCAGTTTGAACACCCTTGACACAAGCAAGAGCTGCGTCCCAGCAGTCTAGGGTGTTCATATTGTGCTTGGAGGCGTGGGTTTGAATCCAAATTGTAGCATCGTGTGCTCCTTTTTGGACTATTTTGTTTGTAGTGGAGAAATTGTCAAAACATTCTATTCCTCTCAATTTAACAATTAATAACCTAAAAGTTTCCTAATAAAGGAGTAACTCTTAAAACTTTAAAGTTGTTTAAAAACAAACTACTCAGTCTTTAAAATAATTTTTGTTAAACAAATCTTAAAGTTTAAGGCTTCATTTGTTTGCACTTAATGGAGATCTGAATCTTAATCATTCAGTTTCAGCCCATTAAGTGCATTTGTTTTACATGTCTGAATTTTAATCATTCAGATTCAGCCCATTAAGTTCATTTGTTTTGTTTCCTTATGAAGCCTCTTATTAGGTCTGAATGAATCAGATCTGTAACAAAGTCTTAATACCATTCAGACTCATTTACAATAATACGTCTTATTTCACAAAACCTTTCACGACTTCTCTTCTCATCAAAATTTTCACGCCTCTAGCTATCCTTTCTATACCAAATACTATCAAGAACTCTTGTTGCGGAAAATATTAATTGATTAACTACAACAACAAAATTGTTTTCTTGAATCTATCAAAAATATAATTTGAAATCTTATGTGTAAACCCAGTTCATGATCTATTTTGCACCAGAAAAATTAAACACAGGGAATCCATCTTATCAATAAAATCCTTACCTTCACTTCTCATCTCAATCTTTGAAAGGTCGTAATGACTCTATAAATTATTGTTTCTCGAGATAATAACAACGAATTAAAAGAAAATACTTAAATACTACATAACCCTCTAATCAAATCTGGAACTAACTACATAATATCAAGTTCAAGAAACAACAGAGAACGCTCACAAATTGTGTCAAGCATTGAAAAGTTTTCTCTTTTTTTATCTTATTTTAATAAAGTTTATTACTAGAAAACAACTTGTGTGATTCAGTTATAACAACTCTCTTTAAATCACTTTCAGTTGATAGAGAAAGGTTTACCATTCAATAATAAGCACAAATTCTTAAAAAAAATCATGTTACCTGTTACAATATATTTTTATATTGATATATAACTTTTATTTGCATTTCAGATGTTCAAATTTATCTTTGTAGAAGAAAATAGTTCAATTTTTTTAATCAAATATGAATATTCAAAATATTATTTTGTATCAAAAATAAATATGTTTTGTTGAAATGAGATTTTTATAATATTTTATTGATATAATGATTAATTCTATATACATATTGAAAACTAACAGTCCTCATCATTCAGTATTCAGATCTAGAGACAACGTTTTAATATTCAGATGTGTATTCAGATTCAGATATCTAGATCTTAATGCACATCTTAATATTCAGATGTGTATTCAGATTCAGACTTCTTAATCTTAATGAAAACAAATGAAGCCTAAGTCAAGTTGTAGAAAAATTTCTTTAACAAAAAACTCTAAAAGCTCTAATCTCTTTCTCTCTCCTCTTTGGTTCTAGGCTTCTAAAGTTCTACTCTTCAGCCATAATTAAATTATTTAAATCGTACATTTATTAGTAGAATTTTGTTGTTGTCTGTTATGTTAATTTTGATTTATAAAATTGTAGTTCTATTAAAGTATTTGTATGGTTTAGCTAAATATTGCATTGTTTGATTTAAATTTTTGGTGCACATTCAACGCAAAATGAAATACTTCTCTAAAGTTTGAACACCCTTGACGAGATTCCTGATTCCACCACTGGGTTGGGCGGGTTGAAACAACTTTTTTGAAAATTCAATTCTGGGCGGGGCAGGGCAGGGCAGGGCAGGTCGTGTGTTCCCTTTCCAGTTTTATAAAAGTTTTGCAGTTTCCTCTCCAGTTTTTTGAAAATCATTAAACATAGCAATACTTCATCTTATTCTTTCTATCCGTTCACTTGGCTTTACCGTTCAAAAAAACTTCAATACTTACATTTCAAACTTTTTGGAACTTTATTTAATTTCACTTATATTATATACTACTAATAGTTAGCAAAGGCATCATCACTATTTCATTTTTAGCTTAGAATTCTATAGGAGCAAGAATGCAGCTTCTGCTCCAACATCACGTTCCATTTCTGTTTTTTTTGGCTTTGGTACATAGTGCCCTACTTGTTGTTATATTTATTAGTGCAAACTTTTAAGATCTTACGGCATACTATTATTGCAAGATCACCGGCGAAGGTCCCGCCGGGCAACTGGGGTTTACCGTTCATCGGAGAAACCATCGACTTCATGGTTTCCATAATGCCATTAATAGCAACAAAGGCTTCTATGATTTTGTCCAAGTTCGAAGGCTCAAGTAAGACTAATTTACAATAATGTCATGTTCATAGTAGGATAAATATATTTTTTTTGTTTATTACCCAGTTTTATAAAAGTTTTGCAGTTTCCTTAATTAAACTTGTATTTTTTTAACAACTGAAAAACATAATATTAAATATTTGTATTTTAGTAAAAATAACAAATGATAAAGGAAAAATATTTGCAGGGCGGGGCGGTAACCCACATAAATGGTTATCAGTTCCGGCCCTTCCCCGGACCCCGCGCATAGCGGGAACTTAGTGCACCGGGCTGCCCCTTTTTTTTTATCCCATTGGCAACGAAACAGAGAATACTGATGTCTAAAATACACTATCGCCTTGTTTTCAGTTTGCGGCATATTGGTTGTTGGTCATAACCTTGCTTTGTGGGGCAACTGCCATTTTAATTTAACAAACAAAAACATAATAGTGTTGTAATATGAAGAACAAAAAAAAGAGGCTCAACTATTTGTTTCATTCGTGGGAAAAAAAATTTAATTGTTCCATCGACCAAACTAACCATTTATGTGGTTTGTTCGTTCTCCTCAACTTGATGACCTCTTATCCGAGTTCTAAATTCTTCTTCTAATGGATGAGGGAGCTATATGTCGTTTTTTGTTGATTGAAGGAAGTATAATTTTTATCCTTGAAGGTTTTTTTCAGGTGTCTTGACATTGGTATGTTTGATTGTGCATGGTGATATTTCACATCCCGTATTGTAATTTGATTTGTTTGAGCAAGTCAAATTTGTTGTTCTAACGTTGACCAAAATGGATATAATAACTTGTTAAGAATGTATCTCTTTTGTATACCGTTTTGTTGCTTAATCGTGATTAATCAATATGTAACCTCACATTAATTTTATCACTTAAGCATGGTATAACTAATGTGATTTGGTGTAAACATCATATTTATGTAGTTTTTTTCTCACCTTCATTTAATACTTAAGCACCAATTTAGTTAATGATCAAGCTAGAGTTTAATATCTATGAATAAAAAGGGCAGCCCGGTGCACTAAGCTCACAGGAGTCTATTGTACGCAGTCTTACCTTACATTTCTGCAAGGAACTTTACTAGTTACTCCAAGGTTCCCCTTCTTAATATCTATGAGTGGATGCCGTAGAAAAGATTTCCACTAACATAAATTGAAATACATGTAACTTGATACCCTTAAGATGGTAAGTGATCTTTTACAACTGATAAACTATGGTGATAGTGTATAAATCCATCACATTATCAATGTGTCTAAGTTTTGTCGATATTATTGGAGAAACGACAAATGTCTAGTCTGATATTTCTCTTTTTGACTTAAATCCACCCGCGTTCAATTGGTTTATATCAGATTATGTGAATTTATAACAAGAAAACTTCAGATTTCTCCTATTTGAATTGGTTAGTTACACCATTATTTATGGATTCCTGTCGGTTGCGATTTAATTGTAACTGAGTTGTTCATATCTCAATTTTAATGAGTTCCCACTGTTCTGCTGGGAAAAAAAGTATAGGAAGAAGTAACATCTTTCCATTTATAAAGCACTTGCATGGTCTGGTTAATTGAAAGGGAAGAAGCAGAACTAGCAATAGAAACATCAAGTTTTTAATCAGTTGGAATGTCTATGTCAAACAAACCGGCAAAGGAGCCGATTGTTTATGTTCGGAAGAAAATCCGCAAGACCAGAAGAATGGAAGAAGTATTTGGTAATGTTGTTACTTCCTCTTCTCAGCAGGTATCTTTTTTTTTTTGCCTTGTTTATTTAATTATTTCTATGTTGTTCACATTTCAGATCTCTTGCAAGCAGAAAATGAATCCCCAATTCTCACGCTCTTGTAAATAAAATATAAGAGATCAACTAAGCCGAGCGAAAAGGGGTTTCCATAGGGGGAACTTTATTTCCCCCCAATTTAGGCCCTCAACTTTTGGGTCTTAAATGTTATGGCGATCACATTCTTAGCTCAGAACACACGACATCTAAATTCTAAATTTATAACTGCGACAAGCAGGTTTGTGCCCATGTTAGGATTTTGACATGAGTCAAGGATTGGTCTAATTAGTCTCACTTCTGACCTGTCCAAGGTCGAGCCCACAAAGGGAGCCCTAACCCCTAGTGGGAGGCTTATCTAACTCGTCTCAACTTCTAATATGAAATTTTGTTTGCATACTCAATAATTTCCCCCTCAAAATTAAGTACCATAGGGCATATCGCCAAGATTCATAGGCATCGAAGATTGCCAATTGGGTTGGTCTGACCAAAAAAGGCATGCACCTTTTTGGCATTGAATAGACGAGTTAAGCATGTCTACCTGGTGATCTACAAGCATCCTTGTTGCACACTTTCTATAAATCTGTGTCCATCCAATCAATTGATGTTCATGCCATATAGAAACAGGCTCAACAAAAATCAGACTAAGGACATGCTCTCTGTTTTTGTCTGTAGATTCATTGAATGTCATTCACATCATTTGGTGATTACTCATGGCCAACCAAAGCTCAAATGATGTCACAACCCAAGATAGTGAATCGACCCGTTCCACACCATCACACCGTTGAGCACTTCATGGACCACAACAAGAATGCTACTCCCCTCCATCTTCATATTATTCTCAGAGAACTTGATAACTAGACCATCTTACTTTCAATGTTGTCATATGTTTTCAGTTTATGACACTATATGCATGTGATATATATGTGATTTTCTTGCTTTTCACTATATCCTTAACCAGTTCTTATTCAAAACATGTTGCACATTTGACACATGAAAGTCCTGTGAGATTTAAGGATGAAGCCACAACAATTAACCAAAAGTTTCAGTTTTTGAATCCTTACGGGTTCTTGTACCCCAAGGGCCAAGACTGGTGAAGATCTGTTAATGAGGTGTTACAAATGAGTACAATTATCAATTACCCATTTAACATTGTTATTTTTGGCAGGACAAAGAAATAGGTCAAAAGAGTTTTGAAACTTTACATAAAGAACCCAACAAATACGTTGCTAAGAAGGAAACAAAGACTAAAAGGGGAACCAAGTGTTCCAATACCTCAAAGTCGTTGAATACTAGACAATGCAAAGGTAAATGGGTTGTTTATTTGCATTTTAATCAAAATTCTCTTGTAAGAATTGATTGTGTACATTTTGAGCCTCCTTAAATTCGTTATGTATAGGTAGCGGGGCTGCAAATACTAAAATTAGTGATAATAAAGAGGAAAGGCTCAAAACCTGGAAGCCTCAAACATCAGATTTTAGCAAATACTATGAAATTTTGACAACAGAAGAAGAGACATATCTGAATCAGCTTGCTCTTGTAAGTTACATATAGTTTCTTGTGTAAGCTTCAAAGTATTTGACTATAACATGCTTATAGTATGTTATTATACAATTAAGAATTGGTTATGTCTAGATAGTTAATAAATACTTTTACAACTTCTTTTTAAATTTTTATACAATTTAGATTTAGTTTCTAGTATAATTTTTTTTTTTTAATATTTAAACTAAAAAATCTTTGCGGCTTACTCTACATGCCTTACACCTGATGCTCCATGCCAAGATAGAAAAAACTCCCATTCCGATATATATTACTTACAATTTACATGTAGTTTCTTTAGAAGAATTCTTGATTGAGCTAAAATATAACTACCACTAATCTTATATATGATGACTTAACACATACTTAATACTGTAATATAATTAACATAAACAATAAATTTGATAATCCTTTCTTTCTACTGTTATAGGTTGATGGGAACATAAACTACGTGGGTAGTCAGTTGGAATTTACCAAGGACTTGGGAGAAACAGCACAAAGGCAAGCAGACACACAAGTTTGTAGCTTGAACAACTCTTTGCAATTTCCTCCTCTTAATAATACTTCTTGGAGCACCTATAATGCTAAGAGAAAAGGGAAGGAGGTTCATCAAGAGAACAACACTACTATGGATTTTGCAGATATTTATGCTCAAAGAGGAAATAAAGGTATCACTGTCCGTGAAAAAAGTGTGAATTCTGGATCAGAAGAAATAGCCAAACTTTTGGTAACAAGCAATAATCATTGGAACCAAGTGAGTCCTGATTATTTTCTTAGTAATAGTATGAATGAAATGAATGTATGGCCAAGACATCATAAGCCAAGAGTAATAGTTCATCCATCCAAGATTATTAGCCCATCAACATTCAGCCAAAACTCTGATCACAACATGCAGAGAACATCAGCGTCCGCGACATCGAATTTCTCTTTTATGAAATTGCTAATGGAGGATGATGATAGCTCAACATTGACGGATGAAGAATTACTAAATGAAATAAAGTTCTTTGATACTCGAGGCTTATCATCTGAAGGACAAAGGGTGCAGCAATGGCCCTGCAGCCAAGTAGGAAATTATCAGTTTGAGAACACTTTGCAGCAGATTAACTCACAAAGTTGTCAGTATCAAGTGTTGCAGCAACCCCAGCAAATATCCTTCATGGATCTGCTGACGAGAGAAGATATATCACTTGATTTGGATTCTGCTAGTCATGCCTTTTGATGTTCTTTCTCCTTGAATTGATTGCCAGATTTAGTTGTTGATGGTGTAGCTGACCGATTATCAAAGACGAATTAGATGGACAAATTAGCATATGAGAAAAAAGAAATGAACTAGGAAATAATAGTGTTGGAGATTCTGATTTCAAAAATTTACCTGCAGGACAGAATTTTTTTTCTATGTTGCGCTATAGAATTAGTATCAAAGATCTGTTTTAATAAGTGTTTTTCCATGCTTTAGCTAAAATTGACAGCTAGCGTCCATCAAGGAAAGAGCAAAATACCAAGTAAGCAAAACATGGAAGGGCATTTTTACATTGAAAATTGACAAGAATGAACAAAAGATTTTAATCTGATTACTCCAAGGGACCAAGACATGCTAATGGCTTACTTCATATTTATGTTTACTATGATTATGCTTGCTTGAATACAGTTGCATCAATACTTTCCACATGCATTGCTGTCAATGCCGTCAGAAGCATGTACTGGAGACTGAATAACTACCAGCATCGGCACTGTTGTAAGGTGGTGGCTACTGCTGGTGCTGGTGCTGGCCATAACTAGGTTGGGTCATGCCTATTGGCTTCAATTGGGTTACAGACCATCCGTTCAGACATGTCTTAATGTTGTTTCTCCTTGAATGAATAGATTGCTAGCTCTCGTTTTTTTGATGGTCTAGTTGACCAATTATCTGAAGTTTAACTACATGAGGAAAAAATAAACTAGGAAATACTGTTGATAATTCTCATTTCATAATCACAATAAGTTTACAAAATCTATCAAAGTTTAGCATGCCTGGCTTACGAAAAGCAAATTGAGAGTCCTTTCGTCATCAAGCCTTAATCCTCAGGAAGCTTTCATTCCTTTTTTTACCACAATAATTTTTTTTCCAAAAAAAAGTTAATTGCAAAATTTAATATATACATGTCCCAAACTTGAAAATTTGGAAGATTTAGGGAAAATGGGATATTCAAACCATTACAAGACAGCAAAACAATAGAAGAAAGCTGTTACATAGTGTCATATCTAACAGGCAAGTTAATATTCCAAACGCCAGCAAAAGCCAAGTTCACATATACTCATTAACTGCAACTTGAGGCTGATTCGGCGTTCAAAGAAAACAAACATTTTTTCCTGGAGGGTTGAAGTGACTATATTTACATCAAAATCATAGCGGTGCTTCAGATGTTTCACGTCTAGTCTAAGCTAAAGGAACTTGACTACGTTCAGATATCAAGTTTACATCTATTGCGGTTCTTGAACACCGCTCTGGAATCCACTTAAAGTCCAATCACTGCTATGTGGAATCAGTTGGATGAACAGTCCTTGGCCCAGTGACCAGGCTTACCACACTTAAAACAAGTGCTTGAATTGGAATACTTTACCCCTCCATCAGCAGCAGAGCGTTGAGAAGATGACTGGGGACAATTGTTTGCCCAGTGCCCAGCATTGCCGCATTTGAAACAGGAAGAAGTGACTGGATTGTGGATTTTGTTGGTTGAGCCATCCATTTTTGGATAAGTTTGAGAGCTGTTAGATGAATTTGAGAAGCTAGCATTGGTCGTGTTGTCGTTACACCATTTGAAGAACCCACAACTTCCCTAGAACAGTAAAGAACAAATTAAAAGCCATAATATAACGAATACATTGTATTTGGGCCAGTTATTTCCTTCCTTCAATACCACAGAAAAGAAAAGAGGAAAAACAAACATACAAAAGCAAATTAGAAACAGGAACTCTTGCTGCAAACATCTTTTTTACGAATCTGCAGCAAATATACTTGTTGGTAAAGAATAGAGTTGAAATGTAACACTTAGTTTGTTGTATGGGCCAGTGCTCTTACAAAAATGCACGGCATCTTTGGATACCTAACTTTTCAGTTTTTTTTTTTGACAAGGTAAATAATTACAAATTAGATCCATGATTGTATTTGTATATACGACATGGTTTCAGTTATTAAAATCACTACCGAGATTGGTCATGATGACATGATCCAATGATTGTATTTGTATATACAACATGTTTGTTAGGTTGTCCCACATAGTTGAGAGAATGGATTGTTGTCACCTTAGATAGCTTTGAGCAATTCTTCATGTCCTTTTAGATTAAGTTAAGCTCAAGGTCTATTTTCTTAACATAGTAATGTTTCCTAATGTTGGGCTTCTTCTTATGTTATCCACACTTTTGGAGTGCATGGGGGTGTTAAAAATGACTCACATTGGTTAAGGAAATGAGTTAGAACTTCATTTTCTTGATTTGTAGGTCCATTTTCTAAAACATGTTTAAGAAATTAAAACTTCAACCAGTCATGTTGAGTTCTCAATTGCATTCTAGATGAGATCAAACTATTCTACTACGAAACGGGGCAAGAACAGTAATCCGTGCTGATAGTGAGAACTTCAACAATCAACCATTAGTCTTTTGATATAACCTATATTCAAAGGCAAATGAAAACACAAAAGACAACTGTGCAGAGTTCAGGTGTAATTTTTCTTTATAACCAAGAAATTTCATGAGGGTTAGTGGTAAGAGCGCAACACGTTATATGCAGTTTAGGTGCACTTCATGGGTTCGAAGCCTGCCACAGAGAAAATCGGAACATATAAATGGAAAATCAAAGCCAAGTTTTCGCCTAAGATACCTAGTTGTCAATCCTCGCACCAGAATCTGCTATTGAAGATTTGTGTTGCTTGACTTTACTCTAATTCATTACCACCTGAATACAAATTTGTTTACAATATTTGTCCACCTGAGTACAAGTTTGTTCCATACCTGGCAAAAACTTGTAACTAACCACTTGAGCTTTCTTCATTTTGCACTAAACAATTTTACTCGTTCCTTTTTCTTCAAACCAATCATCCCTCATAAGACTTGATCAGTTTATTCACCCAGACTGATTCTAGACAGAAATGTGATCCTAGGACTACTTTCTGAATTCTGATTTTGTGTCATTATTAAGACTTTATAGAGAATAAGATCACTGCATGACTTAAAAAGCAGGAATTAAGGGTAACATATCAAAAGGATGATAAAAGCTTTCCCTTTTCATCCAATTTTGTGAAATCAAATGAGCCTATGTTACCCAGACACGTAGTATGCATTGTGAAGCATTTCAAGTACTCAGACCTTTAATCTCATTAAGATGTGCAGCCAACTAGAAAAACAGAAAAAGAAGAAGAAATAAGTGATATCAAACCTGATTAGATGGGCATTTGTAGAACTGCTGACCAATATTTTTTCCTGTTTTGGCTGTCAGAACTAGGCATGTTCCAGAACCACATGGACATGAAAGCTCCGGGAAGGAGGAATTAACAGAGTAACTCGGGCCTCGGGTGGTCAGAGTATCGGTAACCGAAGGTTGGTCACACCACTCAAAGAATCCACAACCACCATTCTCCTGAGAAAATAATCAAATCCGAATTAGAATTACAAACTTAACACAGTATTGGAAGTCCGGATACTCAAATTTCAGCGCACACAGTAGCATACCAAGAAACTAACAGTTTGTTTGGATGGTTGTTACTTATTGTATTGTATTTTTTTGTTAGTTTAAATACAATATTTATTTTGATTGTCACTCAAATTCTATTGTATTGTACAGTTATACCCATCGTTATCGTTAGATAACAACGAAAAGTCCCATTTTATGTAATGACCGATTTGGTGTGATCACGTTGTTACCTTATTTCTTTTTCTCATTTTATCTTTACTTATTATCTAATAATCCTGTTTTATCCTTTACCCTATCTTGTTATAGTAGCTTTACCCGGTATCCTACTTTTCTTGTAGGTTTATCATTCAAATTGTTGATGTGTGATATTATGCAACGACCGGAATCAATACAATCTATTCAAATATTGTATTTATCAAAGCAATACAGTACTATACAATACAATATAATACGATACCTTATGAAACAATATGCAACAACCATCTAAACATAGTGTTAAGTTCCGATACAAATCTAGAAGCATGAAAGTGTTGTACAATAGGTTGAAGTGATTGTACCTGTCTGATAGGGCATTTGTAGAACTTACGGCCACGATTCTTCTCAGTATTGGCAGTAAGTACAAGGCAATTACCAGATCCACACGCACATATCTTCTCAGGAAAGCTAACGGAATCATTATTAGGAGGATTAACATCGCAATCGCGAGACCAGTGCCCTGATTTCCCACACTTAAAGCACGAATCAGTAGCATCGGAACTAGACAAGTGATAGTTACTATGTGATTTGTAGGCGTTGTTAATGGCAGCATTTGTGGATCCTTTTTGTTGGAATAAAACGCTTTTGTTACCTTTAAGAACCGAAATATAAGCTCCTTCTTCCACACTGATCGTGTTGTTATTGGTGGCGGCGGAGATGCGGCGGCGCTTGGCGGCGGAGGAAAGAGCTTCAGCTTCAGCTGCGGCTACCTGAGATAGGAATTCTTCGTCTTCAATTTCCGCCATTTGTCTCTCTCTTCGATAGCAGATTTTGGGCTCAACTTCAAAGTCGCTTCTGCATTTTCCCGCCAAGTTTTCCTTTTGTTTAGTTTTTGGGTAAAGGGTCAAATTTATCGTGAATTACGCGGAATGGAATAGATTTGCCCTATTTTAATAATTGGGGTTAAATATGCCATTTTCGTTATTAGTTAAGATCAAATTCACCTCTAAATTATGCGAAATGAAATAAATTTACTAGTATTTTTAAATGGTGAAAGCTTAATATAACATAACACAATTAAGAAATATTTTTTTAAACTGAAGGTAAATTTGATTTTTTCATATATTTTAGGGATAAATTTGACCTTTCACCCTAATTTTGAGTTTTTAATTCTTTTTATTTCTCTTTTCTCTCTCCACGCCACTACCTCTACTCTCAATCCCTCTTTCTTCCTCATTTGGCCCCTATGTGGCTATACAATGTATTAATAAAGTATTCTATATTGCAAGTTCAAGTCATTTAGGATATTCACTCCTAGTGGTGTAGGTGGTGATGGAGTGACAGGGAGAGAAAAAGAGAAAGAAAAGGAGAAGAGAGTGTGGTGGTGGAGGTGATGATGATAATGATTGTGGGGAGAGACGAGGAGGAATTAGGAAGAAAAAGGTGATTTGTGAGATAATGGTGGGAAAAGAGAAAGGAGGAACAAAAAAGTTAAAAAAAACTCAAATTTAGCGGAAAGGATCAAATTTACTCGAATTATGTGAAAGGATGACATTTGTCCCTGAACTATACAAGGTTCAAATTAACCCCCATTTAAACAAAATTAATCTTTAATTGTATGACACGTGACATCATCGGATGCTAAGCTTTCACTGTTTAAAAATAAAAGCAAACTTGTTCCATTTCGCATAGTTCATGAATAAATTTGACTTTACCCTTTTATTTTTGTTGGGACATGCAGTTTTGATTGTGAACTGCAGTTCACTTATTATTCAAATACACATTTAACCTTTAATTTGCCAGACTTAACAAATTGGTCCAATCATAAACAACATAACACGTACACATGTGAGTTGTAAGCTAACAAAGATGTTTAGTGCCAATTAATTGGAGCGAAGATCCTACACTCACCCATTTCATTTTATTGATTAGATAAGGAGTTTATAATGGTAATTTGACTTTGTTATATTAGTGGCTTGGTTTAGCCAAAGTCGAGCAAGCTTCCAAACTCTTTAAGCTATAGTAGAAGTGTTTTTTATCTATACTCAACAAATTATTTTTTATTTTTTTCTATGCGAAACAAAGTTCCTTCATTTCTCATTCACAACCTAACTCATAAGACAAACTTCTTTCACACCAAAAACCCACTAAAAATCAAAGAAACAAATATAGATGTAGGTTTAAACTATCCAATTTTAGTTATGGGATATTTATCATAATTTATGTTTAAATATACTACTGATCATTAACTTACTACAAATATAACCCAAAATTAAACTTGATCATATCGTCAAAGTTGAGAATTAAATATTACGTACTAAAACAATCTCAAAATATGTTGAATGGAAAGTTGGCAACCAGCAGTTGCTACTTACTAGCTAGTAGCTATATAACATGTTTAAAATGCTTTAAGCAAGTAACATGTTTAAAATGCTTACCGAATATCTCCAAGTTTCTAAAAATGTGGAAACTCAACATAGCCCATAAAAAATTTGATGTTGTTTGCATGGCTGCTTTAAAAGGAAGCTTAAAGATGTGATAGTTGACATGTCAAAAGTTTGACATAGAGGTGGCCAGTGGGTTGGGCTCGGGTCTGACGGGGTCGGGGTAGGGGTAGGGGCGGGACGGGCGAAGGGGTCGGGTCTGGCGGGACTTGCTCCAGTCCCGTCCCGATCTCGATCCCGTCGGAATTGGGTCGGGGCGGGATCAGGCGGGTTTTTTTTTAAAAATAACATATGTATAAAAAAAACTCAATAAACAAGACAAGATAGTGTAATAAAAACATACCAAGGTTGTTTTTGTGCCTCTTATATTATTTAATAGACATATGATTTTTTTGTAATACAAATACAATTGTCTAAAATCTAAATTGCAACTTTGTGGTGTTGTCCAAAAGTTGCAAATTACATAATAAAATTGCAATTAAAAAAATTACATTCTCAAAAAAACCTGTTCTAATTGCTTGATGATTTCCCGTGGTTCTTCGGTTGGAATTGGTATTTGTTGGTCAAATTGATTCACGTCGCTTCCACTACCTTCGGTTAAGATTTCGTTGTAGTTTTCATCTTCTTCTTCGTTGATCTCCGGTTGACCGCACCTTCTCCGCTCCGCTCGTATCCAATCTCACGAATAATACCGCAATTTCCAAGCTGTCTCCGCTAATGAGTGTCTGTGGGTCTCCTATTTGATATCTGCCGCAGAAAAAGCGCTTTGACGCAGCTTGATTGATGACGCTTGAATGTTCAAAATATCTCGGGCCATCAATGAAAGTGTCGGAAAGGTCTTCTCATTCCACTCCAAGATTTCAAAGAAGTCTTCATGTCCATCTTCATTGATAACTTCTTGATACGGTACAGAACCCTGCAAAACAAAAATATCCAACTCGCTAATTTGGTTAGTAGTAGAGGTACGGCCGCACATTCTATTTCTTAGGCTTTCAATACTAGCCGCAGAAACAACATGTCTTTTGTGAGGTTGTGTTGAAGATGAAGAAGATGGTATGGAAGCCGGTAAGTTACTAGCATTTTCTTGTTAATAAAATCTATATATTTTTTTGCATTGGTGTTCTACGCTAGACAATAGTTCTTCTTTAGTTTGTTCAATAGGTGGTGGGTGATTTAGATTTTTGGGACTTGGAGGTGGTAGTACTTCTATACAATCGTAAATAGTTTCAATTAGTGATTTAGTACCATCTATTTTAATAGTAGGATTTAATACAGAACCAATAATATAAAATAGTGGGAATAAGAATAAAATATTTTTTTATTTTGACAAACATTTTTTTAATAGCTGCCTTATAAGCTGAGTTTTCCATATATTCACTAAGTAATAAAAATATTACAGTTATATAAAACAACATAGTTGAAATAGTATGATAATATATACCGAAAAATTCTTTTGTTGCTTGAAAAAAATTCTCTAAAAATACAATAAGTTCAGAAATTTTTACCCAATCACTATCTAAAATCATATCAGCTGGATTTTTATTATGAGAGTTAAAAAATAAAGTTATAGGTATTCTATAGTCATAAGCAACAAGTAGTTGCTCGTATAAAGAATTCCACCTAGTGGATACTTCTTGTGGAATTTTTCTATAAGATAGTCCACAATCGTGACAAGTTTTTTAATATTATTTTCTACGTTGTACTTTATTACTTTTAAAAATAAAGTTTATAGCAAATTGTATTTTACTAAGAATGTCTTCAAAAAGTGATAGACCATCCTTTACAATTAAGTTATATATATGGCACGCGCATTTTATATGAAAATGATCTGGAAAAGATGGAGTTAAACTATTTTTTAAAATTGTAATTGCGTAATTGTTAGAAGAAGCGTTATCTAATGTAATAGTCATAATTTTATCGGTTATTCCGTAATAATGGCACACTTGATAAATATTATATGCAATAAAAGTACAAGTGTGCCTATCATCTATATATCTATACGCTAAAATATATTTTTGCATAGACCATTTATAATCTATCCAATGACAAGTTACAGTTAAATAACCATGGCCGTTAGTACTACGATCTATACCAGACGTGATAGATACTTTGCCATTAAAATGATATAATGAATATCGTAAATATTGTTGATATTCATGCGCGAATTTAAATACATCTCTCTTAACAGTTGATCTAGGAAAATCGTTAAAATCATGATTATATATATCTCTAATGTAATGAATAAAATCGGGAGATGAAGGAAATGAAAAAGGCAAACCCTCCACAACAACTAATTTTGATATTGCTTCTCTATCTATATGTTTATCGTATTTAGGGCCTACAATCCCCCCCCCCCCGATCATAGGGTTAATTTGACCATGTACTTGGTCTGGGACAATATCAGTATGTGAACCTTGTCCCGATGGAGCGGGTGTTTGCGCACCCGGTTTTGAAGCATCGTATTGGACATACCTAGCTGGATGAGCCCTTACTACGTGTCTCATTAAACGCCCCGTCCCACCGTGACCTTTTCCAGTTTTAAATTTTAAAACATTTTACAAATTTTACATCTAGTTACTTGATTCTCTACGTCCCTATCAAAAAATATCCATGCGTCTAATTTTAATGGTCGTTTTGCTGGACCTCGTCTCATACTAGGGGGAATAAGAGGCAATTAAGTTGAAGGTGCACTAGTGGGTGTGTTGTCATCAACATTAGTGGGTGTATCATCTAGATCATCGTCTAAATTAAAGTCTTCTCGAGTTTCAGAAAATAGCTCCTCGTCTAAATCTAATGGTATTGTAGGAAAATGTTGAGTATCAACAAAATCATCCTGTGTAGGAATAAAATGACTAGAAGAAGTACCCTTGCCCTAGTTGCCCCTACTAGAAGAAGCACCCTCACCCTTAAACATACCTCTTAATCCTTCCATTTTAATTATGATAATAAATAATTAAAGATAATAAAATTAAGTGCACTAAATAAAATAAACAAACAATAATAATTTAATGAAGGAACGAATGTACCAAACGCCGACGTAACGTCGACGTGTAATCGAGAGGTTGAAAATTGAAACTTTGCTCGATGGAAGATTCTCAAGCTAGTTTCCAACTTCACTCCCAATTTTCAAATGAATAAATAAAATTGAATATTTAGCAAACAATGTAGACTTGTAGAGAGATATATTGAGAGATTGTAGGAAGATTTGTGAGAAAGATGAAGAGAAAATGAGTTATTTATAGTTGGAAAATTGGGTTAAAGTGTAAATATAATAACTTATGAGTTAAAAATAAATATTAAGGGGTAGGGGAGAGGCCTAAAATGGCCGTTGCTCAACGGCCAAAATCTTAAATGGCCGTTGGGCAACGACTATATTTGCAAAGGGGGAGAACTCGGGCGGGGTCGAGACGGGCTCGGGTCTGGTGGGACGAGACATTGTCCCGTCCCGAGTTCGAGTCCCGCCACCGCTTTTTACGCTGGTCGGGACGCTCGGTCCGGGCGGACGAGACATTGTCCCGTCCGGTTCGAGTCCCGCCACCATTTTTACGCGGTCGAGTCGACCGGGCTACCGTCCGCCCATCGCCACCCTTTGACATAAGTTTTGTTGGGTAAGCTTACCAATTAAAGTGGAACAACGTACCATGTGATATGCCACTACAACTTCCCGTGCGTTTGTATATAAGGTATACTGGCAACAATTTATTTAATTTTTGTACATTTTTATTGATGGACACGGTACACATTAGTATTTTTCGTAGCTACTGTTCATAGCCTAAAGGGCACTGCTCTGTACCTCCAAATCAAATCTCCACCGTTCAAATTTAAGACTTATATTGTTATGAATACTCAGATAAAAATTGGGTTCGATCCAACGGTTAGATTACCGGAAAACACCAATTGAATATAACTGATCGGAGTGAAAGTCTACAGAAATTACTAGGGTTTTTCTCTAACTCTTCACGACTCTTGATTTTATAGGGTGCCGGGGTGGATGAATTTATTCTAGTGTTTAGAAATGATGTAATCTTGTAGAATTCAAGGGTTCTTGATTGAAAGATTTATCTTAGAAGAAATCTCAGGAAACTAGATCGTCAAACTAAACTCTTGAAGATTTTCTTGGTTTTTCTTGATAGCAAGAATGATTTATTGGAAATTAGCCTTTGGCGGGAGTTGCGACCGACCAACTTTAACGGCTTAAACACTAGTGTTACGTATGTTGGAGAATCCGGTTCTTCACACATGCATGATGTACTAAGTACGTAGATAACCGTAGGGCCAAGAATCGTCAAATTGCATTGAGAAATGAAAGAGATATTGGTTCACGAAGTGAGGTGTTTGAAGCATGGAAAGTGTGGTGTTGTGTTCAATTCTCCCTCATCGGTAGAGGAAGAAAGAATTGTTGTGTATATAAGACTCGAAATTGGTTTGGGGTTTGGGAACCCAAGGGGTATCCCATGTGTTTAAAGGAGGGAGGACCTAGATGTGCTTCGGTTCGAGGAAAGACCACACGCGCGCCGCCGCCGCCCGCCCGTCCGGTTCCGGGATCTCGGGATCTCGGGTTCTCGGGTTCTCGGGCCGCGGGCTGTGGGCCTTCTGATATTATCTTTTTGGGCCAAAGAACTTTTCCAGAAGTACAGTTTGATCCCAGAAGTTTCCCCACCCTTTAATTTGATGGCTTTACTACCTCCATAATGATCATTATTTGGCCAATAATGGCTGTTATGGAGGCAGTCAAACAGTCCCTTCATCACCTATATAAACACCCCTTACACCATTGTTGAGGCACACTTGATATACACGAAAATATACAACCAGAAAATCAGTTCTTCCTATAACTTCCAAGCATCATTTCTTATTCAATATTCTTCACGGTAGCTCTTGAGTTTCCTTTGCTCAATTGTTCTATTGCTGTTTTATCTTGGGAGATGAATTGTCCGGGACGTATAAAGGATACATACGGGGCAATATTTTCTTAAGGACAGAGTGCCACACTCGACTCAGCAAAAATCAAAGCAGTTTCCGGTCTTCTTGTTCAACAAATATTGTAATTTCAGTTTTATTGTTATATTATAATTTTCAGTTTTCTAGTTGAATTGTAATTTCAATTCTTACATAAGCAGTTACTTGTAATTTCCGTTTCTTGCAAATCCTTGTAACCCAACATGATTTTCTTGAGGTTCTTGAAGGATTGGACTAGGTTCTTTAGGGATGGAGGTATGAGAGAGTACGGATAGTCTCTTAGGGTTTAGAATAGTGTTAGAGAGGTTTTTACTTTATAGAATAATAAAATAAGGAGTTCCAATTCTAGTAGGAAAAGACTAAAAAACGTAATTCAAAATTTGAAAATTCTGCTCCAACCAGCGTTAGTAAAACAGGTATAACTCTTAGCACACATATCCGTTTGAGCTATGCCATATATCGTTGGAAAGATATTTCAAAGTGATTCAACCTTTATGAAGGAAGTTTTCCAAATGACTTATATATTTATCCGTGACCACGCTTTAAGTGAGGAATGCTGCAAACTCACTTGAAAACATGTTCCGTAAAGTAGCTTCCGACTCTAATTTTTTCTACGACCCTTCTTATGCCTTGATTAGTTATCAAAACACTTCCTAAACTCTTCATATTGGTTCCATCATGTACCTATCGTACGGTTCAAACCATAGCCCGAATAAGATGTTACATGTTAAGTCCAATAAAGTGGCCATGCTTCCGTTCAAGTTCACTAAGAATGACTGTTAGAATTGTGGAAGAAGGAATAGTAAAATCTTCCAATGGCCTTAAAGTAAGAATTACTGGTTGTGCACATCCCAGTGATTTGAAGACGTCAAAAATATGGAAAGACATTTTTCACTTTCAATGAAATACATGTTCTCTTTGGGATCCAAAAGGCACTAATTTGTGTGAAACGGTGCATTTGGTGGAATCCGTTTTGCTTGCTTTATATGCATTAGAGTATGCAAATGCCCGACACATTTTGTTTTTGTTGTTCTCATGGATTTCACATGGTAAACATGGTTTCCATTGGTAAATTAATCTAATGCAGTGAAAGAGTCATATAAGGGGTAATTTTTAAGTCTCTGCATGTGGACTCTTACAAGGAGCAATAATTGCATAATGATTTGACCGAATTGTGTATTGTAATTTTAAGTGAATACATGAATATAATTTTTATTGCATATGTTTTTTTTTTCATTGTGTCAATAAGAAAAATGCATAATCAAAGTGAAAGTGAAAGTGAAAGTGAAAGTGAAAGTGAAAGTGGGAGACACGTGTTTGAGAACAAAAGTGGCATTGTTTGGAGATTTTGAAATGAGATTGAAACGGCATTAGAACATGTTCTATTTTCTGTCACTGAACTTATGATTTATCAATTAATTCTTACCCTTTATGATTTATGCCATGTTGTATAAATATAAGGGTTGAAGGTATGTGATGATATCAAAATATATTTTATCTGCATATGAAATTGATTTGTCCATATGTAATATAGTAGCATACATAAAATATATCGAAAAATTATTTCAAGGTTGTAAGACATGAATTTCACTTACTAGAAAAATATTATTGAGATCATGATATATATATATATATATATATATATATATATATATATATATATATATATATATATATATATAAAGTGTTTGGTAATAAGTTTCGGTTTACCCCAGTATTTGTGGGGGAACATTATCTTTAAGGCTAGTCGAATACTCAATTGAGTGCCCATGAAAAACACAATTTATTCCTTATGAAAAATGAAAAGGAAGAAAGTCCAACTTGAATTACTTCAAAGTGTGGAGGTGTTTGACTAAAGTGTAAGTTCCTAAACGCAAAAGGGTAAATATAGGATCGAAAACTGTTGATTGTGTTTTCGTAGGATATGCCACAAATAGTAAAGGATATCGATTTCTGGTTCACAAATCAAATTTTTTTGATAGAATAAGAAAATATTGATTTATTGACATTATTCTATTATGTTAACCCCACGATATATGTTTTTGGTGGTATTAATATGGTCGTTAGTGAAATCTTCACATAACTCATTCCGTCTTAGTAAGAACTAGTTGATCGAACTACTAATTTGATGTGGTTGATCATATGTCTTTCATTATATGTCGTGTTCATTAATTTTGTGAACGGATGTCACTTGAAAGGTTATGACTTTTCATGATAAAATGTGTTTATTGAAAGATAACTCTTTGAAAAGACAAGACAGTTCATTGAATGTATAAGTTCATTGGTTTATAAATTGAAGAACGATTGATGATAATGATAAAAATCGATAATAGCTTGGATATTCACATCGGTGAATGTGTTATAAGTTGGATATTGAAGAAGTAGACTTACAAGAAGTGAAATGATTGAAAAATATATATATTGTTAAAAGGTTGTGTCCACAACTGATCTCAACCATCCGCGAGTATCATGATGTCACGTTAAGTGTAGTCACCAGTCTGCGATACATCCTATTTTATAAATTTTATTTTGCATTATAATAAATAACCTGCGGTTATTTAAGGGTATAATGTTTCAAATTGGATCACCGGGTCAACCGAAATAAAATCCACAAGTAGATATGTTATTATCATTGGTGGAGAAGCATTGTCTTAGAAATCATCCAAATAAACTAGTATCACCTGCTTCACAATGGAGTCTAAGTTCATAGCTTTAGACGTGATCGGTGAAGAAGTTGAATGGCTCCGGAATTTGTTGAAACATATTTCATTCTGGCCCAAACCATTGGCACTAATATGTATATTGTGATAGTCCAGTGACAATAGGTAGGGCAGTGAGCGTTATGTATAACGGAAAATCTCATCACATAAGACGGAGACACAATACTGTTAGACAACTACTTTCTAGTGGAGTTATCACTATTCACTACGTAAAGTCAAGAATAACGTGTCAGATCCACTTACAAAATGCCTAACTAGAGAGGCAGTTGAAAGATCATCGAGGGAAATGAGTTTAAGACCTAAGACAAGTCATCATGGCTGTAACTCTACCTAGTAGACTAGAGATCCCAAGAGCTAGGTTCAAAGAGATCAAACAAAGTTATGAATGACAGTTCAACATTGCCAAATAACTCACCAATTCTCGTTATGAAGACAATGTTCAGAAACAATGATAAAGCGTAAAGGCTTTTTAATGGTTTCTAAGTTTGATACGGGGTATATCAAATAGTGTATCTACATGATGACACGTTTAGAAATCATCTATGTGAGTGTGAAGTGTAAGTCGCTTTAAGGAAAATGTTAGGTAAATGCCCATTTTCTACGCACTCATGAAACCAGGCGGTGTTCATGGCTGAAACAAACACAACAGTGAGAACCAAAGAAGGTTAAGGATTAATTGTGTGACATATGATTGTCTAGATATATACCAAAGCTCGACGGTTCAAAGATATCAAATCTACCGATTGACCGAGTATATCCGACATATGTTCATTACAGAAAGTTCAAAGAAAAACCTACTTATCCAGATGCAATTAATCTTTACTTGCATATTACACACTTGTCCATGCATTCCTTTATCATATAGTCAATCCCCATTCATGTGGGGGATTGTTAGGTATTTTTTGGTGTGAATGGAAAATGAAAATTTTATTACTTTTGCCTTTTTCATAAAGACAATTATTTCTTGAAAAGGCATGTGCTTTTTTAAAAAAAAAACACTTAATTTTCCTAACAGACGCCTTTGTGGGCTATAAATATCTAGTCATTCCTTCAGATTTTTCATACGAAAATTCTGATTATCATCTTCCTTATTTCTGCATTTCAAATATATTCTATGTGAATTGTTGCCGTATGTTGCGTTCGCCGTTCACCGGGGTTTGAGGTACCGCTACGCTGGTGAGGTAATTCATTCTATTCCGAGAGGATATATTCCATAACCTTAGGTACTTGAGGGGAATAATTTTCTTAAGGAAACACCGTAAATTCAGTGGGCTCGAATTAATTTTTTTTAAAATTTATTTTTCAGATTCTGTTTAAGTTATTATCGGATACAGATTGACAACAACAGATGTTTCCTATGGTTTACAAGCTGCAAACGAAGAGAGTATCGCATCAAGTTAATATTAATAGAAAGAGGTGCTTTCAATGAGCCATTTCGGATAATTCGACGACATATTTGAGTTTTTTTCCTAAAAATTAATTTAAGTATTTTTTGAAAAGTTATACGTAAAGCATGAAACACAACTAAGTAGAACTATAAACTACGTATTGATTTTGAAATTCAAATAATATCATGCCGGCAAGATGAAGATATTTAAGAAACCTTAAATGAGTTGGCCATAAAGGTAGTTACCAAGCAAGCCTAAGATAAACATTTAGGTGCTTTTGTCAACATCAAAGTGAAAATGAAGAATTCAATTCGTCTTTCTCTTTGCAACTGAAAGCCCTAACAAACCTATAAATTCTTGGTGCATCAAACAACTAACTTTCCATAATAGGAAAGTGTTTTAAAGAGTAGTTGAACTTGAAACTGACAACTCAAGCTTGTCCAACAAACATTATTGTGGTTTTGGGGAAGTGGGAAATGATACATGTGATGAAATGCCTAATCCTTTTCAAGTAAATCATATTGTTTAAAAATACAATTGAGAACTTTTTGTTAAATGTGACTTTATGTTTGTTTTTGGCAAGCTTTGTCCTAATTATTCCATAAGTGCTTTGAAGAATGGTATGTCATCAAAAGAATAAAATCAACTAAAACCTCATTTTGGAAAGGAATCATTTGTCTCAAGTTGATGAGAAAATAAAATCTGTTTTTATTCTATCTTTATCAAGTTTAGGGGATAGGATTTGTATAAGTAGTTAAATGTTATACTAAGAATGACTAAAAATCAAGAGGTGGTTAATTTGTGGGATCTTGAGGGGATTGTTATCATTTTTATAAGGTTTACCTATTAGTATTTATAATAGATATTTAACTATAATTAGAGGCAAACCCAAATTTACACTCATTAATGGATTCGGTTTTAAAGTTTTTTAGCATTGAACTAATGTAGATTTAAAATTATGGGTTCAGAAGTTAATATTTTATTGTAATTTTAATCGTATAAAAAATATTGAGTTCCATGCATCAATTGAACCCACAAAATACTATGCTACATCCGCCGCTGACGACGTTTACCTTATAAGTGATGACCTAATTATATAAATGTTTTTCATTACATACATTATTAATGAATAGAACTGAACTCTGACGTAACGACATAACTTAGTCTATATAAACGTGCAAGAATGTGGTGATAGAGGTGTGGATGTGTGGGTGGGCAGGGGGGATTAGGCATGTGGGCAACATGTTCCACATGCCATATATTTTATAAAGTGATGTTTCTTGACTTTGTTTATGTAGCAATTTTTATTGATTCTGAACCTAACAATCTCTTTTTAGATAGTACTATTTCTCTCCTTGTTTTTCGGGTGTAAGTAATTGCTGCCATCCACCACCAAAAGCTGACGTTATCCCACACATTATAAAGCTATGGAAAAAAGTCTTTAATTTCTTCTTCATTTTATAGGCAACTAAGACTTAAGAATTGAAGAAAATATAGAAAAAATTAATAGACATGAAGAGGAAGCCCAGACTTGACCTTCAACTATTGACTTCTTTTTCTTTCTCCTCCTCTTCGTCTTCAGAGTTTCACACTGATCACTCTTTGTAAGTCTGTTGTTTCCATCTTAACATTTTCATTGTCACACAAACGTATATACAATCAAAGGTTATTGTGTTAAGCTGGTATGATGGAAGTGGTCATTTTTCATGGAAAGTATTTTTCTATAAATTATGGTATTTGGTTGCTGAATGAAAAATACTTTGAGAAAATATATACATTGAAAATTATTAATAATATTTAAAATTGTAGAGCATGTTGATGAATATATCTAAGTATTAAAGATTAATAATAATATCTAATTAGTAATATAAAATTAACAATTAAGATAGTGTAAGAAAAAACAACTTCCGCCTGTAAGTGAAGGATGTCATTTTCTTCCTAAGAGAACTTTTTCCTAAAAAAATGGCTTCTTTCCTCATACTACAAACTAAACACTCTTGCTATATATGATATTCTTAATTCTTTTCAAATCAAGTGCTTCACTAATTACCATTTTTTTTTTCAAAGTAGGGCCTGCTCGTCCACAAGAAACCAGCAGATCAGAATTTTCTGCAAAGCACAAGCTGGGAATTGTGATATATCTGAATTCCAGGTAAGCTATCTTTCTAGTATATTAATTTCTCATTTTATTACCTTTTTTAAAATTAATTATCTGAATTCTATGTTCAATTAATTAAACATCGCCAAGTAAAATAATGAAATGGAGGAAATACTTTTTAGTCACTCTTTTCACTGTTTTTAATGGATTTTCTTTCTGAACTTCTGTTTAATTACACAAACAATTGGGATACAATTGTTGCATGGAACGGAAAGTAAGTAACTATTACAATGGTAAGAAATGATAAACTAAATATTACAATAAACTGAAAATCAAGAACTTAACAAACTGCTTGTGTGATTTGCTGAGTCGAGTGATGACACTTTATCTTTAAGACAAAATTGCCCCATATGTCTCCTTTTACATTGTCAGGCAATAGTCTCCCAAGATAGAACATCAACTTAACAATTGAGCAAAGAAAACTCAAGTGTTACTCTTGAAGAACTTTGAGTATAGTAACTTTGCTAGAGAGGAAGAAGATGAATTCAGAATATTCTGGAGTATTTTCTAAGTGTTGTGTGTCTTCAATTGAGTCAAAGGCCTCAATTTATAGTGTAAGGAGAAGACCCCTCAACTAGCCAATTAATGGCCTTCAATATCCATGTAATGACACTTAATTGAGAGGTTACATTCAGCAAAATAATGGCTGAATGTGCCAAGTAATGGAGAATCAATGCTCCAAAACAAGCCCAAAGGTCAGAACTTTCCAACTTTCCGTCGTAGCATTCTGCCTCCGAAGCCCCGAGACTCTATAAATTAGCGCGACAGATAGCCAGGACCCGATGTTGATTTCCGATTGAAATGTCAGCTCCAGGTTTGGGGCGGCCCATCTGATTAGTTCAGCTAACACTGTTGGAAACCCCAGCGGTTGTTCGGCTGCGTACTCCCCGTCTGCCTATCTCACACTCCAGTGATTGGCCACCCAATTAGCGCCGCGGCGCTCCGGCGCCTCGCCTTGCCTCTGACGGGGCTGCGCCGCAGCCCTTCGCGGTGATTTTCGACTCGTTTCATCTTACACTTCGTACACTTCTTCCTTCTTTTACCAACGTGGAATACATTGTCATTTGTCCAATAACCGTCCATAATTCTACGTCTCAAACGTATTACATACGTACCAATATCTCTTTCACTAATGAAATTTGCGATACTTGGCACTACGTGTGCACGTGTGTGGAAATGACGCTTCCAAAGTGCCGGCCCCAATTGTTCGAGTCATAAATTAATGGGATATACTTAATTCAACATCAGTAAATTTCCAACAATCCCCTCTTGAAAGAGATTTTGGCGCACACACATGGTGCCTTTTCCAGCAATCTTTCAGCGGACCGATGTTGCATCTGGATAGGTAGCATACACTTTGAACCTTCCATAGTTGAATATCATCGGACTTACTTACTGCGCGGTGAACGTGATATCTTGAACCGTCAATGTTTAGTGTAAGCCAAGTCAACAGTACCAACACAACAACTTTCTTTACTCAGTTCTTCGTAATGTTTTATCCGTTGTGGTCGTGGACACTTCTTGGATTCTTAAGTGCGTTCATTTGAGGCGGCCTGTCCTCGCACTTAAATATGTGGTCTCCTACAAGGTATCCTGTTATACCTCACTTTACAAGTGTTAAGAACCATTAAAAGTTTCCCCAAACCTAACCTCAACCGATGAAGATCATTAAAGGTTTTGGAAACTTAACATTCACCCACACTGCAGATAGCACTTATAGTCTATCGCGGGAATGGCTTTGGATTTGGTGTTTCTTTACAGAAATCACTATCCGAAGTGCTTATGCTTCTACCGAAGCGATCAACTGAACCTTTACAACTTATTTTTCCCATTGAACCTAATTCTTGGGATCTCCAGTCAGTAAGGTTGGGTTACCACCGTATTTGTCCTTATAGCTTAGGTTTTAAGCACATTCCCCTAGACAGGTAGAACATCTGATCCTTGGGTAAGCCCTTGTCAGTGGGTCTGCTATGTTATCATTTGATTTTATGTAATCAATAGATATTATACCCGTGGTGATCAGCTGTCTAACGGTCTTATGTCTCCGTCGAATATGACGAGACTTGCCGTTGTACATAGAATTATGTGCAATTACTAGAGCCGACTGGCTGTCGCAATGGATCATTACAGAAGGTACGGGTTTGTTCCAACAAGGAACATCTTCTAAGAAGTCGTGAAGTCACTCAGCTTCTTCTCCTACTTTATCTAAAGCGATAAACTTCGATTTCATTGTGGATCGGGCGATGCAATTTTGCTTAGAGGATTTACAAGACACAACCCCACCACCAATTGTAAATACATACCCACTGGTGGACTTGGTGTTCTCTATATCAGATATCCATTTTGCATCACTGTACCCCTCTAGTACATCTGGATATCTCGAATAATGCAACCCGTAAGTTAGCTTGTATTTCAGGTATCGCAATACCCGATTCAACGCCTTTCAATGATCATTACTCGAATTACGGGTAAACCTAGCCAACTTGTTGAATGCATAAGCAATATCATGTCGGGTGCAGTTTGTTATGTACATCAAACTCCCAATCACCTGTGCATATCGCTCCTGGCATACGGGTGCACCACGATTTTTATCAAGCTTTTGATTTCTATCCAGTGGTGCATTTATAGGCGAACTGTCAAACATCCCAAACTTTCTCAACTCATCCTCGATGTAGTGAGACTGAGATAAGACCAGTCCGTCAGATGTCTTAGAGATCTTTATCCCTAAGATGACATATGTGATACCCATATCCTTCATGTCGAAGCATTGTTTCAACATGTTCTTAGTCTCTAGAATCATGTTAGGACTGCTCCATGTGATCAACATGTCATCTAAATACATGCATATCATGACGAACGAATCAGAGTTACCTTTTATGTAGACACATTTGTCACACTCATTAATGGCGAAACCCTTCGATAGTAGAGTACTATCAATTTTTTTGTGCCATTGCTTTGGGGCTTGTTTCAGCCCGTACAGAGATTTGACAAGCCGACAGACTTTCCTCTCTTGCGTTGGAACCACATACCCCTCGGGTTATTCCATATAGATTTCTTCTTCCAAATCACCATTTAGGAAGGTTGTCTTGACATCCATTTGATGTATCTCAAGGTCACGCAATGTTGTGATCGCAATGAATACCCGTATGGACGTCATCCGAGACACCAGGGAGTACGTGTCAAAATAGTCAAGACCTTTTTTTTGCCGATAACCCTTGACTACCTACCTGGCATTGTACTTATCTATAGACCCGTCTGCTTTATACTTCCATTTGAGTATCCATTTACAACCCAACGGTTTATTTCCCAGAGGAAGATCAACCAACTCCCAAGTATGGTTATGCAGAATGAAGTCTATTTCACTCTCAGTAGCTTCTTTCCAGAGCGGTGCCTCTGGAGTTGACAATGCTTCAGCAATTGTCCTTGGTTTATCATCAACCATATAAGATACAAAGTCAGGATCGAAGGATTTATCCTTCCTGGCCCTTTTACTTCGCCTTAGTTCTATCTCCGGAGTCTCCAAGTTCTGAGAATCTGGAACACTAGATTCCGGATATTCAGCCACTTCGAGGTCCACTAGATCTGAACCATCTAGATCCGGGCCGTCAACGACTCGCGGTTCCTGAGAGCTTTGTTCATAACTTCGTTTGCGAGAGGTTATGTCTTTTTCCTTTCTAGGAAGGGTATCTTCAAAGAATTGAGCATTCCTTGATTCCATGATTGTACCTCCGTGGATATCTGGAATATCTGACTTATGCACTAAGAAGCGATAAGCACTACTGTTATTTGCATATTCGATGAAAATGCAATCTGCAGTCTTAGGCCCAATCTTGACCTGCTTTGACTTGGGTACTTCGACCTTTGCCAAACAACCCCACACCTTTAAATATTTATAAGTGAGTTTCTTTCCCTTCCATGATTCATATGGAGTTTTGTCCTTACCCTTATGTGGGACTCTGTTAAGAATCGTATTAGCGGTAAGGACAACTTCTCTCCACATATTTTGTGGAAGATCGGAATTGATGAGCAAGACGTTCATCATTTCCTTCAATGTGTGGTTCTTGCGTTCCGCCACACCGTTCGACTGAGGTGAGTATGGAGTTGTCGTTTGATGAACAATGTCACATCCAGCACAATATTCCTCAAATGGCGCTACATATTCTCCCCTTCTATCACTACGAATGGATTTAATCCTCATGCTTAGTTGGTTCTCAACTTCTGCTTTGTAATGTCGGAACGCTTCAAAGGCTTCATCCTTACTTTTCAACAAGTAAAGGTAACAATACCTTGTGTTATCATCAATGAATGTCACAAAGTACTTATTCCCCCCTCTAGTTTGTGCAAACTTCAAATCACATATATCTGTGTGAATAAGTTCTAGAGGAGATGTATTCCTTTCGACGGATCGAAAAGGAAGCTTTGTGAGTTTTGCATCTACGCACACCTCACACTTATGTTGAGGGTTTACGTCGATAGACGACAACAACTCCAACTTTACCAACCTTTGGATGGACTTATAGCTGACATGTACTAATATATGATGCCATAAATTGGAGAACTCAAGCAAGTAAGAAGAAGCTTCAATATTATTGCTTGTACGTAATACATACATGGCGTTAACTTTGAAGAGGCCTTCACAAACGAATCCTCTTCCCACAAATATTCTATTCTTAGTGATTATAAATTTATTGGACTCAAACAGTAGCCTAAAACCAGCATTAACCAATAAATGACCTGAAATTAAATTTCTTCTAATCTCAGGAACATGCATCACCTCCTTCAGAGTGAGCTCCTTTCCAGAAGTCATCTTTAGGACTACCTTTCCTACCCCCAGCACGTCAGAGGAAGCGTTGTTGCCAATGAACAACTTCTTGTTTGTAACTGGTGTATAGGTGAAGAAGGCATCTCTATTGGAACATATTTGTGTCTTGTAGCACTTATTTCCATCCACCATTGCATGAGATTCTCAACAAGGTTTGCTTCTAGCACCACCGCTGAAAACTTCTCAATCATGTCATCCAGAAACTTGTCTTTGACGATGTTAACCTGTGTCTTGCCCTTAGCCTTGGCCTTCTCTTGTTGCTCAGTCTTGAGCTTGCGGCAATCCTTGATCATGTGACCAGATTTCCCACAGTGGTGACAGTTTCCTTTGAACTTCTCTGCCGCTTGGGTCTTGCCGTCTTTCTGGAACTTACGCTTCTTGTTTGGGTTCCCTTTGGCCTCAGCCAGATTTTCCTTTGCCTCAGTGGGTTGTTTACCCCTAGGCAAGGCCTTTTTATTATCTTCCTGAATTTGGAGTTTGATAATAAGTTCTTCAAACGTCATTTTCTTTGTTTTGAGTTTTAAGTAACTCATAAACTCATTCCACGAGGGAGGTAACTTTTCAATCAGTGGTTTAACAAAAAACTGCTCATTTGTTTTCATACCTTCCAAATCCATGTGATGTAGAATCATTTGGAATTCCTGGACTTGGGATATCACTGTTTTACTATCCACAATTTAAAATTTCAGAAATTTCCCAATGATGAATTTCTTAGTACATGCATCTTGTGCGTTGTACTTCTTCTGAAGTTTCTCCCACAACTCTTTGGCAGTGCCTACAGTGCAATACACCATGTAGAGAGGGTCTGACAAGCAGTTCAATGTATAGTTCTTACACATGAAATCACTATGACTCCATGCATCAATAACCATCTTCATGCCATTAATGACATGGATACCTAGGCCCCCTTCAGCCGTTTCAGTAGGCGAATGGTCCATTTCATATCCAGTTTGTGGAGGATCTTCTGTTAGGAAACTAGCCATTCCTATAACAGTAAGATAGAATAGCATCTTCTGTTGCCATCTCTTGAAGTTGGAGCCCATGAACTTTTCAGGGCGTTCATGGTGGAATCCAGCGGGTGGAGGAACGACAACGTTCCATTGAGTAGCAGTAAAGGCGTTGGATGAGCCTTGAGCAACCAGAAAGGCATTGGGAGTGCCTTGAGCAGTGGGGAAGGCAGAGAGATTGCCTTGAGTAGCAACAACAACAGAATCAGAAGCAATTTGTTCTCTTCCAGTCATCTTTCTAAGTACTTACAACAAAATCTTGTCTTAAAATTGTTGGGATACAATTGTTGTAGGTAACAGAAAGTAAGTAACTATTACAATGGTAAGAAATGATAAACTAATTATTACAATAAACTGGAAATAAATAACTTAACAAATTGCTCGTGTAATTTGTTGAGTCGAGTGATGACACTCTGTCTTTAAGACAAGATTGCCCCGTCTATCTCCTTTTACGTTGTCGGGTAATAGTCTCCCAAGATACAACATCAACTTAACAATTGAGAAAAGGAAACTCAAGTGTTACTCTTGACGAACTTTGAGTATAGTAACTTTGCTAGAGAGGAAGAAGATGAATTCAGAAAATTCTGGAGTATTTTCTAAGTGTTGTGTGTCTTCAATTGAGCCAAAGGCCTCAATTTATAGTGTAAGGAGAAGACCCCTCAACTAGCCAACTAATGGCCTTCAATAGCCATGTAATGACACTTAATTGAGAGGTTACATTCAGCCAAATAATGGATGAATTCATGTGCCAAGTAATGGAGAATCAATGCTCCAAAACCAGCCCAAAGGTCAGAACTTTCCAACTTCCCATCACAACATTCTGCCTCCGAAGTGCCGCGGCTCCAGTGACTGGCCACCCAATTAGCGTCGCGGCGCTCCGGCACCTCGGCTCTGACGGGGCTGCGCCGCGGCTCTTCGCGGCGATTTCCGACTCGTTTCATCTTACACTTCGTACACTTCTTCCTTCTTTTACCAACGTGGAATACATTGTCATTTGACCAATAACCGTCCATGATTCTATGTCTCAGACGTATTACATACGTACCAATATCTCTTTCACTAATGAAATTTGCGATACTTGGCACTGCGTGTGCACGTGTGTGGAAACGACTTTTCTGACGTGCGGGCCCCAATTGTTCGAGTCATAAATTAATGGGATATACTTAATTTCACATTAGTAAATTTCCAACAACAATAACATACCTAGTTTATTCCCACAAGTGGGGTCTGAGAATAGTAGAGTGTACGCAGATCTTACTCTACCTTAACATATAATTATTAGTAGTAATTCTAAATTTGCAGTTCTCTATCCTCATCTTGATTTGTTGTTGCATCTTTTGAAGCATAGGCCTTGGACATATTATGGCATGCAAAAAGAGAAATGGAAGAAAAATATAATATTAATGGATCAAATTCAAGAAAACCATCTTTGCAATTTCAATTGCATAGCCCTTATGGGTTGTCATTGAGAAAGTCTTTGCAGAGTTTCCTGCAAAAGAGAAGAGATAGGGTTCAAGGAGCCACTCCCTACTAAAAGCAAGGAAAATGTCCGAAGAGATTGATCGTGTTAGGATTTGTCCTGAATTTCTTACCTCATTTAAATTTTCTATTTTCTGGAAGGAAGAGAACAAAATATTTTCCATGATTGTTTTTTAGTTTTCCTAAAAGGAATTTTTTTTAGGAAGGTGTTTTGGACTTCTATAAATTGAGAATCTTTACTTTTCACTTTATAACAATATCCACAATGCAATCCTTTATGGTTGGAGAATTATACTTAGGGTGAGAATTTATTCTTTCGCTATTGTTGTAGTCTTTTTTCAGTGTATTGTTTATCTCCTCTAAATGAATGTATGTCAATGTAATAGACCAAACCGCGGTATAATATTATCTTTTGATATATTCCTCTTTTGTTTCTGATTTAATTCAAGATTTTTTTTTGCTAACTTCTACACAACACATGATTGTTTCGATCTCAACACAATGATGACCTTGATGCATTTCATGAGATAAAAAAGTAAGTCTGACCATTAATAAGGATTAAAAGAAAGAAGAAGAAGAGGAAGAGACCGGAATATGAAGATGATCAATGGACGAATTCAAAACTCCGAGTGTAATTATTTAAATTGAGTGTCATCTTATTATATGTGTATATTTTACATTTTTTGTTGCATGTGTATCGATAATTTGAACCGTAAATCAACGAGTTAAATTGAATTACCAAATTCTTACTAAATCCGCAAATGCTGATGTTGATTCCTAATCAAAATTCATTCGTCGTAACTATTCGCAGATGATGATGTTGATGTTAAGTTTGCAAAATGCATGTTTTAGCTAATCCTAAATATAGGGGGGAAAGAAAATTAAAAGCTTGGCCCGAACTTCTTTTAAATGCGATTGATATCAACTTCTCTAAACATTTGAAGTCAGAAAAATGCGAAAAATGCGAAAATTGCGAAAATACGTTTCTTTTTATTGAAAGAGAAGAAAACACAAAAAAAATGTAGTTCTCCCCATGTAATATGTACCACTTACTCCATCAATAATTTTTAATTAGCCAATGGTTATCCAACTTACGATTCTTTTTTTAATTACACCAATCTTTTCGAGTAAAAATTCTTTTAATTACACTAATTTTTCCACGTGTCTTGTTCCTCAAAGTGGTGTATCTTTTATTTGGTGAAAAACTATTTATCAAGTAAATATTAAAAAGTTTTGTCGAGTAAATAGAGAATATTTTACCCGATGAAATAAATATATTAAATGGTGAAAGAGAATATTGTTCGAGTAAATATTATTGACTTAGCATAAAATTTATTTAACAAAGCAAAATTTTGGAAAAAATTGTAAGTTGGATGACCATGTGAAAAATTTGAAAATTTTGTTGTTGATGTTAGATGTTGCATGCCTCATCATCTTTCCGGCACCAATAACCTGATCTAAAATGACTTTCTGAAAAAGTTGGATTAAATTGAATTAGACTTTGCAACATTATTTTCATAACTTAAATTACAGTAAGTATTTAAATCTGTTTGAGGACAAAAAAGGGACGGGAAATATTAAAGATCAAAACCGTGATGTTTTCCCCATATTAAACAGGGTAATATATACAACACGACCCAAATAAGCCTTACTCACGGATATCTTAGCAATTCTTCCAGTTGCTTTTACAGATATACTTGCCACTTGTTGTCAAGGAATTTTTAATTAATTAATGGACATTCATCACCTGTTTATATTCTCCAAAATGCAATCGAAACTAAGATTGTTTTGGATGATAAATTAATAATCTTAAACAGTCCCGAAGTAGAAGCAAAACCAGAGAAATCACTAGTAGGTCTAGTAACATGCATAACCATTGTTCTTCCTTTTCAATGCTTTAACAACCAACCATTAGTACTTGCTTGTCCTAACTGCCAATGGATGTTTACTTGGTCAAAATACACGTACGGTATGCAATTGTTTCCTATTGAATCGGGCCTCTGTATTCCTATCTTTATTTAACTGTCTCTTATACTAGTTTTCTAAGCTAGATTAGAATAATTAAAAGATAAAACGGTGACTAATTAAGGGATAAATAGAAAATTTCATTAAGAGGACTAATGACAATTGAAACAATGGTACCAGTAGCAGCACCAACACCAACACCAACACCAACACCAACAGCTGCAACAGCAGCACCAGCATCAGCACCAGCAGCTGTACTAGCAACCAACAACAATGTCAATGAGGCTCAGAAGAAGAGTAACCGAATTCAAGTGTCTAACACCAAGAAACCCCTCTTCTTTTATGTCAATCTTGCTAAGGTATATATACGATCAGAGATCGATCCAGTATTTAAATTTGATGTGTTCAATTATTATTACACGTTCACTATCTATCGGAAACAAACTCTCTATTCCACAAAGGTAGGGGTAAGATCTGCGTATATCATACCCTCACCCGACCCCACTTGTGGAATTACACTATGTTATTGTTGTTGTCAATGTTTATGTTTTCACCATTGCATCTATTCTGCTTTTGCAATTATGGGTTCAGAAATCAGTATCTATTGAAATGTTACTATTTTTCATTATATATTTTTGTATGCGACTTTAAAGAATAATGAGTTACTCCCTCCGTCCCATAATAAGTGTCACCTTAGCCAAAAAAATTGTCTCATAATAAGTGTCACCTTAGGAAATCAAGACATAAATTGACTAGTTTTTTTCCAATTCTACCCTTAGACAAAAACTTAAAACTTAAAGTAACATCTAAATGATGATTGAAAAAGCCACATAGTAACTTAGTATTGTTGGATTCTCTATATCAAAAGATTTACTACTAGTGCATGCTCTAATAATTTTTTATTATTATATAGCGGTAATTTGATAAACTTCACATTGCATCATTGTTTTCTTAATATGCATATTTTTTATTAGGATGACACTTATTATGGGACGGAGGGAGTAGTTGAACTCTTTGGGACTACATTGCATCCTCTCCTCTCTACATGCATCATTATATTTTTCTGTTTATATAATGAAAAGTGGCGGATCTAGAGTCGACACTGAGAGTCCCCTGCGTTTAGCTAGGACTATATGTATGTGTGGTTGAATAAATATAATTGGCACATATATAACGAAGAGAATTCACTAACTCTAAATTTTGGATTTGTCAATGATAATGTTGCATGTAATTTTTGAAGCTATACCGTTTGGTTCTTTTGTTGCTTTGCTCACCTTTGACACATAGATGGATCAGGATTAAAGAGGATTCAAGTGCTCATTCAAATATTACATAGTAATATCCACAATTTTCTAAAGATGGTTTTTTTTAACGACATGTTATGATCTTCTTTTTTAAAAAAACATCTCAATCTCTTTCTAGTGTATGCATTTTTTTAAATCTATAGTGAAGGGATGCTAGAGATTATATAACAAATTGTATTTACCAACTTCTGCAGAGGTACATGCAGCAGCATAATGAGGTTGAACTTTCTGCTTTGGGCATGGGTAACAATCTTGATCTCTGTTTTGATTTATTTTTACTTTTCTTTTTTTCTTTTTTCTTTGTTTAAAACTTGATATATCTCGATCATAAATCATTTTTTTAAAAAAAAATTGTTTTTGCTAATTTATTTATACTAAATTATCAACAGCGATCACTACGGTTGTCACAGTTGCTGAGATTTTGAAGAATGGTGGATTTGCCACAGAGAAGAGTAAGTAATTGTGATCCCTATAGGTATCTTATGCTTGAGAGAAAAATTCCATGTTGCTTGTGATTTCGTAGATCACAATATTAATACGTCTTTATCATTCAATGAAGATGAAAAGAAAACGGAAATTCCCTTTCTTTTTATGCGAGTAAAACGTGTTAACTTGAAAAACTTACCAGCTCTTAGTGTTTACGTCAAAGTAAACAATGCAATACATCTGTCTTACACACACTTTTATCACTTAACCGTGATTAAGTGTTATGTATTTTCACTTTAGTTTGTAATTTATATTCAATTTTGATTTGATATAATTATTAACACATTACAGAGCTGTAGACGACAGAACAACATACAAGACATCATATAGCTTTTGAAAATGAAAACAAAAATGAAGAGTATAAGAGATTTTAAAATTTTGCATTCCTGCCATGCAACTAATATAGTTCTCATGAATTTTGATGTAGAGGTCTTAACATCCACAGTTGGAATGAAAGATGAGGCCAAAGGCCGCATGGTTCAGAAAGCAAGAGTAAGCAATTTATTCTTCTTGTTTTCCTTTTAATTACCTCTTGTCTTGTTTTTCCTGTACAAAATATATGTCCTAACAATCTTCATCTTGATTTAACTTCACTTTCTTCATGATATTACAATTATAGTTATTAAAAGCTTCACAATTCTGTAGTTTTATTATTATTTCTTGGATTCTTTTCTAGCATCTTTATATATCTCTTTGAAAAGAAGATCATCTTATAACAATTTTCTTCCTTTATTATTTTTATGATCAATGTTGCTCGGATCCTTCAAAATGTGGTTGTACATGTATCGGATCCTCCAAAATGCATAATATTTGGAGAATTGGACACGAAAGTGGAACATTTTGGAGAATCCGAGCAACATAGGTTATGATAGATGAAACACGGTTATGCCCTTTCCCAACTTTGCACATAGTGGGAGCTTAGTGCACTGAGTTGCCCTTCGTGATAACGAGAAATTTGTGAATTTTCAGATTGAGATTGTGTTGACGAAGAGCGAGAAGTTTGACAAGCTGATGACATCAAACAACAATAATAGTGATCGTGCAGTAGCACAAGATGGTGCAGCAACCAACAAGAATACCACTAATGACAATAAGGAGCAAACCAAGAAGTAGAATTACTTCTTGTGTCAAAGTCTCATTCTTACTGTATCTCAGTCTAGATATGAGGATGCTACATATCATATTATTCTGCTATTATTTCTTATTACATTTATTATTATTATTATTACTATTATGTTAAGTGTGAGAGGCCAAACACAGCACATATATAATATGATTTGCCTCCAGGATAACTAATAGAGTTGTCACATTTTGCAGTTCCCTTTTTCAAACTTGTATCTCCCAAAGATACAGCACATATATAATATGATTGCTGTTTTGTTTTGTGTGTTTGTTGATGTCTTTACACGTTGCTTTCTGTCATTCTGCTTGGATAATTTCTCCATTCTTTAGTTTTTTCAGTTTACAACTATGCTGCTTAGATTCTCCAAAAATGTTGTTGCACATGTGTTGGATCTTCCAAAAATACAAAATTTTTGGAAGATCAAACATGCACCTATCTGCATTTTCGAAAAGTCCGCTCAACACAGGTTATTAGAAGTCGGGGATTCTATTTTATTTGTAGTTTAATTAAAAGGAAAACCATCATGACTGAAGAAATCTAGAAACCCAAGAATATGAGACAAGAAAAACTAGCAGACTAGTTAGAAACATAACCAAAGCAGATTTTATCACAACAATTTCATTAATCCACTAAATTAAAATCATGATCCAAGCCAACTAGTAGAACTTTACATCAAATTATAGGGCTATTGAGTTTCAACTTTACACGCAATCTTTACTCAAACCAATGTAGTAATGAATCAAAAAGGGGGAAAAGGAAGGATGAATAAGCAAGAAATTAATGAGAAAACCATATCACACAGCTAAATTGCTGTCTGTAGCCTTCTACTAATGGGAGAAACCATGTTCACAGTTCTCACCCAAAAACTGTACACTTCATGCTATAGGTGAAACAACCATTTTAACTTAATCTGCAAAGAATTCAAAACAAATATGTCAAATAAATATATTTTGCATCACCTAAAGCAGGGAAATTAATAAAGAGTAAAAGCATAAACACAGAAATGGTGCACAAAACTAACAGAGAATTGAACTGATATCCAAAGTGGATTTTGAAGTGGATGACTTCAAACAGATATAGTTTCACTTCAAAATTCTGTTTATGACTGCATTTGCCAAGTCAGAGTCTTTATGAAATATCAACATGCAAAATCACTGGCTGAAGAGGAAAGAGTGGCATATCAGTTGAATTCCTGTTAGTTTTGTGCTAAACTTCGCATCATGGAGAGACCTCAAAAGTCTAACTCTTTCCACACATTCAAAATATTCATTAAAAAGGCACAACTCAAATTGGTTCAATAACAGAGGTAGTAACACCAAGGAAGTGTGGTAGGAGACTAGGAGTACGTCATGAATTAGAGGCCTGGCAGGTGAAGCGCGTATGATATTCAAGTGGAGAATGGTAGGTGAAGCAAGTATGATATCCACCGATTTTCAAAGCTGAAAACAGGAGAGTTCTCAGTTATGAATTAAAAGTACTATGACCTGGATTTTGAATTATATATGGAAAAAGATTAATTCATTCGAAATGCAGTACTCAAGAAGATGCAGCAATTGTAGTTTCACTATATAATTTGCAAGAATCATTGGGTTACTAATTGAGAAGTTTAAGTTGGTGATGCCATTTGCAAAAATACAATTACTTCTCTATCTTGTCTAGTCGATTTTTCTGAAATTTTAAGCCTCCAAACCATTTCGTCTAGCATATTTAATCCTTCATTAGTCTCCTAGCCGTAGCATACTAACATATCAAAGCTATGAGAGCTTCGTTGCAGAAGATTGAACACCTAAAACCCAAATATCTCCTGCTGTTGGTGCCAGATGTCTATGATTAGCACAAATTCTTGTTGTTACTTCACCAAATGATAGAATTCATCGCCTCTTTATTGGTCTCTTAAGCTAATCAAACTAAACCAAACAACCAAAGGAAAACATATGGACTAGACAGAACATGCCATGCATAAGACGTTGTAATAAATTTTCACCTACATTAATATAAGATTTTCTAAAAGAACAGAAAAAAGGGAAGACAAACCACAAGGAAAATAAGGTGTTGCCAACTGAAAGTCACATACCCTAAATGAAAATACTGCACAGCTAATTACCACTCATCAGAAAATAAAACTTCCATAAGCCTACGGTAAACCAACTTCCAAGTAGGAATTAGATAAATGCACTGAGGAGAGATAACATTCATAAGGTGATCACCTTTATTTACGTGCAAGTTCACCCCTTGATCTATCAAAAATAAAATGCAACTGCTGCAAGTGACCAGCTATCTCCTCAATGAATCGATGTCCCTCATCTCCATTCCTCAGTGAGTTGATGGAATGCTCAAGAAAGCTATGTTCTATCCCATGTACTTTCAGTCTGCAGCTCAAAACTGATAACTCATTTTTCAGAATCTCTAACTCAGAATCCCTTTGTTTCTCTAATGTTTCTGGAAGCTTGCAAGTAGATTCTTCTTCACCAGAAGGGCTTGTGTCTGCAATTTGCTTTACATGCACATTTTCCTCTATTTTGCCATTATTTCTAGAAGACTCCCTATGGTCCAATTCTTTCGGATTACCCACTTCAACCCATTCTTCTGTTGAAAACTCGCAGTTCACATTACCAAAGTCTTGACTAGCCTCATGCTTAGAGAGCAAATGGAGCCTTTCTTCCAATTTGTTCAAACAAATCATAATTTGCTCTCTTTCACTTTCAAAATCAAGCAAGGGGCTCCTCTTATCTATGTTATCCACTCCAGATGATGTCACCACCTCAGCATTTACGTCACCGGGAACAGTTGAACTGCCATCACTGCAAATGGTATCAGCTTGCTTAGCTTTATTCGAATTATTACTTGCCTCAAGCGCATCGTCAAAGACGGCCATGTTCATAAGTTTCTTCTTGTAAAGTTCAAGTTGAGCTTCTAAATCTTGAATCTCTTTCTCCTTCTGTGCAAGAAGATCATTTGCTTTCTCCAGTGCTTCATTGTCATATTCAGCTTGTTCTTCCATCATTCTTAGGCACTGCAAAGCTTCCATGTGTAGTGCTGCCTTCTCCTCTTGCAATCTTGTAATCATTGCCATTGCCTGATTTGCAGCAACCGAGGACGCGTTTCTCTCTTCCTCCAGCTCCTTATAGAGAGAAGCCATTAATTTCCTATCGTACTCCACCTGTCGTTTTAAACGATCAGACACACTTTCACCTTCGATTTCACTCACCACGCTTCCTTCCAGAGATAAACCAGATTCATTTCTCTCAAGCGAGATCCTTTTCTGAAATAGCTGCATTCCAGTAATTTCCTCACCATTTACAGACACCCTCGGACTCATCTCACTCAATATAGAATCGGTACCACGTGCAGCAGACAGTTGTCTAAGGAGGACTTTTAGATCTTCACTCATTCGTGTAGAGTCCTTGAATGACCTCTGCTCCAAAAACTTCCCAGACAATTGCCTTCCTCTATTGCCGACAGCCAGCTTATAAGCATCGCCTAGATCAAAAGAACCAGCTGTTTGTAAGCCAATCTCATTTGGTTCTGGTTTAGAATCCAATTCAGTCTCACTATTTGGGATCTCGTCACTTCTTGCCCTGGGGACTTCCTCACAATCTTTGACAACTTGGTTGCCAGTCTCATCTGCTGCTGTAGAAAACATAGCAAGAATAATAAATACGAAAATTGTGAGGTAAATTATTATAAAGGTGAAAAATACGCTTAATAAACCATCCTCAATTGTACCTAAAGATATTCAACAGCTCTTTTGATGCTACATGAAAATCTACATATTGGAAGAAATTGAATGATTACAGTTAATTGAAAAAAGTAATTGGATGATTCAACATAATTGCGTTGCGGCTATATTTTCCAAGTAGGAAGTCAACTAACAAAAGTATAGTAGTTTAAACTTTAAAGATCAAAACTTAAAAAAATGCAAATTCAATTAGTAATTTACTTTTCTTAATTTTCTACCTATGTGGAAGTTTAGGACAGCAAAAATTCAAGAAATTACTCACTTTAATGCATTTTGATCTTGGAGAAAAAACAAAGAAATATAAAGCACTCACTTAAATGGGTAAAAAAGGAGAAAAATGTAACGATAAGGAAACAGAACTTACAGGTCTCTCTTGCTACATCAACAAGATTTTCGTTGACACTTGTTGACTTCATCAAAAGTTATAAGATCAGATGGGGCAGATGCATCAGTCTTCTGTTCAGCTTGCCGCCAGTCAATTTCCTCTAATCCCAGCCCAACAGCTGCAGCTGAGGTTACAATAGACGAAAAGCCTCTAGCCGTCAAGTCTATTTCTGGATCAAGAAGTGATGGCTCAGGCACTGAAGCCAAATGTATTAGTTTCTCAGTAGCAAAGTCATCACTGACAGTAAAAATCTGAGGTTCCAGATGCAAACACCTATCAGAAGTATCATCTATAGAAAAGTCCCTTGCACGGATTAGAGGCCTAGCACTATCACTATCCGAGTGTGCAGCTTCTGATTCAGAATCGGAGCTAACCTTGACCTTTTTGTACTCCAAATGAGTCAAAGGAACAAGGACTGATGTCGATGTCTCATTTTCGATCACCTTGGTAGCACCCCTCTCTTGTCCATTAGCCACAGATAGAGGTGCATTGAGTTCAACTGCATCAGCGCACGAAGATGTAATCTTGAACAATTTTTGGGCATATCCCCTGGAAACACATTCCTCTTTACAACAATAACATTTTCTTACTCCTGACGAACTCCTTGTTTTCTCCTCGAGTAAAGGAACCTCGTCAGTGAGGTGAGGATCTGCCCCCAGTTTCCCGACCAGTAACCTATAGGTTTCAGCATTCGACTTATTTACTGTGGCAAACGAGAAAAGGCAACTCTCGCACATCCCGTGAACATCAACAAGGTTATTGTGATTATGACAAAGAACTAATGAAGATATCTTATACTTATGCCGGGGGCAGATTAGTTCCCAGTAAAATCCAGCTCTTTCCTTGCCAAGAACATGATCGAGCCTCGAGCAAAGCAAACATGGAACTTGCAATTGGCAATATTGGGAAAACTTTGTGACTAAGAAGGCGAAACCACCATCAATAAACAGAAAAATCATGAGCAACCATTCAAGAAATGCTGAAGTTAAAGCTGATGTTATACTAATAGGACCTTTAATTTTTCCTTCACTAAAGGTCCCCTTTACATCCATTTTCAAGTGATTTGTGCAATGGTAGAATGAAATCTGCGATGCACCCAGCAATGAAACAGTAAAATGATATGTCAAGAAAACACAAACAGACTTCAAATGCATGTGATTCAATCCAACTACACAAAAGAAAAGTTGCCATTTAGTTCAAGCATTCAATTACAGGAACATTATAACAATTTTCATCTGTCACCCAAATTCTGTTAAACCGCGAATCACTAGATGTGCAAGTTATTGTCATGATTCATACAACTGCAGCATGAACTCAAAGCTTCTGCTACCAAATATCATACTATTCCAATAGTTATTCAATCCAAAATCACCAAAAGTGTAACTTTTACTCCTATATTTACTTGTATTCCAAACCCAAAAGGAAAAGGATCAGGGAAGAGCTAAACTAAAAACTTCTACTGGGGTTTATTGTTAGTAGCAAAATAATCAAACCACAGACTTTAAAGTCTAATATATCCCCTAAATAGCAACTTAAATTGATCAAATCAATCCAAGTCAAAAAACCCAGCTCTCAAACAAGATCCAAAACCCCAAAAACATAAACAGAATTTGCTAGACATCAAAAGAAACTCAAACAAACAGTCCAAGAAAATCTTATAAAACAAAAAAAAAACATTCTTTTTAAAAAAAAAAACAGTACTTCCTCAGTCTCAAAATACTTGTCATAATTTTCTTTTTAAAAGTCAATTTGACTAAATTTCAAAGCTAAATTAAATTAGATTAATTAAAAATTCTAAAATTAAAATTTAGATATTTGAAAACTATACGAAAAGTATTGTAAGTTGCAATTCTTCTCATATTAACTTGATTGAAAAAATATAGCTTAAAATATTGGTCAAAGTTAATATAGTTTGACTCTTGAAAAGCGTAATGTGATAAGTATTTTGGGACGGAGAAGTAATATAAGAAACCATAAAAAGAAGAGCCTTTAGCACATATATACAGCTGCAACTTCAAGGTAAAAAGGAAAGAAAGCTGCAGATCATGATTACCAAATGAAACAGTGTTCAATTTTATGGATACAAGAAACTGAAAAATATACCTTAGAGAACAGTCCTTTTTACTCTGAAAGAAAATTCCAATAGTCTCAAATGGAGAGATCAGACACAGAATATATATATGGGGTACATGTAATGTAATATTGTAATGTACCTACTTGAATACTATGACAGAAAGTTTGAACGTTTCTGTCAGATATGCACGTTGTTTTCAACATTCAATTAAATGAACTAAAAGTTACATAGACGTCCCACAACTATTGAATAGTTCAATTTTAGCATACTCATCTTTGGCTAGTTTACTCTAAAAGAGTCTTTTCTTGCCTATTTCGCACTCACTTTAGTCAAATACGGGATTTTGGAAGTCATCTCTTTCTTTCTTGATAATTGAAACGTAAATAAGCATTGGGTAGTTATTTTCTTGGTATATTTAGAAGTCAAATCTTGTTTTTCTTGATAATTGAAACGAAAATAAGCATTGGTCAGTCATTGCCTTGATAATTTAAAAGTCATATCCTCCTTTCTTGATAATTGAAAGTTTAAAACGTAAATAAATTTTGTATTTGTTAAACAGAGAAATATACATGTGATATACACCCAATATACAGCAGTGTATATCACAGGCAAAGCAGTGGACTGGACTGACCCATCAGTGGGCCTCGGCAGCAGCCCAGCAGTGGCCAACAAGGCCCATCTCGGACTGAATAAGGAAGATACGAATTTGTATATATGGTATATATATTTGTAGTACATTGTAGTGTAAATGTTACCTTAATTAGTGTTATACACTTACCATAATTGTATAGTTAGAATTATGGTAGAATAAGGATTTAGAAATAGAATAGGAATATGATTCTCCTATTATGGAAATATGTAACTTGTATATATAGCCTTTCAATTAATGAAAATAATCAAGGGGATTATTTCTTTCATGGTATCAAGAGACTAGGTCTAAACAAAAGTTTTTCTCTCAACTTTTGTCCTCTCTTTGATTTTCGGCCGAGACACCCCCTAGGTTTCTCTTCCAAAATTCGTCTTCCGCTTCTCAAAACACCTCTCTTAAATTTCTCTTCCTTCTTTATTCTTTCAATATGTCTAAGAACAATTATCATCCTGCCCTCATGGTTTCCAACATCAAGAACTGTATCCCTATTGTCCTTGAGATGGAAAACGTCCAATATGCGACGTGGGCGGAGTTGTTTAAAATTCACGCTATCTCCTATCAAGTTCTTCATCACATCATTCCTCCCGCTAGACCTCTTCCTGCGGAGGATCCCGAGTTATGGATTACTCTTGATGCTACCAAGTTCTCCTGGTGGATCTACGCCACTATTTCACTGATGGACCTTCTACACGATTATTGAGCCGGATACCACGGCTATGGCTGCATGGAATAGATTGCGTGACATATTCCAAGACAACCAACATTCACGTGTCGTCACACTCGAGCAGGAATTCTCTCTAGTTCGAATGGACGAATTTCCAAACGTTTCTGCATATTGCAAGAAACTCAAGGAGTTGGCAGATCAACTCCGTAATGTTGGCGCACCGATAACAAATAATCGTCTAGTTCTGCAGTTGGTTGCCGGTCTTTCGGAGGCCTATAATGGTGTTGGAACTCTCATTCGCCAAAGCAACCCTCTTCCTGACTTCTATCAAGCCCGCTTCATGCTTACGTTGGAAGAAGCCGGTTTGGCTAAAAAGGTGGCTACCAGAGCAAGCCCCGTCGTCATGGTGGCATCCTCTCCAAGTTCTTCGAGTTTTGTTAATAATTCAGGCCAAAACCATAATCATGGTGGCGGCAAGAATAATTGCAAGAATAATAACAAAAATCGCGGGGGCAAACACGGAGGTTCTAGTGGTCAGCAAGCAGGTGGTGGGTCCCATCCAGGGAACAGTGGCCCACCACCCTGGCCCAAAGAAGTGGGGCCCATGGCGATGAGGGCCAGCGGGTGGAGCAAGCAGTCCTCAACATCCAGCAGCAAATTCGCTGGGCTGGCCAACAGTTCCAGCCAAACACCCAGCAGTTGGCGCCCATCGCCAGTGGCCCAAAGAAGAGCGGCGGTAGAGGCATTATGGCCCACTCTCCATCACGGACAGAATTGGGCCCCGACCTCTGTAGAAGCCCATCATGCAGCAGCCCCACTCATACCGGGAGACGAGGTCGCGATGCACACGTCAGTTAACTCAACCTGACCCAAATTGGTATATGGACACCGGTGCCACAACTCACATGACTTCCGAATCAGGTACTCTCTCATCTTAATCCAATTTGAGCACCCCTCGGGGGATAATTATTGGTAATGGCAGTTCTATTCCAATCATAGGGTATGGTCAGAAAATATTGTCTCCCCCAATCCACCCTTCTGCTTGAAAATACTTTACATGCTCCTAAATTGATTAAAAATTTAGTGTATGTCCGAAAGTTCACAACTGACAATTCGATTTTTGTTGAATTTGATCCTTTTGGTTTCTCTGTGAAGGATTTCAAGACGGGGAGCCATCTCATGAGGTGTGATAGTATGGGGGATCTGTATCCTATCATGCCCGGTTCACCATCGAGTCCAAATTGCCGCCGCTTTTGCACCTATCTCTCCTTCCGTGTGGCATGCTGCCTGGTCATTCGGGGATCTTCTATTTTATCAGTTTTAGATAAAAATAGCTTTATTTCTTGTAAGGGTACGAGTCGACTCCACTTTGTCAGTCTTGTTCATTAGGAAAAATTGTTAAGTTGCCTTTGTAGACTCCACTTCATACGTCAATGCCATTTAATATTATTCATGGCGACCTATGGACGTCTCATGTTCTTAGTTCATTGGGTCATCGATATTATGTTCTCTTTTTAGATGATTATTCTAGATTTTTGTGGACGTTTCCAATTGCGAATAAATCACAAGTGTTTTCCGTCTTCATCAAATTTAGAGCGTTCATTCACTAATTGAGAGAGAGAAATAAAAAATATTCAATGTGATAATGGGACAGAGTATGACAATAGGGAGTTTCGGGAATTCTGTGTTAATAATGAGATCAATTTTCGATTTTCGTGTCCTCATACATCTTCACAAAATGGGAAGGCCGAACGTAAAATTCGTTCCATAAATAACATTGTCCGAACTCTCTTAATTTATGCCTCCGTACCTCCATATTTTTGGCACCATGCTCTATAAATGGCCACATATCTTCTTAACATTATTCCGTCTAAAGGTCTGACATATTCTTCCTCCCTCCAGATACTATATAATAAGAATCCTCTTTATTCTCATCTTCGGGTTTTTGTGTTCTTGTGTTTTCCGTTATTCCCATCCACCACAATTAACAAACTCCAGGCTCCGTCTACCCCGTGTGTATTTTTGGGTTATCCGTCTAATCATCGTGGTTATAAATGCTTTGATTTATCCTCAAATAAAATCATAATTAATCGCCACGTCCTTTTTGATGAAACCCAATTTTCTTTTGCGAAAGTTCTGACATCTATTTTATCAGTTTTAGATAAAAATAGCTTTATTTCTTGTAAGGGTACGAGTCGTACTCCACTTTGTCAGTCTTGTTCATTAGGAAAAATTGTTAAGTTGCCTTTTGTAGACTCCAATTCTCATACGTCAATGCCATTTAATATTATTCATGGCGACCTATGGATGTCTCATGTTCTTAGTTCATTGGGTCATCGATATTATGTTCTCTTTTTAGATGATTATTCTAGATTTTTGTGGACGTTTCCAATTGCGAATAAATCACAAGTGTTTTCCGTCTTCATCAAATTTAGAGCGTTCATTCGTACTCAATTCGAGAGAGAAATAAAAAATATTCAATGTGATAATGGGACAGAGTATGACAATAGGGAGTTTCGGGAATTCTGTGTTAATAATGAGATCAATTTTTGATTTTCGTGTCCTCATACATCTTCACAAAATGGGAAGGCCGAACGTAAAATTCATTCCATAAATAACATTGTCCGAACTCTCTTAATTTATGCCTCCGTACCTCCATATTTTTGGCACCATGCTCTATAAATGGCCACATATCTTCTTAACATTATTCCGTCTAAAGGTCTGACATATTCTTCCTCCCTCCAGATACTATATAATAAGAATCCTCTTTATTCTCATCTTCGGGTTTTTGGGTGCTTGTGTTTTCCGTTATTCCCATCCACCACAATTAACAAACTCCAGGCTCCGTCTACCCCGTGTGTATTTTTGGGTTATCCGTCTAATCATCGTGGTTATAAATGCTTTGATTTATCCTCAAATAAAATCATAATTAATCGCCACGTCCTTTTTGATGAAACCCAATTTTCTTTTGCGAAAGTTCTGACTCCCGAGCCTCGGTCGTATAATTTTTTGGATGAACAAATATCCCCGTATATTATTCAGAATTTTTCGGACATCTCCCGCACCCAAAATCCGCTAGCGGGCCCACTGCCCGCTGGACCCACAATACCGCCGTATTAGGCAAGAAGCTTCCAAGCATCGATCAGTCCCAGCACTGGGCTACCCACCATTGGTGCCGAACTAGTCCAATCGATGAGTCGGGCTTTTCGATTTGGGCCAAGAGGCCCATCCCCTGCTGCCAAGCACCTGCCTCGACCCAGAAAATTCCCAAAATTCCCTCAATTCTTCCTCGAGTCATAGACCGGTCACTCGTAGTCAGCGGGGCATCTTTACACCTAAAAGACATTTTAATTTACATTCTGATGTCTCTAAATCTCCCTTGCCCCGCAATCATGTGTCCGCATTAAATGACCCTAATTGGAAAATTGCTATGACTGATGAATATAATGTCTTATTGATAATAAGACGTGGGAGTTGGTGCCCCGTCCATATGGTATTAATGTTATCAGGTCTATGTGGATTTTTGCTCATAAAGAGAATTCAGATGGGTCATTTGCTCGACATAAGGCGCGACTTGTGGGTGATGGTAAGACTCAGCAGGTTGGGATTGATTGTGGTGAGACATTTAGTCCGGTGGTCAAAGCGGCTACCATTCGCACCGTGCTTAGCTTGGCTCTTTCAAAGACTTGGTCAATTCATCAGTTGGGTGTTAAGAATGCTTTCCTACATGTTGATCTCAAGGAAACAGTCTATATGCATCAGCCGTTGGGTTTCAGGGATCCAAACCGTCCTCATCATGTATGTTTGTTGAAGAAGTCCTTATATGGGCTTAAGCAGTCTCCAAGGGCCTGGTACACGAGGTTTGCTGACTTTGTTTCAACTATTGGGTTCACTCACAGCAGGTCAGATAATTCCATGTTCATCTACCGTCGTGGTTCGTCCTTGGCCTACATTCTGTTGTATATGGATGATATCATTTTGACTGCCTCTTCCGATGCCTTGCGCCAATCTATCATGACCATGCTAAGTTCTGAGTTTGTTATGAAAGACTTAGGGCCTTTGAGTTATTTTTTAGGGATTGTCGTCAAGAGTCATTCAGGTGGATTATTTTTGTCTCAACGAAAGTATGCTGCTGAGATCATAGAGAGGGCTGAGATGTCATCATGTAAGTCTACTTTCATGCCAGTTGATGCAATCCCCAAGCTGAGTGCCGCAGTAGGTGCACCATACGAGGACCCGACCCACTATCGCAGTCTTGCAGGGGCCCTCCAGTATCTTACCTTTACCAGACCGGATATTACGTATGCGGTTCAGCAGGTGTGTTTATTCATGCATGATCCCAGAGTTGAGCACATGAATGCAATCAAACGCATCATCCGGTATATTCAGGGGACACTGGCCTATGGGTGGGTCGCACTTGTATCCTTCATCTATGATCCACACTTATCTCTTACACGGATGTCGATTGGGGTGGTTGTCCCGACACCACACGCTCGACTTGGCCATCAGATGTTCTTGGCAACAACTTGGTCTCCTGGTCGGCAAAGCGTCAGGCAACTCTATCACGCTCAAGTGCAGAGGCAGTAATATCGAGGGTAGCGAATGTGGTCTCGAATCAAGGCTACGGCTACGAATTTGCTTTTTGAGCTTCATTGTCCGTGAAGGGAACCTTGGTATATTGCGATAACATTAGTGTCATCTACCTTTCAGGTAACCCAGTTCAACACCAACCCACCAAGCATATCGAAATGGACATTCACTTTGTCCGTGAAAAGATTGCAAAGGGTCACGTCGCAGTATGCCATGTCCCGTCACAGTTATCAAATTGCAGACATCTTTACAAAGGGTCTACCAATGGTTCTCTTTGAAGATTTTAGGACAGTCTCAGTGGTCAAATCGACCGCTATGATTGCGGGTGTGTTAAATTAGAGAAATATACCGTGATATACACCCAATATACATCGTGTATATCACAGCAAAGCAGTTGGAGTGGACTGCCCAACAGTGGGTCCTCGATGAGCTCGATGGCCAACAAGGCCCATCTCGGACTGAATAAGGAAGATACGAATTTGTATATATGGTATATATATTTGTAGTATATTGTAGTGTAAAGGTTACCTTAATTAGTGTTATACACTTACCATAATTGTATAGTTAGAATTATGGTAGAATGAGGATTTAGAAATAGAATAGGAATAGGATTCTCCTATTATGAAAATATATAATTTGTATATATAGTCTTTCAATTAATGAAAATAATGAAGAGAATTATTTCTTTCAGTATTGTCCTAGTATTTTAAGAGTCATATCTTCTGCAAAATAAATACTCAACTTCTGAAAGTGTGAAAGTAATATCACAGTATCAACATTTCCACACCTAATGCAAAATTATTACGCAACTAAATTACGAGTAGATCGTATGTGATTACTTAAGATCTATTTTCTAATTGCACTTCCTTTGTTTTATTGTTTGTAAATCTGCATACAGCAGAAATTTAACTTCCAATATTCTGCATTAATGCGGAACTTAAAATTTTAATTGATCGACTGTGATGGCAAATTCACAACCATTAGCTTTGACATGTTAAGTAAGTAGTTTGTAAAAAAGGTTAAAACAGTAGAATAGTTAACCAAATTTTGAGAAGATGTGTAATTATAATTTGGATAAGGAGCCGACTGTGACAGAAAGTCGGCTTTCCAATTCCATATATTACAATTGGGCGGCTACCGAAAGGTGGCCACATATCCACCCTGACCAATATGTCTTGCACCAAAAAGTAATGGCTTTACAACAAATAAGATCAAAGATTCTTCAATAAATTTGCCCTTTACCCTCTTTTTTGTTTTATTGAAAAAGGAAGAATTATTGGTTTTGGTTATCATATTTTTTTCCAAACAGAATCACGATTTTATAGCCACAATGAAAAAGAGCCGGTAAAAAAAGGGTCGAGCCTGATCTTTTACTACAAGATTTGAGCTTGTAAAGACCATGGGTGAAGACCAAGGCGTATGTACATAGGTCCGAGAGGTATCACGTGACACAGCTTCGTCAAATTTTTTAACGTGACACTGCTTCTACACAACGATGTCCCACGGTTTGTTGGTTAGGCGCTCCTGATTTGAGGGAGAGGTCGCGAGTTCGAACTTAAACTGCAAAACTAATGGGCTTGAATCCGAAATTAAGTATAATCAGTAAAATATTTGGCACATAATTTAAATAAAACAACAGTAATTAGTGAGTATAATGTTTTGGCCTTAAAAGTTAAAACCCTAAAACAACTCATAAGTCATAGCCTTAAAAGTTATTTTCAATTAAAATATAGTTACTGGTTGCCCACTTTTCAAATAAGAATATAAGTTCTTCTCGTTCTTTATCCTGATTGCCGCATCAGGTTAGCAATTTTTTTTTACTATAATATTTTATTAAGTGCTTTCAATTAGTTCATGACAATAATTTTATTTCTTCCGACTTTCTACAATAAAATTATTTAACATCTCCAAGAAGTACTAATCTTGAAATAATATTGAACAAGAGAACAAATAAGTAGCTTCCGTCAAACAATAAGATACAAAATTTACAGATAATTGTGAATCGCCACATATAGAAACAAACTTATATAGCTTTTAATCAATATTGTTGAACACAACTATTTTAGAATCTGCCATTACTTTTGATACAGACCACACTATCGTATATTACCTATGTTTAATTCGAGAACATAGTTTGATTTTATTTTCTAAAGGCATCTATAACACATTATGTAATGCAATTATATATTATAGTTATTGAACTAATCAAAAAATTATATCCTATTTTTGCGCAGATTACATCACACCAGCCTAAATTTCAATGGAGCGATATTATCATAAAGTATCTTCCAAGCGACCAAAGTAAAGTTCAACAACTCCATATTCAACTGATGTGGGAGAAAGGGCTAATGAGTCAGAATCACATCGATAAAATGAAGGAATTGATTTAGATTCCTTGCCGACTGATCCTGGGAAAGATTAGTTATTCGAAAATATCATCCAAATGACCATGATGCAATAAGGAGATCATATATTCATCAAGGTCCCTTTCAACCTCGAAAACATCTGTTTCCTCAGAGATATATGTATGGTAAGTGGCGTCGCTTTAATCCTAAATGGTTTGATGAGTATGATTGGTTGGAGTATAGTGCAACAAAAGATGTAACTTTTTGCTTCTGCTGCTATTTGTTTCAAGATGAAAACATCAATCAATGGGGAGGAGATGTGTTTTCAAGTATAGGTTTTACAAGTTGGAATAAGAAGAAAAGTTTTAATGAGCATATCGGTGGACCAAACAGTGTTCATAATCAGTCAAGAAGAAATGCTGAAGATTTGATGAGACAAAAACAATTCATTCAAAGTGTACTTGCTAAACAATCTGATAAACAAAAGTTAGAATACCGAACTCGTTTAGAAGCTGCAATTGATATGATAAGATATCTTTTGAACCAAGGATTATCATTTCGGGGGTATCGTGAAGACGAATCATCTTTTAATAAAGGTAACTATATTGAACTTCTTAGATGGTATACTAAACATTGTGATATTATTGCTGATGCATTTAAAAAAGCTCCAAAGAATAATCAGTTGACTTCTCCATACATTCAAAGGGATATTATTAATGCATGTAAGATGGAAACAGTTAAGTATATCATTACGGATTAAATGGTAATTACCTTTTTGTATTAGTTGATGAATCTCGTGACGTGTCATGTAAGGAGCAAATGGTTATTATTTTGAGGTATGTTGATAGAAGAAAGAGTGTAATGGAGCGGTTAATTGCTATCGTTCATGTTCGCTATACTAGTGATTTGTCCCTAAGAAATGAAATTATTGGTTTACTTGCTCAATATTCTTAATGGTTTCTTCAATCTTGCCTAGAGCAAGGTCAAGAAGTTAGCTCATTAGACAGATGGATACCTAGGGAGCTCATAGCAGATCTGTACTTAACTCTTACTAAGCAAAGCAGTTAGCAGCTTTAGAGATAGGGGCGAGGGCGGCAGGACATAGACTCTGAGTCCTAAATCGAAGTTCTTGTTCCCAGTGAGATCTTTCTTTTGACCCCCCTCCCTCCTATGTTGTCTTTAGGTTCAAATCCCCTATCACTTAAAGCCACATCGTGAGCCAAGGAGCTTCGCTTTGCATCGAATTAAACCACATGATCCACCGCTTGAGCAGGCCCCCTTAATTCCCTTATGTTTTATTCTTGCGACCATACTCCCCAGGCGGCAGCAGGGCTGGGCCTACGAGTGAAACCCCAAAACCTAAAGTTGCGCTTAAAAGATTTCTTTCTCAATCATGAATCTGAGCTTTCTACTTGAATCATGAAAGGCGCTTTACATGACTATATAAGCTATTCTGATATATTGAGATTAAATATAGATTTCATTCGTGGAAGCGGACCTTTGATTTCCTTGGACCACGTGCCATACATAGTGTTGGAGGATGGGGGTCAACCTCTTTCATGACTTTGAATAAAGAGAAAAAAAAAAGAATAGATAGGCGGAAAGACTTTACACAAATGGATTAATCTATAGATAGAAAGCCCTATGATGGGAAACTACCACGTTAGGTTTGGAGAGAGATGGGACCGGTTATATAATAGGGGAAGCAGATGCAAGCTTTTTCTTTCAATAGCCGGCCAAATGACTACAGGATCATCGGTCTACTCTACCCCATTTCGAACCTTACACAGAAGGTTTTTCCGTACCAGCTCCTTCTACCTATACCACAGTTGAAGCACCAAAAAGAGAATTTGGTGTCTTTCTGGTCAATAATGGAAGCAATCGTCCCTACCGTTGTAAAATAAAAGCAACTGGCTTTGCCCATTCACAGGGACTCGATTCTATGTCCAAATATCACATGCCAGCAGATGTGGTCACCATCATATGTACTCAAGATATTGTGTCTGGAGAGGTGGATAGATAGGACAACTAGTTGCTCGATCAGGACCCTAGCTTTATTGCGAGCCAAAAACCTAATTTATACTCCCCCTTTCTTTATTTAAGGAGATTCTGTAATTATCAGCCCCGATGCGAAAATGAGTAAAGAAATAAGAGTTGAAGACGACTTAACAGTAAGAAAGAACCCACTCATCTCGTGGCTAGGAAACATCTATGTAGATGGGATTGGATTCATAGTGCCAGTTATGGGTAGGTATAACCTTTCATTCACCTTCTTCGATCTTCCTTGGAATATCCATCATCTTGGTCTAGACCTTGTTGAGCTCTTCCTGATCAAAAGTTCCTATTTTATTGCCTCTTCGATCGTCTCCGACTCTCTAAAAAAGAAGATTGGTGACCTAGATGGTCAGGGCCTTTCCTTACCTTAGCTGAGCCTTATGTCCCTTCAACATTCCTATTCATCTTGCCTTGTCTTGGGCACCGCAGTGGACTGATTATCCTTACCTATATATAATATCTACTCTAAATATTAAGAGGATAGAGGGTCTCTCCCTTCCATAGATTTGATTGGGATTGATTCTCAAGACCGAACCCTTATCAGAGGTTGCCTACCGACACCTGTCAAAATCTTCGGCTTGCACGGCGTCTCCTTCCATTTGCTCCAGCTATGAAAGTAAAGAATGTGTGCAACACTTTATTCTCTTCTACCGCTCTTTGTTTACTTCTATCCTTCCCGAACTCCTACACGGGGGGAGTCAGATCTTGGAGTAAGCTCTTTTCTATGGGCAATCTACTCAAGAGTTTAGGACCCTAATTCGATCTATGTCTGGGCTGTTGCCGTACTCAATGGCGAGGGGCTCCAAAAGTGGATGTGATCGACCTCAGAGGAGAGGGGAGGCAACATAGGATTCTAGGCAAAGTGTTTTTTTTGTAGATAGGCCTTCGTATAGGATATGATTTTCATTCCTTCAGCCAAAGCAAAGCTAGAAAAGAAAGGAGCTCTCTTTTTTTCCAGCCTTCTTTTTATTTTAAAGGCATAGAGTGTGTTCTCGCTTTCAGGGGGAATTCAAGTCAAAATCTAGTACAAGGAGAAAGCGAAAGGCTAGCTACCAGGTGCGAAACAGAGTATGACTATAATAAATCATAGAGCAGTGGGGAGCATGCCCATCTCATTAGATATCATTTGAGCTTTCTCTTTCCTAAGATCTTGGACGTGGTACTGATGCATGAACTTGGTTACTGGTTTGACCGATTTATTGGCAAGTCAAGTAAGGAAATGTCTGTTCATTTGTCCAGAAATATATTTTCGACTTATCTATCGATTGAAACAAGGGCTGGGCTCTTATTGACAGACATAAGAATAGGCCTTCGATAAAGAGATTCAAATGGTCTTCCCGTTCCTTTCCAACTTTAAAGTCAACTCGAATAAAAAAATCAATTGTTCATTTATGTTACCTATTGTGGACCTTCAACGTTTCACCTTTCATAGATCTGGGAAAGGCGGTTTTGGTTTGGGAAGTGACGTTGAGTCAGTGGTGGGGCAAAACACTAGCGAGAAGCTTCCCTTGTGATTGTTTTCCCAGACAATTTTACTTTTTTGCGCTTATACGCTTGGATGATCATGACGAGAATGGACTTCTCCGTAATGTAATGTAAATGTAATAGAAGAGGCAGAGTCCAGTTCCCTACTATCATTATGCCTTTGCAATGTTACTTGGTTCAACTGAATTTCATTTCTTAAAGATTTTCTTAAGATAAAAAGATGACTTCTTCTTATTAACAGACAACTTTCCGCGCCGCATATCCATTATCCATTGAGGACTCAACCCAGGCGAGGGAGCAACTTATCTGGTCTTGCGGTGCACTCATTCCCGTTACGAGAATGAAGTTGGGTTCTGGTCCCGATGTGTCCTTCTTACGAGGGAATCATCATGCTTAGATGTGTGCACTTGACCGAGTTCTTTCTTTATGCATCTTTCTTACTCCCATGTTTTTCCTTTATCCCGTGCCTGAGGAATATATGAATGTCTTTCTCCGCTTTTCTGAAAAAAGTAAACTTACGAAAGCATTTATCTCTATCACGCACTTCAATCCGCACATAAGACCGAAATCAATCACTGTGAATCTACAATCCAAATAAGGAGTTTCCATTCGAATCAACTATTAAATCAGAAGAGACTTTCCCTATTGGAAGACTATTAGTGGAATTTTTACTCGAGCGCAATTTCATTACTTTATCATCGGGTTCTCTTTGAACTGGATGTTGAATTATCAATAAAAAAAAAGCCAACTTGAAGAGGTGAAGGTGCACAAAGCGAGCGAATGAGCCGACCAAATGACTACAGGATCATCGGTCTACTCTACCTCAATACACCATTTCGAACTCGCCTCATTGTCTGGCTTGGCTGCCTTCACTACTTGTTAAAAGCTGGATCGACTTTATCCGTTCAGGACTCCAAGTGCAAGTGCATTCGCTATTCGATTCATCCTAAATCCCACCACTTTCAGATTCGGTTCCTAATAAAAGAAAAGATTATTGGCCTGCCTATTCCGGTTGAGAATATGGAAGAGGCTATGAAATAAAAGAAAGAAGGTGAGTTCAATTGATAGGGATTTTACCGATGCTGAAGATAGCTTGCTTACCAAGTCTCCCACCCTGTCTATGAGTATAGCAATCCTTTGAATCTTTCCTAAGTCGCTTTCTCTTTTTCTTATGCCTTGGGAGGCCGCGTGTAGGTGGATCAACTCATCAAGTTTCCATTGAAAAGATCCACACATTCGGCTGTATAAGACGTCACTGTGACTCGCCTTGTTGCTCCCATAGTCTAAAGTTCTACAACTGAGAACCGCTTCTTTCTTTCTTATTCTTGGTTTGAAAGCCTTGACAGTTCAGTTCGCGTAGTTCGTAGTCATCGTTATAGGAAAGAACTTAGGGGGACGAGACTAGTTCATTGACCCAGACCATGGCCTGAGACCGTTAGGAGTCGATCTAACACTATATTATGAAAACAATATTTAATTTGTTTAGTGCGATCGAAAGGGTGCCTAAATTTTCCTGGCGGAGCTTTCTCTTGATGCCTTATCTGCTGACTATGGCTATGCCTCTATGTTGGCGGTTGGTGTCTCAGTGTGCTGTCAGGAGTACATGACAGGTCAGAGTCAGTCCCTCTCGCTCTTTGATAGACATTTTTCGGTTCTCGATCTCATCTGACGAACTATTTTAGCAGAATTTCTCAATTTGGTTGGAAAGGCCAGACAAGCATTGCGGTCCTTCCTTCACACAAGAATAGTGCAACTACTCTTCACATGTTGGTTTCCCGCTTACTCCGATTCACAATAAGTAAGATGGATGGATTTGGAAGCAAGTGAAATAACTAGTTGCAAAAATATAGATATAGAGAAAGTTATTTCTCTTCAGAGGGTGATATTAGGGTTTTGAGATCGGTTCTAACGTCGAATAGGTTTTCGACCACGGACGAGCCACATGCAGGGAAACTTGCACGTGTGGTTCTGGCCGGTGAATGGTTAACATTACTCATTTTAAACTCTCCCACGGTGATATGTCACTCGATCATTATCAAACTGACTGCAATCTTTTTCTGTCCGTGAAGATCCCACCAGAGCGCCTTCTACTTCTAATAGGCCAAGGAATATCCCAATTGTTATTTATAGAATTATACACAAGAAGAGAATCAGTCTCTCCTATGATCATATTATAACCATTGTCTAAATACCACTTAAGGCCAAATAAGAAATCATTTGCCTCCGTTTTATTGCTTGTTCCCTGGCCTAGGGAAATAGAGTATGCCATGATGAGTTTGCCTTCATAATGTTTTACCACACCCCTCCTCCACGGGTTTCACCAGAACAAGAACCATCACTATTAAGCTTCACAAAAAGAATAGCGGTTTGATCCAAAGCACTTTCGTAGAAGTGAATTCCTGAAGAGAGACTTCATATAGTCTGCGAACATCTTCCCAATTGCTTCCAATTTTCACCTTCGTGAAATGTATGCGTTAAAGTTGTATGATATTGAATGATATGAGAGTTTAGATCTTTGGATCTATGGCTTCTCCGTATCATATTTGGAGATATATTTTGATCTCTAAAGCTCCCAAATAATGATTAGATGGAGGTTTTTATGGATGTAAGCAGCAACGGGATTTAATCCCTGATGATTCCAATAGTTAAGAATAAGGGACCTTATGTTAATATCCCTATAGTTGATACCCAAACTTTCAATAAAATAACTCCAGACTTCTTGATCATACTGAATTGAGTAAAGAAGGTGAGAAGTGATTTCAAAAATAGGAGTCATACTAGCTCCTATACAACAACAACATGTGGCGGAAACATTGATGTCAAATCTGATGATTTTTCCATCAGTAAGGACTTTTTCATGAATGACATTTATAAGGGGCATTCTTATGCCAAAGTCTCTTATCAAATTGTGTTGGCCCTCTTTTTTGTCTTAGAAGACTCCAAGCACTAGAGATAGTGAAGTTTTCAGAAGTAGTGACTATCCAAATAGGACAATCATCTTTATCATGGATGATTTTAATAGAAAGAGATTGCAAAATATTTTTCACATCATCATGGGGTTGAATTTGCAATACTGACCAATCCCGTTGGTCATTTTTAGCACATCTTTCAACATTACATCAGTGGAAGTCAGATCATCATCCATTTCATTGTATAATGGACCATTAGGAGACCATTTATCATACCAAAACTGATATTTCCTCTTCCAATGTTCCATAAAATATTCTGCTCAACATTGTCTCTTATAGCACACATAGCTTTCCAGCTATGGGATTGACCATTTTCCCATAATGTGCAAGCAGGATTACTATCCTTGCAATATTTAGCTTTCATGAACGTGAACCATAAAGAGTTCGTGATCTCAAAGTTCCACCATTTCTTCATTGTGAAAGCTTTGCAAGTGTCTTCAAGCCATCTAAATGCTAATCCACCTTCTTCATAAGGGAAATATGTATTCTCCCATGATATCCAATGATGTTTATCTTTCGTGTCAAGACCAGACCAAAAAACTCTAGCAATGTATCTTTCTATTGTCTCGAGAGTGCCCTTTCGGAGGGTGTATGGATGTCAAGGTATGGATATTCAAAGCATGTAGAATGTAACACCTCGTACCTTTAAACTAAGTCATGTTTATGATTTAGAAGTTAGAAAACCAAGACGGGGAGTTTAAGTTAGAAATCCAATTTCAGTTTTGCAGACCCAATTATACGTCATAGTTATACATATCGTACAATTAGGTACGGACAATTGAATTAGACCATAAATATTGTTTTTGAAATATACGAAAATCCAATAGATTATACGGACCATATAAATTTATGCGTCGTTTTCAACCGTAACATTTTTCCAAACTTAAGGGAATTAATAGAAAATTCAAGTTGATGACAATCATTTTATACGGACCGTACTTTACAACATACAAATTGCACGAACAGTAAAATTCGGTAGTACATTCCCTAACACAACAAATAATATAAATACGTAACTTAGCTCTAAAAATAATTTCTCATTCTTTCAAGTCCTAGAATGAAGTTCTCTTCTCCCATCATCCCCATAACTCAAGGTAAGTCATTTTCATGTAATTCCACGTGATTCTAATCAAGTATGATCAATTCCTAAGCGAATTCCATTGTTTCCAACCTAGAATGTTCAAGATAAATTCATCTTAAGGTTCCAAGGTTCAAGCTTTGAGTTTTTCTTCAAACTTCAAATTTTTGTAACAAGTTTTGGAGCAAACAAGGTATGTAAAGTTACTATTCACGTGTGGGAACATCGTTGTTCTTCCCCACACCATATTTTCCATGAAATTTCATAATTTAGGGTTTTTTTGAATTCATGATGACCCTAAACTACATGTATCACAATATACCATGTTGTATTACTAATTCACTATTGTGTTCTTGATATTTTATTATGGTTATTAGGAATCCGTATGTAATCCATGGATACCCATAGCTTTGAATTCTATGGGTTCTAAAACACAAGTCATGAATCAAGGTTTATAATTCCATAAAATCTACTTGTTTTCCCACAATTTATGCTAAGTATATTATGTATTTATGTTCATGCTATATCTTATACTTATCAACCATGTTTACAAGTTATGATTTTACAAACCATGGGCTTCTAGCCAATTATGTTTCATGTTTATATTTTGAGAGTTGCATAGATTACCGAGAAAGCTCAGATAGTCTGAAACTATATCTTATACTTATCAACCATGTTTACAAGTTATGATTTTACAAACCATGGGCTTCTAGCCAATTATGTTTCATGTTTATATTTTGAGAGTTGCATAGATTATCGAGAAAGCTCAGATAGTCTGAAACTACGCTTGCCAGCGTATGATGAGGGTCGCTCCGCCCAGAGGACAATACATTCATATTACCCTTTATGAGATTATTGGATCCAATATGTTCATATTCATGTCTTATATCCCGGTAAGGTACGAGATAGCTTAGCTGATAGGGCAGAGGTCAGACGCCACATTTATACATAGTAGTTACATGTCGGTTATGCAACTGCTCTTCCCACAGATATACAGTTTTACAAGCTTTACACATGTTATTATATTCATTCCAGATCATGTTCATGCTCAAATTCAATTTCAGTTTCATGTCCTATTATTTCATATGTCTGCTTATTCCTTTAGTTGCTTTACATATAGTATAATTCAAATGTACTAACGTTCCTTTGCATGGGGCATGCACTTTATGGTGCAGGTGATGAGCTTTAGAATAATATAGCTACATTCTAGGACTTCACATGTATCAGCTATTTAGTGAGCCTCATTTTATCCGGGGTGTCAGTCTATTTATTTTATGATAGATGTATACCAGAGCCTTGTCCTGGTACACAGTTTTATACACTCATATTTCAGAGGTTTCATAGATTAGACTAGATTAGTTTATCATGTGATGTCAGTTTTTCAGTTATTCATACTTATTATATTTTCAGTCTATTTTTGCAATATACTTTCAGATTATAAATTCAACATTATATTTTACATGTCTTAAATCACTACTATAGCATTTATTGATGCCCATATTGACAAACAATCCATGTGTTTCGCTCGATCACATGCAGTTAGGCATCGAGTGTCGTATTTTACCCAAGCCATGATTTGGGGCATTACAAAACATGGTATTAGATCCCTAGGTTCAAGTGTCTTAGAGAGTCTATGAAACTGTATGTAGTAGGGTCTTTTTTTATGTGTGTGTAGGTGCCTACACATGTAAACAGTTGACCAACAAGATATCTAGGATTGTCTCACTTCTTTCATACTCTAGATCGTACAGTTAGAGTTATACCTTCAGGATATTCTTCTAACTCGTGCGAATTATGTATTTCAAAATATGTCTGCTAGAAGGAAATCAACAACAACCAAGAGAGCTGCTACTAATGTTGCTCGTGAGGAATATGCTCAAGCTCAAGGAGCCAATTCGGGTACAACACCCTTACCAGATGCTACAGGGTTTGTAGAGATTTGTATTCCAGTTTCGGTGCCCAGTTCCACTGACTCAGATGTTATGGGAGCTATTTAGCTGCTCACCCAGATTGTGGTTGCTCAAGACTAACATCAGGGAATGACTCTAAGTACGGAAACTAATAGAGAGTGATCCAGTTTCAAGACTCGTGAGTTTCTGCATATGGACCCTCCAGTGTTCACGGGTCTAGCAAGATAGATGATCCGTAGAATTTTATTGATGGGCTTTAAAATATCATTCGTGTTATGCATGTTACTGAGTTAGAGGTAGCAAAGTTGAGAGCTTATCAGTTGCAAAATGTTGCTAACATCTGGTATGAGTCTTGTGAGCAGTCCCGAATGAAAGATGTGTCTCCTGGTACTTGGGATGAGTTTGCTGATACATTTATTAAACACTTTCTACTAATAGAGTTCAGGGAGGTTGTTAGGTAGATTTTAGTACTGTTTAGAGTGTGTTTTAGGGAGTCTTTTGTTTGTCTTTTAGTTATTTTATGCAGTATTATGCGTGTGTTGTGCGCTTTCAGGTTTTAAGCAATTCAGAAAGGAATAAAGCAAATTGAAAAGAAATAAACGGCTATTAAGGACAAAAATGCATAGTTGGTCACAAGAAATGAGTCAAAGAAGCCCTGGGAAGCTCGGAAAGCAATTTAAACGAAGTCCGGACAAAGAAGATTGAAGAGCCGCGGCGCAAAAATCAAAAGAGTCACGGCGCAACAGCGCCGCAGTGCCCAACATTAGCGCCGCGGCGCCCCTCAGGCAGTGAGCAAGGATGTTTCGGAAGTGAATTAGCGCCGCGACGCTCTAATAGCTGAGTCGCGGTGCCGACGACGTCAGGGCAGCGAAAAACCTAAATTTAACAAGGCAAAAAGGTCCATTTTGGGGTTTTTTTTCATGATATATATTTGAGGAGACATTTTTCTGAAAAGGGGAACACTTTTGGAGACATGAAACAAGAGAACAATGAGCCATTAGAGACATCTATTGTTCAAGTTCTTTTATTTTTTCTTTATTTAAATTCAGTTTATATTGGATATTAAATTGATTAGTTCTTAGCATGTTTATGAGCTAATTACTTTTATTAGGGTTTTCCGTTGAATCACTTGAAACTCTATTATAATTTAATGCATTGTTAATTTTCTTCTTCATCTATTAAAATCTATTCAACTTGCGTTTATTGAATGATAATTAATTGGCCATTAGTTTTCATTATCTATATGATTTCAAATCGAGATCTGAAAAGAAAGGTTTGAATATGCTATAGTTGATTAGACGTAGGTTTAATCTTGAACGAAAGTATCACGACTGCTTGTGTAACGTTTTAGGTTATTGATCTTAATCCTCCTATGTGGTAGAACTTATCATAGAAATAGAAAGTTCACACTTAGGTTGAGTTTTTATATATCCTAACCAGAATATAGAACATCTAAGTTAAGCTGCTATCTTAATAAGAAGAAGAATATTCCATAACCAACCTCTCACACCTCCGCACTGGGGCATTTGTGTCTCTCCTCTACACATGCCCAAACCATCTCAACCTCACTTCCCGCATCTTATCCTCCATCGAGGCCACTCCCACTCTGTCCCAAATATCAATATTTATAATCTTATACCTCCTTGTATGCCCGCACATCCATCTCAACATCCTCATCTTCGCAACTTTCATCTTTTGGATGTGCGATGTCTTGACTAGTCAACACTCTCCCCATACGATATAGTCAGTTTAACCACCACCCTATAGAACTTGCCTTTAAGTTTTTGTGGCGCTTTTTTGTCACCTAAGACTCCAGATGCGAGCCTCCATTTCATCCACACTGCTCCAATACGATGTGTGACATCGTCATCAATCTCTCAATCCCCTTGGATAATAGACTCGATGTACTTGAAGCTTCCTTTCTTTGGAATGACCTGAGTACTAAGCCTCATCTGCACGCCTGTATCAAGATCGCTCCCGTTACTAAACTTGCACTCCAAGTATTCTATCTTGATCCTACTCATCCTGAAACCCTTTAGATTTCAGATTTTGTCTCCAAATCTCCAGTTTAGCGTTCACTCCGCTGCGAGTCTCATCAATCAGGACTATGTCATCTGCGAATAACATACACCATGACACATCCCATTTGATTTGTTGCGTCAGTCCATCCATCACCAAGGCAAATAAGAATGGGCTAAAAGTTGATCTCTGGTGCAGCCCCATCGTCACCTGAAAGTACTCTGAATATCCTCCTACTGCCCGTACCTTGGTCTTAGCTTCATCATACATATCCTTGATCGCCCTAGTGTACGCCACATGTACACATCTAACCTCCAAACATCTCATAGAACCTCCTAGGAACTTTGTCGTATGCCTTCTCAAGGTCGATGAAAACCATATGTAAGTCTCTCTTTCTCTCCCTATACTGTTCCACCAACCTCCTAATAAGATGAATGACTTCTGTGGTCGAACGCCCCGTCATGAATCCAAACTGGTTCTCGAAAATAGACACGCCTCTTCTCACCTTCATCTCCGCGACCCTTTCTCAAACTTTCATAATGTGGCTTAGCAACTTGATATTCCTATAGTTGTTGCAACTCTGGATATCACATTTATTTTTGTACAAATGGATTATTGTACTCCACCTAATAGATTACCCATGTAAAACTCCAAATTAAATTAGTAGTAATTTTTATTTTCATAGTCTGACTCTTAAGCACTTAATGAAAATATTGGACAAACACAAACTACTACTCCATTTGTTCAAATTTATATGAGAGTTAGTCAGTTTGGAGAGTCAAACAACTCGTTCTTGGACTACGATGTTCTCCAACTCTTTTCATTATTATAAATTATTAATTATGAAAACTTATAATACTTTTTATAACTTTCAAATATGTAAATTTTATTATAAAATAATTTAAAAAATTATATTTAAAATTGAGTCAAATAAAAAATTGTGACTCTCAAAACTGATCAACCCTTATATAAACTGAAACAGATAAAATAATAAAATAACTTCTCAGTCAAACAAAAACTGCTATTCTCTCAAAATACTCTATTATAAAAGAACGAACTTCTCAAAATAAATTGATTTCGGCAACTTGGCCAAACTTGCTAATAATGTCATTCTTTCTTAGTGAAAACAAAGATAAAGCTATATATATCTCTCACTAAACATTGGACAAAAAGGCGTAAAAGGAAATAAAATATTAAAAATGTTTAAAAAAACAATGAATAATGTCGTTTTTAAGGGTGCAGGGACAAAAAGAAGAAAATAGGGAAAACATAAAAAAGAAAAAGGGGGTAGTATGGTAAGTACGAAACAGAAAAGTAGAAGAGGGGTACCCCATTATGACCTAAATACCCATCGTTCTCAACGTTAGCCCTAAGTGGCAACCCTCAATTCTCTTTGCCCCTCAATTTCTTCAGCCTCCTTCCTTCCCTTCCTTGCCCTTCTCCTCTTTTCCGATTTTCCCCTTTCTCTCCTTCTTCTTCTCTCTCTCCCAACCCCCCCTTTTTTACCCGCCATATTCAAAAATTTCAATACCCTTTTCTTGGGTTTCCAATTTGGGATCCGTTTTCTTGACCATTGGATCAATTTCGGGTGATTTCTGATATGGGTTTCTGTTTTATTGATGTTTTGATTGGAAAAGGTGGAATCTTGGAGTTTTAGTTCAGTTGGGTCTACTCGATCTTTACTCTTTTTCGACCAATTTCTGGTGAAATCTGAGATGGGTTTTCTGTTTTCTTGATGTTTTGATTGAAAAAGGTGGAATCTTGAAGTTTTAGTTCAGTTGGGTTTAGGGCTGTTCGAAACCCACCATATTCAAAATTTTCTGCACCCTTTTATTGGGTTCCAATTCGGGACCTGTGTCTTGACCTTTGGTCAATTTTCGGGTTATTTGTGAGATGAGTTTTGTGTTTTTTTTGGGTTATTTGTGAGATGGGTTTTGTGTTTTTTTCGTGTTTTGATTGAAAAAGGTGGAATCTTGGCGTTTTAGTTCCGTTGGGTCTACTCGATCTTGATTTTTTAAGAGCTAGTGTTTTGACTTCTGGCCCTCTCTTAATTAATGGTGAGTTTGGTGTTTTATTGGGTTTCTGTTACTGTACTATTTTGGTTTGTGGCTTATGCCGTTGTGATAAGTAGAATGCTGGGGTGTCTTACTATATTATTGTTTGTTTTGTACAGTTTATTGTATTGAGACTTGTTGGTTTTAATTCATTGTTGTAGCTCGAAGGAGCTGCTATTTCATTGAGTTTGATCAGTGCGTTGGACTAATATAGTGCTTGGAGCAGGTCAGACTGATTTATCCAGTCTTTTTTTCGTGTTTTGATTTTGAATATTGATAATAGGTTTAGGTTATTGTGCTTGCTTCTCCTTGCATACTCTCTGGTCCAATTTGCTAAATCGTGAATTATGTGCACTTTTGAAGCAGGCCTTAGTGAAGTCACTTGAAGCAAAAAGTAGTTTTGATTTTTGTTAGTTGTTAGCTGATTCTTTGTGCTCGGAGTTGGTACTTCGTCAAGTGAGAGAAGAATTTGATCTTTCCTTGGTACATTTGCAAAGTTTGGTGTCCACATAGTTCTCAGATTGATTGAAATAACTACTTTTGCAAAGACAAATGGCGAACCATGAGTTGATCCTTGGCCAAAATAACGATTTGGCTGTTGGTAGTGAGAACCAGGAAATAGTGTTTGACCACACTCATGATATGGGCATAAGCCAGGACCACGGACTGGAACTAGAGCAGAACCATAACCATGAGCATGAGATGGGTATAGGGCAGGCCCAAGATCATGATGGGAATCACGAGCATGAGTATGAACAGGAGAATGGTTTACCTATGGAGCAGAAGCCTGAGCATGAAAACCATGAGTTGTCTAATGAAAACAATGAGTTAGATATTTCTGAACAAGACGAGTTAGGCATTGAGGAAAACGAAGAACTTGATGGTAACATGGAATTAGCTGTGGTTGAGAATAATGATATGGGTGTTGAACCTGCACATGAATTTGAACTCCACCACGGCCAGATGGTTCTTGCTTCGTCAGCCCATGTCCTTCAGGCTCGACAACTTTCAGTAACACCTGATTATGAGTTACATGTGGGACAAGAATTCCCTGATGTCAAAAGCTGCAGAAGGGCTTTACGTGACACAGCCATTGCTCTTCACTTTGAGATTCAGACCATAAAATCTGATAAAACTCGTTTTACTGCTAAATGTGCCAGTGAGGGCTGCCCTTGGCGCATTCATGCTGCAAAACTTCCAGGTGTACCCACGTTCACAATCAGAACAATTCATGACAACCATACATGTGGAGGAATCGCACATCTAGGCCATCAGCAAGCCTCAGTTCAGTGGGTGGCCAATTCCGTGGAGCAACGGCTCCGGGAAAACCCAAATTGCAAGCCAAAAGAGATCCTTGAAGAAATTCACCGGACTCATGGAATCACCCTGTCGTATAAGCAAGCTTGGCGTGGAAAGGAACGAATTATGGCTGCTATGCGCGGTTCCTTTGAAGAAGGTTATCGCCTTCTTCCTCAGTACTGTGAACAAGTTAAAAGGACCAATCCAGGGAGTATAGCATCAGTTTATGCAAACCCTGCTGATAATTGCTTTCAGCGGCTTTTTGTATCATTTCAGGCTTCTATTTTTGGTTTTTTAAATGCTTGTCGCCCTCTTCTTGGGCTTGACCGTACGTTCTTGAAAAGTAAATACCTTGGTACTTTACTTTTAGCTACTGGCTTTGATGGTGATGGCGGCCTCTTTCCTCTAGCATTTGGTGTTGTTGACGAGGAGAATGATGATAACTGGATGTGGTTTCTCTCTGAACTTCATACCTTGCTAGAGGTCAATACAGAAAACATGCCAAGACTTACTATCTTGTCTGACAGGCAGAAAGGCATTGTAGATGGTGTTGAAGCAAATTTCCCCACTGCTTTCCATGGTTTTTGCATGCGTCATTTGAGTGAAAGCTTCCGTAAGGAGTTCAACAATACAATGCTTGTTAATCTGTTGTGGGAAGCCGCACATGCTCTTACGGTCATTGAGTTCGAGGCAAAAATTCTCGAGATTGAGGAAATATCACAAGATGCTGCATATTGGATTCGACGGATTCCTCCACGATTGTGGGCCACAGCTTATTTTGAGGGAACAAGGTTTGGTCATTTGACTGCTAACATAGTGGAACAATTGAATAATTGGATTCTAGAGGCCTCTGGACTTCCAATAATTCAGATGATGGAATGCATCAGGAGGCAGCTTATGACTTGGTTCAATGAACGACGAGAGACCAGTATGCAGTGGACATCAATCCTGGTGCCTACAGCGGAGATGCGAGTTGCAGATGCTCTTGAGCGTGCCCGGACTTATCAGGTTCTCCGTGCTAATGAAGCCGAGTTTGAAGTGATATCTCATGAGGGTACCAATATTGTTGATATTCGGAATCGTTGCTGCCTTTGTCGGGGCTGGCAACTCTATGGTTTGCCCTGTGCACATGCTGTGGCAGCACTACTTTCTTGCCGGCAAAATGTCCACCGGTTTACTGAGAGTTGCTTTACTGTTGCGACGTACCGGAAGACATATTCCCAAACCATACATCCTATTCCAGATAAATCATTATGGAAGGAGTTGACAGAGGGAGATCCAAATGCTGCCCAGGATGTTGAGATTATTATAAACCCTCCTAAGTCCCTTCGGCCTCCTGGCAGGCCAAGGAAGAAGCGAGTTAGGGCAGAAGACCGTGGTAGGGTGAAGCGAGTTGTGCATTGTAGCCGCTGCAATCAGACTGGCCACTTCAGGACGACATGTGCAGCTCCAATTTAAGTTGTTTCTGCAGACAATTCATCGGGTGCGAAAGAAGTCTGTGATATACCCTTTTCCTGTGCAGGATCTTTCTTATCTTCTGTTGAAGGATATTTCTAGTTAGCTTCTCAGTCCATAGTGATAACTTTTCATCTACTAGTCTAGTAAGCTTATTGCCTCTTTTGGATTTGTTTAATAATACATTGCAACAGAGGATAGATTTGGTGATTATAACCATATGGTATGATGAAAATTGGTTTTCTTAGGTTGTGGATGCCACATGCAATTTACAGTCTTTGCACTGCCCTGCTCCTTCTCAATTGACTCTTGACCTGGTGTCTTATTATTACCAATGAATATATGCTGAGTGCAGGTGCAGCAGTGTCTATTTTGTTATGTTCCAAACAAACTTTTGGTTAATGCTGAGGTCTAGTATCAAATGATAAAGTCTCCAGTTTTGTAGTTGGTTAGTATAATCTTGTGTATGCATACAGAGACAAGCATTATGGTCAATGCTAATCACTCCTTATATTGATGTATTCGTCTAAGCTGGTTGTCTATATTCTTTGGCTTTGTTTTTCTTCTTTCCTTTTTATTGGTTAAACTGTGTTGTCATCCACACAGCTTCCATTAACTTCAAAAAAAAATTGTTGCACGTTAGTTTTTTGTCTTCATTCAATACCTGAATTTTTAACCAAGGTTCAAATTACAAGTTTTATGTTGCACTAAGAGTGGTTTAAATCATAGGAGACCAGGATTTAAATCTCGATAAAGACAAGTAATTTTTTCATATTTACCTGTGTTGGTAGAGGTAGAAGGTATTAGATAAATTAGTTGAAATACACGTCAAAGTCATTGATAGATTCATCAAGATATGCGTAACAAGTACTCAATAAATTAGTTGAGGTACATGATAAGGTGGGTCATATATGTAAATACTTACCTACACTAGATGTTTGTATCAAATTAATTTAACTTATCATGATTAAGCGATTGCTAAAAGGTATAGGAAGATACTACTACGGAGGAGTGTCATACATATCCATTGGCAAATGCGAACAGATAGAGGTACCCGTTTTTCATATAACATTCAGATTGCATGACTATATAAAATTATGGTCATATTTTCATATATTATGGGTAACATAGTTTTTCCATATGGAATAATTAAGTGTTTCATTTCAGATATTCTTTTGCTACAAATCACTTCGATTTACCCTCTACATAAAAAGTATAATACGCCTTGAGAAACTCTTACCCATAAAACTTGTCTATACTCAAGAAAACACTTGTTTTTCTTAGGTGGACTTAATCATTTGAATAGAAGAGAAGGTAACCCAACCGTCATTTAATTTCAATATTGTCATTTTACCTTAACAACACTCCTTTATTGCTTTTCTTTTAACTCTAGCGGAGTCGTTTACAAGCTGAGAGAAGTGCCAATTTTATCTTCGTCCAACAACGTAATCTCTATTAGGGGTGAGCACGGGTACAAAGTACTCAGATACCTAACCAAAACCGACACTAACGGGTAGGTTCTGGGTAGATATATTATAATAACGAGTAGGTTTCGGGTAGTAAAATTAGGAACTGATCAATGTCGGGTCCGGTTCTGGTTCCGACAAATAGAGACGGGGTACTCGGATCCGGAACCGATACCCGAAACCTATGAAATGTTAAATATTTTTACTTTTTTAATTCCATTATTTTTTAGTAAATAAAAAAAAGAAAAAAAAGGTCATACTAAAGTACACCATTTAAGTGAGAAAAAACAAATGCAGAACAATCACTTTCACCAATCAAGAAATAAATTAAATAATACAAAGTGACAATCATAAGCAGAGAAAAAGCCAAATATGGTATAAAATTGAAAAACTGAGTTTTTAAAACTATTTACTCCTTTAAGTTATTGAAAAAGAAAGTTGAAACAAAAACCAAAGCAAATCTTTGAAACATTCTTGGGATATTTGCTCCAAAAGGATTCTTTATGGGTTTTATGGCACTGACTTTCAGAGGATAAGCAGAGGTGTTTATTCATAAACCAAAGATGTTATTCGAAGGCATTATTTTGCACAAAGAAACACCGATTCCGGGTACCCAGGAACTTATCCGGAATCGCAGTGTCCGGATAGATTTCGGGTAATGATTGCTACAGGTAGGTTCCGGATAGTAAATTTAAGAACCGATCTTTTACTAGGTAGGATACGAGTAGTTCAAAAAGTTATGATACCCGAACCCCGCTCACCCCTAATCTCTATCTATCTATCTATCTATCTATCTATCTATCTATCTATCTATCTATTTTCTTTTCATTTATTTTTTAATTTTCTGTCTGTTGGACTCGCTAATCGTTATTCACCATTGAGTTTTTTAGATGGGGTTTCTTGTCGATTTTAAAATTAAGACCTTACATGTCGATTTGTAATTGATCCTAGAACCCATCCCGGTCCAGAAAGAGTAAAGGGTTTGGGGTGTGTTGTTGAGGGATCTATAACCATGTCATTCATGTCTTGTGTTGACACCATCAACATCTAGAGCACATGTAACCTAGCTACCAAAATTTGACTTAAGAGGTCTCTCTGTATAAATGGCAGAGGAAAAGAATAAGGAGATTGTTTTACCTTATCGAAAAAAATAAATGAATAAGGAGATTGTTTTAGGAGCTGCCTCGTAGAAAGTCTTGAAAGAATGGTGATGCCAAGGTAAATTGGGAGCTGGGTCGTCGGGGTGTGTGTGTGTGTGTGTGTGTGTGTGTCCTCATTTGCAGTTCATTTCCATTCACGTACTGCGGGCCAAGTCTACAGAGGGTTTGGACTGCAGGCAGAGCCCTAAAATATTTACCCTGTAGAAGGTGATTTATTGGGTGATCGGTTTTTCATCTGGTTGGTTGCTTGTCTTAGAGTGTAGAAAACGGTAGTGGAGTAAATGGGGAGGTGAATGGGCTTGGAATTTTTTTTGATTTTGTAGACTGGGGTTGAGGCTAAATATGAGCTACTCAAGCTATGCTCACCTCATACTCGAATGATCTAGCTTTGCTCCACATTTGGCATGAAACAGGTATTCGTAGTTTTATATTCCTGAATATTCAAATTTTACTTCAACTTGCTTTGCACTAGTGAGAGGGAAGTGAAAAAGATGTATGTTTTTTTTCTATACATCCAATTTCAAAGGGGACTAAAGAGCTGTCCAACTCCCTCCGATTTTATTCTAATGTTGAAATTTTATTTCCCTTCCTCTTTACGTATGTTTTCACCTCAACTATATTGTTATTGAATCCAGATTGAGCTCTTCATAAAAAAAAGAATCTAGATTGAGCTTGAGCTGGTTCGAGTAGCTTTTGAGCTGAATTTTAGCTTATATCTGTTGAGATGAGTTGAATTGGGATCCTATATAAGCCTAGGTCATAGAAATATCAATAACATTTCTTGTTAATGCATGTATGATGTGTCTCACCTTATTTTGAAAAAAGTACCTATCTCTCTTACTTGATTAAACTTGCGTATAATATAGAGCTAGGAGAAAAGTTATTAAAAGATATGCCCAATCTCCATTGCTGAACCAAGTAACTATTTGCTAATCTATGAAACTAGTAGGCCATAGGATAAAGGGGGAAAGTCTTAAGAAGAAGAAGCTAAAGTTTCAGTAGGGTTATGAGAAAGTTCCCATTTTCGTTTCATCTCCATATGTGCATTTCTCTGTTCACTTGTTTTGGAATACCCTCTCCCCACAAGCCAAAACCATTTCTTTTCTGGTTCAATCTTGAGCTATACCTGATCATGCTGGACTTCTTTCTGCTGCTACTTTTCGTTGTTTCTGACAATTCTACTATTATGCCACCTATTTCTTACTACTGCGACCGTTTCGTTCTTTGGTACTCTTTAATCAACAGTCAACATCTTCTTAGCCCACAGATAAGTGATGGTGAGTTCCTCAGTTCTCCACTTTTTTTTCAGCAGAATCTTTCAATATGTTAGTTTGCAGCCCTGTGAGACTGTCTAACAGTACCTTGACAAAAAAAAAAATTGTCCAACAATAACTGCTGTGTCGGAGATGTAAGGCAAGAATTAAGATGCACCCATGGGTTATATTCAGTGTCTTCTTTTATTCTAGTAAAATCACAACAACTTAGTCATACTGGGAAAAACAAAATGGAGAAGCAAGCAACGCAGTTTATGAGCTGTAAGCCTGCAACTACTTGGATACTGATCTCTGTTAAAGCTGCAGCCTATAGTTGGAGATATGTTTTTACTAAGGCTGGCCAGTGGGCCGGGACGACCCGACCCCGGCCCGACCCCGTCCCGACCCCGCCCCGGTCCCGCCCCGACCCCGCTCTAAAAAAAAAAAATTTAACGGGCGGGACTCGAACTTCGGGGCGGGGCGATGTCTCGTCCCGCCAGACGAGCCCGCCCCAGGCCCGCGGGACCGAGCAGATCCGAGGCGGCCAGGCCGACCCTTAAACCCCCTTTGCAAAAATGGCGTTGCACCAGCGGCCATTTTAGATATGGCCTTATTAATGACCATTTAAACCCCCTCCCCAACCCCCTACCCTTAATATTTATTTTTAACCCGTAAGTTATTATATTTACACTTCCCAATTTTCAACTATAAATAACTCATTTTTCTCTTCATCTTTCTCACAAATCTTCCTACAATCTCTCTAATTTCTCAATATATCTCTCTACATTGTTTGCTAAATATTCAATTTTATTAATTCATTTGGGAATTGGGAGTGAAGTTGGCAACTAGCTTGAGGATCTTCCATCGAGCAAAGTTTCAATTTTCAACCTCTAGATTACACGTCGGCGTTAAATGGGCGTTTGATCGATCGTTCATTAAATTATTATTGTCACATTTTATTTTATTTAGTACTTAATTTTATTGTCTTTAATTATTTATTATCATAATTAAAATGGAAGGATTAAAGGTATGTTTAAGGGTAAGAGGTAAAGGGTGCTTAACTTCTAGTAGAGGCAACCAGGGAGGCAAGGGTACTTCTTCTACAGTCATCTTATTCACCACAGGGATGATTTTGTTGATACTCGACATTTTCCTACAATACCATTAGATTTAGGCGAGGGGAGTTATTTTCACGGAACTCAAGAAGACTTTAATTTAGGCGATGATCTAGGCGATACACCCACTAATATTGATGACAACCGCCCGCTAGTGCACGCTTGTTTGAAATACCTCACCTATTCCCCCAGTATGAGACGAGGTCGAAAAAGCGACCATTAAAATCGAGATGCATGGACATTTTTGATAGGGACGTAGAGAATCAAGTAGCCATATGTAAAATTTGTAAAAATGTTTTAAAATTTAAAAAGCCGGAAAAGGTCACGGTGGGGCGGGGTTTAATTAGACCGCGTGGTAAGTGCTCATCGGCTAGGTATGCCCGATACCAGGCTTCAAGCCAGGTGTATAACGCCCGGCTCCATCGGGACAAGGTTCACATCACGTCTTTGTCGGGACCAATCTGAGGTCAAATTAACCTATGGCGGAGAATTGTAGGCTCTACATACAAACATAGAGATAGAGAGCAATATCAAAATTAGTTCTTTGTGGAGGGTTTGCCTTTTCATTTCCTTAAATCTCCGGTTTTATTCATTACATTAGAGATATATATAATCCTACCGCTTAACGGTTTCCTAGGTCATTGTTAAGAGAGATGTATTTAAATTTGCGCATGAATATCAACAATATTTCACGTTTTCATTATATCATTTTAATAGGCAAGTATCTATCACGTCGATATAGGTCGTAGTACTATGACCATGATTATTTAGCGTAACTTGTCATTGGATAGATTATAAATGGTCTATGCAAAAAGCGTATTTTAAGCGTATAGATATATAGATGATAGGCACCTTGGGTACTTTGTGCGAGAAAATATTTATCAAGTGTGCGATTATTACGAATCGGAAATAAAATTATGACTATTACATTAGATACGCGCTTACTAATAACAATTGCGCGCAATTACAATGTTAAAAAATAGTTTAGCTCCGTCTTTTCAGGACCGTTTTCATATAAAATGCGCGTGCCGTATATATAACTTAATTGTAAAGGATGGTCTTTCACTTTTTGAAGACATTCTTAGTAAAATACAATTTGCTATAAACTTTATTTTTAAAAGTAATAAAGTACAGCGTAGAAAAGAATATAAAAAAACTTGTCACGATTGTGGACTACCTTATAGAAGAATTCCACAAGAAGTATCATAGGTGGAATTCTTTATCTGGCAACTACTTGTTGCTTATGACTATAAATTACCTATAACTTTATTTTTAACTCTGCATAATAAAAACCAGTTTGATATGATTTTAGATAGTGATTGGGTAAAAATTCCGAACTTATTGTATTTTTAGAGAAATTTTTTCAAGCAACAAAAGAATTTTCGGTATATATTATCCTACTATTTCAACTATGTTATTTTATATAACTCTAATATTTTTATTACTTAGTGAATATATGGAAACAGGTTTATAAAGCGTTTATTAAAAAATGTTTGTCAAAATAAAAAAAAATATTTTATTCCTATTCCTTATTTATATTATTGGTTACGTATTAAATCCTACTATTAAAATAGACAGTACTTAAATCACTTAATTGAAACTATTTACGATTGTATGAAAGTACTACCACCTCAAGTCCCAAAAATCTAAATCACCCACTTTATTGAACAAACTAAAGAAGAAGTGTTGAATAGGCGTAGAACACGATGCAAAAATATATATAGATTTTATCAACAAGAAAATGCTAGTATGCACTGGCTACCATGTACCATCTTATCTTCAACACAACCTCACATGAAAGACATCTTTGTTTACTGGCTAGTATTGAAAGCCTCGAGAAATAGAATGTGACAAATACCTACACTAACCAAATTAGCGAGTTGAATATTTTTTGTTTCTGGGGTTATGCAGTATCAAGAAGTTATCAATGAAGATGGACAAGAAGACTTCTTTGAAATCTTGGAGGGAATGAAGACCTTCAGACACTTTCATTGATGGCTCGAGATGTTTGAACATTCAGCGTCATCAAGCTGCGTCGAGCGCTTTCTATGACGGATATCAAATAGGAGACCCACAGACACTTTCGTTGGAGGAGCTGACGGAGTGCGGTATTATGTGAGAGATTGGATCTGGCGGAGCGGAGAAGGTGCGGTCAGCAGGAGATCAGCGAAGAAGATGATGAAAACTACTGAAATCTTGAAGGTAGTGGAGCGGCGTGGATCAATTTGACCAGCAAATACCTATTCCAACCAGAAGAACCACATGAAATCATCAGCAATTAGAGCGATTTTTTGAAAATGTAATTTTTAATTGCAATTTTATTATGTAATTTGCAACTTTTGGACAACACCATAAAGTTGCAATTTAGACAATTGTATTTGTATTACAAAAAATCATATGTCATTAAATAATATAAGAGGCACAAAAGCGGCGGGATGTTTTTATTCACTATCTTGTTTTGTTTATTGAGTTTTTATACATATATTATTTAAAAAAAAAAGGAAACCGACCCGCCCGACCCAGGCCCGACCAGCCCGCCCGCCCGCCGTCTGGCGGGATCGGGATCGGAAGCGAGGCCAGGAGCGAGTCCATGAACCGACCCGCTAGGCCAGCTAGTCCCGATCCCGACCCCCCGGCTCGTCCCGCCCCGACCCCGACCCCGCCAGACCCGGCCCGCCAGACCCGAGCCCGGCCCACTGGCCACCCCTAGTTTTTACTTATAACTATTGAAGCTGCTGTGGCTTATGGAGAAGACAGATGAAGCCTGAAAATGTACTTTGAAAAAGGAGTACAGGAATTTGCATGGAGCAAGTATATGTATTTAGGAGATGGAAAAATGTGAGGTGCGTATCTATCTTCCTCCTCTACCAGGGTGGTGGGGAGAGTAGGTGCTTAACGGAATGAAGCTGAGCTGCTGAAATGGCCTGTTATTTTGGATGCTGTCTTTTAGGGGGTATTCTGAAAGAAGGCCTATTCCAAGAGGTAAAATTGGAAAGGCAATTTTTAGGTCTTTGTTTCATTGTTGAGGACTGTATAAACTAGTGGCAAGTTCCTTCTCTCAGTTGAAATCTCAAGTGGGCAAAAGATAAACATATGTCGCTGCTTTCTGTCAAAGAATTATGTGTCAGCAAGTGTTATCGATTTAGACAGATAAACGAGTAACATATTGTGCTTTCTTTTGCTGCAATATTTCTATTCTCTCTTCTTTTTTTTGGTTGCTAATAAGTTCTCTAAGCAAGAAATGTGCATTTCGGTGGTTGATTTCTCACATGTTACTTTAAAGGTGGAATTGATAGTTTGATGTCCTCTTCATTTGATGTATTTTAGTCAAATGTTAACTTGCAGGATCCATTCCTTAAGCCAGAACGGAAGCTGGAGAAGGCACCTTCAACCAAGTAAAAATATTAGATGTGCGAGAATCTCTTGTTTGAGGTTTTCCGCTTGTAGGTCTGTCATTACATTTCGGCCCAATAAAGTGAATATTTGAGCCATCAGCTTGAATGTAGGTTTTCGTTCGTTGTTTATCTTGGCTTTCTTTCTGAACTCGTTCAAGTCTGTTCATAAAATATGAAACTATGCCTTCAAACAGATGTTCGGTTGGAACTTGGTGTCTCCTGTTTTGTGATGCTTTATTCAGGTTATGAATAGAATAAGAATCTGGAGATGGTGCCAGATATATTTGGTATTGTGCAGAGAGGTGCTGTTGCGTTGTAATGTTGGTAGAGCAAGACAAGTTTGTCTTTATTAGTATTATTTAACTTTATCATGATTATCTTTTTGGGGGGTTGTCTGTTGGTTTCTGTTTGTTTGCTTTCGATGATGCAATGGGCTTAATTTGGACCATGTAGTTTTGCTTTCTGCTAGCTCTATCAACTATCAAGGGCTTGGTCCAGCCAAATTAGCATAAGCAAGTGTAAGTTAGCTCAAAACGAAAGAGCCCTGTGAAAAGTTGGAAGGGCTTCATTGTTCTATATGGCCACTATTTAGATTTATAACCAATGAGAGCAAAAAATAGGAAAAAGTTGTAAGCCCACTTTTGTAGAACGGTAAGCAAACACCTCATCATTCCGTACGTAACCATGTAGATCTTTGCTCCCTGATACTCTCTCTTTGTGGGTGGAAAGAAGCCTAGAACTCATACTTCCCCCAAAAAGTGTTTGAAGTCGACACCTTTAAGTTTGGATTAGAGAAGTATTTGCGTAAAGTATGACGAAAACGTTTTTGTTAGTACAGTTTGTTTTAAAGAAAGAGAGCCATAAAAATATTTATAGTTATGCCGTATATAAACACTTTATTCCTTTCAAAGAAGGTAAGCAATTTAGGGCAATACAAATATGATTTCAGACAAACTAAATAGAAAAACCTTTTAATTTGTGGATAAAATGAAACATAACGTTTCTGCTTCCTTTTACCCGAAATCATATGATCTAGAGAACACCTAAATAACTACGGCTTGAGAATCAAATAGGCCAAAAAGAAAGTCTAGACGAATCAACATCTTTGTTGCTTTCACCATCACCACAGATTTGAACATAATATTAAATATTTCCTAGCTAACTGAGCAAATATGAGATTATTCCAGTGTTCAAGATTAGTATATTAGCCGTGGGAAGGTGCAGATAGATAGAGAAGAAACAGGACAACAATACAATAAGCACTTTGTAGATCAAAGGTTGTAACGAGCCTAATGCGTATCAACACTATCTATAGGAATTTCATGTCACTACGCCTAAATGAAGAGTACAACAATACAAAACACCCTCACTAAAGGATTATTAGTTCTGTTCACCAAATTAAATGCAGATAGATCCAGTTCAATAGCCATAATTGTTACCATACACTGAACCGTAGCCCCCAGATTGCCCTGGAATGCCTGCATTTGAAGTGGCAGATGAATACATAGAAGGAGCAGGAGCTCCATAGGGGTTGTAGCCTTGGTCAGCTGGTGGACCTGTCTGTGCCGGAGGTGCCCCTGCATCTGCCATGAAATTCTGCAACACACAAATAAAGTTTAAAATAGGACAGGACAAGCATGACTATAGGTTAAACCAAGAAATCAGGTTACAAGTTTAACAAAGGCAAAAGCCTCAAAAGTCAAATGGAAAACTCATGCATATGCACACTTCAGAGGGAAAACATAATAAGTTTATCTTAATAACTGAAAAAGATGCTTTCTGTCTCAATTTAAAGGTAATATTACCATTTGAGAAATCAAACTATTTTTCATTGAATAAGACGTTTTCAAATATTTTTAATTATAAAATGTGGAGACTTATACCATCTTCTTGTAGGTCTCAAATATGTAAAAAATTAATTCCAAAAAACAAGAAGAACCAATGACCAAATTCCCAGAAAGAACTAAATAGTGCGACCCGTATCCATGCCATCACTTTTTTTTTGACAGACTTAGTTATCGTCAATTGCAACCTTGGCTAGCAAGACATGGATGCAAATCAACCTTAGCAAGAAAGTGTGAACACCCTCATTTGAAAGAAAAAAGGCATCTTATTATATGTACACAATCAACTACCCCTTGATCCCAAATTAGTTAGGATCAGTTATATGAACCCCTGCATTCTGCTAAATTCCAGCCCATTTACTGCCTCAGACCAAGTCCTTGCTCCTTGAACACTATCTTTATGCGCAATTCCCCTCATTTATCCAAGCTAGGGAGGAGTGTGTGTTGACCTATTTTACCAACCTGATAAAATTCTTGGGTTTTGGAGTGTGTGACCTAACATTGAAAGATGTTTCCTATGAGAAAGAGGCTTGAGATCTATGGAATCCATCAACAAGGTCTTTTACATCTGATACCCTATCAATGTTTATATAACATGTTTGAACTACCAGGGTGATTCTGGCAGAAGCAAAAACCAAAAAATTGTAGCATGTACCACATTATTTTGCAATCGGTTCAATAAAAAATTCAGAAGATAAATCAGAAAATATAAATGATTGATTAAAAAGCCAAGCAAGAATTTTACCTGTATCAATTGTTGTGCTGTTTGGACTTGAGAAGCAGTTCCATTGATCTCAACAGTCATCTCCCCAGGAACTCCTTTTGTTTCCTGTATGGTAACAGTAGCACCACTAACCCGTCGGATGTAGCTTATGCTTGCACCATTAGTTCCAATCACAGCATCGGCGAAGGCCAGTGGTATCTGCATCTGCTGTATAACCTGCAAAATTACACCCTCAGATAAAGCAAAAATCAGCACATGAATATCTTTCTTTTTCCCATTTTTGTTTACCAGCACTTCATCAAAACCATATTAGGTTTGCTTAGGATGTCTTGCATTTAAATTGCCATAATTTTTGCAACCTAAAAAATATTTCTCAAGAGCCATTTCATAATTCTCCGCTAAGTATTCAATTTAATAAAGTATTAGTGTAAGGCTTGTGCATAATGCAGTAATTCAGTTCAGCAACAATCAAATCAACAATGCTATGACAAGGCCTTATATAAGAAAAACCAGAAAATATCAACAAATCAGGTTTGCTTAACCACCTAAGTACCGAGAAAGGTGGCAACAGAAGCTCAAAGAAACAAGAATCAAAGAATACAAGAGCAGGCAAAAAAGAAGGCTAGAAAATCAAGTAACTAATTGAGCAGCAGTCTTCGTGAAAAAGTACGAAGAAATGAATCCGCAAATTTATTCTCCCTATGTCACATCTTAACACAATTACTGTTTAGAAAGTCAAAAAGTACCTATTCAAAAAAATTGAAAAAAAATACAATATTGTGACTTAGAGTGCAGAACATAATTCTAACCATGCAGAATTTCTTATTTCAAAATTAAGAGATTTATGTCCGAACTCATACAAAATCAGATATGTCGATCTTCTAACTCCAAAAACCTGCCAGGGAGTACTTCTCAAGAAATCTAGGAGTTGTCCCACTAGCCATGGTTAGCAGAACTACCTGGGAATAAAATCCCCAAAAAAGCTTTGGCCCACCATTTAAGCATTTCTTCCTACGCTAGATGATCTACATTATAGTACACTTGCATCCAGACTGCATTAAGGTACACACTAAAATTTAATACCTGTTACTGACGTGCATATTATTTAACAATTTTCCCTTATTTTTTGGTAATTCCCACCCGTATCTTAGCACATAACTGACAGCCTTTTGGTTTCTTTCAACAGAAAGTTGGGAACGAGAGATGGAGGGGGGAGGGGATTTTGTTGATGTGTAATATTGAACCTTTAGCTTGTTAAAAAACTAATGAATTATTTTCATGTAAAACAGAAAAGAGAAATTTAACCAATTCCATTAACACAGAGTCCCACCTCATTTCTCTTTAAATATCAAATCAGTGTGTTTACTGTAACAAAACATACCTGAGTAACAAGAGACGGTGCTGCTGGGTTGTTGGAGGATGAATGCATTGACATTGGAGCTTCTCTTCCATACGCAGAAATGCCTTGATGAGGTTGTTTTTCCATAGGAGGTGGCATGTCAGCTGGTGGGTAATAGCTATCATGTTGCCTGGATGGTGGCATGAAATGAGGACTATTTCCATATCCCGGACCTCCAGCAGCGCTTTGTGGGAAAGCTTGGGGAGGAGGACCCCAAGACTGGGGAGGTGGCATGTGTTCCACGGGTGGATTTGGCATTTGCATCTAAGCAACAAAGAAGTTCCATTAAAAGATGCCAAGTTTCTGTCCTAAAATATCTAACTAAAAGGAGGCTTACTTGCATCTCAAATACTGGGATTATGCCACGATCGACCAAAAATTTCCTCAGGTGAGAAGCAATTAACTCAACTGCCTTGTGAACACCAGCCGGTTCCCCTACTACTTCAACTATCCTATCATCTTGAAGTGCGAAAACAGGAAGGTCCTCTGCAATGATATGTAAGCATCACAAGGAAGGAGTAAGACCCCATGAACTAGTGATTAAGTCACAGTAGAAAATGCAAATTGAACAAAAAAGTCCTGAAAAATAGTTCATCATGAAAGTAGAGAGGCTATAGCACCAATTAAGGACCTCGCAATTTCCAAATCCAGCTGAACAATTTAACCACGAGAATTATCGTAGTTAACTACCCTAGTATTTAATTAGAGATAAATACTCCATCGGTTCCAATTTGTTTGTCTTAGTTACTATTTGGACAGTCAAAGGATATTTCTTAACCATATTTTTTCAAATACTTTCTAAATGTTTTGAATTGTTAACTATTGTGACTTATAGTACTTCTTATGTAGTTTTAAATATGTAAATTTTATTTCAAAACAATTGAAGATTCTATGTCCGAATTCACACCGAACATTAGTTAATTTGACCCCCGCACTCCGAATCAAGCCAAACAAATTGAAACGGAGGGAGTATAAACACACACAACAGGTATGTGAGTTTTCCACATTCTAGTTTATTTCATGTTTTAGCTTTCCGCTAACGTGTTACTTTCATGTTTTTACCTTGATACCAATATGTGAAAATGTTTTAGTTTAATCTCAGGTTTAAGGTTTCCAAAGAAGGATGAAACCAAATTCAATTGGCAAAAGTAAGTTCTAAGTTTTGAAAAACCTTCTAAGCTTGGCGAATTTTAATTTAGTGTGCTCAAGCCTACCCATACAAACAGTACACATACCTAGAGTACAAAAAGATTACATGCCTCCTTGAGCTAGGAGGATCACCACGTGCTCGAGCCAAAGTGTGGAACAACGTAGTCCTACACGCAATGAGATGTAAGAGGTCCCGACTATAAATCCAAAATTAGACCAGAATGACCACAGAGCAAAACCACGCCCTTGGCATCAAATTCATTCGGGGATGCTTCACTAATGTTTTCATAAATCATGTTTGCTTTTTTTTTTTTTCCATTTGTAAGGAAGCGAAAGCGAAGATTAAGTATGAAAACGTTGGTGAAGCATCTATGAATAAATTCGATGTCAAGCATCCCTAAGTATTTCACTTCCTTGTTCTTATATGTTTTGATTATCCTCTTCTAGCATTAGTTTTGGAGGGTTAGGGAAGGTCGGGACATACTGTGTAAGTAGCATAGCAAAATATTTGAAACTACATCTTCAAAAACATCCATATGATAATAACTTTTTGGTCAGGATAGAATTTCAGAGTTGTGAATGATTTTTGAAGCAACCACCTAGAGAATTTTCACACTTGCTCTTTTTACAAGTACATGGTCAAAATCCTACAACAACATACCCAGTGAAATCACACCGTGGAGTCTGGGGAGGGTAGAGTGTACACAGACCTTACCTCCACCTTGGTAGGTAGAGCGGCTGTTTCCGGGAGACCCTTGGCTCAAGAGAAAGCATAATCACAGGCAAAGCATAGCAAAGAAAGAGAGAAGGTCAGACTCAGACGATAAGTTAAAGCAGTATGAACATGCAGATAATAAAATCGAATACGTCATGGTAGCGCAATCTATCAACTGGAAGCAGTAGCTAACACAACTAAATAGGATAAACAAAGTACACTAAAGAACACATAGCAGCAGAAATCAAACTATAGGGGACTATAAAGCAATAATGCGCCTATAAGTGTGATAGGCTAATCGAGCCTACAATATTAACACTACACTATCATTTTGTAAGCGTAAGTAGAACTACGCTCGACTACCAACTACCCTTCTACCTTAATTTGTGTCCTCCACAACCCCCTATCAAAGGTCATGTCCTCAGTAAGTTGCACATGCGTCATATCCCGTCTAATCATCTCTCCCCAATACTTTTTCGGCCTACCTCTACCCCTTATGAACCCGTCCATAGTCAAATCTCTCACACCTCCGCACTGGGGCATCCATGTCTCTTCTCTACACATGTCCAAACCATCTCAACCTTGCTTACCGCATCTTATTCTCCACCGAGGCCACTCCCACTTTACCCCGGATATAATCATTTCTAATCATATCACTCCTTGTATGCCCACACATCCATCTCAGCATCCTCATCTCCGCAACTTTCATCTTTTGTATGTGCGAAGTCTTGACTGGCAAACACTCCACCCCATACAACATAGTCGGTCTAACCACCACCCTATAAAATTTGCCTTTAAGTTTTGGTGACACCTTTTTATCGCACAAGACCCCAGATGCGAGCCTCCATTTCATCCACCCTGCCCCAATAAGATGTGTGACATCGTCATCAATCTCTCTATTCCCTTGGATAATAGACCCTATGTACTTGAAGCTTCCTTTTCTTGGAATGACCTGAGTACCAAGCCTCACCTCAACGCCCGTCTCAGGGTCGCTCCCGTTGCTGAACTTGCACTCCAAATATTATGTCTTGGTCCTACTCAACCTGAAACCTTTAGACTCCAAAGTCTGTCTCCAAACCTCCAGCCTGGCGTTCACTCCGCTGCGAATCTCATCGATCAGGACTATGTCATCTGCGAATAACATACACCATGGTACCTCCCCTTGATTTGTCGCGTCAGTCCGTCCATCACCAAGGCAAATAGGAATGGGCTAAGAGCTGAACCCTGGTGCAGCCCCATCATCACTGGGAAGTGATCCGATTCTCCTCCTACTGTCCGTACCCTAGTCTTGGATCCATCATACATATCCTTGATCGCCCCTAGTGTACGCCACAGGTACACCTCTAGCCTCCAAACAACTCCATAGAACCTCCCTAGGGACTTTGTCGTATGCCTTCTCGAGGTCGATGAAAAGCATATGTAAATCTTTCTTCCTCTCCCTATATTGCTCCTGCTCCACCAACCTCCTGATAAGATGAATGACTTCAGTAGTCGAACGCCCCAACATGAATCCAAACTGGTTTCGAAAAACGACACGTCTCTACTCACCCTCATCTCCACAACCCTTTCCCAAACTTTCATAGTGTGGCTCAGCAGCTTAATACCCCTATAGTTGTGGCAACTCTGGATATCACCTTTGTTTTTGTACAAGGGAATCATTGTACTCCACCTCCATTCTTCGGGCATTCTTGCCGTCTTAAAAATGACGTTAAACAACTCAGTCAGCCACTCCAAACCTTCCCTGCCTGCGCTCTTCCAAAATTCAACTGAGATCTCATCAGACCCGATCGCTCGTCCCATGCGCATCCTGTGAACAACACCCTTCACCTCCTCAACCTTAATTCTTCTACAATACCCAAAATCCCGGTGCCTACCAGAATGCTCCAGATCTCCCAGCACAATGTCTGTCTCCTTTTGCGTTCAAGAGTCTATGGAAGTAAGACTGCCATCTCCGCCTAATATGCACTTTCTCCGACAGTACTTTGTCGCCCTCGTCCTTGATGCACCTCACGTGGTCTACGTCACGGGTCCTCCTCTCTCTTGCCTTGGCTCGTCTGTACAACTTTTTATCCCCGCCTTTCTCCTCTAATTCCACATACAGCCGTTCAAAAGACGCCGTTTTCGCCGCCGTAACCGCTAGTTTTGCCTCCTTCCTCGCCATCTTATACAGTTCCCTATTTGTCCACTTCTCCACCTCATCCTTGTTTTCTACCAATTTCACATACGCCACTTTCTTCGCTTCCACCTCTTGAACTTTACCATCCCACCACCAGTCTCATCGATGTCCATCACGGTTACCCCGCTAGACCCCTAACACTTCTCTAGCTACCTCCCGAATGCAACTGGCCGTCATGTCCCACATACCGGTCGCATCCCCACTACTCCCCAAGCCCCCTTGGCCATCAACCTCTCCCCCATCTCTTTTGCACTAGACATAGTCACCCCCCCCCCCCATTTGATTTTTAACATGTCATCCACAACCCTCTTCTTCTCCAACTTAATCTCCAAATTCATCACCAAAAGCTTATGTCGGGTTGTAAGACCCTCCTTCAGAATAACCTTGCAATCTATACAAATACTTTGTCGACTTTCCTAAGGAGCAAAAAGTCTATCTGAGTCTTAGTCACCGAACTACGGAAAGTCATCAAGTGTTCCTCCTTCTTCAGGAACCTCGAATTGGCTATCACCATCCCACTAGCTCTAGCGAACTCCAAAAGTGAGACGCCTCACCCGTTCTTGTCCCCGAATCCAAAGCCTCCATGCCCGTCGTCATAACCCTCCGAAAGTGGCCCGAAATGTCCATTGAAATCCCCTCCTACAAATAACTTCACAGTGGGTGGTTCCTCCCAAAAGCGTCGCTTCTCCTCTTCATCCAAGCCCGCCTACGGCGCATAAGCACTAATGATGTTTATAGTGCACCCTCCAACTACCAACTTAATCTCCATCATCCTGTCATTGACAAAATTGGAAATCACCATCCACAACAATTCAACTGAAGTAGTGTCAAAGGTGAGATTTAATCGTGAAAAATCGACCATCAAAACATTATATAAGCAAGTTACAAAATCAAGGCTTGTGTAAGGAAGAAGTGCACGGAGAATACTTGAAAGAGTAAGAAGAAGAGCATAACGACTGACCTAGGAAATCTACCAAAAAGAGTTGTGATATAGTAGGTATCATATCTCATTACCAAATCAGAAGAGACCCAAATTCCAAAACCAAAAATTTACAAGCAGAAAGAAAATCAGCTTGTTGTGTCCCTAGTGTTGACCTCTAAGCATATTTGTCTTATTCCCACTCATTTATATATGTAACTATCCCTAGCCCTTGTTGTTTCCATTTTCTTTCAATTTTGCACCTTTCACATGTCATCGGTCCGAGGAAAGAAAAGGACCGCCTTTGAAAAAAAAAAAAGGAACTCGCTAGGCCTTCAAAACAAAGGCGATTCTGTTCATGCTTCAGACCTTAAGAATAAGAAGAGGAAAAAAAGAGAACATCATGAGAGAAGCCTAATGGGAAGGCGAGGGGAAAATCAACAGGGAAAAGGGGATGGGAGAATGGTGAAGAGGTGGGGCATGGGGTTAGAAGAACATGGAAGATGATATTTTTTATTTCTTCTTTATTTATGTATTTTTTAAATATAATTAGAGGGGACTTATTTCAATTTTCATTTTAATTCATTTTTACCCCTTTTTAGATACGACGTGTAGCCAAATTATTGTCCCAGTTAAACACGTCAGCATGTTTGTAATTCAACATTAAGCCTGTCAGAGTTGGGCATTTATGAAGCACAATTTAAGGACTAGAGGTGTCTAGTTGGTCATTGGATTAGTTGAGGTGTCTATCTGGTCGTTCTGGACAACTTAAAGGGGCCATTTATGTATTTCGCCAAAAAAATTATAAAAAAAACTATATAGTCAACTCCAACTAGTTCGGATCAAATCGAGGCTCAATTAGTAGTAGAAAATTCTAACTTCGATGCAGAAAATTTCCTGAACTTCTGCTATTGGTTTAATACTTCATAAAAGATTCACAGCATCTGGACACAACATTAATATTTACATGAGAATTTTTTTTATAAACCTGATTCAATTCATGCGAAACAAACTACGGCGTACTAAACACGCTGTTTTTAGTAGAATGAAATCTATAATATTTGATACAAATTTCCATCTTAAAAAATGATTTGATACAAATATATTGAAGGTCAGTTTGAACAATACTCTTCTATTACCTTTAGTTCTCTTCTTTAGGTATTTGAAAGACTAGCATCAATAGAACTTCAAACTCTTGCATTATTGTTTTGAATAAATACTTAAAACGCTTGTTATTTTCATCCTTACATGATTACCAATTCGATTCCTTATTCTATGAAATATTAAAGCAACTTCTGTTACACAAAGAAGCACACTAAACACACATAGTTTTCAAGGAAAATTGCAGGGATTACTAGTCAATAGTCACGGCTCAGATCACCTGTTGAAAGTGACTGTCAACACAAGACCCTGGAAAGTTGATGTTAATTATTCTAAGTTGAAACTTTGCCTGCAATAAACGCCACGTTTTCCCTGAGAAAGAAAATCACCCCCCCCCCCTCGACACTTAAAATGAAGCTACACGACACTAGCAACTTCATATATTTATTCAAATAGATCCCAGGGTGTAAGCAATACATTTAGTAAGCTATACAAAGAAAAAATAATTGATTACAGAAGTGGTAAGACGTTGATATCAGATTTCCAGAACAAAGAAAAGAACTGACAGGCAAAAGGAACGTCCCTCATACATGGGCTAGAATGGTAAAATTCTTGTTAATAAGTTGAATAACAGAGATATCTTAAAAACAAGGGAAAAACCTGATCCAAGAACTCTGACAATACAACTGGATGCTTCTTGAATGGACTTTACGGTTGTCCCTTGTTTTCCAATAAGACTTCCAGCCTGTGCAGCTGGCACAAGCAGCTTTGTCGAGACCTTTCCAGCTACAGGTGGAGGAGGATGAGAAGAATCACTCTCCAGCCCATCCACAACACGTCTATGAACCCTCAGAAGACCATCTATAGCAGGTGGAAGAGAGGCGCCAGGCTCCTCCTTGGCAGATACCATTACCTTTCAGCATAGCAACAAACAAATACAATTAATAATAACTTAACCGTATTTAACCCAACAAAGTTTTAACTTAACTGCAGCAGTACAAGCTTCCACATCACATCATGAATTTAAAGAATGTATGGTCTCTTCCATTAGTGATATATATAGATCTATATAAAGAGAGTATATCTATGTAGGAGGGCATTTGAAGGGGTGGAACTTGATTTTGTAAAGATGCAGAGTAGTGTCTGGTCTCTAGTTTCTTTTTGGTGTACTTAAGAGGTCCCAATTTGTGTATAGGATTGGATCTCTTTTGCTGAGAATCATATTTTGGTGTAGGTTCTCTTCTTTTAGTATATGGCTTGTATACGAAGTTTCCCCCATTTGTTAATAAAATTATTTACCTTATCAAAAAAAAAAAAAAGAGGGTATATTTTCTTTTCATTAGCATAGATCATACACTAAGAATTGTAAAAGACAAATATTTTAGAATTCTTGTTAATAGAAGATGCACAGAGTTAAAACGTGTTTTTGAAGACAGGAATATATTTGGCACCCCTTGTCCATCATGGAGGCTTGTATACGAGGTTTCCCCCTATATGCTTTTATGTTGAATTCTGCCTTACTTCTATGTTGGGTCGTCCCAGATTGTCTCCCTTTTTCAGACAATAGAAACTTTTTTTCTATTATTTTTTATACTTCTGATTTTTATTATAAAATGCACTTCCATATGTGTTTTTAACATTCCAGAGAATCTGTAAATGTTTACTTATTTATCAACATTCAATTTCGGAGCTGTCTCAACAAAAACATACGCAGTATAATCCCACCAGGTGGGGTCTGGGAGGGTAGAGAGTACGCGGACCTTACCCCTACCTTGAAGGTAGGGAGGCTGTTTCCGATAGACCCTCGGCTCAAGAAAGTATGCAAATTTCGGAGATGTCTCATGACCTCAAATTCAGTGTTAGTTGCTAGTAAAGGATAGCCACATAGCAGCAATCTCAAGACCTATATCCTAGTGATTGCTTGAAACAAACATTATAACCTTCTCGTTTCACTTTCCATCAATTACCAAATGTCCCCATTTCACTCTCAACCCCAATAGCGGTCGCCTATTTTACAACTCAACTTATAAATATACTAACTTTGACCAACGACGCAAGCAGTATTAATGGGGAAATATTAGTTAGTATATATTTCCCAATCTATTGTAAGAGGTAGCAATTTCACCAGGAAGTATCATACCTAGACAACTGCAAGAGAGGAAGAGAACAAGATGGAAGGAAGACAAAAAACAGTAAGAGGGAACTATCCAGAACCCTTTGATCCAGTTTTTTCTCTGTTCTGAAAGTACATATTTCCCAATCTATTGTAATTTCTTTTTTGGGTGGGTGGGGCTGGGGATGGGGGCAGATGATACAAAGTTTTTTAAAAGTAGAAAAGGATAAAAACATGGATTATAGGCAAGGGGACAACAAGTCACAGAAGAAAACGCAGTGAAATTTGAGAACTGTCTTTTTTTTTTTGAGAATGGTAACACTAATTTGAGAAGTATCTTGTCTACAAGAACATGTAAATACACAGTAAAATAGCTGGACTTACTGCTCTCACAGAGGTCCCTGGAGGACCATCGAGAACCTTAATACGAGCTTTTGATTCTTCAACCATTTTTTTGATGAACTCTCCTTTGCGTCCAATAAGGCCACCTACTTTTTGTGAAGGGACCAGTATGCGGAACACACTTTCCCCAGGCCACCCCGGCCACCTTTCGCCACCACCTCCAGTAGCAGCAACATCTTCTTGGCCTTGCTCTTGTTCCTGTTCTTGTTTTTGTTCCTGCACTTGTTCCTGTTCCTGTTCTTGTTCTTGCTTCACCTCAAGGAGTGATGGTTCTTCTTTCACCTCAAGAAGTGAGTTCTCTGGTACTCCCTCATTCTCATGTTGATCAAGGCTTTGCTCAAGTTCCTCCATAGTCCCTTGTTTGATAAGATCAAGTTCCTCCATAATCTATTTACTGTAAAAATAGAGATAATATTGTCAATTAGTGAGTGCACAGGTATACAAGGAAGGTTCCACTTTAAAAAGTTCATTACTCAACAATATTTTTTTTTAATAAGTTCATTAGTTAACGATTTTAGTCACAGCACCATCAAAACTGACGCTTGTCTTTGCTAACCATTGCCACCCAAAAAAGCTCATAAAGTTAGCTTCTTGATACAATAGCAGCAACTAAAGCAGCAAAAAATAGGAATTTGTTTGAACAGCAACAACTAAACAAGGAATTCATTTTAAAACTAAAAGATGTAAGGGAAAAATGGTTCCTCTTAAGCTTTGTGTGTAATACAACAACATACCAGTAAAATCCCACAACGTGGGTCTGGAGAGAGTAGAGTGTACGCAGACCTTATCTCTACCTTGGCAGGTAGAGCGGCTGTTTCCGAGAGACCCTCGGCTCAAGACAAAGCACAAGCACAAGCAAAGTAAGATAAACAAAGCGAATAAGTCATGATATCGCATTCTGAAAAAGAAGCAATAACTAATGTTGGTAAATAAGACAAACGAGGTACACTAGAAAACACATTTTAGCATAAATCAAACGACAGGAGACTATAAAGCAATACTGCGCCTACTAATATGACATGCTAAGAGGGCCTACAATAATAACCTACAACTGCCAGTTTGTAAGCGTAGGTAGGACTACGCTGGACTACCTACTACCCTAATTCGTGTCCTCCATACCCCCGATCTAAGGTCATGTCCTCAGTGAGTTGCACCTGCGTCATATACCGTCTAATCACCTCTCCCCAATACTTCTTCAGTCTACCTTTACCCCTCTTGAACCCGTAGCCAACCTCTCACACTTCTGCACTGGGGCACTTGTGTCTCTCCTCTGCACGTGCCCAAACCATCTCAATCTCACTTCCCGCATCTTATCTCCTCCACCGAAGCCACTCCCACTGTCCCGAATATCATCATTTTTAATTTTATCCCTCCTTGTATGCCCACAAACCCATATTAACATCCTCATCTCCGCAACTTTCATCTTGTGGGTGTACAAAGTCTTGACTGGCCAACATTCCTCCCCATACAACATAGTCGGTCTGACCACCACCCTATAGAACTAGTCTTTAAGTTTTGGTAGCACCTTTTTATCGCACAAGACTCCAAATGCGAGCCTCCATTTCATCCACCCTGCCCCAATACGATGTGTGACATCGTCATCAATCTCTCTGTTCTCTGGGATAATAGACTCGAGGTACTTGAAGCTTTGTGCTTAATCTATAAAAGAAATTCCATAGGGTTCACAGAGTGAGAGCAAATAAGGATCATCTTGAAATAAATCATAAGATACCTGGAGTGAACCATCCTCATCACAGAAACAAATCAAATTCCTTAAATGCCTCGTGTTTACATACCAAAAGTTATAACGCATTGGCGCATTATTAGAGAGCACAACAAAAATCAAATCTTGGACAAGGAGCTATGAAGTTACAACGAACTATGTTGGAACTGTACATCATTCATTAACCATTGGTCTTTGAAGTGTACATAATTCACACTCCAGAGAATCAATGTATGTCCCTTTCTAATCTACCAGAACATGATGCCCATTTCTCCCAATCAAATGTTTATAGCATACTACTAAATGCAAATATTACATCGGACCCAATCCCTCACTTTCAATGAAAATTATTCTCTTTTCTAGTTCACGCTATAAATAATGAAGTGATCCCACTTGTACCCCCACATAACATTCACAAACAACATAGCTCTAACTCAAGATAGTTGACTCTAGGCAGTGGTGTCTTTGCATCTTTTTTTTCTTAGTTTTAATATATGTTCTGCACATGCATCTTAACATTATATAGTTTGGCATAGGCATATCGAAAGCTACAACAATTTGCCCATTTTTCTTCGAAGGAACTATAACACAAAAGGTAAAATAGAATTACATCTCAGATCAAGACCCCAGCTATCTTATCGGCTCTACCAAAGCTCTCTTCAGTTGTACTTCTCCTCATCTATAACTCTTAAACATTAATTTAGTCTGACTTAATCTTATCTGAAAGCTTATTAGACTAACCTAATCTAAGTAATGTAACAATTAGTATATTGCAAACTTGCTTTGTTTACCAGCAAATTTACTATAACAGAACTACGTGCTGATTCTTTCGAATACGTAGCTCCAATATCATCATAAACAAAGTCAGTCCAATGAAAGATTTTGATTTAAGTAGATTTTCACCCACACATGTCCTGAATGGAAACCTACCACTCTCGCATATCCCTTCTCTTTTTATAAGGTCTCGCATATCCCTTCTTCTAGATGAGTTATGGCCAAGGGGACAGATGGATATTTCCTGATCACTGTTAACCTTATTACTCTTACCTGGTTTCTTTCAGCATAGAGCCCATAAACCAAACTGACCTTGAAAAAGTTAAACTATAACGAACTCCCACCATGAATCTAGTATAAAGAGACGCGCACCTTGACCCTGCTCAAAAGAGATTGACCAATCGTCGTTTCTCTCTTTACTCCACTTTCTCTAGTGTCCTTTTACCAAGGAATTCAGAAACCATATAGACTAGGAATTTAGAGTACAGGAAAACCCCATCAGAAAACTAGTACGAAAAAGACAGGCACCATAACGCAGTTTCAGCAATACCAACAATCAAACTGAGCATAAACGACAATTAGAAAACCATTTTTCACAATGCAATAGTAATTCAAACCAGATAGAACTTCAACATCGACACAACAAAACCCAATCACAAATTTCATACAAGTAGACCAGAGAAACAAGCTAGTTCAGAAATTACCAAAACTAAACCGAGCAAAATTAAGAATTACAACACTAACATATAAAGCAACACTAATTCAAAAAGAATTATAATCACTGCCATAAAATTCCAATACCGAAAAGAGCTTAAAATTTATAACAAACCCCTTGCGAATCATCCCAACCTGTTCAACAACTACCAAAATCATAACAGACAACATGAAAATTAGAACATTAACACATAATGCAATAGCAATTAGAGAGAAAAAAGGGCAAAAAATCTCAAGAAAATAGTGACCCATCATTAATTAAGCAACAATTTCTCGAATTACCAAGTGGGGCAACATTATAAACAAAGAATTGAGTGTGTACACATGAACAACTATAAGACATGGAGCCAAAAGGGAGATACGTACAAACCCTAGAAACCTAATTGTGAATATATACATATATAGCAGTGTAATGTTTATTTACATGGAGTACAGTGACGACTTCAGAGAGCGAAGAACAAGAACTAGTTGTTGAAGAAGAGAAGACTGTTTGTTTCGCTTCGACCAAATTTAGGTTTTGCCCAGGTTTATTATCATGTTTATGTTTATGTATTTTCGGTTCTGATATTGTTTGTTTGTTGTATTTTTCAAAAGGAGGTGGATAAATGAAATAATAAACTGAAAAATAAATTAGTAGTGAGAAATAACCTCAATATAAAATTCTCTGGTACTATTATTATAATCTTTATATAATTGTATTGATTTGATTATTATATTCTTTACAATGTTTGATTTTGATATTAAACTCCACATTCTATTATTGGCGTAACTTAAATAAAAATCATATACATTATTTTATATAAGATAAAAATAATACTTTTGTGATAATGTTTAATTTTTTTTAATAGTATATAACTTTAATAACAAAATTTAATAATAAAAACATTTTTAAGTTGCAATTCTTGCATAATAATTTTTACATTATTATTTTACCCATAGTAATCCCTATATTATTATTATTATCATTTTTTTTATAATCAACTAATTATATTACCAAGTATAAGAATTACGATGTGGAAAAATAAAACTCAGAAAACTGATTGTATTATTATCATTATTCACACATAAAATATGAATAACTAATATGTGAACCATCGTTTGAAGCACTAAATACCCATACTACAAGAGTCGATCATTTAATTTTTAATATGAATTTCGACATTACCCTCAAAATGTTTTAAATATGTTTTACTATCTAGAAACTATATTAAAATAGATAAATTATATACATTTTTGTTTAAAATATTTGAAATTATTGTAATTAAAAAATACTATAATAATAATAATAACATTCTTTTTGGGATGAAATACTATATTCAACGTCATGCAATTTTTCACTGCAAATATATTTTTAAAATATTTTTTTTTGCATGTTCTTTATTCTTCAAATATTTTGATATAATATTTTTCTATGACATCTTAAAGGGTAATACAATCCCAAAGTGTAGACTTCAAAATTGTAGAAGTCTCATATTCCTTTACGTTGGAGACTTTCTGATGCAAATCGAGTTTTAGTTGGATCCCAATGCGAGTAATTAAAAAAAAGTTTTTGCAGGAATGTAAGTTAGAAACGAAAGAGAGTATTACAACCAAAATCACAACAGGAAGTTAAAAGAAAAAAACGCCTCCAATTTAGTCCTTTTGTTGGTAGAGCCAAAGAAAAGTTTTTTTTTCTTTTTTGAGACTAAAAGAGCCAAAACTTCTTTCCCTGCTTTACAAACAAAGACCAAGTGTTTGTTGCCCATGTTGCTATATAAATCTCTATTTAATCATAACTAACTATTCTTCTCCTTTTCATGAACACATAATTCTGCATGCTTAAGAGTTAAGACAGTGAGAAATGTCAAGTCTTTCTACTACAAGTCTACAACATAGCTACTAAACAAATGTTAGTCTTTCTAATCGTTCTAGTTCTATCAATTTGTTGTTTCAATTTAATAGAATGCTCTGGATATACAAACCTATAATTACAGAAACCATAATCCCGAGAACGTATGGCCTTCCAGCAGCACCTGCCGATACAGACCTGTGCAAGAGGCAACCAATTAGAACTACTATCCACAAATAAATTCTTAGCTTAAGTATCTGGACCGAATGATTGATATTTACCTTGCCACTGTTGACTTAGATGTTGTAAGCCCAAATCCAAAGGGAAACAATGGATCATAGTGAGGGTCACCAACGTTCATTGGAAGTTGATCTACAGTTCTGAACCATGTTCTCGGAAGTTTTCCAGTAAATCTGTAGTCCCCAAAGAGAAGATCAGTGATACCTTGTCCTTCAGTTCCAGGTAACCAGGCTGCTACAAGTGCATCAATTGAAGGTAGATATGGTTCAATCACGAGCGGTCGACCAGATATGACGATGACAACACACTTAACAGATTGGCAAACATTGTTAATGACATCAGGCCCGGGATCTGTCATTGTGAGAGTAGGGCTGTCTCCTGCACTCTCAGCATAAGTGTTTCACCGACAGCCACGATAGCATACTCAAAGCCACTGGAAGAAGCATACTTGCTATCGGGATTCTCAACATAGATGACTTCTGTTCCAGGATCTACTGCAGACTTTATTGCACCGAGGATGGTAGTTCCTGTAAATGAAGTTCACTCTGTTCAATCATCTTTCAACACTAGCCGACTGAAATGGCAAATTGTTATTTGTGCATTATGACATTAGTAACTTAGCCTGCTGCAGTTTCCTATTTATAATCACCAAAATATTTGAGTCTTATGGAGTAACATTTTCCACATGATTTGTGTACAGTTCTAGTATATTTTCTGAGAGAAATTTCTACACATTCTGCTATTTTCCCTTATCTTGTTAGGATGGGGGATCCTTTTCTTTTATTTTCCCTTCTTTTTGAGCCGAGGGTCTTTTGGAAACAATTTCTCTGCCCCACAAAGGTAGAGGTAAGGTCTACAAACATTCTACCCTCCCCGGATCCCACTTATGGGATTACACTGGGTATGTTGTTTTTGTTGTTAGGGTGGGGGTGGGGAGCTTACTCAAGAAATAATAAGGTCGAGTATTTTTTAAATTTTCTATTCACAGTAAGTCATTAAATGTAGTATTAGAGGTCTTGTGAAACGCATCAGAAATATATCTCTTGTAAGATCATTACCAATAAACCCCTGCCAAGTTATAGTCCATCCGCCACATTGATAACCTAAGTTATCAGCATGGCTACCAGCAACCAAAATTTTACACTTTCTTAGGAAGAGGTAGCAATGGGTTATTAGCAGTTTTCCCATTCTTCAGTAGCACAAGAGATTTCCGCACAGCTACTCTTGCTAAGTTCCTGTGTTCCTGAAATGAAACGAGGCGTTATTACAACCACAAGAGCTGAATTTTGCGATTCAAACAGTTCAAAAAGTATACATGTCAAACTACGGACACAAGCCCCAAATGGAAGTTAAGTAGAAAGGGTCTTGGGCAGGGGTGGAGCCACGGTGCAGCTTACGGGTGTGGCAGAACCTAGTAGCTTTGGCCCAGACTCTGTATTTATTTAAAAAAATATACTAAATGCATTTATCCAGAACCCAGTAAACTGTCGTTTCTAAAATTCAGAACCCATAAACTCAAAATTCTAGCTCTGGACTCTTGAGGGATTACATAAGGGTCACCAGATCTAGTACATATCCTTCAAGTAGGGGCAGGGATTAGCCCAAACAAACAACTAACTAAGGCCATATACATCGCATTCATTGACATTGTAAATGAGGATTGAAATGTGAAGTATCATGTGTTAACCTACCTGGCTCCCAACCTCGTTGATCGCTGAAATCAGTGTAGGGGTCCTCAAAAAGTACCATGGTAAATTTAACTGACAAAATCCTCTCCACTGCATCATCAATACGATCCATTGGGATAAAATTGTTCTTGACGAGGTAAGTGAGATCATTGATAAACTCAGTGAAATTATATGGGACCATAACCTGCAAATGACCAATTTGACATTTCCTGATTTAGCTTGAACCCCAAAAACATCTCAAACACAATGCAGCTGAATGTTAATTTGCTCCAGCTCTCTCACTCTCTCTGATGTACTAATAGGCAGTTTTTAGAATTTAGCTGAATGTTGACACTGGTGTAGGGGGAAAAATCTTACCATGTCTACACCAGCTAAAATGCTAGTCTCAACTGAATAAGTGTAGTTGTCATGAGGTGTAGAGGCAAGCCTGTCAATACCTTGCCAATCTGAAATGACAAAACCCTGGTAGATTATCAACGCCAATCAGTGAAATCACCTCAAATGATGGAATTTAATGCTCCGTGAGAAACTATAAGTGATGCAACAAGTTGGAATGAGACAAGTACATTAAGTATCAAAAATATATTTCGATTATGTTAATTCGACAGTTCTATAATTCTCATGTGCATAATAACTAGCCGCCTCTATTCCATATTTCTCAGAGGAAGGGTCTGCAAGTAACTAAGCTTTCATATTGCGCACTGAGGTTTATCTACTCTTCATATCGTTCTTTTAGAACTTTACCTTAAACTTGAGTGTGCCTTCAGAAAACCAGTAATTAGATCATGGTTTGCATGCATCTTTATGCCATTCCAGCTAGAACAAGAAGCCATAACTGAAGTAACACCTTTGATAATTGAGTCGGGGTAGGCGGACATGTGGATGCTTAGCAACAATTCTTTGCACAACCATGACTGTAAATATCAGCTCTAACTTTCAAAGAGCAGCATATTAAACAATAAGCATTGAATTGCCTTCAAAGTTTCCATACTTTCCATCAACATAAGGTATGCCCTTCCTCGAACCATTAGGAATCTCGCCTTGTAACCCAATTATAATATCTGTCATTTCTTGAACAATCTTGGGATCTTCACTATAACTTTAATAACAGCGACCCCACCTAGGATCTCTACAAACCTGCCCACAAAGGTTTTAACAAAATCTTGAAAGTTTACAATTTGAACTGAAAAGAATGTCATTAATTGTGAGAAGATAAATTAGAAAGTCAATCAGCAATATGATTGTATCACCTACAGCTATGCAAGGTGCAAATACATAAGAAATCCCTGTAGCTCTGACTTCAAGAACAGTAGCATCACCAATCCTTCGCATTATTTTTGGGATCTTCATTAAAAATAAGGCCATCCTTATTAAAACCTTAACAAAAAAGTTAAAGGATCCGGATACAAGAAATACCGGGCTTTTTAAATTAACAGAAACCAAGTTAAGTCCGGAATTAACTTTGAAGCCCATGAAAAGCCCCAATTTAAAGATGAAAATAAAAATACATATTTGAAGCCAAATTACGGTTATTTGAAAAGTTTTTAAACTTCTAAAGTTTATCCAATTCTATAAAATGAACCTCAAAATTAGGTTCTGATTCATAAAGCAAAGTGATAAAGTTTGTAACTAATGCTTGCTTGTGAAAATAAATACATAATGAAAATCTTAGGCGCAAAATTGCAAATAAAAGGAAAAGTTCATTCATTCTTATTTTTTTCGGAGTGAAACCAGCCCGAATACAAAAGATGTTAACCGGGCCCAAAAGTGACGCTGGTAATAAAAACTAAAAGTGAAGATAAACCCGCACGAAAGGTTATGACCTGGCCGTTCCATGGTCCGCCGGAGTTGTTTCAAGTGTTGCCAACAAAAATAAAAAGATCTAAAGGATCAATTAGGGGGAGTTCATCATCATCACCAGCCTCTCCACCAGTTTCTGCATCTAAATCCTCTCTATCTCCTAGTAGAGCTTCCAACGATAGCTCAACATCGTGGAGGTCAATCTCTGCATCCAAGAGTTCAGAAGGGATATCAATCCCTGGCTTGTTGGCCTCTTCAAGAGTGTCCACGCGACTCTTTAGGACAGCCAAGTCTCTCTGAAGCTTCCATCTTTGACATTTAGCTTGGAGCTCGTTGATGGTGTGCTCGGAGACATGCAGATGCGCATGTGCTTTGGCTAAGTCGGCAACCAACCTCGTTGTCCTCTCTTGAAGGGTTACGTAGGTGGTGGTTAAGGCTTAAAGAGAATTCTCCCGATCCCATAGAGAGCCAACATCATCTCGGAGGGAGGCCTGAAGAGAGCTCGAGTCTCTAAGATCAGCTCGGAGGACTTCAACTTCTGCCTGGAGGTGCTGGATTTCTTCCTTCAGCTTCTTTTCTTCGAAAGAAGGCCTATTTCTTTAGCCAAATCGGCCCTGAATGAAAAGATTGCGACCGGTAAAGGGTAGTAAGTTTGTTAAAAAAAAGGTAAAAAGGAAGAAGTATTCTACCTATAGAAATAAATCTACAAGATGAGCAAAAGAAGCCTCGAGCGTAGCATGAGGGGATTTCTGAGGACAGGAGGCAAATGTCCCGGTTTCAATTTCGGAAGCAGGGATAGAGCTGTGCTTAGAAGGGTTCTCAAGAGGAACGAGCGTCTCTGCCTCCGGAGCTTCATGTCGAGGATTCTTTGGTCCAGTGTTCTCATTGGTCACTGTCACGACCCAAACCAGAGGGCTGCGACGGGCACCCGGACCTTACCTGTCGGGTACCACTATCCATACAGTCCACATCTAATCATAATTAACTAATCACGGCCACAAGGGTTCTCCCCCAATACTTTACCGACATATGGAAATAGTAAGTACGGAAAAATCCAGTCACTAGTCCTAAGTTACTATTCATCATCCCTGTCATTCATATTTTGTTACTGTTTAATCAATCACATATTTGCCTAGTTTTGTTTCTTCTTATTAACTGTTCATCTCTTCTTCCGAGCTTTACCCCTGCTATGTCTATCGTCTTTACTCACACCCAAAATGGCCACAACAGTCCTTCCGGACATCAACAAAGCCTAAACATCAACCACCGATTGACATAGGAATTTACAGAGTAATCCATGGACAAAGATAATCTGAGCTCATCAGAGAACCATATACTAAGTTAACAAGATAACCACATATATCTAGGCATGCTATGTTATTGAGACATGCTATGCTACTGATTTCAACAGTAATTAGATATTTACGACAGTGATTATAATAACAACTCAAGATTCATGATGAAAATAAACAACAGTTTATAAACATACTTTCTTGCAATCCTGCAAGATTTTTATAATCAAAATCAAACATAATTTACATGCGTGGAGATAAACTATAAACTATAGTAAACTTACATATGCGGAAGTACAATGGGATTTTCCTTTCTGAGTCCCTAAATCATATCACTATCGAGGGAATTATTAACAAACTATCTTACATACGGTTTTGTTTATACACAGGGGGAGTAGGTTGCGAACATATGGATGGAGTGAGGTGTTCTAAGGATGATTTGCGGAAAATAAAATTTATGTGCTATGCTCTCCTTCGCTCTCTGATTGTAAGAGAGTTTGTAGTCTTGTATTTATAGGAGAGATCCGGACTTCAGCTGCGGATGTTAAACGAAAAAAGAATCTTTCACTTTCTGCTTTCGGCCGGGTGCTCATAGGGCCCCATCGTCACTTTCAGCTTTGTTGAAAAATTCGTCGTTGGTTTGGCATCTTGTGCTGCTGGCTTTTTCTGCTTTCCGCCAAGTTTGAAAAACTTGCCAAAGTAGAAATTGCTTTTGTCCTTGTCTGCTTTATGTCTTTGTCTGTGGCCGACACCTTTATGTCAATTTATCTGCTACGTCTGCGGCCGACATCTTTATGTCAATGTATCTGCTACGTGTCTAAGTTGTGTAGGGCCACGGAGTCGAAGCTCATTCCCGAGTCATAGGCTTCGTTTGGGTCCTGTGCGTCTTGCTCAAAATTTGCATCTGATTCTATGTCTGAAATATGATCTTCCGGTACTCGAAAAGTATTACTTGGTCCTGAACTCTGTCCTGGATTTGGTAATTGGACCGGTGTTTCGTCTGTTAATTCTAACGAAGTTACATATAAATCTTTTTCTGCTACATTTGTCTGACTATCTTTTTGTTCTTGAAATAATTTCTCAAGTGTGTCTCTGATAATCTGTTCTATATTTTTTTGTTGGGTCTTTTTTGTCTGTCTGTTTTTTGCCTGTGATGAGGATCCCGTTAGAGTCTTTGGGAGCCTTCTTCTATGTCTGGAGGAAGAAGCTTCCTCATTTTCACTTTTGGGCAAAGTGACAGCCATCAACGGATTTGATGTGTCTTTACCGGCAACCGTTTGCACCGGACTAGTTGTATCTATACCTGATACAATAGGTTTCGTTGCATTCAGAGGGGAATGCACACCCTTCTCATCCATTTTTGAGGGAGATGGAGTACTCCTGGTTTGTATAGGTTCTTCAATCTTGGTGGGATTGATTTGTGTCTGTGATCTGATTTGTCTAAGAATAAGTTCTAAGGTAGTAGTTTTCTCTAATAAATGGGTATTTTGTAATTTAAGGTCTTCATTGGTCTGATTTAGTCTTTTGAAAGCATCTGTCATTGCGCTACAGTGGTCACAAAAGATGATGCGATCGGTGTCTTTTTGGATCTTATATTGTGGTGTCTGGTTCTGTTGGTGTCTGAGAGCTGGCGTGAGGTAGTAGTTTGGTCCCAGTGTTCCTCTTGCATAGTCTAAGGCTTCTGTGAAGTCATTAAACCCTTTGAACAATGGTCCTTTAACATCTTTGATGGAATCCACTACTTCCAACCATGTCTGGAAAACTCCATTTGTCTTTCCGTGTACCACAACATAAAATTTAAATTTTTTGTCTTTATTTTTCTCGTGAAAATAATAACATGTACTATTTAGTGTTGCCACAAAGTGGTCATTGTCTTTTTATTGTGGGCTATCCACAAATTGTCTACTAAACACTTCATTGTTTGTCTATAGTATAGTCTGGTAAAACTTTGAATGTCATATTTGATAAAGGAAATGAAACTAAATTATTTTTACCAAAATAAATACGTTCTCGGCAGTGTGTCTCAACTTGGGCCATGGGCCTGAAATTCAGTTCCCCAATGTGGCTTGTCTATATGTGTCCGAGGGTTTACCGGGCCTTTCCTTTATCCTTTGGCGTCTGTTTGTGATGTGCTCATTCGCTAAGAAATAACAAACGAGATTAGTGTCGATTATTTTCATAGTTCCTCTCGCTTTGGTTATTGCTAGTCTACTTAGTTGGTCCGCTAGATTATTATCTATTCCTTTGATGTGTTCAAACACTAAATTATAAATGGATATAGTGTCTAAAAAGTTTAACCATCTACGCCTGCTACTACTCTTATCATTAATTTTACGGTGAAACTTGACTATAGCTTCATGATCTGTTCTAACTAAAGTCTCTGCTTTATTTAAAATATGTAGTCTAAACGCATTTAGAGCGTAAATTACGGCTAATATTTCTACATCTATACTTGTCATATTACCTTTCTCGCGATATTTGCCGCTTTGATAGGCACATATCCGTTCTGTAGTCTTGCTACTATATTTATTAGTCTTGGCTTTTAATACCGCGCCCCACCCTTCAAAACTTCCATCTGTTTCTATAATCAGATAGTCATTTTCTAGGGGCAAACTTAGATCCGGAATGTTCTGGATCCGTTGCTTTAATAGTTTTACTATTTTCACGTCTTCGGTATTAAATTTCTTTTGCCCTGTTGAACCAGTTTTGGAATATAGTGGTCCGGCAATTTTACCTAAGTCTTTAATAAAAGTTCTAGCGTAATTTAAAATACCTAGAAATTTCTGAAGATCTTTAGTATTGTCTAGTCTATCAGGCATTTCTAGAGCCTTTTTGGCTATATGAGGCTGGAGTTTGATTTTTCCGTCCCCAATGGTTACGCCTAAGAAGTCTATGTACTTTTTACACAAAACCATTTTCTTTTTACTAATGATTAGACCGTTTTTAACAAATAGTCTAAACATAGTCTGGAGATGTCCTAGATGTTCTTCCATATTTTTACTAAATACTAGGATATCGTCTATGTATACTATAGTAAAATTCTTATAGTCTCCGAATATATCATCCATCTTCTTTTGGAAGATTGGAGGAGCTGTCTTGAGGCCGAATGGCATTACTAACCATTCGAAATGCCCTTCTGGACAGGTGAAAGTATCCCATTCTATACTGGCTGGGTGCATCTTTACCTGCCAATATCCTGACTTACAGTCGAATTTACTGAATATTGTCTTACCCTGTATTCTATTAATTAGTTCAGTTTTGTTTGGTAGCTTATATCCGTTGCTACGGGTATTGTCGCTCGATCTTTTATAGTTAATTACCATCCTAGCCTTACCTCTGACTTGCTCGGAATGGTTTCTTACTATAAAAGCGGCTGAGCGATGTTTGGAGGTTGACCTCCTGATGATCTCTAAGTCTAGTAGTTCTTTTATTGTGGACCTAAAGTCTTCTAAGTCTTGATTTGTTGATTCTATGGACGCAGTCTTTATTACGTATTCTGGGTTAATTATATCTAATTCGCATAAGATCTTATTATTTGTCCAATGTCTAAGGGGTTTTTCTCCTATGATTTCTAACTTATCTAAGATCTTTACTATTTCTTCTAAATCTTTTTGATTTTTTATTATACCTATTTTGTCTAAACCTTTTTTAAAGTTTACCGTGTCTGAAGATAACTCTATTAACGTGTAGTCTTTATCAATGAATTCATCGTATTCTAAATCTTCTAATTCTAATCTGTTCCCATCCTGGCAACAGAGTTTTTCTGTGTCACTACAATTATTGCAGCAACTATCTTTGTTTAACTGGTTAATCTTATTTGATTGATTCACCTGTGTTTCTATTCTTTTAGTCTGTACTGGTGAATACGTGCTATTTTTCTGAAAAATTATCCCGTCTCTAGTGATGGTACAACTACCATTACTATTTAACAGGAAATCTAGTCCTAAAATAAAATCTGTATTAATACTTAGATCTCTAGTTAAAATTTTGTTTATCTTATAGCTAGGACTGTAAAATTTGTCGCAAGTATTTATAAAGCTGATACTTGCTTCTTTTATGTAGTGTTTATAAAGATTATGTGTCCCATCCATTTGCATGGCAGAGGACGGTTTCTCTAATGTTTCTAGCAAACTTGGGGGTACTATTTTCTTATTAAGTACACTACTAGTACATCCCGTGTCTATTAGGGCTAGTGTAGTTATTTCATAGTCTTTTATTTTTATTTTAGTTAAGAGTCTGAGAGAACTAAAACGTTTGTCTTCATTACATACTAACGTATTAAAAAGTTCTGAAGATTCTTGGGTTTCTGGTACTTCTTCATCTGAAGATTCTTCTATTATTTGTTTACCTTTTTCTAATTTAATAATTCTTTCTTCTAAGGTATTAATTCTATTTTCTAAGGTCATTACTCTTATAGGAATAGTTTTGTCTATTGGATCTATAGTTTTTATTATTGCCTCTTGTTGTACTATAGTTATTTTTAATTCTTTTTGGATGCATGTTATGCATCCTTCCATGTAGCATTTATTGCATCTGGCCCTTTTACTTCTACTAGGGAACCATTTACAAATGCAACAAGCTATGCTGTCTATACCTTTATTTCTTTCGAAATTATGGTCACAGTCTACTTGTATCTTCATTAAATTATTTAAGTCGTCTTGGAACTGTTCTACTCCTATTTCATTGATGAAATTGTCTGCTTCTGAATCTGAAGAGTCTATCTGATGGTTTTCTTCATTCTGTATACTTACTACAGAATAAATACTCTCCGTATCAGACATATATTCGTCTACGCTAATTAACGTCTCTTGAAATTCTTCTACTAATTGTGCGTTCTTGGAATTATTATTTATCCTTTTAGGACATGTATTAGCTAAATGTTCTATACTACCGCACGTAAAACATTCTAATCTATTCTTGTATGTTCTATCATTTCTGTATTTTCTTAAATGTTTGTTCTTATCTAAGTATGGCTTTTTTGCCGTAGATCGTCTAAGATAGTATTTTTTCTTATCGTATCTATCGTTATAACCATATTTTTTCTTCTTTTTATATGGTTTCTTTCTCTGGGGGTCTTTGTCATAACTCTGCGTTGTATAAATGACGCTTTACGTAAAACTCAACTCATTCCGCTTGAAATTTGCTTTTTGTATCTCAGAATTTGTACATTTCTCTTGTAGGATCTCCATTATATGTTGGATCCTATGTCCTATTGACCATTTAGCGTTGGGATTTTGTAATATCCCTTCCCGCTTTCCCCAACGGTCTTCTATCTCTCGTCCTAAAGCTCCGGGGAGTTTATTAAAGAGCTTTTTGCCTAGTTCTTGATCAAACAAGTTACCACGATCGCATAAAGAATAAAAGAAGTCATTTAAAAATTTCTTAATATATATCCAATTGCTTATACTAAGTTGTTCTAGCTTAATGAGAGCGTTTTTCTGTAAAATTATTAGTCCACTATTCGGGTCTTCTCCCGTAATAAGAGTGTGAATCTTATTCGTGAAGTTATAGGGATTTGATCCCATTGACACCAATTGGTGGAATTCTTCTGGGAAACTTACTTTGTATGCCTCCCACAACGCTTTGGTTGATTCTCCTAGGAATGTCTCCAAATATTTATACATGGTCTCTGAGTCTGTTTCTACATAGCTTTGTATATAGTCTGCTACGACTATACCCTTCCATATGTCTATTACGGAGTTCCACCTTTGTGGATCATGGGCAGCTATGTTGAGGATCTTTCCTCTGTTTCCTCCTTCTTGGAGTACTATGTTCTCTTCTATAGGCATCCGTTTTCCTGATGGTTTTACGGCTGCTATAGGTTCTTCTAAGTTTCTCCATACCCTTCTTCTGGGTACGTTTCCTGTACTAGTATTAACTGTGACAGGTTCTCCTGTTCTCTGAAACGGACTGGAACTGGAAGTGCTTGCTTCCATTAGCTCCTTTAAACTTATCTCAGAGATTTTTTCTAGGTCTTCACTTATGTCTAGATGTTCGAAAGTTTTATCTAAGTCTGGATTGCTTTCTAATTCTGTATTATTATCTAATCCATGTATGGAAGAGAAATCTTCCCATATTTCTTCTAGCATTTCATTTCTTTCTTTATCTAGTTGTTCTTGTCTATAACCTAGATTGTCTGTTCTTAATTTACATAGTTTAAAATGAGTTATTGTCTCATCTAAATCCATATTGTCTTGTTTACAGCCTTTACACCTGAATAACATTTTTGGTTTTTGTTTTTTCAGGTTCTTGGCTTTTTCTATTGCTTCGTCCACTTCGAAGTCTTCTGGGATTAATTCTATGTTCATTAAATTAAGTTCTTCTTCGTCTATAGTACTTTCAGTCTCGCAATCTTTTTGCGGTGTATAATTGTAATCTGTAAATCTAATGGAGGTCTCTCCATGTCTATTAGTATATTCCAGATGTGCATGGGGTTGTAGTAATCTCTCTTTGTTCGAAAACTGACTGAGATTCCATTCTAACCCAGCGTATTCTTCTGGTTGTATCTTGGTTGGCTTAATTAAATTTATGCCTTTATTACTCATTAGTTCTACTACATCATTAATCTTAATTTTAAATTTGGTATTACTATTGGTCGTCATCTTACCTAGAAATCCTAGACATAATAATAAATTATTACCGCTTATGCATTTCTTCATAGCCTTTAGTCCGGATACCGATCTTTATGTGTTTACCAAATTCTTTTAAATTTAGTAGAAAGTCTGGACTGATCTAAAATATGCCACCGTTGTCGGTCATATCTATTTGATCATTCCGATGATAGATTTTTTGATATCTGTCCATCTGGTCGTCAGATATCATTACTAGAACTTTACTACCTAAGTTCTTTCTAGTTAATCCTTTAATGCCGATTACTATTAAACCCATGTGCATTAAAGTTCTTGGGTTGTTTTTAATTTGTCTAAAGGATTCTTTGCTAACTAAGTCTAGGTTACGAGTTTGTCCGCCTAATACTGGATAGCTCTTCTCTATAGTGTATGCAATTTGGTGTCTTTGTAGATGTAAATCTACAGGTATTATATAGGGTCTTTGGATTCAACAAATTTAATTGATTTTGTTGAAAGATACTTATATCTCTTTCTGTGTCTATAATCTCACTCAACTGTCTATTTGTTTCTTCTGGGGTTCTTCGGTTTAATATCCTAGATATCAAACTCGATCCGACCCTGTCTTCAGAGAAACTCTGTCTTGGTCTTTCACTTCCTGATCTAGTTGGAAGAAAGTCCATTTTTGAGATTTTTTGACTACTTTAATTTTGTCTTGCTTAGGAGTGATCTCTATTTTATTTAATTGATTAATTAAATTATCTATTGCTAAAGTTTCTTTTTCTTTTTCGTGATGTCTTTTATCCCTATCTATAGTTTCTATGTAAATGTGATTATCTAACTTCTTTACCCTATCTGTAAGGTGGTCTATTTTCCTATGTAAGTCTACTAGTAAGGTGGTAATTACGATACCTTGCTGAATTAAAATCTGGTCTGATTTTTGGACCGGTATATAATTTTTATAGTCGTCTGTTAAAGGGATTGATTTTTCTATTATTCTTGCGGCTTGTTCTTGGGTACTTTCTATACTCATGAAATAAGCGCGAGTCTTAGTTCTTTAACAGTTTCCTCTAATTTAAGAAATCGTTCTACTAAATTTCTTTTTAATTCCTTACTTTCTTGACTTATTTTTAATTCTACTTCTATTAAGTTGTCTTTAAAGATTTTCTCTAAATCTTTCTTCGGTGATCTTTTGATATTTATTTTACTATTTAAATAGTCTAGATTTTTCTTTGTTTCACTAAACAGTTTTTCTTGTCTTATGAGTAGTTCTTCTAATCTTTGCTGTTTTTCTAGGTAATTACTATTGTCTGCTTTTAATCTTTCGCTTAGATTAATTATTAGGTCTACTATTGAGTTAAGATGTCTATCTTCTCCGTGAAGCAGATGTTCTCTGGTTCCGAAGTTACACTTAATAATACTATGGTCTGGTAGAATTCTGTATTTTTTATCTACTTCTAATCTTAAGTCTAAATACTCTAAGTGTTTTAATTGATCTATGGTTATCCTATTGGAAAATATTCTAATATTCTCCTTTTTCTTCGAATTTGGTACTCTATTCTATCGTTAGCGTATTCTATGTCTCCTTCTATTCCTTTTATATTCCACTCTAAGTGCTATGGTGCTTGAGTCTATGGTTACAAATACTATGCTTTCTTCTAAGTCGCTTTGATACTTTTGTATAATATTCTCTTACCAAAAAGGTTTTACTTCCTTATAAAAGTATTCTAATAGTTCTGCTATTCCTAGCGTCTGGGTAGTAAATTGCTTTAGCAGTCTTTGTAGAGCCCTCTTTGCGGCGATATGTCTATTCTTAGCTTTAATTTCTATATTAATAATATATTCTATATAATCAAGTCTTTGTACGAAAGGAATATGTTTCATCAATAAAGTCTATAACGTATAGGATTCTTTTTCTTCTAATTGTATGAATAGTAAATCTAATTTGTTTTGCAAAGTATAAACTTCTCATTCAGAGTCTGCAACTTTTATATTCTGCGAGTTTTGTCCAATCAGAAACTTCTGGCTCTGATACCAGATGAAAAAGGGGGTCGTGTTTCAATAGGGTTGTTTCAATAAGTTGTGAAATCCTACTCAGTACTCTCTCATTGTAGCATTCCTTTCACATAAGTCTGATAATTCAGAGTCTATCTCCAATATAAAATATTTTTTTTTTTTTTTTTTTTTTTTTAATCTGGACTAAGTCCAGTCACTAGTCCTAAGTTACTATTCATCATCCCTGTCATTCATATTTTGTTACTGTTTAATCAATCACATATTTGCCTAGTTTTGTTTCTTCTTATTAACTGTTCATCTCTTCTTCCGAGCTTTACCCCTGCTATGTCTATCGTCTTTACTCACACCCAAAATGGCCACAACAGTCCTTCCTCGGACATCAACAGGCCTAAACATCAACCACCGTTGACATAGGAATTTACAGAGTAATCCATGGACAGCATAACGGAGCTCATCAGAGAACCATATACTAAGTTAACAAGATAACCACATATATCTAGGCATGCTATGTTATTGAGACATGCTATGCTACTGATTTCAACAGTAATTAGATATTTACGACAGTGATTATAATAACAACTCAAGATTCATGATGAAAATAAACAACAGTTTATAAACATACTTTCTTGCAATCCTGCAAGATTTTTATAATCAAAATCAAACATAATTTACATGCGTGGAGATAAACTATAAACTATAGTAAACTTACATGTCTGGAAGTACAATGGGATTTCCCTTTCGGGAGTCCCGGAAACTGTTACTGCTACTGAGGGGAATTATTAACAAACTATCTTACATACGGTTTTGTTTATACACAGGGGGAGTAGGTTGCGAACATATGGATGGAGGAGGTGTTCTAAGGATGATTTGCGGAAAATAAAATTTATGTGCTATGCTCTCCTTCGCTCTCTGATTGTAAGAGAGTTTGTAGTCTTGTATTTATAGGAGAGATCCGGACTTCAGCTGCGGATGTTAAACGAAAAAAGAATCTTTCACTTTCTGCTTTCGGCCGGGTGCTCATAGGGCCCCATCGTCACTTTCAGCTTTGTTGAAAAATTCGTCGTTGGTTTGGCATCTTGTGCTGCTGGCTTTTTCTGCTTTCCGCCAAGTTTGAAAAACTTGCCAAAGTAGAAATTGCTTTTGTCCTTGTCTGCTTTATGTCTTTGTCTGTGGCCGACACCTTTATGTCAATTTATCTGCTACGTCTGCGGCCGACATCTTTATGTCAATGTATCTGCTACGTGTCTAAGTTGTGTAGGGCCACGGAGTCGAAGCTCATTCCCGAGTCATAGGCTTCGTTTGGGTCCTGTGCGTCTTGCTCAAAATTTGCATCTGATTCTATGTCTGAAATATGATCTTCCGGTACTCGAAAAGTATTACTTGGTCCTGAACTCTGTCCTGGATTTGGTAATTGGACCGGTGTTTCGTCTGTTAATTCTAACGAAGTTACATATAAATCTTTTTCTGCTACATTTGTCTGACTATCTTTTTGTTCTTGAAATAATTTCTCAAGTGTGTCTCTGATAATCTGTTCTATATTTTTTTGTTGGGTCTTTTTGTCCGTCTGCTTTTTTGCTGTGATGAGGATCAGTTAGAGTCTTTGGGAGCCTTCTTCTATGTCTGGAGGAAGAAGCTTCCTCATTTTCACTTTTGGGCAAAGTGATGACCATCATCAACGGATTTGATGTGTCTTTACTCAAGAACCGCTTGCCAGGACTAGTTGTATCTATACCGATACAATAGGTTTCGTTGCATTGAGAGGGAATGCACACCCTTCTCATCCATTTTTGAGGAGATGGAGTACTCCCGGTTTGTATAGGTTCTTCAATCTTGGTGGGATTGATTTGTGTCTGTGATCCGATTTGTCTAAGAATAAGTTCTAAGGTAGTAGTTTTCTAATAAATGGGTATTTTGTAATTTAAGGTCTTCGTTGGTCCGATTTAGTCTTTTGAAAGCATCCGCTGTCATTGCGCTACGGTGGTCACAAAAGATGATGCGATCGGTGTCTTTTGGATCTTATATTGTGGTGTCTGGTTCTGTTGGTGTCCGAGAGTGGGCGTGAGGTAGTAGTTTGGTCCAGTGTTCCTCTTGCATAGTCTAAGGCTTCGTGAAGTCATTAAACCCTTTGAACAATGGTCCTTTAACATCTTTGATGGAATCCACTACTTCCAACCATGTCTGGAAAACTCCATTTGTCTTTCCGTGTACCACAACATAAAATTTAAATTTTTTGTCTTTATTTTTCTCGTGAAAATAATAACATGTACTATTTAGTGTTGCCACAAAGTGGCTGTTGTCTTTTTTATTGTGGGCTATCCACAAATTGTCTACTAAACACTTCTGTTGTTTGTCTATAGTATAGTCTGGTAAAACTTTGAATGTCATATTTGATAAAGGAAATGAAACTAAATTATTTTTACCAAAATAAATACGTTCTCGAGCAGGTGTCTCAACTTGGGCCATGGGCCTGAAATTCAGGTTCCCCAATGTGGCTTGTCTATATGTGTCTGAGGGTTTGGCTGGGCCTTTCCCTTTATCCTTTGGCGTCTGCTGTGATGTGCTCATTCTGCTAAGAAATAACAAACGAGATTAGTGTCCAGTTATTTTCATAGTTCCTCTCGTTTTGGTTATTGCTAGTCTACTTAGTTGGTCTGCTAGATTATTATCTGTTCCTTTGATGTGTTCAAACACTAAATTATAAATGGATATAGTGTCTAAAAAGTTTAACCATCTACGTCTGCTACTACTCTTATCATTAATTTTTGGTGAAACTTGACTATAGCTTCACAAATTGCTCTAACTAAAGTCTCTCGCTTTATTTAAAATATGTAGTCTAAACGCATTTAGAGCGTAAATTACCGCTAATATTTCTACATCTATACTTGTCATATTACCTTTCTCGCGATATTTGCCGCTTTGATAGGCACATATCCGTTCTGTAGTCTTGCTACTATATTTATTAGTCTTGGCTTTTAATACCGCGCCCCACCCTTCAAAACTTCCATCTGTTTCTATTATCAGAGAGTCATTTTCTAGGTGCAAACTTAGATCCTAATGTTCGGATCCGTTGCTTTAATAGTTTTACTATTTTCACGTGTTCGGTATTAAATTTCTTTTGCCCTGTTGAATCAGTTTTGGAATATAGTCGTCCGGCAATTTTACCTAAGTCTTTAATAAAAGTTCTAGCGTAATTTAAAATACCTAGAAATTTACAAGATCTTTAGTATTGTCTAGTCTATCGTGCATTTCTAGAGCCTTTTGGCTATATGAGGTTTGGAGTTTGATTTTTCCGTCCCCAATGGTTACGCCTAAGAAGTCTATGTATTTTTTACACAAAACCATTTTCTTTTTACTAATGATTAGACCATTGCTCACAAATAGTCTAAACACAGTCTGGAGATGTCCTAGATGTTCTTCCATATTTTTACTAAATACTAGGATATCGTCTATGTATACTATAGTAAAATTCTTATAGTCTCCGAAAATATCATCCATCTTTTTTTGGAAGATTGGAGGAGCTGTCTTGAGGCCGAATGGCATTACCAACCATTCGAAATGACCTTCTGGACAGTGAAAGTCATCCCATTCTATAATCGGGTCGGTGCATCTTTACCTGCCAATATCCTGACTTACAGTCGAATTTACTGAATATTGTCTTACCCTGTATTCTATTAATTAGTTCAGTTTTGTCTGGTAGCTTATATCCGTTGCTACGGGTATTGTCGTTCAGTCTTTTATAGTTAATTACCATCCTAGCCTTTCCTCTGACTTGCTCGGAATGGTTTCTCACTATAAACGCTGCTGAGCGATGTTTGGAGGTTGACCTCCTGATGATCTCTAAGTCTAGTAGTTCTTTTATAGTAGACTTAAAGTCTTCTAAGTCTTGATTTGTTGATTCTATGGACGCAGTCTTTATTACGTATTCTGGATTAATTATATCTAATTCGCATAAAATCTTATTATTTGTCCAATGTCTAAGGGGTTTTTCTCCTATGATTTCTAGTTTATCTAGGATTTTTACTATTTCTTCTAAATCCTTTTGATTTTTTATTATACCTATTTTGTCTAAACCTTTTTTAAAGTTTACAGTGTCTGAAGATAATTCTATTAGCGTGTAGTCTTTATCTATGTATTCGTCATATTCTAGATCTTCTAGTTCTAATCTGTTCCCGTCTTGACAACAGAGTTTTTCTGTGTTACTACAATTATTGCAGCAACTGTCTTTGTTTAACTGGTTAATCTTATTTGATTGATTCACCTGGGTTTCTATTCTTTTAGTCCTTGTCTTTGGTGAATACGTGCATATTTTTACGAAAATTATCCCGTCTCTAGTGATGGTACAACTACCATTACTATTTAACAGAAATCTAGTCCTAAAATAAAATCAGTATTAATACTTAGATCTCTAGTTAAAATTTTGTTTATCTTATAGCTAGGATCAGTAAAATTTGTCGCAAGTATTTATAAAGCTGATACTTGCTTCTTTTATGTAGTGTTTATAAAGATTATGTGTCCCATCCATTTGCATGGCAGAGGACGGTTTCTCTAATGTTTCTAGCAAACTTGGGGGTACTATTTTCTTATTAAGTACACTACTAGTACATCCCGTGTCTATTAGGGCTAGTGTAGTTATTTCATAGTCTTTTATTTTTATTTTAGTTAAGAGTCTGAGAGAACTAAAACGTTTGTCTTCATTACATACTAACGTATTAAAAAGTTCTGAAGATTCTTGGGTTTCTGGTACTTCTTCATCTGAAGATTCTTCTATTATTTGTTTACCTTTTTCTAATTTAATAATTCTTTCTTCTAAGGTATTAATTCTATTTTCTAAGGTCATTACTCTTATAGGAATAGTTTTGTCTATTGGATCTATAGTTTTTATTATTGCCTCTTGTTGTACTATAGTTATTTTTAATTCTTTTTGGATGCATGTTATGCATCCTTCCATGTAGCATTTATTGCATCTGGCCCTTTTACTTCTACTAGGGAACCATTTACAAATGCAACAAGCTATGCTGTCTATACCTTTATTTCTTTCGAAATTATGGTCACAGTCTACTTGTATATTCATTAAATTATTTAAATCGTCTTGGAATTGTTCTACTCCTATTTCATTTATAAAATTGTCTGCTTCTGAATCTGAAGAGTCTATCTGATGGTTTTCTTCATTCTGTATACTTACTACAGAATAAATACTCTCCGTATCAGACATATATTCGTCTACGCTAATTAACGTCTCTTGAAATTCTTCTACTAATTGTGCGTTCTTGGAATTATTATTTATCCTTTTAGGACATGTATTAGCTAAATGTTCTATACTACCGCACGTAAAACATTCTAATCTATTCTTGTATGTTCTAGCATTTCTGTATTTTCTTAAATGTTTGTTCTTATCTAAGTATGGCTTTTTTGCCGTAGATCGTCTAAGATAGTATTTTTTCTTATCGTATCTATCGTTATAACCATATTTTTTCTTCTTTTTATATGGTTTCTTTCTCTGGGGGTCTTTGTCATAACTCTGCGTTGTATAAATGACGCTTTTACAGAAACTCAACTCATTCTGTTTGAGCTGTTTTTGTATCTGTAAATTTGTACATTTCTCTTGTAGGATCTCCATTATATGTTGGATCCTATGTCCTATTGACCATTTAGCGTTGGGATTTTGTAATATCCCTTCCCGCTTTCCCCAACGGTCTTCTATCTCTCGTCCTAAAGCTCCGGGGAGTTTATTAAAGAGCTTTTTGCCTAGTTCTTGATCAAACGAGTTACCGCTGATCGTACAGTAATAAAAGAAGTCATTTAAAAATTTCTTAATATATATCCAATTGCTTATACTAAGTTGTTCTAGCTTAATGAGAGCGTTTTTCTGTAAAATTATTAGTCCACTATTCGGGTCTTCTCCCGTAATAAGAGTGTGAATCTTATTCGTGAAGTTATAGGGATTTGATCCCATTGACACCAATTGGTGGAATTCTTCTGGGAAACTTACTTTGTATGCCTCCCACAACGCTTTGGTTGATTCTCCTAGGAATGTCTCCAAATATTTATACATGGTCTCTGAGTCTGTTTCTACATAGCTTTGTATATAGTCTGCTACGACTATACCCTTCCATATGTCTATTACGGAGTTCCACCTTTGTGGATCATGGGCAGCTATGTTGAGGATCTTTCCTCTGTTTCCTCCTTCTTGGAGTACTATGTTCTCTTCTATAGGCATCCGTTTTCCTGATGGTTTTACGGCTGCTATAGGTTCTTCTAAGTTTCTCCATACCCTTCTTCTGGGTACGTTTCCTGTACTAGTATTTACTGTGACAGGTTCTCCTGTTCTCTGAAACGGACTCGAACTGGAAGTACTGGCTTCCATTAGCTCCTTATGGCTTATCTCAGAGATTTTTTCTAGGTCTTCATTTATGTCTAGATGTTCGAAAGTTTTATTTAAGTCTATGTTATTTTCTAAGTCTGAATCATTATCTTTATCTAATCCATGCATGGAAGAGAAATCTTCCCATATCTCTTCTAGCATTTCATTTCTTTCTTTATCTAGCTGTTCTTGTCTATAGCCTAGATTGTCTGTCCTTAATTTACATAGTCTAAAATGAGTTATTGTTTCATCTAAATCCATATTGTCTTGCTTACAGCCCTTACACCTGAATAACATTTTTGGTTTTTGCTTTTTCAGGTTCTTGGCTTTTTCTATGGCTTCGTCAACTTCGAAGTCTTCTGGGATTAATTCTATGTTCATTAGATTTAGTTCTTCTTCGTCTATAGTACTTTCTGTCTCGCAATCTTTTTGCGTTGTATAATTATAGTCTGTAAATCTAATGGAGGTTTCTCCGTGTCGATTTGTATATTCCAGATGTGCATGGGGTTGTAGTAATCTCTCTTTGTTCGAAAACTGACTGAGATTCCATTCTAGCCCAAACAGATTCTTCTGGTTGTATCTTGGTTGGCTTAATTAAATTTATGCCTTTATTACTCATTAGTTCTACTACATCATTAATCTTAATTTTAAATTTGGTATTACTATTGGTCGTCATCTTACCTAGAAATCCTAGACATAATAATAAATTATTACCGCTATGCATTTCTTCATAGCCTTTAGTCTGGATACCGATCTTTATGTGTTTACCAAATTCTTTTAAATTTAGTAGAAAGTCTGGACTGATATAAAATATGCCACCGTTGTCGGTCATATCTATTTCAGTCATTCCGATGATAGATTTTTTGATATCTGTCCATCGGTCGTCGTATATCATTACTAGAACTTTACTACCTAAGTTCTTTCTAGTTAATCCTTTAATGCCGATTACTATTAAACCCATGTGCATTAAAGTTCTTGGGTTGTTTTTAATTTGTCTAAAGGATTCTTTGCTAACTAAGTCTAGGTTCTGAGTTTGTCCGCCTAATACGGATAGCTGCTCTTCTCTATAGTGTCTGTACAGCTGTGCTGTAGATGTAAATCTACCGGTATTATATAGGGTCTTTGGATTCAACAAATTTAATTGATTTTGTTGAAAGATACTTATATCTCTTTCTGTGTCTATAATCTCACTCAACTGTCTATTTGTTTCTTCTGGGGTTCTTCGGTTTAATATCCTAGATATCAAACTCGATCCGACCCTGTCTTCAGAGAAACTCTGTCTTGGTCTTTCACTTCCTGATCTAGTTGGAAGAAAGTCCATTTTTGAGATTTTTTGACTACTTTAATTTTGTCTTGCTTAGGAGTGATCTCTATTTTATTTAATTGATTAATTAAATTATCTATTGCTAAAGTTTCTTTTTCTTTTTCGTGATGTCTTTTATCCCTATCTATAGTTTCTATGTAAATGTGATTATCTAACTTCTTTACCCTATCTGTAAGGTGGTCTATTTTCCTATGTAAGTCTACTAGTAAGGTGGTAATTACGATACCTTCTTTGAATTAAAATCAGTCCGATTTTGGACCGGTATATAATTTTTATAGTCGTCTGTTAAAGGGATTGATTTTTCTATTATTCTTGCGGCTTGTTCTTGGGTACTTTCTATACTCATGAAATAAGCGCGAGTCTTAGTTCTTTAACAGTTTCCTCTAATTTAAGAAATCGTTCTACTAAATTTCTTTTTAATTCCTTACTTTCTTGACTTATTTTTAATTCTATTTCTATTAAGTTGTCCTTAAAGATTTTTTCTAAATCTTTTTTGGGCGATCTCTTATTCTTTAAATAGTCTAAATTATTCTTAGTTTCTCTAAACAGTTTTTCTTGTCTTATGAGTAGTTCTTCTAATCTTTGCTGTTTTTCTAGATAATTACTATTATCTGCTTTTAATCTTTCGCTTAGATTAATTATTAGGTCTACTATTGCGTTAAGATGTCTATCTTCTCCGTGAAGCAAATGTTCTTTGGTTCCGAAGTTACACCTAATAATACTATGGTCTGATAGTATTCTGTATTTTTTATCTACTTCTAGTCTTAAGTCTAAATACTCTAAGTGTTTTAATTGATCTATGTTTATCCTATTGGAAAATATTCTAATATTCTCCTTTTTCTTCGAATTTGGTACTCTATTCTATCGTTAGCGTATTCTATGTCTCCTTCTATTCCTTTTATATTCCACTCTAAGTCTGCTATGGTGCTTGAGTCTATGGTTACAAATACTATGCTTTCTTCTAAGTCGTTTGATACTTTTGTATAATATTCTCTTACCAAAAAAGGTTTTACTTCCTTATAAAAGTATTCTAATAGTTCTGCTATTCCTAGCGTCTGGGTAGTAAATTGCTTTAGCAGTCTTTGTAGAGCCCTCTTTGCGGCGATATGTCTATTCTTAGCTTTAATTTCTATATTAATAATATATTCTATATAATCAAGTCTTTGTACGAAAGGAATATGTTTCATCAATAAAGTCTATAACGTATAGGATTCTTTTTCTTCTAATTGTATGAATAGTAAATCTAATTTGTTTTGCAAAGTATAAACTTCTCATTCAGAGTCTGCAACTTTTATATTCTGCGAGTTTTGTCCAATCGTAAACTTGCTCGATACTGATGAAAAAGTGGGGTCGTGTTTCAATAGGGTTGTTTCATTAAGTTGTGAAATCCTACTGAGTTCTCTCTCTTTGTAGCATTCCTTTCACATAAGTCTGATAATTCAGAGTCTATCTCCAATATAAAATATTTTTTTTTTTTTTTTTTTTTTTTTAATCTGGACTAAGTCCAGTCACTAGTCCTAAGTTACTATTCATCATCCCTGTCATTCATATTTTGTTACTGTTTAATCAATCACATATTTGCCTAGTTTTGTTTCTTCTTATTAACTGTTCATCTCTTCTTCCGAGCTTTACCCCTGCTATGTCTATCGTCTTTACTCACACCCAAAATGGCCACAACAGTCCTTCCTCGGACATCAACAGGCCTAAACATCAACCACCGTTGACATAGGAATTTACAGAGTAATCCATGGACAGCATAACGGAGCTCATCAGAGAACCATATACTAAGTTAACAAGATAACCACATATATCTAGGCATGCTATGTTATTGAGACATGCTATGCTACTGATTTCAACAGTAATTAGATATTTACGACAGTGATTATAATAACAACTCAAGATTCATGATGAAAATAAACAACAGTTTATAAACATACTTTCTTGCAATCCTGCAAGATTTTTATAATCAAAATCAAACATAATTTACATGCGTGGAGATAAACTATAAACTATAGTAAACTTACATGTCTGGAAGTACAATGGGATTTCCCTTTCGGGAGTCCCTAAACATCGCATCGAGGGGAATTATTAACAAACTATCTTACATACGGTTTTGTTTATACACAGGGGGAGTAGGTTGCGAACATATGGATGGAGGAGGTGTTCTAAGGATGATTTGCGGAAAATAAAATTTATGTGCTATGCTCTCCTTCGCTCTCTGATTGTAAGAGAGTTTGTAGTCTTGTATTTATAGGAGAGATCCGGACTTCAGCTGCGGATGTTAAACGAAAAAAGAATCTTTCACTTTCTGCTTTCGGCCGGGTGCTCATAGGGCCCCATCGTCACTTTCAGCTTTGTTGAAAAATTCGTCGTTGGTTTGGCATCTTGTGCTGCTGGCTTTTTCTGCTTTCCGCCAAGTTTGAAAAACTTGCCAAAGTAGAAATTGCTTTTGTCCTTGTCTGCTTTATGTCTTTGTCTGTGGCCGACACCTTTATGTCAATTTATCTGCTACGTCTGCCGACATCTTTATGTCAATGTATCTCGCTACGTGTCTAAGTTGTGTAGAGACCCGGAGTCGAAGCTCATTCCCGAGTCATAGGCTTCGTTTGGGTCCTGTGCGTCTTGCTCAAAATTTGCATCTGATTCTATGTCTGAAATATGATCTTCCGGTACTCGAAAAGTATTACTTGGTCCTGAACTCTGTCCTGGATTTGGTAATTGGACCGGTGTTTAAATGTTAATTCTAACGGTTACATATAAATCTTTTTCTCGCTACATTTGTCCGACTATCTTTTGTTCTTGAAATAATTTCTCAAGTGTGTCTCTCGATAACTGCTCTATATTTTTTGTTGGGTCTTTTTGTCCGTCTGCTTTTTGCCTGTGATGAGGATCCCGTTAGAGTCTTTGGGAGCCTTCTTCTATGTCCGGAGGAAGAAGCTTCCTCATTTTCACTTTGGGCAAAGTGACACCATCAACTGATTTGATGTGTCTTTACCGCAAGAACCGCTTTGCACAGGACTAGTTGTATCTATACCGATACAATAGGTTTCGTTGCATTCGAGGAGGAATGCACACCCTTCTCATCCATTTTTGAGGGAGATGGAGTACTCCTGGTTTGTATAGGTTCTTCAATCTTGGTGGGATTGATTTGTGTCTGTGATCTGATTTGTCTAAGAATAAGTTCTAAGGTAGTAGTTTTCTCTAATAAATGGGTATTTTGTAATTTAAGGTCTTCATTGGTCTGATTTAGTCTTTTGAAAGCATCTGTCATTGCGCTACAGTGGTCACAAAAGATGATGCGATCGGTGTCTTTTTGGATCTTATATTGTGGTGTCTGGTTCTGTTGGTGTCTGAGAGCTGGCGTGAGGTAGTAGTTTGGTCCCAGTGTTCCTCTTGCATAGTCTAAGGCTTCTGTGAAGTCATTAAACCCTTTGAACAATGGTCCTTTAACATCTTTGATGGAATCCACTACTTCCAACCATGTCTGGAAAACTCCATTTGTCTTTCCGTGTACCACAACATAAAATTTAAATTTTTTGTCTTTATTTTTCTCGTGAAAATAATAACATGTACTATTTAGTGTTGCCACAAAGTGGCTGTTGTCTTTTTTATTGTGGGCTATCCACAAATTGTCTACTAAACACTTCTGTTGTTTGTCTATAGTATAGTCTGGTAAAACTTTGAATGTCATATTTGATAAAGGAAATGAAACTAAATTATTTTTACCAAAATAAATACGTTCTCGAGCAGGTGTCTCAACTTGGGCCATGGGCCTGAAATTCAGGTTCCCCAATGTGGCTTGTCTATATGTGTCTGAGGGTTTGGCTGGGCCTTTCCCTTTATCCTTTGGCGTCTGCTGTGATGTGCTCATTCTGCTAAGAAATAACAAACGAGATTAGTGTCCAGTTATTTTCATAGTTCCTCTCGTTTTGGTTATTGCTAGTCTACTTAGTTGGTCTGCTAGATTATTATCTGTTCCTTTGATGTGTTCAAACACTAAATTATAAATGGATATAGTGTCTAAAAAGTTTAACCATCTACGTCTGCTACTACTCTTATCATTAATTTTCTGGTGAAACTTGACTATAGCTTCACAGTCTGTTCTAACTAAAGTCTCTGCTTTATTTAAAATATGTAGTCTAAACGCATTTAGAGCGTAAATTACGGCTAATATTTCTACATCTATACTTGTCATATTACCTTTCTCGCGATATTTGCCGCTTTGATAGGCACATATCCGTTCTGTAGTCTTGCTACTATATTTATTAGTCTTGGCTTTTAATACCGCGCCCCACCCTTCAAAACTTCCATCTGTTTCTATAATCAGATAGTCATTTTCTAGGGGCAAACTTAGATCCGGAATGTTCTGGATCCGTTGCTTTAATAGTTTTACTATTTTCACGTCTTCGGTATTAAATTTCTTTTGCCCTGTTGAACCAGTTTTGGAATATAGTGGTCCGGCAATTTTACCTAAGTCTTTAATAAAAGTTCTAGCGTAATTTAAAATACCTAGAAATTTCTGAAGATCTTTAGTATTGTCTAGTCTATCAGGCATTTCTAGAGCCTTTTTGGCTATATGAGGCTGGAGTTTGATTTTTCCGTCCCCAATGGTTACGCCTAAGAAGTCTATGTATTTTTTACACAAAACCATTTTCTTTTTACTAATGATTAGACCATTGCTCACAAATAGTCTAAACACAGTCTGGAGATGTCCTAGATGTTCTTCCATATTTTTACTAAATACTAGGATATCGTCTATGTATACTATAGTAAAATTCTTATAGTCTCCGAAAATATCATCCATCTTTTTTTGGAAGATTGGAGGAGCTGTCTTGAGGCCGAATGGCATTACCAACCATTCGAAATGTCCTTCTGGACAGGTGAAAGCTGTCCATTCTATACTGGCTGGGTGCATCTTTACCTGCCAATATCCTGACTTACAGTCGAATTTACTGAATATTGTCTTACCCTGTATTCTATTAATTAGTTCAGTTTTGTCTGGTAGCTTATATCCGTTGCTACGGGTATTGTCGTTCAGTCTTTTATAGTTAATTACCATCCTAGCCTTTCCTCTGACTTGCTCGGAATGGTTTCTCACTATAAACGCTGCTGAGCGATGTTTGGAGGTTGACCTCCTGATGATCTCTAAGTCTAGTAGTTCTTTTATAGTAGACTTAAAGTCTTCTAAGTCTTGATTTGTTGATTCTATGGACGCAGTCTTTATTACGTATTCTGGATTAATTATATCTAATTCGCATAAAATCTTATTATTTGTCCAATGTCTAAGGGGTTTTTCTCCTATGATTTCTAGTTTATCTAGGATTTTTACTATCTCGTCTAAATCCTTTTGATTCTTTATTATCCCTATTTTGTCTAAACCTTTTTTAAAGTTTACTGGATCTGAGGATAATTCTATTAAAGTATAATCTTTATCCATGTATTCGTCATATTCTATATCTTCTAATTCTAACTGCTCTGCCTTGACAATGAGTTTTTCTGTGTTACTACAATTATTGCAGCAACTGTCTTTGTTTAACTGGTTAATCTTATTTGATTGATTCACCTGGGTTTCTATTCTTTTAGTCTGTACTGGTGAATACGTGCTATTTTTCTGAAAAATTATCCCGTCTCTAGTGATGGTACAACTACCATTACTATTTAACAGGAAATCTAGTCCTAAAATAAAATCTGTATTAATACTTAGATCTCTAGTTAAAATTTTGTTTATCTTATAGCTAGGACTGTAAAATTTGTCGCAAGTATTTATAAAGCTGATACTTGCTTCTTTTATGTAGTGTTTATAAAGATTATGTGTCCCATCCATTTGCATGGCAGAGGACGGTTTCTCTAATGTTTCTAGCAAACTTGGGGGTACTATTTTCTTATTAAGTACACTACTAGTACATCCCGTGTCTATTAGGGCTAGTGTAGTTATTTCATAGTCTTTTATTTTTATTTTAGTTAAGAGTCTGAGAGAACTAAAACGTTTGTCTTCATTACATACTAACGTATTAAAAAGTTCTGAAGATTCTTGGGTTTCTGGTACTTCTTCATCTGAAGATTCTTCTATTATTTGTTTACCTTTTTCTAATTTAATAATTCTTTCTTCTAAGGTATTAATTCTATTTTCTAAGGTCATTACTCTTATAGGAATAGTTTTGTCTATTGGATCTATAGTTTTTATTATTGCCTCTTGTTGTACTATAGTTATTTTTAATTCTTTTTGGATGCATGTTATGCATCCTTCCATGTAGCATTTATTGCATCTGGCCCTTTTACTTCTACTAGGGAACCATTTACAAATGCAACACGCTATGCTGTCTATACCTTTATTTCTTTCGAAAATATGGTCACAGTCTACTTGTATATTCATTAAATTATTTAAATCGTCTTGGAATTGTTCTACTCCTATTTCATTTATAAAATTGTCTGCTTCTGAATCTGAAGAGTCTATCTGATGGTTTTCTTCATTCTGTATACTTACTACAGAATAAATACTCTCCGTATCAGACATATATTCGTCTACGCTAATTAACGTCTCTTGAAATTCTTCTACTAATTGTGCGTTCTTGGAATTATTATTTATCCTTTTAGGACATGTATTAGCTAAATGTTCTATACTACCGCACGTAAAACATTCTAATCTATTCTTGTATGTTCTATCATTTCTGTATTTTCTTAAATGTTTGTTCTTATCTAAGTATGGCTTTTTTGCCGTAGATCGTCTAAGATAGTATTTTTTCTTATCGTATCTATCGTTATAACCATATTTTTTCTTCTTTTTATATGGTTTCTTTCTCTGGGGGTCTTTGTCATAACTCTGCGTTGTATAAATGACGCTTTTACAGAAACTCAACTCATTCTGTTTGAGCTGTTTTTGTATCTCAGAATTTGTACATTTCTTTTGTAGGATCTCCATTATATGTTGGATCCTATGTCCTATTGACCATTTAGCGTTGGGATTTTGTAATATCCCTTCCCGCTTTCCCCAACGGTCTTCTATCTCTCGTCCTAAAGCTCCGGGGAGTTTATTAAAGAGCTTTTTGCCTAGTTCTTGATCAAACGAGTTACCGCTGATCGTACAGTAATAAAAGAAGTCATTTAAAAATTTCTTAATATATATCCAATTGCTTATACTAAGTTGTTCTAGCTTAATGAGAGCGTTTTTCTGTAAAATTATTAGTCCACTATTCGGGTCTTCTCCCGTAATAAGAGTGTGAATCTTATTCGTGAAGTTATAGGGATTTGATCCCATTGACACCAATTGGTGGAATTCTTCTGGGAAACTTACTTTGTATGCCTCCCACAACGCTTTGGTTGATTCTCCTAGGAATGTCTCCAAATATTTATACATGGTCTCTGAGTCTGTTTCTACATAGCTTTGTATATAGTCTGCTACGACTATACCCTTCCATATGTCTATTACGGAGTTCCACCTTTGTGGATCATGGGCAGCTATGTTGAGGATCTTTCCTCTGTTTCCTCCTTCTTGGAGTACTATGTTCTTCTTCTATAGGCATCCGTTTTCCGATGGTTTTACTACTGCTATAGGTTCTTCTAAGTTTCTCCATACCCTTCTTCTCGGGTACGTTTCTGTACTAGTATTTCTTGTGATGAGTTCTCCTGTTCTCAAACGGATCGAACTGGAAGTGCTTGCTTCCATTAGCTCCTTTAAACTTATCTCGAGAGATTTTTCTAGGTCTTCACTTATGTCTAGATGTTCGAAAGTTTTATCTAAGTCCTGATTGCTTTCTAATTCTCTGTATTATTATCTAATCCATGTATGGAAGAGAAATCTTCCCATATTTCTTCTAGCATCTCATTTCTTTCTTTATCTAGTTGTTCTTGTCTATAACCTAGATTGTGCATTCTTAATTTACATAGTTTAAAATGAGTTATTGTCTCATCTAAATCCATATTGTCTTGTTTATGACCTTTACACACGAATAACATTTTTGGTTTTTGTTTTTCTGTGTTCTTGGCTTTTTCTATTGCTTCGTCCACTTCGAAGTCTTCTGGGATTAATTCTATGTTCATTAAATTAAGTTCTTCTTCGTCTATAGTACTTTCAGTCTCGCAATCTTTTTGCGGTGTATAATTGTAATCTGTAAATCTAATGGAGGTCTCTCCATGTCTATTAGTATATTCCAGATGTGCATGGGGTTGTAGTAATCTCTCTTTGTTCGAAAACTGACTGAGATTCCATTCTAACCCAGCGTATTCTTCTGGTTGTATCTTGGTTGGCTTAATTAAATTTATGCCTTTATTACTCATTAGTTCTACTACATCATTAATCTTAATTTTAAATTTGGTATTACTATTGGTCGTCATCTTACCTAGAAATCCTAGACATAATAATAAATTATTACCGCTATGCATTTCTTCATAGCCTTTAGTCTGGATACCGATCTTTATGTGTTTACCAAATTCTTTTAAATTTAGTAGAAAGTCTGGACTGATATAAAATATGCCACCGTTGTCGGTCATATCTATTTCAGTCATTCCGATGATAGATTTTTTGATATCTGTCCATCGGTCGTCGTATATCATTACTAGAACTTTACTACCTAAGTTCTTTCTAGTTAATCCTTTAATGCCGATTACTATTAAACCCATGTGCATTAAAGTTCTTGGGTTGTTTTTAATTTGTCTAAAGGATTCTTTGCTAACTAAATCTAAGTTTTGAGTTTGTCCGCCTAATACGGATAACTGCTCTTCTCTATAATGTCTGTACAGCTGTGCTGTAGATGTAAATCTACCGGTATTATATAGGGTCTTTGGATTCAACAAATTTAATTGATTTTGTTGAAAGATACTTATATCTCTTTCTGTGTCTATAATCTCACTCAACTGTCTATTTGTTTCTTCTGGGGTTCTTCGGTTTAATATCCTAGATATCAAACTCGATCCGACCCTGTCTTCAGAGAAACTCTGTCTTGGTCTTTCACTTCCTGATCTAGTTGGAAGAAAGTCCATTTTTGAGATTTTTTGACTACTTTAATTTTGTCTTGCTTAGGAGTGATCTCTATTTTATTTAATTGATTAATTAAATTATCTATTGCTAAAGTTTCTTTTTCTTTTTCGTGATGTCTTTTATCCCTATCTATAGTTTCTATGTAAATGTGATTATCTAACTTCTTTACCCTATCTGTAAGGTGGTCTATTTTCCTATGTAAGTCTACTAGTAAGGTGGTAATTACGATACCTTGCTGAATTAAAATCTGGTCTGATTTTTGGACCGGTATATAATTTTTATAATTAAATCTGTTAAAGGGATTGATTTTTCTATTATTCTTGCGGCTTGTTCTTGGGTACTTTCTATACTCATGAAATACGCGCGAGTCTTAGTTCTTTAACAGTTTCCTCTAATTTAAGAAATCGTTCTACTAAATTTCTTTTTAATTCCTTACTTTCTTGACTTATTTTTAATTCTATTTCTATTAAGTTGTCCTTAAAGATTTTTTCTAAATCTTTTTTGGGCGATCTCTTATTCTTTAAATAGTCTAAATTATTCTTAGTTTCTCTAAACAGTTTTTCTTGTCTTATGAGTAGTTCTTCTAATCTTTGCTGTTTTTCTAGATAATTACTATTATCTGCTTTTAATCTTTCGCTTAGATTAATTATTAGGTCTACTATTGAGAAAACGTTAGTCATCTTATAGATATAAGAAGAAGAGGACTAACAGATCCAGAACCAGGTATCTATAGAAGACGTAATAGCCTTTTTCTCCAACCACTAGTAAGAGACTTAGATAGAGACGTATTCGCAGAAGGTATTTATAACAGGATATTAGAAGGAAATATAGACTTAACCTCAGTCAAAGACTTACGTTGGCACTTAGTAACAGTACATAACGATATAGAAAATATAGATCAGTGGTTAGAATTCAGACGTAGAAAACTAAAAAGACAGACAGTCTCACTAGGATAATCATAGACCAATTAAAACACTTAGAGTATTTAGACTTAAGATTAGAAGTAGATAAAAAATACAGAATACTATCAGACCATCTTACAGATAGGGTAAAGAAGTTAGATAATCACATTTACATAGATACTATAGATAGGGATAAAAGATATCACGAAAAAGAAAAAGAAACTTTAGCAATAGATAATTTAATTAATCAATTAAATAAAATAGAGATCACTCCTAAACAAGACAAAATTAAAGTAGTCAAAAAATCTCAAAAATGGACTTTCTTCCAACTAGATCAGGAAGTGAAAGACCAAGACAGAGTTTCTCTGAAGACAGGGTCGGATCGAGTTTGATATCTAGGATATTAAACCGAAGAACCCCAGAAGAAACAAATAGACAGTTGAGTGAGATTATAGACACAGAAAGAGATATAAGTATCTTTCAACAAAATCAATTAAATTTGTTGAATCCAAAGACCCTATATAATACCGGTAGATTTACATCTACAGCACAGCTGTACAGACATTATAGAGAAGAGCAGTTATCCGTATTAGGCGGACAAGCTCAAAACTTAGATTTAGTTAGCAAAGAATCCTTTAGACAAATTAAAAACAACCCAAGAACTTTAATGCACATGGGTTTAATAGTAATCGGCATTAAAGGATTAACTAGAAAGAACTTAGGTAGTAAAGTTCTAGTAATGATATACGACGACCGATGGACAGATATCAAAAAATCTATCATCGGAATGACTGAAATAGATATGACCGACAACGGTGGCATATTTTATATCAGTCCAGACTTTCTACTAAATTTAAAAGAATTTGGTAAACACATAAAGATCGGTATCAGGACTAAAGGCTATGAAGAAATGCATAAGCGGTAATAATTTATTATTATGTCTAGGATTTCTAGGTAAGATGACGACCAATAGTAATACCAAATTTAAAATTAAGATTAATGATGTAGTAGAACTAATGAGTAATAAAGGCATAAATTTAATTAAGCCAACCAAGATACAACCAGAAGAAGAATACATTTGGGTTAGAATGGAATCTCAGTCAGTTTTCGAACAAAGAGAGATTACTACAACCCCATGCACATCTGGAATATACTAATAGACATGGAGAGACCTCCATTAGATTTACAGATTACAATTATACACCGCAAAAAGATTGCGAGACTGAAAGTACTATAGACGAAGAAGAACTTAATTTAATGAACATAGAATTAATTCCAGAAGACTTTGAAGTTGACGAAGCCATAGAAAAAGCCAAGAACCTGAAAAAACAAAAACCAAAAATGTTATTCAGGTGTAAAGGCTGTAAGCAAGATAATATGGATTTAGATGAGACAATAACTCATTTTAAACTATGTAAATTAAGAACAGACAATCTAGGTTATAGACAAGAACAACTAGATAAAGAAAGAAATGAGATGCTAGAAGAAATATGGGAAGATTTCTCTTCCATACATGGATTAGATAATAATACGTAATTAGAAAGCAATCCAGGACTTAGATAAAACTTTGAACATCTAGACATAAGCGAAGACTTAGAAAAATCTCGAGATAAGTTTAAAGGAGCTAATGGAAGCAAGCACTTCGGTTCAGTCCGTTTCAAGAAACGAGGAGAACACATCACAGTTAATACTAGTACAGGAAACGTACCCAGAAGAAGGGTATGGAGAAACTTAGAAGAACCTATAGCAGCCGTAAAACCATCAGGAAAACGGATGCCTATAGAAGAAAACATAGTACTCCAAGAAGGAGGAAACAGAGGAAAAATCCTCAACATAGCTGCCCATGATCCACAAAGGTGGAACTCCGTAATAGACATATGGAAGGGTATAGTCGTAGCAGACTATATACAAAGCTATGTAGAAACAGACTCAGAGACCATGTATAAATATTTGGAGACATTCCTAGGAGAATCAACCAAAGCGTTGTGGGAGGCATACAAAGTAAGTTTCCCAGAAGAATTCCACCAATTGGTGTCAATGGGATCAAATCCCTATAACTTCACGAATAAGATTCACACTCTTATTACGGGAGAAGACCCGAATAGTGGACTAATAATTTTACAGAAAAACGCTCTCATTAAGCTAGAACAACTTAGTATAAGCAATTGGATATATATTAAGAAATTTTTAAATGACTTCTTTTATTACTGTACGATCAGCGGTAACTCGTTTGATCAAGAACTAGGCAAAAAGCTCTTTAATAAACTCCCTGAGCTTTAGGACGAGAGATAGAAGGCCGTTGGGAAAGCGGGAAGGGATATTACAAAATCCCAACGCTAAATGGTCAATAGGACATAGGATCCAACATATAATGGAGATCCTACAAGAGAAATGTACAAATTCTGAGATACAAAAGCAGCCCAACCAGAATGAGTTGAGTTTCTGTAAAAGCGTCATTTATACAACGCAGAGTTATGACAAAGACCCCCAGAGAAAGAAACCATATAAAAAGAAGAAAAAATATGGTTATAACGATAGATACGATAAGAAAAAATACTATCTTAGACGATCTACGGCAAAAAAGCCATACTTAGATAAGAACAAACATTTAAGAAAATACGTAAATGCTAGAACATACAAGAATAGATTAGAATGTTTTACGTATGCGGTAGTATAGAACATTTAGCTAATACATGTCCTAAAAGGATAAATAATAATTCCAAGAACGCACAATTAGTAGAAGAATTTCCAAGAGACGTTAATTAGCGTGAAGCGAATATATGTACGACACTTGAGAGTATTTATTCTGTAGTAAGTATACTGAGAATGAAGAAAACCATCGGATAGACTCTTGATTCGAAGGAGACAATTTTATAAATGAAATAGGAGTAGAACAATTCCAAGACGATTTAAATAATTTAATGAATATACAAGTAGATGTGACCATAATTTGAAAGAAATAAAGGTATAGACAAAGATAGCTTGTTGCATTTGTAAATGGTTCCCTAGTAGAAGTAAAAGGGCCAGGATGCAATAAATGCTACATGGAAGGATGCATAACATGCATCCAAAAGAATTAAAAATAACTATAGTACAACAAGAGGCAATAATAAAACTATAGATCCAATAGACAAAACTATTCCTATAAGAGTAATGACCTTAGAAAATAGAATTAATACCTTAGAAGAAAGAATTATTAAATTAGAAAAGGTAAACAAATAATAGAAGAATCTTCAGATGAAGAAGTACGAGAAACCCAAGAATCTTGAGAACTTTTAATACGTTAGTATGTAATGAAGACAAACGTTTTAGTTCTCTCGGACTCTTAACTAAAATAAAAATAAAAGACTATGAAATAACTACACTAGCCCTAATAGACACGGGATGTACTAGTAGTGTATTTAATAAGAAAATAGTACCCCAAGTTTTGCTAGAAACATTAGAGAAACCGTCTCTGCCATGCAAATGGATGGGACACATAATCTTTATAAACACTACATAAAAGAAGCAAGTATCGACTTTATAAATACTTGCGACAAATTTTACTGATTCTAGCTATAAGATAAACAAAATTTTAACTAGAGATCTAAGTATTAATCTGATTTTATTTTAGGACTAGATTTCCTGTTAAATAGTAATGGTAGTTGTACCATCACTAGAGACGGGATAATTTTTCAGAAAAATAGCACGTATTCACCAGTACAAACTAAAAGAATAGAAACCCAGGTGAATCAGCCAAATAAGATTAACCAGTTAAACAAAGGCGATTCTTTGCAATAATTGTAGTAACACGTAAAAACTACATTGTCAAGGCGGGAATGTATTAGAATTAGAAGATATAGAATATGACGAATACATGGATAAAGATTATACTTTAATAGAATTATCCTCAGATCCAGTAAACTTTAAAAAAGGTTTAGACAAAATAGGGATAATAAAGAATCAAAAGGATTTAGACGAGATAGTAAAAATCCTAGATAAACTAGAAATCATAGGAGAAAAACCCCTTAGACATTGGACAAATAATAAGATTTTATGCGAATTAGATATAATTAATCCAGAATACGTAATAAAGACTGCGTCCATAGAATCAACAAATCAAGACTTAGAAGACTTTAAGTCTACTATAAAAGAACTACTAGACTTAGAGATCATCAGGAGGTCAACCTCCAAACATCGGCCAAATGGCGTTTATAGTGAGAAACCATTAGAGAGCAAGTCGGAGGAAAGGCTAGGATGGTAATTAACTATAAAAGATCGAGCGACAATACCCGTAGTAACAGCGGATATAAGCTACCAGACAAAGCGAACTAATTAATAGAATACTGAGGTAAGACAATATTGATAAATTGATTTGTAAGTCGAGGATATTGGCGAGTAAAGATGCACTCACCAGTATAGAATGGATGACTTTCACCGTCGAGTATGACATTCGAATGGTTGGTAATGCCATTCGGCCTCAAGACAGCTCCTCCAATCTTCCAAAAGAAGATGGATGATATATTCGGAGACTATAAAAATTTTTCTATAGTATACATAGACGATATCCTAGTATTTAGTAAAAATATGGAAGAACATCTAGGACATCTCCAGACTGTGTTTAGACTGTTTGTTAGCAATGGTCTAATCATTAGTAAAAAGAAAATGGTATTGTGTAAGAAATACATAGACTTCTTAGGCGTCACTATTGGGGAGGGAAAAATTAAACTCCAACCTCATATAGCCAAAAAGGCTCTAGAAATGCCTGATAGACTAGACAATACTAAAGATCTTCAGAAATTTCTAGGTATTTTAAATTACGCTAGGACTTTCATTAAAGACTTAGGTAAAATTGCCGGACCACTATATTCCAAGACCGGTTCAACAGGGCAAAAGAAATTTAATACCGAAGACGTGAAAATAGTAAAACTATTAAAGCAACGGATCCAGAACATTCCGGATCTAAGTTTGCCCCTAGAAAATGACTATCTGATTATAGAAACAGATGGAAGTTTTGAAGGGTGGGGCGCGGTATTAAAAGCCAAGACTAATAAATATAGTAGCAAGACTACAGAACGGATATGTGCCTATCAAAGCGGCAAATATCGCGAGAAAGGTAATATGACAAGTATAGATGTAGAAATATTAGCCGTAATTTACGCTCTAAATGCGTTTAGACTACATATTTTAAATAAAGCGAGACTTTAGTTAGAACAGACTGTGAAGCTATAGTCAAGTTTCACCAGAAAATTAATGATAAGAGTAGTAGCAGACGTAGATGGTTAAACTTTTTAGACACTATATCCATTTATAATTTAGTGTTTGAACACATCAAAGGAACAGATAATAATCTAGCAGACCAACTAAGTAGACTAGCAATAACCAAAACGAGAGGAACTATGAAAATAACTGGACACTAATCTCGTTTGTTATTTCTTAGCAGAATGAGCACATCACGCAGACGCCAAAGGATAAAGGAAAGGCCCACCAAACCCTCAGGACACATATAGACAAGCCACATTGGGGAACTCGAATTTCAGTGCCCATGGCCCAAGTTGAGACACACCTTTCGAGAGCGTATTTATTTTGGTAAAAATAATTTAGTTTCATTTCCTTTATCAAATATGACATTCAAAGTTTTACGGACTATACTATAGACAAACAACGAAGTGTTTAGTAGACAATTTGTGGATAGCCCACAATAAAAGACAACGACCACTTTGTGGCAACACTAAATAGTACATGTTATTATTTTCACGAGAAAAATAAAGACAAAAATTTAAATTTTATGTTGTGGTACACGGAAAGACAAATGGAGTTTTCAGGACATGGTTGGAAGTAGTGGATTCCATCAAAGATGTTAAAGGACCATTGTTCAAAGGGTTTAATGACTTCACGAAGCCTTAGACTATGCAAGAAGGAACAGGGACCAAACTACTACCTCACGCCCGACTCTCAGGACACCAGCAGAACAGACACCACAATATAAGATCCAAAAAGACACCGATCGCATCATCTTTTTGTGACCTTTGTAGCAATAATGACAGATGCTTTCAAAAGACTAAATCAGACCAATGAAGACCTTAAATTACAAAATACCCATTTATTAGAGAAAACTACTACCTTAGAACTTATTCTTAGACAAATCAGATCACAGACACAAATCAATCCCACCAAGATTGAAGAACCTATACAAACCAGGAGTACTCCATCTCCCTCAAAAATGGATGAGAAGGGTGTGCATTCCCCTCTGAATGCAACGAAACCTATTGTATCAGGTATAGATACAACTAGTCCGGTGCAAACGGTTGCCGGTAAAGACACATCAAATCCGTTGATGGCTGTCACTTTGCCCAAAAGTGAAAATGAGGAAGCTTCTTCCTCCAGACATAGAAGAAGGCTCCCAAAGACTCTAACGGGATCCTCATCACAGGCAAAAAACAGACAGACAAAAAAGACCCAACAAAAAAATATAGAACAGATTATCAGAGACACACTTGAGAAATTATTTCAAGAACAAAAAGATAGTCAGACAAATGTAGCAGAAAAAGATTTATATGTAACTTCGTTAGAATTAACAGACGAAACACCGGTCCAATTACCAAATCCGGGACGAGTTCAGGACCAAGTAATACTTTTCAGTGCAGGAAGATCATATTTCGGACATAGAATCGGATGCAAATTTTGAGCAAGGCGACACGAGGACCCAAACGAAGCCTATGACTCGGGAATGAGCTTAGACTCCGTAACCCTGCCACAACTTAGGACACGATGCGCGAATACATTGACATAAAGATGTCGGCCATGAGCGCTAGAGATAAATTGACATAAAGGTGTCGGCCCGCAGACAAAGACATAAAGCGGAACAAGGACAAAAGCAATTTCTACTTTGGCAAGTTTTTCAAACTTGGCGGAAGCGAAAAAGCGGCTGACACAAGATGCCAAACCAACGGCGAATTTTTCAACAAAGTCGAAAGTGACGATGGGGCCACTATGAGCACCGAAGCGAGAAAGTGAAAGATTCTTTTTCGCTTAACATCCATGGTGAAGTCCGGATCTCTCCTATAAATACAAGACTACAAACTCTCTTACAATCGAGAGGCGAAGGAGAGCATAGCACATAAATTTTATTTTCCATAAATCATCCTTAGAACACCTCCTCCATCCATATGTTCGCAACCTACTCCCCACAGTGTATAAACAAAACCGTATGTAAGATAGTTTGTTAATAATTCCTCGAGTAGCGATGCAGTTTAGGGACTCCAGAAGGAAATCCCATTGTACTTCCGCACATGTAAGTTTACTATAGTTTATAGTTTATCTCCACGCATGTAAATTATGTTTGATTTTGATTATAAAAATCTTGCAGATTGCAAGAAAGTATGTTTATAAAGCTGTTGTTTATTTTCATCATGAATCTTGAGTTGTTATTATAATCATCGCCGTAAATATCTAATTACATCGCTGAAATCAGTAGCATAGCATGTCTCAATAACATAGCATGCCTAGATATATGTGGTTATCTTGTTAACTTAGTATATGGTTCTCACGATGAGCTCAGTTATCTTTGTCCATGGATTACTCAGTAAATTCCTATGTCAGCGGTGGTTGATGTTTAGGCTGTTGATGTCAGGAAGAATTTGTTGTAGCCATTTTGGGTGTGAGTAAAGACGATAGACATAGCAGGGGTAAAGCTTCGGAAGAAGAGATGAACAGCTAATAAGAAGAAACAAAACTAGGCAAATATGTGATTGATTAAACGATAACAAAATATGAATGACAGGGGATGATGAATAGTAACTTAGGACTAGTGACTGGACTTAGTCAGATTAAAAAAAAAAAAAAAAATTTATATTGGAGATAGACTCAATTATCGACTTATGTGAAAGGAATGCTACAATGAGAGAGTACTGAGTAGGATTTCACAACTTATTGAAACAACCCTATTGAAACACGACCCCTTTTTCATCTGGTATAGTCTGATAATTCAGAGTCTATCTCCAATATAAATTTTTTTTTTTTTTTTTTTTAATCTGGACTAAGTCCACTACTAGTCCTAAGTTACTATTCATCATCCCCGCTATTCATATTTTGTTCTCGCTTAATCAATCACATATTTGCCTAGTTTTGTTTCTTCTTATTAACTGCTCATCTCTTCTTCCGAGCTTTACCTGTTATGTCTATCGCCTTTACTCACACCCAAAATGGCCACAACAAATTCTTCCTGACATCAACAGCCTAAACATCAACCACCGCTGACATAGGAATTTACAGAGTAATCCATGGACAAAGATAACTGAGCTCATCAGAGAACCATATACTAAGTTAACAAGATAACCACATATATCTAGGCATGCTATGTTATTGAGACATGCTATGCTATCGATTTCAACAAAGAATTAGATATTTACGACAAAGGATTATAATAACAACTCAAGATTCATGATGAAAATAAACAACGCTTTATAAACATACTTTCTTGCAATCCCGCAAGATTTTTATAATCAAAATCAAACATAATTTACCTCAAGGTGGAGATAAACTATAAACTATAGTAAACTTACATGTCCTGGGAAGTACAACGGGATTTCCTTTCGAGTCCCTAAATCGCATCGCCATCGAGGGGAATTATTAACAAACTATCTTACATACGGTTTTGTTTATACACAGGGGAGTAGGTTGCAACATATGGATGGGAGTGAGGTGTTCTAAGGATGATTTGCGGAAAATAAAATTTATGTGCTATGCTCTCCTTCGCTCTCGATTGTAAGAGAGTTTGTAGTCTTGTATTTATAGGAGAGATCCTGACTTCACCATGGATGTTAAACGAAAAAGAATCTTTCACTTTCTCGCTTTGGGTGCTCATAGGGCCCCATCGCCACTTTCAGCCTTTGTTGAAAAATTCGCCGTTGGTTTGGCATCTTGTCTTTGGCTTTTTCGCTTCCGCCAAGTTTGAAAAACTTGCCAAAGTAGAAATTGCTTTTGTCCTTGTTCCGCTTTATGTCTTTGTCTGTGGCCGACACCTTTATGTCAATTTATCTCGCTACGCCTGCGCCGACATCTTTATGTCAATGTATCTCGCTACGTGTCTAAGTTGTGGTAGGTTACAGAGTCAAGCTCATTCCCAGTCATAGGCTTCGTTTGGGTCCTGTATGCCTTGCTCAAAATTTGCATCCGATTCTATGTCCGAAATATGATCTTCCTGCATCGAAAAGTATTACTTGGTCCTGAACTCGCCCCGGATTTGGTAATTGGACCTGTTTCGATGCGTTAATTCTAACGGGTTACATATAAATCTTTTTTCTCGCTACATTTGTCCGACTATCTTTTTGTTCTTGAAATAATTTCTCAAGTGTGTCTCTCGATAACTGCTCTATATTTTTTGTCGGGTCTTTTTGTCCGTCTGCTTTTTGCCTGTGATGAGGATCCCGTTAGAGTCTTTGGGAGCCTTCTTCTATGTCCGGAGGAAGAAGCTTCCTCATTTTCACTTTTGGGCAAAGTGACCCATCAACTGATTTGATGGTCTTTACCTGGCAAGAACTGCTTACACCTGACTAGTTGTATCTATACCGATACAATAGGTTTCGTTGCATTCAGAGGGAATGCACACCCTTCTCATCCATTTTGAGGGAGATGGAGTACTCTGGTTTGTATAGGTTCTTCAATCTTGGTGGGATTGATTTGTGTCCTGTGGATCCGATTTGTCTAAGAATAAGTTCTAAGGTAGTAGTTTTCTAATAAATGGGTATTTTGTAATTTAAGGTCTTCATTGGTCCGATTTAGTCTTTGAAAGCATCTGTCATTGCGCTACAAAGGGTCACAAAAGATGATGCGATCGGTGTCTTTTGGATCTTATATTGTGGTGTCTGGTTCTGCTGGTGTCCGAGAGTGGCGTGAGGTAGTAGTTTGGTCCGTGTTCCTCTTGCATAGTCTAAGGCTTCGTGAAGTCATTAAACCCTTTGAACAATGGTCCTTTAACATCTTTGATGGAATCCACTACTTCCAACCATGTCTGGAAAACTCCATTTGTCTTTCCGTGTACCACAACATAAAATTTAAATTTTTTGTCTTTATTTTTCTCGTGAAAATAATAACATGTACTATTTAGTGTTGCCACAAAGTGGCTGTTGTCTTTTTTATTGTGGGCTATCCACAAATTGTCTACTAAACACTTCTGTTGTTTGTCTATAGTATAGTCTGGTAAAACTTTAAATGTCATATTTGATAAAGGAAATGAAACTAAGTTATTTTTACCAAAATAAATACGTTCTAGAGCAGGTGTCTCAACTTGGGCCATGGGCCTGAAATTCAGGTTCCCCAATGTGGCTTGTCTATATGTGTCTGAGGGTTTGGCTGGGCCTTTCCCTTTATCCTTTGGCGTCTGCTGTGATGTGCTCATTCTGCTAAGAAATAACAAACGAGATTAGTGTCCAGTTATTTTCATAGTTCCTCTCGTTTTGGTTATTGCTAGTCTACTTAGTTGGTCTGCTAGATTATTATCTGTTCCTTTGATGTGTTCAAACACTAAATTATAAATGGATATAGTGTCTAAAAAGTTTAACCATCTACGCCTCGCTACTACTCTTATCATTAATTTTCTCGTGAAACTTGACTATAGCTTCACAAATTGCTCTAACTAAAGTCTCGCTTTATTTAAAATATGTAGTCTAATCGAATTTAGAGTGTAAATTAGGGCTAATATTTCTACATCTATACTTGACATATTAGCTTTGTTGCGATATTTGCCGCTTTGATAGGCACATATCCGTTCTGTAGTCTTGCTACTATATTTATTACTCTTGGCTTTTAATACCGCTACCACCCTTCAAAACTTCCATCTGTTTCTATAATCGATAGTCATTTTCTAAGGGCAAACTTAGATCCTAATGTTCGGATCCGTTGTTTAATAGTTTTACTATTTTCACGCTCTTGATTATTAAATTTCTTTTGCCCTGTTGAACCAGTTTTGGAATATAGTGGTCCGGCAATTTTACCTAAGTCTTTAATAAAAGTTCTAGCGTAATTTAAAATACCTAGAAATTTCTGAAGATCTTTAGTATTGTCTAGTCTATCAGGCATTTCTAGAGCCTTTTTGGCTATATGAGGCTGGAGTTTGATTTTTCCGTCCCCAATGGTTACGCCTAAGAAGTCTATGTATTTTTTACACAAAACCATTTTCTTTTTACTAATGATTAGACCATTGCTCACAAATAGTCTAAACACAGTCTGGAGATGTCCTAGATGTTCTTCCATATTTTTACTAAATACTAGGATATCGTCTATGTATACTATAGTAAAATTCTTATAGTCTCCGAAAATATCATCCATCTTTTTTTGGAAGATTGGAGGAGCTGTCTTGAGGCCGAATGGCATTACCAACCATTCGAAATGTCCTTCTGGACAGGTGAAAGCTGTCCATTCTATACTGGCTGGGTGCATCTTTACCTGCCAATATCCTGACTTACAGTCGAATTTACTGAATATTGTCTTACCCTGTATTCTATTAATTAGTTCAGTTTTGTCTGGTAGCTTATATCCGTTGCTACGGGTATTGTCGCTCGCCTTTTTATAGTTAATTACCATCCTAGCCTTTCCTCCGACTTGCTCCTAATGGTTTCTCACTATAAACGCCGGCTTTGAGCGATGTTTGGAGGTTGACCTCCGATGATCTCTAAGTCTAGTAGTTCTTTTTATAGTAGACTTAAAGTCTTCTAAGTCTTGATTTGTTGATTCTATGGACGCAGTCTTTATTACGATTCGGATTAATTATATCTAATTCGCATAAAATCTTATTATTTGTCCAATGTCTAAGGGTTTTTCTCCTATGATTTCTAGTTTATCTAGGATTTTTACTATCTCGTCTAAATCCTTTTGATTCTTTATTATCCCTATTTTGTCTAAACCTTTTTAAAGTTTCATTGGATCTGAGGATAATTCTATTAAAGTATAATCTTTATCCATGTATTCGTCATATTCTATATCTTCTAATTCTAACTGCTTCCGCCTTGACAATGAGTTTTTACGTGTTACTACAATTATTGCAAAGAATCGTCTTTGTTTAGCTGGTTAATCTTATTTGATTGATTCACCTGGGTTTCTATTCTTTTAGTCTCATCTTTGGTGAATACGTGCTATTTTTACGAAAAATTATCCTGTCTCTAGTGATGGTACAACTACCATTACTATTTAACAGAAATCTAGTCCTAAAATAAAATCAGATTAATACTTAGATCTCTAGTTAAAATTTTGTTTATCTTATAGCTAGGATTTGTAAAAATTTGTCGCAAGTATTTATAAAGTCGATACTTGCTTCTTTTTATGTAGTGTTTATAAAGATTATGTGTCCCATCCATTTGCATGGCAGAGGACGGTTTCTCTAATGTTTCTAGCAAACTCTGGGGGTACTATTTTTCTTATTAAGTACACTACTAGTACATCCCGTGTCTATTAGGGCTAGTGTAGTTATTTCATAGTCTTTTATTTTTATTTTAGTTAAGAGTCCGAGAGAACTAAAACGTTTGTCTTCATTACATACTAACGTATTAAAAAGTTCAAGATTCTTGGGTTTCGGTACTTCTTCATCTCAAGATTCTTCTATTATTTGTTTACCTTTTTCTAATTTAATAATTCTTTCTTCTAAGGTATTAATTCTATTTTCTAAGGTCATTACTCTTATAGGAATAGTTTTGTCTATTGGATCTATAGTTTTTATTATTGCCTCTTGTTGTACTATAGTTATTTTTAATTCTTTTGGATGCATGTTATGCATCCTTCCATGTAGCATTTATTGCATCCTGCCCTTTTACTTCTACTAGGGAACCATTTACAAATGCAACAAGCTATGTTTGTCTATACCTTTATTTCTTTTCAAATTATGGTCACAGTCTACTTGTATATTCATTAAATTATTTAAGTCGTCTTGAACTCGTTTCTACTCCTATTTCATTGATGAAATTGTCTCGCTTCAATCAAGAGTCTATCGATGGTTTTCTTCATTACGTATACTTACTACGTAATAAATACTCCGTATCAGGACATATATTCGCTCACGCTAATTAACGTCTCTTGAAATTCTTCTACTAATTGTGCGTTCTTGGAATTATTATTTATCCTTTTAGGACATGTATTAGCTAAATGTTCTATACTACCTTACGTAAAACATTCTAATCTATTCTTGTATGTTCTATCATTTCAGTATTTTCTTAAATGTTTGTTCTTATCTAAGTATGGCTTTTTGCCGTAGATCGTCTAAGATAGTATTTTTTCTTATCGTATCTATCGTTATAACCATATTTTTTCTTCTTTTTATATGGTTTCTTTCTCTGGGGGTCTTTGTCATAACTCTGCGTTGTATAAATGACGCTTACGTAAAACTCAACTCATTCTGCTTGAGCTGTTTTTGTATCTCAGAATTTGTACATTTCTCTTGTAGGATCTCCATTATATGTTGGATCCTATGTCCTATTGACCATTTAGCGTTGGGATTTTGTAATATCCCTTCCCGCTTTCCCCAACGGTCTTCTATCTCTCGTCCTAAAGCTCCGGGGAGTTTATTAAAGAGCTTTTTGCCTAGTTCTTGATCAAACGAGTTACCGCTGATCGGACAGTAATAAAAAAAGTCATTTAAAAATTTCTTAATATATATCCAATTGCTTATACTAAGTTGTTCTAGCTTAATGAGAGCGTTTTCAGAAATTATTAGTCCACTATTCGGTCTTCTCCGTAATAAGAGTGTGAATCTTATTCGTGAAGTTATAGGGATTTGATCCCATTGACACCAATTGGTGGAATTCTTCTGGGAAACTTACTTTGTATGCCTCCCACAACGCTTTGGTTGATTCTCCTAGGAATGTCTCCAAATATTTATACATGGTCTCTCGAGTCTGCTTTCTACATAGCTTTGTATATAGTCCTGCTACGACTATACCCTTCCATATGTCTATTACTGAGTTCCACCTTTGTGGATCATGGGCGACTATGTTGAGGATCTTTCCTCTCGCTTCCTCCTTCTTGGAGTACTATGTTCTCTTCTATAGGCATCCGTTTTCCGATGGTTTTACTACCGCTATAGGTTCTTCTAAGTTTCTCCATACCCTTCTTTCCGGGCACGTTTCTGTACTAGTATTTCTTGTGACAGTTCTCCTGCTCTTCAAACGGATCGAACTGGAAGTGCTTGCTTCCATTAGCTCCTTTAAACTTATCTCAGAGATTTTTTCTAGGTCTTCACTTATGTCTAGATGTTCGAAAGTTTTATCTAAGTCTGGATTGCTTTCTAATTCTGTATTATTATCTAATCCATGTATGGAAGAGAAATCTTCCCATATTTCTTCTAGCATCTCATTTCTTTCTTTATCTAGTTGTTCTTGTCTATAACCTAGATTGTCTGTTCTTAATTTACATAGTTTAAAATGAGTTATTGTCTCATCTAAATCCATATTGTCTTGTTTACAGCCTTTACACCTGAATAACATTTTTGGTTTTTGTTTTTTCAGGTTCTTGGCTTTTTCTATTGCTTCGTCCACTTCGAAGTCTTCTGGGATTAATTCTATGTTCATTAAATTAAGTTCTTCTTCGTCTATAGTACTTTCAGTCTCGCAATCTTTTTGCGGTGTATAATTGTAATCTGTAAATCTAATGGAGGTCTCTCCATGTCTATTAGTATATTCCAGATGTGCATGGGGTTGTAGTAATCTCTCTTTGTTCGAAAACTGACTGAGATTCCATTCTAACCCAAATATTCTTCAAGTTGTATCTTGGTTGGCTTAATTAAATTTATACCTTTATTACTCATTAGTTCTACTACATCATTAATCTTAATTTTAAATTTGGTATTACTATTGGTCGTCATCTTACCTAGAAATCCTAGACATAATAATAAATTATTACCGCTATGCATTTCTTCATAGCCTTTAGTCTGGATACCGATCTTTATGTGTTTACCAAATTCTTTTTAAATTTAGTAGAAAGTCCTGGATCGATATAAAATATGCCACCGTTGTCGGTCATATCTATTTGATCATTCCGATGATAGATTTTTGATATCTCATCCATCGGTCGTCGTATATCATTACTAGAACTTTACTACCTAAGTTCTTTCTAGTTAATCCTTTAATGCCGATTACTATTAAACCCATGTGCATTAAAGTTCTTGGGTTGTTTTTAATTTGTCTAAAGGATTCTTTGCTAACTAAGTCTAGGTTCTGAGTTTGTCCGCCTGTATCTATACCTGATACAATAGGTTTCGTTGCATTCAGAGGGGAATGCACACCCTTCTCATCCATTTTTGAGGGAGGGCGGAACAAGGTCCTGCCATACCCAAGTGCATATGCAAAAAAACATACCACGACCAGGATGCAACTCTAAAACAAGTAGAGTGCTCCAATATCAGTTGAACCAACAACCTACTAGTGCGAATTGTCACCCTCTTTAACTGAACCTGCGAGAATGAAACGCAGTGTCCCCCGATAAAAGGGACGTCAGTATGACTGATGTACTGAGTATGTCAGGCATGAATAATAGTATAACAGGAATATAACAATAAATTGAAACAGGAACAGTCGACAAAGATAGCTGAAGGAAACAGCCGACAACAACAGCAACTAACAGAAACGGCTAACTAGCAGTAAATGTCTCTGAGGGACCTAATACATATGCCTAAATGTTATGCACAATGCAAATGCGGTATACATATAAATATTGGCCACACAAAGGCATCTTCCTTCACATAACCGCCTCTATGGGCATCAGGTTATATCGGTTACACAAGGGCATCATATTATATTGGCCACACAAGGGCATCAATATTGGCCTCTTCTGGCTCTTTCGTGATAGTCTGTACCAGCTGCAGGTGTTGTGCGTATATAACGCCTTCCCTTTCCCCATATCCCCTACATAGATATAATATTTATCATATAGTAGTGTGCATAGCACATGTGGGTCCAGGGTAATATATAAATATAATGCAGATGAAAATGCATGAATGACAGTGAAACATTCTAAACTTATCCGATGACATAATATCCTTGTACCTTTGGCTAACATAGGGAACATCAACATCTTTCCCACATACCTCAATAAGGTTTTAGGAACATATTTAGACATGTTTTTAGCATAGGAATCAATAACATGAAATATTTTTAACTACTAGGAGTAGAATAATTTATGAAACAATATCATGGTTATATTTCGTTACATGGAACATGGCAAAAGAAGAAATAATTTGCCTTAACATACCTTTATCATCAAAGCTACTCAAGTTTCCCGAGGCCTCGTAAGCTCTACGAGCAATTATCTACATTATATGAATGATTCGGATCAATAACTAAAAGTAGTCTTCACTTAGATATTTTATCAAACATCTTATGTGCGTAGAACTTCTATAACTCGTAACAATGGCAACTAATCAACAAGAAAACTTCCTTGTCTTCCACATACAACCAACAATAGTCTACAATTTCCAGTAACTAATTATCACCAAACGGGCAGCTCACAATCCACAACCAAATTCCAAGTTCCTCCAAGAATTTGTTGTTCAACCTCTTCGTAATAACACTCCTACAACTTGTATAAACTTAAGAACAAGAAGGAGAAAATGGAACTTACCTCCAAGCACAAGAATCCCTTCAATTTCGAGATCACTTTACTTCCAAGGAGTCTCCAAAAATCAGCACAATAAAACCATAGTCTCATACAAGCTTACTCTTGAAGGAACCTTCAATTTGCTACTACCCGAAGAACAATCGGTGTTAAATTACATCATCGACGTGGCCATTATTGTTGTTTTCTTCTCCAAAGCTCGACCTGGAAGTGGCAACAGTACTAGGAGATGGAAATTCCCTAGTGTAAATTTCGGCTCTTGAAGTAGAAATTGCTTCACTTTACTTAGCTTTCAAGGAGAAAAAGGAGTCCTCCCAACTCTTCTTTTCGTTTTCCCAAAAATGATTAGGACAACAGTACACGTATTGTCCCCCCCCCCCCCCCACTTAAAGTTGTAGGCTTAAATGTAATGTCCAATTGCGACCATATGAATTAAGGTTCTTGTAACCTTAATTCTCCTACCCATGTAACCTATCTCCTAGACTATCTTCCACATTTAACTCATCACACACATAATTAATTTCTTGATTCCAATTCACTTAAATCTTGATGACTTATAAAACCTTCATATATTCAATGTCATAATCGTGCGATATAACACTAGTCCGTAACCTCTTTTGGGAGGTACAACTATTATTTTCAACTCTCGTCATCACACTTCTTAAGTCTTAAATTATTTTGGAATCACATCCTTTTATATACCAAGCTTCTTTATTTGCATACGTGGGTATGACCAAAAATCCTCCAACGCTCGGGTCTAAATACACACGTCTAGTAATTCAAACCATGATTCGAAAGTACGGGATGTTACATTCTTCCCCCCGTAGAAACATTCGTCCTCGAATGTTGGGGTGGCGTATCTAATCCCTGTCAAGTAGCCAAAAAAAACACAACCACCTTTCCATAGGAGTCATATAATATAACACATACATTTACATCCGACCCCACATGGTCCTCAAGCATTAATTACAATAATGCAAAATAGAACTCACCTTATGTTTCTTTCGTAACCTCGGCGTTGGTCTGAAATAGATAAGGATATTTGTGATTTATCTCCTCTTCCGCCTCCCACGTCATTTCTTTTAAAAAAAATCCGCCATAGAACTCTTATGGAGGCCACTTAATTAGTCCTCAACTTGCAGACTTATCGATCTAAGATAGCAACAGGAACTTCTTCATATGATAGGTCTCTGTAACCTTTACATCGTCAATCAGTACAATCCGGGAAGGATTCCCAACACATGTTCTCAGCACGGAAACATGGAAAATCGGATGAACAAACTCTAACTCCAAAGGCAAGTCTAACTCGTAAGCTACTTGGACGATTCGTCGAATTATCCGATATGATCCAATATACCTTGGACTAAATTTTCATTTCTTCCTGAATCTCATTACACCTTTCATAGGAGAAATCTTCAAGAAAACCCAATCATCTACCTGGAACTCTAAGTCTCGTTGTCGCACATCTGAATATGACTTTTGACGACTCTGTATGGTTAACAGTCGTTCTTGAATCAGTTTTACCTTCTCTATGGCTTAGTGTACTAAGTCAGGCCCAAATAACTCTGATTCACCTATCTCGAACCATCCGATAGGAGATCTACATCTCCATCCATACAATGCCTCGTACGGAGCCATTTTAATGCTAGCATGATAACTATTATTGTAATGCAAACTCAATAAGGGATAGATGATCATCCCAACTTCTCTTGAAGTCCAATATGTCCTTGAGCGTTTGAATCGTACGCTCGGTCTGCCTTTCTCTTTCCGGGTGGAAAACTGTGCTAGGATTAACTCGAGTGTCCAAACCCTTTGTTGAAATGATTCACAGAAGTTCGCTGTGAGTTGTGCACCTCGGTCCGATATAATAGAAATAGGCACACCATGAAGGCGAGCAATCTCCTTAACGTACAACTTTGTGTAGTCCTCAGTTGTGTAGGTAGTATTTTTTTTTTTACTGTCAGGAATTGAGCTGATTTGGTCAGTCTATCAACAATCACCCAAATAGAATCAAACTTACGATAAGAGTGAGGTAAAACCCGTAACGAAATCCATATTAATCATTTCTCATTTCCACGTCGGAATTTCAATGTTCTGAGCCAAGCCACCGGGCTTTTGGTGCTCCATTTTTACTTGCTAACCATTAAAATACTGAGCTAAAAACTCCGCAAATGATTAGCTTCCTGTTTTTCCTCCTGCACTTCTACCTCATGAATATCCTTTTAGATGTTACTATCCTCCACAATAGGAAATTCATTTATATGACCCCCTTTTGATTCCCCTTTCTGATCTTCATCACCATATTTATCAGGTACTTTATTAAAGGATTTCCTTTTTGCACTAATTCTCATATGTTCTTTAGAGTTACAACTCTGTGTAACTTGATTACTCGTTGTAATAGATTGTGCACTCATTACTTCTTCTTCATTTCTACCACTTTGCACTTCAAAATCCTTGTCTGTATGTATAGCATCCACTTGATTATTGGATTCTATTTCCTTCTGATTATCACTATTGTCTTCCACTACCTGCTCTTGAGTCTGTTCCACTGCCTCATTGCATTAACTGTTTGTTTGCCAGAATTTGACTCAACCCATTCTCTTGAGGATTCCACATTCTTTCCTTGTTCCTTTGGTGTAGATTATACTATCTCCAAAGGCAATGCTATTTTAGATGGTCCTTTCTTGATACCAGGTATCCTTGAAGTATTCTCCTTAGTATTATCTTTTTCTGCTTCATGCTCTTCCTTGCTACTTTCTTGTTGATCACTCATTACACTATCAACAATAGGATTGTAATTTTTTTTGTTGTCCTTATAATCAGTTCTCTGCCATGTTCCGCCAAGATATTCAAAGCTACATACATATTATTAGTGTTCACATTCCAGTCTTCTCTTTGCTAGCACCATTTTGATTCTTCTTTCTATTCTTCTAAGTATACCATTCTGCCTCAATGCTGTCCTTTTTTATTTCCCATGTCTTCTCCACTGGATTACCCACAGCCTTTCCACTTGATAGTATCCTCAAAAGGGCCTTCTGATTATTTTCCTTCTTATTGTTATTGCCCTCAAATTGTTTATTGATTTCAGCCTGTTTAGAGCTCTCAGATTCCTCCTTATCTGATGATTCTCTGGGGATAAATTTCGGATGCAACACAAGATACTCCTTCACACTATGCCCTTGCAATTTGCATGTAGTGTAGTATTTATTATCATATTGGATCTTGATCCATTTAGCCTTTACTTCACCAGTTCATTTCTTCCTCAATCCAACACTAACTCTCTGTGGGAAATCTGATAACAAATCAATTTTAACTTTGATCCTAGTACAGCTAGGTCTAGTTTGATTTCTAGTAGCCATATCCACTTGAAGAGGCTTACTCACTGCTGCAGCAATATGTTCTTTTACATAAAAGCAGTAGGTTCTGCTTCAAAAATGTCCTAACAGTAAGCTGAACACAGCAGCTTAAAGTGCAGAAGTTGATTCATCCAAGGCACGGAAGTTAAGTGCAGCAATTGGCTTGGATCAAGACACAACAACATCCATCCTTCTCAGAAGGCAATAAGAATCTCTTGTCAAGTGTAATATCTCAGAATGCAGTAGCTGAAGTGTTCAATCTTAAATGCAGCACAACAACTTAGTAGCACAGTGTAGCAACTCAAGAAACTGTGTCCTCAAAGGTACAACAACAATAGTAGAGTAACATCAAAACAAACTCATCAAGACACAGGCATAAGACTGCAGCAGGGATATGCCCAGTAGCATCTGCTCATTTTTTTAAAGCAGGAGAATAGAAGATGAAAACATCAAAGAGCAACAACAGTTTGCCCTCAAATGTAGCCTTTGCTTATTTTACTTCAGCAGCATCTCATGGCAGCCAACAGAACAACCACATGGCAATGCATTTATCAATGTACAATACTCATTTGTAGCAGAACCAGCACAAGCTAAATGTGCAGCAACTGGCAATCTTAGAAATCAGTTCAGCTCAAAATCTGCCCAAAGTGCAGTGACATCTTTGGCCGAGTATAGCAGTAGAAAGTCAGACACTGAGCAGTGAACTCATGGCCTTATGCACATCAACGAAAGCAGTAATTCAACCAAAGGAAGCAGCTGTTTTTCCCCAAACATGAGCAACAATTTGGCAACAGCTCAAAGTAAACATCGAAAATCCCCAGAAATTGTTCTCATCACTGTAGTTATAATTATATTACGAAAATGACATTTTTCGTATCCAAAGCAGTGGTTTTCCATTAGCAATAACAATCCAAGATCACAACAGCTGCTCATTCCAATAATTTTAGCAGCAGTAACTAATAATAGATCAGCATGGTGACAGTAGTTCAGCAGACCATAGCAACTCATGGTAAGAAGTCACAAAAATGGCAGCTCAAGTGTAGTGCAATTCCTCTCTTGAGGCAACCAGAAACATCAAAGGATAATCACAACAAATGGCAATCCAATAGCAGCACAGGATGGCATTTCAAATGCCATAGTCAACAAACACAGGAGCGAACAACCCATAGCAGTAACTTACTCATATCCTCTGACGGATCTGTCCCACAATAGAGAGCATACTACTCGTATTTACACTCAATCCAACTTTAATCTCCCTACTAATCATAAACACAATAAGGTCTACGGAGAGAATCCTTACAATCTTCTGCGTTCAGATGCTTCCCCTTTTTTTTTAAACTAACATTTCGTTTTCCAGGCTTGCATTATCTCTTCCGTGTATAAGTGAGACAACTTCTCATAATCTCGAAACTCTTTACATACTACTGCCCTTCTGGCGTATCAATCGTCGGGTAGAAGTCACTCATTTACCGGATACGAATATGAACTAACCGAAGTCTTTTCGGTAATCGTCAGCACCAAAACAGTATTAGGCACGAGTTAAACTCAAATTCTTAAGACTCATCTCTACTGCACGATCTATGATGTGAGAGAATGGAAACCATCCCTAAATGTCTTGCAGCCTCCTGTTTATAAGTGTGGCGCGCTACACACCCATAAACAAAACTCTACTAGTCACGGCTTATAGACTACCTAGGACAAAACTACTCTGATACCAAATTTGTCACGACCCAAACCAAAGGGCCGCGACGGACACCCGTACCTTACTTGTCGGGTACCACTATACATGCAGTCCACATCTAATCATAATTAACTAATCATGACCACAAGGGTTGTCCCCCAATACTTTACCGGCATATGGAAATAGTAAGTATGGTAGAAGTCACTCATTTACTGGTAGAAGTCACTCCAATATCAGCTGAACCAACAACCTACTAGTGCGAACCGTCACCCTCTTTAACTAAACTTGTGGGCATGAAACGCAGCGTCCCCCGACAAAAGGACGTCAGTACAACTGATGTACTGAGTATGTCAGGCATGAACAATAGTATAACAGGAATATAACAATAAATTAAAACAGGAACAATCGACAAAGATTGCTGAAGGAAACATCCGACAACAGCAGCAACTAACAGAAACGGCTAACTAGCAGTAAATGCCTCTAAGGGCCCTAATACATATGCCTAAATGTTATGCACAATGTAAATGCGGTATACATATAAATATTGACCACACAAGGGCATCTTCCTTCCCATAACCGCCTCTATGGGCATCAAGTTATATCGGCCACACAAGGGCATCATATTATATTGGCCACACAAAGGCATCAATATTGGCCTCTTCTGGCTCTTTCGTGATAGTCTGTACCAGCTGCAGGTGTTGTGCGTATATAACACCTTCCCTTTCCCCATATCCCCTACATAGATATAATATTTATCATATAGTAGTGTGCATAGCACATGTGGGTCCAGGGTAATATATGAATATAATGCAGATGAAAATGCATGAATGACAGTGAAACATTCTAAACTTATCCGATGACATAATATCCTTGTACCTTTGGCTAACATAGGGAACATCAACATCTTTCCCACATACCTCAATAAGGATTTAGGAACATATTTAGACATGTTTTTAGCATAGGAATCAATAACATGAATATTCTTTAACTACTAGAAGTAGAATAAATTATAAAACAATATCACGGTTATATTTCGTTACCTGAAACATGGCAAAAGAAGAAATAATTTACCTTAACATACCTTTATCATCAAAGCTACTCAAGTTTCCCGAGGCCTCGTAAGCTCTACGAGCAATTATCTACATTATATGAATGATTCGGATCAATTTCGGATCAATAACTAAAGGTAGTCTTCACTTAGATATTTTATCAAACATCTTATGTGCGTAGAACTTCTATAACTCATAACAATGGCAACTAATCAACAAGGAAACTTCCTTATACAACAATCAACAATAGTCTACAATTTCCAGCAACTAATCATCACCAAACAGCCCCAAAAGGGCAGCTCACAATCCACAACCAAATTCCAAGTTCCTCCAAGAATTTGCTGTACAACCTCTTCGTAATAACACTCCTACAACTTGTATAAACTTAAGAACAAGAAGGAGAAAATGGAACTTACCTCCAAGCACAAGAATCCCTTCAATTTCGAGATCACATTACTTCCAAGGAATCTCCAAAAATCAGCACAATAAAACCAGTGACATACAAGCTTACTCTTGAAGGAACCTTCAATTTGCTACTACCCGAAGAACAATCGGTGCTAAATTACATCATCGACATGGCCATTATTGTTATTTTCTTCTCCAAAGCTCAACCTGGAAGTGGCAACAGTACTAGGAGATGGAAACTCCCTAGTGTAAAATTCGGCTCTTGAAGTAGAAATTGCTTCACTTTACTTAGCTTTCAAGGAGAAAAAGAGTCCTCCTAACTCTTCTTTTCGTTTTCCCAAAAATGATTAGGACAGCAGTACACGTACTGTCCCCCACTTAAAGTTGTAGGCTTAAATGTAATGTCCAATTGCGACGATATGAATTAAGGTTCTTGTAACCTTACTTCTCCTACTCATGTAACCTATCTCCTAGACTACCTTCCACATTTAACTCATCACACACATAATTAATTTCTTAATTTCAATTCATTTAAACCTTGATGACTTATAAAACATTTATATATTCAATGTCATAATCGTGCGATATAGCACTAGTCCGTAACCTCTTTTGGGAGGTACAACTATTATTTTCAACTCCCGTCATCACACTTCTTAAGTCTTAAATTATTTTGGAATCACATCCTTTTATATACCAAGCTTCTTTATTTGCATACGTGGGTATGACCAAAAATCCTCCAACGCTCGGGTCTAAATACACACGTCTAGTAATTCAAACCATGACCCGAAAGTACGGGATGTTACAGTCACATTCTCCTTATCATCACTTTGAATGACACCCGCCTTATCTTCTGCCTGCAGCTTTTTCCAGTACTTTGTGAGTTGGTAGCGGTTTCATACCCGGGAACCAATCCCCATCGAGGTCTCGGGAGCGTCTTCTCGAGCTTTCTATTTACGGTTGCTAGAAGTAGATTGGAGGATGTTCGACAGAGCGACCGCACGAGAAGGCACTTTTTGGACTGAGGACTTCCGCACCTGGAGACCTGCAAAAGGAGGAAAGATATTGGAAAGGATTCCCGGTAAATTTCGGATGGAACGCGTAAGGAAGAGTTTGGGTTGAGGCTTACCGTGGTATTTTTCCTTCCATCATGTGGAAGTAATACTCTTCCATGACCTAGTGATGTTGGGAAGCATGAAGTAGATTTACTACCCATTCAGAAATCCCTTCAATCAGCTGTGGCTCAACTAAAATGGCTGAAAATTACAACACATGCATTAGAAAGGAATTTTCCTTTATTTGGAAGACCATGCAAGTAAGTTTGTTTGAAAAAAAAATACTCACGAGAAGAGTTCCATTCCTCCTGGAAAAGGATCTGAAGAAATTTGATAGATTTGTTCAATCTTAATTAAAATAAAGCGAGTCAACCAACCCCGGTCGTAGTCATCCTCCGCATTGATGAGGCTATGGATTCCCCGGGATACAAATGGATAATTTCACCTGGTAAAACCCTTGGGTAATAGAGGATGAGAAGGTGGTCGATAGTAAACGGAACATCGACAATGTTAGCTAAAATCTAAATACAGAAGACTAATCTCTAAATTCGCGGAACAACTTGGCCTAAGCAAATCCTATACCGCGCGGCAGAAATCTTAGATAATCTTTAGGATGGGGACTTTGAAACCAATACTGAATGTATAGATGTATGTCATATAAAACCTTTCAACATGGCAATGCACTCGATCGACGAGATCGACAGTTCTGACAACTATGTCAGAGGAAAAACCATAGTCTTTTACAATGTCAGGGATAGGAGAAATAGGTTCCTTCCTATGACAGCGGCTTGAAGGGTTATCATTGCTCTCAGAGAAGTAAGAATGAGATGATTTGGTGGAAGACATTGTTGAAGAAATTTTTTTAAGGAAAGAAGGCAAAGTTTTTAAGAAATTTCGCAAAGTTTGTGGTTACCTTTTGTGAAAGATTTGGTCTCCTATTTATGGTAAAAAAATATAACGTTTTGGAGGTGAAAAGACGTGTACCATAATTGTTGCAGTTCATCAGAGATATGGTTCAGTTGCTGCCATTTCAGAAGTATTAAATGGATGTGACATTTGACAAGTTCTGTAATCATTACGGTTTAAATTTTCCGCCAAAGAACGGAGCGTGATTGGTTAATCATGTCAAATCCACTTCCCGATTGCACAAGAGTCAAGACCAGAAAGTGCGGGGACTATTTGTATATGATAAAATTCGTGAATAACAGTTGTACGAATTATGAGGCGACACGTGGCAATCAATGTTGAGTCGAGCTCGAGTCAGCTTGGGGCATTACCGGTAGTATTCTAGTGGTACTTGAATTGACACAAGCGTAGCCAGTAATACAAAAGGTTGAAAGCCGTTTGAATTGTAACGGACAACTGTTACCAAATCGGTCACACGTCTTTCAATGGAGCTTTAATGGCATTTATTGAGATATTGATTACCCAATTATTACAACATTCATTCTATTGTATTAATGAGAGCATATTTCATGGGTTGTGTATCCGTGTAGCTCATGTATAAATAGGACATGTCATTCCATTGTAACCCATGAGATTCCAGCTATTACAAATATACTTATTGTTATTCTCTTGACTTATGTGCTTTCATACAAGTTCTCGTCACTTTTCTCGGACGCTATCACAAGGCTCAGGCTAATCATTACTTACTTTGTCTTGTTATTATTTATTTTTAGTATAATTCATCTAGAGTTCATATCTAACGTGTCACTTGAGATCCACGTGTCCTTGACCATGTATACAAATTCAACTGTACTGTTTTACGGGTAAACAAGCTGTAATATTAGTTGATGTTCTGCGTCGGCTTCATTAACCTCATTGTTTACCGGCAGTCGCCAACACAAAAGCAAGTAAACTCGCTTTTCCTACAGTTCGAATTGATATAAAATTCACAACTCTATGAATTGTTCATGGAGTTCGAACGGTACACTAATTTCAAAAACATATCATGGAGTTTTAATTAATAAATAAATGTTCAAACTCTAGTAGTCGTTCCTGGAATTCTTTTTGTATTAACTATTAACGTTCAGATATTTTTTCGTGTCAAAATAATGGTTATATCTTAATTGCATTTCAAACGGTGGATAAATACTAATAAGCGTCGAAAGAGTGGCCATCCAGCCTAATTTTCTCTGGAATTCTTTGTCCTGGCTGAGAAAGAGTATAGCACAAAAAAAGAAGCTTTGTTGCTTTACCTTGTCCAATTGAACACACCTCAAACGCGCACAAGCAAAACGTTGAAGCAATGAAATTGGAATAGTTTCATCCCTAAGAAAACAAACAAAACCAAACTTGCAATTCTCAAAGTCTTCGATGAAAACACACATATAAAATGGAACATATTGTAATCCACAAAATATTCATCAAAGCTTTCAGTCTCAAAACATTGCCAAGAAAAAAACCAAGATAATTTAATAAAAATTTGCACTTCCTTCTGTCAATTAGAATTGAAATGGCAATGAGCCCAAGAGGTGGACCTAATAATCGCCCTAATCGGGCGCCCCGACCCGGAGTTCGCCCAGTTTATTTAGACTTCAGGCCTATTTCTGAGCGGCATCAAGAGGAAGAAGCTGAAAAGCTACTTATTTTTCTTCCTGGTGTGTTAATTTTCTCTTTTCTGCAACATTGATATCTTTGTTTTCCCTTGAGCATTAATCCTTGCTATGAATATTAAAGTGTTTTCTTTTAATATTTGAAGTTGTTAGATTTTCATGTAACTTAATAGTAATTAATGATAAAAGATTAAGTAAAAATGATGTATATCATGTATTCATTTGTTCTGTATATCATACGTGGAATCGTAAAAATATAAAATTTTCATTATCGTACAGACAACACTTATATAATGTACTATATTTAAACAGAACTTTAAATTGGCTTGATACTGTGTGCAGGTTTCATGAAAGAGAGCATTAGAGTGAGTACAGAAGGAAAGAACACAGTGAGGGTACGTGGAGAACGGTTTGTAGGAGGCAACAAATGGAATCACTTCCAAGAAGATTATCAAGCACCTGATGACTGTAACATGAGAGGTATCCATGCCAAATTTGAGAATGGAATCCTCATTATCACTATACCTTGGAAAATGCCCAAGCAATTATTAGATGAATCCACAAAACAACCCCCTCTAACAACCCCACCACCCCCTCATAAGGATGATAATATTCCTTCCAGTACTACTTATCCAACTGTTGAAACCCCAAGAAAACCAACCCCTCTAAAACCCACAGCCCAATTGCCAACAATTCCTCCACCCCCTCAGAAAGATACTGATTTTCCTCCCAAGACTACTTATCCAACTATTGAAGCCCCAAGAAACCCAACCCCTTTAAAACCCACAGCTCAATTGCCAAAGCCTCAAAATGCTGACAAATATCAAGATTCTAGAGTAAAGGAAAAACAAAGAAAAGAGAAGAGAATCTTTGATGACCCATTCAGGAGTGCTGAATCATCAAAGACTCAAAAGGGTGACGAAGGTATAGATTTTCCGGCTCTTAGAACAACTCCGTTAGGAAAAACTAGTGGTGAGAAGGAAAAATCAAAGGATGAGAAGAAAATCTTGGAAGGTCTAGTAGGGAGTATTGAGCCAAAGATTCAAAAGAGTAAAGAACAAAACTTGGATCAGAACAGAACACAATTGGTCAAAAGTGGCAAGGAAGTTGAAAAGGAGAGCCGTGAAGCAGGAGGAAAGAAGGTTGCTGAAAAGATTAAAGAATTAAGAGAAGAGTTTCAAGAAAAGGTTGAGCAGAAAGTATCAAAAGAAAAGGGAAGTACAAGTAATGTAGCTGCTGGTACCTCTTCTTACCCTGGTGGTGAATTCAGTATTGGCAACTGGAAGAAAGGCCTTCTAGAGCTAAATGAAGAGAGACAACTGCTTGTTAATGCTGGAGCTGCTATGCTGGTGATTATGGCACTAGTGGCTTATGTTTACCACTCCATCGGATCAGGGAGAGCTGAGTAAATAACAACACTAAGATTATGTTAAAATGTACAAATGCACTTGGATTGTAATGCTTTTAATTTGTGCAAATAAAAGTAAATGGGGTTGACAAGTGTATATGTGAAAGTGTATATGTGAAAAATGTAGGAACAAATCATTCTTTCAAGTCTTAAGTTAATCAAATATTTGAATGGCTCAGTTACATGGAGACTTGGTGCATTTCCCTCCCAGCCACTACCACTGGTGAAATCCCAATCACCGTCTAAACTTGCAGTCAACATTTCCGTTACACGTCGTATATACAAGCAGTCAACAAACTCTACAACAGATAGCAATCCAGTTCTTCAGACGCTGTCCCTTCAACTGTTGGTTCTGTCAGCAGGGGATAAATCTAATGCACTGTTCTAATGTCAGTTCATGCACTCATCCCTCTAAGAGTCTGGATCAATTGCTACCACTCTGCTAAAAAAAAATCTGTTCATGGGTGCAAGTCTGGACAACTTCAGAAGCAGTATCAAATGCGCTCCACAACCCATTTATAGATGGAATCACTAGCTTGTTTACACTTAATTCGCAGCTTACTGTTGTAAATTGACGTGACCTCCAGTGAAGCAATCTCTTAATCTGCTTCGCCTAAATCAGATATTAGCCTGCAAAATGTCACGAAATGCAGTAAAATCTTAGAAACATAATCAAAGAGGTTCATCATAATATGGAATGATTCAAAATAACAAGGTATTCTCAGAGATGAGATAAGTATCAGCGCAAGGAAAAAATAAAAAAGAGGAAACAGGATACACTTGAACAACTTTCAAGTCCCAGATCCTCCCTCTACCTCAAGACAGATATAATTGAATACTCAACTCCAAATACTCGTAACAATGAAGAGAATCAATCTCGTAAGTTATTTTATGGCACCCAAAGAAAATAATATTAGTTATATGCGAAAAACTTTCTAGACGAAATTGCCTTGTAAATGTTTCTAACACGGACATAGTCGCCGCATCCCTGATCAACACGTGCACCCTTATTTAACCACGCTTGCCCTGCCTACAGAGGTGAATCCAGGATTTCAAGAAGATGGGTGCCCCATTGCTTTTAAAGGCTGCTTCAGAATTTTTTTTAAAAAAAACGCAAAAGTGCATCAAGTTGGGCTCGATCCCTCGACCTCAAGGAATTAAACCCAGCGCTTAACCAATGCACCACTCAATCTTGTTTGACCATGGGTTCCTTCAGTTAATATTAGATATATTTTAAGAATCATACACATAATATACCGAGCTTAGTCAGGTGACCATGGGTTCACGTGACCATTTTTTCTACATAAATTCGCCACTGCCTGCCTAGATCATGAAAGGGGCTTATCATCTGTCATATGACCCCATCCCTTCTCAATTATGAATTTTCTACCAAGAGAAATCTCTAACAGAATACAATTAAGATACGACTACATGTGCCTCTGCTTTGTAAAGATAAAATGTACTGAGCAAAAGCATTTGATTGCACTTTTGAGAGGGAAAAGATACATAAAAGAGAACCATAATGAACTTACAAGAGCTATAGTTTCAGTACAGAGGAAGAAACTATTGCATAAAAGTTTCAAAGGTTAAAAGCAGGTGGATCTATAAATGGTTTAAAGAATGTTATGACTCATTTTCAGAAGCAATTTTTGTTATCGCCAAGACACACGAGAGACGAGACCCCAATAACAACTACTACGCCTCAGCCCCAAACAAGATGGGGTCGGCTATATGAATTCCCATTTCTTCATTTAAGCACATATCCCCAATTCATGACGAATCCTCATAATACAGACGAGACCAAACTAGAAAATCTAAATGTTAACATTCATCCTCTTAATATTTGCTACCCAGACACTTAAAATGACAAAATAAATCATGACAAATAACACTTGACTAGGTAATAGAGTTGCAGTATAAACAGCGCAAAGAACAAACGAAATGCGCTTGCATTTCGAACTTCTCCAATTGCATGTCCTCTGGCTTAGTAATTGAAAATATAATATAAAATATTGTAAATTACCTGAAAATATTACTAAGTTAAACCTCCCATCAACTTTTGAGAGAATGGTCAATTGTCTAAATTCCATTGAGACATTTACATCCTCACATGTTTACTTAACTGGCTGACTTACAAGTGCTCCAATCTAGAGTTCTGGTTTGTGCAAAACAATATTGTTTTCCCTTTCCCAATAGCTTTTTATGCTAGAATTCCTTCCATTATTGCTCACCTACCATGGATTTGACTAGCCAACAAGTCTTCCCATAAAATCTGGTGGAGCATGAAGGAAATGATGCACCATTCCCTTGGAAAGACAATGAACCTTTGAAGGTGGCTTATCTTTGGCTGCATTTTGTGCCAGGAAGCAATCTTAAACATGCAAAATCTAATGAAGAAAGACAGGTATGTGCAATAGCTACTATGTGCGTTAGAAAGAGGGAAAACAGTTAACCTCCTCTTTTTACACTTTGCTATTGCCAGTGAGGTATTAGATATGCTTTTAGCTCTGGTCAATATCAAGTTGATGATGCTAAGAACAATTGCAGAGACATGTTTGACATAGAAAAGCCATACTCAAAAATGGGAATATAGCAAGAGTGCAAGACAGATATAGAAGGTGTTTGATGGGCAGACCATTTCCACTTAAAAGCTGAAAAGTAGTTGTCTATGGAATGGCTTCATGGTGCAACCAAACTGATGTACAATAAATAGATGATTATCTAGAGTTTTTGGCCAACTAGACGGCTAGACCATAAATATGTAAAAAGAAAATGAAGCATCAACCTGTGGCTTCAGAAATGTGAATAAACACCATGCTTTTAGCAACACCAGAAATGTGAATAAACACAACGCTTTTAGCAACACCAGAAATGTGAATAAACACAACACTTTTAGCAACAGAAATTAAAAAAAGATCTGATCATATCGCATACTGCTTAAGTTCTCTACATGGGCACGGACAGATTATCTTTCAATTTGTTCAAGATAATATACTTCTGTTATACTCCCATCTTTTCCATCTGATGTGACAAACTTCCCTTTTTGGTCCGTTCCAAAATAGACTGATGCCTTTTTCTATTTGGTATTTTTTTAATCTTAGCATTCTCATTTTGCCTTAATAAAATGCCTAGATACTAAAGGATACATTTGGTATTGTTACATATATATTTAGGTAGTGTCAGAAGTCCTCTTTTTATCTTTCTTAAACTCAACGTTCATTCAAACACTGTCACCGTGAAATAAATCAAACATTATTCTTTACATTCTTAATCAAAACCATATATATTTACTATTTCGAAGTTAACTTTTTAACCTTATTTTGTGAAGTGCAATCGATATTCTTTTGTTAAATATTTGTTTTGTTTCCTTAAAAATATTAATCCCAATCTATTCATTTAAACACCTATAACTAATTTCCTTAAATTAGCAAAACCAAATCATTCAAATATCTGTACGTTATTTGCCTTTGGTGTTTAGGAAACCAATTTATTTTATTTACTCTAGAATTAATATGTTTTCTTATTTGGTACATAAGATCGATACATACACCTATACCTCAACATAATTTGAAAGGGTAATAATTCACCTATTCCTCAACACAATTAGTCACTTACTAATAAAGATATTTCTTCTGTATGACAATCAATAATCAATTTGATAAGTTAAGGTATTTACTATTAGTATCTATAATTAACATTCTGCATGTATTTGTATGTGGCAATTTGGTTAATAATTATTCTTCCCAATTACAGTCAATTTCAATTAAATAAGTTCATTTCCTTATTTTTGGATTATACATTTCCTTAACTCAATAAAGCAAATCATTTAGATTTCCATAAATTGATTTGTGAAGTGTTTAGTTTAGTTTTTTACCAGAACAGGACTGATTCATTTGTGTATAGTTCCTTGTATAATTACTCTAGTTAGTTTAAGCTTTATTTTCCGCTTATAGTCAATTCCAATCAAATTGGTTTGTATACTTATTTTAGCTACAAATAATTCATACATTATCTACTTAGTAAGTTAATAATATCGACATCCAAGTCATTTTCTCCTTTAGTTTTTACAAAATCAATTGTTTTAATTGTGTTGTTTCCCTCTTCTATACATGTTGCTCGGATCCTACAATAATGTTGCCACATCAGTGTAGGGTCCTTCAAATATGCAAGTTGTATCCCAACACCCACCAATGAAGCTTAGTAGTAACTAGTGAAACCATGAATATTTAATTAATCAATGTAAAAGGTCATAATTACAAATGATCATTGGCCATTTATTTAACTTAATTAAATAGAAATCGGGTTAACTTACATTCTTGACTAATGATCTAACTTATTTTTCAACAATCTTAATAACAAATTTTTTTATATTTATTGTGAAGGTGACATGTTGTATATATAAAATCTTAATAACTAATATTCATATATATTATTATCTTAATCAAAAGAAGTATATTAATTCTTTTTTTTATAAGTAAAGAAGTATATTAATTCTTTTTTTTATAAGTAAAGAAGTATATTAATTCTTATATATATTTATTAGTTGTACCCCAGCACTTTTACAGTTGTACCCCTGTTCCAGTCGAAACAGCAAATCCTAAAATTTATATGATAACGAATCCAAACTCTAAATCCGCACCCGTGTTGGATACTTGCACCTGTATCTGGAAAACAAATATAAGATTGACTTATATTTATGATTCTCTACAATAACAACATACACAGTGTAATCCCACAAAGTGGGGTCTGGGGAGGATGGGATGTACGCAGACCTTACCTCTACCTTTGTGGGGCAGAGAAGTTGTTTCCGGTAGACCCTCAGCTAATAAAGAATGTAGTCAATGCAGGATACAAGAAAATAAGACAACAAAATATTCAGATAAAGAATAAATACAATAATACACACATAAGAATAATACGAAATACTACTGAGACAAATGGAATAATACACACGTAAGAGTAATACCGAAATACTACTACTAAGCCAAGGAGAAGATGAGATGGCGAGGCTAGCCCTCCACCCCTCTCACACACATCGCGACAAAACTCAACTACTCACTAACATTCTATACTAATCCTCGACCTCCAAATCTTTCTATCTACGGTCATGTCCTCAGTCAGCTAAAGTTGTGCCATATCCTGTCTAATCACCTCCCCCCCCCCCAATTTTTTTTCGGTCTACCTCTCCTAGCTCCTGCAACCGCCAATCTCTCGTACCTCCTAACTGACGCATCCTCACACCTCCCCTTCACATGCCCAAACCATATTTATGATTCTCTAGAAAACATATTTTTATAGGTGAAATATCTACATAAGAATTCAATCATTTGACTCACAAAATTATGTTGTTTCCTTTTATACAATGAGACTAACATATATTTCCAGTTCTCTACGTAACTTACATTTTACAGGTAAAATACTCCATAACTTCAACAATTTACTAAATCAAGCTTTATTCCCTCGACTGATCCAATTAGTTTGTTTCTTTGTTTTCAGTTACTTGTAATTCGTTCCAATTCCTTATCTTAGTGAATAAAAGAATTTACTTGCATTCCTTAATGGTACTAGAAGTTAAATGTCTATACTTCTAAGCATTTCTACAACAAAAACCATATTGTGTACCTTATAATAAAATCAAAGCTGCTACTCAAAATCACATGTAAATAGGTAGCTGACCGAAATCAATTTGCTTTTCGCTCAAAACAGATGACTTTGACACCAAGCTAGCCAAAATAACAGCTCTAACTTACTGGTAGAGTTGCTACAAAAACTTCACCTGGGGCTTTGGTTCAATGGCAAAGGTAGTAGAGTGCAGGATGTATGCTATGGGCAAGTCTAATAATTAAACGGAGAAAGGTAAAGGGGGGCACACATTATCCACCAAGTTATGAAGCTGAGAACCAAAGAATTTCTCGTTTATAAAAAAGACGGGGGTTGAAAAACTAGAGATATCGTTTTACCTTTCGGGTGTGGTTTGTGGAGGAATATCATGAAGGGATGGGATATTTCGTGGAAAATATCTCATTCAAGGTAGGAGACGGGGGTAGAATATATTTTTTGGGACATAATTGGGGTGGGAATATTTTCTTGAAAGATGAATTCCTAAGTTTTTATAGAATATCTTGCCAAAGAGATTTGACAATTCAACAAATTAGGGGGACACACGGTGGAGAGACGTTTTTGGATTTGAGATTTAAAAGGGATTTTCAAGATTGGGAAGTGAGTTTCAAAGATTGATAGGCTTTCTTCATAGGCAAGTCAATCCGGTGATTAACCCTGATGTGTGGTGGTGGGGCCTGGAAAATAATGGAGTGTTCTATGTGAAGTCTTTTTATGAAAAACTTTTGGTTAGGGAAGAGGTTGATTTCTCATGTAATGCAATATGGGTTCCAAGTGTGCCGAGAAAAGTGTGTTTTTTCACTTGGCTAGCCTCTAGAGGGGTGATTTTGACAGCGGAAAATCTTAGAAGGTGGAAGGTTGTCCGTGTCAGTTGGTGTTACATGTGCAAGCAGGGGGCGAGGATATGGATCACCTTCTTCTACATTGCGGTCTTACCATGAGATTGTGGTGGGATATGTTTAGGTGGTTTCACACACATTGGGTAATGCCAAGAACTGTGAAAGATTTGATGTTCAGTTGGAAGAGCGGGAGGATGAGAAGACGAAAGGCTTGGAACATGATACCGCTGGAGTTAATGTGGGTAGTGTGGAGAGAGAAATAGGAGAGCTTTTGAAGGAGTAGAGTCGAGTTTCTCTCAGTTGAGGTGTCGCCTCCGCTCTTTTATTTTCTTTTGGAGTAAAGAGAAAGATCCTTGTTGTATAGAGGATTGGGTGGAGTTTGTAGAGAATCATATTATGTAGATTCTTGATCTTTTGGTATACCCTTTGTATACGGCCATTGTGGCAATGTTTATGAATGAAAATACTTTTTACTTTATCAAAAAAATAAAAGAAAAAAGAAAAAAGACGGCAAACCCATTATCCATCAAGTTTTTCTTTGAACAGGAAACATTATCCATTTCGAAGCTGAAAACAGCAAATATCTCATTTAAAAAAACAAAGAGCAGTTGAAAGGTTTATTTCTTATTATGCCCTTCCCTTCACTCAAAATAGTTCCATTTCTATATCCATGAAACATCAATTTAACTCACATCACATCAATAACACAAAACTTTTTCCTCTTCACATGAAAGAGAAAGAGAGATAGAGTGGGGAGGGGGAAGTTTTCATATCAGCAAAAGGAGTTGCCCAAGAACTAACTAAAAACAACATCCATTAGAACTTAAGTTTATAGGAACATCTCAAGAAATGCTCATCGTCATTCCAGTCTTAAAGACGGTACTCTAATGACCATTAATAAAGGTTTGAGTGATGTATCACCCATTATAACAGCAAAGGTGACCACATGAGGCCTTTTAACAACAAAAAGGAAATAGAATAGAAGCTTCATCAAAACTTAAATGTTTTGCAGGTATTCTTTTAGTTTTGATGATTACCAGATGGTTTTGCCTTCTGTGAGGGTTTCTTAACCTTCTCAGCTTGCAATTCCAATACCTTCTCTGAAGGCTTTCGTTTCCTTTTCAAGCATGTTGTGCCTGTGTCATCTGCATCAGAATTATCAATGGCTGCATTATGATAATCACAAAATAGCAGAGGAGATTAACTACGACTTACCTAATTATCCTAAAATAGAAGACAACTTTGTAAATGTAGTTTCAGAACTGGTGCATGTTACAAAGAACGGAACAAATGCATGGGATCGACTATTATCGTACACTCCAGAAAAGTAGAATAAAGAACATATCATCAGCAGCTTCATAAGCACGTAGAATATTTTAGTCTACAAATTCGCAGGGGAAATGAGGAGAAACAAAGCTTTTGCCACTAAACTAGAGATGCAATAGAGAAAGAACATTGGCCTTTTTATTACTCTTTTATGTCCCAAAGGAAACTTCTTTACTTATCTGGCTCAGACATCAGCATAAATTTCACTTTCTCCTTCCATTGCAAGGTCAAATTAAGTTTTGACTTTTTTGTCACAAGATACAGATAAATGTACCTATTTGGATATTCTGACGCAAAGAAAAAATGTATTAAGGATTCCTAGCAGAGCTAATGTGTAAATTGAACTCATAACTGTTCTGCTTCACTGTACATAGTGACTTCCCTCACATCTTCAGAGACCAAGCTGGTGTTTTACAATTGATCTGTAAGAGCAACTTCACTTGTTCAAATAGCATGATAGGATTTGATAGCTTATCTTAGAGATTCTCAAGACAGATTTTTTTTATAGGGTAGAGTTTCTCAAGATAGATAGTGGGAAGGGTCCGTCAACAATGGGAAATTCTAGGCCTGACAGCAATAAAGAATATATATATTTGTTACATACTGCTTTAAATTTCTTGTCTGGGTCGGACCGTTTCTTTTGCTTTTCTTGTGCTTATGCTCAGTCTTGAGTCGAGGGTCTCTCGAAAACAGCCGCTCTACCTACCAAGGTAGAGGTAATGTATGCGTACACTCTACTCTCCCCAGACCCCACGTTGTGGGACTTCACTGGGTATGTTGTTGTTGTACATAAGAAGCTAAAATTCCTTGTTCATTTAGAGTCTTGTCAAAATTGAACGGCGGATGTCCATTTTATGTGCACAAAAAAAAATTTGCTGCATATGTTTTATAAAACAGACACCTTCAGTTCTCCCTCCTGTGGAATGTAACTTATTGGGCCTCTGCCATACAAGCAAAGCCAAATTACTGCTCTCTATTTTGAGTTAAATTTGTTATTTGTGTAATATTTGACGACAGTGTCTTTCAGGCACAACAAACATGCACAATAAAACATACAGAAAAGGAATATAGGGAAGGATAGAATACTCTCAAAAAGAACAAATAAATTAAAAACAGAACAAAGGCATAATCCAAGCCAGTATAGACCCTTGAACCACCTAAAGCAATTCAGCAAACATACACTCTCCCAGAATATCATAACACAACAATATTAATTTCACCATCCAAGAAAAAGTTCTTGAGATTGGAATCGAGGAGTAGTTGATTGATATCCAAGAAAAGGTTCTGAAACAAATTCTGAATATTGAAATTTAAGCATTAAACTTTGAGCTAGTAACCTTAGGAGGCTGTCATTTAGTACTGTCAACTGGATATAGATTTAATCAACATTTTCTTTCATCAAGGATATAGTTTTTTTTATGAAAAGGGTATAATACACTCACCAAGGATATAATACTTGAATTACAGAATCCATAGTAGTTTGATTGATTTAAAATATAAACGGAAATGGCTTACCACCTTCAAATGGACTGGACTCATGATTCACTTGCCCATTTTGTCCAGCCTCTTCTGAAAGAGGGGATCCAGATTGGTTGCTCTCTCCTAGCTTTGAGGAACTACCAACACACTTGTCCTGCTGCTCTGGAGCATCAGGAATTGGATCGGCAGGCAAAAAGCAAATTTCATCTCCTGACATATCTGAATCACTGAAAGTTGAATCTTTCTCGACACTGACGATATCAACATCTTCTTCCTCGTTGACATCTGACTCTTTAACCTGCAGCAGCATGTTCATATCAAAAACAGAAAAAGAGAAGTAGGAAGGACACTTATCTACACTTCTTTCCTTTTCAAGAAGTGCAACAAGTAATACTGTCACCTTTTCCACATCAGGATTGAGATCAAATTCGTCTTCCCTTTCAACATACTCCTCGTTTTCTTCAAGTTCCTTGAAATCGGGAGCAAATGCACTCCAATTCTCCGTGTAGTCTTTTGCCCAAATATAGACTAAACCAGCTAGCGAAACAGAGACTACAATAGGGTGGACAGGATGCCAAGCTAGATCTACTATCGCTTCCTTTGGTCCTTCAAGAATTTTCACAAGATGACCGGCCCGATCCCAGATGTAGATCTTGTGCTCTCCTTTGTTGGCCGAACCACCAACAACCCACTCACCGTCACCACTAAAACATGGAGCTTTCCAGTGCACTCTGGTGACAGAATCCTGAAACTCACGAAACAGGGCTAAACATTGCGCTCCAACAGCTTTCAGCTTCTCTACCCCTTCAAGATCATTCAGGTCATTGGTTGCTTCATCTAGACCCGTAAGAGCACCTTTTACCGGAAGAAGGTTCTCGTATATCCTTATTGTACGGTCATTTGAATTTGTTAAGAGATACTGTCCATTTCTGCTAAACACGATATTCTTTACAACAGCGCTGCCTGGAACAAGAACTATACCACGCACTTGAACACTTTTATGATCGATTATTAGTATTTCCCCTTTGGAGTTCCCCACATAAACCAGATCTCCGTACTTGTTAAAACAAGCTGCAGTAGGAGTAAATGGGGCAGATCCATCTGAAAATTTATTTTTTGAAGTAGGAGCAAGTCCATTCCCTCCTTCAGTAGGCGAGACAGGGAGCGCAGTCACGCTTTCTGTGTCCAAGTCAACAACCATTGGAGCAGATGAAAGGGGGCATACCAAGCAAATAGATGGAGTAGAGGAACCAGGATGTAGGCGTGCTTGTATAGGGGTTTGCTGTAGAGTGATCCGAGTTATCTTCTCTCCTTTGACAACATCCCAGACTGTCAAGGACTTATCAGCAGCAGAGACAAGTATGCGGTGACCATACTTTGACCAACAAACACTTGTAATTGAAGCAACGCAGTCATTGTCCTTGAATTCTTTGGCAATGCCTCTGGTCTCAAAATCCCAGATAAGGCAACTTCCATCAGCGCATCCAGCTGAAAAGTTGAAGGCATTTCAGGTTTTTATAAAGCAAGCACACCCTTCCTAAAATTTATTAATCTAAGAAACACCAAAAAGTTTTAACCTTTTTCGCAACAACTAGATATCGAGTGGCTTTGAGAAATCAATTGACTATCTTTATCTCATTCAGCACGATGCTTCAAGAAACTAAAAAACTGAATGAAAGGGATGAACAGAATAATAGGAAAGAACATTAAGCAGGATACAGTGGAAGAATGATTGGTTAAACCGAAGCCTTGATTAGAGGAAGCATTAAAATTGGTCTTTCGCAATGCCAAAAGAGCGACACTACACTTGTATACAATTCTTCTCTTTAAAGTTTGTTTCAGCTATCAGTTTGTACCCTCTGCCTCTGAATATTCTAACCCTCATCAAGCAAATGCAATTATAATTATGAGAAAAGAAGTATTTTTTAACAGAACCACTATCAAATAAATAACCCCAAGCCTTCATAGTTCATGTTAATTGTGCCAAAAGCACAATCAAAGGGGGATAAGATTTCAGTTGAGACTTATTTACAGTACCTGCAAGAAGGGTTCCACGGCGATTGAAGGCTATGCATTTCATGATCCCATACTCCAAATACTCTTCTATAACTTCAGGGAAATCCCCCTGCAATGGATCTTAATCCCAGCAAAGCACCCCGAAAAACAAAGGCAAATAGTAAGCAGGTGGTGATTAGACTTAAGCTCATTGCAGCAGAAATTAAACAGAAGAAAAGAATTCAAATTTTGATCATTCTTAATCAAAATTCGACAAAAAGAGACTTAAAAGATGATAAGAAGAGAAAAGACAAACGGAGTATTTATTCATGGAATAAAATTAGTTGAAGGCTTGAAGCTAACATTGCTGAAGCTGCTCTAAGATAACGAAGGGGTTTTCCTTCCTTTGTTTTTTAAGAAAGAAATTTAGCTTTTTGGCTAGCATATATCCAGAAGCATGATATATACATCTACATCAGAACCCAAAATAAAAGGCTACAACATTATATAGGAGCAACAACAACAACATACCCAATGTAATTCCAAAAGTGAGGGTTGAGAGGTTGTTTCCGATAGACCCTTGGCTCAAGGATAAGCAATTCACAACATATATATGGGAGCATTGTGTAAAAATAAGAGGTACAAAATGCTGAAACTACACCAAATATTAATGGGTCTCTTCTTTTATTTCTGAGGGGAAAATCCACCCTGTAGTCTAACAAAAAGTTCATTAAAAGCATGTGCATTTCAGTGAACCTGCATTAACTCTATTCAGTACTATCATGACTAAAAATTTCCAAAAACACGACAATTTCAAGAACAGAAATAGTAAAAAGGAACAATCTTTGTAGATGGGTGTCTCAAGAAGCAGAATATTACCAATTATAGGAGCATTCATTGTGCAATACACAAGCTAAATTGCTGAAAATTGCGCTAGATGTTATGGATTTGCTTTTGGCTAAAAGGGTTAATGCAACAAATGTTTGTACACTGAGCTTCTGAAGTTGTACGGGAGTGGTGAGAAATATAGGTGGCAGATGGCGGAGGAGAAAGAGAGGGAAGTGGAAGTGGGGCTCTCAAAACTATGACAAGGGTTTTAAAAACAATTCTTTTTTTTTAATATTTTTTTATCCGAGGTACTTGCTTTGACTCGAACTCGCAATCTTTGGTCCAAAGTGGAGGGCGCTTACCCTCTTTTCTTTTAAAAACAATTCACTCTTGTCTTTTTCTTTAGTTTATAAAATTAGATAATTAATTAATTTACCTATGTGTTTGTTTAAAGTGAAATTGAGTTTTTCAGACAAATTTATTTGGGGGAGCTTATGTTTTTTCCTCAAACAACAACAACAATCATATACACAGTGTAATTTCATAAAAAAATCTGGAGAGGATAATATATACACAGATCTTATTCCTACCTTAGAAGATAGATAAGTTATTTTCGAAAGACCCTCATCTCAACAAAAACTATATATATTAAAATAGAGAATTATTTGTATATGTGTTATTAGAGAAATATATTTCAAATGGTTACTTTCTTTTTCTAAAAGGAAAAATTATAATGAGAAGAACAAAAAATGGACTTATGTAATTGTTGTGATATGCTTAAAATATTTTATCTTTAAGGAGATAGTTTTTTAAAGATACAACTGTCTAAATGATAATTATTAGCATAGCTAGAAAATCATGTGATATGTTATGGTACAATCATCAATTTTCATTGATTTTAAGAATTTAGAGATATTAACCATCAAATTTTAATAGGATAAAAATCACACAAGCAATTAGATTAAGGATTTATTTACTTTCAAATCATAAGACGAAATTCAAGTACGAAACTAAAAATTAGAATGATAGGTCTTAAATATTAAAATAGTAATTAAAAAATGAAACTAAAAACCTATTGTGAAAAGGAAAAAAAAAATCGATGGAAAAGAAGTATGAGGCACTGGCACCATATTAGGACAGAATCACCACTGAGATCAATAACAAATGTAGTAAAGTTTAACGGGTTCAATCGAATTCAATAATTTTAATCCAAAATATATATACAAAAATTACGTGTACATATATGAGTCCGGTTCACTACTTGAGTGCCTAGGAAATAGAAGGGTTATGAGACAATGGTGTTGACAAGGCTGCCTGCCTGATGATAGGATATAAGGAGTCGAAGAAAATATGAAAAGTTGATGATGGTGGACAGGTGGAGGTGGGAATGAAGGTGAAAATAAAAGAAAGATCATTCACTTTTTTGTTTAACATTGCTATAAGTTATAGGAGTAGTATTTGTTACTCTCCCCATTTTAGTTTATCTATTTTTATTTGATTGGACATAAAAATTTAAAAAAATATATAAATTATATATTTTTAAATTAAAAATATGTATAATATATCAAAATATTATTTGAATTTTATATTATTAAACATGGCATGTGAAATGTTAAAATTAAAGTGTTACCAAATATAGAAAGTGATGTTTTCTTAAATAAATTTTTAAAAAATAAGACACGAGAAATAAAACAAGAGAGTAACAACAACAATAATATACCTAATGTAATCCTACAAAGTGGGATATGGGGAGAGTGGTTGTACGCAGAGGTTGTTCCTGAAAGACACTCGTCTCAAGAGAAAATATGACAAAAAATGTCAGATAAGGTTTGAATTAAGTAAAATAAAGCAAAGATATCATGGGAAAAAATTATAGATAAGCATTAATGGAGAATTTTAACAGTAAATGAATTAAACTAGTACGATAATCGGAGTACAAGAAATATCATATAGTAACAAAAAATCGAAGGATAAGAACCTACAAGGTAACATTGTGTCTGCTAGTAGATACACGAGACACGTACTACTACCTAACCTTCTACCCTAATCCGCATCCTCCACAACCTCCTATCTAAGGTCATAACATCGGTAAGTTGCAATTGTGCAATGTCCTGCCTAATCACTTCTCCCCGATACTTTTTCGGCCTACCTCGACCTCTTTTGAACCCGTCTATAGTCAACCTCTCACACCTCCGCACCGGCACCTCCGTGACTCTCCTCTAAACATGTCCAAACCATCTCAGTCTCGCTTCTCTCATCCTATCCTCCACCGAGGTCACTCTCACCTTGTTCCGGATAACTTCATTTCTAATCCTATCCTTCCTATTATGCCTACACATCCATCGCAATATCCTCATCTCCGCTACTCTCATCTTCTGGACGTGTGAATTCTTAACTGACCAACACTCAGCCTCATGCAATATAATAGATCTAACTACCACTCTATAGAACTTACCTTTAAATTTTGGTGGAACCTTCTTATCAAACAGGGGAGTACTTCATAAGATTTTTTTTGTTTGTTAAAGTTTTAAATTATGAAGAAAATCACTTCAATTGTTCACAACAAATATCTTAAAGGTGTTAAAACACAACAAGCTATATTTAAAATAATTTTAAAATTATATCAAAAGTCATTAATATCTATGTACGGGATTAAGTGAAGAACAATCGGAAACGACTTACATGTTTGGGTAGAAGTATTTGAAATTCAGAGAATCTCTAATTTTAAATACACATAGTTTATTTTTAAAAAAAATCTATATTGGAAAGACCAACTCACTTTAGATGAGTGTTAGTTCACTTTATGTGAGTTGCATTCATCCGCAAAGGTGAGTTTTTTATGAGTTACAAATTATGCACCATGGACGAGATTCAGTTATATTTCATGAATTGTCCAAAATTTACTTTCATATAGGCCTTATCAAACTGAAGCATCAATTGATCAATTTATTTAGCCCTCAAATTTAATTAAATTAGTCTATTTGACATCACTAAATTTTACTACTTTATTCATTTGATTGTAGAAAACAAAGGGAAACTTCATAAACAAATACAAGCGATATCAACCAAATCTAAAAATAACAACATAACTAAAATCATTTACCTTGACATAGAAATTGAGTCATTAACGGCAATCTTGATAGAAAGAAACTTGTTATGTAATTCGTAAGAATAGAAAAAGATTTGGATGTCAATCAATTGTATCCGGTGACAATCTCAGTGAAATTCACTTCTTGAAAAGCTTTGAGCTTGAACTGCCACTAAAATCAAGTATTGAAATTGATTAATACATACTCATAAAAAATAACTTGAAAAAAAGAGATCGGAATTAAATATCTATAAACGCAACGCCTTAGAAATTAAGCTTTTAGTCTCTTGAATTCATCAACAATTCACAAGTCCTATAAGATTGATTCTTACGAGAAGATAGAAGTGATAAGTTGAATTCTTTGTTGCATCCTCGTTTATATAGAAGAAGCAGTGCAATTGGAGTTAATTACTCTACTTCCGATGTGGGACAATAAAGTTAATTATCCGAGAGGCCCAACATTTTTTTACTTTAGATTTTAGCGCGTAAATAATTATTGTATTGATCTATTTTTAAAAAAAAATAGTTTTTACGCATATACATTGCAATTTGCACATGTATCCCATGCCAATTAATGCAAACGAAATTTAGTTATATTCCACGATTTGTCCAAAATTTACAATCCATCTTTGCCTTATCAAACTGAAGCATATGAGATGAATTAAAATCTATTAATCAACCGATCAATCTATTTTAGTCATCTCAAATTTAATCAAACTTGTGTTGGAAATTTGCCTTTGGTGGGGAGGTGCGTCCACCCATATTTAATGAATTAAACACTAGGGTTCCGCATGTTAGAGGCTTTGACTCTTCGCACGTGCATAATCTACTAAGTGAGTAGATGACCGCAGGGCCAAGAATCGTCAAATTTCATTGAGAAATGAAAGATATATTGATTCACGAAATAAGGTGTTTGATGCATGGAAATATGGTGTGGGACAAATCTACCACATCAGTGGGAAAAGGAAGAATTGCTTTCTTTATAAGTATCAAAATTGGCTAAGGTTTTGGGACCCCAATGGGTAACCCATGTGTTTGAAGGAGGGAGGACCTAGATGTGCTTGGGTTCGAGGCTAAGCCCACACGCGCGCCGCCCGCACGCCCGGTCCGGTCTCGGGTCTTGGGCTTCTTCTGATATTATTTCTTTGGACCCCAAATTACTTAATATTTACAGTTTAGTCCCTGGAGTTTCTGAAAAGATGAAATTAGGAACGACAGAAGGCCGAAAGTTTCTGCCTACCATTTGAGTTGATTTTTGGGGCGTTATTGCACATTAACCAGACATTACTTAGATGATTAACTCCCTCCATAAACAACCATTACTTGGCTGATTAACTCCCTCCTTCAATGGTCATAAACAACCATTACTTGGCTGATTTAATCCCTCCTTCAATGGCCATAAACAGTCATTTCTTGGCAGTTGGAGTCCCTCCTCTTATGCTATATATTGGAGCATTTTGGCTCAATTGTGGGTGGCCAGAAAAAATGAGACAACAACATATAAACACAGAGACAAAGAGAAGAGAAAAACAACACACATTAAAGCTGCAGGTGTCAAAACGAAACTCTTCCTTCCTTTTCCATTCTTCAGCAAGTCGTTTCGTGTTTGTTTTCTTTGTCAGAATCAATCTATTTGCTTTGTAGTGTTGATTAATTGTTGTTTTATCTTGGGAGACTATTGCCCGTTAACGTAAAAGCATATATACGGGGCAATCTTGTCTTAAAGACAGAGAGTCATCTCTCGACTTAGCCACGATTGTAACAATCAAGATTTAATGTTTCTTGATTTCAGGTTATCAAGATTTAGTGTTTCTTGATTTCAGGTTATCAAGATTCAACTGTCAACAACCTTGCGGCAGTTTTGAATATTGACTATTTGTTTATCCTTTCGAACATTTGTAATATTTATTTACTTCCCGTACTGCTTTACATATCCAACAACTTGCTTATTTGATATTCCTAAATCTTAGTACTTTATTTATTTGATAGTAGAAAATAAATGGAGACTTCATAAACAAATACAAAGCGGTATCGGTCAAATTTAAAAATAATAACGTAACTAAAATAACTTACCTTGATGGAGAAATCGAGTCATTGATGACAATCTTGATAGAAAAAGCTTGCTATGCAGTTCAGAAGAATAAAATAAGATTACAATTTTAGTAAACCAATTGTGTCTAGTGGCAATCTCACTGAAATCCACTTCTTGAAAAGCTTTGAGCTTGAACTGCCATTAAAATCAATATTGAAACTGATTAATACATATTCATGAAAGATAACCTGAAAAACAAGAGAATATAATTAAATACTACAAATGCAACACCTTAAAAGTTGAGCTTTTTGTCTCTTGAATTCATCAATAATTCACAAACCCTAAAAGATCGATTCTTACAATAAGACAGAAGTGACAAGTTGAATCCTTTGTTGCATCCTCGTTTATCACGATATTATATAGAAGAAGCAGTACAATGGAGTGGGTTACTCTACTTCCGATGTGGGTCAATAAAGTTAATTACCCGAGAGGCGCCACTTTATTTTTTTACTTTAAATTTTAGCGCTTAAGTAGTTATTATATTGATCTATTATTTAAAAAATTAGTTTCTACGCACGTGTATTCCATAACAATTAATGCAGACGAGATTTAGTTATATTTCACGACGTGTACAAAAATTATTAACCCATCTTGGCCTTATCAAACTGAAGCAGGTGAAATAAATTGAAATCTATTCATCAACTAATCAATCTATTTTAGCCATTTCAAATTTAATCAAACTTGCCTATTCGATATCCCTAAATTTTATTACTTCATTTTTTATCGTATAAAACAAAAGGAGACTTCATAAACAAATACAAGCGGCATCAGTCAAATTTAAAAATAATAACGTAGCTAAAATCACTTATCTTGACAAATAAAATGAGCCATTGACGACACTCTTGATAGAAAGAAACTTGATTACGATTTTAGTCAGTCAATTGTATCTAGTGACAATATCAGTGAAATCCACTTCTTGAAAAGCTTTGAGCTTGAACTGTCATCAAAATCAATATTAAAACTAATTAATACATAATCATAAAAGATTAACCTAAAAAACAAGAATATAATTAAATACTATAAATGCAACACCTTAAAAATTGAGCTTTTTGTCTCTTCAATTTATCAACAATTCACAAGCCCTAAAAGATCAATTCTTACAATAAGACAGAAGTGACAAGTTTAATCATTTGTTGCATCCTCATTTATCATGATATTATATAGAAGAAACATTAAAGTTAGAGTGAGTTACTCTACTTTCGATGTGGGACAATAAAGTTAATTACGCGAGAGGCCCCACTTTGTTTTTCTACTTTAGATTTTAACACTTAACTAATTATTATATTGATATGTTTTTTCTAAAAAACTAGCTTTTACGCACGTGTGTTGCACATGTTTCCATGCCAATTAATGCAGGCGAGATTTAGTTATATTTCACGACTTGTACAAAATTTACTAATCCATCTTGGCCTTATCAAATTGAAGCAGGTGAAATGAATTTAAATCTATTCATCAACTGATCAATTTATTTTAGCTCTCTCAAATTTAATCAAATTTGCCTAGTTGATATCCCTAAATTTTATTACTTCATTTTTTATCGTAGAAAACAATACGAGACTTCATAAACAAATACAAGCGGTCTCAGCCAAATTTAAAAATAATAACGTAGCTAAAATCACATATCTTGACAAAAAAGAGCCATTGACAACAATCTTGATAGAAAGAAATTTTCTATGCAATTCGCAAGAATAGAAAAAGATTATGATTTCAGTCAATCAATTGTATCTAGTGACAATCTCAGTAAAATCCACTTCTTGAAAAGTGTTGAGCTTGAATTACCATTAAAATCAGTATTGAAACTGATTAACACATACTCATAAAAGACTAACCTGGAAAACAAGAGAATATAATTAAATACTACAAATGCAGCACCTTAAAAATTGAGCTTTTTGTCCCTTGAATTCATCAATAATTCAAAAGCCATAAAAGATCAATTCTTATAATAAGATAGAAGTGACAAGTTAAATTCTTTGTTGCATCCTCGTTTATCATGATATTATATAGAAGAAGCAGTGCAGTTGGAGTAAGTTACTCTACTTTCGATATGAGACAATAAAGTTAATTACTTGAGAGGCAGGACATTTTTTTACTTTAGATCTTAGCGCTTAAGTAATTAGTGTATTGATCTATTTTTAAAAAAAAATTAGTTTTACGCACGTGTGTTGCACGTGTATCACATGCCAATTAATGCAAATGAAATTTAGTTATATTCCACGACTAGCCCAAAATTGACAATCCATCTTGACCTTATCAAACTGAAGCAGATGAGATGAATTAAAATCTATTCATCAATTAATCAATCTATTTTATCCTTCTCAAATTTAACCAGACTTGCCCTATTGGATATTCCTAAATTTTACTACTTTTTAAATTTGATCGTATAAAATAAATTAAGACTTCATAAACAAATACAAGAGGTATCAACCAAATTTAAAAATAATAACGTAATTAAAATCACTTACCGTGACCGATAAATTGAGTCATTGATGACAATCTTGATAGAAAGAAACTTGCTATACAGTTCACAAGAATAGAAAAAGATTTCGATTCTAGTTAATCAGTTGCATACAATGACGATCTCAGTGAAATTCACTTCTTGAAAAGATTTGAACTTAAACTGCCATTAAAATTAAGTATTGAAACTAATTAATACATACTCATAAAAGATTAACATGAAAAACAAGAGAATATAATTAAATAGCTACAAATGCAACACTTTAGAAGTTGGGCTTTTAATCTCTCAAATTCATCAACAATTCACAAGCCCTAAAAATCAATTCTTACGAGACGATATAAGTGACAAGTTGAATCTTTTGTTGCATCCTCGTTTATCACGATATTATATAGAAGAATCACTCTAGTTGGAGTGAGTTACTCTACTTTTAACGTGGGACAATAAAATTAATTATTCGAGAGGATCAACATTTTCTTTACTTTAAATTTTAACGCTTAAGTAATTATTGTATTGATCTATTTTTTTAAAAATAATTTTTACGCACGTGTATTCCATGGTAATTAATGCAAACGAGATTTAATTATATTTCACGACTTGTACAAAATTTATAATCGATCTTGGCCTTATCAAATTGAAGCAGATGAGATGAATTTGTAGCGATTGCGGGTATAAGGATGGGCTGGCCAATATATTGATGATTACACATTTTCCTTATTAGTTTTCATATTACAGTTAGTCTCTTATTAATTATTATCTTTTCCCCCCTTTCTTCTCCATTGTTTTTCCTTGTTTTTATTTTCATGGCGTTTCCATTTGTTAATCGCAACAACTGTTATCAGAGCCTACGATTCTGGGCTGTTCATCCGTTTTCATGGCAGATAGACAGAAAAATAGGGATTCCGGCGGAGGTCTGAATCAGGTGGAGCAACAGATTCAAGCTATTATTGACACATCAAATAGAAGAATGCAATATGAAAGAATGGAGACAACATCTTTCCTGGACTTTCCATAGTTCACCATGTCCGTACGAAGTTCAAAGATGGGTACAACGAGCAACAGATTTCAGTTGATCCAAATTTTAATCCGGCACCTTATGGGGTTGAGTGTTACGGTGCAGATCTCAAAATCCATACACATCCTTATGGATTTGAGTGTATCTCAGCAATCATATGTATTTCAAGAGACTCTAAGCACAAAAAACGTGCCACCAGTGGCAAGAGGAAGGCTTGGAGAAAGAAGCGTAAATATGAACTTGGTCGCCAACCAGATAACACTAAGCTATCAAGTAACAAGATAGTCAGACGAGTTCGTGTGGGCGGTGGCAATGCGAAATGGAACGCAATTGTTCAAATAGGTGTTGCTGCTGAGGAGCTACAATATGGAAATACATTGATGGATGTTGACGATGAGCACGAGGACAACTCAGAAATTAAGGAGGACCAAGTGTTTGACGATTGTCCCCATCCAAAGGCAATTGCTAATCAGCTAGTTTCTACTTCTAGTAGCAGTGAGAAAAACTTAGAATCAGATGCGGACAAAGTTTTTGATATAAGTTCTCAACAGAACGAAACTGGAGTAGATGAGCTTCAACCAGTAACAAGAGATGAGGAAGAAGAAGATAACGAATACCAAATGCTTGATCAGATTCTTCAGATGTACGGAATCAATATGACGGATATTCAATGGAATGAAAGTGTAGGAGATGAGCCTCTTGAACATGAAGATAGCGAGACGGAGTCAGAAATTAAGGAGTACCAGGTGTTTGATATAAGTTCTCTTAATGACGAAGATGAGGTTCTAGATGACGAGCAATTGCAAGCAGTTGGATTCTCACTCGTAAATCCAATCTCGCTCTCTCTAAAAATGGTTCCCAATGATATGGTATTAACTTGTGAAGAGGTTAAAAACATGGACATTACTTTCAAATGTGAAATAATAAATGTAAATGTGGAGCCTGTTTTGATTACCCTTGATTGCCAGAACTTTCGAGGGCCTAAGAAATTTGCCCAGACCGAGAATTTCACCACTATTGATAGATATCGACATGGTGATTTTGTTGTAGCAGTTTCTGAACCAACAGTTGGTACTGCTAGTGTAAAAGAGATCAAGAAACATCCTATCATTTCTCACTATGTAACTAATGATGTCTTTGGATATGAAACTCAAGCTGTTGAGGATGCTAGAAATCTCATTCTAACTGGAAATAATGTTCAATCTGTCCTCAAGGAGTTGCTAGAGAAGATCACAGTAAGATGGGATGTAATTGTTGGTTGGGCTCTCCATGCTTGTAGTAGTTCTGATATGTTGCAGACTGTTTCGCCAATTGAAAATGTGAGAAAGAAGGGAATGGTGTATTTGGTGGATCTTACTACCTCCATAGAACTGCTACTTGGTTCGAAAGCTAATAATTATAGATACAAGGTTGTGCTTGCCTGGCTAGTCTCACCAAATGGCTTGAAGCTCATACTCTCCCAATGGTGTAAGTATTCTGATTTCTGGTCATCAAAACACGGAGATCAATTTCCATGTTCATCAGTTATACACAAGAAATGGTTGTGACAATATTGCACTATTGATGGACAATTACTTCCTACCTGTTTGAATAATTTGTCCTATAATTCGAGCTGGGCAATGACTGAATTCTTAGTTTTAATTCGTAAGGTGCCAGAAAGCTATGTGCTCAAGTCTGGTACCGATGATATTTTCCAGATGTTACATGCGATTGTTTCAAATGACGTATCATTACTTCATTTGCTACACTACTTGTGGACTCTGATAAAGATGGGCGGTGTGCTTCTCTATTTGACAGAGATAGCTAGAGTGGCGAAAATGAAGTTGTCTAAGGTTGATGAGTTCAATTCACCAGATGTTGCTACAGGAGATACACAACTAGGTGCTTATTGGAAAGTTCACATTAGGGAAGGATCTACTATGGAAACATTACCAGCTCACTTCTTAGGTGATGAGATCATGCTAACTTTGTGGAATCCTTGTGTGCAATCATTGGAGGCTCATAAGTCTGCACCAGAGTGCGACAAAAACACGTGTGCAATAATTTCACCTTATTTTACCAAAAAAGGCTTATCATTGGCAAGGGATAAGCTAGATCAGTTTGGTAACTTCTTCTATCTTCCTTATATTAACATAAGAAGAACAAATGGTTGTATTGGCGTTACTATTTCGACAAGTGATCAACTCGCCGAAATGATAATTCGTGTTGGTTTATTCTTGTTTGAAGTGATGGATAAACATTATGGTATTAAATCTTTGTTGGTTCTTTTCATTGTCATGGTTTATCTCCTTCGAGGGGCTGGTCATTTAGAAGAAGCTCCTGATTTGTCAGTAGAGTTGTATAGTATCAAACTACCAACAGTTAGGTGGACTAAAACATTTTCTGTTGGAAAAGGTTTCGGTAAGAGTGAGCCGATGAAGCAGGGGGTATTTAAGGATGAAATGGTTCCTGACACCCTTTCAAACAAGTACATTGAAGCAACTGAACAGAATGGTATATCATTGATGAAAGAAGCATTCTCAGACACAGTTAAAGTCCTTGTTGGGAGAGAAGAACATGAATGTGGTATGATCTTCTATAGTCCTATAGTGACAACAGAAGCCAAATGTGAGATGTTAATGTTTAAGGGCGAACCACACAAATTCTATTTAAGGTCAAAAGGTCGATCTTATGAGAAATCTAGATCCAAATTACATTCTCCCTTATTTTCAGAGAGCAAGCGGACAAGTGGCTTTGATATGGCTTCACCAGTTGCAACAGTTTTTTCTAGCGGGGCAGCTCAAGTTCGGGGTCCTTCTGATGCTTCTCAATCAGTTCCTAGAAAGATACAGGACATCTTTTGAATTGATACAGCTAAGGAGCCTTTGGAATTGGTTGGCATATTAACATTTCTGAAGACTATTGCAGTTAAGAATAGGCAACTGTTTTTTATCCTAAGGGTGAAACTTTTAAGGTAATATTATATCATTTGGTTACATTGTCCTATGAAGCACACCAGATTCATGGCATGAGAATATTACTACATATTACTACTTTGGATTTGTGTTCTTACAAGATTCCTTCTGAGCATTGATCTCTTTCTATTATACTTTCATTTTCCGCTTTTCAAAATATTAACCTTAAGGGTCAAGGTTCTTTAAAGGGGAATGTAATATAGCGATTGCGGGTACAAGGATGGACTGGCCAACATAAGAGGTGAGGTTCTGCTTTCTTACCGTTCTTTCCCAACTAAAATCGAAAGGGCTGTATCACATCGAGATGTCGATTCGTTTTCCGCCCCAATGAGATGTGGAATTTGTAACCCCCTATTTAGACTTTTGGGCCCTTCATCTTTCTGAATCGAGACCCGGCCCGGCTCGCATTGTTCCAACAACCAGCGGGGAGCACCTCAGTATACTTATCGCAGCGCAGTGAAGAATCGGGAGTCCTATTAGACCTAAGGCCAACTTCAATTCACCAAACCAAGGTTCATCTCATGTAGTCATTGTGGACTCGTACAAGGATATTGAGTAGACGGTTGATGTATCAGACTCGACCCTATATTTCGTAGCATGCATTCCCATATGTGTTGTAACTGATTTGGTAAGCTATGTGTCCGGTGCACGGAGAACTGTCTTCGGTCCCCCAAACTTACTTACTCGTGGCAACCTTCCGGCCGCCCAATTTCAGAGGTTCAGAAGCCAAAGGCAACTCTCAGACCATTTGTGTTTGTTTATAGACTCTGCTATGCCGCTGTGAATTAATATATTACTGAATCTAATGAGTTAAATTTAAATTAAAGTAAAAAAGAAAAAGAAATTCTTGGGGAGTTATACATTTGTGTATTGATAAGACCTTTTACTATTTCTTGAAGCTCAATCTCTCCCCCGGATGAACCATATAGCCAAGAGAAACCATGAACCAGAATAGAAGAGCTTGCCCCACCCATGAGTAAATGTTTCATAGAGATTTCACAAAACCTTTCACTTAGTTTTTGACTTTTCGGGAATATCTTAGCTGATGAATTAGTAGTTGTTGTTCTTGTTTCTTTAGTACCTTTAGTAGTTCCTATACATGTCATTGTCATGCTCCTTGAAGCTACTCCCCGAAATGCGTTGAGGCGCAACAGTTGACTGGACATCTAGAGGTAAAACACCTCTCTTCTCGAGAATCCATACATCCCTTATCGTAGATCTACATTAATATACATAAAGAATTATATAAGAAGACAATATTCAGGGGATCCTTTTTCTGAACCTATACGTGTTTCTGCGGGTCTTAGTATAACTGGTTTGTCTGAAAAATGATCAAGAAGTACTCCCCATGATTCTGATTTAGAGTATGTTCCTATCTACTGAGTAAGTAAATAACTATCAAGAACGAAGTAATCTTTTACTTTGGTTAAAGCCCCCTTTTTCTAAGAAAGGAGAATAGGTCTATCTTTAGATAGAAAGGGCTTATGAGTCACATAATTGGAAGCCCATAAAACAAGGTAAGAAAGGTGGGGAACATACATAAATGAGTGGTCTCCTCTGCTGATGATCTTTTCTAAAAGAAGTAATTTTGGAAATTTTTGATATTTCTTTTTTATATCTCATCAAACGAATGACATCTTCTTCTGTCGATTTGCTTTATAAAAAGAAGATATCAATGAACTTCTATGAAATGGTTTCACGGGATTCAACCAATTGTCTTGATCGTGGAATATCATTGAGAAATAGGAATCCGGATTATCAAAGGATTTTCTACGATTATTTCTAGTATGGAATGAGTCAATCATCCACTTTGGTATCTTATTGAACAAAAATGGTAATATTGTTCCTTCATTGATCAAGAATTTCGATTTTTGGGAAGTATCATGATCGTCCAATAAAAAGGGTTTCAATTTTTTTCAAATGAACCATTCAAAGACATATTGATTCTAACAACTGAATATTGAAGATTACACCTTGCCACAAGTTCTCTTAATTATACATTTTCCTTATTAGTTTTCATATTACAGTTTAGTCTCTTATTAATTATTAATCGGTCCCTAAAAGCGGCTATTGTCTATAGCTGCCACGTGTCCAATTTGTTAGTGTAAGATTCTCTTTAAATATACCGTGTATTCTCTTTTGAATGGTTGTTGAATGAAAATCTAAGTTTTTAATCTTTTTTTCCCTTTCTTCTTCATTGTTTTTCCTTGTTTTTATTTTCATGGTGTTTCCCATTTGGAAATCGCAACATAATTGAAATCTATTCATCAACTGATCACTCTATTTTAGCCCTCTTAAATTTAATCAAACTTGCCTATTTGATATTTTCAAATTTTACTACTTTATTTGTTTGCTCGTAAAAAACAAATGGAGATTTCATAAATAAATACATGCGGTATCAATTAATTTTTTTAAAAAATAACGTAACTAAAATTACTTATATTAATGGAGAAATCAAGTCATTGACGACAATCTTGATAGAAAGAAACTTGCTATGCATTTCGCAAAAATAGAAAAAGACTACAATTTCGGTCAATTAATGACAATCTCAATGAAATCAACTTTTTGAAAAGCTTTGAGCTTGAACCACCATTAAAATCAAGTACTGAAATTGATTAATACATACTCATAAAAAATTAACCTGAAAAACAAGAGAATATAATTAAATAACTGTAAATGCACCACCTTAGAAATTGAGCTTTTTGGCTAACAAATATTGACAAAACAATGGACTCGAAAATGTGGCATTAAGCTCTTTCTTTAAATTCCCATCAGGAGAATTAAAGATTGATATTACTGTACCTTTGAAATAGGTAGTGGACGATTAAAGCAATTCTAAATTGAATGGATTACAATAAATGATATTATTAATTTTAGAAACATGAACAATCTGCATACTGTTTATCTTTTACATTTATTATATACCAACCCTTTATTATTTTTGAAATGTAAATTACATTTTAGTATATATATATAGTATATGAATAGGTTTGAAGTGAAGGGTAAAATGGTCCTTCAATTTTTATTGGTATTTTAGTAATCTAACTTTGCACTTTGGAGCTTTCCACTTTTAATATAATATGATATATAAAGCAATATGATTTATTCAATGAGCTAATAAATGAGCTTAATTAAAATAATCTTCCATGAGAAATGATATTGTTGTAATAAATGAGTCTAACTGAGAATGCCCGTAACATCTTATCATTGATATACGTCAGCCTCAACCTCATTATGTTATCACCAATGTGAGTCAAAACTCGAACCGTCTTATCCTCAGATGGTTAGAACTCGAACTAAGACGTTTTAGCATTAAGGTGCCTGAGACAACTTGTAGTGTTTTGGACTAGGTCTCCTCCATAGTTCCTTAACTATTTCACGTGGTATACTTCATGTGCATCTAGTATATTCATATTCAATGTAAGTAACCATGTATAAATCATGTAGAAAACACAACTTGTATCAACATCAAGCTATAGATCTTAATAGCAAGTCATATAGAAGTGTGAAATAGACGGATATCTTAAGAAAATTTTAAAATCAACATAGTGTCAAGAACATGCTCGTGCCTACATATACATGATAGTTTAATCATGTTTTGAAATATTTGTGCCTATTCAAGGAGTAAGGTCTACACTTACCTCAACTCTAAACTAAGTACTTTCGCTAGATGTACCCAATTTAATTTTAAAAAATTATTCATAATATCTAACACATATATGACTCATCTTCCAACACTGATTTGAGGTTAAAGTCAAAATCCATGTCAATATTGATCAACTAACTGAGCAATTATAATTTTAGGTTACCCTTATTTTTTCAAGTTAAAATACATAATTTGTTAGTCATTAAATTCAAGGTTGGCCAAAATCACACGTAAGTCGAGATTTTGTGGCTACAAATTCATATGAAACATGAAAAGTTCAAACTTTTCATATATATATATATATATATATATATATATATATATATATATATATATATTGGTTACAATGGTGCAGGAAACAGAAATAAGTAACTGCTAAGAATTACAACAAACTAAAATTTTAGTGAACTAGAACAAGAAACTGGAACAGTTGTGATATGCTGAGTCGAGTGATGATATTCTGTCTTTAAGACAAGATTGCCCCGTATATATCCTTTCTACGTTCTGGACAATAGTCTCCCAAGATAAAACAACAACTCAACAAATGAGCAAAGGAAACTCAAGTGTTACTTTTGAAGAATTTTGAGTAATGAAATGATGCTAGAAAGTTGTAGGAAGAATTTGATTTCGTTTGTATGTTCTGTGTTCTCTCAACAATTGGCAAATGCTCCATTATATAGTTGTAGGAGAGGACTTACCAACTGCCCACATAATTGCTGTTACTGGCCAAGTAATGGCAATTATGGAGGTAGTAATTCAGCCAGCAAAAGCACAAGTTCTCCGCCCAAACTGTAAATATGAAGCAATTTGGGTCCAAAAAGATAATACCAGAAGAAGCCCACGACCCGAGCCCGGACCGGACAGGCGGCGACGCGCGTGTGGGCTTATCCTCGAACCGAAGCACATCTAGGTCCTTCCTCCTTTAAACACATGGGATACCCCTTGGGGTCCCAAACCCCAAGCCAACTTTGAGACTTATAAACTAAACAAATCTTTCTTCCCCCACCGATGAGGGAGGATTGGTCTTTACCACCTTTTCCCATGCTTCAAACACCTCATTTCGTGGACCAATATCTCTTTCATTTCTCAACGAAATTTGACGATCCTTGGCCCTACGACCATCTACTTACTTAGTAGATTATGCACGTGTGAAGAACTGAAGTTTCCAACATGCGGAACACTAGTGTTTAAGTCATTAAAGATGGTTGGACGCAACTCCCACCAAAGACAAATTTCCAATAATATATATATATATATATATATATATATATATATATATATATATATATATATATATATATTGCTAACCTACAACATGAATATTGTAGGTTATCAATGTATCCACTTTTTGTTTCAATAAAATAACCTTATTATTTGATGCCAACACATTAAATGCAGGGGCCTTTTTTACTTTCACCAAAATTCTCTCATTTCTTTTGATTCCCATATCGAACCCTTGCTCAAACATCCTTCCGCTGCCTCTATCTATGTCGAACTTCTTTTTCCACCTCCATATTGTCTATCTCTTTGCTATTTTTTCTCTCGTAATGAAGTTTCTAATCTTTTTAAGCATGTAAAACCAGCAATCAAAAATTAAACCAAATCTAATCAATTTAATCGTTATATTTAAAAAAGTAAACCCAGTAATTAAGTTTCAAATCAAATCTGACCAATGAGTTATAAAGGAAAAATGTAAACCCACAATCAAAACCTAAACTACATTTAACATATTTCCTTGTTATAATCGGAGATTTTAAACACAACGATCCCTTTAAGCTAAATTTGAAAGTGGGTTCTATTTAAATTATTCTTTGCAAAGTAAAATTGTAGGGTTTTGTTGGGTTCAAAACATGTAAGTAGCCACAACGGAAGTTTAAAATTTTGTTCTACTTCCCCCAACAATTTCTTCTGGTATGGTTATATGACAATCAAAACCTGTAACATAAAACATGAACACTTACATGTTGTAATAGCTGGAGTCTTTACTAAAGGGTGGACACACGATTCCCTTTTCGACGACAAACACAATGCTACGGTGACTCTAAGTCTAGAATTTGCTTATTAGAATTAGTATGTAATAACAATGATTTAGTATTGTATTTATAGTTACAATTAGGTCAGAAACAGGTTAGGGTTGGGCTCTAAGCCTGGCCCAAAAACCGAGGTAGACTGGCCCACTGCCGGGTGGGTGCCGCGGCTCAGCCTAGCAGGCGCCGCGACGCCTTACGTCATTTTCGTTCCCGTTTCGTTAATATATATTCAGCACATTTGATTAAATCAAAAATTCAATTTTGACTTAATTAAATAATTTTCATCTAATAGAAATTATCTCATAGCCATTATCAATTTAAATGTCTCGATTCCAAATCGAATATTTAATACTTTCTCAATACACCCTTAGATCGAAGAGACAATCGACATAGTGTGACTCTATAGGCCTTCATATATTGACACTAATCCAATTAAGGTCCATACGGAACTCCTAGACTGCGCTGTACGACGAACTCAGTATATGAAGTACGTTTACATGAATCCAGCAAACATAACCTTTATGTGAGATAATAAATTTCTTTCATTCACGACACACTCGATCAAGCTTAGGATCTGCCACGTGTCTATCCAAATGGCTTGATCACTTTACCTTATCTATATTAGTCGACAACTAGACCATATTCTAAATATGTCTCTTGCATTGGCCAATGACTTGGTCAACTTAATATTACTGAGAAGTTGAGTGTTCTCTCGAATATCCAATCGAGGAATGAATCCTATTCTTGGCTCAACTACCACCTTAGTTTACATTATAATGCACCCAACACAAACCGCATCTTATCCTATAAGGAGTTTAAGCTTAGGACATGGTCAAAATACACTACTTTGTAAACAAGGTGCGTATTGACCTCAAGTCAAATGACTTTTATCTCCCACACGCTGATAACACTCTAGACATGTATAACAAATAGTTTATCAGCATGGTATACCAATACTTTCCAAAAGTATCCATGTGTCCATCACGAGTAACCATTACTCGTAGCAGGTGAGACATGCTACATTCTCCAAGAACGTGATGCAGACCACACGTCGACTTATAACATATCATCGATATCCCATTCTCGATGATCATTAGTCGAGGCTATTTTGAGAGTTACGTTCTATCATTAGTATCTTACTCTATTAATGACAACGTAAGCTCAAGAGATGCACATATATGAATAATTGCAAACAATCAAACAATAATTCAATAATTGCAAATATAATTATTAATTTTATTAATAATACGAATGTGTTCAAGTATATTATGTCCCTAATATAGATGGTCTCTAGAACATATATAATTTCAGAAATTACATCAGCTTAGTTGATTTATGTTCTCTTTAAGTAACCATTCACAATCCCCCCTAATTCATGGAGATCCATACAAATTAAAGCACCAAAGGATTAGATATAATGACTGTTGAGCAAAACAAAATGCAATCTTTAAGGAAAAGAAGGAGAAGAAATTGGAAGCTTTTTGCAGGAGGGAAATGAAAAAAAGGAAAAATTAACAACATAGAGATTAGAGAGAGACGGCAGATAAAGAAATGAGGAAGGAATGAGTTTAACTTTTAAAAGACTAAAAAGCCTTTCTCATTCATGATGACTTAAAATAAAATTAGGGGCTTTTAAGTGAAACAAAAAGTGGGTACATTGTTGTCATATAACCTTGATGTTTTTATGTTAGCAAAATCACACACATATATATATACTACAATCGCGACAAAACATTATTAGGCCTAGAAATGACTAAATCATGATCGCATAACAAAACTCGTAATCTAAACTCTTGCAATTGCAGTTCATACATACCCTACTATTACAAGAAAAGTCTTTGTCCACTAACTCATTATCTATTGCGATCTTCGTCTCAAGACTGCAATCACAACCTACACCAGATAGTAGTACCAAATTTTTCAACTTCAGCACTAAATCCCAGCACCAATTTTTTATATATATTAATATAAATATACATAAAATATAAATACATTTTTATACAAAATAATATATATTTAACTAGCTAATGTTATTATTTTGGTAGACCGACAAAATGTATAACTTGACCTTAAAAGAAAAAGAGTCAAAACGAGGGGTCTAGTTATTGCACAATAATTGCGCCATGCCTTTTTATGTCAGTAACGATTCATGAAGACCCGGTAAAATATTTTCTTCGAACTCTTTAAGACATAGCCACGCCATCATCGAAAAAATTCTGATGAGGATGTAAAGGGGGTTACTTTTTGTTGACTTCAAATCTTATCAGTCAAAGTTCGTCAGCAAGAATTTTCTTGGTTTAGATGATATGTTGTCAAGAGTCCATTTGTTGATTCTTGGATCCATTTAAGCTAGCCCATGTGATTTTGCCCTGTTGGGCTGGGCCAAACAAAATTTTCATCAGAGGCATCACTTTGTTGGTTGAGTAAAGGGCCCAACAAAGTGATTATATTTAGTCCAATAATTCTCTAACCTTATCTTCTATTTTTATTCTTGCTAATACCGTTTATTGTACTAAATTATTTATCTTCATTACATATTAAAGTATCATACTCTTTTTTTTTGTTGACGAAGGAACCCGCAGCCGCTACTCTTTCGAGTGCGCACAATGTAAACCCCGGACTGACGCAATAGCATGCAAACCACGTCAGCCGATTAACCACACTTGGCAAGCCATGTGTGGCAGACTCAACCAAAAAGGTTTATGCGGGGGATCGAACTCATGACCTTGCGATCCCGTGCTCTACTGCTACACCAACTTGGCTACCCTGGCGGGTTAAAGTATCATACTCTGTATTCATTAGTTCTTGGTCTATTGAAATACCTGATGCTTCTTTATTCTTTTTCATTTTGAATAATCTTTGTTCTAAATCATTCAATCTGTTTTCTATTACTATATCCCTAGACTCATAGTATGACTAATTTATCTATTATCTGTTTCTATCTATTCTTTCAATTATTTATTGTAAGAGCCTCTTTTATACATTTTATACATCTTTTTAAGTAACATAATTTGCACTTTGTTCTTTTATCTCTACTAGTCTAATCGGGTACCATTTGCGTGCGCATATATATATATATTCTCGCGGCCAAACTGTAGTTACCACTTTTAAAGTAGTGGAGCCATTTACAATTCCAAAAGGGAATAAATAACTGGCTGCTTTTAACTGTTTGGGGTTTATGTTATTCTTCTGACACAGAAAATTGTTACTTCCTATATGTTGATCTTACTACCAAACATACAATAAGAAGCTGCATCAACACCTGTAAATATCAAGTGCTGTCGGGACAAGACAAGATATGGAGTTATCTCATGTAATACCTCTTGATTATGCTTGTTTTTTATTTCCCAAAAGGAACGCATCGCGAAAACCCAAAACAATTCCATTCCCTCCCAATAATAGAATTATATTATACTTATATTGTATTGTTGATTTTCATTTTAAAATCTTGAAGGGACAACATGTGGCTAAAAATTAATGTGTCTTATACTAGTAGAATATTATACTAGGGTTCTCATTTGTCACTGAAAGAAATAATTCATTGATTATTTTCATTAATAAAAGAGTATATATATAATTTATAATTTCTATAATAGGAAAATCCTATGCTTCAGACAATATTATTAATGGTACAAATTTTGCTTTCGGTTTTCCCATTTTGAGAGGACGTATGAGGACAATAGAAACGAAAACTGATACCATTAATACCACAAAAATTCCGAAACAACCCATTATCAAATTCTTTTCCATTATCACATTGAATATTCTTAATTTTCCGTTCGAATTGGGTCCGGATGAAAGCTCTAAATTTTAAAAAGGTGGAAAAAACGTGAGATTTTTTCGCTAACGGAAAAGTCCATAAAAATTAGAATAATCATACAAAAAAAAACATAATAACGATGATTTAATAGGAGATGTCCATAAATTGTTATGAATAATATCAAATGACATTAAAGTATGAGAATTAGAGTCTACAAACGGCAATCTAACAATTTTTCCTAAAGAACAAGATTGGCAAATCGGAGTACTACGCGTACCCTTACAAGAAATAAGATTGTTTTTATCTAAGGAAGACATAATTGACGATCCTGGATGACCTAGACGTGCATGACACAAGAAAGGAGCAAGATCGGCAAAAGTAGATTGCAAGACTTGAATCGAGAGACCGGACGTGGGCGTAACAGTTAATGATATTCACAACTCACAAGCACATCCGTGACTACTCTGATGTAATATTGTGTCTGATACGGAGTTTCTAGCTTCTTCAACAGAGAGAAAAGACAACATTGATGCTGCTCTCAATTTATCAAAATGCACCTCTCTGCAGTGACCAAACGGGTACTTTTTTTCTTCCTTTATGTGACATGTGACACTGCTTTGGACATTATCACATTATTGGCCTCTGCCTTTTTGTTTGGTCCAATTAAACCAATGCCTGCAGACATGTGAACGGTAAATACAGTAGTATTTGATACTTCGTCAAAATTATAGATATCATTTAACTCATCAAACTAGTGTCTCAAATTATCAAAGATGTGATTTTTTTATTTCGTATATATGGCGTCTAGAATTGATGGTCTAGTTTCAGACTTAGTTTTTGGAAAAAACAATGTGTAAATGCTAAAATCTGTTGGAAATTAGCCTTTGGCGGGGAGATGCGTCCACCCATCTTTGATGAATTAAACACTTGTGTTCCGTATGTTGGAGACCTCGTCTCTTTACACATGCATGATCTACGAAGTGAGTAGATGACGTAGGGCCAAGAATCGTCTAATTTCGTTAAGAAATGAAAGAGATATTGGTCTACGAAGTAAGGTGTTTGAGACATGGAAATGTGGTGTGGGACAAATCTACCACATCGGTGGGAATAGGAAGAATTGCTCTCTATATAAGTCTCTAATTGGTAAATGGTTTGGGACCCCAAGGGTATCCCATGTGTTTAAAGGAGGGAAGACCTAGATGTGCTTGGGTTCAAGGCTAAGCCCACACGCGCGCCGCCGCCGCCCGCCCGTCCCGTCCGGTTCCGAGACTCGACTCCGGCCGTGGTCGTAGGTCGTGGGATTGATTTCTAAGACATCTAACGGATCGGTCGAGAGTTGACGATCTCGTTGAAGCCACCAATGGATATGAATCATAGAATCGATTGGAATCATGGTGCACCCATGACAAGGAGCGAGCATGCAGATCATGTAGTTCAATGTATTGTACACACTACAACCGACCTGGTATCGTCCTACGACTAATGTATCAGTTGAACTAAGGTCCACCGATAATTTTAATACATGATCGGTAGAAAGCGTTAAATCGATATGGCGATATCCGAAGTTAATGCTTATCTACGATTATAGTATTCTGGATGTCCAGCGGTTCTAGGAGAACACAGTGATGATGCAAATCGGACATCGATTCAAAGAACACCAAAGCCACAAGTAAATGTGTATGGGCGGGTCTTGGAAAATCCTCTAAAGCAAACTTGCATCGGCCGATTCATGATGGAATCGGAGTTTATCGCTTTATACAAAGCATGAAAGAAGTTGGGTAACTTCACGGCTCCTTAGACGTGGGCCCTTATTGGGAGAAATCTTCGTGCCTTGGGCAGTTATAGACTGTGGCTCGCCGGTCGCTTCGGGAAGGACACACGGATGACTGCCTGGACATATCTTCGGAGATCCGCCAGGAGACATAAGACCGTATGGCAGCTTGATAAATCACGGGTGTCACATCCTTGTTTACTAACTAAGGGACTGCAGGAGATCAAGTGTTACGCGATCCAGGGGGAATTGGCTTAAACCCAAACAATGTCGAACGCTGCGGTGGAAACCCAACCATGCGATTGGAGATCCCAAGAATTTGGTTCAATGGGAAAACTAAGCGGCAAAAGGTTGATTGGCAACCGGTGGAAGCAAGAAGCGCCGGATGATGATTTCTGCACGGAAACTTATGAATCCAAAGTGTCCTCGCGATAGACATTAAAGTCTTTGCCGGTGGGTAAAGGTTAAGCTTCCAAACCTTTTAAAAGATCCTCAAAGCGGTTGAGGTTAAGGTTGTGGAACTTTTAATGATTCCTAACACTTGTGAAGTGGGGTATAGCAGGATACCTTGTATGAGATCACCTATTTAAGTCGAGGATGGCGACTCAAATGAACGCACTTAAGAATCCAAGTGTGTCCATGGCCACAAATCTTGACGTAAACGTAAGAAGGAAAATGAATAAGAAGAGTTATTGTGTTGATATCGCTGTCTTGGCTTACACTAAACAGCGGTTGAGACATCACGCTCACTTAGGCCGATCAAGTAAGTCCGATGGTATTCAACTAGGAAGGTTCAAAGCGTACTACCTCTCCCCGATGCAATATCTTTCAATGAAAGATTCTTTGAAATGTAGGCACTTGTGTGCGCCACAATCTCTCTTTCATAGAGGGGATTGTTGGAAATTAGCCTTTGGCGGGAGATGCGATCCACCCATCTTTGATGAATTAAACACTTGTGTTCCGTATGTCGAGACCTCGTCTCTTTACACATGCATGATCTACGAGAAGTGAGTAGATGATCGTAGGGCGAATAATCGTCTAATTTCAAGGTTAAGAAATGAAAGAGATATTGGTCTACTAAAGGTGTTTGAGACATGGAAATTTGGTGTGGGACAAATCTACCACATCTCGGTGGGAATAGGAAGAATTGCTCTCTATAAGTCTCTAATTGGTAAAGGGGTTTGGGACCCCAAGGTATCCCATGTGTTTAAAGGAGGGAAGACCTAGATGTGCTTGGGTTCAAGGCTAAGCCCACACGTGCTTGTGCCGCCTCTGAAGTCGATTCGGCCTGGGCTGCTCACTGTGGGCTGTCTAATATTATCTTTTGGACCAGAGAACTACGCTGTGATGTACAGTTTGATTCCTAAAGTTTCAGATGTCTGCAGTTTGGACCAATTCCTTTATATATACAGTTTGGTCCTGAACTTTCAATATTCTGATTTGGTCCCAGAATTTACTGAGACTTTTTCTGCCTACCGTTGGGACTGTTTGAGGCATTAATCAGCCATTACTGGCAGCTGATTAACTCCTCCATTAACACCCATTACTTGGGCGATTAGCACTGATGGCCATTATCAGCCATTACTCAGTTGTTTTAATGCCCTCCTAATGGCATTAACAGCCATGTTTTGGCGATTGGACAGCCCCTTCTCCTTGCTATATATTGAGCTTCATTTGGCTCAAAATGTACAAGCAAAGCAGTAACATAGACGAAAATACAAAGAAACAGCCAAAAATAGCTGAATCGGGCTGTTTGAAATAAAGGCTGCATGAGACAAAAACAGCCACAAAAATAGCCACAAAATAGCACAAAACAGTGAAATTCAGCAAAAATCAGTGCAATTTTCGACTGAAAAACAAAGTGACTAAACCTCACGTATACACTAGATATACACTCTGAGACACACTATATACACAGAGACAAAAGAAAGAGTAGAGAGAAACTCTTCCTTCCTATTCCATATCTTGACAAAGAAGTCGAGTCATATTTGTTTTCTTGACAGGCTCAACCTATTGGCTTTGTAGTGTTGAGATTAAAGTGTTGTTTTATCTTGGGAGACTATTGCCCGCTAACGTAAAAGCATATATACGGGGCAATCTTGTCTTAAGGATGAGGGCCATCTCGACTAACACACAACGTTGTAACCATCCAGATTTAGTTGTTTCTTGATTTGGGTTATCAAGATTCAAGACACAACAAACTGCGGGCATTCTCAACATTGGCTTTGCAAGGTGATCAAGATTCAAGACACAACACACATGCGGCAGTTTTGAAGTTTGACCATTTATTTATCCTTTCGAACATTTGTAATAGTTATTACTTCCCGTACTGCTCTATAAAGTACCATAGAAACACCAACAAAATCCACATAGGGTTTTGGACACTTAGTAACAAAAGTAATAGAAATTATGGGATGGATAGGTCCCTCCACCCTTAACCATCTCATACGACGGGAATTTGAATTAGTATGTGGTCCAATACGGATACCCAACACCAAGTGAGAAAAAAATGGAGTTGATGAACAAAAAGTAAATAGAGAGAAAGAGAGGAAAAAAAGACAGTCCAGTACACTAAACTCCCGCAATGTGCGGGGTTCGAAAAAGGATCGGACCACAAGGGTCTGTTCGCGATCATTTCAAAGTTTTCTTGAAAAGAAAAGTATAGTGCGAGTGTTCTACATAATTAGACAACCTTTAAAATTAGTAAACACTAATAAAAAGTATAGAGATCGAGCAATGTGATTGTTAAAGAAGACCTGGGTCTCCTTGAGTCCAAGGTCCATATGAGCATCTAGTGATGAAGATATAGGTTACTTGCACGAGACATGAATAAATTGATTAGACTCTCAATCTTATACTTTTGGACCCTCAGAGCTTCTAGGGATCTATATGTCAATTTTCCTGTGAGTAACAATATGGGTGGTTAAAGATTATATAATTCATTATGGAAGCATTCTGAGTCTGAGATAGCTTGTGTAAAGTGTAAACATATTAAAAGCGACAAAAATTCTCTATTTATTACCGGCATATTTTTCCATAGCTGATATCTGTTAAAAATATGGTTTTTAAGAAAACAAAAAAATGCAGTATAAGGAAAAAAGAGAGATCCCTCTGTTTGAAAAAAAAAAACAATCTATATTATATTAAAAGGAGGATAGTCTAGCATGAGGTTAAGCCAAGTAGCGTAATATAAACAAGACATTTGGCAACAAATTCTATTTATATTAGTTTAATAAATAAATTATTAATTGAAGTTCAAATGTTACCGTATAAGGAATAATGTCATATAATTTTAAAAATGTTCATAAAATATTATTCATTATATGGACAAAAAATGTACATATGGTGTAAAATGAGTTGGAATCGACATTTATGAAAAAAAAAGTTAATTAATTATCAATCATTCAATTTTATATCATCTAAATATGCAAGAATATCACTTCAGTACTTAGTACATACTGCCCTTGATTTAGGATATTTGCAGTAAAAATATTATCATATAAAAATCTATATATATGACAAACAATATTCATAAAATATTATTCCTTATAAGGAAATTAGAATATTTACAATTCATATATTATCATATAAGGAATACTAGAATAAATAATAATAATAATAATAATAATAATAATAATAATAATAATAATAATAATAATCTATATTATATTAAAATGAGGGTAAGTCTAACATGAGGTTAAGTGAAGTGACGTAATATGAACAAGCCACTTGACAACAAATTCTATTTGTATTAGTTTAATAAATAAATTATTAATTAAAGTTCAAATGTTACCAAATAAGGAATAATGTCATATAATTTTAAAATGTTCATATAATATTATTTCTTATATGGACAAAGAATATACAGATGGTATTATTTAATTTGAGATAAATTTAAAAAAGAAAGGAGACTTTTAAAATTTGATCTCTAAAACAAATCTTGATCATTTGAATCGCTATAAATCATTTCATTAAGGATAAAAGGAAAAGTTTAAAGTTAAGGTCTTTCTAATTATAGAAACGTGACATTCTTTTCTGGACAGATTAAAAACAAAAGGGTGCAAAATTTTAAAAAGAGTGGAAGATTTTTAAAATTTGTGCTCTAAAACAAATCTTGATCATTTTGTGTCGCTATAAATCATTTCATTAAGATTAAAAAGAAATTTTTTAACGTTAAGTTATTTCTAATTATAGAAACGTGACATTCTTTTTTGGACAAATTAAAAACGAAAGGGTGCGACACAAATTGAAACATAGGGGTAGTTATCTCGGATGGACGAAATAGGTTAATGTCCACTTTTTATAATGCTAATTACTAATTTTTATCTAGCGTTTTAGAATTGTTAAGTGTTTATTCACTTTGTAGTACAAAATTATCCTCAATTAAAACACAAAACTTCAAGAATCGTTTTCGTGGTTCAAACTTATAAAGGTTTGAACTCCATGAATCGTTCACGAGTTTGAAACTCCATCAAATTTCCACACTTAGATTGTGATAGTAGGAATTCTCAATGAATCATTTTTGGGTTTGAACTTATAAAAGTTTGAACTCCATGAATCATTTCCGGGTTTGAACTTATAAAAAATTGAACTCCATAAATCGTTCCTAGAGTCCTTATGTGTTTTAGCTAGGAGTAAGTTTGTCTATATTTTATTTTCGCATTAAAATTGATTACTTTCTTGCTACATTTGAAATTGAAAGAAATAATCTCTTGATTATTTTTATTAATTGAAAGACTATATATACAATTTACATATTTCCATAATAAGAGAATTTTATTCCTATTCTACTCCTAAAACCTTATTATATTTAGAGACTAACTATACAATTATGGTAAATGTACAATACTAATTACACTACAACATTATATTACATAATTGTAGAAGGAAAGGAGATTGCCACGGGTGGGCAGTAATACCGAGAACCGAGAGTATACATAATATATACATGTATATTGTGTATATTATGTATATTTAACACCCTCCCCCGCAGTCATAGCGGGCGATCTTCGAACGCTAAGACTGTTCCTAAAATCTTGAAAAAGGATCGAGGGAAGACCCTTTGTAAAGATGTCGGCAATTTGTTACATGGACGGGACATGACAGACACATACTTGACCACGAGCAACCTTTTCGCGAAAAAGTGAATGTCCATCTCGATATGTTTAGTGCGCTGGTGCTGAACTGGATTACCAGAAAGGTAGATGGCACTAACATTATCACAATAAACCAAGGTCGCTTTCTGAATAGGACAATGAAGCTCTAACAGCAAATTACGTAACCAACATGATTTTGAAACCACATTAGCTACCCCTCGATACTCGGCCTCGGCACTGGAGCGGGACAAAGTCGACTGACGTTTCGCAGACCACGAGACCAAGTTATTGTCAAGAAACATACAATAGCCAGACGTAGACCGTCTGGTGTCCGGACAGCCACCCCAATCAACATCAGTGTACGAGACAAGTGTAGACGTCGATGACGGATATAAATGCAAGTCATAGTCAAGTGTCCCCTAGATGTACCGAATAATGCGTTTGAGAGCATTCATGTGCTCAACCTTGAGATCATGCATAAATAAACACACATGTTGGACGGGATATGTAATATCTGGTCTCGTGAACATAAGATATTGAAGGGCCCCTGCAAGACTGAGATATCAGGTTTGAAATAATGCCTAAACTTTGATTGTCGACTCGACAAATTAATTGGCTATTTCACCTATTTTTTTTTTCTTGAAACAACACTTTTCTTTCTTTTGAGGCCTTGAAAATATTTTTAGAGAACTTTTTAAACGAATTAAAAAGGAACACCGACACGTGAATTTGAAGTTATTGGAGCCAAAATGAAGAAGGCACAAATTTTCATTTAACTAAAAATAAATACTTGGTCCAAACCCACTTTACCCGCCTAACATAGAGTTGAGAAACAATATCCCCTCCACATATTAAACGAGAATAATAACTCACTTATGTAATTTTTTTCAGTGATTTTTTTGTTTTGAATAAAGATCTTTTCTCTTTTTCTTTCTTAGTAACGGTTGCCAAAAAAAAAAGAAGTAAAAAAGTAAGAATAAGTTTTTTTTTGGGAGGGAATGTTAACTATGCTTATACATTACAAAAAAATTAAGAACATAAAAAACATGCTAAATTGGACTAAACAAGTTCAGAAAACATATTGTACATTTTAATATTTTCTTTTCTCATACTATATGATTTATACATTAAATAATCTTGAGTTGTGTGCATAGGCTGAAGATACCCACTTGGATCTTTTAATTATATAAGTGCAACTTCTGAGTTCTGAGTATTTCTGGATTAATTACTGCCTGATTATTCCCTTTCAAGTTTCAACTAACCGAATCCTTGGTCTTTGCGTAGATAAACTATTGAACTGACATTTTCAACGTACTCAGGTTGGCTTCTGCTGCAGTATCTTAAAATAATTATATTGAGAATTAAGAAGGCGTTCTTTCTTTATTGCTTTCATTTCAGAGACTTAACTTTTTCGTGTAAATAACAATCAATAATATATAATATTAAAGAGGAATATAGAAGTTCTTAAAGAATTTTAAAATAATTTTGCTTCAGTTTTATATAGGAGACTCCTGTATATTGGGAAGGTAAAACTGTAAGATTCAGGATAATGGACAAAATTGTTGGAAATTTGCCTTTGGTGGAAAGGTGCGTCCACCCATATTTAATGAATTAAACACTAGTGTTCCGCATGTTGGAGGATTTGTCTCTTCTCACATGCATAATCTACTAAGTGAGTAGATGACCGTAGGGCCAAGAATTGTCAAATTTCATTGAGAAATGAAAGAGATATTGGTCCACAAAGTTAAGTGTTTGAGGCATGGAAATATGGTGTGGGACAAATCTACCACATCGGTGTAAAAATGAAGAATTGCTCTCTTTATAAGTCTCTAAAGTGGTAAAGGGTTTGGGACCACAGGGGTATCCCATGTGTTTAAAGGAGGGAGGACCTAGATGTGCTTGAGTTCAAGGCTAAGCCCACACGCGCGCCATCGCCGCCCGCCCGTCCGGTCTCGGGCTGTGGGTTGTTTCTGATATTATCTTTTGGACCCCAAATTGCTTAATATTTACAGTTTGATCCCTAGAGTTTCTAGAAAGTTGATTTTGGGAGTGACGGAAGGCAGAAACTTTCTGCCTTCCGTTTGGACTGTTTTTTGGAGCATTAACCAACCATTACTTGATTGTTAACTACTCCATAAACATCCCTCCTTCAATGACCATAATCAGCCATCCTTCAAGGCCATTAACATCCCTCACTAATGCCATTAACAACCTTGTTTGGCAGTTGAGGAGTCCTTCCTCCATGCTATATATTGATGCCTTTTGGCTCAATTATGTTACACATTTTTCAGTCACGAAAACAGTGCACTAACAACTACACTTACATCACGAAAACAGTGCACTTTCAGTGAGAAAAATAGCACGAAACAATGACGAAATAGCAGCACAAAACAGTGAGCAAAGACACATATATACACAAGATATACACAATAGAGACACACTATATACACAGAGACAAATCAGAAGAGAAAACAAAAACTCTTCCTTCCTTTTCCATATCTTCAGCAAGTCGATTCGTATTTGTTTTCTTCGTCAGACTCAACCTATTTGCTTTGTAGCGTTGAGATTAAAGTGTTGTTTTATCTTGGGAGACTATTGCCCGCTAACGTAAAAGCATATATACGGGGCAATCTTCTCTTAAGGACAAAGTGCAATCACTCGACTCAACACACAACGTTGTAACCATCCAGATTTAGTTATTTCTTGATTTCAGGTTATCAAGATTCAAGACACAACAAGCTTGCGGCAGTTATCAACATTGGCCTATTAGTTTATCCTTTTTAACACTTGTAATAGTTATTTACTTCCCGTACTGCTTTACTACAATAGTAACCAACAAAAAATACTTTGGTTAAAAAACTTGTGAAGTTAATTTTTGGACTGATAGAATAATTGTTAATTAATAATTGATTTTAGGATACGGTAGGTAGATTATCATTAATGCTCTTATTAAAAATAGGACGTGTGAGTTGGTCCCCGTCCTCCTCATGCTAATGTAATTCGGTTTATGTGGATTTTCAGTCACAAAGAAAAATCTGATGGCACATTTGAGCGGCATAAAGCCCGTCTTGTAGGTGATGGGAAGACACAATAAGTTGGTGTAGATTGCGGTGAGACGTTCAGTCTGGTGGTTAAACCGGCAACTATAAAAATGGTCCTTAGTTTGGCTCTTTCGAAGGCATGGCCACTTCATCAATTAGATGTCAAAAATGCCTTCCTCCATGGAGAACTAAATGGAACAGTATACATGTACCAGCCTTCGGGATACAGGGACTCCACTTATCTAAATCATGTGTGCTTGCTAAAGAAATCATTATACGGGCTAAAACAGGCTCCCCGAGCCTGATACAAGAGGTTTGCGGATTTTGTTTCACATAATGGGTTTTCTAACAGCCATTTTGATCATTCTATGTTCATATGCCGCAAGGGTAATAATATTGCCTACCTTCTTTTATATGTGGATGATATTATATTGACTGCCTCATCCGATGTTCTTCGTAAGTCCATCATGTCACTGCTTGGTTCTGAATTTGCTATGAAGGATCTAGGGCCACTATACTATTTTTTAGGGATAGCTGTGACACGTCATGCATGTGGTTTATTTTTATCCCAAAAGAAGTACGCGACATAGATTATTGAAAGTGCTGGCATGTCCTCCTGTAAATCATCAGCAACTCCGGTTGATACTAAACCCAAATTGAGTGCCTCATCCGGCAAGCCATTTGCCGACCCCACACTTTACCGCAGCCTGACAGGGGCCCTGCAATATCTTACATTCACAAGGCCAGATATTTCTTATGAAGTGCAATATGTGTGCCTATTCATGCATAATCCAACGGATGATCATATGCATGCTCTCACACGCATTGTGCGTTATATTCAGGGTACTCTAGAGTATGGCTTGCACTTATATCCATCGTCGCCATCCACCATTGTCTCCTACACAGATGTCGACTGGGGAGGATGTCCGGACACCAGTCGTTCCACTTCTGGTTATGGTATATTCCTTGGCGATAACTTGGTATCTTGGTCCTCCAAACGACAAGCAACGTTGTCCAGATCCAGTGCCAAAGCAGAATACCGAGCTGTTGCCAATGTTGTGTCTGAATCTTGTTGGTTTCGGAACCTTCTTCTAGAACTCCATTGTCCGGTTCCGAAGGCAACATTGGTGTACTGTGATAATGTTAGTGCTATCTATCTCTCAGGGAATCTGGTTAACCATCAACGCACTAACACATATTGAACTAGATATCCACTTTGTTCGTGAAAAGGTCGCTCGCGGACAAGTGCGTGTCTTGCATGTCCCGTCGCGCTATTAGATTGCAGATATTTTTATTAAAGGTCTTTCGCTGGTTTTATTTGAAGATTTTTTATACAGTCTCAGCATACGCCTACCTCCCGCTTCGACTGCGGGGGAGTGATAGAATAATTATTAATTAATATTATAATTGATAATTGATTTTAGAATTACATGTATATGATATGTAGATTAGCATTAACTTAGCCTAATCATATCATAATATAGATAGATTAGATGGCATAATCTTAGCCTAATCATATCATCTAATTGTAGCCTAAGATAAGATTGTATTAGTGGTATAATTACCACATTGTTGGAAGATAAATATTGAGGAAAATATTGTTAGAGGGATAAATTATGTTTTGTCACAAATTTGTTTCTGCCGTTTGTCTTGGAAATGGCGCTCTACGTTGCCTGCGCTTCACGAGGTCAACTATATGAAGTTAATTGATTTTAAAAGATTATTTATAGTATTATATTAACCTGTACCACAAAAATTATTGCAATGGTAACCGACTTTTCATTTGAGAAATTAGCTACATTAACGTATTCTTTACCTCCAAAAATGCATGGTCGGATTCGAGATGTGAAGGTCAAAATATTTATTTTGTGATATAAATTTCATACGTTGATTATTTTCTTAATTTTTTAAAACTTTTATATTTATAGATTCAATAAATAATAATATAAACTTGAGTACGTTACTATTATTAGTACTCAAGAATTACTTTAATTCAAATGAATAAATAATTTTAACTTCTTAAATATCAATATTGTCATATAAAGTAATACGATAAAATTTTAAACATGACAATTAACTTAAACGGATATAGTAGAACATAAAAATTTATGTACATTCATTATTTACATCAAATCAATAATCACGATAAGTTTTTATTTATATTTTTATTACTTTATTGTAACTAATTCATGCATATTTCCACTTTAGTTTCATTGCTTAATCATAGTAGAGTAATGTGGACGGCAACAAACATAACGAAACCTAAACTCTGGTCTATGCACCTAACAGAATTTCTATTTATACATAAGTCACACAAATTCATCAATTTAACCATTTAACTTCGTAGAACAAAGTGGAAAAAAAACTTTGGATTTAAACATTTAACTTGGTATTAAATATCGTTCATGAATATTGCTTAATTCCTAATAGGCTAGGGGTAAGCTGTATTTGGTCCTATCTTAGAAAGTATAGACAAAAACTTAGGAAAGACACAACCATATTTAACCAACACAAAAACGTGCATACAAAGCTGGTTTCTTTCATAAGTATTCTAAATTAATTATCAAGAAATGTACCACTCTACTTTGTATTGACTGTAATCTTTAAAAATGCATGCAGCTTCTTCAACCCCAAGCATTTCTTGAAGTTTACAACTTTAATTCCTGAAAAGAATCACCAAAGAAAATTGCATTTGCCATGAGAATTGCAAATACAGTCATGGCAAATGCAGTGCAGAGTTCATGGTGGCTTCTTGTATTCATGATGTTTCTTCAGTTCAACTACTCAGATGAGTTCTTAGAATCTTCACAGTATGAAGCTATAGTGAAAATCAAACAGCTTTTGAACTTCCCTGAAGATTTGAGTAGCTGGAGTGACAACACAGAATTTTGTAACAGTGAGCCAAACACTGCCTTAACACTCATGTGTTATGAAGATAACATAACACAGCTTCATATTTCTGGTTACAACTGGTTTCCTAATCTGCCTCAGGGCTTTTCAACAGATACCCTTTTCTCTAATCTTGCTCTTTTGCCTAATTTAAAGGTTCTTTCTTTAGTTTCTTTGGGTTTGAGAGGTACTTTACCTAAAAATATTGGCTTTTTATCTTCTTTGGAAATTGTCGATCTTAGTTCAAACTTCTTTTATGGTGAGATTCCAGGAGAGATTTCATATTTGAAGGGACTTCAGACACTTATATTGGATGATAATAAGTTCACAGGTCAAGTTCCTGAAGGGGTAGGTTCACTTCTTTCTTTGTCTGTTTTGAGTTTCAAGAACAATTCATTTTCTGGTTCATTGCCTAATTCTTTGTCCAATTTACAAACCCTAAGAATCCTTTCTCTTTCTGGTAATAATTTTTCTGGGGTTGTTCCAAACCTTCAAAATCTGTCAAATCTACAAGTTCTTGATTTGGAAAGTAACAATCTTGGACCTAATTTCCCTAATATTCCAACAAAGTTGGTGTCTTGGGTACTTAGGAAGAACAAGTTCAGTTTAGGGGTACCAAAAGAACTGAGCTCTTGCTATCAGTTGAAGAAATTGGACATTTCTTCCAATGAGCTTGTTGGGCCCTTTTCACCAACAATTTTATCACTTCCATCACTCTACTATTTGGATATTTCTGGAAATAAACTAACTGGAAAGCTTCTAAAGAACGTGACATGTAGCCAAGACCCTTCTTTTGTGAATTTATCATCAAATTACTTGACAGGGGAGTTGCCTGAGTGCTTGCACAGTAATTCTGGTTCAAAGATTGTTTTGTTTTCTGGGAATTGTCTGTCGAATAGAGAGCAATGGCAGCATCCTTATTCATTTTGCCATAATGAAGCTTTGGCTGTTAGTATTGAGCCTCATAACAAGGAAAAGGTTAAAGGGGGAAATGGTAAAGCTGTTCTTGCATCAAGTATGGTAGGAGGTTTTGTTGGAGTAGTAGCGATTATCGGTTTGGCTTTCGTGGTTGTTAGAAAAGAGTGTGCCAGGAAGAAAGCTAACAGAACCCCTCAAACAGCGCTGATTCTTGAAAAGGTCTCTCCTGCTCACACTCTTAAGCTGCTTAATGATGCAAGTAAGCTCTTTTTCTCTGTCTCACAGACTCACATATTATGTTAATGGTTTCGACTTGTGAAGGTTTTTAGATCCTGAAAATTGTAAATCTAATGCTCTGTCATTGTACTTGAAAAGTCTATATAAACATTTGAATTTATACATTATTCCCCAAAAGGAGTTTCTTTGTACAGTCAAACCTCTCTATAACAACATCATTTGTTTCGATATTTTTTTTGCCGCTATAGTGAAATGTTGTTATAGAGAACATATAATATAACATATTATAAAAGATCGGTTCCACAAAAAACATGGCTGTTGTAGTAAAATATTGTTATAGAGAGGTTTGACTGTATATGGATTGAACATATCAATTTGCTTCAGGAAATTGTCCAATACCGTGTTATTGGAAGAAACTCGTTCTTGCCTAAATTTTAAGATGGTATCTTGATTTTTGATTCTTGACAGGGTATATTTCTGAAACGAGGAAGTTGGGACTGCTTGGGGCCCCTCCTTATCGTACGTTTGTCTTGGATGAGCTTCGAGAGGCCACTAGTAACTTTGATATATCAAATCTAATCGGTGCAAGTTCCAGTGGGCAGGTATGCATTTCCTTACTAATACTGTAAGGCCACTTGAACAATGTTTAGTGCACATTCCTCGATTCTCTTGCATCTATGTTGAATGCTGATTGTGCTTTTCTGTATTCTGAATAATAGATTTACAAAGGACGGCTCACGGATGGAACTGCAGTTGCTATAAGAAGCATAAAAATGAGGAAGAGGCACAATGTCCAGTCCTACATTCATCAACTAGGGCGTATTTCAAAGATCAGATACTGCCATTTAGTTAGTACTATTGGACACTGCTTTGAATGCTATCAAGAGGACTCAAGTAGTGTTAGCCGAATATGTTTAGTCTTTGAATTCGTGCCAAATGGGACGCTGCGGGGGGTCATATCAGGTATATACTCTTGAAAATTCATCTGATTCGCGAGTTATCCTTTGGAATAACAACTGCAACAATTAATAATTGAGCAGTAGCTATTTGAATTTTCTACCATATTACATAAATCATACTAAGCCGGTAAGTCCAAGTAAATGACTTCTGGTACATTAAAGTCTAAGACAGACGTTATAACTAACAGGCATCTTTGAAATTTTGCAACAACCCATTCCATATTGTTTTGATACATGTAACTAGATTGTTCTCAATCATGACAACTACCTACTACATTTTACTGCTTCTTAAAAGTGCTGATGAATTTTTAGGGGACACGAAATGCTTTTAATTCATTCTCCTAGATTAGGCAACTCGCCATTGTATTGTCTTTAAGGCAGTTGTGCTGAATTCTTATTCTGGATTTCTTGGCAAATGCTCGGTTTTGTAGAAGCAAATTCAGCTCAAAAGTTTACATGGACACAAAGGATGGGAGCTGCAATACGGATAGCAAAGGGGATTCAGTTCCTTCATACTGGAATAGTACCAGGGATATTCTCCAATGGGTTGAAGATAACAGATGTCTTACTGGATCAGAATCTCCATGTAAAGATTAGCAAATACAATCTGCCTTTGTTAGTTGAAAATAAGAAAATGGTATGCAAACCTATCCTCTACTATATTCTCTCTTAATCACTCATTTCATTCTTGAACGTTCATAATTTCGTTATTGCAACTGTTCTTAGGATACTGGACCGTCTTCTAGTGGATCAAAGGGAAATGATGGGCAAAGGTAAATGATCTCATCATTCTCAGCAGCTAATACTACATTTTAGGAGCTTCTTGATCTTCTCTTTTATGGTCGATTTGGGAAGCACTTATTGGAAACTAATCTGTGTTATACTTCTAAATGCAAATTGGAGTAAAAAGGTTTTAGGGAGTCCAAGTGTATGAACCAGACTATGGTCTCGACTTGGACTGTCTTAAGAGATACCAAGATAGTGCTCTTCCGTTTTCAGAATGTCTTCCCATGCCTGACACTTTGATTTGTTTCTTCATTCTATTTCTACTACTGGCACTGAACTGTTTAATTTGTTTTTCCTTCTGCTGTTGAATGAGCAATACCTTTGTTGTTATCCAGGGGCGGCTCAAGAAAATTTGTGGCCTAAGGCCAAAATTAATTTGGGGCCTTAAATTTCTTTTAGAAGAAAATTCAATATCGTTTTATTTTGAGATCTATTATTTTTGTTTTTTTGAGATGTAAAGTGTTACTCAGTTTCTTCTAATAATTCTTTTTTCAACTCATAATATTTAAATTTTAACAAACAATTATAGACGAAATACACCTATAAAATAAAAATATTTAAAATAACAAATTTTAGATGAAAAATTATATAAGCTTAGATTTAAGAAGTTGAAAAACTTAATATCATGATATAACCTTTGGCTGCTTCAATATAGTTGTTGTAATACTTGAAACGTGAAAAAAGAAAATCAAAAGAATGCCAAGTATCTTGATTCAATAGCATTCTTCCTCTTATACTTTACTAAACATTATACATAAGCTATAGCTTAACCAATATTGAAAGATAGAATAATTTTCCTTAGGGATTCCTTTCATTATTCACAATAAATATAGCTGTACAAGGTTGATTCCTAATATGCTACGAATCCTAACTTACCTTACAAAGGTTGATTCCTAATACAATTAGAATCCTAAGTTACCTTAAATATACATCTATCATAATTACAAAATATACGGAGAATATTCTGAAAATATTCGCTAATACTCCCCCTCAGACAAGGAGCGAAAGAACCAAGTTTTCTGTGGTGATGTCAGAATTTGCACCTATTTGTATCTGGAGCGGGAGGAGGCCGAATGCTAAGGCTGGATCGGAAGTCGGTGAAGAGCTGTCGCGGTAGTCTCTTTGTGAAAATGTATGCATACTGATAAGAGGAAGGCACATGTAAAAATTTGACCTGACCACGGGCAACCTTCTCTCGCACAAAGTGGATATCCATCTCAATATGTTTAGTCCGCTGATGTTGGACTGGATTATGAGACATATAGATAGCAGACATGTTGTCAAAATAGACTATAGACGTCTTGCGTAATGGACACTGGAATCCAAAAGAAGATTTCGGAGCCAACAGATCTCAGCGACGACATTAGCAACTCCGCGATATTCTGCTTCAGCACTCGAACGGGATAGCGTGGCATGCCGCTTGGCGGACCATGAGATAAGATTATCCCCAAGAAATACACAGTACCCTGAGGTGGAGCGACGTGTGTCGGGGCTCCTGCCCAATCTGCATCCGTGTAGGCTAGCAACTTGGTTGGGGCAGAGGGGTATAGATGTAAACCAAAGTCTAGTGTGCCCTTAACATATCTGATAATACGTTTGAAGACGGCAAAATGGGACTTTCGGGGGTCGTGCATGAACAGACACACCTGCTGAACGGCATATGCAATATCATGCCTAGTGAATGTAAGATACTGAAAAGCACCTGCTAGACTCCGATATAGAGTGGGATCAGAAACGGACGCACCGTCATTGGCACTAAGCTTGGATTTGAAGTCCACCGGAGTTGGCATAATTTTACAATTTGCCATTTTGGCCTTGTACACTATCTCTTCTGCATACTTACGCTGACACAGGAACATAGTGGCTGCAGATCTGGTCACCGATATACCCAAAAAATAACTTAGCTTGCCCAAGTCAGTCATAGCAAATTCAATTTTGAGTAGAGTAATAATTTCATTCTTTAACCCGTCAGATGAGGCAGTAAGAACAATGTCATCGACATATAATAGCAAATATGCAGTGCTGCCACCTCGGTGAAAAGTGAAGAGAGAGGTATCACACCTGCTACATACAAAACCAATCTGCAGAAGATACCTGGCGAACCGATCATACCAAGCGCGGGGTGCCTGTTTTAATCCATACAATGACTTCCTGAGACGACACACAAACTGCGGAGCTGCCGGATGAACAAAGCCAGGAGGATGATGCATGTACACATTCTCTTTCAAATCCCCACGAAGAAATGCATTCTTGACATCAAGCTGATGAATCGGCCAATGCATGCCCATAGCAATACTGAGAACAGTCCGAATAGTGGCCGGTTTAACAACCGGACTGAATGTCTCACCACAATCAATACCCTCCTGCTGATTAGTGCCATTTGCAACTAGTCTTGCCTTATACCTCTCTAAGTCACCACTGTCTCTGAACTTGTGACGAAATAGCCACATACACCGGATAACATTCACACTAGTTGGTCTAGGTACCAAATCCCAAGTGTTCTGCTTGGTTAAAGCGTTAAACTCCTTACACATAGCCGCATTCCAATTGGGGTCCAGTTTAGCTAGTTTTGGATTTTTTGGAATGGGTGATAAGGTTTGTGTGGAGACATTGAACTGAACCTTGGGTTTGAAGATCATGTGTTGTGCACGAGTCTCCATGCGATGAGAGGGGAGCAGTGGGAGGTCGGGATTAGTTCTTTGGGTGGGAAGGCGGTGAGGCTGCGGGGCCCAGTTGCTCGGCCCGATGGGCGGCAGTGTTCTTCTGCAGGCGGGAGAATCGATTAGTTCTTTGGACTTGCTGGACATGAGGCAGTGTGGGTGGTGCAGTAGACTCGACATGGTGCAACATAGGTGGTGTTTGGGACCGAGAGCAGGGAGCTGGACTGGGTGGCAACATTATTGCTGGAGGGTTAGACGACTTCTTTGGAAGCGGCGGTGGTGTCGAACAAATTTCTTGTTGGTATAGATTTTGGATGACCGGAGACAAACTTGGTTCATCGAGAAAGAAGTAATCGGTGGTCTGAAATTTACGGAGATTGGAAAAAGGAAAGGTTGTCTCGTTAAAGGTGACGTGACGGGAGACGATGATTTTGAGAGTGGCAATGTCATAGCACAAGTAGCCCCGATGATTATGAGACAGACCAAGGAAGACACATGGCATAGTGCGAGGGGCAAGTTTGTGAGGTGCAGTGGAGGCTATGTTGGGGTAGCATAAGCATCCAAAAATATGTAGGTGATCATATGATGGTTGCCTACGGTATAAGATTTTGGTAGGGGTCTTGTTTTGGAGTGTGCTAGTTGGTAAAATATTTAGAAGGGATTCTACCATTTTGACAGCATAGACCCAAAAAAGCGGTGGGAGGCAGGCATGAAACAGAAGTGTGCGGACCATGTTAATGATGGTACGTATAATTCTTTCAGCCTTTCCGTTTTGGGAAGAAGTACAGGGACAAGAAAAATGGAAAACCATGTCTTGTTTAGAACAGAAATTGTGAAATACCGAGTTATTAAATTCACGTCCATTATCACATTGGAATGATTTAATAGATTTTTCAAATTGTGTCTTAATGAATTTTTGAAACTCGAGGAATTTGGCAAAAACTTCAGATTTGAATTTCAGTGGGTAAATCCAGATAAAATGTGAAAAATCATCCAAGAATACTAGATATAATTTATGACCCAAAGAGCTAACAATCGGAGATGTCCACAAATCAGCATGAACAATATCAAAGGGAGAAAAAGTAACACTGTTTGATGACATAAATGGAAGACGAGTATGTTTGCCTAGTGGACAAGAAAAACAGTGTTGGACAATTTTCCCGTTATTACATTGAATACGCTTAGAAGTCCTAAGAAAAGTAAAAACTGGGTCTCCGGGATGTCCGAGTCTGTTGTGCCAAGTGGAGGGAGAGATCGCCGCAAGGGATATAGGTGCTTGCGGTCTGTCAACGGAAGATTGAGTGAATGGGTAGAGATTTCCCACACTATTACCGTAACCTTCAATTGGAATGCGATGACCATTGCCGACAATAATAAATTGAGGACACTTTAACCGACGTAGTTGAGATAGGTTACCTGACGACCGGGTGAGGTGAGATGTGGCTCCGGTGTCCATATACCAATTGTCGTTGGGTTGTTGAAGGTTCACGGTGGTGTATGCCGCCCAAATCGATCGGGGCAGGCTTTGGGCTGTGCGATTCTTCTTCTTCTTCTTTGGTCAATGCTGCTGCGATTCTTCTTCTTCTTTGGGCTGTCAGTGGGCTGCACTGGTGGTGAGGCGAGGGCGAAGGCCCGATCGACCAAGTTGGGCGGGCCCTGCGGTCGAATGCGGGCATGAAGAGAGACACGATTCTGCTGGTTGTGCCACTTCTGCTTCTTTGGTTGTACCCTGCCGCTTCTTTGGTTCGATTCTGTTGGCATGGTCGCTCTTGGTTGCGTTAGCCCTTTCATGACCCTTGCCTTTGTTGTTGCGACCTCTGCCGCCACGACCTCCGCCGCTCTACTGCTGCTGCTGGTTGCTGCTGGCCGCAGGTGTTGCCATCCCGTCAGCGGCTAACGCCTTTTGATTATGTTCATCTTATTTAGCACGTCTAGTTTCTTCCAACAATAGTTGTGAACGTGCCTTGTTGAAACTTAGGAGAGGGTCGGCTTGTTGAATCATTGTTGCGAGTGTGTCATATTCACCTTTCGGTAAACCCTCAACAAGTTAAAGCACCATCTTGGTTTCTGAAATAGAAGTCCCGATGTTGGATAGTTGATCGGTTATGAGTTTCAGTTGCTTACAATATTCTGACATGTTGTTAAAATTCTCGAGGCGGGTATTGTTGAATTGCTCTTCCAAATACACAGCCTGTATATTTTTATTGTCCTGAAAGATTTCTTCTAGCTGGACCCAAAGTTCACGTGCCGTAGCACCTGTTTTCATGATAGTGCATAACAAGTCTTTGGAGATGGTGCCGTAGATTCATTGTTTGACGATGGCGTCAAGACGACGCCAGATTGAGTCTGTAACATCGGTGGGACGAGGAACATATTTGTCAATGTGATAGAGCACGTTGTATGCACATGCATGAATGTAGAATAGTTCCATCCACGTGGAATATTGACAGTCTTCTTGATCAAGAATTATAAGGATAAAATTCTTGATGTTGTTATCGGCGAATGCCGGATGAAAAGAAGATACTGAACGTGGAGATGTGTGGTCAAGTGTGCCAGTGGATGAACTGGAATTTGTGGGGGAAGACATGATTGCCGCCGGCCAAGGGAAGGGTATTTTTCTGGTTGGCCGAGAGAGGGAGGCAGAACCAGATTTCTGGTTGGCCGAAATTGAGGAAGAGAATGGAGAAGAGTAGGGTTTAGGTTTTAGGCTCTTGATACCATGAAAGGTAGAATAATTTCCCTTAGGGATTCCTTTTATTATTCACAATATATATAGCTGTACAAGGTTGATTCCTAATATGGTACGAATCCTAACTTACCTTACAAAGGTTGATTCCTAATACAATTAGAATCCTAAGTTACCTTAAATATACATCTATCATAATTACAAAAATTATATACGGAGAATATTCTGAGAATATTTACTAATAAATATTTGAACTTAGAGGGGTGTCACTCACTGACAACCTTTAACATTTTTGGCTCAAATAATAGAAATAGAGAGACAAGAGATGAGAAATTTCTTATTCATCCAAATGTGTTCAAGTGTGTGTTCAAGTGTATGTACATCATTTATCATACTCTTATTTATACTACTACATAGAGGTAGTCAAAAGGTGGCTATAAATATGACAATGACTATAAAGGTTATGGAGTTGTGGGAGATCAATGAGGAGGTAGTGGAGATGTGGCTATTACTACACATAATGATGGGAATTACACCTAGGAGTTATGGACATCCACATAATAATATTTATAACATGTTACCTTTTTTATAAGAAACCTCAAAGTCTACTACATTCATTACCAAAAATGTTGGGCCTAAGGCAGCCGCCTTACGGTCTGCCCGGCCCTGTTGTTATCCTACTCTACTAACCTCAAAAACAAACAAAAAAATTGGAGTTTTCGTGGTATTAATGAATTCCTTATCCTATTAATATCTTCCTGAATGCAGGTTAAAATACAAGGAGAAAGACGATGTGTATGACTTCGGAGTAATCTTACTTGAAATCATATCGGGAAGGACAATCAATACAAAAAATGATATAGACGTCTCTAAAGACATTGTAAGAGTCACTTGTGATGAGAAATTCTTCGTGAAAAGATTCATGTCATCAAGTTGAAGCATTAATTTCTAAAACCTTTTCTTGTTGTTCCTATTGCAGCTAATAGTTAGCTTAACAGCTGACGAAATAGCTCGGAGGAACATCATTGATCCAGCTGTTCGAAAGGAATGTTCAGATAGTTCGCTTAGGACGTTAATGGAGCTATGCACAAGATGTCTTTCAGACGAGTCATTGGAACGTCCTTCTGTGGAAGACTTGATATGGAACTTGCAGTTTGCAGCTCAGGTCCAAGACCCTTGGAATAGAGACAGCTATGGCAACCAGGAGTCACCTGGTCATGTGTAAGAGTTTATGCAAATATCCAATGATCCATGAACATTTTCTTGTACAAAATGTAACATTATACTAGGATAATTAGTTTCATGTGTTTAATGGCCTCTATATTGCAGCACTTCTCATCATTGTTGGTCATGAGGTTTCAGTGTCTTTTCAGGATTACTCTACATTTCAGCCAAAATGTGATTTTTTTTTTACTTTTTGCAAAAAGATATCGTGGATCATTTTTGAAGGGACAACTGTCTCTCTGGTAAAATAACTTCTATAACTTCCCAAAAAATAGGAAAATCAAGTTTCACAAGTGTCATCCTGCAATGATTGTCTCCTCACCGCCCTTCAACACACTCCACCCCATCCTCACCTTCAATTCTCATAGTATTTGCCTAGATTATAGCTAATGCGCTTGAGATAATATTTTCTGCTTACATACCAAACACAAGAAAATAAGTACGAAAATCACTTATTTTTTCATACCAGACATATCCAAATTGTCCATGCAATAATATAATAACTTTTATATTAGTTGTGTCTAAAATAACTGTTGGAAATTAGCCTTTGGCGGGAGTTGCGACCGACCAACTTTAACGGCTTAAACACTAGTGTTACGTATGTTGGAGAATCCGGTTCTTCACACATGCATGATGTACTAAGTACGTAGATAACCGTAGGGCCAGAATAAATCGTCAAATTTCATTGAGAAATGAAAGAGATATTGGTTCACGCAAGTGAGGTGTTTGAAGCATGGAAAGTGTGGTGTTGTGTTCAATTCTCCTCCCAGTGAGGAAGAAAGAATTGTTGTATATAAGACTCGAAAATTGGTTTTGGGGTTTGGGACCCAGGGTATCCCGTGTGTTTAAAGGAGGAGGACCTAGATGTGCTTGAGTTCAAGGAAAGACCACCGCTGGCGCCCGCCCTTGCCCTGGCCCGTCAGTCGGATTCAGGTCTCGGGTTCATTTGCTGGTGTTTGTAAATTTCAGTAAAGCGGCCTTCGATATTATCTTTTGGGCGAGAAAACTTTGTCGGAAATGCAGTTTGATCCCGAAGTTTGGATGTGCAGTTTGGACGGAATTCTTTCCCGGATGTGCGGTTTGATCCTGAAGTTTCAAGATGTACTGATTTGGTCCACGAAGTTTCAAGACGATTTGGTCCACGAAGTTTTGAACTTCGACGGTCGAGCGAAGCGTTCAAGACTCAATTCGACCATTTATTTTGGTGAATTACACCTCAATAATGGCCAATCCGTTGCTGGCAATCTTTCACCGTTATGTTGGTACTTTCCTACCTCCATAATGGCCATTATTTGGCTATTATGGGGGCAGTTTTCAGGCAGCAAAACAGTCCATCCCTCACCTATTTAAACACCCCCTTACACCATTGTTGAGTACACCAAGAATGACCAAGAGTTAGCAGTTTTCATGCAAAAGCGAATTCTGCGAAAATACACAACCAAAATAGCTTTCTTCTACAAACTTCCAAGGCATCATTTACGTTACTCAATATTCTTCACGGTAGCTCTTGAGTTTCCTTTGCTCAAGTGTTCCATTGCTGTTTTTATCTTGGGAGACAAATTGTCCGGGACGTATAAAGGATACATACGAGGCAATATTGTCTTAAGACCAGTGCCACACTCGACTCGGCAAAAAGCGATTTACATTTTCCGTCTTCTACAAAGCTGGAATTTCCGGTTTTTACTTGTGTAACAATTGTAATTTCAAATTACTAGTTGAACTATTGAATATTTGTTTATCCTTTAGAATACTTGTAATAGTTATATACTTCCTGCATCTTTTTATAAAGTACCATAGAGCAAAATACCCAACAACTTAAGACAATATTTGTATAGTATTACTATTAGTATTCGAAAGATGTCGGTCAAAAGTTGTGTGACCAAATCTGAATATGGCAATGGTTTTACGGTAGAAGAAAGCGATGATGATGAGCGTATTCATAGTGTATCCTTGTTACCAAGGCTAAAGTGCGAACAAGCGCTCTGAGGCCCTGAGGATGTCAGGGACAAGAGGAGAAGGCGAAGATGCACTTCTATCTTCTGCAGAAAGGCACGTATCTATCCCAGAGACAAAAGATCCGAATAATGGTAGAAGAGGCTGGACACTCAGTTTGATGAAGTGCCAGGTGAGCGAGAATCAGGAAGTGGGATAAGTATTTTCTTACTTGTCAAGAATAAAAGATTAAATAATGTACGATTAAAAATGGATAAAAGTAAGGAGGAATATGAAAATAATTTATATTCCTTACGCTTTAACAAATCAAGTTTAATCTCATCTTCTTTTTCCGTTTAAAGATTGGAGTTTGTAACGACTTAAAAAGATCCGTTCTTTTAGTGTAAATTATTAAGCGTGTAAAGTATGTTTAACATACTATGGAGAAAGATCCACTAGCGTGCAGCTGTTACCACTCTTAAGTAGCGCCAAGAACCATTATGGGCACCAATCTTAAAGGAGTCTAAAAGTTAAAGGCGTGTAACTGTCATACTATTTGTGAGAAGATCCTTCATAGGATGATATTGGACAGTCAGTCATGCAAAGCCTCGGGCGACTGGAGTGGGCCAAAATTCGCTTTGATATGATGATATTGGACACTCAGTCATACAAAGCCTCCCGAATTGTTGGAGTGGGGCGAATTCATTTCATAGGAGAAGTAATGGACACCTAGTGTGGTGGGCGAGTTTCAGTCTTAATGATCTGAAGGCCTAAAGAAAGCGAAAGAAATTGGACACTTCGAGTCTGCTAAGGCAACTAGAGTGGGCAGAGTATCGAGATCACAAATGACTTGGTGGCCGAACCACGAAGGTTGTTCATGTGAAACGCGCCACCTCTAAAATCAAAGTTTGGAGAGGTTGTCCTCAATAGGACTTCAAGGAATGAGATCACTCTAAAAAGAGGTATTCTGATTCTAACTTGGTTTAAAGGCGTTATTTGTTGGTCAAGTTGGTTTGAGACTACTCCAGCAGTGTAATAACTAAGAATGGTACAAAGATCGTCAGAAATGAATGAATGATATATTTGTAATCCAGTGCATCATGCCCATCTTAGATTAAGACACGTTAAATAGCAAGTCATTCAAAAGCTAGCGAAAGTTGAGATTGTTGCCTTCTTTCGACATAAACCCTCAAAATGAATGTGAGGTAGGCGAAGAGGCAAAATCACTTTCCAAATTCCGTCAAGGGAATAGCGAAAAGAAGCACCGCTCCTACAGAACTTAGTCACACCTACTTGGGTGATTTGAAGTTTATACAAAATAGAGGAGACAAATGTACGTTGTGATCTTCATGATGATGGTACAACGTATGGAATCCTTTGTTTGTTAAAAAGCAAAGATGAAGTTGTTGAAAGCGGATAAGCGCTACAAGCGAAGTTGAAAATCAACTAAGCCTATGGATTGCGAAATTCATAGCGATAGAGGAGAATGTGAAGCAAGCGTTCATTAAGCGATTCCATTACTCACCTCGACCTAACGGTGTTAGCCAAGCGCAAACCCGCACGCCTAAATTATGTGGGCAAGGCGATCCTCACGCTAATGCGATCCTCAGCGGAACTCATAAGCGCTGAGATAAGGATAACTGATAAGGATAACTGGTGACATGAAAAATGATCTCACATACAAAAGTTGTGATGTGGGGTGGCTTGGTAGAAGTTGGACTCACAAGAAACAGGTCAAGTTCGACCTAAGATCAGATTACATAACATTGGATACGTAAATATGAGTACTTATCAGCCTCTTGGCGTCAAAGAATGTTGAATTCTTATAAGATAACTTTCCTTGAAGAGGAAAAAGGAGTAATTGCTCAAGGTTAACAAGAACCGAGGGCCTGGCTGTCGAACTAGGCGTTAAAGTATCTACAGGACTCGAAGTTCTTTGGCTATCCGGAACTTAATATTCCGAGATCTATGAGAACTACGAGGATTCTAGATGTTGAACAAGGCGAACAAAGAGGGACAAGGGACTTGTTCAGTCCTTCTAGCTTGTATGGTTAGAACGAACCATGGACAAATAAAAAAAAAAAAATAAAAAAAAAATAATTGTTATCTCAAAAAGCTGGCGCTGGAAAGAAGCTAAAGAGAGAAATATATTTCCATACTTGCGTAATGGTTGATCTTCCCAGGAAAAGAACCTTTGGGTTGTAAAAATGTGCTCCTGTGACGACCTAACATCCAGGGCCATTGTAGTCTTCACGTGGTATGGATATTGAACTAGCCTTCCCAACCTGGAGAGTTGGAAGAAGAGGATCTAAATTGGTTTCTTTGAGCTGTTGGGCTTTCACGAACTTTCATTTTGGTCCACTGAAATGTTAACATTTTGGTCTGAAAGTCTCAGATAAAACGCGAAACAATGAATCAATTACCACGAAACATTAACTCGAAGTTAGAAAGCCAGCGGTTGGAAAACCAACTTGATCGAAGTGAAACTCATATTGAAACAAAGTCTCGATATGAAAGATATGAGTATTACGGATGACATCTTAGGAATTGGATTTCTAAGACATCTAACGGACTACGATAGTTGGCAGTCTCGTTGAAGCCACCAATGGATATGAATCATAGACTGATTGGAATCATGCTGGTGCACCAGCGATATCTGTGGTCATGTAGTTCAATGTATTGTACACACTACAACCCGACACTGGTATCGTCTACGAACAGTCCAGTTGAACTAAGGTTCACTGATAATCTTAATACATGATCAATAGAAGGCGTTAGTCGGATATGGCGATATCCCAATTAATTATTCGCTTATCTTGGATTATAGTATTACGGATGTCCAGCCAGTTACGGGAGAACACAGTGATGCAACCTGGACATCGATCCCAAGCATTTACCAAAGCCACAAGTAAATGTGTATGGTGGATCTTGGAAAATCCTCTAAGCAAACTTGCATCATCGTCAGATTCAAGATGGTATCGAGTTTATCGCTTTATACAAAGCATGAAAGAAGTTGAGTAACTGCGACTCATTAGAAGGCGTCCGCATTGGGAGAAACCTGCCTTGTGATTATAAAGCGTGGCTAGCCGGTCGGCTTTAGGAAGGACGGATGACGTCTGGACACATCTGTCGGGATTTGTCGGAGACATAAGGCAAGTATGGCGATTGATCATCACGGGTGTCACTTCCTTATTTACTAACTAAGGGACTGCAGGAGATCAAGTGTTTTGCTGTCTAGGGAATGGGCTTAAAACCCAAAATATACGGACTAATACGGTGGTAACCCAACCTTACGGCTGGAGATCGATGAATTTGGTTCAATGGGAAAACTAAGTTGTAAAGGTTCGATTGATCGGTTGGAAGCATGAGCACTTCGGATAGTGATTTAGAAAAGAAACACCAAATCCAAAGCCGTTCCGCGATAGACTTTAAGTGCTATCTGCGGTGTGGGTAAAGGTTAAGTTTTCAAAACCTGTAATGCTCCTCAACGATTGAGGTTAGGTTTTTGGGAAACTTTTAATGGTTCCTAACACTTGTGAAGTGGGGTATAGCGAGATACCCTTGGAGACCACCTATTTAAGTGCGAGGGCAGACGCCTCAAAATGAGCACTTAAGAATCGAGCGTTGTCCATGGCCAAAAGCGGACAAAACATTACGAAGAAGAAGAGTAAGGAATTTGTTGTGTTGGTATCATTGTCTTGGCTTACACTAAACACTGACGGTTCAAGACATCACGTTCACGCTTGATAGAAGTAAGTCAGATGGTATTCAACTATGGAAGGTTCAAGGCGATGCTACCTCTCCTTATGCAACATCGGTCCTTTGAAATATTCTTTGGAAATGAAAAAGGCACCGTGTGAGTGCGCCAAAATCTCTTTCAAGAGGGATTGTTGAAATTAGCCTTTAAGCGGGAGTTGCGACCGACCAACTTTATCTGACTTAAACACTAGTGTTACGTATGTTGGAGAATCCGGTTCTTCACACATGCATGATGTACTAAAATGCGTAGATAACCGTAGGGCCAAGAATCGTCAAATTTCATTGAAATGAAAGAGATATTGGTTCAGCGAAGTGAGGTGTTTGAAGCATGGAAAGTGTGGTGTTGTGTTCAATTCTCCCTCATCGGTAGGAAGAAAGGGTATTTGTGTATATAAGACTGAAATTGGTTTGGGGTTTGGGACCCCAAGGGTATCCACGTGTGTTTAAAGGAGGGAGGACCTAGACAGCTTGGTTCAAGGAAAGACCACCAGCCTTGGCGCCATGCCCGCCGTCCGGTCGATTGGTTCGGGTTCGAGGTTCTCGGGTTCGGGTCACGGGTCCACGGGTCCGGGTCCACGAATTAGTAAGTGTGGTACGTGGGCACCTTCGATATTATCTTTTGGGCGGATAAAACTTTGTCGGATACGATTTGATCGAAGTTTCAGATGTGCGATTTGGACGAGAATTCTTTCGGATGTCTTGATTTGATCCTGAAGTTTCAAGATGTCTGATTTGGTCCCTGGTTTCAAGATATGCAGTTTGGTCCCTGAAGTTTCAATTTCGGCGGTCAGCAAGCGTTCCATACTAATTCAATTGACCATTTATTTTGGTCAATTACACCTCCAATAATGGCCAATCCGTTGGCAATCTTTCACCATTTATGTTGGTACTTTACTACCTCCATAATGGCCATTATTTAGCTATTATGAGATTTCGAGCTAGCAAAGAAACAGTCCATCCCTCACCTATTTAAACACCTACTTACACCATTGTTAGTACACGAGAATGACCAAGAGTTACGATTTTCATGCGGCAAAAGCGATTACCTAAAATACCACATGACCAAAATAGCTTTCTTCCTACAACTTCCAAGGCATCATTTCGTTACTCAATATTCTTCACGGTAGCTCTTGAGTTTCCTTTGCTCAAGTGTTCCATTCTTTGTTTTTATCTTGGGAGACAAATTGTCGGGGCGTATAAAGGATACATACGGCAATATTGTCTTAAGGACAGTGCCACACTCGACTCGGCAAAAGCGATTTACATTTTTCCGTCTTCTACAAAACTGGAATTTCCAGTTTTTACTTGTGTAACAATTGTAATTTCAAATTACTAGTTGAACTATTGAATATTTGTTTATCCTTTCGAATACTTGTAATAGTTATATACTTCCCGTACTGCTTTATAAAGTACCATAGAGCAAAAATACCCAACAATAACAACTCTTAATATCTAATCTTACAAGGTTTTGGGGTTGAGTGTTAGGGATGTTTATCAGCTTTTCTTTTCTTTATATCCCGATCTCATTTTAGATCAAACCCAACTAAGTACATAACCAGTAATGGGCTTGTTTGCTAATCCATTGTGAAATTCTTGGGCTAGGCTTACTGATACAGAGATGGCCCAAGTTTCATTGATTCAACGACCAAATAGTAGTCTAAAAAAATTAGTTTGTTAAGTATATTTCTCAATGAGATCACATCACAAGCAGCAATATCAAGTTATCAACTTCTAAGCTAGTCTAAGTTGTGGCAAATGAATACTTGATTTATTACTCTATATATTTCATTTTATATGACAATATTAATATGTATAAATAATTTAAGTAATTAATTTGACATATTGTCTTATTAGTAATCGTGAAAGAAACTATGAAAGTATTAGGTTTGAAAAGTTAATTTATTAGATAAATCATCACATCAAAAATTAAATTTGAATAATCTCATAATATGATTTTAAGTTACAGAACTCGAGTGATGTCAAACAATTTTTAAAATTTACAAGATAAAAAGTGTGATTGTGTTTTTTCTTTTCTATTTGGACTAGCTATATAATCTAGAAGATATTACAGAGAAAATAGAAACAAGATCCTGAATAATCCATCATTTTCAGAACCTTGGCTTGCAAATTGTGAAATATAAGAAACTATTATAGCGCAAAGAGAGGTGTTAATTTTTATAATTGTGATATCCAAACCAGTTTGCTCATACCTCAATTAATTTCACTGAGTTCATGTTACCTCTTACACGCACATGTACCGAATAACTCTATCCACTAAAACTTGAAAGCAAATGGCCTACTAATATTTTTGCCTCGTTGGGAAATAGGAAAAATTCTTTTATGGAAACTTCTAAATAGAATATGAGGCAAGTCGAAAAACTCGTTCAACCATAATTTCTTTTGACAGGATAGCATGTTACGTTTCAAAAGGGGGGGGGGGGGGACTGAATTCATGGAAATACATGTGGGGGTGGATTCTTTATTTCATGACTCATAAGAACTCCTTCATTTCTTAGGCCACTTTACACATTTCTTAGTAGATATCATGACCTTTATCATTCAACAGAGGTGAATCTAAGATGAGTTCTATAAATTTAACTTAATCAATTAATTTTTACTCGAACTATGTATAGATGTACAACTTATTTTTGAAAAGTATACGTATGATAAAATCACACTTTCCGAACTTACTGATTTAGATTCTAAATTCACCTCTTCTCTACCACATAACATACTCTTCCAAACACCATAACTCATGATTTTTATTTTGAACCATCTTTAGCCGTGTTGACCAAACCGCCATAACTCTCACCAATGAATGTGGTTGACTATGAAGCCTACCATACATGATTCTTGGTTTTGTAAACAAATTAGATAAAATAAGATTAAAATAGTAGTCAAGCATAACATATGCAAGTTGATCAATAATTCATTAGATAAAGTTGAATTAAAAGAAATTCATGAATTTTACTCACTTGGAGGGATTGGGGGTTGTTTGGGGCAAATCCTGAATAATTTTAACCATAAAGACTCGTATGCAGAAACCTAGAAAACAAAAACTTCTCTCATCAATGTAAACCCTAGAAGCAGAGGCGAATCCAAAATCTCAAAAGGATAATTGCATCATTGCTTTTAAAGGTTGCATTAATAAATACAAAAAAGATATAAAAGTGCAACAAATTGGGTTTGATCCCTCGATCTTAAGAAATTAAACCCAGTGCTTACCCAATGCACCACTCAATCTCATTTGACTACAAGTTCCTTCAGTTAATATTACACATATTTTAAGAATTATACACATAATATACCGAATTTAGTCGGATAACCATGAGTTCACGTGACTCATTTTTTCTACCTAAATTCGCCCTTGCGTTAGAAGGATATCAATGATCCTTAAATACAATGAACAAATGTAGAATTCATTGGCCTGGCAACACCATGCAAGGAGTAGCATAAATGGAAGAAAAGTGTAACAAAAATGCAATAATCTTGACGAAGACAGGGAGGTGACATTTAGCATAAACTTGAGTGTGTATGATCTTTCTATTGATGAAAATTGGTGTTACATAAGGGTATATAACCAGTATTGTACAATTTGCTAATGTACAATTAATGTGCATGAATAGCAAAGAATGGACCTGAATACTAACTACTCTATCCTTTGGATAGCAAACAAACAAAATTTGGTAACAAGGAGGTAATCTCCAAAGTAACCAAAAGAAATATAAAACCTTTTTACAAGCAGAAGTGATAGAGAAGAGCCAGAAGGGCACCTAACAAAAAGCTCAATCATCTTCGAGGAGGGTCAACAATTGGATTCATTTCTAACTCTGCAGTCTGAGAGTCTCTTACAACTCTGAACTTCTCTGCTTCTCTTGCAATCTGAATATCACAAGGTCTAGCATGCTGAATGAAAGCTTTGACGATAAAACGAGGAGCAAGTGCAGCTATTGTTATGGAAAGCAAGCACAACCAGAATTTAGCTTCTCCGGCTGCATGGAAAATGGCCCTGCAAAAATGATTTTACATGCAAGTCAGTCTCTACTTAGTTCCCTGACTCAATAAGTTGGTCAGCATAAATCAAGAGAATCCTAAAACCTTCTTATTTTGTTTCCCATTTGAGCTGGTAAGATATAAAGAAAAATCAAAACCAAAAAAGTTTCTTGATTGATTTACTATAGCATAAATACAAATGGTCATCGTATTCACTTTTAGCAAGTGCAGCTTCTGTATGGGTTCCAATTCTTGTCTTGCAGATTTAGTTAAATTTTGGAAGGGACAGGGCTCTGAAGACTGCATCTAAACATACATTACCATATGGGACATCTATTATGCATGAGATATTAACAAAAGCACAACAGGTATTATTTGAAGCTAGTTGAATATGAATGGTGAAGAATTATCTCCTTCCAGTCTGTCTATTTATTTATTTTGCTCACTCTGTTGTAGTTGTATCAAAGGACTCAAAATACAGGCCAAGTGTGCAGAGATCTCCAGACCTATAGACAGATTAACTTTAAGAATGGAATTGAAGGTTTAGCTTCCATCAACTAAACAGCAGCTCTAACTCAAAGACACTAATTAAAGTGGCAGATTGCAGTAAACTGCTGATCTGAAAAAAAATTGCTTGATGGAATGAATTATTTCTAGGGAATTTCTGTAGGACTGCATCTCAAACTAAAAGGTCACCTAGCTTTTAAAGAAAAAGAAAGAAACCATCTTCAGAAACTAAAGTTTTAAATTTGGGTTTCTTCAGATCTTTAAGGTTTCAGCAATTTGCTCCGCTGACTAACAAGTTGTGTGAAAGAGTCTTTGAAAGTGCCTAAAACTGTATTCTCTGAAGTGGATAGACCTAGGACTCCCCAAAGCAAGAACAAAGTGGAAGAAAAGAACTGGCCCAAAAAAAGGAAAGCAGAGAGGATTCACCATGCATTTAAATATAAATACCAGTATAAGCACATGATGTAGAGTGTCCGCACACAACAATGGATACATTATCTAGAGGCAAACCAGCAGAGTGATCTTACCAGTATCCAGGTAGAAACGTCAGCGAATCAATGAGACCTAGGACTCCCCAAAGCAAGAACAAAGTGGAAGAAAAGAACAGGCCCAAAAAAAAGGAAAGCAGAGAGGATTCACCATGCATTTAAATATAAATACCAGTATAAGCACATGATGTGGAGTGTCCACACACAACAATGGATACATTATCTAGAGGCAAACCAGCAGAGTGATCTTACCAGTATCCAGGTAGAAACGTCAGCGAATCAATGAGACCTAGGACTCCCCAAAGCAAGAACAAAGTGGAAGAAAAGAACAGACCCAAAAAAAGGAAAGCAGAGAGGATTCACCATGCATTTAAATATAAATACCAGTATAAGCACATGATGTGGAGTGTCCACACACAACAATAGATACATTATCTAGAGGCAAACCAACAGAGTGATCTTACCAGTATCCAGGTAGAAACGTCAGCGAATCAATGACCATGACACAAATAAAAGTGGCTACTATAGATCCCCAAATGGCAGCATGAGTAATCCAAGACCAACGGATCACATCCATTGCTAGATGTACATTGACCAAAATAACAACAGCAAGTGTCCATAGGTCTCCAATGCTTGAGATATCAACGTCACTTTCCCAGTATGCTAGAACAGGTACAAAGAAGGCCACTACACTTTGCCATAAGGTGTCAATCATGGTTACCCAAAATGATTTCTTATTATAGCCCTCTTGCCTTTGTCCGGCACCGTAGAGTTGCGGATACTTCATAAGAGTCACTCTACTTAGATCCTTATCGAGAATCCCAACAACTATTGTGGGCACCGCAGTATAGATTATGGAGTATAACATGCTGCTCCAGTCAGTTAGAGCAGTGGTCAAAGTGAAAGCTGTAAAGAGAGCATACCTGAGCAGAATAAATAAAAAGGATCAGCTGGTGTTGAAAGGAAAATTCACAAAATTATTTCACAAATCCATACTTTGGTATTCTCCATTATGGACCACTAACATTCTACATGCAGCTTTAGTCAGACATTACCAAACAATCTAGCTAATGTCCCAACATATATTACTCATTTTGAGAATGTATTACTCATTTACTACTTAACTCTTAATAACTATAGTCCAACTTGACACCCGTCATTGAATGAGTATTTTAAGCTATGTTTCTTTTTTAAACTTATAAAAGGTTTAGTGCTAATGCCTAAGCATATTTTCCACTGAATTGTGTCCAAATTATCAAGTCCTAGAAATAGTGAGAAGCATGAGATAGAATCGTACTCTTGCTACAAGTACACTTACCAGAATAAGACAAAAACAAGGATAGCATTTCTGTAGAAGTTGTATAATATCATGTAGCCCATTCGCTGATAATTCCAATGCCCATGAACCAACAGAAGAGGGACCAAGAATCTGAACTGTCCCATTGCAAAATCTGATGCCATCACAGCTTGACGTCCCTCTTGGCCACTGATGCCAATGCCCACATCAGCCATTTGGATCATTGACACATCATTTGCACCTGAAATCATAACCATGAATAATAGATCAGTATTGCTTCCATAATTTTTTTCTTTTGTCACTTGTCAAGTTGTCATGTAGTTTTATTTCAGACAGTACAACTCCTAATGCCCATCAAAAAGAGTAATAACACTTACCATCCCCAATTGCAAGTGTCATGTCATCTGTGCGGTTCTTTATGAGAGCAACAATTCCGGCCTTTTGTAATGGGGCCACCCGACAACAAAGTACAACAGAACAATAACTGGCCAACTGGAATAGCTGCATTCAAATGATGAACAGTTTTAAGCAAAGGGCATATGCAGAAGTATTGATGTATTTATGTATTATATACAAACACAGAGAGACAGAGAGTTTAAGATCTACAAGCATTACCAGTTCTTCAAGTTCGCCGTCAAGGACATAAACAAGGCTATTTCCATCAATGATTAAAGCAATTGGACTTGCTCCAGCTCCAGCTCCAGTATTTTCCTCAGTATTATGTGGCATTAGACTCTTACACCTAGTCAGGGCAGCTTCTAAAGACCTTTTACATGACTCCTTAGATTTGTTATTTATCACAATCTGAGTCATATTGCTCGTTAAAAGTTTCGAGGAATAGCCAATTGAAATTGCAGTTTCTTGCTTGTCCCCAGTCAAAACCCAAACTTTAATGCCTGCAACTCTTAAGGACTCAATTGCTTCTGGAACACCTTCCTGCAATTTATCTTCAATACCAGAGGCACCTAATACAGTGAGGTTCTTTTCTACATTGCCAGCTACTTTCCGAAGTAGAGCTGCCCTACCGATCACAGCAGAGTTTGCTGCCTCATAAGAAGACTGCCATTCCTCAAATTCGGAAGCACTCATTTCCCTCATTCCCACTACAAGAGTTCTGAGACCCGTTGAGGAATAAGAGTGTAGATGCAGTTCTGTTGCTCGTACTACATTCAAGCTTAATGATTTATCTATGACGCCAAACATGGTTGTATCAGCACCTTTTACAAAGACTTTTACTGTGTTGTCAGGGCAGCCTAATATTACTGACATCCTCTTCCGATCACTGTCAAATTCATGTAAGCCCAGTACATTGAACCTGCAATTACCATGAAAGGGGATTAGCGTCATTAGACTATGTCATAGCCTCATAGGTAACTAAAACGACATCGCATCAGGGACAGTATATGAGAGTTGTATGATAGATAATTAGATGCAGCTGAATCCGTCTGTTTATGCTAGAAAGTTCTTTCCAATATTTGAAGGTTCAAATTTCCATCAGTCAAATGAAAAGAATGCCGCTTAATTCAAAGCTAAAATATAGAATTTCGATTGAAGGTGTGTGTGCACGCTCACAAATTTATATTTGATAAGCATGATTTAACTAGCTTTTCATGAACTTAAAGCTTCAAACATCCACAAGTTTCCGTTGAATTTCCTTGTAATCAGTAATTCTAGTTGCTGAGCATTTAAAGTAACACATACCTAATTACCATAAGGTTGGAAAAGCAAACGAGCACAAAAGTGAGGAAAGGCGAAAAACTAAGTTATACATTACCTTTGTTTTTCTCCTTGAACATCTATTACTATATGGCCTGATGTTCTCTCAATGAGCATAAACCCATAAGCAGCAGCAGCATAAACCAATGCCTGCTCATCTGGAGACTCTCCTTGGTAATCTACCAACTTCACAGCCGGATCAGATGTCTCCACAGCAAGAGGGACAATTGTGTTGCAAGCAGCTAATGCAAGGAAAAAATCATGAACATGTTTCCCTTCATCTGAATGCTTCCCATTTTTTGATATATTCAAAAGCATTGGATCAACCTTCACCTTCATTTTCGGCCTTAAAACCTGTCCGTTCACTAGCCAAATAAGAAAGAAAATATAAGTTCCACTGTGTTATAAAGCACTCGCCAACAAACAAAAAGTTAGTTTTCTTTATCTAGTTAGGGGCGGGAGAGGGGGGGGGGGAAGGAGATGATAAAAACTGTAGTACCTTGAGCAGAGTATCCAGCTACTTCTTGAAAATCTGATTTTCCACTACCATAATCTACACCCCAAATGCTTGCACATTGAAATTCCATCTTGTTCTCAGTTAAGGTACCAGTTTTGTCAGAGAAAACATATTTTATTTGGCCCAGATCCTCATTTATGTTAAGAGCCCTACACTGGAATCTCGAGTTTGAACTTTCATCATACATTCGAGTATCTTGGATCATAAAGTAAGCCTGACCAACACGAACAAGCTCCATAGATATGTACAGTGATATAGGGATCATAATCTGGTAGACGATAATACACATTAGAAAAGTAAACACTATTTCCAGTCCCCAGCCATAATAATTGTAGTCTTCAACTTTTTCTTCTGAGAAATCCAATTTCCTGTAGAAGGGGATGGTATTTAACTCATCCTTGTGGTGCCTCAACCAAACACCGGCACAAATGGAGACAAGAGTACATAAAGCAATAAGGAAGAAAGAGAGGATAATGATCTCCCTGTTCATGCGGGTCTCAAGACGGCTCCTCTTTGATGGAGCTCCAGAGTTGTTGAGCATAGCTTTAGTTTCTCTTCCAGCATAAACTGCAACTCCAATAGCCCAATTAGTGTTCTTGAGCTCACATCCACGGAGGATTATATTTGAAGGTCCAAGAGAAACACGCTTTCCATCTATTTCCATATTAGCATGAAAACCGTAAATGTTCCTATTCGGTTTCTCACATTTGATCATCCCACTAATTCCGTCCTTTTCTAGCATCTTCATTTGCGTTTCCTGCTTTGCATACCGTGTCTTCAGATTTGACTCCCCATCTAAATTAATAGTCTGGATATAAGCAACCCCAGTGGGGTCACTCGTAGAGAGCAATACCATATCACAAGGAATTGTACCACTTGATGAAATTTTGATGATTTCACCCACCTTTATGTCCTTCCATTTTTTCTCTTGAAACTGACCATCCAACAACACCAATGCCAACCGGTTATTCTCAATCCTGTCAGAACGGTGGCGCCTATAATCCTCATAGGCATCCTTAACTGCTGTAACTAACAGCACAAAAGCCAACGGAAGAATCGAAGCTCCCCGACCAAAGACAGCCAGCATAGGAAGCTGATTAAGGATAGCAATCACCAGAAAGTAGATATATGCAACTCTATGGAACTGCTCGAATATGTTTCGAGGCAAGAAGGTCACAAAAGAGTATTTCGCAGTCCTAATTGAATTCCCCGAAAATTCAAACGTCTCGTTTGTCCTTTCAGGATCACTTAAATAAATAAGTCTAGAATCCTCATCACTAATCTCTTTTTGAGAGGTTCCATACCCCTCAGAGTCAGCACCCCGCGACCCATATCTCACGGCTTTCGATCCTAAATCACCTAAATTCACCTCCCTAACAGAGCCCATACCAGAAGCCCTTGACCTGTTTGATGAAATGCTTCTTAGAGATGATGAATTCATCATAATAGAATCACCACCAGTGGGATTCTCCATATTAGTTGAACCCAACACAGATAATAATCTAAGGTTATAAAGGGGCTAATGGTTTATTCAGATCAGTAACAACAACCCATCAAGCAGCTCAGAAGTAATATATATCAGATTCATCTAAACCCCAGATTACTAAATCACCAAACCAAACAAAAAACAATCCAAAAATTTGACCTTTATAATCTCACAATATACCTAAAAAGTGAACTATCAAGAATCAATAATCACCTAAAAACACAATCTTTACAGCAAAAAGAATACAATATCTGAATAAAAATACAAAAGGGTGTTCAGCTATAGATGTAAATCAGGACTTACTTGTATGTGTGTAATAGAGAAGTGTATAGGGGAAATGAAGCTGAGATTCTTTGAGGGTATTTGTGTGAGGTGGAATGAGAATAATAATTTGTAAAATAGGGATATAATAAGTGAAGAAGAAATTCAAAGGTCAAAGGCATTGTTGTAGAAGCTGTTCTTGTTTGAAAAATGGGGTGTGCGAAGAGGGGTGGGGGGTGGGGTGGGGTGAAATTTACAAGAAGATGGGAAAAGGATTGAACAAAGAAATTGGAGTCGTTAATGGTAGGCTACAAATAGCAAAAAAACAAAGAAAAATAGAGGGAAATGGATTATAAAATTGTTTGCACGTTGTTTGTATATAACTATATATTGAAGTTGTGTTCTAGAAGAAAAGGTTACTACTGCACAATTACCTAAAAACTGCAAATATATTTGTTACAGATGTTTGTTACTGTTCTTATGATTACTATTCTTTTGGAGTGGGGTGGGGGGTTAGTCCATATAATTTTGAAATTCAGAAAATTTCTGTTTTATTTGAGTTGAAAAAAAAAAAAAAGAGAAATGTAGAGGGTAAGTTGTAGGCTTTTATTTGTGAAATATTGCAGAAACCTTTTCATGAACATCTCTGATTAGGTCTTTTCAAGAGGTTCCTAAAGAAGTGGTTTTAAGTGAAATTAAAAAAAATAGGGTTGTTTTGTTACTCATAAAGTAGTCATAAATATGTTAACTATGCCGTTATGTCCATATATAATCAGAAATGATCTATCTATGATATATATATTGAAAGTCATCTTGATCTTAATTATCATGATTGATCAATGAGATTACGTTATTAGAAAAAATTAAAGAGCAAGTAGGAGGCTTTATTTTTGAAACATTTATGATATATTGTAAAGTCGTTTTTCAAAAAATATCTAGTAAGTGTTTTTCCAAAATGTTCTTTAAAGAAATTTTTTGAGAGTTATTATTTAAAAGAATATTCACCATCCTCAAAACAAAACCTACAACTATTCAAACACCTTTTTCCTGCACAAACTTTTTTATGTTGAGATACTTTGTTTGTGACTAATTTTGAAATTGGTGATAATTTGTGATAATACAAGAATTTAAAATATTGTAATAACCCAAATACTTAATATATTCATAGCTGTAGGTGTCAAATACTTAATTTCAAACTCTAGACATCTTATATTTTTATATCAATAACATTATTCAATACTGCCAATCAACGGAGATATAGTAAAATCCAATGTGTAAGAGTTTATCTAATGGCCAAATTAAGTATAGTAAGAACATTAACTAGAATCTAATAGTAATGTCTGATTAAGAAAGAGTTTAAAAGAGCTGTCTCATGATAATTTGTTATTAGTAGATTTGTTTATAATTTTACATCTTATTATTTTTCTCTTGGTTTAAATCTAATATTTTATTTCTCTAAGGTATCGTCGGGTTTTTAAGATGGAGCCAAAAAAACAAAAAGAAATATGAAGTATAATCTTTTGAGGAAAAAAAAAACAGTTTCTAACTTTTGTGTCACTAAAATGGTATAATCTTTAATTGTACCATGGACACTAGTAGGGGGTGTTTAGAGTTGTTACAAGAATTTAACCAAATTAGAGATTTTTTGTTACAGTATTTGCTATTTGAATGTTAATGTAACTGAAAAGCAAAACCTAGTGTCAAAATTTCTATAAACTTTACTTTAAGAAAAAACCTTAACCTTAACCTAATTGTAGAATTACGAATTGAGAAAGAGGAAGTTGGGAATTTTCTGACGTCTTATTTCAACTTAAGAAGCAATGAGTACAAGAATATATACACACATTATGCTAACAAACTAACCGCCTACTCAATTAGGGCGGGGTCATTCTTTTAACCACCCTATCTAACTAACTCATTAAACACACACACATGCACAACACATGACCATCAATACTCCCCTTCAAGCTGGAGGGTGCAAAAGATCGAGCACTCCCAACTTCTTCATCAAATGCAAGTGTTGTTGCCTGCTCAATTCTTTCGTTAACAAGTCTGCTTGTTGATCACCTGTGCATACGAACTCAGTTTTGATTGTACCATCTTTAATCTTGTCTCGTATGAAGTGGCAGTCGATTTCTATGTGCTTAGTACGTTCATAGCAAACTGGATTTGCTCTGCAAGTTGAATGGCTGCTTTGCTATCACTCCATAATGTCACTGGTTGATGTATCTGCACCCCCAGCTCCTTGAACAACCCAACTAACCAAGTGACCTCTGCCACAACTATTGTCATACTTTTATATTCAGCCCCAACTGAGCTTTTGGACACTGTTTGTTGCTTCTTTGATTTTCAGGAGATCAAAGAATCACCAAATTTCACTGCATAGCCTGTAATGGACCTTCTAGTATTAGGACATACTGCCCAGTCAGAGTCACACCAACAACACTTGTGTGTGTTGTGGTCTAAAGTATGAGACCTTGTCCTGATGCATTCTTGAGATACTTGACCACTCTAATAGTTGTTTCCCAATGTGACACTTTGGGCTCTTGCATAAACTGACTCAGTGTTTGAATTGCATAGCTAATATATGGTCTGGTGATGGTAACATACAAGAGCTTGCCTACCAACCTTTGATACTTTGAAACATCTTCCAAGAGCTCATCACCATTGAATTCAACAATCTTATCATACTCCATAATATTTAATTTTTCTCCAACTTCTAATGGTGTAACAATTGGCTTTCTGCCAGCCAATCCTATTTTTTATATAAGCTCTAGGATGTATTTCCTTTGATTAAGAACAATGCCAGATTGTGACCTTAACACCTCTATCCAAAGAAAATATTTAAGCTCTCCCATGTCCTTGACTTTGAACTCGTGATGCATGATTTTCTTAGTCTCTTCTATAAGAACATTGCTATTTTCAGTAATAAGCAAGGCATCCACATACACTAATTCTATCACAATATTGACCCAAAACTTCTTTGTAAATAATGAGTAATCATGTGGAATCTGTGTGAATCCTGCAGCTACCAAGGCATCAGTCAACTTTATGTTCCACCGCTTTGATGCATGTTTCAAACCATATAAGGATTTGAGTAGCTTGCACACTTTCTCTCCCCCTGTCTCTTGAAACCATATGGTAAATTCATATACACTTCTTCATAAAGATCTCCTTATAGGAATGCATTGTATACATCCATCTGGTGCAAATTCCACCCTTTTGAGGCTGCTAATGCTATAACTGATCTCACAGTAATCATCTTGGTTACTGGAGAAAATGTCTCGTGGTAGTCAAGACCCTCTTTTTGACTATATCCTTTTGCTACCAATCTTGCCTTGAATCTTTCTACATCACCATTGGCTTTATATTTGATCTTGTACACCCACTTAGACCTCACTACATTCTTCCTATTGGGCAAATCTACAATATTTCATGTGTGATTATCCTCTAGTGCCTTGACTTCTTGTTTCATGGCTTCTATCCACTTTTCATCCTTTGAAGCCTCTATAAAACTCTTGGGCTCAATTGAAGTGGAGAACTTAGCCAAATAGCTTCTGTATTATTTTGATGTTGCAGCATATGACAAATATTTAGTCATGGGATAAATATTATCACTATCATGATTGCATTATTGATGTAGTCATTCAACCAACCAGGTTTCCTGGTTATCCTAGCTGGCATTTCCTCAACATCAACATTAAGAGGAATATCCTGCATTGGCATTGGCTCTATCACCTCTACTACTCCAGGATAAAGAACAGCCTCAAGTGGTTCAGTTATTGCTTCTTGTGCATCTGCAAATGGTCCAGGTGATTCAGCAATCACTAGTGGTTCAACCATCACTTCTTGAACTTCTGTTATTGGCATAGAAACTACAAGCTCTTCTTTTAGAAATCCAGTTGCAGGTGAGTGTTGCTCCCCCACTTCTGTTGTTGGTGACTAGACCTGTCCATAGGGTCGGGGACACGCCCGGCACCGACCCTACCAAAAAACAGGCGGTGGTCGACTTTAGTGACCGAGAGCCACTCGACCCGAGAGCCACTCGACCGAGCGGTCGGTCGGGCCAGGGTCGAAAAAAATTACCCGTCAGGCGCCCGGCCCGACCCGACTGACCTCGGCCCGGCCCCGACCCGACCTCGGCCCGACCCGGTCCCGACCTCGGCCCGACCCCGACCCGCATATTTTTTTAATATAATTTATATTATTTTTCCTTCATTAATATTTATTTTGTACTTATATATATTTTTGTCATTAATAAGTGATATAATGCCTGTTTATATATATATATATATATATATATATATATATATATATATATATATCTAATCTACATTTAGCTCGACATAAAATAAGATAAAAACAGTGGTGATTATTAATTATATATTTATATTATTAGTCATTTTGTTAATATCATGGAAGCATAATGTAGGGAGATAAAATAGTTGTAAATTGGTGAAACTTTAAATGGTCATAACTCTGCGCTCGGATGTCCGTTTTATCCAAAAAAAATTTTGATTTTGCATATTTTTTTGAGACAGGGACGGTCAAACCTCCATAAGGCGGTTTAAGCGCAGCCCAATTTTTAGAAAACGTCAGCTTTTCCAATCAATTTGTGTTTTTCCCCAAATCGTTTTCCAATTGTTTTTTTCTTTAGTCAAGATTTCACGATATACAATACATTTTAACGTCGAAATTTCGTGGTAATGTAGGGGTGAATACCAATTTCAGTTTTGAAAATTCAATTTTTTTAAAAAAAAAATCTCGACCCGACCCGACCCGACCCGACCTCGGCCCGACCCCGACCGCCAAAAAATCGTCGGGTCAGCGACCGTGATTCGTTGGGTCCCGAAGGGTCGGGCTGTGGTCGGAATTTTAAAAAAATATAGGGTCGTGGGTCGTGGCTCGGCAAGGAGGAAAAAGCCACCGACGGCCTCGACCACTCGACCCGACCTTTGGACAGGTCTATTGGTGACTGAGGGACATGTGAAACATAAGAATCTTGTGCTGGTGAGAGTTGAAGGAAAGTGTCAGCACTTGAGTCTGAGTTATTACTAAGGGTGGCGGTGGCGGGCTCGCAGCGGGCGGCAGTCGCGGGTCTGGCGGGGTCGGGGTCGGGCTCGGGTCGGGCTCGGGTCGGGGTCGGGCTCGGGGCGGGATACGGCGGGTTTTCATTTTTTTTTAAAATAACATATGTATAAAAAAAACTCAATAAACAAAATAAGATAGTGTAATAAAAACATCCCAAGGCTGTTTTTGTGCCTCTTATATTATTTAATAGACATATGATTTTTTTGTAATACAAATACAATTGTCTAAAATCTAAATTGCAACTTTGTGGTGTTGTCCAAAAGTTACAAATTACATAATAAAATTACAATTAAAAAAATTACATTCTCAAAAAAAACCTGTTCTAATTGCTTGATGATTTCATGTGGTTCTTCGGTTGGAATTGGTATTTGTTGGTCAAATTGATCCACGTCGCTTCCACTACCTTCGGTTAAGATTTCGTTGTAGTTTTCATCATCTTCTTCGTTGATCTCCGGTTGACCGCACCTTCTCCGCTCCGCTCGTATCAATCTCTGAATAATACCGCAATTTCAAGTGTCTCCGGCTAATGAGTGTCTATGGTCTCCTATTTGATATACACTGCAGAAAAAGCGCTTCAGACGCAGCTTGACGACGCTTGAATGTTCAAAACATCTCGAGCCATCAATGAAAGTGTCGGAAAAGGTCTTCTCATTCCCTCGATTATTTGACAAGTCTTCGTATCGTCTTCATTGATAACTTCTTGATGCAGTGCAGAACTGCAAAACAAAAATATCCAACTCTCTAATTTGGTTAGTAGTAGAATACGACCGCACATTCTATTTACGAGGCTTTCAATACTAGCCAGCGAAGAAACATCATATCTTTGTGAGGTTGTATTGAAGATGAAGAAGATGGTATGGAATTTGGTAAGTTACTAGCATTTTCTTGTTGATAAAATCTATATATATTTTTGCATTGGTGTTCTCGCTAGAACAATACTTCTTCTTTAGTTTGTTCAATAGGTGGTGGGTGATTTAGATTTTTGGGACTTGGAGGTGGTAGTACTTCTATACAATCGTAAATAGTTTCAATTAGTGATTTAGTCTGCAGTCTATTTTAATAGTAGGATTTAATCTGAAGAACCAATAATATAAATAGAGGAATAGGAATAAAATATTTTTTATTTTGAGAAACATTTTTTTAATAAATTTGCCTTATAAAAATTTGGTTTTCCATATATTCACTAAGTAATAAAAATATTAGAGTTATATAAAATAACATAGTTGAAATAGTAGGATAATATATCTTAGGAAAATTCTTTTGTTGCTTGAAAAAAATTTCTCTAAAAAATACAATAAGTTAGGAAATTTTTTCCCCAATCCACTATCTAAAATCATATCATTTGGCTTTTTATTATGAGAGTTAAAAAATAAAGTTATAGGTAATTTATAGTCATAAGCAACAAGTAGTTGCTCGTATAAAAAATTCCACCTAGTGGATACTTGTGGAATTTTTCAAAAGGTAGATCCATGATCATGACAAATTTTTATATTCTTTTCTCGTTGTACTTTATTACTTTTAAAAATAAAGTTTATAGCAAATTGTATTTTACTAAGAATGTCTTCAAAAAGTGATAGACCATCCTTTACAATTAAGTTATATATATGGCACACACATTTTATATGAAAATGAGTGCGGAAAAAGCGGAGTTAAACTATTTTTAAAATTGTAATTCGTAATTGTTATTAGAAAGCGTTATCTAATGTAATAGTCATAATTTTATCGGTAATTCAGTAATAATCGCACACTTGATAAATATTTTACGCAATAAAAGTACGCAGTGCCTATCATCTATATATCTATCACGGCTAAATCGTTTTTGCATAGACCATTTATAATCTATCAATGACAAATTACACAGGTTAAATAATCATGGTAGTTAGTACTACGACCTATATCAGGCGTGATGGATACTTTGCCATTAAAATGATATAATGAAAACGTAAATATTGTTGATATTCAAATCTTGCGCAATTTAAATACATCTCTCTTAACAGTTGATCTAGGAAAATCGGGTTAAAAGCGAGGATTATATATATCTCTAATGTAATGAATAAAGCAGGAGATGAAGGGAAATGAAAAAGGCAAACCCTCCACACAACAACTAATTTTGATATTGCTTCCCTATCTCTATGTTTATTGTATTTAGAGCCTACAATTCCCCCGTAGGGTTAATTTGACCTTGTACTTGATCAGGAGACTGATGTCGGTATGTGAACCTTGTCCGATGGAGCGGGCGTTTGCCGGTTTTGAAACTTTGGTATTGGGCATACCTAATTTGGATGAGCACTTACTACGTGTCTAATTAAACCCCGTCCCATGTAGTGACCTTTTCGAGTTTTAAATTTTAAAATATTTTTACAAATTTTACATATAGCTACTTGATTTTCTCGTCCCTATCAAAAAATGTCCATGCATCTGATTTTAATGAGTCGTTTCTTTGGACCTCGTCTCATACTAGGGGAATAGGAGGTATTTAGTTGAAGGTGCACTAGTGGGTGTGTTGTCATCAACATTAGTGGGTATATCATCTAGATCATCGTCTAAATTAAAGTCTTCTTGAGTTCGAGGAAAATAGCTCCTGGTCTAAATCTAATGGTATTGTAGGAAAATGTTGAGTATCAACAAAATCATCATGTGTAGAATAAGATGACTAGAAGAAGTACCCTTGCCACTGGTTGCCTACTAGAAGAAGCACCGTTACCCTTACCGCCAAAGCATACCTTTTTAATCCTTCCATTTAATTATGTTAATAAATAAATAAATAAATAAATAAATAATTAAAACAATAAAATTAAGTGATATAAACTAAATAAGCGGACAATAATAATTTAATGAAGGCAGAGATGTACCCAGCAAAGCGATAACGTCGGCGATGTAATCGAAGGTTGAAAATTGAAACTTTGCTCGATGGAAGATCCTCAAACTAGTTATCAACTTCACTACCAATTCCCAAAATGAATAAATAAAATTGAATATTTAGCAAACAATGTAGACTTGTAGAGATATATTGAGAAATTAGAGAGATTGTAGAAAGATTTGTGAGAGAAGATGAAGAGAAAATGAGTTATTTATAGTTGAAAAATTGGGTTAAAGTGTAAATATAATAACTTATGGGTTAAAAATAAATATTAAGGGGGTAGGGAGTTGGGGAGGGGCTAAAATGGCCGTTATGGCCATTTTAGATATAGTCGTTAGTGCAGCGACCATTTTTACAAGAAGCGGGAGTCGAGGCGGGGTGGAGGCGGGCTCGGGTCTCGCGAACTTTGAGGCGGGCTCGGGTCTTGGGACGAGACATCGTCCGTCCCGGTCAGTCCCGCCCCCGTAATTTTTTTTTTTTTTTGGCGGGGTCGGGGCGGGCTCGGGACGGGCTCGGGACGGGCTCGGGTCGGGGTCGGGGCGGGCTCGGGACGGGCTCGGGTCGGGGTCGGGCTGTCCCGGCCCACTGGCCAGCCCTAGTTATTACTAAAAGGGAACTCAGTTTCTCTAAACACTACATCCATGCTCACCAAAGAATTATTAGTAGATCAATCAAGTACAATGCAGCCCTTTCGTGTCTCTGAGAAACCCATGAACACAATTGATTTGGCTCTAGCAGCAAACTTATTTGTTCTAGGCAAAGTGGTAACAAAACACAAGTAACCAATCACACTCTCAAATGATCTAGTGATACCTTCTTGTGAAACAACAATTCATAAAGAGCTTTGCCTCTCCAAATAGTTGAGGGAAGTCTATTCATAAGATGCACTGTTGCTTTCACACAAAAGCCCTAGTATTTAGTAGGAATATTGGCCTGAAACTTGAGAGCCCTAGCCATTTTCAAGATATGTCTATGTTTTCTCTCCACCACTCCATTTTATTGGGGTGTGTAGGGGAAACTACTTTGGTGCACTATGCCTAAAGTATATAACAATTCATTACATTGTGAATTAAAAAATTGAGTGTCATTATCAGGTCTGAAAGTCTTAATCTTGCCATTAAACTGAGTGTTAACATAGGCAATGAACTGTTTGAGAACCACAATCATTTCTGTTTTTAATTGCAACAAATAAATTCAAGTGTACCTCGTGTGATCATCAACAATGGTAAGAAAGTAGTTCTTTTTATCAAATGTAGAAGTTTAATAGGGACCTTATAGATCTAGATTAATCAATTCAAAATGTTTATCAACTCTAGAGACACTTAAAGGAAATTACAGTCCAGTCTGCTTTGCAAATGGGCAAATCCTACAATTATTATGAACATTATTATCAATTTTATTCTTAAATTCTACCATGCTTTTTATAGTAAAAAAATGAAGGATGTCCCAGTCTTCTATGCCATAGATAACATCTTTCTCCAGCATCTGCCAGGTAAACTTGCTTCAATTCTCCTACTTGTTTTTTGGTGTCTTCATCTGCTCCTTGAAAAATGTATAGTCCTCCTTGTAATCTACCAATCCCCTTCACCCTTCCACTGTATAGATTCTGAAATACACAGTGATCAAGGAAAAAATTGACTGAGCAACACAACTCCTTAGTCAATTTTGACACTAACAGTAGGTTATACTTGAAATCAGGCACAAATAACACATTTGTTATCTTTTCCTTCCCAAACAATTCAATGATTCATATATGTGTGATTGGAACTGTACTTCCATTTGGTAAATGCATTTTTAAATCTTTATTAGTAGGTACACCTAGTATGTTCTTTAACAACTTTACATTTGTAGTCACATGATGTGATGCACTAGAGTCAACTATCCATTCACAGTTGGCTAATTGAGAAATCAAACAAGTCACAATACCTGTCATGTGAGCCTGATATTCTTTAGAATCCTTTCCTAACTTGTTGGTGTACTGCTTGCCTTGATCATCTGAATTGTAATGACAATTTCTACCACTTTTATTGTCACCCGTTCTATCATCCTCATCATATTGACCTATGGTGTAACTTTCATCAGTATACTTTATTGTCTCCATATTTGTATTGTTGGCCATAGCATGTGACTCTCTTCTACTTAGAATTTATTATAATTACGTTAGAATCACATAGAATCGTGTGAAAAATGGCTTACATTGGTATAGGAGATGGTTGGGAAGAGTGAGCCTTCGTTCTAGGGTTTAATAATATGAAAAGCTGATTTTTTTAATCAAGTGGCATATTATAACTGTTTGTTGTCGGGAAAATTGACGGTCCGTCGAATGTTTGACGATCTGTATAATCGGACCGTCGTTTTCTAAAAATTTCTAGAGAGTGGTCAAATCCGAAATTTAAGAGACGGATAAGACTGACGGGCTATCAAACGTTTGATGGTCCGTAAAATTGACCAACAGGCCGTCAATTTCAAAAGCGGTTCACTTTGACGGACCATCGAACAATCGACGGTCCGTACCTCCTACTGTCAAATCTCCTTTGCAGAGTTGAACCTAGTTTTTCAACAAACTCTCCGTTTTGGTTTCCCACCTTGTGGATAATGAACAAGGCTTAGTTTGAAGGTACGAGGTTTTACAATATCTTCCCCTTGGGATCATTCGTCCTCAAATGATAGGTCATGGTTAAAAATGAGATTGGACCTTAAGCGTGATTGAAAGAAACATGAGAATATTGAACTATCCTGAACACATTAATACTGAGCTGGATACAGAACTGCACACTAAACTGAATACTAAACTGAGTTACTGAACTGGATAAGAGGTATGTATGTAAAGTTTATTTACCTTCAATATTTTTTGCTTGTTCTTTAACTAAATGTGGGTATCTGGACTTCATGTCTTCTTCGGCTTCCCAAGTAGCCTCCTCAATACTCTGACTTCTCCATAACACTTTTACTGAGGCAACTTCCTTAGTTCTCAACTTTTAATCTGACGATCCAAAATAGCTACTAGAATCTCCTCATAGGTCAACCCATCCTTAATTGTGATGGAGTCAGTAGGGACAACCAATGATGGGTCTCTCACACACTTTCTCAACATGGATACATTGGATGAACAACAACTAAGTCTCGTGGCAATTCAAGTTCATAAGCCACTTGTCCAACTCTCCTAAAAATCATGTATGGTCCAATATATCTGGGACTGAGCTTCCCTTTCCTCCCAAATCTAATGACACCTTTCATAGGTGAGACCTTCAGAAATACACAATCATCAACTTGAAATTCTTTGTCTCTATGCCTCACACCTGAATAGGACTTTTGGCAACTCTGGACTATTTTCAAATGCTCCTAAACCAACTTGACTTTCTTTATAGCATGATGAACCATGTTTGGTCCTAGCAATGATGCGTCACCAACTTCGAACCAACCAATTGGTGATCTACGTCTTCGCCCATACAGAACTTCAAACGGTGTCATCTGGATACTGGCATAATAATTGTTATTATAAGCAGATTCAATGATAGGCAAATGATCATCCCAATTATATTTAAAATCAAGAACACATGCCCTCAACATATCCTTCATGGTCTGAATAGTACGCTCTGTCTGAGGATGAAAGATGTGTTGAGATTCACCTTGGTACCCAATCCTTTCTGAAAAGACTTTCAAAAATGTGCTATGAACTAAGCACCACATTCTGAAATAATGGACATTGAGGTCCCATGAAGCCTGATAATTTTTTGGACATACAACTTAGAATAATCCTCTGCTGAATCTGTGGTCTTAACTGGCAAGAAGTGGGTTGATTTAGTAAGTCGATACACAATCACCCAAATCGAATCATGCCTTCAGGCTGAGCGAGGTAAACATGTTATACAGTCCATGTTTATCACCTCCTATTTCCAAACAGGAATATCAATATTCTGAGTCAACCCACCAGGCCTCTGGTGCTCGGCTTTCACCTGCTGATAATTCGAACACTTGGCTACAAAATCTGCCACATTTATCTTCATATCGTTCCACCAATAAATCTCCTTAAGATAATGGTACATATTTGTGGAACCTAAGTGAATAGAATACCTAGAATTATGTGTTTCTACCATGATTCTCTCTCTGAGTCCGTCTATATCTAGTATGCATAACCGGACTCGGTATCTCAAGGTACCGTCACCTCTCCTTGTTCAAAAGTCGCAATCTTATGCTTGTGAATCCCCTCCTTCAGCTGCAATAAGTAAGGATCACTAAACTGTTTCTCCTTCACTTCAACTACTAAAGAGGATTCAGACTTGTTCTGAACAACCACACCACCATCTCCGGAGTCCAAAAGTCAAACTTCTAGACTGGCTAGTTGATGAATCTCCTTCATCATGGTTCTCTTATCTTCTTCCACATGAGCTAAACTTCCTATGGATTTCTGACTAAGAGCATCAGCTACCACATTCGCTTTTCGTGGGTGGTACAGAACATCTACATCATAATCCTTTATCAATTTGATCTATCTCCTCTGCTTGAGATTTAACTTCCGCTATTTGAAAATATACTGAAGGCTCTTATGATATGTGAAAGTTTCAACATGAACTCCATATAAATAGTGACGCCATAGCTTGAGTGTGAAAATCATGGTTGTCAATTCTAAGTCATGAGTCGGATAATTCTTTTTATGAGGTTTAAGTTGTCTGGATGCATAAGATATAACCTTACCATGATGCATTAAAACACACCCAAACCAACTCCTGAGGCATCACAATATACAACGAACCCCTCGGTTCCCTTTGGCAATGTTAACACTGGAGCAGAAGTCAGTCTCGTTTTCAGTTCCTCGAAACTAGGCTCATAGGCATCTGACCACTGAAATTTAACCTTCTTCTGAGTTAATATGGTCAATGGAGCTGGGATAGAAGAAAACCTCTCTACAAATCGTCTGTAATAACTTGCCAAACCCAAGAAATTCTGAATATCTAAAGTGGAAATGGGTCTGGGCCAATTCCTAACAACTTCTATTTTTTGAAAATCACATGGCCTAAGAAGGCCACTGACTTAATCCAAAATTCACACTTGGAAAACTTAACATAATGCTCACGGTCCTGAAGTATCCGCAATACTATTTTGAGATGTTCTGCATGATCGGCCTCACTACGGGAATAGGCTAGAATATTGTCAATAAAAAGATCGATTTAAGGCTTGAATATCTTGTTCATAAGGTCCATGAAAAAGGCTAGAGCATTTGTCAATCCGAATGACATGACATAAAATTCAATAACCATAACGGGTCCTGTAAGCGGTTTTTGGAATATCAATTTTCTTAACCTTAAGCTGATGGCACCCTGATCTGCGGTCAATCTTAGAATAACATTATGCACCCTGAAGTTAGTTAAATAAACCATCAATTATGGGAATTGGATATTTATTCTAGATGGTGACCTTATTCAACTGTCGATAGTCAATGCACATGAGCAAAGACACATCCTTCTTTCGAACAAACAAGACTGGTGCACCCCATGGTGAGACACTAGATCTAATGAATCCTTATCTAGGAGATCTTTCAACTAAGCTTTTAGTTTTATTAACTCTAATGGAGCTATTTTGTATGGTGGAATAGGTATCGGCTTAGTGTCGAAAAGTAGATTGATTCCAAATTCAATCTCCTTGTCGGGGGGAACTCTGGGAAGATCCTCGGGAAAGGCATTTGGAAACTCATTTACAACTGGTACTGACTGAAGAGTTGGGGTCTGGGTATCTACATTCCTAACCCTAACTAGATAGTAGATGTACCCATTTGATATCATCTTTCTAGCTTTAAGATAGGAAATAAACATACCCATGGGTGCTACTGAATCACCCTTCCATTCTAGGACTGGTTCACCGAAAAATTTGAATTTTACAATTTTGGTTCTACAACCTACTATAGCATAACATGAAGACAACCAATCTATGCTCATGATTACATCAAAGTCTACCATTTCTAGATCTACTAAATCAGTTATGGTAATGAGATGGTAGATTTTAACTAGACAACCCCTATATACTCGCCTTGCTACAACTGACTCACCAACTAGCGTAGATACTTCAAAGGGTTCATGCAACGTTTTGGGTTCTATTCAAAATTTCTTAGCAACAAATGGGGTTACATATGATAGAGTGGATTCGGGATCCATAAAGGCATAAACGTCAAAAGTGAAGACTGTTAATATACCTGTGATGACATTTGTACGAGCCTTTGTATCTTGATGGTCGGTTAAAGCATATAGGCAGTTTGGACCTCCGCCTATATTACCAGACTTAGTCGCATCATGCCCTGGTTGGATCTGAGAATTGCGATTGACTGTTGAATTGGTGGACTGAGCTACGTTACCACCAGTACCTTGCCTTGCCGATAGGTAATCCCTCAGAAAGTGACCCTATTGACCACACCTAAAGCAATCATTCATGTCTGAATGACACACATCTGAGTGTCTCTTACCACAAGTGTTGCAAGTATGATGTTAGAAACCCTTACGACCACCGTTGACATGCGATTGTGAGCTTGCTTCTCTAAAGTTCTGCCTCTTATTCTCATTCCTGAACTTGGGTGTTGGGGTACTGGTTGAAGATGGAACAGGTCCTGATGACCTATTTTTGAAGAACGACCTGCCTCCACCCCTCCCATGACTGAAGTGACTTGAGGACTTAGCTCTTTTGTTAAACTTCATGTCCTTCTCTTTTTGCAAAGCTTCATCTTTCTTTAACTTGTTCTCATTATCTTGTACAAACGCAACCATCTTCATAATAGTCATCTCCATGTTCTGAGCTGTAATGTTAGATGCATCATACAAATGGGGATTAAGTCCATACATGAAATGCCTAACTCTGGCCCTCATGTCTGGGACCATGTGTGGAGCATACTTTGCCAAAGCAACAAGTTGAAGATAGTACTCATACACACTCCTGTCATTCTGCTTAAGCTTTTTGAATTCAATTATTTTTGCCTCCCCTGTCTCAACTGGCAGAAATTATTCAATACAAGCATCAACAAACCCATTCCAAGTTGTTGAAAGTGTATCTTCCCCGCGGGACTGCTTCCATGACTCGTACCAGATATTGACATCATCCTGCAACTAGTAAGCTCCCAACTCTGCTGCTTCTATCTCAATAACATAAATAACTCGAAAGATTTTTTGCAGTCCATTAATGAAATTCTGTGGATATTCATTCTTACAAGACCTTGTGAACACTTGAGGCTCCATTTGTAGAAACTCACTAGTCTTGGAACTGGATGACTCTCCATTCATCCCCGCACTTGGAGTCGCTCCCTGATGTTGGGCTTGAGCAGCCACAAACTGGGTGAGAAGCTGAATAACTCCACTAACATCAGAGTCAGTAGTGTTGGACGATAGGATAGGGATCTCTGCAGGCCCTGTGGTACCGGGTGGAGGTGTTGTACTCGAATTGGCTCCTTGAGCCTGAGCATTTTCCTCACGAGCAGCATTATTTGCATCTCTCTAGTTGTTAGCTGAAGTCTTCTTGGTGTACTTTCTTTTCACCGGCATTTTATGAAACACGTAATACGCACGAGTTAGAAGGATATCCTGAAGGTATAGCTCTAACTGCACGATCTAGAGTACAAAGAAGTGAGACAATCCTAGATGTCTTGGTGGTCAACTATTTACATGTGTAGGGCCCTCACACATATAAAAGTGATCCTACTAGACATGATTTCATAGACTCTCTAAGACACTTAAGTCCAGTGCTCTGATACCAAGCTTTGTCACACCCCGAACCATGGTCTAGGCGAGATACGACACCCGATGCCTGGCTTTATATGACCGAGCAAACCACATGGCTGTTGAATCAACATGGGCATCAAAACATACTATAGTAATGGTTTAAAATATGCAAGACATAATACTGAGTTTATAATCTGAAATAATCATAGCTGAAGAAGTCTGAAAATATCATAAGTCTGAAATTAGTAAAGACTAACATGTTTGACATACTCAACTAGTCTAGTCTATGAAACCTATAACATGAGTCTAACTGAAAACTTCCTACCATGACAAGGCCCTGACCTACCTATGCCATAATATATAATACTAAAATAATAGACTGACACCCCGAAGAAGATGGGCCTCACCAAACAGTTGATACTAAAGCAATAATACAGAGCAGATGCATCGTCCTACAACTCGACACCTACACCGTAAAGTGCAGGCCCCGTGCAAATGGACGTTAGTACATTTGAATTGTATTATATATAAAGCAACTAAAAGAAATAACATAACTTTGGGTGCTCGGAAAAAGGGCAACCCAAATCAATAAATAAAAACTATATTGAATCTGATAACTGATAATTGATAACTGATAGCTAATAACTGAAAAAGGAAACAAATAATTAGAATACTCCATGTACTGAAATGGAAAGCCACCTATTTAATTGAAATAATAAACAATAATAGTTTTGGCCTTAGGCCCAATGTATGTGCACAAAACTGTGGCCTAGGGCCCAAGTATACATATACATAAACTGTGGCCTTGGTCCTAAAAAATACTGGTGCTCGTCATGATAATGGAATACTGAAATTCACTGATATATAATATTGAACATAAATTCATGAATTGGTTATGAGTACTGAAGCTTTAACTAATTTATGAACATGCTGATTATTCTAAATTGAGACTCGTGGATATCAAACACAAGTCTATATTGATTACACGATGAGTTCACAACAATCAAAGTGATAATTATTAAGAACTATGAATTTATAACCTTGAGGATAGACAGCCTAGTTATTTTATGAATTGGGGCATAAATATCAAATTCTGAAGTAATTCACAATAATCTCGATGAACGAGGCATGGGGATGATTAAAGACGTTCCCACACGTAGATAGAAGATTTACATACCTTAATCGCTCCAATATGTGTCTTAAAAGTCTGAACTTTGGAGTAAAAACCCAAAGCTTGAACCCAGAGCCTTGAGTTGGGTTTATCCTGAAAAAACCTAGGTTAAGAACATTGGATTCTACTTAGAATTCATTAGGATTACGTTAGAATCACATAGAATCGTGTGAAAAGACTTACCTTAGAGTAGGAGATGGTTGGGAAGAGCGATCCTTCGTTCTAGGGTTTGATAATATGAAAATTTGATTTTTTTTAAAAAAAAGTGTCATATTTAATTATTTATATTGTTTGTTGTTGGGAAAATTAATGGTCCATTTGACGGTCCGTCGAATGTCTGACGATCTGTATAATCGGACCATCGTTTTCTAAAAATTTCCAGAGAGTGATGAAATCCGGAATTTAAGACACGGAGAAGATTGACGGGCTATCGAACGTTTGATGGTCCGTAAAATTGACCAACAAGCCATCAATTTCAAAAGTGAAATTGCCGGCTCACTTTGACGGGTTGTCGAACAATCGATGGTCCATACCTCCTACAATCAAATCTCCTCTGCATAGATGAACCTGGTTTTCCAACGTAAACTCCCAATTTTGGTTTCTTACCTTGTGGATCATGAACAAAGCTTAGTTTGAAGGTAGGAGGTGTTACAATATTCCCAAACCAGATGCGCGTTTGAGGTGTACACTATTCCACTTAATAAATTCTCCGATACAGTGTTCATAATCCATGATAGATTAATAGCTTTGATTGTCTCCCATTGTTCATGAAGAGATTCATCAAATGATGCCCTGGTGCATGTACCAGTAACAAAACTTAATTTTTTCTTAGCTAGAAGAGAAATCCGCATAGCTCGACTCCAAATCCCATAATTCTCCGATCCGGTGAGTTTCACCGGCGCTAATACACCTCTCGATGTGTCCGATGAATGCACATATAAAGGATAGATTTGTCACTACTCCACTCGATGCTTTCGATTACAAATTATCGGTAACTCAATTTTGATTGTCATTCATTGTTCTTCGAGAATCTTCAATCTCTGAATTTCGGTAACCGTCAATTTGTAGGATTTCGTAACCCACTCTAATACCATGTAGAATTACGAATTGAGAGAGAGGAAGTTGGGAATTTTCTGATCGTCTTATTTCAATTGAGGAAGAAAACAATGAGTACAAGAATATATACACACTATTTTAACAAACTAATCGCCTACTTAATTAGTATGAGGTCATTACCATATTCTGCAAAGGAAAATATACTTAAAAGAAATATTATCGTAAATATACAGAATTGAATTCCTAAAATGGAAATATTAATTTATGACACGATAGATCATGGGGAAATAATAACTTTAGTTAACTAAGAAAATTTGACATGAATGAGACACCTATAATGCTACTTCTACTTTAATCTATGTCACTTTCATGCATTAATTCTTAACTCGAGTCTCATTTTTTAATTTCTCTTTGCCTTTATTAATCCTCCTTTTTAGCCTCTTAACATTAATTGTGGAGTAGGTTTTGGTATAGACTATAGAGCCAAACAATTTGGTCCATCCGAACTTTTTGTCTTATCAATATTTGGTACCATAGAACGGGAGCGTTAGGGTAATGATAAAAGTTATTATCACGTGTTCAGAAGATTACAGGGTCATTTGGTTCGTAGACAAATCATGCTAGTTGAGATTAGTTATATTGAAATTAATTATGTTGGGATTAATTATTCTCATATTATTTCTTATTGATTGTTTGGTTTGTTAGGTTAAAAGTAACATGCATTGTAAATTTCTAAAAAAAAGTTTTTTGTTTACAAAAATCCCTCCATCTTATTTAGTAGAAAAATGATTTGAGGAACCTAGGGCTATTTTTGTCAAATTAATTATTTTATCTTGGGATTGTTAGGGATAACTTACCTTGATACTATTTCTAATCCCTAGGTTAACTTATCTCAGGATAAGTAACCAAACAAGTGATAAGGTGATATTAATCTTTTATTCCAGGACTATTTTTCCTTATTCATCATACCAAACGATTACGAGTTTAGTGAAAATAACCTATTGGAGAAATACAAGATAAGACTGCGTGCAATAGACTCAACTTGACTCGGCCCTTTCTCAAAATATTATAGTATTAATTAACATGGTTCTTAGTACTTATTTCAGTTCTCATTTTGTTTTTTTAAGTAAGGACAAAGAAACATACATGTGATGGCAGGCCACAAGCGCTATGTCACCTAGCCAAGTGTAGAAACATTTGTTGGAGAAAAAGTGGGAGGGGGGGACAGAAAGAAGGAAAGAATAATGAATACAAAACCACCTTTTAAAAGAAAAAGATAAAGAGAAAGAATACAGGACCGCGTTTTCTTTTTGTACAAAATTTCACTCTTTATTTTTCTATACGTATATAATAGAATTATATCATATTATAATAAACAAAGTGACATGTTTGCCACTTATACCTTTATTATATTCATATTTAGTTAGATGGCGAACCTAATGTAATGATCACTAGTTAATTACGTACTAATAATAGAAGAGAAATATATATAAGCATGCTTCGTTATGAAAGTCGCACTATGCAATTTTCTTTATTTATTTCATTAATGAAAACCAATCATTATGATTTTTGAAATATCTCATTTTGAATCTTCTTTTCCGTGAATTAACCGCAAAAGAATTCAAAGTGTTTTTACAAACTAGGTTTTCTCCCCTAAAGGCTATATGTGGTGCCCCTGGAAGATAAAAGAAACCCACTTTGACCGTTGTTGCAAGAATTTCTACTCTAAAATTCAAACATTTTTTTGGTCCCCTAAGGAACTTGGATGTTACCACCCAAGCATAAAAAGAAAAAAAGAATGTTGTGAATGGATTGATGTTGTCCTAAATTGAAAATTATATATAATTAAGAAAACTTATTCGAAAATATAATATTTATTGTTCAAAGATATAAGACATATAATATTATCTAATTAACGCGAGAAAAATGAGTAATAATCTCAAGTCCTCTTGAATCTTCTAGTTGACAACTATATACATATTCTATGTTATTAATTACGTACCCTAATCTTTTCTTTGATCTTTCCTAGGGGAATTGACGTGTTGAATTCCAAAAGATAGAATATAATAATGCAATTTTGTAAAGCTGGAATGGTATTCATCAGCCTAATGCCATCCTTTTGGTATTGTGTATTTTATTGCTAATAATAAATAAATGTTCTTTATCAATGTAACATTTTTTATTTTCCCACATGCCATGATTAATTAATCGTAAATTGGCCCCACTAAAAGAGAATCGAAGACACTAATTGCCTCAAATAGTGAATGTGATTGGCAAGATAATCTGAACGTGCCTGCATGGAAACAAAATAAGAAATTACAGACAACTCCTTCTAGAAAGATTTTAAGTTTAACGTGGAAATTATGTCTTGCATTGGTGTATAAAATTCTTCCGCTTCACTTATCCCCTAGACTTCTATTTTGTACCGCTCGAAATTACAAAGTATAAATAAACTAATATAACGGCTATCACAATAAAAAATCAAATTTTAAATGCCAGTAACCCTTGAAAATCAAAGTTTCAATCCCTGCCATGACATTTAGACATTAGAATATACACCTAATTAAGATGAAGCTAGTAAAACATATACAATAAACAATCACAGAGATACAGGCTGTTTGTCTAATCAATGATTTGTTCCTCATCCTCCTGAGGTTCTTCACTTTCACTGTTACCATTTGCTTGTAACTCACTAACTGCTTCTGTAAATTCAACAATATTATCTTCATCGTCATTGTCGCTGTCATCTGATGATTTTTCAATGGCTGTATCTATAGCATCATATATTTCTTCAGCAGCTTCAATTTCTTTCCCTGTTTCTTTAAGTAACACGTGAGGAAACCTCAAGGGTTTCTCCGGACAATCTTTAAAGAAAGAATTCACGATCATGAACCTAAAGACCTGCAATAGGCGGCGTTTATCTCTTCGAATATCTGAACTCAATAGTTTCTGTAGTAGTGTTGGTTCTCTTGCATTTTTTGTAACCTGAGTTGCAGAATCACGGTTCACATCCATTTTTCCTGCGGGGAAACCCTTTTGATCACAAGTATTTGATGACATAGAGTTTCCAAATCTCCGTTTCTTGGAGAAACGATCATTTCGATTGAACTTTTCTCTTTTATTATTGAACCTTTTTTGGAACCTATCTTTTCTACTCGGTGGCCTTTTTTGCTCCCTCCCATCAACTTGTTTCTCAGAATCCGACAGATAAGATGGTGGTATTTCTGCAACTTCACAGCCTAACTCAGCCTGCTTGGCTAGAATTTCCTTAAGTTGCTGCAGAAAGTTCAACTACTTAAACTAACATGAATAGTAAAAGAATACCAGAAAATACAGACAATGAAACTGATGAAGAGATGGCCTTTTTGAACTTGCTAAGAAGTAAATGCAAGTATTTGAACAAACACCAAATAATAATTCCATGTACAATTTACATAAGCCATGCAGGACGAACACAGATCTACAGGAAGTAAAATAGAATCATAAATTTAGTGCAATCGGAGTTGTGTAAAGATGAGTAGCATTATAGTGTTATTGAGGGGCAAGGATTTGGCAGCTATTCTAGGACACGTGAACAGACATTTGTGCAAAATGTTTTTTCATTGAGCGGACAAGAAGAACCATTGATTCATTTACTTCGCCCAAATATGGAAATTCTTTAAAATGTAGCATAAGTGCAAATTCAGCAAGGATGGATACAACAAGAAAAAAGAAGTGGTTTGGACAAAGTAGTTTAGCTTCATTAACTTCAGCCTATGTGCACTTCTACAGGATATATTTTCATGTACAACATAATGCAAGCAGTGAAGAAATAAATGTGTGGACCCTGGGCTGCAGATACGTGCTCTTCTTAAAACTAGTTGTCTCCATTAACAGTGGAAAATGTATAAAAAGTAAAAAATTGAACTTTGAGGATGCAATGATGTTGCAAACCTCATGCCAAAGACAGCTACATAGTTCAAAAGACAAATAAGTAAATAAAAACCTCAGCACTTTCATGTCACAGTACAAGAAGTGCACCAAAGAAAATATTAATCTACACAAATACATGTGCACACAGATATAACAGGTATTTGTCATAAAAACAAATTACACGATTTGCATCTTCAGCAACTTCTACTGATATGGGATACTATTATTTGAGAGAAACGATGATTATCGACATACCTGGCGGCGCAACTTGGCAGCACATGAACTATCCTCAGACTCTACCGTTTTCTCTGTCAGCTGCTGCGGCAAAGCATATTTATTCTTAAGATATGCCACGTTCCGATATAATCAAGTACAAACATCATTTCAAGTAGAGGTAACCAACCTTCTCAATGTTTGCTTTTGAAGGGTAATTCTTACGGCGTTCTTCCCGCCACCCTCTGATTTCTTGCGCCGAATAAGTCACCAAGAGAGATCTTTGCATCAAAGAGTAATATCCAGAGAAAATAATTAAAAAATAAAACAAAAGGTGAAAATAAAAATAAAGTACAAGAAAACATAGGTGATTTAAATGGAGAAGACTTGATAGGTAGCAGTTCAGAAAACACTAAAGATCAACTGCCAAAAGAACAACAAAATCTAAAGATCAACTGCCAAAAAAACAACTAAATCTAAAGATCAACTTCTGAAAGAATGACAAAAGTTACTAGGAGTTGATTATGCTGCTATTCTTTTCAGAGCAAAATTGCATCATAAACAGAAATCGTCAAGGAACCATCATGCTATGCAATCCTTCAGTTTTTTCTTTTAGGTGTGTGGCCTAACTTGAGAGCACCTCGACCACTCCACTGGGTACCTGCTACTTTCCAACAGCACGGGTACCAGATATATCCGAGCATTCAGTTTTATGAGGGCTGTCCGTTCTCCCATATGACATGCAGAAAAACAAATTTGATTGTTGAAGGGTGTTGTTATAATTGAACTATGAGTTGGTAATAAAATAGATCACCTTCGACTTTATTGCTAGAGAATCTAAAGAAAATCCCTATTATCCACATCGGACATTTGAAGTTTTTGCTGATCAACTGCTTGAAAACAAACTAATGGTGTCCAATGTCTCAAAAAATAAAAAAGCTGATCATCAAGAACAGACAAGAGAATCCCCCCCCCCCCCACCCAAAAGCTTTTGCGCAAAATTATAGTCAACGAAATTCTCAAAACTGGCCAAATAAATGTTAATAAGACTTTTCTTTCTGCTGCATATATTGCAACATAAGAATCCACCAAACCCGAGAAGTACCTCTTTTTCTCCATCTCAGGTTTCACTGAATTAGCAAGAATGTTTTTTTCCTCCCCATTTCCGTGATGACCTGAGAAAAAGGTGAGAGTGAAAGTAGTTACTAGAAAAAATTCAAGAGCATTAACTCACTAAGATACAAATAGAACTGCTGATCTTACAAACAGCTTATATGCAGAAACAAATTAGATATACATATAATGAGAAAGATAAGTATACACGACGAGTGGCGTTTTCTTTACAAAGTTCTGCTTTTCTAGCCAGAATTCAAACCTACAAATTCAGTGCTGGCCATTGCATCTGCCAACTACTACAATGGTCAGAACACACCATGAAGCTTATTAAAGAAATATTTTTTTATGAAGGAAAAGTACGAAATATTTTATCTGCATAACATTGACATGCAAAGATTCAGCCATTCATCATAAGTCGAAACATGGACAAACAAAACCATACTTACAAAAGGTGACGTTTAACTCATTATCTTTTTGTTCTCTTCTAGAAAATGCCTCCCACCCAACATAACAACGAGAGAGATTGTAAAGCAATCCAAGGCTAAATTTCTCTAATTTTATTTTGCCAATGATATTGATATGTGCAGTACTCTTTGTTACTGTAAGTGAGATGTGGCTAAAGTTGAATAAACCACAGATAGTGAATAACCATATACTATTACTTTCACCTCTTTCATCAGAATTTCTTACTGCAATTATTCATTGTTACAGCCATTCACTGTAATGCATGTGGAGATTGTATTCACCATTTAAAACTAAACATCAACTTCATGCCTGTGGAGCAATCAAATAGCCGAACATGTAGGAATTGACAAATCATATAGATAGGTACGAAGTAAAATGAGCAAAAAACAAGACAACTCTCACCTTTTTCATGGCTTTTATTATGATTTGAGAACTTCCCTTCAACAAACTTTGACTTCCTAGATATGCAGAAAATGGAGATCAGCAAAGGAATAGGATGGATAAAGGCTATATATAGAACTACGAAGCAGAAATGAACCGCAAGGGTAAGACATACTTATCGCCATGCTTTTCATTCTTAGAGAAGTTACTATTGTAAGAATTTTGCTGGTTGCCTTTTGATTGGTTAAGCCCAACAACACGTCCAGGATTTGCCTGCAAAATAGTTACAGAACTCAGATGATACAGAATACGTCATAGGAAGAAACATCAAATGTAGAAGAATGATATAAGCTAAAGATAGCATCCATTACCAAGCACAGAGTTACAAACGCTTTTCTTAGTCCTTCACTTTACATCTTTCCCTAGTAAGCTACTAATTGAAAAGGCATTTTTTTTAAGATGACTAATTGAAAAGGCTTTTCACAACGCATTTATGCTTCATCATGTAAAGTGAAGGCAGTGCTCAAACTGTGTGATTTTCCAGTAAGCTCTTGAACAAGCAGTTCCATTTCTTTAATCTAACTAGGCAATGCATGCTGTGCATGATAGATTAAGAAGGTCTAACAGAAGATAATCAAAGAAACTATTTAGTAAAAACGCTCAAACCATTTCGAACACACGACACAGCTGACGTACAGCAAAACAGACATGCAGGAACCAAGTGAATTCACCAGTATATTAGTAGAAGCAAGAGCATTGAAGTTCTGAGTTTGTGGCTGCTGAACAAAGCCAAAAGGATTCATCACAGCTGGTAACTGGCCTAGCAATTGCTGATTCACATTAGGCATTTGCTGGACAACTCCATTGGCATTCAAGAGACCCAAATGTGCATTCATGGCAAAGTTGGAAATTTGAGGCCCCATACCCTGACACACCTAGTTTGAACAATATGCAGAGACGAGCTTTAACAACTTTTGCTGGCCAAAACAAGCATCATTATACGAGCACATAGAGGAATATTTTTTTTAAAAAAAAACTTGCTACTGTTGTATTCCTCAGCATTAAGGCTATGCTGGAGACCTCCAAAAAAAGGAAAACGGAATTAAAAGAACACATGGGAATATTTTTCCTCCATAATTCAGCTTAGCTCCAATTCACATTAATAATAATTATGTTATATAGAAAGTGTTAGATGAGTGTTACCAATGACCTAGCTATAAGAATAACGTCTCCATACAGCAAGGCTACAACTTAAGACAGCATCCTTTACTAGTATAGAGTAAGATGACATTTTCTTAGTTCTTCATTTTACATCTTTCCCCAGCATGCTACTAACTCAGGAGGCTCATCACTATCTAAGTATCATCATTAATTCGTTTTGATTCATAAGCAAAAGGCAGGGTACAATATATGGGATTTTCCGGTAGTACATACTGCAATCAATAGAATAAGACGGTCTACGAGAAGATGATCAAGAACTACTTAGTGAAAAGTAAACCACAGACACATTACAGGGTTAAAGTACAGAATGCAGAAACCAGGTGAATTCACCTGTGTATTAGCAGGAGCATTGAAGTTTTGAGTTTGTGGCTGCTGAACAAAGCCGAAAGGATTCATCAGAGGCAACATGCCCTGCAATTGCTGAGTCGCATTAAGCATTTGCTTAGACAAGCCATTCTGAGACTGTTGGACAGCTACATTGCCATTCACAAGACCCAAATGCCCATTCATTCCAAAGTTGGAACTTTGAGGGCCCATTCCCTGAGAAACCTGGTTTGAACAATAAGCAGAAACAAACATTAGCAGACTTTGCTGGCTAAAACAAGCATCACATATGAGCACATCCAGAAACAGGAATAGTGTTCCTCTATAACACAGCTTACTCCAATTCACATTAACAATAATTATGTTCCGTAGAACGTGTCAGACAAGAGACAGGGCTATGAGAAATGATGTAGTCATTCATCAAGGCCGTAACTTAAGACATCATCCTTTAATAGTACAGAGTAAGATGATAGTTCCATGTTACATCTTTCCTAGCATGCTAATAGCTAAGGAGGCTCATCACAATCTACCAATGTATCATCATATATTGGATTCACCAGTAAAACATACTGCAGTCTATATATTAAGACTGTCTAAGAGAAGACAGTCAAACCACAATTGAATAAGAAATTAAACCACCTTAAGCACAATATTCCTTTGAAGTACAGTAAAACAGAATGCAGGAACCAATTGTATTCACTTCACCTGTGAATTAGCAGATGCATGAACATTGAAGTTCTGAGTTTGTGGCTGCTGAACAACGCCAAAAGAGCTCAGCAGTGGCGACTGCCCTTGCGATTGCCGAGTCATATTAGCCATTTGCTTAGACATATGCCCATTCATAGACTGCTGGACAGGTCCCCCGGCATTCGGACGACCCAAATGCCCATTCATAGAAATATTAGAATTTTGAACTCCCATACCTTGAAACACCTGGTTTGGATACATCCCAGGAACAACCTGAGCATAACTTGCCATTTGCATAGCCATTTGCATTTGAATAAGCTGATTAATATTTTGCATTGGATTGCTCAAACCACCAAAACCAACATTCTGATTCAAGAATTGAGGTGGGGTATCACCATTTTGGCCAAAGAATTGACCTTTTTGTTGAGAGTCAACATTATTCATCTGGAATGCCAAAAGCTGCCCAGGGGCAAATTGGGTATGTAAGTTATTGTTTGGAATTGCCATCTGAGGCTGAATTTGCATATGGTTTGGCATAAAGCTTCCTGGGTTACCCATCATCTAATGAAATTTAATTCAAGAAAACCAATATCAAACATCAAAAATACAATCAAATAAAAGATAGAAGAATAACATAAGACACAAGAAAAGGGATAGAGGAGAACCTGTAAGGGAGCTGAAGGAGCAGTTCCGTTAGTTTGAAACTGGGAAGGATGCTGAGGCCGTGAATTTTGACTAGGCAACATGCTTCTTTGAATAGCAAAAGTTATTGTCTTTGCAGGTATAACACAGTGAGGGAGACAGGGTTTAAGGACAGTTGAAGGTTCCAGTTTTCTAGGGTTTTAGAGTAAACGAAAGGAAGTGAACTTCTGACTTGGTTGTCGTGACGGTGTGAACCGGACCATCCAAAAGTGAACCGTAAACCAGAACGGTCCAATAACGGGTGCATGCTAGTTTTTCTATTTTCGGAAAAGGGTCAAATTTGCCCTTGAACTAATTAAATTGGTGATCAGATTTAATTTGGAAAAATAATATGTCAGGTAGCCGACAAGTAGGAAAATTAAGGTGGAAGTCTGTTCACTAAAAACCAAAACACCGAATCAAATCGAAAACCAAACTAAATCGAGGAAAAAAATCTCTTTTTTTAAGTAAATTGTCATAATAGTATTCTCTAAAAAAGTAATTCCCAAAATACTACTCTTTCAATATTAATTCACATTTTACTATCATCTTGCCACATGGATTGCCAAGTGGATAATAACATATTAGTTAGTATTTAATCAATATTTCACATGTCATATATTGTAGGAATGTAAATTTATAAGTTTATATTGTACATTTATTCTATTAGAAAAGTTAAAATATATATTTTTTCATTGATCATATTCTTCTTATACTACAAGTCAATTAAACTAGACAAAGTTCTATATAATCGAACTATATACCCACTGTCAATTCAAGAATAAATTTAACATCATTATTAAATTATACCTAATCACACAGTGACCATCTCATGCAATACTCAAAACTTTAGTGTACAACATATATTATGGGCACATCTCATATATGCAATCATAAGCCCCTTAATCAATAGAATGAGACAATATCAAAAGAAGAGAACAAATTAATTGAAATGATCAACTCAATATAGTTTCATTATGAAAAATCTCAACAAAGATAATACGATTTCAACAAAAGATATTGTGACTCAAACTTGAATAAACAGTGCATTCATTCCTCCGGTTTCTAAAAACACCACAAAAAGAATCTCTTTCTCACTTCTGTGTTCTCCTTCTTGGTATATGACATCTGGGTCCTAAATTTGGAGACCTATAAAGTAATCAACATCAAAAAGTAAGATTTAATGAAAAGAAAAAAAAAAGTGAAATAAAGCATGTTACCTACGAAGCTCCCTTGTTGGGACATGTTTTTTTGTTGTGACCTTCGTTCTTGCAAATACTGCACCACACCGTTGTTCGGCCTTCTCTAACATCCATCTCATTATGCAAACGCGTGGATTTGGAACAGCCTTTAGTAGTCCTTCTCATGGAATCAGACGGTAAAAGTATCATGCCTCTCACGGGAGGCCAATATGCTTGGTCAGGAATAGGATGCAGCGAAGGTGCCCAAGTCATTGTGTACGTCTTAATTGAATACCAATTCTGAATGTAAGTTGTATAATCTAAACTACATTTTTGGAATGCAGCCATAACATGGGAATAAGGAAATTCAAATATTTGCCACTTTTGACAAGAACAGAACTTCTCATTAAGTTTCACAACCTGTACATTACCACATCTTCCTCTACTTGTGATGGATCTGCCCTCTTTTATACTAAAAATACCAGTTAACCTGTTAAACAATTCAACTTCATGTCTACTTGCCTTTACTCTGTTAGAGCTGATTTTCGCATCTACAAAAGGAGCGGAATTTTGCCCACTAGCAACTCTATTTGCTCCTAGTTGGCGACTAATAGCAAAATAGTTATTTACTCTATAAAAAGTTAGTTGGACAAGAGCTGTGATAGGTAAGCAACGAGCACCTTTTAGCACACTATTGAAAACTTCAGATAAGTTTGTCGTCATTATGCCATATCAACGACCACCATCATGTCCTAATGCCCACTTCTCCAAAGGTATTTCTTCTAACAACTTTCAAGTTTCAGGATTGATTCTTTGAATTGTTTCAATCCTTCTATTGAATTTGCGAACTTGATTCTCATTAGCAGCCAACCACACAAGATTTTTAAGTGTTTTGTCATAAAATTTGTTGTTGAAGTTGCTCGCTAGATGACAGATACAAAAATGATGATAAACATGTGGCTCGGTCCATCCTAATCTGTAGGTATTCATTGCATTTAGAATACCATTATGCCGATCAGATATTACACAAATTCCATTTCTTTGGGTCACATAGCTCCTAATACTAGCCATAAACCAACCCCGACTATCATTATTCTCGCCTTCCACAATTGCAAATGCAAGCAGAAACAATTGATTATTCGCATCACAGGACATATCGATAAGCATGGTTCCCTTGTACTTCCCATAAAGATGTGTTCCATCAATACTAATTACAGGACGATGATGTTTGAACCCTTCAATTGAAGCGGAAAATGACCAAAACACACGATTAAATATTTCATGCCCCGGGTTCCATTCTGCAAGTTCTTTATCCCAATGTACAATAGTACCTGGATTTTCTCGCTTTAGCACATCCATATAACTTGGCAGTAAGTTATATGATTCAACCCAATCACCAAAAAGTTCTACTATTGCCTTTTGCTTTGCTTTCCAAGCTTTCTTTTTAAAAATATCATAGTTGAATTTCTCTGAAATCAACGCTTGAATGGTTGTGAGTGAGATGGAGAGTTGGGCCTTCACTAGTGACTTTATTTGACCAGCAATAAATCTTGAATCCAATTGCACGTGATCTCTATTAATAATTGGGGTTAATACATGTATAAGGCCCAGTGTACTTTTTAATTTCAAAAAAGGATGCTCCGCAAGGTATAGAAGCATGTACTCTCCAAAGACAAGTTGGTGCTTTCTTACATTTGAGAACCCAAATACTAGGTGTTGAATTTGCAACTTGGTACTGTTGGTGTACATTTAATGAGTATAGTTTCACAACTCTTTGCAACTCATCTTTTGCGGTAAATCTCTGACCATCAAATAATTCCTCATCATCCTTTTGTTGAGTATAGTCTTGTCCATGCACCAAAACATCCACAACAACATCATTAATTCGATCAATGGTAGTGAATTCAGGGGTTGGAACGTTTTCATAAACCATTTCATCTACCTCGTTCATTCCTTCCTCTGCATCATCTAAACAATCATCCAGTAGATCATTATTGACATGAGTTCCATGAGCAACAAATTGATGCCTTTCATTTGCAATAATATTTTCTATGACACACGTGCTAGCATTGTTAAAAAAGTCATAACCTCCCATAATATTCAAATTAAAATCGAAATCTGATACTCCAGTTTCTTGGGTCAGTAGCCTAGTAAAGGGGCCACTGGTTATCACGTTTGGCGTTTCTATTTGTTCATCAATTACTCGAGGAATCGCTTCCACATATAACTCTAGGCAGTTAATTCCAGGTCACTTTGTTACATCAAGAACAACACTTACAGTGTCATTATCTTCAACTGGTAGAGCTACATATTCTTGTATATTATTTGGATACCTGCAAGTAATCTTAATGCAAGATTGTAGTCGATTGACCCCCGTAACGTTGTATTTCTTATTCATCAAATCATCATAACTAATTCGGTTGTTAGCTCTGATCGATTTTGGTGAAGCACCTCATAAGCTAGTATGTGAGAGCCCGATACAATCTTCCGTTCCAATAGCACAATGTCGTTATGTTGTCTTTAACCATCCTAATCAAAGTATAAATAAGGGTTGGATTGGTGATGTTGTCCGTAGAGTAGTTCTGCCGTTGTCCGAGGACTTGGATTGGTGATATGAATATGGTTGAGAAGGTAGAAGGGTTTATATAGTTTTTGGTGTTTATGACTTAAAAATTAAAAGAAAGACAAATAAGATTGCATATGTTGCATGGCAATCCACTTGGCAAAATGAGTAGTAAAATGAAAATTAATTTTAGGAGAGTAGTATTCTGGATTTTTTCAGAGAGTACTATTTTGGCAATTTACTCCTTTTTTTTTGTCAAATAAAAACCTCATTGGCGCCAAGTCGATCCAAATGAAACATTCTTCTGGTCTCTCTTCGCTCCCCACCCCGAAACTGACCGACACTTTTTGGTTTGCTTTTGGTTTTTAATTTTAAAAACCAACAAAAGTTGATTTGGTTTTAAACAAACAATAACCGAAAAAAATCAAACCAAACCGACTATATAAATACCTATTAAAATTTTATAATTGCACATATATACATGTATATTTATGTAAGATATTCAATTTTAGAGATAATTACGATGTATGAAATTTAGGGCAACAATGCTACCAAAATTAACCAACCTTTTTAAATCTTACAAAAAATGACCCAATTTTTTTCTCTCTGCCTCCTCTCTTTACCGCCGTCTCTCTCACTCATTCTCTCAACACCACCGCATGTCTCGTCGTCGGTGCCGCGGCGCCGGACGGCGGGTGATTGCGCTCTCTCTCCTCCTATCTCGCGCTTTTTCTCTCTCGACCTCCTCTGTCTCTCTCAGATCTGGTGCTCCCTCTCGCTCTTCTCTCATATCTGGTGGTGGTGAGCTGGAGCTCCATGTGATCTCCGGTGATGACTGGTCCCAGGTGTATATGGAGCTAAAGATTTGAGTTTTGGTGGTGTATATGGATGTATATGGGAGCTGGTGGTATTGAAGTTATTTTTTTGTATAATAGTGTATACGGATGTATATGAGTGTTTATGAGAGTTGGTGGTGTTGAAATTATTTTTTCGTATAATATTGTATAATAGTGTATATAGAAGTATATGGTGATATATGGATGTTTATGTATATAGGTGTATAAATATATATATACACCTTCAAACACCTATATACATAATGTATTTGTCTTTTGTATATAAATGTATAATATTGTATAAAAGTGTTTTTGGGCTAAAGTTTTGCAATATAAATTTTGGGCTATTTTTTTGCAATGTAAGTGAATAAATTATATATTTTTAAAATTTTCCCTAAATTTTATGGTACATATTAATCTTTTTGCACTCTTGGTTAGTAATCTAGGTATTTGCCTTTATGGTAATTCAATTCTTTGCCTTTACTTTCTAGTTTAGTTTGTACTCTTAATTTTGATAATTTTAAGATTCTATTTCATGTCCAAAATAACTTGTGTTTGGGTTAATTATTCATCATTATTTAATTTAATTATCATCAAGATATCTTGGTAAATCACAACTCTTTATTTTTGCACAAAAAATTATTTGTAAGAAGTTTTATTAAGTTCATTGGAAATGGCTAAATTTTTTGACAATGCATATTTTTATTCGAGGAGACTACATACATAACTTGATTACATATATAGTTCCTTCTTTTTTAATTGATTCGATAGTGTTATGATGCAATATAGTTAATCTAATATGTGTTTTGGTGTAACACTCCGTAAATATGAGTTAAGTGTGAATGAAGTAAATGAGTATTGACGTATCAAATTTTAATAAGGTGAAACCCTTCGGGATGAATTCGGGATGAATTCGGGTGATAGATAGTCATTTTGAAGTCAAACCCAAATAAGGGAGTTCGTAAAAGTTCTTAAATTCATCCAAGTCTGGAGGACTTCTTACTATTTCTCATTTTCCGGATGGTTACGTTGAGAATATGAGAAAACTCAAAACATGAAAGGTGTAGTTATTTGGAATACCTTTCTAACAGTAGGTCTCCCAGCTCAAATAGAGATATGTACAAATGTTATGACCATTTTACTAAGCAAAGGTTGGCAGTCACGTCACAAGGGTGCCGAGGATAGAACGTCACTCAAGCAAACAATTTGCCTTGTGTGGCACCACCACATCGCAGGGGTGTCCAAGTGGTCCCATACGCGATGGGCCCGCAACGCGAAGGTTTTGCGACCCATTTTTTTCTAGTTCCGAATTTATTAAGTTTCTCACTTTGTTTTGGCCGACTTTTTTAGAGGAAAGAATCGTAAAACTTCCCAAAATATCTAAGGTAAGTTCTTGATCAATCTCCATCATTATTACATCAATCTAACATTAAATTAACCCTAGTTCATCTCTTCAAACCTTAGATTCTTGAAAACTGAAGTAAAAGAAGTTGAAGGAGGCTTTGGAAATTTTTTTGAAGGTATGTTCTTTGAAATTTACTGAGATTATTGAGAGGGATGAGACTAGTGTAAGGTATTAGAAACAATAATAATCCATGGGTGATTCATGGGGGATTCAAGAGCATGTAAAGCCCTGGCTTGTTGATAAGGGTATGGACGCTTAGAATTTGATTAAAGTTCTAATCTTTATCATCTAAATCAATTGTCGAGTGATTATTGAATCTCAGAAAATCTGTTCGGTAGAGTTTTAGCAGGAATTGAGGTATGTATCTTTTTAAAATCTTTTTTTGACTATAAAAGTGATTTGTAGGTCTCTTTTTTGAACATACTCTTTCAAACGTTTAAGGTGTGTTTGGTAAGGTTTGTGTGAGTGAGGGACAAGCCCACATTAAACCTTTATGTGTATTATATTATAGATATGTGTACATGATTTTTCCTTATGAAAGGATGATTGAAATGAATTATAAAGCTTTGAACTTTGAACATGATTTAGTCAGGGGTCGGGTGAATTCAATAATAGACGCCTGTTGGCATTCCAGCCTTCCTATCCGAAAGAGAATCCATTATTTCTTGGTCGTGAATATCTACCCTATAAGGGATGCTTTAAAATTATTTTTGAAGGTTAGGATATTTGAAGTGTTTTGCTAAACGAACGAGTCTCACTGAATTGAAATTGATTGATGATTTGAATATGATTTCTAAATTGATTAATGGCTTGATATACCCCTACTAACGGGATGATGAACCTAATACATAATGAATAATTTGGCTATCATGATATGATTTGAGATTTGGCTTCCATGCCATGACTTGTGATTAGGCTAATATGCCATGATTTCTATTGTTTATGTTTGTCCTAGATACTCGGGAGGAAGGGTAGTCATTATGAATCCTAGTGGGGTTAGACTAGCTATTCAGGAGGAAGGATATCCATCGAAGGCTAATAGCCTCGGTGTGGTTTGACTAGCCATTCGGGAGAAAGAGTGGCCATCGAGGATTCATAATCCCGATGTGGTTTTGTCTAGATATTCGAGAGAAAGGATAGCTATTAAAGGCCAATAGCCATGGTGTGGTTCGCCTAGCCATTTGAGAGGAAGAGTGGCCACCGAGGGTTCATAATCCCGATGTTGTTTTGCCTAGATATTTGGGAGGAAGGATAGTTATCGAGGGTGACAACCCTGATGTGGTGCTTCTATGCATTTTTAGGGAACCTTAAATGTTCATTCATTTGTTACATTGATTTGGGCATGTATTGGCATGTGTTGATCTGTTGGTTGCATGTGAGTGGCTTGTTGATGATCTTGAGTTCATGATTGAAAAGACTTAACGTAAAGAACGGTATAATAAATTGAAATTGATTTATTTCTATGTTATTGACTTTTGTTGGTGATTTTACTAAGATTGTTATCTTACTCCATCTTTGGGATATCGAACTATTTTGAAAGAACTTAAGGTAACGAGAATGACTTAAGGATTCAAAATGATTATATCCTCATCATTGCTTATACTAGATGTTCATGAGATGTTATCATTTGTTTTGAACTGTTTCTCAATATTATTTTTAATTACACTTATTACTTATATATTTTGCTATTAATCATTGTCCCGGGGACACTCACTGAGTACCCAGTACTCAAGCATACCATTGTTGTTTTTGATGGTATGTTAGGTAGTGAAGAAGAGCAGGTTCGTGGTACGCGTACAAAGTAGGAGAACTTGCTGCTTTCCAGACTTATTGGTGATATCACACCCTTGTTCGTGGGTCACCCCATCTATCTAGCATTATTGTTTTAGTTTTCGGGCTGCGTCCCGATGTGTTACTCTGTTTATGTTTCTTAGAATCTCCATACATAGTTGTCAAAATTATGGGTAGATGTTGAAAGTCTCATATGACTTGTTGGGCGTTACCATGTTCATGACTGAACCGGAATAAGTCATGATAGTAAGAGCTGCTAAGCCCTTCGTACTTGCAACCTTTACATTGTGTACATCATGTTGAACCGATGTGAGATGAGAATAGTTATGTTGGCTATAGAAGGTTAAGGAATGCCTTGGGCCAAGATTGGAAGGATAGCTAAGGGACTCCGAGTTACCCCGTCATTTTTTGCATATTGAAGTGTATGGTTAATCGAATAGAGCTCTGATGACCCAAGCCCCATTTCGAGGGTCGTTTATGACATGAATGGATGTTTAGAGGGTTTATGGATGGTATATCATTGGAATTAAAGGAATCATATTTCGACAAAGATTGACAAATATCGGGCGATACGCTAGAGCGTTTTGCGTCGCGAATGGGATCTACCTAGCGGAAGGGGGTGCATATGGGCCTAGGGATCAGGGATATCTCACTGCCCTAATATGCCTTTGGATATGCGGTCGCATATGCCATCGCATATCAGAGGAGGTAGCTGACCACTTTGATCTATTTAAGCGGCAGCTTGCATTGTTGGCCCTCATTTCTACTAAAACTTACCCCTGACACCTTCAAACCCTCTCTAGACATTATACAAGGTTACAAGAGTTTTTATCAAGTGTACTCACCATAAGTTAACACCAAAAGCTTAAGAAAACACTCATATGAAAAGTAGAGAGATCAAGGATAGATAAGAGCAAAATCAAGCTTGGATTTTAAGTTATTACTTTAGATTAAGGTATGATTATTGTTGGTCTTAAGTGTTCTTAAGTTCTCCTAGCTTAAGGTAATCTCTTGGTAAGGAAATCTACGAAGAAATTGAGATAAAACTCTATAGTGATCATAATAGTTGTGGTGTTGATTGTTGGGTGGCTTTGATAAAGTTTTTGAGATGGCTATGGCTAAATCCCATGAAATATGGTTGTTGTAGTCTTGATGATGTTGTTATTACAGAAAGGAGATAAGAATTTCTTAATTTTCCATGAAGATAAGATGGAATAGACTATGCATGCTAAGTGTTCAACGGAATGTCATAGTGATAAAGCTCTTAACACTCTTGAAACTCTTGAATGAATTTTGATGCGAATTCTCCTTGTTGCTTAGGTCGCCGATTGTAGAACAAGCGAGGAACTATAGGAGTGGTATCAGTCATCAACGAGGTATGTGGAGGCTATCTTTTTCTTTGTTTTGGCATGATTCCTTTAACAAGCTAGTTCCTATTCCGACGCACACGATGTGCTAGCCACAAGAATCGTAATTGGGTTATCATGACCCTATCCTAGTAATCATTCCTTGTCAAGAACGAGTTATAGTTAGACATGTTTATCCAAGTACTTAGAATGATGTAAAGCATGACTATAGGCTATAGAGAGTGGTAGTTGCCTTCGGGGCCATGATGTTGCCTTCGGGCTATCATAGTTGCCTCCGAGGCTATGATGTTTGGCTCGGGGCTATGACATATTGCCTTTGGGACTATTGGCCATATAGTCTGCCTACGGGGCTTACAGATTTCCTTCGGGGCTAAACATACGTGCGCTCGTCTTCGGGGCTATATAAGTACAGCTTGCCTTCGGGACTATGCATTCATATCTAAGTGCCTTATACGAGGTTAAGTAACAAATATTAGTTTACGTAGTTAGTAGAAAACAGAGACATGTAAGTATATCCAGTTCTTTCTTTAGTAGCTCTTCAATTTATATTCAGATTGCTTTGTATTTCAGTTCAGTTTAGTTTCAGCGCCTTACATACTCGATACATTATCTCGTACTTATGTCCCTTTGCCTGGGGACACTGTGTTCATGCCCACAGGTTCAGACAGGTTGCAGGAGGGATCGCACCAGTAAGACCCACTGAGTATCAACTTTTGTGGTAAGCTCCAGATCATTCGGAGTTGCCAGGTCTAGTTTTTGGTATAGGCCGGGGTCCTATCCTGGTCATGATACAATTATGACTCTTTAGAAGTTTGCAGACGTATTTGTATATATAGTAGTGTCAGTATGTGGCCTCGACAACACTTGTATATAGTTTGTTTTGTTTTTTGTTGCGTGTAGGGACTAGGGTAGGCCTTGTCTGCTGCCCAGTCATATATATATATATATATATATGGGGGGGATGGTCCCATTTTAGTCGAGTTGATTTCTACATACAAATATTCCAGTATACGATCTTGTCGGCCTAAGTTGAGATTTCATTTACAGTACGACCTCAATGACATAGTCCGCCTTTAAGGCTCAGATTATGAGTTCATATTGATACGCTCGGACCTCTCTAGGAACCGGGTGCCAGCCACGCCTCACCTAGGTTGGGGTGTGACATGAATGACGGACGAACCAGGTGGCACCGGATAGCAAATGGATCTGGTAACATCGGATGGAAGACCGAAAAAGCTCAGCGCCTACCCATTTCGGATATGACGTCAGACGTTACTCTTTGTTCATTAAGTGGCTGCTAGTCTCATTTAATTACATTTAATTAGGGAATGATTCTCAGACATAAATGTCTTGTATTGATAGCTATAAAAGGAGTTCAACCTTCATGTTGGAAGGAAATCTCATTCTGATTACTGATACTTGCACGATTCCATTGTTATCACAATTGTTAAGCTTTCACATTTGGTTCAGACCCGAAGCAAATCAGCTAATGATCAGACCAAATTCATTGGACAGTTTCAGTCAAGATCATATTATCTCAGGCTAATTTACTTGCTTATTATTTTCATTTATTTACTTATTGTTAATTGCTTATCATAGTTATTTACAAATCGATCCATGTATTCTTAAATTCACTTACAAATTCAACTGTACATTTTTTGGGATAAACAAATTAAATTAGTGGTACTAATTTATTGATCCACGATAATATTAGACCAATCAAAAAAATAACTCGACTCATTCATATTTATTTGTTCAAAATTATTAGAGATGAATTTTTAAGAATCCACCTTTGTTAAAAGATGAAGAAGTTAAGTTGAATTTAGATCTGGAATCAATTGGAGTTTGTTTGTATCGATTTTGAACCAAAATTCACAACTTGAAACAAAGAAGAACATTCTTGTCTTTTGAGTCCATCCAGTTGTAAATCGTTAAGCATCTAAGAATTTAGGTACAAAAAAATAATTTCTAATTGTTGTTTGATTAACTTGTATAGTTGAGTTATTTGTGGTTGAACAACGTGAATCATATTTAATTTATATAAGTCTTAACATATGTCATTCCATTCAAAAGGAGAGACATTAACTTGAAAATAAACATTAAGGACAATTAGTTTCAATAGGTGGAAGAGAATATTTTTAGCTAAAAAATTAACGTTAAAGAGCCATTAGGATGCAATAGATGATAGGGTGGCCAGTGGGCCGGGATGGCCCGACCCCGTCCCGAGCCCGCCCCGACCCCGCCCCGACCCCGCCCAAAAAAAAAAAACGGTGGCGGGACTCGAACTCGGGACGGGATAATGTCTCGTCCCGCCAGAGCCGAGCCCGCCCCAGGCCCGCCTGACCCGCCCTGAGAGCGATCCGAGAGCCCACCTTTGTCCCCACTTTTGCAAATATGGTGGTTGCACCGCGACCATTTTAGATTTTTGATCATTATTCGGCTGACCATTTTAGCCCTCCCCCAACCCCTACCCCTTAATATTTATTTTTAACCCATAAATTATTATATTTACACTTTAACCAAATTTTCCAACTATAAATAACTCATTTTCTCTTCATCTTTCTCACAAATCTTCCTACAATCTCTCAATATATCTCTCTACAAGTCTACATTGTTTGCTAAATATTCAATTTTATTTATTCATTTTGGGAATTGGGAGTGAAGTTGGCAATTAGCTTGAGGATCTTCCATCGAGCAAAGTTTCAATTTTCAACCTATCGGTTACACGTCGACGTTACGTCGGCGTTTGGTACATTCGTTCCTTCATTAAATTATTATTATCTGTTTATTTTATTTAGCGCACTTAATTTCATTTACTTTAATTATTTGTTAGCATATAATTAAAATGGAAGGAATTAGAGGTATGTTTAAGGGTAAGGGTGAGACTTCTTCTAGTAGGGGCAACCAGGGCAAGGGTACTTCTTCTAGTCATCTTATTCCTACACAGGATGATTTTGTTGATACTCAACATTTTCCTACAATACTATTAGATTTAGACGAGGAACTATTTTCTGGAACTCAAGAAGACTTTAATTTAGACGATGATCTAGATGATACACCCACTAATGTTGATGACAACACACCCACTAGTGCACTTTTCAATTTATTGAAATACCTCTATTCCCTAGTATGGGCGAGGTCGGCAAAGCGACCATTAAAATCGGATGCATGGACATTTTTGATAGGGCGTAGAGAATCAAGTAGCTATATGTAAAATTTGTAAAATGTTTTAAAATTTAAGCGGAAAAGGTCACGGTGGGACGGGGTTTAATTAGACACGTAGTAAGTGCTCATCCGACTAGGTATGCCCGATACCAGGCTTCAAAACCGGGTGCATAAGCGCGCTCCATCGGGACAAGGTTCACATCACGTCATCCGGGACCCGGAATCTGAGTCAAATTAACCCTATGACGGGGGGAATTGTAGGCTCTAAATACAATAAACATAGAGATAGGGAAGCAATATCAAAATTAGTTGTTGTGGAGGGTTTGCCTTTTTCATTTTCTTCATCTCCCGGTTTTATTCATTACATTAGAGATATATATAATCCTGCTTTTAACGATTTTCCTAGATCAACTGTTAAGAGAGATGTATTTAAATTTGCGCATGAATATCAACAATATTTACGTTTTTCATTATATCATTTTAATGGCAAAGTATCTATCACGTCTGATATAGGTCGTAGTACCAACGACCATGATTATTTAACTGTAACTTGCCAATGGATAGATTATAAATGGTCTATGCAAAAGCGTGTTTTTAGCGATATAGATATATATAGATGATAGGCACAGTACTTTTATTGCAGATAATATTTCTCAAGTATGACATTATAACGGAATATCTGATAAAATTATGACTATTACATTAGATAACGCTTCTTCTAACAATTACACAATTACAATTTTAAAAAATAGTTTAACTCCATCTTTTCCAGATCATTTTCATATAAAATGCGCGTGCCATATATATAACTTAATTGTAAAGGATGGTTTATCACTTTTTGAAGACATTCTTAGTAAAATACAATTTGCTATAAACTTTATTTTTAAAAGTAATAAAGTACAACGTAGAAAAGAATATAAAAAAACTTATCACGATTGTGGACTACCTTATAGAAAAATTCCACAAAAAGTATCCACTAGGTGTAATTCTTTATACGAGCAACTACTTGTTGCTTATGACTATAGAATACCTATAACTTTATTTTTTAACTCTCATAATAAAATCCAGCTGATATGATTTTAGATAGTGATTGGGTAAAAATTTCCGAACTTATTGTATTTTTAGAGAAAATTTTTCAAGCAACAAAAGAATTTTCATGTATATATTATCCTACTATTTCAACTATGTTGTTTTATATAACTCTAATATTTTTATTACTTAGTGAATATATGGAAAAACCAGCTTATAAGACAGCTATTAAAAAAATATTTCTCAAAATAAAAAAATATTTTATTCATATTCCCTCTATTTATATTATTGGTTCTGTATTAAATTCTACTATTAAAATAGACGGTACTAAATCACTAATTGAAACTATTTACGATTGTATAGAAGTACTACCACCTCCAAGTCCCAAAAATTTAAATCACCCACCACCTATTGAACAAACTAAAGAAGAAGTGTTGTCTAGCGTAGAACACCAATGCAAAAATATATATAGATTTTATCAACAAGAAAATGCTAGTAACTTGCCGGCTTCCATACCATCTTCTTCATCTTCAACACAACCTCACAAAGACATGTTGTTTAGCGCTAGTATTGAAAGCCTCGGAAATAGAATGTGTGTCGCACCTCTACTACTAACCAAATTAGCGAGTTGGATATTTTGTTTCCAGGGTTACATGCCGTATCAAGAAGTTATCAATGAAGATGGACATGAAGACTTCTTTGAAATCTTTGGAGGGAATGAGAAGACCTTTGACACTTTCATTGATGGCTCGAGATGTTTTGAACATTCAAGCGTCCATCAAGGCTGTAAAGCGCTTTTGCGGCGGATATCAAATAGGAGACCACATATACTCATTAGGTCCGAGAGCGGCAGAAATGCGGTATTATTGAGATTGGATCTGAGCTGAGCGGAGAAGGTGAGTCAATAGGAGATCAGAAGAAGAAGATGAAAACTACAATGAAATCTTAGGAAGGAAGTGGAAGCAACATGGATCAATTTGACCAACAAATACCAATTACAGAAAGAACGCAGGAAATCATCAAGCAATTAAAGCAGGTTTTTTGAGAATGTAATTTTTAATTAAAATTTTATTATGTAATTTGCAACTTTTGGACAACACCACAAAGTTGCAATTTAGATTTTAGACAATTGTATTTGTATTACAAAAAAATCATGTCTATTAATATAAAGAGGCACAAAAACTTTCGACCTTGGGATGTTTTTATTCTGTTATCTTATCTTGTTTATTGAGTTTTTATCATGTATGTTATTTAAAAAAAAAGCTTCGGACCCGGGCAGATACCAACGAGATCGGGATCGGAACGGGACTAGAGCAAGTCCCGCCAGACCCCGCTAGACCCGACCCCGACCCCTTGGCTCATCCCGCCCCGACCCCGACCCCGCCAGACCCGGCCCGCCAGATCCGAGCCCGGCCCACTGGCCACTGCTAGATGAAATGAGGGCTAATATAAATAGAGTAATTTTCAAATACATTTAAGGCATTTAAAACTTTTTTCTCGTAATTCTAAGCCCTGATAAGTGAATTTGATCTCCCAAGTCAATTTTACAGTTTATTCAGTTTGTCTTCCTAGTACTCCCCAATATGGCCGGAAATTGGCTACCGCCGGCACAGCTCACCGGAAGTGGTCGACCGGTACTTCAACAAGGTGAAGTAGAGTGCAGTCTTCTCTCCTCTGTAGACCTCTTTTCTGAAGAAAACCCAAGTTTCCCTCACCTTAAATCCGGCCTAATCATACTCACAACTCACCGTCTTATATGGGTTCAAGAATCCACCACATCTTCCCCCCCCCCTATTGCCATTTTCATCCCTCTTTCATCCATCACACACATCTTTTTTGTCGAGAAATCGATAAAGTCAATGTTTGCAAGTCCAAGATTTCGATTCAGGCATCATTAGGAGAAAAGGGTACGAAAGTGATGGCGGTGATTACTTTGATACTTAGGGGGAAAGGGGATATAGATTCTTTCTTGGAGAAGTTTTGGGAAGCATGGAGAAGGAGGGGTGGTTGGGAAGATGGGGTGAAATCTGGGGGTGAGGGTGAGGGTTTAGGGTGGGGTGGTGATGGAGTGTTGGGCAGTGAGGATGCCGGTTGTTAGGGTATCTGGGATATTGAGGAAAGAGCAGGAAATATGGGAGAATACTGATAAGAGCTTGCAGGATGCTTTTCAGGATTTGAATGCTCTCATGGTATGGTTAAAGTTTGTATCTTTTATCTATTTGGTTATTTTATGTGTAGACTTGGGTATTGGTGAATATGTTACAAATTGGTGCAATAAGCTTTAAAATGTGCTTGTCTCTACACGGAAAGAACTCATTTTTTGGTTGATAGGTATAAATGGAAAGAACATCTAGTGTTACATGTTCGAACATAAGCAATATCGTCTGTGTAAAATTTGGTTTTCAATTATAACAATGTAGCGAGTAGTGACTAAGATTTCTTTGGAAGTGGGAACATATATAGTGGAATTTAACCATAAAAAGGAAAGAAGAATAAGATACAGTGGATGTTCATGAATTCATGTCAGTGTACTTCATGTTAAGTAATTGACATTGATGTCAAAATAGAGGAGGAAGAAAGTCTGAGAGAACTTGTCAGTCTAGTGATTGAATGGACTAAGTTCTTATAGTAACACCCAGATATTAGGGTTACACGTATAATTGACAATACTACATTTCTAACTTAACAGTCGGCTTATCGATTTTATACTATATTTAGGGGCTTCCCTTTTTCAGCTGCATTGCACTGACGCATAAACAATGGATCCGCTGGGCTGGATGAGCAACCTTCTATCTGGCCTCTATACTATATTTACTTTGTTTTGGGTAAGTGAATATTCTAGGAGTTCTAGTAACTCTATGTATGCAAATCGATCTATTTGGTAGATAACTTTAGTTTGTTACCTGCGCCTGTCTCTACTATCGATTGATATAATAGTCATATATTAATACAGGGTAAGGCTAAAGAAATGGTGATGCTAGCGGAGAAAATGAGAGCAAAGCTTCTCTCTGGCTCAACAAGTCAGGCCACTGGCACAAATGATGAGGAGATTGGAACCAAAGAAGAGATGCAAGAATTGCTATTAAGCGTTGGTATTGTGTCTCCTGTTACTAAAGAATCTGCTGGTGCGTTGTATCATCAACAATTATCTCGGCAGGTATTTTATGCTGGTATCTATGTTAGTAAGTCAGGTTTCTTGTCACGTTTTCATTCTTTTAACCTTTTTGACACTGTAGTCCAACCTTTTGTGGGGCCAGTGGTGAGGCATGGGTAGAAGAAAGCTGATTTATAAGTTTCTTTTTCTTTGTTATTCTTGTCTAGGAAATAAATATTTATTTAAGGCTTTATATCTTGTATACGAGCAAGCTTTTGCCCTTTCTTTAATGAAATTTATTGTACTTTATAAAAAAAGGAAATAAAATATTTTTAATTGCTTTGTGATCTTGCAAACGTTTTCATTTCAGTAAATATGCAAACATAACAATTTTGTACTTAGTTGGCAGATTTTTCGAAAATTCCACTTGAGAGAGCTGGAGGAATGATTAATCTCATTGACATCTATTGCCTTTTCAACCAGGCTCGTGGAAAGGTCATCTTGTTAATTTTTTCCTTTTCCTTTTCTTATTGACTATTAAATCTTGGAGTAACTGGTAAAGTTGATGCCATGTGACCAGGAGGTCATGGGTTCAAGCTGTGGAAACAACCTCTGGCAGAAATGCAAGGTAAGGCTGCGTACAACAAGCCCTTGTGGTCCGGCCCTTCCCCGGGCATAGCGGGAGCTTAGTGCACCGGGCTGCCCTTTTTATTGACTATTAAATCTTCAAATCAAAAGTCCGTCACTTTAGTTTCTTGATAATTTCTTCTTCATTCTTTTGTCAGTGTCATTACAGGCTGTTATAACTTTTTTATTGCGATTTTACAGAATTGATCTCACCTGACAATTTGCTGCGTGCGTGTTCTCTCTGGGAGAAATTTGACGTGTATGCCCCATCTTTCCCCTACACATACACACATATATACATATCTGCATCTACATTCATCCTTGAACTAGTTCTCAACTATAATGTATATGTAACTTGGGGTTAGTTTCGACCACTTCCTTGCCTCAAAGAAAAAGGAAATAACACTTCACTTTTACAGGCCAGTTATGCTTCGGAAGTTTGATAGTGGTGTCATGGTCATCCAGAGCAAAAATCACAGTGATGATGAGGTAAAACATTTATATTGGCTTTACTGTTTGAGCATCTCCATTTTCCAATAGAATTCTTGCTTTTTTTGGGTCTTCTCTATTCTCTCTTATTACTTCCTATATTGTGTTTCTTGAACTTATTGTAAGGGTCTCTAATCTTCTAAGTAATTCTTCGCCTTGATATTGTCCTCCCTCTTTTTATTGGGGTCAAATCAAGTTCTTGTGGTTATATCTGTCATCAATTATTCTCCCAAGTAGCAGATGCCTGGTTGTAGTCAATATGTCAATATACAACTTATTAGATATTCAATCCATAGGCAAAGTAGAATTCCTGTAAAAGTATTTTTGAAGAAGACAATAACTGAATAGGTAAAGTCAAACCAAGTTCTTGTGTTTTTATCTGTCATCAATTATTCTCTCAAGTAGCAGATGTCTGGTTGTAGTCAAGACTCAAGATACAACTTATTCGATATTTAATCCATGGGAAAAGTAGAATTCCTATAAAAGTTATTGCTGAAGAAGACCATAACTGAATGGGTAAACAAGTCTAGTTTACTGTATTAGACTGAGTCGTTGTTGAGAGTGTTGCGTTATATAATATCAAACACGAGGGTCTAATGGCATTTTGAGAGGTATTTATAGGTCTTGGGCCACTCTATGATTGCTTTAAGATTATAGGTTTGATACTTAGATTTTGGATTTTTTCACATGGTATCAGAGACAACAATCTTGATAGAGATATAAGTTTGCTTCTTCCTACACAGATGGGTGACTTATGCTGCCTATCAAAGGCTGTCTTCCAAGTAAAATCTTTCCTTCTCTTCATAAGTTAACAACTTTTGTCCTTCTTGGTGACCATTCCAGCAGCACCACTTGAATTTTTCAGTATCCGCTCCACTCGATGATGCCTTCTTCCCTGACTGTTCCGCTGCACCAACCTTTTCTCAGTCATCATTTTCATGGAACCATTTCATCAGGCCACTATGCTGGCCGTTTTGGAAACTTGTCTGCAGAACTTCTTCTCTTCTTTCTCTGTGGTATCATAGTCAACCTTAAAGAAGAGTAGTCTCACACCTGTAACTCCTCATCCAATCACATGGGTGAACCCCAAAAACCGGAGGATGTTAATGTCCAACGGCATCTAAAGGGGTATGTAAAGGCCTTAGACCATTCTACATTGACTTAGAGTAGAGAGACAGATAGCATGCGGACAGTCTTAAGGAAATAATTATGCTACCAGGAGAAAGCAAGTTTCATTGAAGTTCTCTTGGCTAAAGGAGCCACCGCTTTGGAATCACTTTCTAAACAGCAATCTCAAGAGTTAGTAACTTATTTACGTGAGCACACTCTAAAAAAAGAATTAGTAACTTATTCATAACGTAGGATGTAATCGTGACATCACTATATGATCACTTGTGTCATACTGAGATCGTAGGTGATGACGGCTTGTTCATACTAAAAAAGACTCCTCAATGAATTCCAAGAGTACCTTTCCTTAACAATAACCAAGAGTGCAGCTAACTTTGAATTAAAAAGAGACTTTTCAATAGTTAATTGAAGTTTGAAATCTGTCCTTTTTTATTCCTGTTAAATAAATCTGGTGTATAATATAGTTTCCATATCCTTAATGCTCACAATTCTGCTATCAATGCAGGTATTTACTAGAATTAGATCTATGGTTACTACACCGGATGCTTTACGAGCAGGGATCACTGCTAGTGATGCTGCAACGACTCTGGGAATTGCTCCAGATATGGCCAATGAGCACCTTCTCGCAGCTGAGGGCAAAGGCAGATTCTGCAGATTTTAGTTCTTAACTCATATAAAGTGGTGCTTAAGTTGTGATCATAATTTGCAGGACTTCTATGCAGAGATGTTAGTCCAGATGGATTCCGCTTTTTCGTCAACTTGTTGCAAGAAGTCGATGCTGATGATATATTCTTGTAAGTGACTTGCAGATGCAAACTCTTCTAGTCCACACATATAATGCCGGCCGTATTTCTGTTGGGGATGTAGTTAGTCCTTTGTTTTTGTTTAGGATTTGATTGAACTATCCTTAATTTCTGATGTTCTGAAACTAGAATTTGAAAATGGGACTAGAGTTGCTTCCAGTAAAGCTAGATTTGAGTAGTTCCCAAACACTACCTTATGGCACGAAATTGGGAAATTTTAGATTTTAGGTAATTGTGCTTCTGCTGCCAGAGGGACCTTAAGGTTTCCAGTTCTGTTATTGTTCTTGCTATGTTATTAAAAGTTCCTTGACATCGGTACCTGTTGTTTATTGTTATTAGAAGTTCCTTGACATGGGTACCTGTTGTTTATTGTTATTAGAAGTTCCTTGACATGGATACCTGTTATTCAGTGTGTTGTATAATCTGGAGATAGTTGAGAAACTTGTGATAATCCTAGATTGATCTGCTGCAGAGTGAAAGATTATGGAATCTTTCATACATGGGTCAAAGCTGTCTCTTCTGCCAGGTTTTCTTCTTATAACTTCTGCGTTTGCTTTTCTAACTTGTAATGAGAACAGCAATAGAATGATGTTTTTAACTTCTCACATTTTTAAATTATGATAATTTCCCAGGTGAAATAGAAGAAGCATGATAAAGAACTTCATGCATCAGGATGCTCTTTCAGGGCTAATTTGTTGCTTTAGGTGCCTTGTGGAAATTCATTTACGTCAAAGCTTGAACGGGAGAATAGAGATTGGATGAACAGGGGAAAAGATAAGTGCCCTTCCTGCCCCCACATGAAGAGCATGAAGGGGATATCAGAAGGTTGGAGGTTTGCTAGGTTTTGCATGTTTGGGTACTCGCGGAACAGGAATTGAGTTGAAATTATATAATTCAGCAATCAGCATGATAAAGACAGAGAAGTCCACATTAGGTGCAGGTACTAACAAGGTATGGCAATATATGGTGGCACCTGATTATAGTTCCCTTACGAAGATATAAATAGTTGATCTACTCTGCATTATGGTTTTATAAGCACAGCAGCATTCCTTTGAGCTGTTACAGTTTTTGCATGCAAGGCACGACGATTCTTTACTTGTACATTTGGTAATTGAATGCACAAAGAGTTCATTGCAACCTACTAGATCTGTTTAATTGCTTTACCGGGTTTCCCCTTTAGTGTATAATAAAATCTCTACTCTTGGATTTGAAGTGTACGATATCTTCTAATAATGTTTGAGGTAGTCACGGATGACAAAAGGCCGAATGATACATGGAGGTATCTGTTAATTTGAGGATGGCAATGGCCAATGGGTTAAATTTTTGCAGGTAACTGCATCGTGTACCTGGCGTGAGGCATAAGACGGTGGCATACATAATTATACAGATATGATACTGTTGCAACAAGTGAAGCATCTCATGCAAGTAGGTGTCCTTAAATTGTTATGGGGGAGCACTGAAATCGTTTGGCCCATGGGCGTCTGAAACACTTGTATAAAAATATGGCATCTGAAATACTCTTGTATAAAAACATTCATTGAAAGCAGAAGAGAGACGAAATCCTAGAAATCATTTGCTTGAATGTTTAATTTGAGAGGCCAGATTCATAACAGAAGTGCACTTTGCTGGCCCTCAGACAGATGCACATTCTGTCATTTGATGAATATAGCAGTTGGAATGATGGTGTTTCGACTACATCAAGTCTGAAACAACCTCACAGGAAAGCAGGACTCTGGTAGTTACGGATATTTGTAAGGGGTGCTGTTTAAGTTAGAATATTATTTCTTCATGATAGAAAATCAGAGCTAGGGCTCATTCTTTTTTCAAAATGAAACAACATTTCCAACTTAGTGGCCAAGTTGGAGCAAGGTGATCTTTGGAAGAAAAAAAAGGAACATTTACATCCAAAGACACCTATAATTGGGAATGGACATCACTTTGATAATTTTCATGTCAACAAATGAACCTGTTTGACAAGACATTGGCTAAATAAGTTATCAACAATTAATTCAGAATTGATTTTGATATTGGGTAAAATACTAAAATAGATTCCAACAAAAATTAAAAGTGAATTTCAAGTGTTTATCAAATTCCATCTCAATATGCTATTAAAAATATTCAATACCTAAAATGACATGATTGTTACAAAAAGAAATACATAGAATTTTGAACGTTTATATTATGGGGAAAAGCTTCCCAAAACCTCTGACAAAACATAGAAAATAATAGTTTGGCCGAATATTTATCAAGGGGCCTTACTAGATTTGAAGGGAAAATCTGAAAGTGTATCTGTTGATAACTAAGAACATGCAAACACCATACATAAAATTGTCTTCCATATTATCAACAAAATTTCACTCGCAATCATTTCAGGTAACCATTTAAGGATGATCTAAACTATCTAAATATTTGGTTCCCTATCTGCAACCCTATATCTTTGAAGTGTGTAAGAGGCAGAAAACTAGAGACTAGAACAATTGGCATGTAAGATTAGATCCTCCCTATCAGGTTTAAAATGATAGATCTCCCCAGCAACCGTCAAAGAGGGATATTTAGAGAAGTAAAGAAGTGCATTTACAAGATTACATCATCAGCTGTACAAAATGGTATCCATCATCCCACAGCTACTCATGCTGCAAATAACCTGCGCAATATTTTGGTCAAAATGCAGGGACACTATGCTTCTACTGCTGCTGCATCTTCATCTTCATATTCATCTTCAGGATCCACTTCTCCTGCTGAGATCAATGAGGCTGACTGAATCTTCCCAGCATGCTCAAGTCGCATCAGAATTACTCCTCTGGAGAATGGGAAGAATATATTAGATACCAAGTAACATCTGAGATATTGATCAGAAGCCAAAAGTACTTAGTGTACTGTTGTTTCTCCATACCACTCATTTTTTATGAAGTTAATCAACATAATTCAATCGCAACTGAATTTAAGTGCAACTAAGCTATTTAAGGAGATCTATATGATTTCCATTTGTGAAATAGAGAACATAGAGCGCATCTTGTTTCTCTTCCAGTAGATAAGAGGCGAACACAGAAAACCAGTACCACAGAGCTAATGTCTAGTTGCTTACGACTCATGCCAGTTTAGATGATGAAATATTTAATATCTCCAGTTATTTGGATAGGACTATGGATAGGCAAGGCTTGTGGTCCGGCTCTTCCCCGAACCCCGCGCATAGCGGGAGCTTAGTGCAACGGGCTGCCCTTTAACTATGAATATTAGTCAGGACCTTTTCTTCCTCGTGGTGAGTAATTAATATTATGTTAAAAGGCACCCACGAGGCACAGAATACGTACAAGAGATGGACTTCAACTCCTACCCTAGACTTGAATTTCTCTGACGGATGGGTAGTTATATATAGAATATCATTATATTTTTTTAGCCAAAATGGTGAAAGGGTGAGATGCCATGGGCCTTTTCCCTCTTGAAGTTCGTTTAAGATATTATTAGTAGTTATTCTCTCTTTTCCCTGAAGTAGCTGAGATTTTCTCATCTATCATTTTCTAGTCGCGCGATTTACTTCAGTTCTCTATCCCCCCATGTTTTCCCATGATCTTGATCTCGATATCTATTCCTCTCCAAATTTGCATTACTCTACTTTTTTCACATTTCTTATGGGCCACGTATTCTCATTGGAAAGAAAAAGAGAAAAAACATGGTCATATTCTTCCTAGTCAATTGAGTAACTTCTTAGTTTCCACCATTATTGGTCTCCTATGCGCAAACCTCTTTTCCGTTTTCTCATGAACTTTTCTGGAGTCTTTTGTTGGCTGAGGTTAAATCACTCAAGTTTTAGCTTTCGAGCAAGCCAACTGACCCAAGCTTCTAGCCTTCTTGAGTTTGAGTTTTGGCAGCGCTCGAAATGGTATCAAGATATAGTCAAATTACATCCCTATGAAAGAACTAAGAACATAAGACTCCTGGCAGCAACAACAACAAATAGATCTTTTAGCCTAAGGGCACTCTAATAAAAAGGCAATCAGCATTCCAAGAATGTACTAATGCAGAAATTGTATACTTGAAAATCAAACTATAGCACTACAAGACCAAAGAAGAAGCAATGCTCTAAGGCAATGACATACCTCGCATACCGGGACTGTATAGAGATGTCACGAACTTTTATGCGATTCACAGTTCCACTCTGGCTCACAAGAACAACTTGCTCGTCACTCTCACCATCTTCTGCATAAAGCATTTCAATTATTTATTGTTACCACAATATTTGAAGTCCATGTTAGATTTTAAAATATTCAAACTATGCAGAAGAATACAAAGGTACGGTACCTCCAAAGGAGAATCCAACTACAAATACTGCTGCCAGGCGATCTTCAGATGAAAACTGAATAAATGCATCAGAAGTATTATTTGACTAAGCTGGACAAAGATAATAAGAGTTAACCTCCCTCCTTTTCTGTGAAGAGAGGATGGGCAGTGATGAGGATTTTTATCTTTGTTTCTACTTTGGCTTATAGCATTATGGTGTACCTTGTAACCAATTAAACCAACTCTATTCAAAGGTGATGTGCGGAATCTGCTCACTGGAACTCGCTTCCCATAACCACTTTCCGACACAAACAGCAGCCATGGGCCATTCATGCTCCTACTTCTGGTACACAGTATATTGGAGATACAGAGTGTTACAAACAAATCAAAGAGTACCAGAAAATAAGCCAGCTTTTCAAAATTATTTATGCAAGACAATTTTTTTTTGATAAAGTATTTATGCAAGACATATTGGTATAAGAAAAATCATATTTGGGGACCCCATGGTGTTGAAGAAGCATCCTAGGGGACAAAATCATTAACAATGAGGGTCTCTCAAGCTAGCATAAAAGGTTACAAGGTGTTGTAATCTAAGTTGAGACAACCAGACATGCAAAAAGCATAGAAAAGTACCCGTTGGTGCTAATACCGCAAGTAAAGCGTGAACTTAGCAAACAAAGGCACTAATGATGAAAAATAAAAACATATAACGCAAAATAAAAAACTATTAACAAACTAATTACTTGGAGAAATGAATTGATTTTTTAAAGTGAAGTATGTGAAGTAAAAACCAAGTTAAAACAGCCTTCAGCTTCTGACTAAAACGTAAAAATGTAGTTTAATTTCTATAAGACTAGTTTTTTAAACGAAATTTATAATATTTATACGTAATCACAATAGATCATTTCTAACGTTTTATTAATGATTGATATATCATTTGTCAACTAGATTTATTGTCTGGTGTCGTCATCTTAAAGATGAGAGGTTTTATTTGATGCTACACAACCAACAATACTTGAGTGAGGATTTCTTCTAGTTAGACGTGTGGCATAGTGGGTCCCAATAGTCACTTTACTTATCTATCTGTTTACTCTCGTGCACACTTAACCATTCTTTCCTTTTTCTGATGAAGAGAAATTCATTAAAAGGCATCAAGAAGATGCAATACTAGTACCCATTTCTTTCATTCCTTCTCTTTCTCATATTTTATCAGAGGACAACCCTTTTCCCTTTTCTAGACTAAGAATATTAGCGTGCCTACACTAAAGTGCCACCTAAGCAAGGGAAGCACCCGACCTGGTTTTCATTTAACTTCAGGCTTAACCAGGCTTCAAGCAAGCCTTAAATAACAATCAAGACAACTAAGATATACAGAGAGAGATGAAAGATTACTTTCTTTGATGAACCTCCAAGGTCATGTCCAGCTCCTTCTGCAAAGCATCTGGTATAATGTCCATGCTAGCCACTTTATCCCCCTCTTTTAGTCTCATGGCAACAGAGCCTCTAGTATTTCTCCCAACTGCTCTTATCTGAGCAGAAATTAACAGTAAATGAAGGAAAGTAAATTATCAGAAATCAAGAATAACTCCAGTAACATATTTAGATGTAGAAAAAGAATTACCAACGTTCTACCTACTTCATTATGGGAACAAGTCCACGTGAAAATTGGAGTTAGAAAGTGTACACATGTAAGTACGTACCAACGTAGCAAAACATATAATTTTTCCAAATGAAAGAAAAACGGAAAAGGAAAAGGGGAACCTGATCTCTGAAGACAACTGCAAAACAAATTCCAAACTATACAATGCCTCTTTGTCAGACATTTAAGTTCCATTTTCCCTAAGAAAACAAACTTTCTACACTCTTTGAAACCCGTAAGAGGGCACAGACAAAGCAAGCTGCTAAGTGGTCGATGCTTTATCTGGTAGAGTTGGATGATCTCTCACTTCAAATTACGTATGTATCGTACAAAAGCTGCAGACATGTAAGACAGGTAGGCGACTCTCTCTCTCTCTCTCTCTCCCTCTCCCTCTCCCTCTCTCTGCAGTTTCTCAGATTAAGTAATACCCAGTTTGCTGATTAGCACAAGTACAAAAATTACTTTATTCAAATCCTGTAATCAACGGCGGATCCAGTATTTTTACTCGGGGGGTTCAAAAAAACAATAAAAGCTAAATATAAAAATTAATGTCATTGAGAATCGAACCTAGGATGCTAGAGACAATTTTGAACACCCTGAACCACTTGAGCTAACCTTTGACATTTGTTTAGGGTGTTCAAAAGTTAATATATGTACATAAACACAGAAAACTATCCTATATATACTGTAATTTTTTGCCCAGGGTGTTCGGGTGAACACCCTCGGCCCCCACTAAATCCGCCCCTGCCTGTAATAGAATCTTATGCCAAGAACAAACTTTTTTCTGCATGGAGCCAAGCACCAATTAATTTTGTATTTTGGCACAGCAGCACAAGAAACGTGAATGAAAACTGCAAACAAGGTACCCATGAAATAAAAGAATAAGAGAGTTTACATTTGCACAAGGCGTCAAAATCACCATTCCATTTTGTGACGCCATTGCAACAAAATCATTATTTGAGCAACATTTCACCCATTTTAATTCATCACCTGTGACCTGTCAAATCGAAGTATCAGTCTGAGCTTGCTTAGGAACCAAGAATCCAAATTCAAGGGAAAGAAAAGAGCAGACTAACCAATTGAATCGCAATTATTCCTGTACACCTGATAGAGGCAAAGTAGTTCAATGATACTTTTTTGATATATCCATTCACAGTAAGCATCACAAGATACTGATCTCCCGCGAATTCGCTCACAGGAATAATTGAAGTTATTCTCTCGCCATCAGACAAGGACAATATCTGGATCAAGGGAAGAACGAGTAATTAGGAATAAAGACAACGAGTCAAGCTTTCTCTAGATGGTAAATATAGTACCTGGACTAGAGGAGTGCCGGCAGCAGTGCGGCTGCATTCCGGGATCTTGTAAGCTGGAGCAGAGTACACGGTACCTTTATCGCTGCCAATTAAAATCAAAACAAACACTGAAATAAGAACATCCGCATGCCAATCATTGGTAAAATCACCCCCTAACACAGGATTGAAAAATATTTATTGCGGGCTTACAATGATGTAAATAATGAGATCAATGTAACGGGATTGTCAGGATACAATCCGCTCAAACCAACTCCCCTCTTTCATAAAATATAAGTTGGGAAAACAAAATTTGTGGGAAAACTTTATAGATTTTCTCAGTTTCCCAGCATACGGCAGTATGTTGAAAAATCTGAGAAAACGTACGAAAAAAGTGAACGCAAGATTACCTAAAATAGAGAACTTTGTCATGGGCCCGGCAAACAAGGAAATCAGACATAGCATCATTTACTCTCAATTTACCAACTGATTTACCAATAGTCCCGCGATTTTGTAGATTAAATGTGTCAGGTTTCATCCGTTTAACATAGCCCTTCTCGCTAATTGCCTGGAAAAAAAGAGCAACAAAAATAAAAACAAAGAGGAAAGAAAAGAAGAGAAACAAAACCTTGAAACCTAGACAGCGCGCAGGTTTTACCAGCAGCATTTCTTCATTCGGGATTACATCTATATCTTCAAGTTCACCGCTGTCTGTATCCTCCAACTGTGAACGCCTCGGAGTGAAAAACTTGTTCTTTATTTCAAGTGCTTCTTCTTCAATCAACTGGTTTATATTGCAAAAATCGAAAAGCAAGGAGACAAATGTCAACTGGCAAGGTAATAGAGTATCACTACATTATATAAGAATGGTATTGTCAAAGGAGGTGAACAACCAGAATATCACTATACTACCTAACAGAAGCACCCCCCCCCCTTCCAACCCCCTAAATTGCTGACAAACGAGAATGGAGAAAAGAAGCAATATCCAAGATGAATTAACAGTAAGAGGTAGCTTCTGCAATTTATTTTATAACCTGGGTATTTCAATTAATTTATTACAAAACTTATGTATGAGTAAGGAAAATAAAGTTGATTTCTTGACAAATAACGGTACAATAACAACCAACAATAGACAAACATCAGGCATCTTGATTCTTCAAAGAAAAGAAAAGTTAGAGATCTGATGTTATATACCAAAATGGTAGAACATTAAGTCAGATCTAAGCTTGATCAGAAGAAGAAAAACAGATACAATAGTTCTCATGAGGCTACCTGGAGTATTTGCTTCTTACTAGACAAAAGTTCCTCTAACTTGGAAATTTGTGCTCTCAAAGATTTCCCCTCATCGACAAATTTATTTCTCTGCATTATCCATACAGAAACGCAGAATGTCGGATAGTGTTCAATAGCAACTAGCACCCACTAAATTTTAAAATGAGCCTTCATGCCATACCTCGAGTGCTGTAAGCCTTCTCAGGCTTATATCTAATATAGCTTCAGCTTGTTTTTCAGTCAATTCAAATTCTGCAAGAGCAAGTTGATAAGAAATTTTGGCAGCAATTTTCCTGCTGTTTAAAAATTAAAAAAGAAAGGCTAATACAATTTCCAACACACCTTTCCAACACAACTATGAGCAGGTGATAGTGAAAATCAAGCAACATAAGGTATGTGTCAGTGATAGTGTTACCTTTTCTCAAGCTGGCAGTTGCAAGCGCATGGCTTGATGCTTTTCTGATTGTATTGATGACCTCATCCAAGTTATCAAGTCCAATTATAATACCCTTAAATCGCAACAAAGGGGGAGAGAGAGAGAGAGAGAGAGAGAGGATATCAGCAGCTTTATTCATAAATTCAGCAAAGTTTAAATTGAGAGTTGAGCTATGCCCGAAACTTCTAAAGATAAAAGAGATCCTAATTACTAATATGCCTTATGGAGGTACAAAACAAATCATTAGACGTATAAAATACTATAGATGACTTGATGGAAACAAGATACACCTAGTTGCACGTGCCAAAGACATACTGCTTTTTTGAGAGAAAGGTAATTGAAACTACTCATATTTGTCCAATTAATGACAATTCTAACCTAAAATCCTTAAGCCTTCTAATATTCTGATCCTAGCATTCTAAAGAGTTATAAACATGCTCTCCCAAAGTCAGGGTGCAAACCAACTTGAGTTTATTTATTTAAAAAACATGAAAAAGAGAAGTAAATAGTCAAGGAAAGGTTGCTTGAAAACCTGTCAGAAGATCGCCTAAATGTCCTTGCGACAGAGAATAAAAGGGCAGCCCGGTGCACTAAGCTCCCGCTATGTGCAGGGTACGGGGAAGGGCCAGACCACAAGGGTCTATAGTACGCAGCCTGCATTTCTGCGAGAGGCCTTACCCTTGCGACAGAGAATCTCAACAAAAAATTTCAATGCCAAACTTTCACAGGAAAATTTGCTGCCAGAACAGTGGTTGGCAAGAGGCAGACGGCAGTATCGTCAAAACTCACAGGAAAGGAGGTATGGCACTGCCAGAACAGTGATCAGAAATAGGCGCTTGCCATCAAACGGTTACTGGAAAAAGAGACGGTCACAGGGAAGGAAATTATGGGATGGAAAAGAACTTTTGCCTGGTGACTGGCGTAAGCCTACCTGCTAGTTGGCAGAACCTATTTAGGTCTCTTTTAAGATAGTAGAGGCTCAGATACCATGTAAAGAAATAAGAAAAGCAAATTACCATAAAGATAAAATGGAGAATACAAGACACACCTATTCATAGGGGTCAAACACAATACTCATATGATATTTTCCAATCTGAGACAATATCTAATTTAAGAACTTCACTCTTCTAGTATTTTAATTTTAACATTGTAAGACTTCTGGGTAAAAAAAAGGACAAACTAAAACTAACGACTTACTTCTAACATACCTCAATAATATGGTTTCTTTCTTGTGCTTGTGAAAGTTTAAACTTAGCCCGCCTTTCAACAACAGAGCACCTAAACTCCAAAAACGCCTGCAAGATACAAAAAGATATAACAAATAATGCATGATGATACAAGTCAAAGATAAACCTTAATTGAAACTATCAAGGGACATCAAATAAACAATAGAGTATTAAGATACCAGAGACATGATTTATGTGAAATAAAAAGAGGGGCAGCCCGGTGCACTAAGCTCCCGCTATGCGCAGGGTCCGGGGAAGGGCCGGACCACAAGGGTCTATTGTACGCAGTCTTGATATATGTGAAATATATCAATTTTGAAAGGAAAGAAGGAAACAAAAGGAGAAAAATAGAAATGATTACAGAAAAAGCAATACTTACATAGTTTCATACTAAGCATAGTTTTTAATGGAAACTGAAATTATATGCATACAGAGCATTCGTCATATAGAAAAAATTTGTCACCTGGAGCAATTCCTTTAACCCCATCAGCTTTGGTTGACCATTGAGAATACTGAAGAAATGTTGAGTGATAACTAGTTAAGTAGAGCTATGAAACAAGTATCGATGGCAGTGAGCAATGTAGAGTTCGATACAGTCAAGCAACATATGGGGAGAACTAAAATAGACATCAAGGACTTTTTAACCTCGTAAGCTGAAAAAGCAGCAGTAGACATATACTATTTAATAATGTCAAATTTTGAGAACTCAGCTGCAACCGACTTCATTTCATGTGCCAAAGAGCCATTAATATGCAATAAGTATCAGATTAATTATTATAAGGGGCATCTTCAGCCAACTCTTGCTATAGAGGACAAATAAATATAAGTACAGTCGATACTTGATGAGTCAAATACCATGACCAATCAACATGAACTCGAGTTGCAACATTAGATGATTACACTATGGTTCAGAACACCAATAGATTTACTGCATTATAATTGTTTCCACTTGAAAGAACCATCATATCATATAGTTGAAAAGGGCAAATACAACTTCTAAATCAAGTTCTCGTTTTTTTTCATGGATAGAAATTTTCATTAATGCAAATATGTCAAGAGAAAGAAGATAAATCTACTTCTGCTCGAAGAAAAATATGTCCAAACACCATTACTTGTGTTGATAAAAGTGATAAAAGATAGAAAGAGACAGGAAGACTTTTGCTTTTTGGATGTAACTTTCTCAGCACCATCGTAGTGCTGAAGACAGCAGCAAAATTGGCCATTATCATTTCCAAAAATAAAAAATAAATATAAGGCAATGAAAACAGAAATCAAGAGGCGGAAAGCTATTATTACACTTCTTGAAGAACAACTTTCAACACCTCTGATATAGATATCATAGGACTTTGGGGCAGTCTATCGGAAAAACGCCTCTAGCATGCAATTGGTTGCTGCAGGGGGGCACTACAGGGGGCAATCTTATTGTACACTGGAGTTTCCTTCTTTTGCAAATTGTAAAGAATGGATCTTGGGCCTAACTCAACCCCAAGAGTTGGCTTTTGGGGTTGAGTTGGGCCCAAGATTCATTCTTTACACAAACAAAGTATATAGCTTCTTAAAGGGGGAGATAGTCACTTACCCGACCATGTTGCAACTAAAACTGGATTGCAGAGCAGTAAGACGGTAAAGATTGTTCAACACGATGGCTGGATCTGACCCTCTTTTAAGCTGGAAAGCAATTGGAAAAGCTAAAAGATCAATCAGTGCTAAACTTTAATACATTTAAAAGCACATATTCAATCATTACCAATGAGCCATTGAATATGATGACATGGACAAATTGGGGAAATAGGGAATATTAGTTTTTTCACTACCTCGATGACTACACGCATTCCTGATCGATCACTCTCATCACGGATATCACTTACTCCTTCCAAAGTCTGGCAAGAAGGGTAACCAAAACATCAGGTGCTGTGGTTCAACTATTGACCAAATCAAGATATCAGAGAAACTTCAGAAAATAAGAACATGTACCAGTAAAGCTGCATGTATTACTAATTAAGATTCAAACGAACTTGAAGGAAGCTGCTGAGACTACATATTTAGGCACTAAATGAGGGAAAGAAGGGAGATCATGTTTATAGAACGTTACAATTACAATAAGATCTTAAAATATTGAGTGTTGTGTCAGAGTTTTAGAACCAACGCAACAACACTCCAGAATCAGTATATATCAAGTGGAGATGGTCTGAATTTGATATAATCGCTGAAGGAGCTCCTTTACACCGGATGGAAAAAACTAGAAGACAACAAAAACATGAAAAGCAACACCAACTACTACTACTACGCCTCATCCCAGACAAGTTGGGGTTGGCTATTTGAAGCCCCATTTGACCATGTTTCCTTGTTTAAGTAACACCAGGTACTACGTAGCTTATTAATTTCTGTAGACTGTCCACAGTAAAAATGGACTCCCATGTTGATAACCATACGAAAATGTAACCATTAGGCGCTTTGGAAATCCAAAGAGCCGTCTATGGAATTTATGTTCCATCACATTTCTGCATGACTGCAAAAACATCTACCTTGAACTTTCTGTTGGCTGTTTTGTCCCTTCCATTTTCAAATATCCCTTCGCCGAGTCAAAAGTTGTTGCATACAGAACAGAGTAAATTTCCAATTTCCCAGTCCTATTTGCCACCTTAATCCTAGAGTCCAAAACACGCTGTCTGCATTTGCCGGACCACATCATCAACAGAACAATTTCATACATAAATTTGTACAAGGAAGTAGCATACAGAGGATGGACGGAGACCAGATAAGCACAATAAGTGACATCTAGGTGACCATGTAGGCCCACTGCATGGTATTGTTGTGACCACGGCAGCAAGCATCTCAGCAGACCTAGATGTTGGGGTTAGAGAGAGTTGTTTGAGGCTTTGTGCCTTTGTCTATAGGAGAAGTCTTCCATATCCATTTAGAAAAACCAAAAATCTCTACTTAGCGTTGAATTATTATGTGCACAGATAAAACAGGCAAGATCATTTTGTTCAAATCAAATAGCAAGATATGTTAGAGAGGAAAAAGATATCAAGACAATAAGGGTGCATAAGAAAAACACAACAATTCTTTTTCTTCTAAAAGAAGGGATCAGACACTTAATAATATAAGTTCCTCATCAGAGTAAATTATATCAGTAAGTATACCTTTCCTTCTTACACAAAGAGCCAGGTAATAAGTGGAGAGGGGCAACAATAATATACGCCACTAACCAAAGTAACATATTGAGTATTTGTTCCCTTCTTTCAGAAGGAGCTTGGTATTTAAGTGGGAGAAGGGTAGAGAGGCAGGCTCATTTGTCCCAAGTTTCGAGCATGTGAGCCAACTGGGGTTGCACAAACTAATAGCCTGTTTGGGAAGCCAAAAGTGTCTATTTTTTAAGTAAGTGCCTATTTTAGAAAGTTGAGGTGTTCGGCAAAGCTTATAGGAAAAAATAAGTGCTTTTGAGTAGTAGCTAAAGATGTTTTTCAGAAGTTGAAAAAGTAGTTTTCCCCAAAAAGCACTTTTGAAATCTTGGCCAGGCACGAATTGTTGCTCTAATACTGGCAAAAGTGTTTTTCCCATGATTAGTCAAACACAAACTACTATTCTCCGAAAGTACGTTTTCACTTTTTTGAAAAGCACTTCTAACAAACAACACTTTTCAAAATAAGCAGATTTTGGAAGCTTGGCCAAACATGCGATTACTCACAGGAAATGTCTAGTTTAAAAACAAAAATACACGTTACTCATCAGAAAGGTACCTTATTTTCCACAAGATCAGCAATTTTCTCAACAAGGGACGCTTTGTTTGTTTGATAAGGAATCTGTTTCATGTATAAGAAGCAAACATTAACCCAGATTAATATTTCAAACAAAATCCGCTTCTAACATAAATATACTGAAAAATCAGAGATAAGAACCTCTTGGATAATTATTGCAGCACGCTTTGTCTTGGAATCGAGTTCAATATCAGTCTTCCCTCGAATTACTACTCGTCCTCTTCCAGTCCTATATGCTTCCAAAATTCTTAACAGAAAGAATACAATTGGTCACACTGTTCAATCTTGCATAAATCAAAGACCAAATACTTTATTTTTTCAGGGGTCTAAATCTTCCTAATGGAAGGAGAAAAGAAAATCTATAGGAAGACGGACTCCCGCAAAACAAGAAAAAACAGTGTCGTGGAAATGCGCCTCAAACTCTTACGGCCCAAGAGGACAGAACAATCAGGTCATCAAATTTTATCACTAGCTCAGAAAAGGATGATATTTCAAGAAGTAGATCGCTATCAAAACATTGAAAAATCAGCAGAAGCGCCATGGACAAAGCAACTGATATAAATTAAGGGTGTGTTCGGTATGAAGGAAAACATTTTCTGGGGGTAGTGGAGGGGGTGAGGTGGTGGGTGGGTATTTCTGAAAAAATGTTTTCGATTAACCAACCGAACATGAGAAAATAAGTAAGAACTTCACTTATTTTCCAAGAACACATTTTCCTCCGTACCGAACGCGCCCTAAGATTTTTAACGAAAGGACTACCAAACCAAATGACCTTTTTTACAAGTACATCTAGGCTCATTCCTTTCCACTGGCTAGCCACGCAATTACCAAACATCTGTGGATAAAATTTATGTTTTAACACTTCCAAATAAATGACATAGGGAACGATCAAAGCGACTTTCTAGCTGAGTAGATGCTTTAAACACTATATCACATCCTAGCCAATCATAAATTGTTAAAAGAAACATAAAAGCTAGATGGTAAAACTGACTATATTTGGCAGGGCATGCCACATATCCACAAGAACCTATTCCCAAATATGACAAACTAAAGACCAGGGACTGGATACATCTAAGACCCATTTATGCATTACACAGACATGCATCAATGTTCACAATTGTGCTATCCACCAAAACAGCAGTCACATGTCCGAAGGCTTAGAGAGGATCTTCTAAGAAACTGCCACAATAAGGGGATTTTAAGTAGTAGTAAGCTCATCCGCAAGTACAAAAACCAACACTTCCCCTGCTTATGTACAGTGATTGTGCGCAGCATCTAAGACTCTATGTTATGTTCTCTTCCATCTTTATGAGTGAGTGGCAAGTGGGAAAGAGAAAGACGTAGGAGATGAGAACACCTACCCAATGTTGCCCATAATTATTCCGCCAGTTGGGAAGTCAGGACCAGGCATGTACTCCAACAGTTCTTGTAGCTAGATAGGGGATACAAGAAGACAATCATCACAAACTTTTTACAATTAAGTATATGAAAGCTCTGGTGTATAAACAATGATCTAAAACTCGGAGATGATTCCAATTTCAACAGTCAACCAAACCACCAAAAAGGAATGGCACACAAAATAGATAACTTAGAAACAAATTGGATAAAGACGGTTTGCATATCACAAAATTCAGTTATAAATATTAAACTTCAAACACATAAAAGTTCCTAGTATGTGAATCGACTACAAGATAGACAACGAATATATACAGAATCCTCAAGGCAATAATTTCACACATGAACTACATGGGAAAACAACAAATCCAGATGTATAAAGTCAGAATCTTTGTTGGAAGCCGTACAAAAGTAGCATTTGGCACCCAAAAACATTGCCAAACAAACTGTGCTTTTTGTTTCATAAGGTAATGGTTGTGAAGTTAATGACAATGGTAATAACACAAAAACCAAACATGGGAACTAATATAAAATTGGTATAAGAAATTAAGAATAGGAAACAAACATTTGGAACACTTGTCTACTCTTCTTTTTTCATAACAAAGAAAAGTAAAACATGATTTCACATTAAAAAGTAAGGAGAAGGCAAGAGGATATATCCATAGTCAATGAGCATGTCTCGAGAGGTATATGTCTACCGTGGCTTCTGGATTACGAATCAGTGCAGATAGCGCATCCACGAGCTCCCCAAGATTATGAGGGGGAATATTGGTAGCCATACCAACCTGAAAACAGCAGAGTACAAATAAAACTTATCGCATTGAGAAACACTTCTGAATTCAGTTGCCCACTGCAAAAAGGACATTAGAATATGGGGCATAAAAGATACTTTTTCGAAAACTAAAAAAGTAAACAAAGAAGGGCATAAAAGATACTAAATAGCTAACAAGAGAGTCAATGGTTCACCGCAATCCCAGAAGCACCATTTAACAACAAGTTTGGAATACGAGCAGGAAGTAGCGATGGTTCTTTCTGAGAGTTGTCGAAATTTGGGACATAATCTACCTGCAACACATCAACCATAGTGTAAAGAAACCTAATACATAGCATCCATCCATTGTAACTTATTACACATTTTAAAGGAGGGAAACTGACTGTGTTTTGCTCCAGGTCTGCTAATAGCATGGCCTCAGTGAGTGCCTGAGAAAGAAAATGATGAGCTTAATACATATTTTTTTAGCTAAAGGTAACTGTATATTCACACAAACTCATCATTCAAAAATGATGAGGTGGGCAATTGCTATCTTCCACACAAATAATTTACAGTTGTCCTATGAAATCAACTATAGCTTCTACTTCCCCCACCAAATCTTGTTTACACCAAAAATAAAGTAAGCTGAGACATTTCATCTTGGTCTGATGAGCTTAATATATTTCTAAAAGAATGTTAAAGAAATTGTAACGACAATAATAAACTTAGCCGTTTGGGACAATTCATGCGCTATTATTTTCCACAAGTAATATCAATAATTTAAAAGAATAACCCGGAAAAGAAAACATAGGCCAAAAAAATAATTACTAATGTGATATGCATTTATTAAGACTCTTCAGACGTAAAAAATATGCAGGTTCCGAACATCAGTTTCACTATGACATAAAGAAAACTGCAACTCTTTTGAGAAGGAAAACTGCAACTTCCTTAGAGAAAACAGAATAAAGAGAGCAAATCAGATATCAATGTTATGATAACACTTGCATCTGAACTATATGCTCATATAGCTGAATTTATCAAATTTTATGGCTATTCTGAACGGCGATAGAACCTATATATCTGACTAGATTCAAGAAAGGATAGGAGATCCTAGTTTTTACTGTCCACCACTATCAAATACAGTCTATACATTAGTCTCATTTGTAAATACGAGTTGCCTTTAGGATTTGAATCTTAGAGGCAACAATTTTCAGTAGGATAACGCAACCAAAGATTCAGAAACCACAGAAAAGCTGAGTTAAACCTACTTCCAGTCGGCATTCAGTGTACCGCATGGCTGCAGGAGGATCTGCATCAATTGAACCAAAGTTTCCATGCCCTCGAATGAGTGGAGACCGCAAGGAAAAATCCTGGAAAACATTATACTATAAAAACTTACAACAGAACTAAATAATACCCAGAACGTAGAGCAGAAAGAATACAGACCAATTTTTTATACGGTAAGTAATTTTATTAATGAAAGGGAAATCCCCATATACAAGCAGTATACCAAAGAGTAGAGAAACCTAAACCAAAATATGGTTCTCTACAAAGGTCACCCAATCATCTATACAAACAGGGGCCTCATGGGTACACCCAAAAGAAACTAGAGCCAAGAGGATACTCCTCACATGTACAAAATCATTTTTGACCCCTTCAAATGCTCTTCTATTCCTCTCCCTCCAAACTAACCACATAACTGCTAGTGGAACTACATCCCATGCCTTGGGTCTTCTTCTCCTTCTTCTGAAAGCCCAGCTATACATTACCTCCTTTAATGTTCTCAGTATAACCCACTGTATTCCGAACAGTTCAGGACCTCCACCACAGGCACGTAGCTACTTGACAATGTAATAGTAAGTGGTCCACATCTTCTACCGAACATTTACACATATAACACCAACTGACATGTAGGATTCTCCTCTTCCTCAAATTCAAACAGTCAATATTGCTTCCCTAGCAGCCAACCACGCAGAAAAATAACTTTTCAGGGCGCCCTCGGAATCCAAATTGGAGAATGCAGGACATCCACTTCAATGATCTAGCCCAAGCATTTGATGACAAGTTCTACAGTAAACTCATGATCTAGACACTTGGGGCTTATTTAGGTCATAGAAACTTTTCAGTCCTGCAATTTCATTTTTGAGAGCACCACCAAAACGAACTTACTAAGAGACCTTGTCCAGCAAGATCTACATGAAGTTTCCATAAGAGGAACTACTTTTAACATTTTACAGGAGGGGCTAAAGCAGTTTGTTACCCATTTTTCCAGATTTACAAACATTCTCTCACAAGAGATTGATGGACTCTTTGGAATCTCCTAAAATCTTCTCTGCCGATGAATCTCTACCTACTGACTTCAGATAGCATGCCTATCCCGCGCTGTTGCCCCCCCCCCCCCAACCAAAGAATATAAAAACAAAAAGCACCACCTCAGAGGAACTCGTGATTTTAATTAAAGAGAGATTTTTGGATTTACAACAGGCAGAGGTTGAGCTTTGATTCTCACAAAATGTAAGTTCATTCAGAGATGTAGATCAGCAGAACAGTCTGCTTTACGATTAAAAAACTACTTAGCCTACCTTTTTCTCCTTTAAGCTTTTCTTGGTCCTAGCCTCCCTACTCATCATTTATGCGGCTCTAGTGTTTAGGGGAAATTGAATTTAGGACATAATAACGTATAATGTGGGGCTCATTTTATGGAAAAACGGAAGGTAGCGTGTCTCTGCAAAAAGCATTTATCAAAGTCAAAAGAGCCAAACAACTAATCAATCAATCAACTGAGCTGCAATACCAAGCTAGTTGGGGAAGGCATTATGAATTATCTGTATCCATTATGCTCTATTTAGATCTACTTATCTTTCTCAAAAAAAATTCTCTTTTGTACCAACACTAAATAATTTGTCTTCAAGAAAAATTAAAGGTTTCCATCAACACTAATACTTGCAAGCAGTCCAATAAAATGCCATCATGAATCTATTATACAACTATTGGACATCGATAATCCTTTTGTAAGAGTTAATTCATTGAACATTACCTGGGCCATTCGGACCAAGGAATCGTAGACTGCATTGTCTCCATGGGGATGAAATTTACCAAGCACCTGAGATAGGAGAAAAACACAATAAGATACTTGGCAATAGGGATGGCACAAGAGTACTTCCAGCAGATAACCATTAGTTTATCATGAATGTCTAGGAGAAAGCAGAGATGGGTTACAACCTCTCCAACAACTCTTGCACATTTTTTATACGGTTTCTTGGAAGAAAGCCCTAACTCATGCATTGCATACCTGTAGCCAAAATAACGATAACTTATAAATCCAATACAGATCCAAAGGATAAGTAAGCAGATATTACAGAAGCATCCAGTATAAGCAAAGAAAGCTCTACCAAACAAAACTCTAGTCCACATATTCAAATTAGTTCTACACACTTGGCCGTGATCAACATGAATCAGATGGAATACTAGGCTTGCTTATGGCTATTTATATTCTCTTAAAGTAAAAGGTTATTGACAGCAAAAGTGGGATAAGGTGTATACCAGAAAATGTATTACTCGTATAAGATTTCAGAATTAAGCAAGTTCTTTTTTTTTTTTGAATAGTTGTGGTGTCCGGGCTAACTTGCTCACACCCCGACTAATTCCACGAGATACATGTCACCTCCCACAAATACATGTATCAGATAACTCAATACAACAACAACATACCCAGTGAAATCCCACAATGTGGGGTCTGTGGAGGGTAGAGTGTACACAGACCTTACCTCTACCTTGGTAGGTAGAGCGGCTGTTTCCGAGAGACCCTCAGCTCAAGACAAAGCACAAGCCCAAGCAAAGTAAGACACACAAAGTGCGTAAGTCATGACAGCGCATTTTGTAAAAGAAAGAAGCAAAAAGAAGCAATAGCTAATGCAAGTAAATAAGACAAACAAACTACACATAGCAGCATAAATCAAACGACAATGGACTATAAGACAATATGATAGGCTAAGCGAGCCTACAATAATAATATTACAACTACCAGTTTGTAAGAGTAGGTAGGACTACGTTGGACTACCTACTATCCTTCTACCCTAATATGTGTCCTCCATAACCCTCTATCTAAGGCCATATCCTCAGTGAGTTGCACTTGCGTATCCCGTCTAATCACTTCTCTCCAATACTTCATCGGTCTACCTCTACCCCTCTTGTACCCGTCCATAGCCAACATTTCACACCTCCGCACTGGGTCATTTATGTCTCTCCTCTACACGTGATGAACCATCTCAACCTAGCTTCTCGCATATTATCCTCCACCGAGGTCACTCCCACTCTGTCCCTGATATCATTATTTCTAATTTTATCCCTCCTTGTATGCCCACACATCCATCTTACCATCCTCACCTCCGCAACTTTCATCTTTTGGGTGTACGAAGTCTTGACCGGCCAACACTCCGCCTCATACAACACAGTCGGTCTAACCACTACCTTATAGAGCTTGCCTTTAAGTTTTGGTGACACCTTTTTATCGCACAATACTCCAGATGTGAGCCTCCTCCATTTCATGCACTCTGACTCAATACGATGTGTGACATCGTCATCAATCTCTCTATTCCCTTGGATAATAGACTCGAGGTACTTGAAGCTCCCTTTCTTTGGAATCCACAAAAGAAATCACCTAGTATTTTTTGCTAGCCACTATGTCGCACCCAGCACCCTTGGGTGCTAAGCAAGCAATATACAATCGTGCTTGCGATTTAGTAACATTCAGATTTATGATTTGAAGACTAACCAAAATGAACAACACCTAAAGGGTGTGAGCTACCTGCCAATAAAGTGGGATAAACACATTGGAGACCACAGTCCAAATTACAACGTAGGCAAAAAAATAGGTTTTATTTAAAAAGGAGAAGAAGATTAACCAAATGGAACATCACATGAAGAAGCTTCCTTGGCACTTCCCTAATACACTTGCAACAGTTTAACCATCAATGGTATTTTCTTAATTTTAGTTGCAATATTCTTTACATGAAGTAACACATTAATGTTTATTTGAATAAAAACAGTCTAAGTTCAGCTATATTCTTCAATGCTAATTCAAAAAAATTCTCATAAAAAGTCTAATTTAAGTGATTATGCAGTTTAAAGATTAATTTTTTTCTCTAATATCATATTGCTCCCTCTATCCTACTAAAACAATTTCCCCCTTCCAAGTTCCAATAAGTACTTTTGCTTTAGGAGTATATTCCGGCATACCTTCAAGATATCTCTACAATTTCGTCCACAAATAAAGTAACATGTGTTCGATTTATCTCCAAAATAAACATCAAAGACTATCAAAACTAATGTTATTTTTTCCATTCCTCCAAAAATTGAGCTTTAATACCAATATCCCAAACTCACAGTATTCGTCGGTGCACAAGCTTCAACCCGTCCCTAACATCAAGCAAGGCGTGACCAAGCAACACTGACATTGCATACGACATGTACGCCTCGGTAGCTTACTTGTGAAGCGCCCTCATTTTCGTCTTCATCTCTTAGAACAACACTTCCATTGATTTCACTCAGTCTCCTCCTTCCGTTGGGCACTCACTGGTCGAACGTGCTTCCTCGACGGAGTGGCAGAGGAAAGGAACCGAAGATCCGACGAGGCTTTTCAGAGTCCCGAGAAACGGGAAGGTGTTGTTGAGAAAGTGAAGTGGTGGTGGTAGCAACGAAATAGGCGAATACTAGTGGAAAAGGCGGCCATGGGATTGGATTGTGTAAGTGAGGTTTGAGGGTGGGGTGTGTGTAGTTTCATGCCATAAGCTAAGCACTGTTTGGGGAGAAGGGGGGAGCAGAGGTATCGAAAAGCTTTGTTGGGATTAAAACGGAGTGCTAAAACCCTAGTTAATTTTGGAGAGGGGTTTATTGGGCGCCAAGATTTTGCTTAGCGGTTAAGTGGGATTACGAAAAGTTAGATTACGGTATCAATTAAATGAAAAGTTAGATTACGAAATCACCTAATATTTTTTGCTAGCCACTATGTTGCACCCAGCACCAAGCAAGCAATATACAATCGTGTTTGCGATTTAGTAACATTCAGATGAAGACTAACCAAAATGAATTGCACCCAAGGGTGTGGGCTACCTGACAATAAAGTGGGATAAACCCATTGGAGACCATAGTTCAAATTACAACGTAGGAAAAAAAAATAGGTTTTATTTAAAAAGGGAGAAGAAAATTAACCAAATGGGACATCACATGAAGAAGCTTCATTGGCACTTCCCTAATACACTTGCAAAAGTTTAACCATCAATGATATTTTCTTAATTTTAGTTGCAATATTCTTTACATGAAGTAACACATTTATGTTTATTTGAATAAAACGGTCTAAGTTCAGCTATATTCTACAATGCTAATTCCATAATTTTTCTAACAAAAAGTCTAATTTAATTGATTATTTTTTTAACAAATATCATATTGCCCTTAAGCCGAGGGTCTATCGGAAACAAACTCTCTAACTTCTCAAAGTTAGGTACACACTATCATCATCAGACCTCACTTCTGGGATTACACTAAATTTGTTGTTGTTGTTATCATATTGCTCCCGCTATCCTACTAAATCGATTGCCACTTTCCAAGAGTCAAAAAATTTATGTTATTAAGTATTTTTTCTTATTTTTACATATTTTGCTTTAGGAGTATATTTTGGCATAGCTTCTAGATATATCTACAATTTCTTCCACAAATAAAGTAAAGTGTCTGGTTTAACTCTGAGAATCACCAACAATAAGCAACAGTAACAAGCAAAACTAGAGTTATCTTTTCCATTCCTTCAGTTACTAAGGAAACTCACAGTATTCGCCGGTGCACTGGCTTTAACCCATCCCTAACGTCAGGCAAAGCGCGACCAAGCAGCACAGACATTGCATACGACATGTACGCCTCGGTAGCTTCCTTGTGAAGCTCCGTAAGTACAATTCTCTCGCCACCTCCGCCCTCATTTCGGTCTTTCTCTCTCAATACAACACTTCCATTGACTTCACTCCCAACCTCCTCTTCCTTCCGCCGGGCACTCACCGGTCGGACGTGCTTCCTCGACGGAGTTGCAGAGGAAAGTAACCGGAGCTCCGACGAGGCTTTTCGGAGCCCCGAGAAACGGGAAGGTGTTGCTGAGAAAGTGAAGTGGTGGTAGCAGCGTAGTAGGCGGATACTAGTGGATAAGGCGGCCATAGGATTGGATTGTGTAAGTGAGGTTTGAGGGTTCATGCCATAGAAGCTACAAAGCAGAGGTATCCGAAAGCTTTGTCGGGATTAAAGTGGAGTGCTAAAACCCTAGGGTTTTTTTCTGAAGCCGTGGGAGGGCGTATCCTAATCTTATGTGGGTTTTCCCCAAAATACCCCAATTAAAAAATTAGATTTAAGTTTTCTTTATATATTTGTTGTCGTTATTTTCTTTTCAATTTTAATTTCACGTCTTTTGAGCTGAAGTCTATCGAAAAAATCTCTCTGATTCATAAGTAGAGTAAGTTATGTGTACATTCTATCATCCTCGAATTTTATGAGATTATACTGAGTATCTAATCATATCCTAATAAAACTTATAGAGTAGTGATAAACAAGAAATCATTTAATAATATACTCCTAACAAGTAAGTCCAAAGACGATGCGACTTTAAATGGCCAAATAATTTTTAACTATTATTTTTAAGTTTCTATAAAAATCAAAACTTGAAGTTTGATTATGTACATTATAATTCAAACGTTCGGTAAAAGTATAAATATTGAGGAGCGAAGAGGGTGATTTACCGTGGTTATATCGAATTTAGCTTCATTAATTGTATGCTTAAAAAGCTTTATATTATTTTACAAAATAATATTAATTGTATGCTTAAAAAGCTTTATATTATTTTACAAAATAATATTAATTGAAATTTACCAAGAAAATCTTTGAAAAGTCTTCAAAATTTTATGTTCTTTAACGATTTTTCGTTGGTTTGTCAACAATGGATTGTCGGGAAAGGTCGTCGACAACTATTATTGGAGATTTCGAGGAACTCTTTTAGAATTTAGCAGTGTCGTCATTAATACATTGTGAAATAAACTGAAATGAAGATGATACTAATCACAGTTTTTTAGGGAAAGCCAACTGGAAGTTATAGAAAATTACTTAAAGTACTACTAATAGAGAAATGGTTAATTAGAAAATTACTTAAAGTACTAGTAATAGAGAAATGGTTAATGATATATATGTAATGAAATAATAATAAAGCTAAAACAAGAATGTTGCTGAGAAGGAGAGAATAGAAGAGACTTTTTATTTCTATCGAGGGATGAAATACAATGAGTGAACATGTTTATTTATAGGATAAAATTGACTTGGTTCCAAAGTTATTAGCCCTAATATTTTTTCTAAAGATAGACATCCACAATATATGATAATATTTATAACACTCCTCATTGGATGTCTATTTTGATAGATAATATGCATCATTATAATTTTATTAGAAAAATCCAGTGGAAAAAATTATAGTAAAGAAAAAAGAGTACACATTTCTAATAATATATATTTTGGTTGACTCATTAAAAATCTTACAAGGAAAACTCAGTGGGACAAAACATTGTACGAAAAAAAGAGTACAACGTGTATTAACTCCCCATGATGAGAACTTTAGTCCAAATGTTTGAATCTTCGCATTCCAATCTTGTGCACCATCTTTTCGAAAGTTGCAATTGATGGAGACTTAATGAACAAATCAGTCATATTATCACTTGAACGAACTGTTGCACGTTGATATCATAATTCGCTTTGAGCTCATGTGTGAAGAACAACTTTGGTGAAATGTGTTTTGTCCTATCTCCTTTTATGAATCCTCCCTTCAATTGAGCAGTACATGCTGCACTATCTTTATATAAGGTTGTGGGTATTTTGTCACATTTCTCAAACCACATTTATTTCCAAGCGATTAAAATTAGTCCTAACATCAATTGGATTTATTGATATTTCTTCATCTTCTTGAGTTTGCGACTCATTGATTTCTTTAAGAATATCAAGAGATTGATCAAATCTGGCATTTCTTTATGAAATTCTTTCATGGTGTCATCTTGACCATTTATTTTTGTTTTTCTATGATTGAGATCCTTAGAACTCAATGGTCTATCACGCTTCAGGCGTGCTTTAGACTCATTTGCTATGACACTAGTAGATGGTCCTACAAGAACATCAATCCGAATTGGGACATTCTCTGCAGGGATATGTGATTTGATAATCCTTTCAAATCTGTAAATGTGTCTGGCATTTGATTTGCTATTTTCTGCAAGTGAATAATCTTTTGGACCTCTTGCTCACAAATAGAAGCACATGGATCGAGATGAGACAATGATGAATTATTCCATAAAATTTTCCATTTTATTTCATTATTCTATCCCCTTAATTTTGGAAAAATTATCTCATCAAATCGACAATACGCAATTGATCTTATTTCAGTATCTCCATGTAATGAAAAAAATATATCATGATCATAGTTATAGCAAGATAAATAAATGCATCAATTGAACAAATATATGGTACTTCACGACCAATCTAATTTTATCATTTCAATATCTTTTAGCATGTAGTCTACTACTTTTCGAAAACTTTTCAAAAGCTCCAACAATATTCAAGTCACCAACTTGTACAACATTATGAAGGATTTTGAATATCATAAAGGGATAAGGGTAAACAGAGTCATCTTTGTACTCTTCATCAATAAATATTTATTAAGGTGATTTTAGTACATCAACCTTAGTTCATTTAATCCGTTTAAGGATTACAAACAAGTTTTTCAATAACTTGTATATGCTTTAAGCATTTTGAATCATTCAAAAAAATTCATATAAATTTGTCCACGTAAGTCGTATAGGCTAAGACAATTTCATTTTAGTGTTTAATTTACATGACATCTTATGATATCAGGACTGCATGTCCAGTAAATTTACCCTTACTAAGATGCATCTACGTGGTAATTATTTCTACATCAACATGTTTTAAGAGACGTAGAATTCAGGTCCTCATAATATTATACAATATTTTCCACTATATTGTATCAAAGATATCATCGACGAGATATCATTTTGTATCGGTGTGCAATTATACATAACTTACTGAGATCTTATCACTTCATTATTTTTCAGGTACCTGAACCTCGTATGAGGTTTTATGAAGTGTTATGTCATAAGCTCTTCAAGAACACATTGCCTCCTTATTATGATCATTTTGATAATTTGCTCCTCTTCTTTTCAAGAATTATTGCATTTGAAATCGATTTGTCTATCATGCTTCACGCATGTTGTAAACCCTGTCCTTCAGGGTTATTTAGGAGCATCTTGCAGCTGAAATATGAAATAGTTGGGTCAGCAAATGATTCTAGCATTTGACTTGAATTATCGTTTGAACGAGGATCATACTTATGATAATTCACAACATATTTCTTAGTTGTTTATTCTCTCCCCCTTATGTTAGAAAAAATTAAACATACATTTTCACTTTTTTTGGAAAATTCATACATTTTCAACATATTAAGATATGATTTCCAAACCTATATATTAAATACTTAAAATTATTTTTTTCATGGAGAAACGGAATCAAGAAGTTCATTTAGGGTGTGTTTGGTATGAAGGAAATGTTTTCTTGAAAGAAATAAGTGTGTTTCTTACTTATTTTCTAGTGTTTGGTAAGTAAGTAAAAGAAAATATTATCCAAATATTTAATAAAATACTATGGGGTGGGGAGTGGGGATTTCGACAATGCACGTCAATTGTGGATCTGGACTCTTTATTACTTCTGCTTCAATTTTAGGCAGATCATCATAAACTTTCTCTTGTTGAAATCTCTTGCTTTTCTCATCACTAGATTCATCTTCAATACCTTCAAACAATTTTCCTTGTGTAATAATGGCAGATACTTCTATTCATTTTTCAATAGCCCCACCTCGTATAGATCAATCATGTCTACTACATGTCTTATTTACACTAGTAGTCTTTATCAAAAGAGCAACAGTTTCAACCAAATCATCCTTCTTAGCTTTCTCAGTCATTATTGGCAAATCAGTTTGAACATTATTGAAGTCCGCTTTGCAATTAAATATATCCATACCACAATAAAAAGTACATGTGTCTTCACTTGTTTTCTCCATTATTTTCGAATTTTGGCCTTCTTCATTTATTTCTACCAGATTTGATAACTCTTCTTTTTCGTTTGGTTGGTCATCCTTTGTTCGCAATGCCTCTTCCACTATCTCAATTGTCTTTTGATTCAACGACATCTCATATGTCGCCAATTCATCTTCTAGATCATCAAGTTTTAAAGTATTAAGATCTCGGGTAGCCTCAACAACTATCTTCTTGATGTGAAAAACTAATCTTAGAGATTGCAATATCTTTTCAACAACTTTAACCTCTTTCAATACTTCTCCATTGACCTTCACATCATTAACAATTTCTCTAATTCTTGCAAAAAATCATTTGACAGATTCGTTGGCTTCATCTGAGCCAACCCATACTCCCTCCAAAGCTCTTGAAGTTTCTATCTCTTCACGTATGTAATACGTCAGTATAATTTCACCAAAAATTATCCAAGCCTCCTTTGTTGATTCTGCATGCATGTATTTATACATGCAATTGGACTTTGCTATTGAGGTAGTAGAATGTTTTATAATTTAATTGTCTATTTTTCTCTAATTGTGTAGCTGATTCACCAATCAATGTTATGTCTTCTGGGGTTTTCACGAACCCTGTATTAATAATAGACCATAGTCCAACAATATTGAAGAAATTCTTCATCTGATGATACCAACTCTCAAAATTATTTTTGCCATCAAACACAAAAAAGGACAATTTGGTTAATATGGAATATTCATATTCTTTTATATGTGTCGGAACTCACAAGGCTTTGATCGGATCTCACAGGCTCTGATACCAATTTGAAGGAAATAAAAGTACTCGAAAGAATAGTATAAACACGAGTGAAAGATACAACAATGGCTATATATATGAAATTTATCAAATTATAAAGAAGAGGTATGAGATTTTTCTCAATAACTCAAAATTATTGTAACTCGCTACAATCTAAGCTACTTTCAATCTGAGAAAATAGGTAGCAAACACCCCTATGTATAATACTACAAAATTAAAACAGGCTAAGACTAGAAAACCTATTCCTATATGACTTTGATAAATAAATCATAACTAGACTTAATTAAATAAATTACCAAATATCAAATTTTAATTAATTTTAAATTATTAATATTGATTTAATTCCAACAATTTGTACTATTGTGAAAGTTACATTCAATAAAATGATAACTTAATCTGATAACGTCATTTGTCAAAAAAATCTGCAATATTTGAATAGGTGTCATGTAAATGGTAAAACTTAGCATTGTGCCTTTTTTCTTAAATGTCGACTAAAATTAAATTATGTAGTTAAGCAATTTTATCTCAATAAACTAAAATATATTGTATTTTTCAAACCTTGTCATGCATTTCAATAAGATATTAGTAATTGAGGCAAAAATACATAATATTACTGTTTGAATTTATGTAATACCCTTGTGGTCCGGTCCTTCTCCGGACCCCGCACATAGCGGGAGCTTAGTGTACCGGGCTTTTTTTTTTTTTTGAATTTATGTAATAATCATGATACATTTTCAGTTTTGCAATCATACTCTTCTTCTTATATAGCAAAAGCCAGTAAGTTATAGATTATCATTACGATTAAATTTTCATTATCTTACTAATTGCAAGTTCTAAATTGTAAACATCCTACCTTCTCCGAGTTCTTTCATCACATGAAAGGGGAAACTAATACATGAAAGGAAATAGAAAGTATCATTCTCTGATTTACTTGGATGAATAATGTAACACAACTTTCTGTTAAGGATAATTATTGATATCATTATCCTTAATTATCAATTATCTATGTAATTAAGAAGAATATTATGTAATTAGTATGATTAGATAATTAGCATATAGTTAGGATATGATTAGGTTAGTCTTCCATATACATAGCCATAGATTGATCTTATAATATATATATATATATATATATATATATATATATATATATATATATATATATATATATATATAATTAGTATGATTAGATAATTAGCATATAGTTAGGATATGATTAGGTTAGTCTTCCATATACATAGCCATAGATTGATCTTATAATATATATATATATATATATATATATATATATTGTATTATGATAATGAAATAAATCATGGAATGAAACCTTCATGGTATCAAGAGCCAAAATTTGAATTTTTCTTGCTCTACTACCCTAAGTCGGCCGCCACCCCCCTTCTCTTATAGGAAAACCACAAAACCACCAATTCGAAACCCTAAACCACTCGGCTACCCTCCAAACCCTAATTAGGTTTTTCCTAATCCTAACCGACATCATTAGGTTTCCTCCACCAAATTCCATCAAACACAAAATACTTTTTCCTCCTTTATTTTTGTTTTTTGTGTTTTCGTGGGCAAATATGGCTGACAAACAAAAATTTAATCTCGCTCTTGCCGTAAACAACGTAAAGAACTTCATTTCAATTACACTTGATTTGAAAAATGGGCAATACTCCTCTTTGGCGGAGTTATTCAAAATTCATTGCTGAGCATACGAAGTTATAAACCATATCATCCATTCTGAAGCTTCATCGGACACCACCGGTGTTGAAAAAAGTTATGATCTCGTTTAGATACTATTGTCCTTCAATGAATTTACGACACCATTTCTAACGACCTTTTGCATACCATTTTGGAACCGGATTCTACGGCTCAATAAGAGTGGGAACGTTTGCAAAATATTTTTCAAGATAATAAACTTTCTAGCGCGGTATATCTTGAGAACCAATTCACCAATATCAAATTGGATGATTTCTCAAACGTTTCCACCTATTGTCAAGAGTTGAAAATGTTTACCGACCAACTATCCAACGTTGGTGTGCCGGTGACAAATCAAAGGCTGGTGGTTCAATTAATTGCGGGTTTGAATGAACAATATGATGGTATTGCAATGTTCATTCAACAAGGTAACCCATTACCATCTTTTTATGAGGCTCATTTGAGGTTGATTCTTGAAGAAACCCGAAAGGCTAAACAAGTAGCGACGACGACAAACTATGTCGGCACCGCCCTTATTTCCACTAACACGACGGAGGAGTTTTTTGGACCTCAAAATTCTGGTCCGGTAACAAACCAAAATCGTAACAATAACGAACCAAAAAGGGGTCAAAACCACAACAATAATAAAGGAAAAAATAATAGTGGAAAAGGGAGGGGCCGAAACGCCGGAAATTTTTCCGGTTGAGGGGCTGGCCGCTGGCAGAACTATCCCCACTGGCAGCCGCAGCAACAGGAGGTAGCGGGCAGTGGGGCCAGGTCCCGCTGTGGGCCTGGAATCCACAACAATGGGCCCCACCGTACTCTTTTCTGATGACCCATTGGGCTAGGCCTAACAACCAAAACAGGCAGCCCGGAATGTTAGGAAACCGACCAACGCAAGCCTTTATGGCTTATGTCCCCTCAACATCAAGTTATGTCTCCACATACATTGAGCATCCCATGAACAACATGAGTCTTAATGCTCTCGATAATTCTTGGTACATGGACACAGGGGCCACGTCACACATGACGGCATCCCAAGGTAATCTCTCGTCTTAGTTTAATATGAGCACTAATAAAAATATTATTATTGACAGTGGACATGAAATTTCAATTCGTGGTATTGGACAAACAAATCTACCACCCCCCACACACCCCTACATTTAAAAAATGTCCTTCATGCTCCTAAACTTATTAAGAATTTGGTATATGTGCGTCGGTTTACCACTGACAACAATGTTTCTATGAATTTTGATCCATTTGAGTTTTATGTGAAGGATTTTCAGACGGAGAAGCCACTAATGAAATGTAATAGCATTGGGGATTTGTATCCCATCACCGCTCTCACCAACAACCAAGTCAACTCTCCATCAGCCTTTGCTGTTTTTTTGCTATATTTATGGCATAACCGTTTGGGTCACCCGGATGCACCGGTGTTGGATTTTCTTAAAAGACATAATTTTATTGCTTGTAACCGTAATATGGACTCACATGTTTGCTGTTCTTGCATTTTTGGGAAGCATGTTAAATTTCCATTTTCTTTATATACTTCACAAACTATTAAGCCATTTGATATCATGAATTGTGTTGTATGGACATCCCCAGTTTTGAGTTCGGTAGGTCATAAGTATTATATACTTATCTTGGATGATTATACAAATTTTCTATGAAAAATTTCCATTGGAAAAAAATCACAAGTCCCCACTATTTTTAAATAATTTAATATTTTCATCCAAACCCAATTTGAGAGATCCATAAAATGTTTTCAATGTGACAATGGTGTCATTACGTCTCTCATGTTCATATACTTCTCCTCAAAATGAGAAAGCCAAAAGAAAATTCCGAACAATCAATAATGTGATTCGTACACTACTTGCACATTCGTCCACACCACCGTCTTTTTGGTATCATGTTATTCAAATGACCATCTATCTTTTGAAAATTCTTCCTATCGAGTTACTATCAAACAAATCACCTACCCAAATGTTGTACCATCGTATTCCATCATACAACTATTTAAGATTTTTCGGGTGTTTATGTTATCTCTTATTTCCGTCTACCACCATAAACAAGCTCCAGGCCGGGTCCACTCCTTGTGTCTTTTTGAGATATCCACAAAATCATCGGGGTTATAAGTGTTATGATATGTCTAATGGAAAAATTATCTTATCTCGTCACGTTATTTTTTATGAGCCTATATTCCCGTTTACTACATATCAAGTAGCGTCCCCACTCCCCACCTTCATATGAATTTCTAGACGTAGGAATACATCAGATGTTGAACCACCATTTAAATACCCAATCCGTTAGTGCCTCAGCTGGGCTGACCAAAAAGGGACAAACACCACAACCAGCCCAACATCGAGACGACACTAGGCCAGACCGAGATTTGGAGCTCACTGCTCCTTTATTGGCATCATCGGCCCAATCCAGTGCTTATTATTGCCAGGCCCAACATGCTTTACCTAACAGTCTGCCAGGACCAACTTCACAAGCCACTATTCAGCCCATCCCAATTACCCCACTTCGCCCCAGTCCGCCTCCCACCAACCCAGTGACCCCGCCTACTGTCTCGGTTCCACATCGAACCATTGAAACTTGTGCCATGCACGAGAGTTTTTGGCCTAAATGTCATTTTAACCTAACTTCTTCCGTTCAACCATCTCCACTTCCAAAAAATCCTAAAGCAGCCCTATCCTACCCGAATTGGAAAGATGTTATGCTAGACGAAATTGATGCTCTTATTAAAAATAAGATGTGAGAATTAATGTCTCGTCCATCTAATGTGAACATCATACGATCTATGTGGGGTTTTTGTCATAAAAATAATTCTGATGGCTCTTTTGCGAGATACAAAGCTCGTCTTGTAGGTGATGACATGTCTCAGCAGGTTGGAGTGGATTGCGGTGAAACATTTAGTCCGGTAGCGAAGTCGGCCACTATCAAGATTGTTCTAAGTCTAGCCTTGTCCAAATCATGGACCATACATCAGTTGGATGTCAAGAATGTCATTTTACATGGTCGCCTACATGAAACAGTTTACACGCACCGGCCGTTGGGTTTCCGAGATCCTACCTATTCGGATTATGTTTGCTTGTTGAAAAAATCTTTATATTGTTTGAAATAGGCCCCCAGGGCATTGTACAACAGGTTTGCAAAGTTCGTATCCACACAGGGGTTCTCCCACAGCAAGTCCGATCAGTCTTTATTCATTTATAAGAAGGGACATGACATGAGTTATCTTCTTTTATATGTGGATGACATTATTCTCACAACATCATCTGCCTTGCTTCACCAGTCTATTATGTCCTTCCTTGGGTCGAATTTTGCTATGATGGATTTGGGTCCTTTAAACTATTTTTTGGGCGTTGCGGTTACTCAATATGCAGGTGGTCTGTTTCTCAGTCAAAGGAAATACGCTGAGAAGATCATAGAAAAAGCCGGTATGTCTTCGTGCAAACCGTCCCATACGTCGGTTGATACAAAGGCAAAAATAAGTAACACGACATGATCCCCATACAGTAACCCAACACATTACCGCAGCCTAGCAGGGGCATTGCAGCACCTCATCTTCACGAGACCTGATATCTCCTACACGATTTAGCAAGTTTGTTTACATATGCATGATCCGAATGAAACACATATAGGGGCTCTGAAGCCAATCCTGCGGTATATTAAAGGTACTCTTGATTTTGGGCTGCATCTGTATAAGTCCATCGTGACTGGCATTACATCTCATACATATACTGATTGTGGTGGCTTCCCAGACACACGACGCTTCACCTCCAGCTATTGTGTGTTCTTAGGCTCATTTCCTGGTCATAGAAACACCAGCCAACATTGTCTCGATCGAGTGTTGAGACAAAATAACGAGGGTAACTGATGTGGTCTCTGAATCATGTTGGCTCCGTAATCTTCTTTTAGAACTACATTATCCGATCGAAAAAGCAATTGTGATTTATTGTGATAATGTGAGCGCAATATACTTATCAGGTAACTCTGTCCATCATCAACGCACACAACACATAGAAATGGATATCTTGTTTGTCCGTGAAAAGGTTGCGCGTGGACAAGTTCGGGTTCTTCGTGTTCCCTCCCGTTATCAGATTGCATACATTTTCACAAAAGAGTCTCCGTGCATACTGTTTGATGATTTCAGGGACAGTCTGAGCATCCGTGCACCTCAAGCTAAGACTGCGGGGGTCTGTTAAGGATAATTATGGATATCATTATTCTTAATTATCTCCATTATGTAAAAGCATCTATGTAATCAAGGAGAATATTATGTAATTAGTATGATTAGATAATTAGTATATAATTAGGATATGATTAGGTTAGTCTTCCATATGCATAGCCATAGATTGATCTTATAGACTTATATATATATATATATATATATATTGTATTATGGGAATGAAATAAATCATGGAATGAATTCCTTCACTTTAATATATGAGAAAATATAGAAAAGAAAGTGTGACAAGTTATTTAATTTAATTTCAAGAAACAACAAAGCTATATTATCTAGGTTGTCTCACACTAAAGGAATCCTCTTAAACTCTTCTCTTTGAAAAGCCAACTTGGATCAAGCATATTAATCTAGTGTCATTTATATGGTAATTGAGATTAATCTTTAGTTTACTACCAATGTCGAGTTCATTTATGATTACAGTGTGTTTTTATTAGAACTTGTGATTAATTTTACAAGTTTGCTCGCCTACATGTAGGTTATTATAGTCGTATGAATTTTAGTTTCTGGTAATTGTGCAATCAATTACTCTTGTTTACTCGTGTTTCCTGTATTGCTAACTGTAAGGACACACCAGCCGTTGAAGAATTATCGAGCATTCTTTCATGTCAGGAGGAGGTACTTGATAGAGGAGAAGATAAGGATATTTTTTTTTTCTTCCATCCAATATTGCTTCAATCTCAATAGGATAAATAAAACTAAAATAAAATGGAGCACCTAACAATGCATCTTCACTAGGGATGGCAACGGATCGGATCTGGACCGGATCCTACTAGATCCAGATTCAGATCCATTTTTTATACCTAGATCTAGATCCATCGGGTCCATAAAAATCAGATCCAAATCCGGATCCATCGGGTCCACGGATCGGATCTGGATCTACATGTAAATTTTTTTGGCTTAAATAATATTCCCACGTGTAGAAACTTTTATGACAAAATGAAACGCAATTTGATTGAAAAAAAATGACTGAGTTCATTCAATCAACCTACACAAACATGACACCATTCTTCCAAAATACTGAACAAAGTTTTAGCATCACAAGAAAATAAAGACGATTGACTTCATTAGTGATGCTGAACAAGTTGCAACTTTTAGCTAATTTTTGGAGGCTTTAGTGATGCTCCACTTGTAGTTCTACTGATTGACTTCATTAAACAACATAAAACAATGTCAGTCATATATCAAAAGTCCCAATTTTTTTTGTTGATCAAACAAATGAAAGAAAGATACTTAATCAAGAAAGGAAAATTTTAAGAAGAGTGATAATTTTTTCTTTTTATAGAAATGAAAATATGGAAATCTGCAGAGAGTATATAGTTAAAAAAATGAAACTTCAAAGACAAATTACATGACTGTGTGACTTGTGCCTTATCCTGGTTCACCGTTTACCCAATACATAAATTATGAAAAAAATTTAAGAAAATACTTATAAAATTACATTCTAAATTATGGATATATTTAATAAAAAAATGGATCCACGAATCGGATCTGGACCGGATACGGATCTCAAATACAATATCCAGATCCAGATCCAGATCCGATCCGTCAGAAACGGATCCGGATCCGATCCGAATCCGTCGGGTCCAAATTTTGAAGACCCATAACCTATAAAACGGATCTGGATCCACCGGATCCGGATTGGGTCCAAGATTTATTGTCATCTCTACTCTTCACTAAGGATGGCAACGGATCGGATCTGGACCGAATCCTACTAGATCCAGATCCAGATCCATTTTTCATACCTGGATCCGGATCTGGATCCGGATCCATCGGGTCCATAAAAATCATATCCAAATCCGTATCCACGGATCAGATCTGGATCCACATGTAAAAAAATTTGCATTGCTAAGAATGTAACATTGCTAAGATTTTTTTTTGAACTGACAAACGATTTTTACTTAGCTAACCGTTTATTGTGTTTCAATTTTAAAATGTTCATATGAGATATTTTGTTCGTTGTCTCGTTTTGATTGTGAGCTATTAATTGAAAATGTTGGACATCGACAATAGTTGTGGAAAATGCCGACTAGTATTTCCACAATACAGAACTTGCATGCGCTTGAAATCTTCACAAATGAAGTGAATATAATTTAAGTACTTGTCTATGGAGATGTTAGTCATTCACTAATATAACATTGATTTTATTATCGAAGTTACCTATTTATTTTTTGGTTTTTGAGTTAACGCGAGGATAAATTAAACTTGTTTTGAGAATTAAACTTGCAAGGATGTGCTTAGCAATTTTAAGAAAATACTTATAAAATTACATTCTAGGTTATGAATATATTTAATAAAAAATAGATCCACGGGTCGGATCTGGACCGGATACGGATCTCAAATACAATATCCAGATCCAGATCCTATCCGATCCCTCAGAAGCGGATCCGGGTCCGATCCGGATCCGTTGGGTCCAAATTTTGAAGATCCATATCCTATAAAACGAATCTGGATTCACCGGATCCGGATCGGATCCAGAATTCACTGCCATCTCTAATCTTCACAGACCAAGAACTACGAGATCACCCCTTTCATTCTGAAGTGACGGAGGGATTTTCGTATCATTCGAGCCAAAGGTAGGCAGATAGATAGACTTCTTTCTCACTACTAAGGGAGAGCAAGAAAGAAAACCAAATGATTGTTTTTAGCCGGCGCCCTCTTTTGGGTACTTTGGATCCAAAATCATTCCCACAGGATATCCGAACCCATTTTTTTTTCTGATCTTCGTCATTCTCTTCCATCGAAAGCAAAAATGGCATAATCAATAACATTTGCAATCGAAACCCAAGCTGGCGAATAAGTAAGTGATTGGTGCACTTGCTATAAGGACTTTTGACTCGCCTGATGTTCTTGGAAAGAGATTAAGTTCAATATCGTTTTCACAGTGCTTTGCCAAGACACAATTAAAATCTCTTAATTTCGTGTAAATAGACGTAGAAGATCATTTCCTTATTGTTGTTCGGCTACGTTTTGAAATTTGAATAACATGTTTAAAAATTCACAAGAACAAGTGACCCTGTCATGTACTCCCTTCATCTTAAAATACTTGTCATTTTATTTAACTAAGATAAAATTAATTAGCTTTTCCCCATGTTACCATTGTATTAATTAGCAAATTTAAGAGGTCTCATCATTGATAGAGTAAATGTTTATTGAGTAGCTATAAGAAATATGTTAAGGATAAAATAGTCAAAATGACATTCTCATAGATGCTTCTTAATGAGCGTGTAAATTAAAAATATGAGAAGTATTTTGGGACGAGGGAGTACCAAATTTAGCTCCAGCAAATTTTAGTAAAAAGAAAAAGAAAGAAAGCAACACAGAAAAACTTAGAATAACTAGGCATAGAAGGTATCAAACGCATTTTTTATATTTCTTTCGGACAATAATGTTTATAAATAAATAATGCCATAAAAAAAACTTTAAACTTTAAAATATCTCATAGCTCACAAAATTGACTAACTTGTAAGTTAAATATTGTTTGTCGTTCCATTCAAACAGTAAAGTTTCAACCAATGTTTTAAAACCAAAGGCGAGGGGTTCGTTTTACCGGGAGGACTTTAAGCCCTGTTTTCTTTTCAAAGTATTTCAAAATAAAATATGCTTAGAAACATGAAAATTTACTATAGATATTTTTTCTAAAAAATTCTATCACCATACAATGTATATTAATTCAAACGAGATTTTTGTGTTGAGTATGCACATGTGGCATTTTTTTTTGGTTCCTAACCTGTATTTGATATTCGCGTTGGAGCCTCGACTAATATGGATTTACACCTTGTAAATCCAGAGCTCTATCCTAAATTAAAAGTGTCGCGTTCGAATTTTAGGAATGGTTTTTTTAAAATAAAGACCGTTTTATTCCTAAAATATGACTTCCAGACATACAAATTCAGGACTTGAACATTAATCGAGTTCGAAACTTTAATACTAACACATTTATTGAGTTCAATAATTTATATTTATTTAATGAATTTTTAACTTATATATTCAACCATGTTCGGATAATCTCATGAGTTTATGTTGGATCCATACATGTTTTATGGTGTAAATCTAAATTAATCAAATTCCAAAAAAAGTATCCAACATCAAATGAGAAACCAAAAGAATTTCAAAAAATATTCCTGTCTTTTTTGGGGAAATGCCAACAATTTCCCTTCCGGACAACATAGATATATGTCATTATACCCACCGAATGATTTTTTAAAAAAAGTTTAACAACTATTCCTGTCTTCGATGGGGAAATGCCAACAATCCCCCTTCATGCCAACACAAATATATATCACTATACACACCGAATTAAAAGATAAAAAAAGTTGGAAAACTATTTCTGTCTTTGTTAGGGAAATGCCAACAATCTCCCCTCCTACCAATACAGATATTGTTGGTTACAATGGTGCAGGAAACGGAAATATGTAACTGCTAAGAATTACAATACAATGAAATTACAACAAACTGAATTTCAATGAACTGGAACAAGAAACTGGAACAGTTTTGATATGTTGAGTCGAGTGATGACACTATGTCTTTAAGACGAGATTGCCCCGTATATATCCTTTCTACGTTCTGGACAATAGTCTCCCAAGATAAAACAACAACTGAACAAATGAGCAAAGGAAACTCACTTGTTACCTTGAAGAATTTTGAGTAATGAAATGATGCAAAAGAAAGTAGTAGGAAGAAACTGATTTCGTTTGTATGTTCTGTGTGCTCTCAACAATTGACAAAGGGTCCATTATATAGTTGTAGGAGAGGACTTACCAACTACCCACATAATTATTGTTACTGGCCAAGTAATGACAATTATGGAGGTAGTAATTCAGCCAAAATAAATGGTGAATTAATGTGCAACGGATTAGCCTTTAGGGAGAGTTATTCAGCCAAAATAAATGGTGAATTGATGTGCAACGGATTAGTCTTTAGGGAGAGTTATTCAGCCAAAATAAATGACTGAATTGAGTGCATATTAAGGCTGGTTAACGTTCCAAAAACCAACAGCCAGCAAAAGCACAAGTTCTCTGCCCAATTTAACTTACCAGAAACTTCAGGGACCAAACTGTAAATATGAAGCAATTTGGATCCAAAAAGATAATACCAGAAGAAGCCCACAACCCACAGCCCGTGACCGGACGGGACGGGCGCGCGGCGCGCGTGTGGGCTTATCCTCAAACCGAAGCATATCTAGATCCTCCCTTCTTTAAACACAGGGGATACCCTTGGGGTCCCAAACCCCAAGCCAATTTTGAGACTTATAAACTAAACAAATTTTTCTTCCCCCACCGATGAGGGATGATTGGTCTTTACCACCTTTTTCCATGCTTCAAACATCTCACTCCGTGGACCAATATCTCTTTCATTTCTTAACGAAATTTGACGATCCTTGGCCCTACGATCATCTACTTACTTAGTAGATTATGCACGTGTGAAGAACCAGATTCTCTAATATACGGAACACTAGTGTTTTAGTCATTAAAGATGGTTGGACGCAACTCGCGTCAAAGACAAATTTCCAACAAATATGTCATTATACAGAAGTGTTCGACACTATAATCTACTTCTTAAACCAATACAAGAATGAAGAGGCAACCGAATAGAAAGAAAAAGATAATTGGACCAAAAAAAAAACATAGACAAGAAAGTTATATGGGAGACAAAAACCAATTTCTTGACTTGTCTTTTTCTTTTTGGTTTAACTTCTTTTTTACTATGGTTTCACTCCTAAATGAAATATAAGTCAACACATGAATTATACTTTTGCGGATAATTTTCTACATTTAGTTTTTGGGAGGAATGAAAAAAATATATAATGTTGGAAATTTGCCTTTGGCGGGAGTTGCGACCGACCAACTTTAACGGCTTAAACACTAGTGTAACGTATGTTGGAGAATCCGGTTCTTCACACATGCATGATCTACTAAGTACGTAGATAACCGTAGGGCCAAGAATCGTCAAATTTCATTGAGAAATGAAAGAGATATTGATCCACGAAGTAAGGTGTTTGAAGCATGGAAAGTGTGGTGTTGTGTTCAATTCTCCCTCATCGGTAGAGGAAGAAAGAATTGTTGTGTATATAAGACTCGAAATGTGTTTGGGGTTTGGGACCCCAAGGGGTATCCATGTGTTTAAAGGAGGGAGGACCTAGATGTGCTTCGGTTCAAGAGAAAGACCACACGCGCGCCAGCCGCCGCTCGCCGTCCCTGGTTCGAGTTAGGGTTCAGATTCCGGTTCCGGTTCCGGTTAGGTTCGGTTCCGGTTCCGGTTCCGGGTTCCAGTTAGGTTCCGGTCGTAATGCAGCACGTACGAGCGAAGCGTCCAAGCTCTCAATTCACCATTTATTTTGGCTGAATTACACCTCCAATAATGGCCAAGCGGTTGGTCTTTCTCCCATTTATGTTGGTGACTTTACTACCTCCATAATGGCCATTATTTGGCTATTATGGAGGCAGTTTTCAGCAAGAAACAGCCCCTCCCTCTCCTATATAAACACCCCATTACACCATTGTTGAGCACTAAGACATATGCACGAAAAACAAGAAGAGATGCAAAGAAACAGTGCGAAAAATACACAACAAAAGCAGTTTATTCCTACACCTTCCAAGGCATCATTTCATTTACTCAATATTCTTCACGGTAGCTCTTGAGTTTCCTTTGCTCAAGTGTTCCATTCTTTGTTTTATCTTGGGAGACAAATTGTCCAGGACGTATAAAGGATACATACGGGCAATATTGTCTTAAGGACAGAGTGCCACACTCGACTCAAAGAAAGCGATTTACATTTTTCCGTCTTCTACAAAACTGGAATTTCCAGTTTTTACTTGTGTAGCAATTGTAATTTCAAATTACTAGTTGAACTATTGAATATTTGTTTATCCTTTCGAATACTTGTAATAGTTATATACTTCTCGTACTGCTTTATAAAGTATCATAGAGCAAAAATACCCAACATATAATACGTAGGAATATCGTTTATAAGGAAATATCATACGCGATATGCTTCTTTACATATTTGGTCCTCATAAAATCAAAGTAATTAAGAAAAAGTCACATGTATCTATAACCTTTCATTGTTCATCTTCGTGAATTTATACCACTTTTTGACAAGTTTTACAATTTTGAAACTCCTTTACTTTTCATGTCGTCTGTTCTCTCCTCCCTTTCATTATATTTTTTTTGGGATTTTTCTATTATTATATTCTTCTTATTTTGTGCTTCTTTTACCATCTATCTCATATTTGATAGCATAGTAGCTTTATGTGTTTTCACTTAAGCAAGTAAGGACTTTGGTGAATACAAAATTTAACTTATGAAGAGGTTTTATCTCAAACTATTTATGAAAATTCTTCAACGAAACAGACTCTTCCTATTATAGTTTTCTTTTATGTACCTACATGTTTTTCTTGTTATCTGGTGTTAATTTTTTATTCCATTTTCATAAGGGTTGCGTTGTAAATACCTTTTTTTTATTTATAATTCTTGAATGTAATATATGCCAAAAAGAATATTGTTTTTATATTACCTTCATTTTTTATGTCAAATTTGAGTTACACTTTCTGTTATATTATGTAGTCCATTCTGTGTTTTTTATTAGCACCAGTTTTCTTACTGGCCTCTGTTGTTATTCTATGGTTATTACTCTATCTGATTCGTTTTAGCCTTTACATTGTAGGTGGCCGGTAAAAGTCTTTTAACGACTGCAAACTTTCTAATGCAACAACCGTTAATACAAGTCAACACATGAATTATACTCTTGCGGAACACATTTTCTACATTTATTTTTTGGCAGGATGAAAAGAATATACAATAAGAAATATCGTTTTTTTAGGAAATATTAGATGAGATATGCTTCTTTGTATATTTGCACTTCGTAAAATCAAATTAATTAAGAAAAAAGAACACATTGTATCTAAATATCTTTTTATTGTTCATCTTCGTAGATTCAGACGATATCTAATCATCTTGAATTCGACATATAAGTTATCACTCCCTGATGAACATTCATCATTCAAAGAAACTTATATTTTATTTTTTTCATATATAAATATCATTTACTCAAAATTATATCTTAATAATAATAATATTATTTACAAAATCGCATTACTTAACTAGACATTTACGTGCAACGCAAGTCTAGAAACTAGTCTAAGTAAAAGCAGTCAATCACTACAAAATTATTTATGATTTTATTATATTATTTTCCTTTCTACAAAGCTAAAAAAAGTCTATTAGTAATGAAAATAAATCGCGATCGAGGAAAAAGATGAAATTGGACAAATATACCTCAATTATAATTGTTATCTTGCTCAAACGTGTGGGAAACATATGTTGTTTATGTTAGTTTTAAACGGCCCATTTTAAGAATTCAATTGATTGAATCGAAAACGATCAACTATAGCATGCTTAATTTGGCTATATATGTTTAAAAAAGTACTTTGTTAATTAAAGTTCTGTTTTTTTTTTTGCAGGCATAAATGGACAGGAAGATATGAAGCTTACTTATGGGACAAGAGTACTTGGAATAGCATTTAGAACAAGAGTGGATGACAAAGTGAATGCTCTTTTTTTTCTTCTTATCTTTCTTTCCTCTAATTTAATTTTTATTTGTTTTGCGTATTCCAAAAGAAAAAATTGAAATCGTGAAATAATATATTAGTAAAATTACTCAAAAGATGTGTAAAGTAGGAGATTTTTTTATAAATAATATATTAGTAAAATTAATAATTCTTGGATGTAATGCTTATACCAAAAAGGATATTTTTTTATATTACCTCCATTTTTATATCAAATTTGAGTTACACTTTCCGTTGTATTATTATGTAGTCCATTTTTTGTTTAGCAACAGTTCTCTTACTGCTCTTTATTGTTATTCTATGATTATTACTCTATCTGTTTCTTTTTAGCGTTCACATTGTATGTGATGGGTAAACGTCTTTAACGACTGCAACTTTTCTCTTATAGATGCCACACACACACCAGATCTGTAATGCTCTCAGGTTGATACAATGTATTCCACGTGCTGACTGAAGATTTGATTATTGTATATCGATCGGTCCAGCATGGATTGAAATAGGAACCGGTTCAATAGAAAATATTTGAAAATGCAGTGCACCCAGGTAAATAAGGAACAAGATGAATACATAAGTTAAACAAGCATCCCACACCCAAAAGGTGCCCCACATAGGTTTTCCGTAACCCCCAGTAACTAAGGTAAACATTGTAGAAAAAATACATATCTCTGTACCGGTTCCGGAAGAGAAAAGAAAAATGAGATATTTTATTAATATATATATATATATTAATAGGGGGTTTCAGACGATATTTAATCATCTTTACTTTCGACATATTAGTTTACCATTCCACGATGCACAATAATCATTCAAAGAAACTTATATATTATTATTTACTCAAAATTATATTTTAATGATATTAATATTAAAACCCTTCCCAAGTTGTAGAAGCTTCTTCCAGAATTTTTGATGTAGATCGATCAATCCCGCCCTGTTCAAGTGATCGTTGCAATATCACGTTACATAACTTGGCATTCAAGTGCAACGCACAACAACAGCAACTTACCCGGTGGAATCCCACACTGTGGGGTCTGGGAAGAGTAGATTGTACACAGACCTTATCTCTAACTTGATAGGTATAGTGACTGTTTTCGAGAGACCCTCGGCTCAACACAGGCACATGCACCAGCAAAAACAAGAGAAAACAGTCAAACCCGATCAAGAAAATTAAAGCACTATGAAATATGAATATCAATATGAAAATGCTGGTATCAAAAGCGAGTACACAATACTGAAAAAAGAATAGTAACTAACACATAGCACATAGCAGCAGAAAATAAACTACCGGGGCATATAAAGCAATATTATGCCTATTCGTATGATATGCTAAGCGAACCTATAGTAATAACACTACAACTACATGTATTTTAGCGTAAGTAGGACTACTCTCGACTATCTACTATCCTAATATGTGTCATCCACAATCTCCTATCTAAGGTCATGTGTTCAGCAAGTTGCACATGTGCCATATCCCGTCTAATCACCTCTCCCCAATATTTCTTCGGCCTACCTCTACCCCTCTTGAACTCACACCTCCGTACTGGGCCATTTGTGTATCTCCTCTGCAATGCACGTACCGAAAAATTAGTTTACGTTAGATTTAAACGATCAATTTTAAGAATTCAATTGATTGGATCGAAAACGATCAACTCTCGTATGCTTAATTGGCTATATATGTTCAACAATTTACTTTATTAATTAAAGTTCTGTTTTTGTTTTGCAGGCATAAATGGTCTCCAGGTACGAAGGTCACCTATGAAGCAAGAGTACTCAGAATATCATTTAGAAATTAGAACAAAGAGTCCGTTTGGGCAGCTCAATTGGTTTCAAGGGGGATATTTGGAATAAGAGACCAAGGATCGAATCCCGTCAGCGGCAGTGTGGGGGTTTCTTCTTGAAATAAAGGAGGGCCCCTTGTGCGCTTGACGTGATCGGGTCTAACCTTTGAAATCAATTGAGTCACCATGATTTACCTCCTTCACAGACCTGTCGGACCGGGGTGTGGGGGCTCCTGGGGTGGGAGATTCCACCTTTTGGAATAAGAAATTAGAACAAAGAGAGGACGACAAAGTGAATGCTCTTTTTTTTTTCCTTATCTTTCTTTCCTCTAAATTTATTTTTCTTATCTATTATAAATAGATAATCCAAAATAATTATTATTTAGAAAATTAAGATCTAATTAATTACTTCCTCCTCCATCACAAAATACTTATGGTACTTAGTTCTTACTACAAACACTTATCTCAAAATACTTTTTATTTTATTTAATTAAGATAAAAGTAGGTTGTTTTTTCTCATTTACCCTTCTATTAATTACATCAATGAGTTGATTTTTTTAGTTCTCATAGCACCATTTAAGAGGTTTTTATCATTGATGAAATAAATATTTATTGAGGAGAGATTAAATGATGAGATATGTTAAGAGGGAAAAATAGTCAAAATACTACTCTTATAAATGCTTTCTTAAAGAGTGTGTAAATGAAAAATGTGACAAGTATTTTGGAACGAGCGAGTATTAGATTTCACGTTTAGCCTTACTCAATAAATGTAAAGAGAGATTAACGTGGTTAAAAAAGAGTAATATTAATTAAGATTAAAGAATAATAAGGAGAATTTAGTCAAATTACCCTTAGAAACATAACAAGTAAAATAGATCGGATGGAGTAATAGAGATGAAATTAAAGTTACTCTTGGACTTAAGGGATCATTTGGATTATAATTTCCTCAAAGTTTGCAATATTATTTTTCCTTATGAGAAATTAAAAAAATAATCAAAAAGTCCCCTTCTTCTCATCTTCTTTCATGGCTTATTCTTCATTTTCCTTTTAATGTACAATTAATTTGCATGGATACAGCTATGAAACTGAACACTTGTAAGATTTACACACTGCCTAAGTGAATCCAGACAAATGCTTCTTCGTCGCCATTCTTACTAGGTCTTCTTTATTTACTACACCACAGTGGTTTGCTCGTAATTAATTACAAAAATCAATGTCATTTTTATAACCTTCCACCATTAAAACCACCCCCTCCCTCTGTCCCCTTCACAGTTCACACCACGCGTCCCTCCCCTTCTCTAAATGTAGAAGAAGACACAATTCTTTACTGACAACCCCACAAGTTTAAACTCTAAGTAAAAAAAGTAAAAATTAAATTAAATAAATTTTGTATTTTTCTTTCAAACACTTTTTTTTTTGACACAATTCTTCAATGTGTATTAGTACTAATTTATTGCTGCATTTATGTTGTTATCTTGCTAATTTATTGTCTTATTTTATTTTGAGTCGGGGGTACGTGAGAAACAACATCTCTATTTAATAAAGACAAGAGTAAAATCTACCTAAATCCTATCATCTCCAAACTTTACTTGTAAAATTATATTGTTTTCAAACTTTACTTGTAAATTATACTGAATATATTGTTGTTGGAATTTTTTACGGGCAATCCCACAAGTTTAAACTCAAATTTTTTAAAAAAAATTGTGTTTTTTTTCTTAAAATATTCCCATTGAGAAAGTAGTGAAAGAAAGGCCAATTGGTATAATAACATCATGGCTTTGAACCGAAGTCTGAACTTACATTTGGTCAAGTGTTAAAAACGATTAATTAACTCAAGTTTAAACTAACCCAAGTTAACTTACCCCACCCCCTTAGTCATATTGGGTGGGTGGGTGTTGGTCATCTTATAAACTCCATTCTAACCCAAATGCAATTCTTGTATTCCTACTCTGTCGTGGTTTACCACAAAGTGATACAAAGAAGAAGAAAAAGACCCCCTTTTTAATTTTCTTGACTATACACACCAACCCAATCTCCATACCAAGAAATTGAATACCAAGAACACCCACGTTGCCATTTTTGAGGAAACCCATACGGAAAAAAGGTTGGATTTTTATTTTAATTGGGTTTTTTCTGGGCAAAAAATTATGAAGAAATCTCCATCTTCTTGTTTTTCATGCTCCTCTTCATCTTCTTCATCTTCATGCATTGAACAAATCCATGAAGAAACAGAGAAGCAAAAGCTGAAGCTCAATTCAAATTCAACAAAGCCCAGGCCCAAACGTGCTGCTAGAGCTAAGAAATTTCTCAATGCTGATTCACCAAGTAATAATTCATCTACAGCTAGAAGAAGCTCAATTTACAGAGGTGTAACAAGGTATGTTTTTTTTTAATTAAAATTTGCTTAATTTACACACATTCAAGGTGTTGTGTGTGAAACCCAAAAATCAAAATTGGATTTTTTTACTGGGTTTTAATTTTTAGTTGCATGCATGAAGAAATGAGTGATAAAAAAATAATTATTTTTTGTTAATTAAAGTTGTGTTTTTTCTTAGGCATAGATGGACAGGGAGATATGAAGCTCACCTATGGGACAAGAGTACTCGGAATAGCATTCAGAACAAGAAAGGACGACAAAGTGAATGTTCTTTTTTTTTTCTTATCTTTCTTTCCTTTTATTTAGTTTTTAAATTATTTTATGAATTAAAAATTTTGAAATCAGGGAGATCTACAGTAATAGTAATTTATTAGAGTAATTTTTTACTATCCTTAATCTGACTTGTTCTTTGTTGGTTCTTGTGATGATCCCTCTCTGTCACTTGCAACGTGCTCAGTTTATTTGGGTAAGCACTTAAACCTCTTGCAGATAATTGGTGTGGCTTAATGTACATGTTTTTATTGCACCATGTACAACACCCTTTATGCATAAAATTTGTTTGACTGTTCTGTTAAAATGAATAAATAAAAAGACAAATTTTGTTACCATTACATTATTAAATGTCATTTTCAAATTGCTATTGAATGTAGGGGCTTATGATAGTGAAGAAGCTGCTGCCAGAACTTATGATCTTGCAGCTCTTAAGTACTGGGGACCCACAACTATACTTAATTTTCCGGTACTTAAAATTCTTTTTCTTTTTCCATTTTTGGTACAATTTAAATAACTTTTTAAAACTATTTTTCTATATAAAACAAAAAAAAAGAGTACGGGTGTTCCTATTTTTGCCTTTCTGGGAGAAAAAAAGGAGCAAAGTGACAAAAATTAGCCTTATTATTGACAAATAAAACTAATGTACAATTATGTGAAACGTGATGTACAACAAAACAATGCAGTTGGAAACATATATCAAAGAGCTTGAAGAAATGCAGAGGCTATCAAAGGAAGAGTACTTGGCTTCATTACGGCGAATGAGCAGTGGATTTTCTAGGGGTGTTTCCAAATATCGTGGGGTCGCAAGGTATATTTATTAATTTAAAGTTACTACTAAGTTAAATTATAATTAAAACACATTTAATTAGGAAGAAGGGACAAAAGACATGCAAAATTAATTTTTATCAATGCAACGCCGGTACATTTTAGTGGAAGTCAACAACTGTTGTGGATTTTCATGCTTTTTGCTACTGGTTCAGTGTGGGACCCACTGGGACATAGTTTTCAGTGGGACCCATTCCGATTCACTGTCTTATTAATTTGTGGGCTGTGAGTTTAGGTGCATATTTAGGAATTAAAAAAATGTGATAAAGTGATTACGGATTCAAAAAATTGACCATTTCTACTACGGGCGTGCATTTTTTGCGAAAATAATCCCTTAGTTTTAGGATAGAATGCTAGTTTGACCCGTTATATTTGGAATTTTGATTTGACAGGCACCATCATAATGGTCGATGGGAAGCACGAATTGGACGGGTCTTTGGAAATAAGTATCTCTATTTGGGAACTTTCAGTATGTCTTTATGTTATATCTCTTTCATTTTGCACCTTATTAAGTGGTATGTTTATTTCGAGTACTAATTTTTTGGTTGCGAGTTTTTTTTTTAGATTTTCTTTTAGACGATTATAAAAAATGAAGAAGGAAAATAAAGTTTTGTTATATTAGATTATCAAAAGCAAAACTATCCCGTATCAGTCACTTGGTCCAACGTAGGGACGGCAAAATGGGTAAAAAATATGAAAGACCCAACCCACTCCAAAAAATATTAATTTTTCTTTTAAAAAAGTTTTAATTTTTTTATTTGATTTTTAGACCTCCCCCGACCCCACCACCCACCAACCCCTCTAAAAATTAAAAAATTTTATTTTGGTTTTCTACATCATCCACCCACCCCGCATATCCCTACCCCTCCCGAATTTTTTACTTCATATATTTTAATTTACTTTTATAAAAACTTATAAAGAATGAGAAATTTGTGTGGTTAAATTTGGTGTGGTTTGGGTGGTGGGTTGTAATTTGGGAGGGGGACAAGGGGGCGAGGTGGGGGTAAGAAATTTTATAAAAGTAAAATAAAATATATGAAGTAGAACATTTATGAGGGGGGGGGGGGATTGAGTGGGGTGGGATAGGGTTGACCGAATATGAAGTGCATTCGAGGGTGGTGGTTGGGTGGGGGTGGGGGTGGGTGGCGGAGGGCGGGTGCAATGGGGTGGGAATGGTGGGGCTTGATTGAGTATTTTTCGAAAACTGTTTCTTGGAGGTCGTGTCATCGCAAATGTTGAGGTGCAACTATGTGTACTAGGGATAGGATTTGTAGACAAGAATGTAAATTAATTTTCTCCATATTAGCAACATGAAGCCAACATCTTTAAAGTAACTTTAGATAATATAGATATCCGTATTATTTGTCGGATTAATCCATTTTTTATCCGTGTTAATTGATCCATTTTTGTTTAACTCATTTTGATCCTACACGACCGTTTACCACCCCTAGTCCAACCAGTGGTGGATTCTGATGTATGAACCCACTAATTTATGGGAACCCATTAGCTTTTACCAAGCCCCTCTATAAACCCATTAAATAGTTATAATGTTAGATTGATGACTCAATTATTATTGTCTCGTTACTTGAGCTCGTTGTGGAAATTCAAAAATTTTAAAGGATACACCTTTACATCCGACGAATCTAGACTCTGGTATATCTATAGAGAGTTAAAGAACTCTTTATAAATAATTTTTTCATTCAAAGAGCTCAAATCTAATTCTGATCCCAACCTCCCACCATAGGTGTTCGATTCTTTTTCATTGTTGGAGATTCAGTAGTTAGGAAAGTTTAACACTTTCATGTCCAACATAAATCTAAAAGATTCAGGATTAAAGCTGACATGGCACATGATCATTGGCGTTTTATATTATTTACTGAGATCAAAGTTGAAAGGCTGAGGTGGTCAAAAAATTAAATATTTGATGCAGATCTTTGTGGACCGTACAAAAGTTGGACTTTCTATTCCAACTTTATAAAAACTGAAAATATTTCCCTATTTTTGTTAGTGGGTTTAGTCCTTATCCATTTTTGTTTTGTGGTTTATGTTTGACTAAACTAGAAAAATAAATAATAATCGCTACTACAATATGATCCTAGTTTTACTCATGAATAAGCAAAGCTTAACCTGGGATTTAGCCGGTTCCGATTCCGACCAAATTTCTTTCAGTGGGTCCCACATATCCAAAAAAATTACTAAGCGATTCTAATCCTATATTAAGTAAAATTGAATATGGCCTTTAATCATGTGGGGGCCACCTTAAACTCAAAATATTGTTATATGGATATAATATTGCCCTTTAGTTTATATATATAGGTCTCTAACCTTAAGCAACTTGCTCCATTCGGCAACTGAATTGAGCCAATTTTGAATTTTTATGAAATTACCAGAATATACTAGATGATATGTACTTGGTTTAAGGTGGATACATTAATTAGTTGTAAGAGATTTGAATAGTTATTAAGATAAGTAATTATCTTGATTTTCTTTAATGTGACTGTATTAGATCTTGGCTCGTGACACTGTCAGACCCTTGATTCATGCTTAATGGGATGAATAATTTAAAATCTCAGTAGACAATTATGCCTTTGGATTGATGCATACTGTCCCATCATCCTCATCTCCAACTATTACACTCCAAAAAACTACTAACCCTCATCAGTAAATTGAACAAGGCTGCAAAAACACACATCCTCCTTTATCATTTATGACTATGCTCTTTCACTTTAAGACTAAGTGATGCATAAGGTACAATCTTTAAAAGAAGAAAAGTACCTTGCCATTTTATTCCTATTCTCCACCAAAAAATAGAAGGAAAGAATTAGAATAAAACATGTCTTTTTGTTTTAGTATAATCATTCGGTATCCGGAACTTAAGTTCCGGCCCGACTAGTCTGAATTCGCGTGGCGTAACCCATTAAAAGGGAAAGCGCTCCTTACTAAGATTTTTTTCCAAGAGATAAAGTGTAGAGAAATTTCATCCTATGTAAATGACATGTTTTTCTTCACCACCGAGTAGTAAAATAATAATTCATACAGAGTTTAAGTATGCCATTACTTGTGCTGTTTACGGACCACATCGTAATACAATCCTAAGTTGATGTTATTGAGGCATAATTTGTTGCTTTTACGGGTGAGTAAGTGCAATCTAGAGTGTATCTTTACTAACCTAAGTGAGCGAGTAAGTGCAATCTAGAGCATTTATACTTCCGCTTTCACTTAGGTTAGTAAAGATTCATCAATTTCCTTGTTACTATTGTTTTCACTTGCTAATGGCATTGGCGATTGGATAATGCAAAATACGGCATTGTGTATTTGCCAATTGTTTGCAATAAAATATGTCTTTGTTTAGATCTGCTGTCTTCTATTCGAAGGACTCAGCTGGTGCATTTTGTGATCTTACAAACTAGTTCAAACCTATGTTGTTCGGACTAACAAAATGTTGAGCGCAGTAACATTATATGGCATGAACTTTGTGATCAAACATATGTTTGAAAACACTAGTTAATTACTAATCTCCTTGCTGAAGGCACTCAAGAGGAAGCAGCTGCAGCATATGATATGGCAGCAATTGAGTACAGAGGGCCTAATGCAGTCACCAACTTCGACATCAGCAGATATGCAGACAAGTTGAAGAAACTTCGCGAACCGGATCTGATACCAAAGGAGGAAAACACAGAGTCCTCTGCTGAAGTGCAATCAGATGAGGTAATCGAACAACATCAACCAGTTCTTCAACAAGAAGAAAACCAACTCAATTTTCAGCAAGAAGAATTTGCTGCAGAACCAATAGTATTACCAAAGTTAGAGTTTACGCCTGCCCTTGGTTCTGATGAAGTGACTCAACCGAAAGTTCTGAAGTTGGAGTTTGCTCCTTCAGTGGAGTCTGTTGATAAAATAAAGGCAAAGGGCCACGAGGAGCAAGATGATAACCCGTGGAACATGTACTTGGACGATACATTTGATTCATTCCCGGTTTCCGACTTCTCTCTTGACAAACCATCCGACTTGATGGATTTTTTCAACAACACTAGCTTTGACTTCAATTTCTATGAGCAATCGAGTGATAATGAGTTCAACCTGGATGTATTCTCCGACAGCATGATCATCGACGTGATGGAAGCTAATAAGGAGGAAGTACGGAAGAACCCGTCGAATTCGCCTACTTCATCATCGTCCGTGTCAAGAACGACATCCATTTCTAGCGACATGAAAGATGTTGGAGGTTTGGCATCTCCGACGATGTAAGATGTTTTGACTAAGAGCTCAGCTTGGTGTTGAAATGAATTATAAGTTCGATAGGAACTAGTTTTAGATGCCTTTTTAATCTTTCCTAGATATAGGGACACAAGCAGAAGGCCTTGTGACTGTTTTAATTAGTTTCTTCACCAAATATAAACTCCTGCAGTTTAGCTGAAATGTTGTTTAGCCAACTTTTATGGTTTCATTTTGCCTGTTGATATCCTCAGCCCGCACTTGCTTTTTCGCTATATTGCTTCGACTTTTCAAAAATGTTTTTCATCCGTGTTGGATCCTCAAAAAATGCATTATTTTCAAAAATGTTGTTGCATCCGAGTTGGATTATTCATGAATGTAGCGTTAAGAGTCGTCAAAGAAAAATCAAATAATTTCTTTTAGATGAGTAGAGGAATTTCTTATTTGCTTGTTGAGTTTTACAGATGATGACTCAAATAATAGGCAGTTGATATCAAACATGACCTTCATGCATATATATATATACTTTCTCTTACACATTACTATATCATCATAATTTTAGTCAGAAAAATAGAAGAAGCTCCGACAACTGCTCTTACCCTCTCCACCTTAATTTGAGTTTTCTTTTCTTTTTTCTCCCCCATATCAAATCTTGATCCATATAAAAAAAATGGGTAATGACATTATTTAATACAATTAATAGTAGTAACGGCAAAATGGTAAAAGTACATAACATAGCTACATAAGTAAATCAAATTAATTGATACATACCATGATGTAATAAATTCTAAGTAATAATCACACACAATTGGAAACTGAAAACTACCAAAAAAAGAAAATAATTAGGAGAGTGGAAAGAGACCAGAAAAAAAGTTGGCTTATTAATTTCAACTACCGGACCACCCACCCCAACCCAACTAAAACCCCGTTAAACATTAAACCCAGCACGCCCGCGCGCGGAAGCTTGGAAGCAATATCAAGGGAGTCTATCAAGAAGCTACTTACTGTTGAAATCTGGAACTGAATTTCAGGTTTATATTATCGGTAAGATTTACCCCTCAATTAGCTATGTTTTGCATTCACTTCTAATCTTTTACCCTAATTGCATAGTTTTTACTCCCATATTTATTAGTACCTTTTTGCTAACAATTTTTGTTCTTGAGCAACGAAACTATGATGAACTGGGTGCCTATTATTTATTCATTATAACTGTGGTATGTGAATTAGCTAGTGCAAACGTCGACTAGTTACACGGGTACTTCTACCTCCCACCAATACAAGTAACGGGTAACTCTGTGCTTGATTTAGATAAATTGAAGAAACACCTAGTGTTTTTTGCATGAGACCTCATGGTTCTAACTATATTCATTGAACACTATGCATTTTTCTGAATGTTTCTGTCTTAAAGTTCTAAAAGTTGAAACTTGAAGATATTAATATGTTAAAAACTGTATGGTATGGTGTTTCAATATTGTAATACTGCTTTCCGTCCTCAAATGACTAATGTGGTTTGGAGTATGAGGACCAAACCATCTAATTAGGTTACTTATGGGCATTGGCTCTTTGATTCTTCTTCTTTTTTTTTCCTCCTTGAAATAATAAAGGGCAGCTAGGTGCACAAAGCATCCCGTGTTAGTACTTAGCAGGGTCCGAGCATGTAGAAAGTACATAACAAACTGTAAACTGTTATGACCTTAGCATGAATTCAGTTTCATGCAGAAGACTGGAATTGATGGATCAATTCTCTTTAACAATGAGCAAGGATTAACATAAGTGATTGAAATACAAGAGAACAAAAGGAATATGATCTTCACTATATCCTTAGTTATAGCTCCGAAGCTCCTCTTGCATAAGAAAGAGAAAAGAAGGTGAGGCAATTGAAAAAAGAAGGACAACAAAAGGAAGGAGAGAAGAGAGAAAGAAAGAGGAGAGAGATATCATATCAGGTATTTCTTGTTGCTCCTCTACCCGCCCATAGAATTGCCCTTGACCTCAAAGGCATAGTTGTGCCACAAATTATGGATGTTGATTGTGTATATAACCAATCTTCGTGGTAGCATCCACAAAAGTCAACTCAAATAGTGAAGTTCATATGTCAAAAACTCAAAATAACTTGTATTTCCTTAATCAGAAACTACATACCTAAACTTCCTACATACATCTTGTGTAAGAGTACACTTATATGTTGTTAACGGCTTAACACGCACTTTCAATAAGAGTTTTTCTCTGTTCTTCTTCGTTAGACACCATGCACACTTTCAGTAGGAGTTTCCTCTTTTTTTTTCTTTTTCTTTTCACATAATGTCAGACCGTATAGAACTTGATACAAAGTAGATTTCTCCTGGCCAAAGATTCTTCTTTTTCATATCTTCAGTATTTTTCTCTTTCCGGTGAATATTGCACCACTCTTATTGCTGATGACCATTTTGGCTGTGCCACACCTCTTTTTGGTGACAATTCCAATGGTGTCTCCTGGAAGTAGTATTTGAGTCATTCTCTCTTCTAAATATCATATTTCCAATCACTATTCTAGAGAACATTTGTGCTCTTCTTTTTCTTCATGGCATTAGAGTTTGGGTATTTACTACTTCCTCTGAAAATTGAACTCCCTTCTATTGTCCAAAAATGTTATTTTTTCTCTCTTTTTCTATATGGTATCAGAGTTTGATATTATATCCCTTAAAATATTGAACATTTTTATCACTATTCCCGGGAGTCTTCTTTTCTTCTTTTCTTTGTGGTATTAGAATTTATGTACAAAGTCCCTCCTCCGAAGCTCAAACACTTAAATTATGGTCATTATTCTGGTAACCTTTTCAGCTACTTTTCATCTGCCAATGTAGGCAACGTGACGGGAGATCCGTATCACCTTTCTGCTTTCTGTGATCGAGCATATACAAATTTTTAAACAATATTAATATTTCTTGAAGAAATGCAGGGTAAGGTTACAATAGACCCTTGTGGTCCGGCCCTTCCCTGTACCCCGTGCATAGCGGGAGCTTAGTTCACCGGGCTGCCCTTTTTTTTTTCTTGTCTTTATCCTATACATCATTGATATATATTTCCATTTAAAGTTTTGAGGAAGGAGTATGCTCGTGCATGTAAAACTGGAGTGTAGTCTTATTCTTTTTATATCTTATATAAAAAATTGAGTCACTGGTTACCTTGTTCATTTAAATATGATGTTAAGGCCACCTATTGTTCATTTCTTTTTATAAGAGATGGAAAGATGGCGTGTTGAACAAGAAGAAATAGATTGATTTCTCAATGTCAGTTCCCCAGCAAGATGAATATCGAAGTGATTGATATAGAAATGCGGAAGAGGCAAAAAAGTGGGCAAAGAATTGCTGAACCAAATCAGAATCCCAAACTGGGTTTCCCGGACAATTTTATTGAAAGAGATGCTATCATTGAGGTTGATGATGGGGAAGAGAAGCCATATGTGGGGATGGAGTTGCAAACAGAAGAAGCAGCAAAGATTTTTTTTGATGCATATGCTAGGCGTGTGGGATTTAGCATACATGTTGGTCAGTACAGCCACGCTAAGCCTGATGGACCTATCATTAGTTGGGACTTTTCTTGTTCTAGAGAAGTTTTCAGAAGGAAGAATATAGAGAGTTGCAGTGCTATGCTTCGCATAGAGAGGAAAAGTTCAGATAGTTGGGTTGTGACTAAATTCGTTGAGGACCACAATCATTCAATAGTGAATCCCAGTAAGGTGCATTACCTTCGACCTCGTAAACATTTTGCTGGTTCTTCCAAGACTGTTGGAGAGGTACCGGGAGCTCCAGCTGATGTTATGGTTCCAGTGGACGGAAATCATGTATTTGTCAGTTCTAATGAAGGTGTTAAGGATGCTTTGTGTGAACAAGAACTTTATCCCTGTCACACCAATAATGTTTATTCAGCCTTGCAGCCGAAGGAAAACTCTTGGAAGAGATGCCCATAATCTTCTTGACTATTTAAAAAAAATGCAAGCGGAAAATCCTGGTTTCTACTATGCTATTCAACTTGATGATGAAAACCGCATGAAGAATGCTTTTTGGGCTGATGCAAGATCAAGGATAGCTTATAGACACTTTGGCAATGCTGTTATTTTTGATACAATGTATAGACCAAATCAATTCCAGGTTCCTTTTGCTCCATTCACATGAGTAAATCATCATGGGAAAATGGTTTTGTTTGGCTGTGGATTACTCTTAGATGAGTCCGAGTCTTCCTTTGCTTGGCTTTTCCGGACCTGGCTATCTTCAATGAATAATCGCTCTCCAGTTTCTATTACAACTGACCAGGATAGAGCTATTAAGGTCAACCAAGTATTACCGGGTACTCGTCATTGCATCTGTAAGTGGCATATCTTACGAGAAGGGCAAGAAAGATTGGCTCACATATATATGGCTCATCCTTCCTTTTATGGGGAGCTATATAGCTGCATTAACTATTCTGAGACAGTTGAGGATTTTGAATCATCTTGGGCCTCTGTACTTGATAAATATGATCTCGGGAAAAATGAGTGGCTTCAAGCTGTATATAATGCTCACAACCAGTGGGCTCCAGTATATTTTCGAGATACTTTCTTTGCTGCACTTCCCTCGAACCAGGGTACAATCTCCTTTTTTGATGGATATGTGAATCAGCAGACAACTCTACCAATGTTCTTTAAGCAGTATGAAAGAGCTTTAGAAAGTTCACTTGAAAGGGAAATCGCATCTGATATTGATACTAATTGCACCACACCAATGCTAAAGACCCCATCTCCAATGGAACAACAAGCAGCTAATCTCTTCGCCAAAAAAGTTTTTGCAAAGTTTCAGGAGGAAATAGTTGAAACTTTTGCTCACACTGCCAATAAGATTGATGGTGATGAGACTCTCAGCAAATTTAGGGTCGCAAAATATAAACAGGATGACAAGACGTACATTGTAATGTTGAATCTTGCTGAGATGAAGGGAAGTTGCAGCTGTCAGATGTTTGAGTATTCAGGCATCTTATGTAGGCACATTTTAACCGTCTTCACAGTGACTAATGTTCTCACAGTTCCATCCCATTATATACTTAAGAGGTGGACAAGGAATGCAAAAGTTGGACAAGGATCGGATGAAGAAGACATTGTTAAGCAAGGAAATAATTCACTCACTTCACGTTTCAACCACTTAAGTCTGGAAGCTTTAAGATATGCAGAAGAAGGGGCAGTTTCTGCAGAGACCTATGATGCAGCGGTTAGTGCTCTGAGAGACGGGTTGAGGAAGATTTCTGTTGTTGCGAAAAACTCACAGGGAAGTGGAAGCACTCAGGATGAGACCATAAAAAGAACTCCAGCTACTTCTGATACTGCACCATCTTTATGGCCTTGGCAAGATACAATGCCTCATCATTTTAACCTTAATGATGGCGGTTTAACTGCTGGTGACTTAAATCAGCCCACGATGACACCTGTGGCTATAAATCATGATAGTGCCCTTGCTGATAATGTGGTATGAAACCAAAAATTTGCCTCTTTTGTAACTTGTATATAATTACATATTTTTCCATTTTTTATCTGTATTTGAATATATATAGTACAAGAAAATACATGAATCTACCAAGGAGATGAATTATTACCTTTTCTCTCCTTAACGTATTTTGTTTCATGTAGGTTGTTTATACTTGTTTTAAGTCTATGACATGGGTGATTGAAAACAAGAGTCCAGCAAATAAAGTGGCTGTCATCAATTTGAAGGTGTGTATTAACTGTTTTGGAAAAGGTTCTCCTCTGAGTCATACTCTGGCTGTATACGGATAAACAGTTGAATTGATTTTTCCTCCTCCCTTGAGAAATAAATTTGATGAGATAATAATTTACTTTGTGAAATCTTATTTGGACATATTCGACACGATTTTCAGTTGCAAGATTATGGCAAGAACCCAGCAGGGGAAACAGAGGTTCAGTTTAGACTTACAAGAGTCACTCTGGAGCCAATGCTGAAATCCATGGCTTACATAAGTCAACAGCTTTCCCTGCCGGCAAATAGAGTAGCTGTTATTAATTTTAAAGGTTTGCATCATGAACTTCAAGACTTATTTCCTATTTCAGAATCACATCAAAAGAGTAGGGAGCAGTTGAACTGTTGCTTTTTGTTCACATAATCTTAGTTATATTACTTCAAATTTGTCAGAGTTGGAGCAAAGTAAGTTGATTCAACATGCACATTCTGATTAGTTACATTGGGAGGCATTCCAAAGACACGCTCAATATTAACATTAGTATATCAAATGAGCTTTATTAAGCTTTAATTTGCTTTTTTATTCCTGTAAATTTAATCACTTGGGCCAACTTGCGTAACAGTTAAATTTACTGCAATTGCTTCCAGATGCTTTGCTGTTCTGGATTTTTTTCTCTAGTAGATGGATGGTGCCATTAGTCAATCAAGGGAAAGATAGTTTCTTTCTTTTGATGTTTTTGATGATTCTATCACCAGGCACTGCCTATTCAACATACAAGTGAACACACCAAAATTATCATGTGAAAGAAATAATGTCCCTTCCCTCTTCTTCCCTTTCATCTTCTGGGTAAATTTTTGTGGTGAATAATCATCTCTTAACATTCAGGCGGAAAGCACCGATAGCTTGGCCATGTATTCTCTGATGAAACACTCTGCTGGGCCCTGCTATTTAGTAGTCCCTGATATGACTCTCCAAAGTAACATTCATGACAACCGAAAAACTAAATATGAAGAGATAATACATCCTTGTGAAGTCTCCCTCCGTCCCAATTTATGTGGCACCATTTGACTTGGCACAGAGTTTAAGAAAGAAAGCAAGGCTTTTGAAACGTGTGGTCCAAAACAAGTCTTATATAAATGTGGCTTTAAATCATCTCATAAAGTTAAATTGTTTCAAAATATAGAAATGTGACATTCTTTTTAGGACAGACCAAAAAGGAAATGATGCCACATAAATTGGGACAGAGGGAGTATTAGTTAGAAAAATTGATCATCTTGATTGTCTACCATCCTTGAATCTCATTCCTCCTTGTAGATTGAGATGATAAATGTCAGTTGAATGCAGTGATGTACTGTCCTTTAAGATGCGAACTGATAGTTTTTATCCTTTTCTGTCACAGCTTCAAGATACTAAGACACCTTCTGGAGAGACTGAAGTGAAATTTCAAGTTTCAAGGGATACTCTAGGATCAATGTTGAGATCGATGGCTTACATTCGTGAACAACTTTGAGTAGGTGAATACTACTTCTCTTGTTATTCTTGTCATAAGAAGTAGAAGCGTCAATTGATTTATTTGAGATATGAAAGAGCACTTGAAAATCAGATCTATGGTAAGTCAGAGAAGAAAACCATTCAAAAGACCTCTTTTAATTAAAACCATTCAAAACACCAAATTGGAGATATTGGAAGATTGCTAGACTTCTCTTCCCTACATCTCTTTTGTTAGTTGCTCACCATTTTGCTGCATTCCTCTCCAAACTACTGAATTGTTGGTTGTGTTTCTCGTCATCATATAAGTTGTTGTTGATGTATGACAATAATGAGTCTTTTGCCACATATTATGTAGGAACACCTTGTAAATTGCTTCTGGAGGCAGCGAGAATACATATTCACAGCTGTAGTAATCTCTAGCAGCCACTCAGTTTGCTCTAGTTTCGGTTAGCTCTTATTCTAACTATTCTATGTAGTTGACCCAACTTACCATGTAATTTGTAAATGCTGGAAAATTAGTTGTACATGTCTGTAAGGAGGACCCAGCAAAAAATGTGTTAGGATATTATCTCAAGGAATGAGACTTGAGTCCCACATCGATTAAATGCGGAGCTGATGTGGGGCTTATATAGCCTTGGGCTCCCACTTCAATAGCTAGCTTTTGGAGTGTGGTTCTCCTAAGGTTGTATCAGAATGTAATCATCTTAGGTTAGTAGTAGTAGTTGTTTTTGATAGATAACTATCATTTTTTTAGGGTAGTTTTAAGTGTAATCTATTATTTGTATTCCTGTGCAAACTGCCTGTGTTAATACTACTCCCACCGTCCCGCGTGTGAAGGATTTATCTCTTGTTGTCATCAATTTTTTTCTTTTTTACTGTTTTTACTTTTTCGTGTTTTTCTCTCTCTTCATTATTTATGCTTTGTCGAAGACAGAGGCTGAAATACGTAAATAAGCAGGTCGATTCTGGTAGATGAAAGTCTCGCACCAATTTCGTGCAACTTATTGTTCTATGAATCATTATATTTAATTTGGTATTGGGCTGCACTTATGATATGTAAGACACTTCAGTTGTCAATGGTTGAAGAAGGATTGAGTGGATTTACCTAGTCTATTTTGAACTGCACTTATGATATGTATTTCAACCTTATCATCTCAGGATGGATCTTGATTTACCTACCTTAATGTTAATTTTAGACCTGTTTTGATTTGATCTGATCTTGTCTGCATATAATCATCAAATCATTGCTATGTATAATTGCTTGGTTTGGTATAAATATCGGGTGTGGGTAAGTATTTTAGCCTGTTTGTAGTTTCAAAAAGTGTAAGCTGGCATTTGGCTGGATTAACAATGAAGTATCAATGTTATGGGAAGTGGCAACTATTGTAATATCTCTAAGAATTACTTACAATTATATCTTTTGTCGTTGTATATCGGCTAAGATAAAATTCTCATGTTTCAAAGGGGCATGGAAGACTATTTGCTTATTTATTAGTTAAATTCGTAATTTAGTAAGCTTAAATTTAATTTTCTCTAATAGATGTTCTTTGTTTTGTATATTAAGAATTGATAATACTCTCTCCGGATCAAAAAGAGACACTTAGTCATTTGTTATAATTTGACTTAAATGTCTCTAATTAAATGGGTATTGGAATTTAGTCAATTAACACTTGGGTTTGTTTGGAAAGTCACCTGGTAATTGGAATTGGTGTAATTAGTTAATTACTAGGGTAGTAATTACAACGACATGTTTGTTTGTCATCACGTAACTACAAGGTAATTACAAGCGTATTGTTTGGTTGCATAAGTCTAATTACACAATTAGTTTAATTTAGAAATAAAATTTCTTATCAAATTTAAAATTAATCTTTGAAAATATTTGCCTTTATAGATAATATTAAATTATGCATTTAACAACACATTATTTCTTGAAAATATATTAATCAATAATCATATATTTGACTAGTATTGTAAGAAATAATTGATATACTGTATATTTTTCAAATTAATAGTATTTTAATTTTAATTAATTATAAAAATTAAAAGCATACTTTTTTGTGAACATCATGAATTGGATGTTTAAACAAAAAATAATATTTATAAATATAATGTCATAACATTATTCAAATGTTTGACAAAAAATATATATCAACTGCAAGTGAAAAATAAACACCATGCGATATGAAATAACAAGTCAATAGTACTAAAGCAAATAAATTACAATAGAAATATAACCTAATTCAATATCCAAAATAAAAAATTTAACATAATACTCTTATATCAAATTTCAACATTACATCAGTAAGTTTCAACGCAACTTAAGTAAATATAATTTAAAAGAACGAGAAATGTTATTTTCTATTTTAATAACATCACTTATTATATACGAAATTTATTAATGACTCATTCTTTCTAATATTGAGAGGTGTAGTTTTAAAAATTAGAATAAAAACATAGTTATGCTAAATGAGTAAAAAAAATATATGAGCAATTACATGAAATCACAAGAAGTAAAGGTAGGGAATGAGAAAAAAAAGGAATGAAAGATAAATAATAAAAAAATATTTTTAAAATAAAAATAATTAAAAAGTAAAAATATAAATTCATAGAAGTTAAAACAATAGAAATAAAATAAATTTAATAAGAAAAAAAAACTACTAAAAATAACCATGTAATTACAATGTATAATTACACTCAATACTCAACCCCCACTGAGAATTGGAGAGTATAATTACACTCAATTCTCATCTAACCAAGTAATTACTTTGTCAAACAAACATGTCAAACTGTGTAATTACACCAAACTACACTCAATTTTAACTACCTGGATGACTTTTCAAACAGACTCTTAGTAAGGACAAATCTGAAAAAGTAAAGTTAATTTTTTCTTAATTTGATAAGTGAACACACATTTTTACTCAAAAAATAAAAGTTAAATGGACACTTTTTTGAATTCGAATGGAGTAATACATTACATTGCACAAATTTTTAATCAAAATAGGTAATAAAGGAGAAAGTAGATTGCGTAAATGATTAGACAAACCAACCTACGACTCTTTTAATTGTTATTGGTTAGAAAAAGAAAAGAATTGATACATGAAATTTTAGTGAATCTAATATAAATTGCTGATGTAACTTATATGGATCTTCTGAAACAATTTTACTAACCATAAGGGAACAAATAGCAGTGAATACCATTATTCCAACAATTACATCCTTTTTTACAATCTAAAGATACAGATTTTCATTTTCTAATTAATTAATGTGACGCGTAAATAGAATACCAAAAAGAGAAAGTATCAATTGAATTTACAAGACAAATTTAAAGTTTACTAAACAATCTAGTGGGCATTACTAAAAATCTGACATGTAAAATTATAGAATCTGGGCGAAATTAGTAATTGTCATGCAAAGTGCAATATTTCTTGATTCCGCGAGCCAATGAAGGTTGAGTTTCGAAAATAACTTGATTCATTTGACAGAATAAAAACAAATTTGTTTCTCAAATCAAACATATTGTAATATTTCTTGCTAAACAAAAAAAATAGGGAAAAGATCCTTTTTTTTTCGCGGATTTCCCTTCAAAGGCACTGGTCTTTAATTTGTCCCTCGAATTTGAAATATTTAATTTATGCCCTTCGCTCAAAAATACCTCAAGATTCAGGTTCGAACTCCTGCTCAGTCAAAAATTAAAAAAGATTGCAAGTCAAAGTTTGCCTTATGACTAATTTGCATGCAAACTCTGCCTCACTTAAGATAGAGTTTGTTGCCTTAAGGCAAACTCTACCGGATAAAGCATAGTTTGCAGGCAAATTCTGGCTGAAACTCTACCTTCATGCAGAGTTTGCTGGCTTGCGATTTTTTTTTTTAGTTTTTGTCTGAGCGGGGAGTTCAAACCCGGAACCTAGAGGTTTTAGGCGAAGGGCAAAAATTAAAGACCACCCAAAATAAGGGCATTCCTTCAAATTACCCAAAAAGATATGGTGAAGCCACCTGCCCGAAAAGGCACCATTTTGGGCTTAATACCCGAGCTGGCCGTTCGTCCCATTTTATTCGCAGGCGCTAGCCCTCCAGCCCACATTAAAAAAAAGATTAAAATCGCCACAAAAGTTTCGCTACAAATAGAACAGGATTATTTGTGATGACTATAGTCGCCACAAAAAATTGAAAAGTCATCACTATTCGCTACAAAAAGAATAGAACTACTTGTGGCGACTTTAGTCGGCACTAAAGATCAACGAAAAAAAATCATATTGAGCCTTCAAAAAAAATCCCAAAACATGTATAGCATGTGTATAATTAGTAAATATACATTAATTGAGCCTTCAAAAAATATATCAAAACATGTATAATATATGAATAATTAGTAAGTGTACATTAAATATACATTTATCAAAACATAAATTGTACGTTGATTTTATATATAATACATAAATTATATAATAATGATATGTTTTTTATATATATACTTTAGAAATACATATTTTATACGATAGTGATACAGTTCATATACGTGTGATACATTTTTTTTAGTAAAGTTACCCAAAATTCCATTAAAAGAGAAATATTACTCGCTTAGTCGCTTATACCCCCTCTTAAATAAATAACATAAACTACCCTACAACTATAACTAATTACCCGTGAACCCCTTAATTCTTTACCCAAGCTGTATGTTCCATTAGGCGCCGAATTTGCTGCATTCATTTCGTACCTTTTCTTTTTGTCTTTTATCAAATAAGATACAAAGAGAAAATATAAGCTAATTTTAGACTAATAAAAATATAAAAATTAAATAATTAGACTTTGACAACAAGAAGTAATTAATATAAATGATAAAGTTACTAATTTTTTTTTAAATTTAAATTAATAGAAACTATATTCCTATGATTTTTTTTCTTTTGAAAATAAAATAAAACTTGTATTTAATTTTGACTTCATTTTTTGTAAATTTTTCTTGTAAAAATTAACGTGATATATACCATGTATGTATCATAGAAGATAGAATTATTTTTTGCTTGAAAGAATGGACCATTTCTTTAGATACTCTGTCAGTATGTAATATATAATATATATCATCTCAATATATTTTTATACCATGATGATATCATGGAGGACTGTTGAAGAGTGTTTGAAGGATTGCATCAGTTCTACATGATACCATCTCAGTATATTTTTATACCATGATGATATCATGGAGGACTGTTGAAGAGTGTTTTAAGGATTGCAGCAGTTCTACATGATACCATCTCAGTATATTTTTATACCACGATGGTATCATGGAGGACTGTTGAAGAGTGTTTCACTGAAGGATTGCAATTATGCATGATACCATCTCAGTATATTTTTATACCATGCTGGTATCATGAAGGACCGAAGACTTTTATTCAAAGACTTCAGTAGTCCTTCATGATATCATCATGTTATATACCATCTTAGTGTATTTTTATAACATGATGGTATCACGGAGGACTGTTGATAAGTGTTTCATTGAAGGGCCACAACATTTTTGCATGATACCAACTCAGTATATTTTGACAAAATACATAGACAACCTCCTAAATTTGATTTAATTTTTCATTTTGACACCTCAACTAAGACATGTTACTATTTGACACTTCAATTTAATTTAAAATGTCCTATTAAACACAAAAACTGATATGACCTAAAGAGTGGTTTTCAAACCGATGGTAATCGCGTGATTCACTTAAATTGGAGTAATTCTTTTCTTTTTTTAAAAAATTTCTTTCTTCTATTTCCCCTTCACCTTCTATGACGCCAGCCCCCACCACTTCTCCACCATCATCGGAAATGCATAATAATTTTTTCGCTAACCTTTTTTATCAGATATAAACCTCGTAATTGTCGAAATTAAATCCTTTTTCATTCCCTGATTATATTTATAAGCTCATAAACAGTACATAAGAAATAAAAAAATTCTAACAATTTAAAACTAATGCATCACGATTTAGTTGAAATATCTTACAAAATAACAGCTTAAAAATATGGGTGAGCAGCAATTTGTCTTTATATTTGAATATCTAAAGAACCTTTGGACGAGATTACACAACATCACAATAATTCCCAAATGGTGATTTTTAATCGGTGATATTTTCCAAGTTTTGATGTGACCAATGGAGAGATAAAGAATGGTGGTGTTTATCCGTAAAACGGTATAATTGAATTTGTATACGTGATCAATGATACATAGATCTCAAGTGACACGTTAGATAATAAAATTAGATAAATTGCACTAAAAATAAGCAATAATAAGACAAAGTAAAGTAAAGATTAGTCTGAGCCTTGTGACAGCTTCTCGGCAGAACTTCGATAACTTATACGATGTTGGGTATTTTTGTTCTATGGTACTTTATAAAGCAGTACGAGAAGTATATAACTATTACAAGTATTCGAAAGGATAAACAAAGATTCAATAATTCAACTAGTAATCTGAAAATTACAATATAATCACAAACTGAAATTACAATTTTGTTGAAGACGGAAAAATGGAAACTGGTTTTGCTGAGTCGAGTGTGGCACTGGCCCTTAAGACAACATTGTCGTGATGTATTCTTTATACGTCCCGGACAATTTGTCTCCCAAGATAAAACAACAATGGAACACTCGAAAGACTGCCCAGTAAGGTCGGGCTCAGTGGCTACGGCCTGGGTGGCTTTTTTTTTCCTCCTGTCTCGACCCTCGCCCGACCGACCCTCTATATTTTTTAAAATTCGACTGCCCCGACCTTCTGGGACCCTACGTCACGGCCCCCGACCGACGATTTTTTGGCTGCCTGCCTGCTCGTCGAGATTTTTTTTAAAAAAATTGAATTTTCAAATCCGAATTGGTATTCACCCCTACATTACCAATGAAATTTCGACGTTGAAACGTATTGTATATCGTGAAATCTTGACTAAAGAAAAAGAGAATTGGAAATCGATTTGGGGAAAAACACACCGATTGGAAAACTCGACGTTTTTAAAAATTGGCGCGCTTAAACCGCCATAAGGCGGTTTGACCGTCCCTCGCTCAAAAAATATGCAAAATCAAAAACATTTGGATAAAACTACATCCGAGCAGAGTTATGACCATTTAAAGTTTCACCAATTTACAACTACTTTATCTCCCTACATTATGCTTCCATGATATTAACAAAATGACTAATAATATAAATATATAATTAATAATCACATCGCTTTTATCTTATTTTATGTCGAAGCTAAATGTAGATTAGATATATATATATATATATATATATATATATATAAACAGCATTATATCACTTATTAATGACAAAAATATATATAAGTACAAAATAAATATTAATGAAGGAAAATAATATAAATTATATTAAAAATATGCGGTCGGGTCGCCGAGGTCGGCCGATTCTCGACTGCCCGACCGACCTCCCGCCGGTCGTAGGGCTCGTCGCCTTTATCGACCCTGGCCCTATTTTTTTTTGTCGCGCAAGGTCCCCGACCATATGGACAGGTCTACACTTGAGCAAAGAAAACTCAAGAGCTACCGTGAAGAATATTGAGTAACGAAATGATGCCTTGGAAGTTGTAGGAAGAAGAAAACTTTCTGCTTGTGTAAGCTTCTGAATTTCGTGTATATTATATGTGTGTTCTTAGGGCTCAACAATGGTAAAAGTGGTGAGGTTTATATAGGGCGGATGCTGAAATTGCTCTCCATAATAGCCAAATAATGGCCATTATGGAGGTAGTAAAGTCACCAACATAAATGGTGAAAGTCCAACGGATTTGGCCATTATAGAGGAGTAATTCACCAAATAAATGGTTAATTGACCAGAGCTTGGCAAGCCATCGATCCAAATTACGCTCGAAACTTCAGTGACCAAATCAGACATCTCAAAAATTTCGTCCGAATCAGACATCCGGGATCAAACTGCATTTCCGAAAAGTTCTCGCCCAAAAGATAATATCAAGGCCCACAACCCACACCCGAGAACCCGAATCGACCGGACGGCAAGGCAAGGCATGGCACAAGGTGGTCTTTCTCAACCGCACATCTAGGTCCTCCTCCTTAAACACATGGGATACCCCCTTGGGGTCCTAAACCCCAAACCAATTTCGAGTCTTATATACACAACAATTCTTTTCTTCCTCTACCGACGAGGAGAATTGAACACAATACCACACTTTCCATGCTTCAAACACCTTACTGTGGACCAATATCTCTTTCATTTCTCAATGAAATTTGACGATTCTGGCCCTACTAAGTATCTACGCATTTCTAGTAGATCATGCATGTGTGAAGAACCGGATTCTCCAACATACGTAACACTAGTGTTTAAGCCGTTAAAGTTGGTCGGTCGCAACTCCCGCCAAAGGCAAATTTCCAACAAACGAAAGCACAAAAATCGAGAGAATATAAACAAGTATCTTGTAGTCACTAGAATGTTTTGGGTTACAATGAAATAACATGTCCTATTTATAGAAATTATATCATTGTTGTATAGAATATATATCACTATTGTATATGTATAGAAAATGTATCATACGTATAAAACTTGTATCATTGTTGTATAGAATATGTATCCCTACAGTATGTGTATAAAAAATATATCATTATTATATAATTTGTGTATAATAAATATATAATCAACATATAAGTATACACTAGTGATACACATATTGTACACAAAGAAAGGGAAAAGAAAGACTCATGAATATGAATTGAAACGGGGAATGGGGTGTTTGCATTAAGTAGTTTGTTTGAAGCAATTCGATACGTACATTCAGTAGCAACTGTGAGCTCGGTTAACCGTGGCCTTTTCGGAAAAAGTCGAAGTTAGCCGTGGGAAATTCACACAAATGACCCTCTTTAGGGGTGGTCTTTAATTTTTGTCCCTCAAATTGAAATTTTTTAATTTTTGTCGTTCGCCTAAAAAACTCTGGGTTCTAGGTTTGAACCCCAGCTCAGTCAAAAATTAAAAAAAAAATCGCAAGGTAGAGTTTAAATTTTGTAAGACATAGTTTGCCTTAAGACATAAGACAAACTCTACCTTAAGACAAAATTTATCTTATGCCTAAAGACAAACTATGCCTTGCGAAATTCAAACTCCCTTGCGAATTCTTTTTTAATTGTTGAGTGAGTGGGATTCAAACCCAAGACCTCGAATATTTTCAGTTATTTTTTAAATAAATGACAAAAAATTAAAGACCAACAATTTGAGGAGCAAAATTTAAAGACCAATGCCTTTGAAGAGAATTCTGCGCAAAAAAGTAGTTAGTCGGCGTCTACAAATTGCGTAGTCAGGCCCAATTTTCCTTTGATTCTAGCCAGGCCCATCTCAGTCATAGATATTATGGGCGGGTCCCGGACCCCATGGGCTCAGTATTTAACGCCTTTTAGACCATTAGAGGGTAGGATTTATCGCCAACGGCTAGTTATTTCACTTCAACGGCTATTTTTAATAGATCAGTTTTATGTTTCTCTGTCATTTACTTTTGTTGTGAAGGGCGCTTACTCCAACCCAACCCCCATCTGAAATTTCACTTCTCTGGACTTGTTCTATACGCTGCACATTCAGAATTGTAAGTTCCTTTATTTTTTGTCTCCACAATTTATTTCAACATAATGCAAATCCCTTTTTATTTTGACTGATTTATAATGTGTAGAATAGAAGTACGTATTTGAATTGGGTTCTTATTTGTTCGTAGGGTCTTTAGTTATCGAACATCAAGAGGACTTTGAACCCACTTCCACCGCTGCACTGCAACTTCCGCTTGATTCAGGTGGGTTCATATCTTTTAGATATGTCAAATTTGCCTTTTGTCAGCCAAATTAACATATAAAAATAATATTTTTTCGAGATGTTGGACTGAACCCTCTTGCAACAAGGTGGGTCCGCCCCTGCCCCGGGTCTCATATTATCTGTCTGTCGTGATTACTAAAAATAATTGTTTCAAATTATTTATAGTTTTAGAAGTTCAAGGCATGATTAATATTTTTTTCTCCATTTTTACCATCAGTAGAATTTTAAACATTTAATGGATAGATTATAACTTAGACATAAATAAGGGTAAAATAGATCAAATATCCCTCCCTCATAAATTATGTTTCTTAAGGGACGTGTAAAACAAAATAACGACAAATAATTTGAGACGGAGGGAGTATGGACAAAGAGACAATTAAGGCCATAATAGAAAATATTTGAACATTATTAACTATATTTTCTGCAGGAGGGACGAATTCAAATTCACTTAATTACCTAAATATAAAAAGTTTCATTTTCTAAATATCTCAAATCTAGTTATCTGAAATCGATCAATTTATAGTGAACTTAAAGTAATCTATCTAAATCTGACCTTAAGGTTAGTTTGTTGAAGCTTGATAGTTTATTTCTGGAGGTATGTATCAAGTTTGACATTTCCCAATATTTAGTTTTTGGGCATTCCTTAATTCATGTAACTTATTCTGTTGCAACCTGTCATTACTCTGTGTGATCATCCGGCATATCAAGTGATTCTTTTGGTTGCTGCTGACATTTTTGGTGCTTTGGTCATTAACATCTTAATATTTCATTAAGATGTATTTGGTAGTTTCTCTGTACTTAATTTTAGTGACCAACAGTATCCATATGCATGATCTGTTGATATATCTGTTCATGTTATAGTATATATTGATTACAATTTTTTCAATAGGATCAGGTTGCCTCAGTTAAACAGAAGTAATGTCCACTGTTCAGCGAAGGCAGCAACCTGTAGATGTTCTGAAGGAAAATGGAGGCGCCAAAGTACAGCAACAACAACTCCCAGATGTTATGCAGTCAAGGGGTGGTAAGATGTCCTCGAGGCCTGACACCCCTATGACAGGTGCTGCTAGGATTATCCCGTCTAGATATAGGCAAACTCCTCAGTCTTTAGTCCGTTCTAGTTCAACAAGTAATCCTGAATATGCATCGGTCAGTGCTGCTGCTAAACTGTTGCAGGAGGTTACTGGTACTCCTATAAATCCTTGTGCAGTGTCCAGTGTAGATGGATCAATTTTCCATAAGAAGCTCTCGAAAGTTTCAACAGGCAATGCTGTAGTTGGCTGTGCTGCTGCTACTACTGAGAGCACTTCATGTCCGAATTCTCCAGTTTGCACTCAGAGAAAGCAGCAGCAAATTAAAAATTCCAAGGAAAATGGAGGCACCAGATCACATCAGCAACAACTTGCAGATGCTTTGCAATCAAAAAGTAGCAAGATTTCCTCAAGACTCGACACACCTACTGTGGCTGGTGCTTCTAGGGTTGTGCCATCTAGATATAAGTTCACTCCTCAGTCTTCACACCGTCACTGTCCAACCAATACTCCTGGAGGAGCAGTCAGTGCCGCTGATAAACTATTGCGGGAGGCTACTGGTACACCTATAAATCCTTGTGCGGTGTCTCAGGATGATGGAGCATTAATCTCCAGAAAGCTTTCAAAGGTTTCGACTAGTCATGATTTAGATTCTTCTGCTACTGAGACTGCTAAGGGAAGTTCATGCCCGAATTCTCCAGTTTGCACCCAGAGCAATAAGGCGCGGACATTATCAACGATGAGGTCTTCTATGTCTGAGATTGATAGATGTCTTACAGAGAGAAATAGAGACAATAACAGTAGAACAATTGATGATTGCAGTTCTTATAAATCTGCATCTTCTACTTGCGCTCGTTCACTGCATTTGCGAACAGCACACAATGAAAATTCCTCCTCTTGGCTATCTCTTAAACAAAATGACATGTTTGCTTCCATCCCTTCTAGACCGTTTTTCAAAATGGGGAGCATTAACTTGCCTCCGCATCCAACTTCCAATAAATTGGGACCAGATGCAAGGAAAGGAAGGAAGGGTTTCAGCGATCAGGGAGATGTGCATTCATTGAAGTTGCTCTACAATCATTACCTTCAATGGCGATTTGCAAATGCCAAAGCAGAGGCCTCCATGCATTCCCAAAGACAGGCTAGTGAGAGAGGACTTTATTCTTTTGCACACCAGTTATCAGATTTACGCAAATCTGTAAACCAGAAACGTGCTGAACTTGGGTTTTTGAGAAGGATCAAAGCTTTGTCCACTATTGTTGAATCACAATTACCATGTCTTGAGGAATGGGATAAACTGGAAGAGGATTACTCAACTTCTCTGTCAGGTACAACTGATGCCTTGCGCAATTGCTCTCTGAGGCTTCCAATCGTCGGGGAAGTTCAGGTTGATATAAGAGAGCTAGGAGAGGCTCTTAGTTCATCTACAAAGGTGATGGAAATGATCAGTTTGCAAATTCAGAACTTTATGCAAAAGGCAGAAGAAACAGAAAGTTTAATTTCTGAATTAGCTAGGGTGAGTGGTGGAGAGAAAGCTCTTGTTGAGGAATGTGGGGATTTGTTATTGAAGACATATATCTCACAGGTGACAGAATGGAGTTTAAGGGGACAGATGATTCAAATGCATCGGAACAACCTTTACCAAGTTCAGAAAGAATGAAGATACTAGTCACTATTGTGGAAAACTATTCCGGGGAAGGTGGGTGTTTTTCAGCTAATAAGGGGTGGCGTTCCTTTGGAATCTGAGAGACTATCATTTGCCTCTGCGGGAATGTCGTGCAGATTTGAGAATATCTACTTTTTTCCTTAAGTTTTGTTCATGTAACAGGTAACAATCTTTGTCAACATTGTAATAAAGTTGTGCCTTTGGGTCTTGAACACCTCGTTGTCAATGAGCAAACTCACGAGGTGTTTCCTCTCAAATGAACATATACTCAACCCAGTTATTACAAAGTTTCTGTGTCTCCATGTGAAATTTGTCTATGACATTGGGTGGTTGTTTTTCAAGTCAATGTTTCTTGCAGCGAAATAACATATGCTAATCAATATATTTAAAATCTAATTTGACCAAAAGCCTCGTCTGCTAGAAGCTTAAGGGCATATTTAGCCCAAATTTGTGACGAGGAGGATACAACTGAGGCAAACTTCTTCTAATGGCAAAATTAGACCTTTTTGCATAGTACAAGGGCAAAGTTAGACCTTTTCCCTTAATCAAATTAGCATTCAAACTACCTTTAAGCATATCAGGATAGTCGCATAGAATAATTCTACTAGGACAATCACATATAATCATCCCAAATATTTAGTTCCTTATGGCAGTAGCATGCTCTCATTTTACTATTTCCCTTTTAGAGATGTCATTTGACTTGAAGGTAGTGTGCTCCAAAGTATTGAGTTCCTTCAAGAATTTCTTTGAATTTCATTTCAAGAATTAATAGGCCACTTAGAGACAGACTTTTTCCCGTCATTTTGCATTTTGGAGTAAAGCACTCGGTTGCATAATTATCAGTGAGATCATTTTGACAAGGTAATCAAGTCAAGATCCTCATTTCCAATGTATATGTGTTCTTTAGTGTACTTTGTTTATCTTATTTACTTGCATTAGTTACTGTTTTCTTTTGTTAGAATGCGCTATTATGACGTATTCAATTTTGTTTTCAACATGTTCATACTGCTTTAATTTCTTGTCATTTCTCTTGCTTGTTTTGCTTGTGATTATGTTTTGTCTTGAGCCGATCTCTTGAAAACATACGCTCTACCTACCAAGGTAGAGGTAAAATCTGCGTACACTCTACCCTCCTCAGACCCACGTTGTGGAATTTCACTGGATATATTGTTGTTGTTGTTAAGTATTACAAAGAAAAATTATGCCTTTTATGTGAGGGGCACAATGTTCTTGTAATAGTTAATTAGTGTCTAGACACCAGAAAGAGGAAGAGGAAAGCAAGCATACTTGTATAGTCATGTTGATTAGGGATTTCTCCTAAAAAGTCTGACAGACGTGGATTTTGGGAGCAAATGAATTTATTAGATCAGAATTGCCATTTTAACATTCAAGTTTTCCTTTTTGGCTTTTGATCAATGGATCCCCTGGCTGGTTTCTTCTTAGTTCCAAGTGGCTGAAGACTAGGAGATCTTTTATCTCTTTCTTGTGTATTTTGGTCATTGAAGATCTTAACAGGGTGATCAATACTGTAGTAGAGAAGAATGGATAAATGTTTGCACATCAACCTTCTGAAAAAGTTACATTTTCCAGCAAATGAAGTTAGAAATATACAAGACTTGGCAGACACACAACAACAACATACCCAGTGCAATCCCGCAACATGGGTCTGAAGAGGGTAAAATGTACACAGACCTTACCTCTACCTTGGTAAGTATAGCGATTGTTTCCGAGAGACCCTCGGCTCAGGACAAGTAAAGCAAAAAACAGTCATACCCGGATAAAAATTTAAAGCAGTAAGCAGTAAGAAAATGCTGATAGCAAATGCGAATACGCCATGATATCGCATCCTGAAAGAGAAGCAGTAACTAACGCATATAAATGAGATAAACCAAGTACATTAAAGAAAATAAAGCTAGAGAAGACTATAAAGCAATACTATGTCTATTCGTATGATATGCTAAGCATGCCTACAGTAATACCACCACAACAACCAGTTTGTAAGTGTAAGTAGGACTACGCTCGACTACATACTACCCTTCTACCCTAATAAGGTCATGTCATCGGTAAGTTGCGCCTGCTTCATATCCCGTCTAATCACCTCACCCCAATATTTCTTCGGCCTACATCTACCCCTCCTGAACCCGTCCATAGTCAACCTCTCACACCTCCGCATATGTTCAAATCATCTCAACCTCGCTTTCCGCATCTTGTCTTCCACCGAGGCCACTCCCACTCTGCCCCAGATATCATCATTTTTAATCATGTCCCTCCTCGTATACCCACACATCTATCTGAGCATCCTCATCTCCGCCACTCTCATCATTTGGGTGTGTGACGTCTTGACTGGCCAACACTCCGCCCCATACAACATAGTTGGTTTAACCACCACCCTATAAAACTTGTTTTTTTGTCGCACAAGACTCCGGATGCAAGCCTCAATTTCATCCACCCTGCCCCAATACGATGTATGACATCGTCATCAATCTATCAATTCCCTTGGATAATAGACCCGAGGTATTTGAAGCTTCCTTTATTTGGAATGACCTGAGCGTCAAGCCTTACCTCCACGCCTGTCTCACAGTTGCTCCGTGAGACAAGCGTGGAGGTGAGGCTTAAGGCTCAGGTCATTCAAAAAAAGGAAGCTTCAAGTACCTTTGTGTTCCATTAGGGACCAGCTATAAGTTAGAATGATTTGGGCAGAACTGTTGAAAAACTATGAAAGGAAACATGCAAACAAGAAGAAACAATACCTATTCTGAAGGGCAAATTTCCTATATATACTTTTTCTTTGTTCTCAATTCCTAAAAGATGATGGACGGTGAGAGGAGGGACTTTCTATGGCAAGCGTGAAAGTATGTATGTTCTAGAGACAATCATTATTAGAAATAAATGTATTTTAACACATTCGTATTATTAATAAGATTAATATTTATGGCATTTGCAATTATTGAATTATTATTTGATTGTTTGTAATTATTCATTAATGTGTATCCCTTGAGTTTACGTTGTCAGTAATAGAGTGAGATATTGATGATAGAGCGTAGCTCTAAAATAGCCTCGACAAATGATCATCAAGAATGGGATATCGATGATATGTTATAAGTCGACATGTGGTCTGCATCACATTCTTAGATAATGTAGTATGTCTCACTTGCTACTAGTAATTGTTACTAGTGATGGACACATGGATACTTTTGAAAAGTATTGGTATACCCTGCTAATAAATTATTTGTTATACATGTCTAAAGTGTTATCAGCGTGTGAGAGATGAAGGCCATTTGACTTGAGATCAATACGCACATTGTTTACAGAGTAATGTACTTGGACAATGTCCTAAGATTAAACTCCTTATAGGATAAGATACGGCTTGTGTTGGGTGCATTATACTGTAAATTAAGGTGGTAGTTGAGCCAATAATAGAATTCATTCCTCGATTGGATATTCGACAGAACGTTCAACTTCTCAGTGATATTAGGTCGACCAAGTCATTGGCCAATGTAAGAGACATATTTAGAATATGGTCTAGTTGTCGACTAATATGGATGAGATAAAGTGATCAACCCATTTGGATAGACACATGGCAAATCCTGAGCTTGATCGAGTGTGTCGCGAATGAAAGGAATTTATCATCTCACATAAAGGTTATGTTTGTTGGATTCATGTAAACGTACTTCACATATTGAGTTCGTCATACGACGCAGTCTAGGAGTTCCGTATGGACCTTAATTGGATTAGTGTCGATATGTGAAGGCCTATAGGGTCACACTATGTCGATTGTCTTTTCGGTATAAGGGTGTATTGAGAAAATATTAAATATTTGATTTGAAACCGAGATATTTAAATTGATAATAACTATGAGATAATTTCTATTAGATGAAAATTATTTAATTAAATCAAAATTGGATTTTGGATATATATATATATATATATGTATATATTAAATGAAAACGGAAACAAATTTTTATGTAGGGCACTGCGGCGCCGACCCGACAGTGGGCCCAGTCAGACTGGCCCATTGCACCTCGGTTTTTGGGCTAGGCTTAGAGCCCAACCCTAATCTGATTTGTGACCTAATTTTAACTATAAATACAACACTCCCATTATTAATTAAAATACACTAATTATCATAAACAATTCTAGACTTAGAGTCTAGGATAAAACTCTCTCAAACCTCTGTCAAGATTTTCTGGCTTTCTTGACAGAGGAATACACCGTAGCATTGTGCTTGCAATCGTGAAGGGAGTTCACCATTTAGTAAAGACTCCAGATAATACAACCTGTAAGTGTTCATGTTTTATGTTACATGTTTTTTATTGTCATATAACCATACCATAAGAAATTGTTGGGGTAAGTAAGAACAAAATTTTAAACTTCCGTTGTGCCTTACTTATGTGTTTTGAACCCAACAAAATCCTACAAAGGTAAGAGAGAAAAAGGACCTATAATCTGGCTGGATTTCATATGAACTGGGCATCTAGAAGTGCATTAAGGAGTTATGCAGTTATATTATAAGAGATCACAAGTTTGAAAATGAAGAATGCTAAGAAATAGGAAATTAAGAATGTTTACCTTTGTTGTGACGAACATGTCCATTTCTGATTATTCTATTGGGTTAGACGCTGAAAAGGCACTTGGGACCAAGAGTTAAAATGAGAAACAACCCAATAGTATGATAAAGAAAGGGTCCTTGGCACTTATGGCCCTATTTTGTGTTTGTCTTTAATTATTACCCCTTATAACAAATATTTTTTTCACGAGCCATAAATTTATATTTTCACATCACAATATCCACAAGTAATGCCCCGCACCCGTAAAGAACTTATGCTTCGCTAGACATAAATTTGTTTTTGAAGGCTAAAAAATTAAAGACCAGCCCATTTAAAGGGAAAATAGTGCAATTTCTTCGAAATGGATGACATAATTAACAAGAATTGAAATGGTTAGTAAATGGAGGAATGGGATGTGGTAACTACTGCAGTTGCTAGGAACTCAATTCCCAGGCTTATAGTCAACCCTCGAAAGAGCAGAGCAATGGCATTTTTTTTGGGTCAAATCTTGTTATAACATGCTTTACAGAGGAAACAAGTTGCATTCTAGATGAGTGCATGTAAAGCTAACATGGAAAAATAACGCACCTAAAGTATGGTTTATTGTCACACATAAGATTTGAACTTATGACCTATGGCAACTACAATATAGTCTTTTCTTAGGGTAAGATATTCAACAATTCATATACAATTTCTTTTTTTTTTAATACTATTTTGCACAGTTGAATTCTACGGCTAAGGAGATTCAATTGAACCCACTTAATTAGCTTGGCCAAATAAGATATTAATGTAGTACTAATCAAAATAGAGTTTAACATAATTTAGATTTTCTTTTATTTATTTCAAACTTATAACTTTCGAGTTATGAAGCATTTTAAGGGAACATGTAATTCATAGACACATATTCTAGACTTGGTATATGAAAGGGGAAATGTATTTAAATTACATACATAATTTATTATAAAAAGTGTGTAGGGCAAAATTCGTATAAGACAGTTGTAGGAATTATAGTAAGACACGTGACAAATGATGCTGAGTCAAGTCCAGCCTAGCCTGAGACATTATCGGTAGTACTTAAGCAAGACCGGAAGCATTATGTGTACATGAGGTACTAGTGGTCTAGAAGATCAATGGAGCCGATTTGAATTGCAACGTGCGGCTGTTACTAAACCGTCATACGCCTTCCAATAGAGCATTAATGGCATTTATTGAGACACTAGTTATTCAATTATACAAATTCATCCTCATGTATTAATGAGAGCATATTTCGTGGGTCGTGTACCCGTGTAGCTCATGTACAAATATGACACATTGTTCCATTGTAAAAATATCATATTGTAATTATTACAATACACTTACTCATATTCTCTCGACATTTGTGCTTGCATACAAATTATCGTAACTCTGTCCATAAGTTATCACAAGGCTCATGCTAATCATTGTTTTTCTTTATCTTTTTATTGCTTAATTACAGTGTATTTTATCCAGAATTACTATCAAACATGTCACTTGAGATCCATATATCCTTGACCATGTATACAAATTTAATTGTATACGGGTAAATAATTCAGCGCCCAACGTGGGGCCTGTACAATTGTGGTGTCTCAAGTGATCCATCTACTAATCTATTTTATTCTTTAAGTTTTGATTCTTGTTCAGGTCAAACAGACGACATGAATAGGAGAACACATAAGCAGTCAAAACATCAGGAACAACACGAGCAACGTCCTGCTAGGACCGAATGGTTTGCCAATAGGAACCACAACATTAGGGTACTTGATGTTTGCAGATGGAGCCACTTGCAAAGCCGGACAGACTCGGCATGAGGATGTTTCCATTGACGAAACAACTAAAGAAGCCATATAAAATCTCAAAGCGCAGAATGCTGCTATGAGTTAGCAGTTGGAGTGTCTGATGCGGTTCAAGTGGAGTACATGTCCAAGAATGTAGGCAGTACTCCAACAGACAAATTGATGCCTCCACCAAATACTAATGGAGAAAACGATAATGACCACGGTAGATCGAGAAATGACGATTCAAAAAGTGAAGCCACCCCTGAAGATTCGTTTCAGGAAAAAGTCTTGAAATTCATGAAAGACATGACGAGCAAAGTCGACACCAATGCAGAGAAGGTGAAAAAACCGCCCAGGAGTTCAAGCGTCAGTTCAGCCAAATACCGGGGGCTCCTTTTGTGGTTGATGTTTTGGATGTAAAGAAGTACATTCAGTTGACGTATAAGCTAGAGGTTGCGCCCGAACTGATCCCCAAAAGGTTCAAAATGCCTTTTGTAGCCAAATATGATTGAACAAATAATCCACATGAACATATAATGGCATATACTACGGTCGTGAAAGAGAAATGATCTAAGGGAACACGAAATAGAATCGGTCTTGATCAAGAAGTTTGCTGAAACCCTTGCAAATGAAGATTTGACATGGTATTCACAACTCCCTGAGCACTCAATTGGATCGTTCGCTCAGCTCACCGACATGTTCATAAAGGCTCATGCATGGGATCAAAAGGTGAAGACACTCAAGGCAGATATCTTTCGCATTGCGCAAGGGGGAAACAGAACTCCTTAGGGACTTTGTTACACAGTTCCAAAAGGAGCGGATGTTGTTACCGGCATTACCAAACGAATGGGCTGTAGAGGATTTCACAGAGGGTTTGAATCATTCAAGTTCAGATACCTTTCGGAAGCTCAAGAAAAACCTCTTGGAATTCCAGGCAACAACTTGGGAAGATATGCACAACCGGTATGAGTCAAAGATCCGGATTGAGAATGATATGCTCAAATCTGAGCCCGGAAATATCTTCAAAAAGTCTAACAAAGAAGTCGGTGTCAATCGAAACTCCTCGAAGAAGCGTTTCCAATCTTATCCTACCCTCGAAAAGTATGAAGGAGAATATGGTTTTCGCTCCTTTGAGAAGTCCAATAACAAAGGAGGTCCCCGACAATCAATCAAGAATTGATGAATTCTGATAAATGTATCGTCTAAGGGTGTCGGGTACCTGAAATTATCCGAGTATAACTTCAACATTGATGAAGAACAAATGGTGGGGGTACTAAGAATTCATCCAATGTCCCGACTACTGAAACTATTGCAATCTGATCTTAGCAAAAAAGATCAGTCTGTCTAATTCGACTTCCACGGCACCCACGGGCATAAAACTGCGGATTGCAGACATCTACAGGAAGATGTGGCGGGAATGCTAAGCAGGGGCCACATATGATAATATTCGAGTGAGAGAGCCCACAACAATTATGAGTAAGGTCTTCTCATCGAAGGTAAATCAAATTCGGTTGCACCACCTTATGTTATAAACATGATCTATGGTAGGTCGATGATTGCCGCTATATCGTTTACCGTGGCCAAGAAGACAAAAATATTCATAAACTGGAAGAAGATATTTCGGGAGATACCTAACGAACATACTATCACTTCATCGAAGAAGATGTTGTTAGTGTAATATTCCCTCATAATGATGTACTGGTGGTCACGATACCTATTGATTGCTTCCAGGTGAAGAGAATTTTGATCGATCCCGGGAGCTCGACTAATATAATCCGACTGAAAGTGGTAGAGGAAATAAATATGGAAGACAAGATAGTTCTGGCTGTCATAACCCTCTCAAGTTTTAATATGTCAAGTAAAACCACAAAAGGCGAAGTGGATCTACCGATGGACGCGATGATAGTCATTAAGATGACAAAATTGTATGTCATTAATGGTCACATGAGGTATAACGACATATTCGAAAGACCTTGGATACATGATATGAATGTGGTCCATTCAACAGTACATCTGCTAGTTAAATATTTTACACCATAATAGATTCAACAAATTTGAGTTGAGCAGCTAGCTGCTAGGGAAATGTATGTTATAAAAGAACCAGCGGTAGTGACAGACCCTAAATAGCAATTACAAGAAGCGGAGCTAGTACCAAAATATGCTCATCAGGTTTCGTCGGTACAAACATAATCAACCTATCCGGAGGAAGAGTTTTCGGATCGGTACCAAGTATCAAGGTACTTTCAGGTACCGGATGAGTCAGATGCTACTAAGTCCATAGTAGAGGAACTTGAACAGATTGCACTACATCCAGAAAATCTCGACTGGAAGGTATACCTGGGCACCGGGCTAATCCTCGGGCTTAGGAGTCTATTTCTTAAATATCTTATATCTAACGCTGATTGTTTTGCATGATCTCATGGAGATATGAAAGGCATCCCTCCAAATGTCATAACACATAAGTTGGGCCTGGATATCAGTTTCCCTCTAGTGCGGCAGAAAAAATGGCTGATTGTCGAACTCCATAATAGGTTTGTTAAAGAAAATATAGCTAGATTACTCAATATAGGATCAATCCGGGAAATAAAATATCCAGACTGGTTAGCAAACGTAATTGTAGTACCTAAAAGGAAAATAAATTTAGATTGTGTATTGATTATAAGGATTTGAATAAAGCATGTCTTAGACTCATTTCCGCTATCGAACATAGATCAAATAATCGATGCTACGGTCGGACACGAGATCATGAATTTTTTTGATGAGTATTCCGGGTATAACGAAATAAGAATGCACCCGGAAGACCAAGGAAAACATATTTCTTAACTACTTTCGGCACCTATTGTTATAATGTTATGCCTTTTGGACTAAAAAATACCGGTGCTACTTATCAAAGGTTAGTAAATCAAATGTTTGAAAAACAAATAGGAAAAACAATGGAAGTATATATAGATGATATGTTTGTTAAGAGTCTTCATGCAGATTACCATTTAAGCCATTTGAAGGAAACCTTTGAGGTGTTGAGAAAATATAACATGAAGCTAAACCCCGAGATGTGTGTTTTCAAGGTAGGCTCCGGGAATTTTTTGGAGTTTCTTGATTTCCCAGAGGGGATCGAGATAAATCCTGATAAAATAAAGGCTATCGGAGATATACCGGATACGCTTGAAGATGTGAAAGTGGTGCATCGACTGACCGGGTGAGTGGCGGCCTTAAGCAGGTTTATCGCTCGGTCGTCGAAAAAATGTCACAAGATTTTTTCACTTCTGAAGAAGAATAAGAATTTTTTTTGACACTCGAATGCCAACATGCCCTATGGGACCTAAAAACATATTTATCCAGTCCTCCGCTCATGTCAAAGCCAAAGGACGGAGAGCGGTTGCTTATATATTTGGCGGTCTCTAAGGTAGCGGTAAGTGTAGTTCTGGTATGGGAGGAAAAAGGTATATAATTTCCTATATATTATGTAAGTAGAGTAATGTTAGGGGCCGGGACATGGTACCCATTACTCGAAAGATTGGCTTTTGCCTTAGTAAGGTCATCGCGAAAGCTTCGATCGTATTTTCAATGCCACCCAATTGTTGTAGTAACCACATCCCCTCTTAAAAATGTGTTGCATAAGCCTGAACTTTCCGGACGCTTGGCTAAATGGGCGGTAGAATTAAGTGAGTTTGATATTGAATATAGACCCCGAATTGCGATAAAGTCGCAAGTCCTTGCAGACTTCGTGGATGATTTCAGTCTGGAGTAACCTCACAGGCAAAAAATGAGGCTATCTTGGTCTCGAGGACTGCCCCCGGGATCTGGACACTTTACACTGATGGTGCCTCCAACATCAAGAGGACCGATCTGGGAGTGGTATTACGAACTCCCACCAGTGAAATTTTAAGTCAAGCAATTCATAACACTCCATTGACTAACAATGAAGCAGAGTATGAGGTTTTGATTGCAGGTTTGGAACTAGCCCGAGGTTTAGGCTCACAAATCATTAAAGTCAAGTGTGTCTCACTATTAGTAGTGAACTAAATCCATTGAGTGTTCGAAGCCAAAAAAGAGTGCATGTCAAGATACCTTAAAAAGGCTTTGAAGCTTTTGTCTTGTTTTCAAGAATGGACGGTGGTACATATATCCCGGGAAGAAAACACAGAGGCAGATGCACTCGCAAACTTAGGTTCCAACACAGAAGTCGAGGGTTCCAAAATCGAGTCGGTTGTTCAGCTGTTGCATTCGGCACTAGATCTTGTCGGGTACGCTGAGGTAAATTCAACCAACTTAACTTGGGACTGGAGAAATGAATTCTTGGACTATCTTGTTAACGAAAAGCTCTCGGAGGACCCGAAAGCATCTAGAGCTCTGGGGACCAAAGCTGCTCGATACTGTGTCATAGATGGAAAACTTTACCGTAGGTGTTTTTATGGTCCCTTAGCCTGGTGCGTAGGCCCCGATAAAGCTGATTACATAATGAGGGAAGTCCATGGAGGCATTTGTAGAAATTATTCAAAAGCAGAGTCCTTAATGAAGAAGCTCATGAGGGCCGATTATTATTGACCCCGAAGAAGACACAAAAATGTTTGTAAAAAATGTAATAAGTGTCAGCGTCATGTGCAGTTGTTATACCAACTGGGTGAGGAATTGTATCCAGTAGTGTCCCCTTAGCCGTTCATATAGTGGAGCATTGACATAGTCGGACCCTTACCAGCGGCACCCGAACATGTATGTCGAATTATATTTATGACTAACTATTTCTCTAAATGGATTGAAGTTGCAGCCTATACAAAGATTCGGGAGAAATGTGAAAGGCTTCATTTGGCAACACATTACTTGATCCCGGGTTGAAGTGAGAACTTCTAGCTTGAGATATATACGGGTTGACGACAAATTCAATGTAGAGTCAATGTCCGTGCACTTAGATTTGCTCGAAGGGCATCGGGACTTAGCGTACGTCCGGATGGTGGCCCACAAACAAAGAATAGAGTGTTACTACAACCGGCACACTGTTGACACCCAATTTTGTCTCCTCTTTTTTCGATTATTTATTTGCATTTTAAAATATTTTGACACCTCAAAATAATTTTTATATATATTTAATATCGTCGTTTATTCTCAATATCATTATTTATTATTATTATTATTATTTTTATTTGTATTTTTACTATCATTTGCCTTTTAATATCCTAATCATAGTTTTTACCCTGGTATTCTATATTATTTTACTTTTGCAAAATGACATCACATTTTTTAAAGCAATAAGCATTTCATAAATATTATGTTTTATTATTATCACATCGTTACTTTTTATCTTTATAATTTACATTTCTTGCAAAACATTTCTTTTTATAAAACCCCTTTTATTATTTATTTTAACCCAAATCCATTTCACCCAGCACCCATTTTTATCCGTAACCCTCAAACAAACCCATTTCACCCAAAAAGAAAATAGAGGCCCAGTCGGCCAAACCCAACCCGGCAAGCCCAATTATATCATGCCTCTATTTGAGATAGCATGAGGTTAAAAGAATAATATGATCATGATTCCGTATGTTATTTAGATCATAAATAACCTTGTATGTCTAAAATATGTTCTGGTTTAGCTCATCTTTGTATGTTTCAAAGGTTATGTGGAAATGTATACCATTTGTTAAGTGTCAAGATGTTTCCCTCTTTCAAGTCTGAAAATTATATGTTTGGGCTTGCTTTCTCTTTCTGCGTGTTAATTGCTCCCTGAGGCCCAACAACATATTACCTTTCATGAATTATTTATTTACGTTTTCCTTATGTATATATTTTCATGTTCCGTCTACTAATCCTTTTCTTTTCTTTCATTTACATGAAACGCACCCGGTCTTCATGCAATGTGGCATGTTGCTTGTAGGCCTCTTTCTCCTCCTCCAGTTGCTTGAGTTTGCAACGCAAGTCATCAACCCTGGCAAGCCTCACCTCTGCAACTGATAGTCGGTGAACGACATTGTCTCTCTCGATTATCAAGGCGGTTTTTTCTTTAATCATCCGTTGAAGCTCCTCATTGCACAAAAAATTAGCCTGGATGGTAATGGTATTTATTAGAAGGGAATATGCAGGAGCAGTAAAATACAACAAATTCAAAAGAAGATAATATCTTAGTTGCAACATGCTCCCTTCATTAATGACACACTATGCAGGCACTTTGTGAACCTTCATTATGTCATTGTCAGAAGCCACATGCTTCATGTAGTTAGCCACTCCGACGGGCTTGGAACAAATGTGATAGCAGGCAGAAAGTTGGAAGGTTACGATCTAGAATTTTGCAGACTGAGCTACCGAGGTCGGGTATTCATTTACCAACTCATCTCTGCGTGAAAAAAAACCTGTTATGGGAAGACGGAATGTCATGGTCCTTTTTCGGGGTAATAGTCGGCATGACCGGAGACCCAAGATCTTCAGTAACCGGTGGAAGAGTGGCGGCGATCGATGCATGCAAAGGTTGATGTATGATAGTACTTACCGGGGCAAAAGAGGCATTGGTATGACCGACTCCGTGACTAGTGATCTCCATCTCCGTAAAAAGCCGGAGGGTTTCATTTTTCCTCCTTTCCAAAAGTTGTTCTTCCTCGGGACTTTAATCATCTAGGTCCACAACGGGGAAAGAACTAATCACTAAACAGTGCTACCGGGTGGCATTGGGAGGAGTACGGCCAGTATGGTTGGAAATTTTCTTCTTCAAACGTTTTGGTCCTATCGGGGACTGGCGGAAGATTCGTTACAGAGTCTTTTTCGTTCGCGAGCCTGTTGAATAATAAAGGCGGTCGCGTCCGGATCTTCAATTTCCTCATCAGGAGGAGCATTGTCGGTAGCTTTAGAAAGGCTTAACATAAAGAAAAATAATGTTATTAGTTATTCTTGAAATGGGAGGAAGAAGTTGAAATTGGAAGTAATTATAAGTTATACCGTGGTGATGGGGTACCCAATTCTGATTTTCAGCAAGTTATTTGCACGTCTGAAGTTCCGAGGTGGACACATCAAGGATTTTCTGGACCCAAGTCTCGAGGTCGTCTATCTCCGCATGTCCCATGCGATGGCTAAATAGAAGAATAAAACCCGATCAAAGTAAGAAACAACTTGCTTAAAAAGAGGCGTTAAATCAAATTTAGTATAAAAAAAACTTATGGTGGAAGTTCTATGATTTCGGGATGGTGCGAGTGCTAGAGGGAAGAAGATCGGCAGTAGGAACGATGACGTATCTATCCGGCCACCATCGGTCACGGTCGTCAGCAAGGTTGGTAAGAATAGTCTTGTTTCTCCGGCGGTGCAGATTAATGACTCCATCACGAAAAGTGCGCGGAGAATAGAGGTGAGTAAGATGGTCCAATGTAAAGCAAACGCCGGCCTCTCGAGCAAAGTGTCGGAGGCACACGACTACTCTCAAACTTGGGGGCCCACTTGAGCTATGCAAACTTTGTATCAGCGATAAAATTCTAAGATGACGTCATCAATAACTTTTTAGAGTTTCACTGAGAAGGGATAAATGTAAACAAAGGAATACCCTTGCTTGTAAGAGGTAATTCTTTCATTACTAGTAGGAATCAATACTTTGATTGATTCTCAACCACAGTCGGCCTTCATTATTGGTAAAATACTGACAGTAATTCGAGTTTTGTAATCATTGGCGGGAGAATCCCTACCGCCGGATAAAACCTTCGAAACTGTTTTTTTCTGAAAGTCATGAGTAAAATTTCATGTCTTCGACAAGATAGAAGAAGCCAATGGGTTTCGACTATGAGGATCCCCTTCTTGAGATTTAGGGTTTTTCCTGTTTGAAGGAGCATTGATGCTGGTTGAAGGGTTATTCATGTTTGTGATGAGAAAGAAGTGGTTAACAATTGAAAATTTAAAGAAAAATGTCTTTGCAAAATAGGAGGTGAATGAACAGATTTATTATGAAATGAGGTATTTATAAGAGATGAGAGGATGTCACCGCTTGGAGGGGTGATGTGATGAATGTCAATCGACGACAACATGTGCGTATCAGAACATAAGTAATTAGATGGCATGTTTCATTATTACTCTACAATCTCCCATTAATTAAGGAAAGTCGAAAAGTTACCGTCGTTTCAGCGAGATGATGATTGGAATAATGAAATATGTAGATGACACTCTTCGTAGTTCCCCGCCAAAATACAAAACTTTGATGTGTCATCGATTCAAATTCACTTCTCGAGTGTACAAGAGTTACGCCCGGGAAGTGCGAGTACTATATGTATAGGGCAAAATTCGTATAAGACAGTTGTACGAATTATAGTAAGACACGTGACAAATGATGTTGAGTCAAGTCCAGGTCAATCTGAGACATTACCGGTAGTACTTAAGCAAGACCGAAAACATTATGTGTACATGAGGTACCGGTGGTCTAGAAGATCAATGAAGCCGTTTTGAATTGCAACGGGCGACCGTTACTAAACCGGTCATACGCCTTCCAATAGAGCATTAATGACATTTATTGAGACGCTAATTGACCAATTTTGCAACATTCATTCTCCTGTATTAATGAAAGCATATTTCGTGGGCCGTGTACCCGTGTAGCTCATGTATAAATATGACATATTGTTACATTGTAAAAACATTATATTCTAGTTATTACAAGACACTTACTCATATTTTATCGACTTTGTACTTGCATATAAATTGTCGTAACTCTGTCCAGAAGCTATCACAAGTTTCATGCTAATCATTACTTTTCTTTATTTTTTTATTACTTAATTACAATGTATTTTCCCTCGAATTACTATCAAATATGAGTTCGTATACAAATTCAATTGTAACGCTCAACTATGTTTCTAATTAATTTAAGTGAATTTATCAAGAATAAGAGATCATAATAAGTATAACTGGTTTATAAATCCAATGTCATTTCCAACTAGTAAATTTACGTAAACTGAACTGAATTATCTAAAGCTAAACTATAGGAAATGCTGAGATTATCTAACAAATAAACTAATTGAAACCTATATGCTTTGAAATTGAAGTAAATCTCTACTTCCTTTTTCAAGATTCCAATTCCATAATTAATAGCTTCCTCGTTTCCTTTTCTATACATGTACATATAATAATGCATCTTCCGTCGATGAAACCATTCTCTTCCCAATCCGATTGAAAGATGACGCGATTCCAAGTGGTGGAGAGTGTGGATTTGTTGAAGAAGAGACACTGGTCATGGCGTTTGGATGTTTGGCCTTTCGTTATTCTTTACGGTGTTTGGCTTATAACTGTAGTACCTAGTTTGGACATTGCCGATGCCTTTATTGTTCTTGGTGCCCTTGTTGCCTTTCATGCCCTCGTCTTCCTCTTCACTGTTTGGTCCGTTGATTTCAAGCGCTTTCTTCACTATTCCAAGGTTTGCCCTTTAAATATTTTAAATTGTTAATTTTTGTGACTTATACTACTTTTTATTATGTAGTTTCTAAATATACAAATTATTTTACATAGAGATTGTATGTTCGGGTTTTTGACTCTCGAAATTTGAACTATATCACATAAGTTTATTTGTTTTTATGGTCTCAATGTGAAATTTCTGGTTATTAGATAATCTTTGATTGTTATTTATTTGCTTAGTATTTGTTTTGGTGGTGCCAATTAGAAATTTATTTTCAGATAATCTTTTTAGTGGGTTTTGCTAAGAGAGTTTGGAAAGATTGTTACTTGAATTCGTGATGCGCTCTTCAGTGGGACTTGGGGAATGTTAATGGTACAAATATAAAGTGACATGATATTGTTGAAAACTTCTTTAAGCAAAAACAAAAGGAATGACTGGATTATTGGGAAAAGACTAACTTAGATCATGTTGTAGAAGTTAGAACTTAGAAGTGGGAAAGTGGGAACAATTTTGGATATCTCTGTTTCTTTTTCTACAGTGATTTGTTTGATTGCTAGATTTGCTATTACATTCTCTACTTTTTTGGGCTTAGCGAATAAGTACAACAACTCGGCGGGTTGAACGTGAAAATTGTCGGGAATAAATTTTAACTTGAGCATTTAAAAGTCTAGTAAATTGTTTCACAATTAGATGTATTATGGATGAAACTTGACCTAAATACAAAATTACATAGCAAATTAAAGTATTAAACTGCATATGAAACAGTAACATGGATCAGTTTTAGTCTGCACACGTAATACATCTATGTCTGGATATTTAAGCTACAATCCCGTTCTTCTTTGGCACATGTCTTTGACCTCAATGTGGGGCCCATCCATACTTCGGTTTCCAACTGATTGTACCATTTCTATGCACCACTTAAAGTGGATAGACTGCCTTTCTCCTGCAGCCTCTTTTGTATGAAAAATAAAATAATTGAAGCTGGAGAAGAAGACGTGCGTAATTTAATAGTACCTTATGTTCATATATCTTCGTTCAGATATCTCAGCGATGGTAAGAATTATGTAAAAGAAGAGCCTGTAGTCACTCATGTGTTTGCTCAACCTTTTTTCACTTGATTGTCAAATTTTGTAAGTTTTATCCTTGTGGGAGGGGGATCGATAGCTTGTGGCTGAAGTAAAATATCTCACAATTATGGAATTCAGGGTATGAAACTGTTGCTTATGATTATACCTTTTTATGTCATCCTACATGTTAAGAATTCCGAAATGAGATTTGAGATGGCCTCAATGCAGTAACACCGTCATCCTACATGTTAAGAATTCCGAAATGAGATTTGAGATGGCCTCAATGCAGTAACACCATTCAAAGAAGATTTGTAATTTCAGTCTCCTCCCTTCTATATGAACAGATTTTTTTGATAGTTGCTTCGATACCAAATTTAGGACTCCTATTCGTAAATTTGAATCTTGACCAGCTTGTTTTGTGGTTAATTGTACTACGCAAGGGGACGAGACTTCTTGACTTCCCCACTTTTATTCTAGTACACCAAGAGGGAGGAGGGTGGGGAATTTGTAACCTTGGGTTATACTGGCTGAGCTGTGAGGCTTGTGGTTAAAGTAGTGTACTGTTTGTTTACTGCATATTGTGATTTCCAAGACATGAGGTTCATATTGCAGAGAGTTGGGTGACAATCCGAACCTAATTTAATCAGTTTTCTGTACAGGTGGATGACATACATCGAGCAGATTATTGTAAAATCACTCCAGCTAAGTTCTCTGGAAGTAAAGAAGTTGTGCCTCTTCACTTTCGAAAGGTGCAGATCCTAATATTTTCTTGTTTCTAGAGAAATTTCTGCTAGATTATTCTTTAGTATTTTCTTCTTATTATGATTCGTCACGCTTTTGCCGGTTGTCCTCATATGGACCAACAAGAAAATGCTGGTCAAGCTTGTATCGGTCCTTTATCAATAATAAGTATTTGTTGGTTGCTTTAGTCCTGGTGAACATAAAAAAAGCTGGAACTAGTGATCTTATACATAATCACTGAGCTGGTTAATACAACAACAACAACATACCCAGTGTAATCCCACACAGTGGGGTCTGGGGAGGATGAGATGTACGCAGACCTTACCTCTACCTTTGTGGGGTAGAGAAGTTGTTTCCGATAGACCCTCGGCTCAAATCACTGAGCTGGTTAATATAATAGAATATCTTCTTTATTACATTTACCAATAGTTAGTCATAGGTTAAATATTTAAAAAAAAAATTCAACCGAGAAAAAAGGACACAGATTTACTAACTAAAGATTAGTTAGTGATTCATGGATCACAAATTACACTTTCAAAAGAATAGATGAAAATAGTTATGACAATTTACATAATGATATCTGTATATAAAGCAAGAAAAGAATTATAATGCACAAAGACTGAAGGATAGAATCATCAGTAATACATTATACACTTAGTTTTCATTTCTATGCCCAGTATCTGGCTTAACCGAGGTACAGATTTCTACGCTCAGTTGCTTCATCTACAAAACTCGCCCCCTGCCACATTTACATCCCTAGAACTAGTGATCCATGAAAAAAAAATCTAGTGTTAAGACTTAAGATTTGAAGCTTCAAACTGTTTTACAGACAAAAAGGAAAAATAAAAAAGGTAATCTTTTATTCTATCTCCTGATTGTGTCAAACTGTTCCTCTGTGTATGCAGCTGGCTGGTTCTTCGTCATCTGAGGGTCTGGAGGAGATTTATTTTGAATTCAGGAAGCAACAGTATATCTATTCAAAGGAGAACGGAACTTTCAGCAAACTGCGTTATCCTTCAAAAGAGACGTTTGGATACTACATTAAGAATACTGGCCATGGAACTGAAGCTAAAGTTGTTGCTGCAACTGAGAAATGGGGCCGGAACGTGTGCGTTTTTCCTCTTTTCTATGCATTCCCTCGGCAGAACAGAACCATTAATGATATCATTCTTCACAACAACATTGTGTGGTTCTCCTGAGTGCCCCCCCCCCCCCCCCCCCCTCTTCTTCCTATTCCAAAAGGAAAAAAAAAAGGCAGGTAAAAAAAGGAGGGACATACAGTGATTTTTTTTTAAAGAAACAGAGAGCTCTGTTCTTCAAAGCTGACAAAAGTTCGTGATCCCCTCCCTGATTTGAGGTCTCTTGAACTGCTATTTGTGGTGCATGTGGATGGTCCTACTCCAGGTGTCGCTTTAATGTGTGCTGTATGCTGCGTGCTGCTATCCGCATAAGTCCATAATGGGTGCTGCTCATATTTAGTGATATCTGACCAGCAAGTAATACTTGGAATGGACTTCTAATCTTATCTTTGTTTGGTTAAATGTAAAAGTTAAAGAGGTTTTTCATAATTTTTAGCAAAGAAATGCCCTATGCTGTAAATTTTGTAGGAGTCCTATAATAAAGCAATAGACTCATGAACTCTTCAATACTACAGAGGTTATAATAACTTTCTTACCGAAATGGAATCTTTAAACCTTTGTTGCTATTATTATTTTAATTCTAATTGATGACTAATCTTATTTCCCTTCCTTTATTAGGTACATAATCAATTAATATATTTTTGTGATTAACATTGCCAGCTTGTTGATTTCAAATGCAAGCTCAATGAACTGATTGTGCCTTGCTTTCCTGACCATGTAGGTTCGAATATCCTCAGCCAACATTTCAGAAACTAATGAAAGAGCAGGTCATGGAGCCTTTCTTTGTATTCCAGGTTTGTTTTGATTGTAATTATTTATCTATTTGATAGTTTCCTACTGCAGTGACTACCCTATTGTTTATTTTAGATTTTCAGTATGTTTTAACAGGTGCTCATTACATGCAGGTCTTTTGTGTGGGTTTATGGTGCTTGGATGAATACTGGTATTACAGTTTGTTCACTCTGTTTATGCTGTTTATGTTTGAGTCCACAATGGCTAAAAGCCGGTTGAAGACCCTGTCTGACTTAAGGCGCGTAAGAGTTGACAGCCAGTTTTTGACGGTGTATCGCTGTGGAAAGTATGTCAAGATAAGCATTGCTCCCTAAAATATATTCATTTCATATTTACTGCAATTTAAATATCAATAGGTATGCATATTCTTCATGCTGAATGTTAAGAGATGTGCATGGTAGGTGGGTGAAACTCTCTGGGACTGAACTGTTACCCGGAGATGTTGTGTCCATCGGGCGTTCTGTTGGTCAAAATGGAGAAGACAAGTCTGTACCTGCTGACATGCTTTTGCTAGCTGGAACTGCTATTGTGAATGAAGCTATTCTGACAGGCGAATCTACTCCACAATGGAAGGTAATCTACCTTTTTTGTTCTCTGTTTTCTGCTGTGTATATACAAGTAAATAATGCTGCGCTATATCTATTTCGTTTTTCTTAGACAAGATGCTGTGGCAAGCTGCTCTTGCAGATGACATTAATCATTTTTCTCATATTTACTGTTCAAAGGTATCAAATAGGGGTCTGGTAGATTTTGGTATTTTTCGTGTCATGTTAAGGAACTTTGACATTTCAATCGGACTTTGGGGGGTGGGGGATCTCTAATTTGCTAGATTAATTGTGAGGGGCAATGCTGTCTTTATAGCCATTTCCCCAGTCAATAGGGAAAATTGTACCTGTAGAGTTTGATTGAGCATGATAGTTACCAGAATAGTTTGATTGAGCATGATAGTTACCAGAATAGTTTGATTGAGCATGATAGTTACCAGAAGAGTTTGATTGAGCATGCTTTGCCTTCACATTTGCACATTTGCACATTTGCACATTTTCAGCTTCCATTGTATAATGGATGTAGCATATCCTCTGTCGGAGTGCAATTCTTTCTGTGTCGGCTAGAAATTGGGTCCAGCTATTGCTGCAATGAGCCCTTTTCAAATTTATGAGCTGTCAATTATTGAATTTAATGAGTGGGAGGTGGCGGAATGATTAATGTTTAAGTTCGTCAAGCTGTCTCTTATTGCAACTTGTGTCTTGTGGTGCTCATGCTTCTAAGCCTTTTCTTATATGCTGGGTGTATAACTTTTTAGTTGTAATCGTTCCCCCTTTATTCGTTCAGGTTTCAATCATGGGTAGAGGAATTGGGGAGACATTGTCTGCTAGGCGAGATAAAGCCCACGTCCTTTTCGGTGGAACCAAAATTTTGCAGCATACACCTGATAAGGTTTTCAATGATTGATAACTCTTATTCTTTAGTTTCTTCTAGAATTTATTCATTTACCTTTTCCTTTTTTTGTCTTCCTTTGGTTGTCATCATGAGTAGAGCTATCCAATGAAGACCTCTGATGGTGGATGCTTGGCTGTTGTTCTACGAACTGGGTTTGAAACAAGTCAAGGCAAACTTATGCGGACTATTTTATTTTCCACAGAGAGGGTAAATACTGTTCTATAATCTTCTGGTATCTCAAGACGAGCATTATTTTTTGCATTTTCTACAAAATGATGCTGGCATTGGATTTTCAAAGTACCATGATATATGTGTTACTTTTTGTAGGTTACTGCTAACAGCTGGGAAAGTGGGCTTTTTATTCTTTTCTTAGTCGTTTTTGCCATAGTAGCAGCAGGCTATGTTCTTAAAAAGGTATTGTCTTGGTTCTCTGGTTGTATTTGCTTAGGTTTGTCTAGTTTCAGCTGTCTCCTTGAAATCAGTTGTGGAAAGCAACTCAGACAACCGGCCATGCTTCTGGAGTGGAATAAAGTTTTGGCATGGAATGCTAATTTCTTTTCCTTTTTCTCTTTGGCATGTGCTCGAATGCAGGGGCTCGAGGACCCAACAAGAAGTAAATACAAGCTGTTTCTGAGTTGTTCATTGATAATTACTTCAGTTATCCCTCCCGAGCTGCCAATGGAGTTATCAATAGCTGTTAATACATCTTTAATTGCTCTAGCACGACGAGGGATATTCTGCACAGAACCTTTCCGAATTCCGTTTGCTGGAAAGGTGAGTTTTGCGTCCAAAGAGTATTCGTAGTTGACATTTTCTCTTGTGTTTGAATCCTTGACCTTTTGGGCAGGAGTAACTCGAGGGTTTTGTCGCCTTGATGGGTAGCATGTGCGCTTTCCTCTATTTTCTTCCTTTTTTTTTGTCTGGGGAAATAGTTGATGGTTCTGTGTTTCATCAACTTAAAGCAAATCTAGAGAACACTTGCTTTTAGATTATAGTCATTTAACATGGTTAGGGTACTGTTAGACCAACCTTTGGAAGGGAAAAATTAAGGGCGGAGTATTATCTTTTCACTAAAAAACTAAATAAAAAAAGGCAGAATTTTACTATCTGCATGTTCACAATGCTTTAATTTCTTGTCTGAGTCTCACCGTTTCTCATACTTTGTTTTGCTTTGCTTGTTTTGCCTGATTATGCTTTGTCTTGAGCCGAGGGTCTCCCGAAAACAGCCGCTCTACCTACCAAGGTGGAGGTAAGGTTTGTGTACATTCTACCCTCCCCAGATCCCACGTTGTTGGATTTCACTGGGTATGTTGTTGTTGTAAAAGTTAAGGATGGAGTTCTAATGTCCCTATGGGTCGGATAATATCATGACCGGTGTTATTAAAAGCCATCGGTTCATGGCTAAAGCTATGTGCTTCAAATAAGTATGCGGTTCAAGTTTTCTTTTACATAGTATCAAAGCCAAATTTTGGTAAGCCTATTTTCATCACTTTCTTCTCTCTACCTGTTGTATTGCTTTTGGCTTCTCTCTCTCAACCCAGCTCGTCGATCCACTCTGGGCTTCTCTCATTTCTCTCAGTTTAGCCTATCGAGCCACTGACTTTGCTCAGGTCCACTAATTTGTTTGTGGAGTCGTGTCTCTCTCCCTTGCACAAACAACTCTAGGCCCACTTTTCACTGTATCGAGCCTGCACTCTCTTGCTTCGGGCACATTCTTCAGCCTACTGAGGCTAATCTCTCTCTACATCAGGTCAACTCTTCAATCTTCTTAAAAAGGACAAAAATATGCAAAAGTTCTTCAATCCACACATAAACTCTAGAATTCAGTTACACGTGGGGAAGGATATTAGAGAATATACTTGTCCCTCATTGGTTGAGCAAGGTTTCCAGAGATATAATGTTCTGGGCCATTCCACCCATTGCTTTTTATGTTTTGAGTTGGATGCTCAAATTCTTTTCACAGTGCTTTCCTGGTCTTATATGAGATTCTGGTGATGGTGGCAAATTTGTGTTTTAAGCACTCTAAAACAACGTTTTTCCAATATGCTCTTTGGATTAAAGACCCTTAAATTTTCTTCTATGTTTTGGTTTTTACTTTTTCCTTTTTCTCTCTCTGCAGGTTGATATTTGTTGTTTCGATAAGACTGGAACCTTAACTTCCGATGACATGGTATGACAGTCATATACTCTACTCTTCTACCTTAGTTGCTGAGCCTTTTACATTTAGATTTCTTTGGTGATCCAATTTCAGGAGTTCTCAGGGGTTGGTGGATTGACTGACAGTGAGGACTTAGAAAGAGAAATGACTACAGTTCCAACTCGTACTCAGGAAATTCTTGCTTCTTGTCATTCTTTGGTTTTTGTGGACAATAAGCTGGTAACTAATTTTGCTTCAGAGTTTTGTCCTGGAACTCATACTATATTATTTGCTTGACAAAGTAAGAACACCATTGATTTTGTTTCTTCACAACTTCCTTTTTGTTGGTGAAGAGCCGTCCACTGGGGTCTAACCTACATGTCACATAGTAGATGTTTGCTTATGTTGTGTGTCATGTGCTCTGATATATTAGTCACTGAAACATCCATAGACAACAAAAAAAATCCATAGACCACTATTAGTTTTTGACCTCTTTCATGTATTTTATGTTAGTCATTTGATCACGTTTTCTCAATTGATTTTACTGGACCCTCTTTTGGATTGACCTTTCTTAAAAGTTGGGTATGAAACTGAGAATTTAGCTCATGGAAATAATATTTTAAGAGTTTGACTTGGTGTTCAGATATAATAGGGTCTTATTTACCTTATAAAAAAAAGAATAATTGAATCCTCTTATTTTTTTCATTTTTTTCTTTATATACAGTACTCACTAATGCATATGACTTGTGCATTTCCCATAGGTTTTTAATGCAATTATGTCAACTTATCAGAAGGAAGGAAAAAGTAAAATAATCTTTCATTTGTCTGATGCTGGGGTTTTAGTTGGTGTTAATGTCCTCAACATTTGCATTAAAAACATCCTCATTTTGAGGGCCATTGCTGTTGCGTTGATCATTGTTGCTTGTATGGTTGCCGCGCTAGATAAGCAAACTACCTTATTTGTTGCTAGAACTGGGCTTTAAGCTTTATCTTTGAAATTTTATGCCTTCCTTTGTTGCCAACGTCCTTTTTCCTTGTAGGTGGGTGATCCTCTTGAGAAGGCTGCTCTTAAAGGGATTGATTGGACATATAAATCAGATGAAAAAGCAATGCCAAAAAAGTAAGCTTTGCCCGGGATGTCATTTTCCTACTGCTATTAAAAAAGTAGTTTTTGCCTCAGAAGTCTACTGCTTTAAATAATCTTCAGTTGATCCTTGTAGTTGGGCGGTTATTCCTTTCCGTGCTTCTCATCTTTCTTTGCTTGTCCATTTGTACCTCTGTTTACATTTGATTTTCCAAGTTAAACGTTCTTATCTAAAGGGATAAACAATTACGCAAGTCTTATGAGTTAATATGTGACTTAATTTGGTAGATGGTGAATGAGTTTGAATGATTTTTTCTATTGTTTTTTTATGTTCCACAACAAAAGATATATAGCCTGTTTGGTCAAGCTTTTGAGAATTTTAAAGTGCGTATATTTTTTCAAAACATGCTTATTTTAAAGAGTTTGAGGTGTTTGACCAAGATTTTAAGAAAAAAATAAGTACTTTTAAGTAGCGACATAAGCTGTTTCTCGAAAGCTAAAAAATGTTGATTTTCCCCGGAAGCACTTTTGTAATCTTGGACAAGCGCAACTTTCTTCCTTATATGGGACAAAGTGATTTTCAAATTGGTTAGACAAATACAAACTATTACTCTCCAAAAGTACTTTTTCGAAGATCACTTATGGCAAAAAGCACTTTTTAGAAAAAGCTGATTTTGGAAGTTTGGCCAAACAGGCTGAGAAACCAACTTCCATTGCCTAGTAATTTTTAGTACACTACCTCTATTAGTTCCAAATAGCTCTTTTGTTTTCACAATTTTGAGATGGCGGTATCTTCCAAAAAGTAAATGTCCCTTTCTATTTTGGAACCAAATCCTCTCAAAAGTTCATTTTTTTTAATCATAATCATGTCCAAGAAAATGACCGTATACCAGGGATATACCGAAAGGTAAAGAATCTAAAAGATATGATTCTCTACAATCTCCACCCAATTCTCTATACAACAAAGAACTTTCTGTTTACACCAAAAGAAAATTAGGGAGCGGAGGTTACTCAACTGAGAAAAACTTGACTCTACTCCTTCAAGAGCTCTCTTGTTTCTCTCTCCATGCTACCCACATCAATGCAAGCGGAACCACGTGCCAAGCCGTTCGTCTTAACCTCCTTCTATTCTTCCAACTGAGCATCAACTCCTTCACAGTTATTGGCATTGCCCAAGGAGTACAGAACCACCTAAACATATCCCACCATAATCTCATGGTAAGCCCGCAATGTACAAGATGGTCCATGTCCTCGCCCCCTTCCTTGCACATGTAACACCAACTGACGCCGACAACCTTCCGCTTTCTAAGATTTTCCACTGCCAAAATCACCCCTAGCCAAGTGAAAAAACACACCTTGGACACACTTATAACCCATATTGCATTACATGGGAAATCAACCTCCTCCCTAACCAAAAGTTTCTCATAAAAAGACTTCACAGAGAAACTTCATTGTTTCCTAGGCCCCACCACCACACATCAGAATTATCCTCCGGATTGACTTGCCTCCCAATCTTGAAAACCCCTTCTAAATCTCAAATCCAAAAAAGTCTCTCCAGCTTTTGTCCCCCTAATATGTTGAATCGTCAAGTCTCTTTGGCAAGATATTCTATACAAACTCTGGAAATCATCTTTTAATAATATGTTCCAACACCAGTTGTGTCCCCAAAAATATATCTTCCTCCCATCTCCGACCTTGAATGAGATATTTTCCATGAAGATATTCCTCCACAAACCACAACCGAAAGGTAAAACGATATCTCTAGTTTTCCATCCTCCTTCGATAATCCCATATTTATCAACTATCACCCCCCCTCCATAAAGCTTGTACCTCTACCCCGAACCTGCACATCTATTTGCTCAATAAAGCTTTATTAAAGACTTTTAAATCCTTAACTCTTACGCCTCCCCATTTTTAGGAGATGTGACAATCTCCGACCGCACCAAGTGAAACCTCCTTGCCCCATCCGCCGCATCCCAAAGGAAATCTCTCCGAATCTGTTCCAAATTTTCTGTAATTGAAGTTGGAGCAAGAAATGAAGACAAGTATCCACTCAAAAGTTCATTTTCATCAAATCTTCAACAAATAATACTAGTTCCAATGCTGTTCACCTTTTATTTGTGACATAGAAGACTTCAATTGATGAGTTATTGTTAGAATCAGTTCAGCTAGATTGATAACTATTTATGACCATAAGATGTTGTGGATTGGCTCCTTTATTGCTTTTCATCGTCTCTTCAGGTTGTCCCTTATTTATTTAAATTCTTTGACCGACAGTAATGAACATAATAATCTGATTGCCACTATTCCTCATAATCCTTATTTGTTGAAAGTGCTATCAAGAGTCTCTATTAGATTCAATGTTGTGTTTTTCATCCCGTGTTCATCTAACACAGTTTGAATAACGCGGAGAGATAATTTTGATAAAAATGGCATAATAGAAAATTATAGTATGCTTATTTCATATGTGCAATGGATCTGTTTTATAGATTTTGTTCCTCCTTGAACTTCGTTTAAAAGAAAAAACAGTTGTTTATCTTTTTTTTTTAAAAAGAAATTGTCAATCTTGTTCTTATCAATAGTTGTTTTTTCCCTTTCTTAATTCCGGACACTGCAGAGGTGGAGGTGATGCTGTTCAAATTGTGCAGCGACACCATTTTGCGTCTCACTTTAAAAGAATGGCTGTAGTTGTTCGTCTTCAGGAGCAATTTTTTGCTTTTGTCAAGGTTTGATGACTAGTTCCTTCTTATCCATCTTTGTAGGGTTGAATGAGGTCTTCAAGCATATCGTAGATAAGATTTAAGAATACCTCTATTCTAGTTCAAATTAGTCAAATGCTTGTTTCCTAGTTTTCTTTTTTGATTACATTACCCATTTGCTTATACTTTGTTCTGCTCATTACTTTTCTCAATCCATTTAAAGAGATGATTCCTCTAAAACCATTCTGGTTTATAAACTGGATGGCTTCTTCATTGGTAAACAAGGAGTGAATAAAATGAGTTTGTTTCACTAAAGAACATTTTTGGTTTCCATTGTACATTTAATTGTTTAATTTGAAGGGGAGCCTTGGAGTAACTGGTAAAGTTGCTGCCATGTGACCTGTAGGTCACGGGTTCAAGCCGTGGAAATAACCTCTTGCAGAAATGCAAGATAAGGCTGCGTACAATAGACCCTTGTGGTCCGGCTCTTCCCCGGACCCCACGCATAGCGGGAGCTTAGTGCACCGGGCTGCCCATTTAATTGTTTAATTTCATACTCGCTATTAAATCAGTTTCTTTTACTAAAAATATTTCCAGGGTGCACCTGAGACAATACAGGAAAGACTCATTGATGTGCCATCATCCTATGTGCCGACCTACAAGAAATACACCCGTCAAGGATCACGTGTATTGGCTCTGGCTTTCAAGTCTCTGCCAGATATGACAGTAAGAACCCCTCCATGGCAAATTTTTCCTCTAAGCTGTCTCCTAGTGCTGTGCATGCATCATATTTGTTTCCTACTGTCATTCAATAAGGATGGATGAGATGCTAGAGGAACTGAGTTAAGGGAGCAGGGATGACCCTATTTGCTTAGTAAACACATATATGGCAACGGGATGGAGATCATGGAGTAGGGATTACTTTATTTGTGTAGTAACACATATATGGTCTATGTAGCATGGTACCAGATCTTATACTGTGATTTGGTCCCAACTCCCAAGTATGATATCAGTACGATATGGCAGGGATATGCTTTGGATACGATACCTGTACAATATCTAAAAGTGCTTCATTTTTATATTTCTGGATACGAGCATCCTTATTTTGGGATACACGTATCTGAAAATTGGATATATCTGACGTCAAATTGGGTATGCCTGAGGTTAAATGCAATTTTAAAAAAGACGATTTGAGCTTATATTTATTTACTAAAATTTGTTTGATTAAGCTGGAAGTCGTTGCTACGATCCTATGGTTTAATGCTTTTGGATAATATCTTCTTTTTTCAATTATGAGGTTGGTGTGACATCAATCGTAATTCTAAGGTTTGAAATTCGTAGAATTCTCGAATGCGTTATATGTCTGATATTCGTTCCCAAATATTATTACTGCTTCTTACTAGTTGTAAACATATAATGAAGAACAGAAACTATTGTACATATATTATTGTGCCTAGTTCAAATTGTTTTCCCCTAGTTCTTAAAATTATAGTGTTGCTATATTCCACACACTAAATATCTATCATTGTTGTCTAAGATACTGTTTAAGACTCAGGTTCTATGTATGCCTTCCGTCCCAATTTTTGTGACACTCATTCCTTTTTAGTTAGTCCCAGAAAGAATGACAGCTTTCTATATTTAGTAACAATTTAACTATAAAATGCCTATTTTACCCTAATGGGATTGACTTATAGCCACATCAATATCTATGACTTATTTTAGACCACATTCAAAAGTCTTCCTTTATTTCTTAAATTTTGTGCCCAATCAAACATAATCACATAAATTGGGACGGAGGGAGTAATTAAATATTCATTCAAAGGCCACTTTAGATGTGCTGGATTTGCTATGCTGTTATTATTTCTAAACCGAAGCCTTACATATCTAATTTTCTGAATCTTGGTAAAGTTTCAATGGATTAACAAAATTTGCTCATAAGTTATATTTCCTTAGGGAAAAAGATAACTACAAATTACATATTAAATAGATATGTAGATACATGGCTTAGAATTAGATATTTTGATCATCTAAGAGGATGCTGCACCAAATCATAGTTATTGACGTTGCTCCAATCTTGTTGTGAGCTGGAAATGTTCCTCACTGTAGCTCTGTCTCTCTCTTTATTTCTCTCTCCTTTTTTGGAGTCAAACCATCTTTTACCTGCACGTGTTTGCTTATTACATGGTATCCAGCTTTCAACCTTCTTTCTGCTATTATTAAACTTCCAATTTTTTGAAATTTTTTCCATGCTCAACTTGGTGAAGGTTAGTGAAGCCAGAAGCCTGGAGAGAGATATGGTGGAAAGTGGGCTTACTTTTGCTGGTTTTGCGGTAAAAGCTCAATTTTCCTTTTGTGCTATAATGGTCTGATGTTCATTCCTGGGAAACTGTGCAGCCTTTTTGACATGTTTGGTATTACTTCTTGATGATATATTAGGTGTTCAATTGCCCCATCAGAGGAGACTCAGCCACTGTCTTGACTGAATTAAAGCAATCATCTCATGACTTGGTAGGTGTGGTTTGGCTGATTTTTTCCTTTCCTTGCTTTCTTGTGTTCTTAGCCACTTACTGATTTGTACTGTACTGAGCATTTGGTGATGTTATTTTTAGTTAGTAGACCTTAACTAATAACATAAAGCTTCATGAAGCTTACCGGAAACTAAAATTGAGGAAATTATTCCTTGTCGGGCAATTTGTATTTGGCATATTATCTTTGAAGCCTTCAGCGGAGTCACTTTGCAAAAGTTTGCTTAGGAAGGAAGCAGTTACAAAGACCTAGAGAACCATCAATCTTCTCATGAAGTGACTTTTTGAATAGTAGCACCTAATTTGGCTTGTTTAAGCCTATGAGTGCCATCTTCTATTTAATGAAATCTTGTTGTGGCAACAATGACGATGTAAATGTGATAACGTGCCAGAGGTCATATAGGAGGCTTCTGAACCATTGGTTGAAATGGTTTTAGAATGTTTTGAGAATTAATTTCCATCGAAGACTGCAAGGTAGAACACAATATTAGCTCCTCATCTTTGCATATAGGTATTTTGGCGTTAAATGATTAGATGTTAAAGGCTCCTTAGATCTTTCATATTTGTTTATTTATCTAAGATGGTTTCTTATCCTAACGTAGTTAAATTTTTAACACCAAGTGTTCAGCCCCTATGTTTCTTCATAAATTCAACTACACCCCTCGAATACTCATCTTAAAAGAAACATCCTTAAACTTATCATATTATAAATACTCTTGTCCAAAACTAACGCTCCCTAGAAACCCAATTCCTCTTCATGTTTCGTCAAAAACCTCCCAGAGTATTGGCAGAAACATTTTCAGGCCCTTCCCCATTGAAGCACCAGTAAAAATGTCATTTTCTTCTCTTCTACTTTGGCTACATAGAGATAACCCAAAAAAGAAAAAAAGGAAAAGGGAAACAGCAACAAGTGGAAAGGCATTTTTATCATCAAGTATAGACTTCATCGAAGTTGAGTAGAAGTGATACGTCCTCAAGTGGCTTCGTGACTCTTCTTCTCTTGCTGATAGCCATTTTGGAAAATGCAGGAACTGATGCAATTTTCTTCCCTGCAAAACTAGGGTTTTCCTTGTACCTATTTTCTTCACAGAATGAAAGAGCTTCATTTCTGAAATTCATGATGTCTAACTTAAAATGGTGTTTGAGACTGCGCTTAGCCTTTGATGAAACAAGGAATAAAAAATCAAATGGGTTGCGATTGTAAACATAACCAAAGAGTATTTTCACACTTCGAAGTCCATATTTCCTTACACTGGGTTATTTTTTATTTCTAATCATAAGTCAGCAACTAACCATAAGAGGAATAAATAATGGGGAATGTTGCAATTGAAGTATTGGGAGAACAATGGGTTTGGGCAACTTTAAGGAGACATGCACTAAGCTTCGGACTTTCTGCAGTAGATCTTTACTCTATTGACAGTAACGATGGCTGTAAAATGAGCACTGTATCAGGGTAGTCTTTCATCATCGTGTACTCTGGCAAATATCACGCGTCATGGCGACAAAGACCTTTTAGCTTCGATTTGCAGATTGAAAACTTTAGAGTAGGATAAACAATGAAAGGATGAGGAGACATATTGCTCTCAATAATTAATGTTATTGGATTCTCCATCCCCTCAGTGTTGTGCCAACTGCTAGGTCTTCACTTTTGACGGAACAGGAGGAGGTGTTAGGTTTTTGACTGATGTTTGGTTAGGATGAAAGTTACAACAACATACCCAGTATATTCCCACTGAGGAGGATGGAATGTACGCAATGGGGTAGAGACGTTTCCGATAGATCCCGGCTCGAGAAAATTGTTTTTTCATAAAATAGTTTGAAATAAATGCAAAAGTAAAAACTATGATTTAATATTGGAGAAAGTAAAGTATCGGCAGTACAAATATTAAAGATGACCAAAGTAAAAGAAACAACAAACATTATTAATAAAATCGAAGTATAGAACAATGCTAGCATAATAGTAATATTACTTGTAAGGGAACAAATATATGTTTTAGACTAGAACCCTGCTCTACCACTATGAGGAGAGAAAACACTCTACTACTTACTAACCGTTTACCCTAATCCCCAACCTCCATGCTCTCCTATCTAGGGTCATGTTCTTGGCGAGCTGAAGATGAACCATGTCTTGTCTAATCACCTCTCTCGAATTCTTCCTCGGTCTACCTCTACCTCTCTTCAAACCTATCACGGCCAACCTCTCATGCCTCCTCATTGGGGCATCTGTGCTCCTCCTCTTCACATGTCCGAACCACCTCAACCTCGCTTCCCGCATCTTGTCCACCACGGCAGCTAAACCCACCTTGCTCCGTATATCTTCGTTCCTAGTCTTGCTCTTCTAGTATGCTCGAATATCCGTCTAAGCATCCTCATTTCTGCTACCTTCATCTTCTGAACGGCGAGTACTTAGTTAGGATGATAATTAAGTTCTAAAAGTGTAGGATGTTTTTTGTTAATGTGAGTATTTAAGGGATGTACCTACTCTATTGTAATTATATAGTAAGATAAGGGTTTGTTCTGTTATAATGTTGTGGTTTTAATCATGACTTCTACTTGAATGATAAAGAATGAGGCTGAAGTAAGATATTACTCTCTTTGTTCCATTTTATATAATGGGACAGAGGGAGTAATGTTTTGAAACATCCTAAAAAGGAAAGAGCTTCATATAAATAGGGATGGAGGGAGTCTCACCGGGTATCTATGGGAAATATAAACACAAGTCTAAAACTATCAGTAAATGGAAAGCGTGTGTGACGAACAATTCACGTTAAAATATAGCAACCACGATGCAGATGTCTCAAGTAGCTCAGATTCAATTGAGTTATTCATTAAACATTATAGTTTTGAAATAAGGTTTGAAGTATTGCGAAAGACACATTACAGATATTGGACTATACAATTTGTTTTATTTACATCTATAGTCTTTGTAGTTTGAAGCTCCCAGTACTTATCTATAACCATGGTTTAATAGGTCATGATTACTGGTGATCAAGCTTTGACAGCTTGCCACGTGGCTCAACAAGTCCACATTATCTCAAAACCAGCACTGATTCTGGGACGCGCAAAGAACAAGGAAGGATGTACCTGGGTTTCTCCTGATGAGACAGAGACAGTCAGCTACAGGTACAAAATGACTGTTTGATGCAGTATTGAACTCTGCTTTTATACAGTTTGTCTTGTTACTTATTGTTGTTGAAGATTTTGCCTTATGTTAAATACATTTGTAGTGAAAATGAGGTTGGAGCTTTATCAGAAGCTTACGATCTCTGTATTGGAGGCGAGTGCATCGAGATGTTGCAGCAGACATCTACTGTCCACAAAGTTGTTCCTTATGTAAAGGTTGGAAATATGTGATGAATCTGCTCTCTCTCACTCACTCATATCCTGATAAAGGTATCATTTTAACCCAGGTATTTGCAAGGGTTTCCCCTGAGCAAAAAGAACTTATATTAACCACTTTTAAGTCCGTGGGAAGAATGACATTGATGTGTGGTGATGGGACTAATGATGTTGGAGCTCTAAAGCAGGTATTACATCGTTTTTATTTTAACAAATTTATTTGTTTTCAAATGGCAACTTGCTGCAATTTTCTGAGACCTTTTGGAAAAGATTTATTTTTGACATATTGGAGGAAACCTAAGCACCTTGATCTGTAGCAGGGAAATAGCCCCATTTATGTGGTCCTTTGTTAAATGGGCTTTGTATGGCATGGGTAATTATCCTTTAGGGATACATCCAATCTTTTCAGCAAGTTTTTGACTACTTCAAAAAATTTACATGGGGTAGCCATACGAGTGTCACACTTGTTTGACCTGAGTACATCTAGAAAAATGACAAGTCCTCTGCCCATGTAGTAATAGGAGTGATCTGCCACAGCTGAGCTGCCTTGTTTTACAGAACTAATAGTTGGTTGATCATGTGTAGTTTATCAGTTTATTGCCGTTCGTTTCTTTGTAATGATGTGGCATTTTGTGTGAGCAAGTACTGTCTATGCTCTGAGCTCTTCCTTCCTATTCATCCCTCTTTCCCCTCTTACTGTCCTTCACATTTTATTTGAAGGGGTTCAAGTAGAATTCTTCACTGTACCAACTTAAGCTTGTGCGTTATACCGAGATGGAGATGCAGTTTATTGCACTTTATTGAGGCATTGCTGTTTGGCCTGCTTTGTATTTTTGCTGTGCTGCCCATTATGCTTCTTCCATCTTGTAAATTCTTTTTTGGATGACAACCCTTTCAAAAATATTGAGACTAGTGGGATTTGCTTCTTTCAGGCACATGTGGGAGTAGCTCTACTTAATGCAATGCCTCCCCCTAAAGGAGAAAAATCATCTGATGGATCATCTAAAAATGATACTGCAAAACCTGCCAAGTCAAAGAAACTTAAACCTGCTACAGAAAATGGAGAAGGCGCTTCAAAAAGTAAAGCTACCAGCAGCCAAGCTGGTAATCGCCATCTTACACCTGCCGAGATGCAGCGGCAGAAGCTCAAGAAACTTATGGATGAACTTAATGAAGGAGGAGGTGATGGTCAGGCACCGATTGTGAAACTTGGGGATGCCTCAATGGCATCGCCATTCACTGCAAAGCATGCTTCAGTCTGCCCTACCACTGACATCATCCGTCAAGGTCGTAGTACTCTAGTAACCACCCTGCAGATGTTTAAGATACTTGGACTTAACTGCCTTGCTACTGCCTATGTCCTGAGTGTAATGTACTTAGATGGTGTCAAGTTAGGTGATATTCAAGCTACAATCAGTGGGGTCTTCACTGCAGCCTTCTTTCTGTTTATCTCACATGCTCGGCCCCTTCCGACACTCTCAGCTGAGCGACCTCATCCTAATATTTTCTGCGCCTATGTTTTCCTTTCTCTCCTGGGACAATTTGCTATCCACCTACTTTTCTTAATTTCTTCTGTTAACGAGGCTAGCAAGTACATGCCCGATGAATGCATTGAGCCAGACTCCGAGTTTCATCCAAACCTTGTCAATACGGTTTCATACATGGTGGGATTGATGCTACAGGTAGCAACCTTTGCTGTGAACTACATGGGCCACCCTTTCAACCAGAGCATACCCGAAAACAAACCATTCTTATACGCACTTCTGGCTGCAGTAGGCTTCTTCACAATTGTCACCTCTGATTTATTTAGGGACTTAAATGACTGGTTGAGGTTAGTTCCTATGCCAAGAGGATTGAGAGATAAGCTGCTGATTTGGGCATTCCTGACATTTTTGGTCTGCTATGCCTGGGAAAGGTTATTGAGGTGGGCTTTCCCTGGTAAGATGCCTGCCTGGAAGCAAAGGCAAAGTCGTGTAGCAGCAAGTCTAGAAAAGAAGCGCAATTAGTTCTTAGTTGTATCAGTACGGCAGAGATTTGGATCCGGCAGGTATTCAGCAGCTTATTTATTGGCAGTATATCTATCAGGGCCTGCAGAATGGTTTTTTGTTGTACTTGAAAGATCATAACTAAATTTTTTTTGCTGGATTTCGTCATCTCCATTCACCAAGACCCTAAGCAAAGGGGCATATACCACAGCAGCTTGCTCTTTTTTGTCTTACATACAAGAACCAGACAGAACTGTTACTTTATTTATTACTGATTTAAACTGAAAGGAAACAACTGAATTTTCCTTTTCTTACTACTGTACTATTAGAATAGCTACAACACATTCTGTCAAGATCATAATGGTGATTGTTACTGTTTATTCTCTGGTGAATGATTCACTCTCCTTATGGGGGTGCGGCTTGGCTGCTTTAGTATTTGTGGGACAACTATATAACTCTTAACACTATTCTAATACCTGTTTATCAGGAAAATCTTAAGCATGATTGCTATTGACTTTCTTGCTGGCCTCTTGGTTCTTTTGTTAGAATGTTCCTTCCCATCAAAACTAAAAATATATTTTAAAAGAATCTCTTACATCGAAACCATATATATCAGAGAAGTTTCTAGCGATTGGGAGATTAGTTTTGTCCATTGTATGATCATAAGTCGTACACCCGTAGTTATGTTGTGTCTACTGCCTCTACTTTAACACAACGCTCTCTTTCTTGAAATTCTTGCAAAAAATTGTCATCCTTAGCTTCATTTTGAAAATTGAAGGAAACTGAACTAGAAAAAATTAGTGAAACCACTAGTCAAGACGAATATTTCAAGTAATATGATTGGCGATAACAATATCAGAAGTGAAGTTGTTGAAGTATTAGTATCCATTTTCAGCCCAAGTTGGCAATGTTCCTTAGTATAGTATCTGCAGCTCCACAACGCCCCCCCCCCCCCGGTACTGTTACCAGCAAAAGCTTAAGATTTGGGTGGAAAAGTTTAGTCATCACAACTTTCGACTGCATCATCATATTAAGAATGTGATTTTGTCCTCATTTCTAGTTCTAGCATAACCCAATAAAAAATAAAAAGGAGCAAGGTTATAAGAAATTAAATCTTTTTGTACGTCATAGCTAATCGTCAAAACATTAATTTGACCCAAAAATTTCAAAAAATATTACAAGGACTAGCCGAGTTAGTTGCTAACTGTCAATACCCAAAATTTTCAGAAAACATTACAGGGACTACCGGCCACGTTAGTAGCTGACTGTCAATACCCAAAAAATTCAAAAAAAAACAGTACAAGGACTAGTTAAGTTAGTAGCTTATTGCCTAGTTGTCAATACATTAGTGACCCAAAAAATTCAAAAAACCTTACAAGGATTAGCCAAGTTAGTAGCTAATTGTCAATCCATTATTGACCCAAATTTTTTAAAAATCGTCACAAGAACTAGCCAATCTAGTATGTGTATTTTCTGGGGGCAAGAGTCAAAAACTAATATCCGACCAAAAATCTTCTCGCAGCAATAAATCAAAATCAGCAGAATGTTGCTGCTCATTGTTTATGTTGTGAAACAATAATCCATTATCTCCATCCCAATAATAAGCCTCTGGACATGGCTGTCCAAAAGAACCAACTGTTCTTGAACATAATTAGCAGCAGCATAGCTATTAGTATCAGACAACCCAACATGTCCACCCCAATAAGCCAGTGGACATGGCTGTTCATTTGGACTAATTTCTTGAACATTAGTAGTAGCATAGTTGTTATCAGACAACTCAACATGCCCATCCCAATAATAATCCAGTGGACACTCCTGTTCATTTGGACTAATTTCTTGAACATTAGTAGTAGCATAGTTGTTATCAGACAACTCAATATGCCCATCCCAATAATAATCAAGTGGCTGTTCAATCGTATCACTTTCTTGAACATTAACAGTAGCAGAGTTGCTACTACCAATAATGTCGCTCAAGATTTCATTAAAATCTTCTCTTCCTCCATCACCATCACGATTCATAGTGGATTTCCCTTTCAAGAATTTGATTCTCTTCTTAACTATGTCAATCTTGGAATTCAGTTTAGACAAAACATCATTGGGATTTTCAACTACAACATCAACATTGTTGTTATGTTTCTTCTTGTTTAAATAATGTTTTTTCCTGTACTGATCAAGAATTGGTGTTACATCAGTGGGATTTTTCGGCCATGTTTCGATGGTCCCGTCGGCGTCAATGATAATGGCGCAGGCTTTGACGTCACACAGAGCTGAAATCTCCATTGTTTTCTTCATCACGCAAGCTTTTCTTCTCAGAAAAGCACTTTTTTGGCCTTCATTGTAAACTATTTTTAGTGACACTAACACAAGTCTTGCGAAGGGAAACTATCAGAGATTGTTGCATATATATAGAAAAAATTTCCTACCTTAAACGGGTTTAAAAAACAGGGGAACGCCTGGAGCCTATAATTATCTCGTGCGTCACTTAGGATTTTTTTTTTTTTTGGTTAATTAGGAAAACGAGTATATTGTTTCTGAATGTCAATAAAATAAAATAAAATAGGCTCTGAATATAAGGTTTTGAGTTAACCGTTGAACCTTTAAATGATAATTAAATGGGAAAACGGTCAAATTTACCCTACTTGATAAATTTGTTCTTGTATGAATAAAAGTTTGACTTGAACCCACAACACAAAAGTTTAGTCACATCAGATTCAAGTAGGTCGAATCTACGTAGGATCCCATACCCAGCTCAATTAACCCATAACCCGAGTTACCCCACATTTGGTTACACCAGTTGAAAATTTCTTTATCAATGGATCTGTCCATATCTGGATTATCTCCTTCCAATTCCCTAATATTGGAATTTTCCTGAAATGATTCGATCTTTTTCGCCAATTTCAATCGGGGGATTTTTAAGTCGGGAACTTAATTCCTGATGTGGCGATGTAGTGTTACGAAGAGTGGATTTCGGAAATCGTCACTTGTATTTTCACACTTGTATTCATAGATAGACTCTAAAATCGCCTACTTTTTCATCAACTTCTTCTTCGTCGTCGTCTTTGATTGAGGGAAAGTTTTAGTTGGTGAATACTTATTCGTGATCATTGTTTACATCAAATAAGCAATTTAAATTTATGAATTTTTATCTTCTATGTTAGGTGGCTCAAGGTCCTAATCAAATTTAGTGTTATTGTTTTTATTTTACCCCATAGAACTCGTATTGCATATAGTGTGTAAGAATTTTTTCACCCATAAATCAATTCAAAATATCCATATTTTTCCTATGGATGGTTAGTTGACAAACTCAGATTTGTTATCTTGTTTGAAGCATTTAAATCGTGATTAAAATTGATTTTGAAAAATTTAGGTGTGAAAATCTTATTAGAGAGTTAACCCACCAATATTGTTGGAAAAGCTTGAAAAGTGGTTTGAATTTCAAATTTGATTTATGTAAGATAGGAGTGGGTTTAGACTTGTTGGAGATAGTCTAAGGAGGTTATTTACAAATTTGAAGCAATTTGGTGGAGATTTGGATTGATTTTGAACAAAACTTACCACTGAAATAAGAGTTCATCATTGTAATTAGCGACATTTATACCGGGTTATATATGTTTATGTCTTTTATATAAAATATAGACGGTATTTATGTACGTGTATAAATACTATTTAATATTTTAAAAGTGTGTATCGGTTCAAAATAAATAATTGGCTATGTGGGTGTAAACTAAAAATATAGCTATGTATTGTGTTGGGCTGTATTTTTGTGTGTGTGTATATATATATATATATATATATATATATATATATATATATATATATATATATATATATATATATTGAGTAATAAATATTTCTATGAAAGACACATATCTTATATTCATTAATTTGATGTAAATACCGATTATAGATAAATTTTTACCAAATTAAATATTGTATAATTTTAAATTTTAGCAGATAAAATTTATAAATATTAGACCTTAATTCTAGACTGAAGAAATGTTAACCAATATCAAGCTAATTATCTCAAGTTTCACATCGGGATTTTAATTAACCGTCTAATTGTTGTTTGGTCAAGTAATCTAATTAGGCTTCACGAGATATGAGCTCATTTCATAAGCACAAGGTCTATTTGGACAACGCAAAAAGGACTGTCATATGTCAATTGGGGCTGCATGCCAAAATAAAATTTAACATCAATAACTTATCTCAGGTGTCAAATGTCATGACATTTTGAGAATAAGACTTTTCAAATGTTTAATGACATATTCTAAATAACAACCACATATTCGATGTAATTTCATAAGTGTTGTCTGAGAAGGGTACATAGACTTTACCTATACATCGGAAGATAGAGTAATGACATATTCCAAACCGATCAAAAAGTTATATTAAATAAACTTGATTGGTTTGATAATTGGAGGGAACCAATAAGATCAAGCGAAAGAGTTTGTATGCTAAACTACTTTTTTTCTTCACAATTTAGAATAATGACTCCTTAATGGTCCTCATTCCAAAAGATACATTACGTGTTGCAAGAAGAAGCCAGGGAAATCTCTAAATTAAGAACAAAAGCCTCAAGTATTTCTTTCGAGCTTTTAAATTATTTGTTGTCGCAATTTCATCCATAATTATTTCTTGCTCTCGAGAATAATAAATCATTATCATGGAAATTAGAGATTAATATAATTAGTGTACTACAAATTAAAAGGAATAATTTTAATAAAGGAATTAATTGGGACGAAGTGAGGAGAGTACAACATCTTGAAGGGAACTATCTCTTTGCATAGCAGCTTTGAACTCATCAAAAGTGACTTTACCATCACTATTTGCATCCATTAAATCAAATATCTCATCAAGTTTTCCAGGTTCTGCTATATCCATTGGAAGGCAATCTTCAGGTAGTGCCTACAAAATTTTCATCAATAATTAATATTATTTATGGAGTAATGAACAAAAAAGAGGAATTAATCCCTCTCATCTTTTTAAAGGGGTCAAAGCATCTAATTTTCTACTTTTAGGTGTAAATTCTACCATATATTCATCAAGTGTTTTGAGACAATATTGCAAACTTGAAACTTACATTGAACGTAGTACTATAATTTAGCATAGTTGTCAAATTCAAAAAGTATTTGAGAAAATCATAATAAAATTTTTGTTTTGAGTCCTGAATAGTAAAAGGATCACATTGGTATTACTAGATAAATAATGACTATTTTCGAAATGTCAGAGCAAGATATACTTTTTGGCGATACAGAGCAAAATTTCCAATATCATTATTATCGATTTTCATAAATAAGAAGGGATAGTATTATTACTCTCAACATGGATGCAACCTCTTCCTTGCTAATGCAGCCTGAGCGATCAGTATCATACATCTGATTACCAAAAAAGTAACAACATTAACATAAATTGTATAAACCAAAAAGTTTAAGATTAACCATACTAGTAGTAATTTTCCATACAAATCTATCTCAAGTAAAAAAGGGAATGAACGACATAGAGAAGACAGTATAACCATTGTCATTTGTTCAAAATACCCTCCCTATTTTTTTTTTTAACAACACCCTCCATAATCTTTAATCGATTGGAATTGAGTCATTGAAAAAAGAAGGCCAAGGTACTGTTATTAAAGAGAAATGTTCTGCAATAATATTCATCGAGTAATAACAAATTTCCATAATCAAGGTATTGAGATATGTACGTACGTCTTGAATTGAGGAGGATTAGTATAGGGCCTTAAAAATTGTACGTACGTACCTGAAAACAAAGACGAAGTGCATCATCGCCTTGGGAATACTTGAGGCTAGAGAAGCCACCTATGATCTCTCTCATGTCTACCGTTCCATCACGGTTGTTGTCAAATAGATCAAATATCCTCCCAGCTAATGCCACTAAAGATGTCATCTCCATAGATTTGAGCACCTCTTCGAATTCCACCAATGTTGCATTTTCTCCATTTTTGCATCTGCCCAAGTCACCAAATTATTAAGTATAGTAGTACTCCATATTTTAATGTACCATGTGTAGCTTGGCCGGGCGGGACTTACATTTTCTTGAAAATGTGGCTGAGTTTTTCGAGTTCGTCAGGCTTGAGGTCATAGGAACCAACTATTTTTTTTAGTTTCTTACTTCTCAAAGAAAAACTGCTGCTCAGCACACTCGCCATAGCGGCAGCGCGGAACTTGCGGCGAGCATTGAAGCTTTGAAGACGGGAAACAATCTCGGCGTCCATCTCTTCTTCCTTTGCCAATTCTCCCCTTACCCATGGATGTTCAACTATCTACAACAAATATACCATACATTGGTGACGGTGAAAATTGAACTTATGATTTGTGTTTCAACACGACAGGTTACATGCGGATTTGATTCTTCTTTATTAATCAAGTATGTGAAAATTCTTTTTTATTATGTGACGCTGAAATTTAAACTTATGATTTATATTCATTACATGTTGAATTGAGTGACTTCCCTATCTAAAAGTGTAAGCTCTAAAGAGTATACACTGTTATTTACTTAATTATGGAGTATTTTGAACATGTCCCTCCGTGCGAATTTGATTTTAATAGGTTAAACACGTGGAATTTATTTATTTTGGAATGAGAAATGGTGAAATTTGGATTCGTATATATATGTGAAAGTATATTTATGTCATAGAGACAATTTGTATTAGGACAAATGTACTTTATACACATTCGTATTATTATTAATGGAGATTAATATTTTGGTATTTTCAATTATTGAATTATTAATTGATTGTTTGTAATATTCTATAATATGCATCCCTGGAGGTTACACTGTTATTAATAGTGTGAGATATTAATATTATAACGTAACTCTTAAATAGCCTCGACTAATGATCATTGAGAATGAGATATCGATGATATGTGATAAGTCGACATGTGGTCTGCATCACATCCTTAGAGGATGTAGTATGTCTCACCTGCTACGAGTAATGACTACTCGTGATGGATACATGGATACTTTGGAAGTATTGGTATACCCTGCTGATATAGTGTTTGTTATACTTGTCTAAAGTATGATAAGCGTGTGGGAGATAGAAGTCCTTTGACTTGAGATCAATACTCGCCTTGTCTGCAAAGTAATGTACTCTGATCCCGTCCTAAGCTCAAATGCCTTATAGGTTGAGATATGACTTGTATTGGGTACATCACGATGTGGATTAAAGGTGGTAGTTGAGCAAAGATTATGATTCATTCCTCGAATGTATATTCGGGAGAACACTCGGATTCTCAGTGATATTAAGTTGACTAAGTCGTTGGCCAACGCAATAGACATATTTAGAATATGGTCTAGTTGTCAACTAATATAGATGAGATACAATGATTAAGCCATTTGGATAGACACTTGACAAATCCTAAACTTGATCGGGTGTGTCGTGAATGAAAGGATTTTATCTTACCACATAAAGGTTAAGTTTACTGGATTCGCATAAACGTACTTCACATATTGAGTTCGTCTTCCGGCGCCGTCTAGGAGTTCCGTGTAGACCTTAATTTGATTAATGTCGATATGAGAAGGCATGTAGGGTCACATTATGTCGATTGTCTTTTCGATCTAAGGATGTATTGAGAGAGTAATTAAATGTTCGATTTGGAATCGAGATATTTAAATGAATAATGATTATTTTAATTGAGTCAAAATTGGATTTTGAATTTAATTAAGAATGCACGAAAAATAAATCGAGACAGTGCAGGAGCACGTCGAGCGCCGCAGTGTACATACCCTAGGGCCGCGACGCAGTGCAGGAGAACGTCGAGCGCTGCGGCGCCCATACCCTAGGGCCGCGACGCCTCTACCTCGAATTTTGGGTCAGGCCCAAGGTCAAACCCTAATCCGGTTTTGACCTATTTTTAACTATAAATAGAGACATTCTCTTCATTATTAAAACACCAATTTTCTGAAAATCATTCTAAGCCTCAGAGACTTAGAATCAAATACTCTTTCGAACCTCTGCCAGATTTCCTAGCTTTCCGAAAGAGAAATACATTGAAGCTTGGAGCTTGCAATCGGAAGGGCAGCCGCGTGTCCACCCTATAGTAGATAAAGATTCCAGATACTATAACTTGTAAGTTTATGCTTTATGTTACAAGTTTAATTGTTGTATAACCATACCAGAAATGTTGTTGGGGTAAGTAAGAAACAAAATTTTAATGTGTCTTACTTATGTGTTTTGAACCCAACAAAACCCTACAATATGGTATATCTTCCATACTAATTTATGGCCGCAATGTTGATTTTATGGGGATTGATGAAGTAAGAGATAAAATGTTATATATATAAATGAAAGGTGAGTTCAAAATTGTAGAGAAAGTTCTTATGAAAAATTCTGAATACTTATGATGATTCTCACAATAAAAATTTTACACTAGAGATTTACTTACAATGTTGGACCCAATTTGTGACAATATTCAAAAATAAGAAAAATAGGATAGTTAAATTGGAAAACCTAACAGGAGAAAAGTAATGGCACACCTAGACTATCGTTGTTGTTGTTACGATTTTCGCAGATTGTTCTAAGAAATAACATTCAAGTTGTGATTATTAAATACACTTATTAGTGCATTGTCGTTTCACTAGAAATTAGGACAAAAAATATTGAATTTATTAATTAAGAAAAAGGAGAAAAACCTCTTGAGCAGTAGGTCTCATGTTAGGATCAACTTTCAAAAGACTGGAAATTAGTTGCTTTGCTGATGAAGATATATTCTTCCACGTTTTCTCATCGAAGCTGAATTGTCCCTGCATGAATTAAAAATTTTCATTTGTACAGTACTTGGCAAGAATTAAAAAATTTCATTTGCTAGTGTACTTAGCAAGAAAAAGGGATGATTATGTATTATGAAATAATTAATCAAAGGCAAATATGTGAAAATAGTAGGGAAGGTGGACTTACATTTAGTATCATTTGTTGCTTTTGCCGATTGGACGGCGCGAAGAAAGGTGGGTACCTGAAATTTTATGGGACATTAATAAAACATCAACATTATGTGCATTAATATTTTTATTACTATATAATATCCATTCCTTCTTACTTAAAGCCCTGAAGTGTTTAATTCATATTTCCTTCAGAGGAAAAACATACAAACACATTTACTTTAGGCAATATAGTTTCAACGTCAACAAATCAGTGGGGTTCGACTTCGACATAACATAAAACACAAACTAAGTTTAATTAAATAAATTTATAAAGCTGGCTATTCCTAATATAGTCCTTATTGGGGAAGGTATGAGCTAGGTTCCGTCATAAAATTATATAATGTATGTATATTGAGCAATATAATAAATCTATGTACCTTCCAATAATTGAGGTGGTTACTTAGTACCAATGAGGTCTATCCAAATTAATCTTCAAACTAATTTGGATATCTCGTAGTAGTAGTTTATAAGTCTCCAAATTAAATATGGTATTGTCCAAATAAGATCTTATTTATCTGCTCCTAATTCTACCTCGATATTCAATCTCAGTTTTACAAATCTGAGTAGTAAAGTAAGATTTATAATTTTTAAAAATAAATCAGGTTATTTGCTACAGGAAATTAAGCATACGAACCCGGAGAGGAGAATGTAAAGGATAACTCCAAGTGACCAAATATCAGTCTTGGTGGTAATTTTTCCCCTTGAAAGTGCTTCTGGTGAAACATAATCTACTGAACCAAACAAACCAACCACTGGATTTGCAAAATCCTCGAATGAGCTGAGCCCAAAGTCCATTATCTTCAATGGTGAATTCTCATCCTTGTTCAAGAATAGACAGTTCTCAGGTTTCAAGTCCCTATGAACTATACTTGCCCCGTGTAGTGCCTCAAGTCCTTTAGCTATTTGTCTCACCACGGCAGCAGCCCCAGCCTCGTTATACCTGTTAGAAAATTAAATTTGTTATTAAGGCATGGGAAAGTCTTTTTATACAGTCTTGGTGGGTTGAATTAGGCCAAAGTTCATTTTTTTAATCATGGTATCAAAGTTATGTTTCATCTCAATTCTTGTTTATTGATGTTAGACACCATATTATGTTATTCACATTCCAATTGATAGACGTGGGCTTGCGAGGGTGTTGAGTTTTTCAACTTCGGCTCTTAAGGGATGAGAAGGTCAAATTGTATGATTTTGGACAATTTTCACATTAACCTAACTTTTGAGATTGAGTTAGACTCAATATCTAGATTCTTTATCAATTTCGAATAGGGAATAGATCAATAGAATAAGATTTGGCCTTTCTGTGAAACAAACATGTCTATATTACTCCATCCTTTTCATTTTTATGTGACATAAAGGTCAAAATTACCGTTAACTATATGAAATGAGATATTCTTGCCCTCCGTTAACAATTGGGTGGATTTGTACCTTGTTGTTACCATATCATAATACTGCCCTTTTTGCTAATGGGGTAAAAGTGTGCCATTTTTATTTCATGTTTTTCATGGGCAATTTTGATGCGTTGCTTAAAAAACAATGGTACATTTTTTATATAATTCTCATATAAAATCACATAAATTTTATGTTATATTTAAAAAAAAATTAATTTTTTTATATTCAGTCAAACCCTATTAATTCAAGAGTACCTTGCTTGCCCCACAATCCGATCAAAGAGCTCTCCTCCACAACAAAGCTCCAATATGAGATGAACTCCAAAAGAATCCTCACAAACATCGTACAAATGTATGACGTTTGGATGAGGAGAAACATCTTCTACGATCTTCCTCATCACTAACAGCTCATTTGTCAGCAAAGTCTCCGATATCAAAGCAGCCTCCTGTGGTACTCTTGACTCAATATTAATAAGAGACCTATTTTCTTTATTCTCCGGTGATGGCGGCCCGAACCGCCGGAGGGTTTTGATGGCTACAACTTCATGTGTTTTTCTACTTGTTCCTCTCCTCACTACTGAGAAGCCTCCTCTTCCAAGAATATCTGTGACTTCATAATCATCACTTAAACTTATTGTTCTATCTTCCTTTTGTCCCATGAAAAAGTCTTAGGGTTGGAGAAGAAAGTGAGAAATTTGGTTGAGTTTGATCATGAAACAGATTAATGATGATGACTTTTATAATAAGGACTTAATTTTATTCTTCTTCTTATAATAGAGTATTATAGAGTAGTACTATTATTTTTTGTAGGCCGGGGTCATGAAATGTTATAAGCAAATGGCAACAAAAGAGAGAGGCTAACAAGAGGAGACAATTGACTAAGTCAAATTAATATTAATTCTTTCAGATTAGTTTAATTAATTAATTCTCTTTCTTCTTGAGTCATGTAGAATATTTAATATAGGCTTGTACAAATTTATTGTTTTCATTTACGCATAGTTTTTAAATGAGTCCCGAGCCTAAAGGGTACAACAGTATTATTGGGACCACCAAAATTTATTAATTAAAAGAGATATTAATTAATCGATAAATTAATAATTATTAATTTATATATTAATTAATACTTTATCAATTTATAGATAAATTTATAATGAAATACCCAATTTACAAACACCCTTCAATCTTTCACTTCATTATTGTTCAATGTACTATATCAAATGAAGCACCCTTGATTCTCCCACTTTATTATACTTCTTGTGTTCAATGTACTACTTTATGGATATTAAAAAATATTTCCTATATAAACACAAGATCAAATCATGCTAACACAAACAATGGATGTCGAACATGTCCTGAACTACCCAGAAGAAAATATAGTTGTACAGTTGTTGACTGATGAAAAAATAATTGAGAGCGTTATGAGAACTGATAAAGGTGATGATGAAAGTTCTACAGTAGAGCCCCCTTCGCTAAACGAGGCTATTAAAACGGCAATCACATTGAATAATTTCTTGTTGAGCTATGAGAAAACAACACTAGAAGTTCTTACAATGATAAGAAAAATTAGAGATGAGATTTAATGTGACATTGATTTCAATAAAAAACAAAAGACAATTGAGTCTTTTTTCAAGAAGTCTTCATAAATCACTCATGTATTATGTAGTATATAAAGAATTATTAATTTATATTTTACATTGGGTCTATATGAGTAATCAAAAATGTATTATCTTATAATTTTAGCGAATTATTAATTTAGCACGTTATCCCCGAGACGGGACCGACCAAAAATATTATCTAAGAGAGTTTATTAAATAATCGAGTATTAATTAATAGAGTTTCTACTGTATTTTGAAACCAAAAAGTTAGAGAGGGTTGTGACATTCCGAATAAATCAAAAGGGGTTTATCGCATACCCTTCTACGACTTGCATCAACTTTAACAACCCACACCAAACGACGTTTGATCTGTGGGGCCCATTTTTTACTTCTAAATTATCTTTATAACTCGTGGACCACTCTACGAGTTATAACTTTTTTTTGGATTGGTTTACTATTTGCTACAGTTCTTTTTTTAAGAAATTAATTAATAACTCGTGGAGACCAACACGAGTTACAACTTAATTATAACTCATGTCCTCTTCATTCTTTTGCTCTTTGCTTTCTCTATTTTCTTTTTTTACTTAAAAAGAAAAAAATCTTCCCCGTATTTGAATAGCTCTTTTCTACTTCAGGTCTTATTGTGGTATCAGAGCCATATTTTATTGAGTGTTCATAGACAGTATTTCTTTAAAAATGAATATTTTCAGAAATTATAAGCATAGTGTTAAGAACGCTAGAACGGAAGAATATGAACTTCCGTAGCAACTTGATGCTTTAAACAAATGGACTATTCCATTTGTCGCCACAAAATAAATTTATAATTTCGGTATTTTCGAAAACCTTCGAAATTGTCATATTATAAAGACGATCGAAGAGTCTGTCCAAATGGATAACCAAGAAAAAACTATTCAGTTATTTTCTGATTCTGATATTGAAAGATATCAAAAAATGCATTACAAATTTCTGCATATTGGTTTAGTGCAAATTGCTTTTAAACCCTTAACCTTAAAAGGTTTGCCAGAAAGCTTTATGACTGTTCTAAGAGATGCCAGAAACCTAAACTGGAAACAATCTCTTATGAGTGCTATGCAGTCAAGCTTAGCCTATGGCCCAGTATATTTTAATGTCAGACCTAATCTTACTTTATCTCTGACTAATCCAAATATATTGCATGCTTTAACTTTATATGTGAAAGCTAATGGGTATAATTACATGCCTGAAACAGAAGTTATGAGTATCTGTTATCGTATTTATTTCCGTATTTTAGATACCATGAATCCCAATTGTAGAATCATTGATGACAAGAGAAATAGACAGACTGTCTTGATCGAGACTAACTTAGCCAAAAGGTCTAAAATTACTATCAGGAGACCTATAAGCTGGGATGAAATTAATTATCCCAAAGATTGGCTAATTGAAAAAGCTATCCCGGTTCACCCCAGGATAGACTCCCAGATCGTTCATGTGGTCCAGACGACTGATTGCAGTATCCACCTTCAGTTTGCTAAACAGCCTAAAATAGGTAGATCTTTGTCATCCCATTATTATATATCTCCTTTGGATGACACTGCTGGTACGTCTACTGCTAGGGCTTTAACGTCTCAAGTAGATGAAGATCTTTACAGAGTCACCACCCCCTCAGAAATTTCTTGGGAGGAGAAGGTTGACAAAATAAAGGTTGAAAACCAGATTCCTACTGAAATGCCGGCAGATAACAGTAATACTGATTATACTGATTATTTTCGTGATGGTTGATTATCCTACTGATCCTTACTATTGCGGTTTGAATTATTGCCCTGGTTCTGGTTTGCGCCAGTTGATCAAGGATAATTTCAATGGTCCTGATTATTTGCTTTTTAGAAATTGGTTTTTTACCTTTTATACAAGAAAGAACAGGAAGCTATCAGGGATCAATCTAACGTCTTCTCTAAATTTGATTTGAAATCAGGTTTTTGGCAGATACAGGTTCATGAACCGGACATGTATAAAACTGCCTTCACAGTCCCCTTCGGCCATTACGAATGGAACGTTATGCCTTTCGGACTAAAGAATGCTCCGTCCGAATTCCAGCATGTCATGAATGATATCTTCACCCCTTATAGTGGTTTTATTATTGTCTATATTGATGACATATTGGTTTATTCAAAAACTATACAAGATCATATTAAGCATTTTGGTATTTTTAAGAAAATTATTATCTCTAATGGTCTAGTCATTTCTAAACCAAAAATGAGTATTTTCCAGACTAAGATTAGATTTCTTGATCATAATATCGAAAAGGGAAATATTATCTTGATTCATAGAAGTATTGAATTTGCGTCTAAGTTTCCTGATGAGATTCTTGACAGAACGCAATTGCAAAGATTCTTAGGGAGCCTTAATTATATTGCTCCTTATTACAAGGATTTATCTACTGATGCAGCTGTTTTATATGACAGACTGAAGAAATATGTCAGTCCCTGGACCAATGTTCATACTGAAGCAGTCAGGAAAATTAAGAAGAATGTTCAAGCTTTGTCATGTCTCATGCTTGCCAATCCAAATTGGGGGGAAATTATTGAAACAGATGCTTCTGACATCGATTATGGTGGAATTCTGAAACAGATAAATCCCCAGACTAAACAAGAGTATCTGGTCAGATATTATTCTGGCAAATGGACTAATAGTCAAAAGAATTATGCTACTATAGCCAAAGAAATTCTTGCTATAGTTAAGTGTGTCCTGAAATTCCAAGATGATCTTTACAATGCTAAGTTTTTAATAAGAACAGACTGCAATGCAGCCAAATTCATGTTCCAAAAAGATTTTAAACATGATGTATCCAAACAAATGTTTGCTCGATGGCAGGCACATTTAGCCCCATTCGATTTTGAAATTCAACATCTGAAAGGTGAAGATAATTCACTCCCTGACTTTCTTACTCGTGAATTTTTACAGGGATAAACATGCGTTCAGAATGGACAACACCTACTCCTTATAGGAGTAGAGGAAGAGGCAGCGGTGATCGTGGCCGAGGTCGAGGAAGAACTGACCCAGAGACAATTCCTAAGGTCAAGCTAGTAGAACAAACTTCTTCTAGCCAACAGGGCTCATATGCCCAGAAGCTCTTACAGCAGGAGGAAGATTGAAACCAATATTTAGTTCGCCCTCATGAGGAAACTATTCTCCTATTGACTCATGAAGATAAAAGCTATCTGAATGACCCGTGGGTTCTCATGAACCGATATGTAGAAAATTTCTACCACCCTTTCCAAGAAGGGAAGAACAGGATGTATTATGAATATATCCTCACAGCCACAAGCACGGCTGATATCACTTCCTACCCAGAGCATAAACCTGGAGTAGAAAAGAGCTATTCAAAGTTCTATCTAAGGAAGATTATATCTCCTTACGAATGGGGAATTAGCCCATTCCGATCAAAGAAATTCATAATTTCGAGAATTGACATTAAATTGGCATTCAATTATTATAATTATATTGATGCTTTTACTTATGAAAACAGAAAGCATGGACATACATGGTGGGTTAAATTAAACCCAAAGATTTTTAAGAACAGCCAGAATAGACTGCTTCTGCCAGGATGGATTTTCCCATGGTGGAATATCATTGGACCTGAAATTCAGATCCTACCAACCCCTTATATGAATTATTATAAGGAATGGATACAGATGACACCATGTGTCGCTCCTGAAAATCCTTCTGACTATGTTAAATGATCTGCATCACTAATGTTTTTTATGCAGACCGGAACCCCATGGATCTGGAAATGGATTACTGAAGCAGGAAGAAACCAGCAAGGTATATTATGCCTTAAGAGAAAATTTCTCTGCAAATTCTGGTCTAAATTATTAGACAAGGACCCGGAAAACCCGACCCGTACATATGGATGGGAACTAGAGGGCGAAATTGCTTCCCTGTTAAAAAGTCTTAAGACAATTCACAAGATTAAATCAGAATCCAAGGACGATGATTCCATCTTCTCTAAATTAAAGAAGTCCATTAAGTTAAAGAATCCTCATGCTTCCGAGGAAGAATTAATGACTGTCTATCTGGATAAAATTAAGGCAGACTTTGTAAAAAATTTTGCTACAAAAATTGATGAAAGTCCATATTCGGAAACATCTACTGCTTCCATGAGAGAAGCTCAAGACGACGGACTATTCCAAGACTCACAGGTGGAGGAAGACTATTCTTATCATCCATCAACCAAAGACTTATTCGATGGCTTGATTGAAGCTGTCGGGGAAAAAGCTAAAGCCCGACAAAAAGATAAGTCTTCACGTGGCAAAGAAAAAATGAAAGAATAAAGCAAGAGGGACCCATGTCCTATCAATAATGAAAATGACAGAGGAAGGTCACATTCAGCCCCCATTTAACTTTATTAAAAGTTGATTCCGACTTTATTAAAAGTCATTTGTTTTATTTGCTTTTGCTTTTTCAGAAGATAAGATGTTGTTATCTTCTTTTTCTTTTGTAAAGTTGTTTAACATCTTGTAATAATTTAGATTCGTTTACTATTCAAATTTGTAAATTGTAATCTGTTTTGAAGTTCGCCTTCATCTATAAAAGGGGACTCTCATTCATTTGTAGAGGTATCAGAAAAAAATAGAAAATTGAGCTCTGTAAATTCTCCTATCAATAATAAGATTGGAATTGGCTCAACTCTCTGACTTGGTTACGAATTCGGTATACCTCCCTCTCCCTTTTATTTTCTGTTTTTAATATTCATATGATAGGCTAATAGCCTATACTGTCTAAGAATGCTATGAGAATATGATTTAAATAAGTAAGGTTTTACAAGCAAATCTCAAGTTTCAAAGCAGTTCATATTACTGTGAGTTATGTTAATACTTGGATAGGCTTCCTTAAAGATGACCGTACGCTTTGCTCGTATCAGCCGCTAGCCGTGGATATGCGTTTAGGCATTTCTTGAGCTACACTACAGGTCTGGTGGAAGCTAACATACTGGTATTGATATTATAAAGCTTATGTGAACAGTACTGCTTAAAGCTTGAAGTTTGTTAAATAAATCTTTTACTTATGTCTTATTATTTCATGATAAGATCCTTACAGACCTATGCATCAGGTCTTATTGTGGTATCAGAGCCATATTTTATTGAGTGTTCATAGACAGTATTTCTTTAAAAATGAATATTTTCAGAAATTATAAGCATAGTGTTAAGAACGCTAGAACGGAAGAATATGAACTTCCGCAACAGCTTGATGCTTTAAACAAATGGACTATTCCATTTGTGACATTCCGAATAAACCAAAAGGGGTTTATCGCATACCCTTCTACGACTTGCATCAAATTTAACAACCCACACCAAACGACGTTTGATCTGTGGGCCCCATTTTTTTCTTTTAAATTATCTTTATAACTCGTGGACCACTCTACGAGTTACAACTTTTTTTTGGATTGGTATACTATTTGCTACAGTTCTTTTTTAAGAAATTAATTAATAACTCGTGGGGACCAACACGAGTTACAACTTAATTATAACTCATGTCCTCTTCATTCGTTTGCTCTTTGCTCTCTCTATTTTCTTTTTTTACTTAAAATGAAAAAAATCTTCCCCGTATTTTATATGTGGAAACATGTACTCTACTCTAGTTGTTAGAAACTTCAAACAATTTTAAAAAAGAAAGTAAATATTGTGTTTTAAATATACAAGTATCTATTTTAATAGTTTATAAGTGGCGTATAAGCTTACGAGTCACAACTATTTTTTCAAGAAACAAAATGCAAATATATCCCTCAATTTTGCAATTGAAAGTAGATATACTCCTCGTCAAAAAATGGTGCATATATATCATGTCGTTACACAAATGACACAAATATATCCTTTTCACTTACGGAATTTTTTTAAAAATTATTTAGCTTGTTTTAATTTAAAAATGTCATGTGCCTTTAAAAAAATAAGTCTATCCATTTTTTAAATGAACTCGACAGTTTTTCGAAAATGTCCCATCGAAATATTTAAAAAAATTGTAAGACATGTCCTAGTACACAACTTATTAATTAAATATTTTTTTTAAAAAAAGGGCAAAGGTGTAAATATAATCCTCAACTTTGCGATTTAGAATAGATATATCCCTCGTTAAAAAAGTATGCATATAGCCCTTGTTGTTTCACAAATGGTGAAAATATACCATTTGCGCTGATGAATTTTTTTATAAATCATTTAGCTTATCTTTTAATTAAAAAATGTCACGTGGCTTTAGAAAAATAAGTCTACCTATATTATTTGAGTGGAATTACTACGTGACAACTTTTTTCTAGTGGGTTGTCTGGTTCGTTTAAAAAAAGTATCTTTGTGATTTAAAAAAAAATAAGTCTATCCATTTTTTAAATGAACTAGACCTGACCCATCAGAAAAAAATTATCATGTGGCTTTAAAAAATAAATCTACTAAAAATGGATAGACTTATTTTTTTAAAGTCGCGTGGTAATGTTTAATTAAAAACAAGCTAAATATTTTTAAAAAATATTTTCATCAGCGAAAAGAATATATTTGCATCGTTTGTGTAAGGACAAGAGTATATATGCACCATTTTTTTATGAGAAGTATATCTGCTGTCAATCACAAAGTTGATAGAGATATTTACACCTTTTCCCTTAAAAAAATAAGTGCAACTCGTAGGCTTGTACACGATTTATAAGCTATTAAAATAGATACTTGTATATTTAAAATATAATATTTACTTTCTTTTTTTAAACTATTTGAAATTTCTAACAACCAGAGTAGTCAGTAGAGCAATGTTTCCACATATGAAATACGGGAAAGATTTTTTCCTTTTGAAATAAAAAAAAAGAAAATAGAGAGAGCAAAGATCAAAAGAATGAAGAAGACATGAGTTATAATTAAGTTGTAACTCGTAGTTGGTCTCCATGAGTTATACAGATAATTTAGAAAAAAAACAAGGCTCATAAATCAAACGTCATTTGGTGTTGGTCGTTAAAGTTGATGTAAGTCGTAGAGGATATGCGATAAATCTCTTTTGGTTTATCTCAAATGCCACAATCTCCTTTGATTTATTGACTTCAAAATAGTGCCCTATAAGCTCAGACCTCTCAACATGGTTTATCTAGGCTGGTTTTGTACGCATAGATGAAATGAGTGAGTGGCTACATAAATAGATTACCAATATGACAAGATTCAAATTCGAATTGCGGGTTCTAATCAGAGATTACTCCATTCGTATCTATTCTCCAACAAAGAGGCGTAGTATATGTTGAAAATTTGCCTTTGGTGGGAGTTGCGTCCAACCATCTTTAATGGTTTAAACACTAGTGTTCCGCATGTTGGAATCTTCTGTTCTTCACACGTGCATAATCTACTAAGTAATTAGATGACCGTAGGGCCAAGGATCGTCAAATTTCTTTGAGAAATGAAAGAGATATTGGTCCACGAAGTGAGGTATTTGAAGCATGAAAAAAGGTGGTAAAGAGCAATCCTCCCTCATCGATGGGGGAAGAAAGATTTGTTTAGTTAATAAGTCTCAAAGTTGGCTTGGGGTTTGGGACCCCAAGGGGTATCCCATGTGTTTAAAGGATGGAGGACCTAGATGTGCTTCGGTTCATGGATAAGCCCACACCCGCGCCGCCGCTCGCCCGTCCCGTCCGGTCTCAGGCTGTGGGCTGTGGGCTGTGGCTTCTTCTGATATTATCTTTTTGGACCAGAATTATTTCATATTTACAGTTTGGTCCCTGGAGTTTCAAGTAAGTCAAAATTGGGCCTTAATTTGCACTCAATTCAGTCATTTATTTTGGCTGAAATACTCTCCCTAATGGCCAATCCGTTGCACATCAATTCACTATTTATTTTGGTGAATTACTACCTCCATAATTTCCATTACTTGGCCAGTAACATCAATTATGTGGGCAGTTGGTAAGCCTATCCTTCAACTATATAAAGGAGCCTTTTCACAATTGTTGAGACACACAGAAACACTAAAACGAAATCAGATTCTTCATACATTCAGCATCATTTCATTACTCAAAATTCTTTAAGGTAGCACTTGAGTTTCCTTTGCTCAATTGTTCAGTTGTTGTTTTATCCTAGGAGACTATTGTCCAGAACGTAGAAATAATACATACGGGGCAATCTTGTCTTAAAGACAGAGTGCAATCACTCGACTCATCATACCAAAACTGTTCCAGTTTCTTGTTCAAGTTGATTGAAATTTCAGTTTATTGTAATTTCATTGTGTTGTAATACTTAGCAGTTACTCATTTCAATTTCCTTCATCATTGTAAACGACAGTATATAGGAGTTGTAAAAGCATGTCAAATTTTAATAGACGAATATATAGTAGTTAAAAAGAAGTTAGGTTGGCTCGTTTTCTTATCTTACCCTACAATCATAGATCAGTATCAAAAGTTTCAAGAATACATATGTACTATGTGATACTATTAAATAACAAGCTTTCCGTGATCACATGATAAATTCTATAGTTTATAAAGGTGAGTTCAAAGTTAAATAGTGAGATAAATGTCAATTTGTTAATGAAAGATTGGATAAACTATATAATATCTACTCTATAGTAAAGAAAGAAAATAATACTCCGTATGATAACAAATGAAAAGTTAGTTTGAAAGAGAAAAGGGTCTCTTCAAATATAATGTTGAAGACTAAATAAATGCAAACTTTTAAAGCCCGTGAAAACATATATCAAAATATTACTAATGTGATAGCGTCAAATATTTAACAAAATATCTTAAATTGAGAAAGAGTGTCACACGAATCAAAATATACTTATACATTGCTATACTATGTGCGTATTTTATACATTTCAAAATATCCCTAGCTAGGTTTGACTTTAAGCTCAAACTAAACTAGCCATTTCGCGACTAAATTTATTTTCTTCTTTATAAAAGAGCAAAAATTTATAAATCACATAAAAGTAGTACTGCTAGTTCAGGGGCCGAAATGGGAAGCCCATCATGGAAGTCATTTAGCCCATACAAAGCCTATGCTATATGGGCTATGGCTACATCAGTGTTTTAGGTTCAGAGCTTAAGAACATTGTTCGAATAAAATTTCATAAATAGCTACGTAATTACGAAATATGTTTACAAGCCTACATTTGTTGTATCAGGCAGAAATATTGTATCAAACATGTATCAGTTGTATCAGTGAAAAAGTTGTATCAGCCATCAAGTAAATATCAGTTGTATCAGCGAAAAAATTGTATATCAACTTTTTTGTATCATGCATGTGTCAAGACGGTATCAGATGTATCAGTGCATATTGTATCAGCTGAAAAATCACGCGAAAGAAGTTGTATCAGTGCATATTATATCAGTGCCGATAGTTATATTTCATAAATACAATAACTACGCTCCCGTTTGGCCATAGATTTTGGGAGCATATTTTGAAGATTTGTCTTCAAATCTTTGTTTTGCCATAAAATTTTGACAGATTTTGAAAATAAATCTTCAAATCTCAATTTTTTTGGCTCAAACATATTTTTGGGCCAAGATCTATATTTTGGCATTTTCAAAACTTTTAAAAACTACCATTTTTGTATTTTATAAAAAAGCACTATCTATTTATGACTCAACTAAGTCTATCTATCGTGTTTCTCCATTAAAGTTGTATCTATCATGTTTTCACAATTAAAACAGTCTATTTTATAAAGTGAACGAGCTAAGTTGTGCACAAATAGTAGAAGAAGAAATCCTAGGGGAAATTGCTTTGCCAACTATAGAAATCTGTTGCGAAGATAAACATAATTTTTTGTATTGAAAATTGAATTGTAATAGCTAATAAGTGTATTATTAGCCGTTATTATTAAAATATCATGTGTTTGCATATTGATGAATACTAAAATGCTTATTTTTCCCAAATTTAAAGGACTATAACGGTTCATAAATATATTTTAATAATCATTTTGAGCCTACTTTCACCTGGAAGGGCCATTTTTTATCATTTTGTCTCTTCAATCACGGTTATAAATGGGTGGTTAACGACAATGGATAAGCTCAAGAATTGAAGGATGGAACCAACTTTAGCTTATAATCGAGCAAGACCGGTTTTTTGGTGGGGTCCACCATTGCACCTTGCACGTGACAAGTTTTAGTGGTGATGAAGATATAGTACTGTAGTCCTCCAAGATAGCCAAGAAAGTGCAGGCGCTATAAGATTCTGGCACGGCGTGGTTCGATTCCCCGCAAGCACGAAGAAACTCTGCATGTTGGGAAATTTGACCTTGTCTCATTGATCAGTTGTACGCTTCTAGAAAAACTGACCACCGGAGCACATCCCGCGATTTATCTGGTAATAGTGTTGAAGGACCGGTGCTATTACCTCCAGGACGTCTGGGTAATACCAGTGAAATAGTCAGGCGCAAGCCTGAAAACTTGGATTATAAAAAAAAATATATACTACTGTAGTTGAAATATGGCAGAAGTAAAATAAAATCAGAATCAAGAAAGGCGGCTGAATTCCTTTAACTACTTTGTAAAGGTGCTCCAAGTTTTCTTAATTATAGAATTGCCCTCAAAATATTTTGCCGCTATGCTCCTACACTCCCTAATGAATGAAAATCAATAATAGGTGGACCGGATGGTTTTTTTATTGAGAAAATACATCTTTTCACTTTTATATTTATTTTAAAAATTTACTTTAATAATTAAATTTTAAATATCAAAATTTACTATAAGGACCGGACAAGCAACAAATAAAATGATGGAACAAGTACTAATGGAGTTCGCCGGAGAATACTCCGACCACGAAATCCTCCGTCTCCGAAACATTCACCCAGCGAAACCCTCACCCCCACCTCCTCACCCACTTCGAAATCCAGCGAAAATTCTCCATTTATGCAGTGTATGACCGCAAGCCACCACGAAATGAAAATGGGTAGCCAATAATTAAGAAGGGAAAGTGAAATTGAGGTAGGTATAAAGATCTGAGCTTCTTTGCACACAATTTGTGTTTATTTTTTTCCTTCATAAAATTCATAAGCAACTATCTTCTTTGCTGATTTATATGTATATGTAAATTTTGGTGAGGTTTTTTTTGAGTTTTTAGCTTCTGATTAATTTTTTCTGAATTTGGCCTCTAAATTTGGTATCTGAAATTGCGAATTGGAAAAAAACTACAATGTGGTGGGTTGGCTTTTCTTTTTCTAATTCCTATTTCAAATCAACTGTATCTTGCTTCGTGAATATAGGTATTCATGCTGGATTGTTTGGGTAATCAAGTGTGATTCTACGTGATCTATATCTAATTAATCAGTTTATTTCTCTCCAACATTTAGTTCTACAATGGTGCTCATGATAATGAAGTGTAAATGGAATGGATGAGGTTGTAGCAATGGAGAAGAATGTGAGGTTGTGGCAATGGAGAAGAAGATTTATTGAAGACAATAAATAAAGAAGAAGAAAAAAATAAAAATTAAAGAAAAAATGGACCGACAAATTTCATTTGTCTCAAAATAAAAAAATGTGTATAATTAAATATGAAGAAAATAATATTAAGAGTATTAATTATATGTTAACCATTAAAAATGATATACGTAGATTTTTCCATTTTTAATTTTAAAATCCTCTTCTCACTTGCTTTTAAGAAGGTGAGTGCACTCTCTTGTCATGTCACATCTTAGGGTTATTTAATACGCCAAGAATAAAGGGGGTTACTTAAACTGTCACGACCCAAATCACTGATCGTGCGGGCATCTACCCTTTTTCCACCTGATAGGCGAATCTGTTCCTTACATAATCGTCCAATAACATAAATAAATAACAAGAACAATAGAAGTCTAAAAATATAGATATATGATAATGCGGAATATAATAACTACCAAAGGTATCTGATCTGAATTGTAGAAGAGCTTCTAAGTGTACAACTTGAATGAATGTTACAACTATAGCCTGAATACACTTCTATTTAGGAAGAGAATTAAACAGAAAATCTAGATGAATTCTATGAGATTCTTGAAGGCTAATCACACCTCGCTGAAGTTCCTGCAACAACTCTACACCCCAAAAAGGGTGTAGCAAGAGTAGTATCAGCACAAACACTATGTACTGGCAGATATCATATGCCGACAACAACTAGGTAACATATATATAAGAAAGAAATTGAAAGATAGACATGATCGCAATCAAGTACAAGTAATATCACAGTCCAAGAATAATCAGCCCAAGTATAGAGAATCAAGTCAGAATCCAAGTAAATATGTGAATGTGATGATGAATAAATATGTAATGCAATTGCCACATGGAATCTCGGTACATACATGTTTCGGACGAAATATCTCTACGTCCCAGCAGTCATGACCCATGGAAAACCCGTGAAGTTCATGGATCAGTTACTCTGTAACACGCAGCCTAAAGTGACTCTTCCACCAAACACCCCGCTAGTCATTATGTATCACTCAGCATAGAATGGCTACACAATCAATATGTCAAAAGAATCGTTGTTATTTCCTTCTCATTTATCACAATCACACCAACCACAGATAATATCAATACATTATGGAAATGAGGATGAATGCAATGCAATAACAATCTCAAGCATATCATATCAAATCTCAAATCGTGCCACACATAGACACATATCATAATATCAGTATCAAGTCAAGTCTTTTCCTCTATCCACGATAATACGAAGATAAGTAAGAGACAGCTACACCACAAGTATGATATGACAACTACGTACAAGTCTAGTAATCACAAAGAGGCAATAAATTACATTCAGTCAACAATTACCAATCTAAGTAATTCATCTCAACTTTATACCTAAACACAGAAAGATAACATTCTTTTTTAAACAGACTAAAATGAAAAGTGTGCCACGCAAATATAAAAATAGTGCCCATTAGGCGTTTTTCGACCCAATCTTTGAAAAATAACCATTATCCTGAAGTTTCAAATTGCTCGGATGAAACTCTATGTCATTATCATGGGTTTTCACATGTACAATTTGTAGCACTAGGACTGTCTATTTTTTCAATTACGAGGGCTGAAAATTTTCTATTTTGAAATATTATTTTTCATCTTAAATATGTTATAATATTTGTGTGTCTATAAAAACTTCTTATTAAACGTAAAATTAAAATTTAAAATTAAATTAATTCTAAATATAAAAATATATCGTTTTCTTTAGTCAGATTATAATTAAGAAATTGTTCATGTGATCTGGCACAAGTGTAAATACTTACACACCGAATAACCATTTAATTATCTTGAAAACGCACACAGAGTTAGAAATGATCAGATGCTTCCTCACAACTATTTGTAGAATGTCTTTATCTTTTTCTCCAAAACTAACTAGAAGGTTTCTCTTAAAGCATAATAGGACGTATAGTGATTTCAGCTATTCAAAATTCAATTTATCATAATTAAAAGATTCAATAAAATAAAAGTATGAATTAATTAATTGTGATTAAGCACTAGAAGTTCATATACGTGTCATGCATTTGTAGATTCAATGGATTGCGGATAAATTTTAGCATGGAACGATCTATTTCCCATTAACATTCCAACAAATAGGATTATGTTTCCAAGTTTATTACATTTTCTCCATATCCGCTACAACATGTACACAAAATCATATTTTATTAATTATGTGTCCATCCATATCAAGATTTTCAAATGATCTTCATGTAGGGAAGAACTGGCATATGCACAACATTTTTTCGACCTTATATGTCATTAAATTCCTAATTTTTTCAACCAAAACTAGAGATTTGTCTTTACATAATAACCTTTTGTGCTCTTCTCCTTGAGCAATATAATGGATTTTGCCGATCGGTTTAGATTTCTCTTTTCTGAATTATAAACTGTATTGTAATTTGACAACTTTTAAAAAATATTTATAGAAAAATGAAGCTCACAATCGGGAATAGGTGAAAATTAATATGGAGAGATCCTATGATTTACGGTTAAGGTAACTTTGGCTTTTGTTATTGTTGCAATTTTATAAGATATCCTTTTTAGGTTTATTTTCCTATTTTGCTTCTCTGTTTTGACTAGTTAAATTAATGACATGCCACTTAATTGCAGATATTAACTTCAAGAGTTAGAGAGCTTCCAATTGTTGTATACTATTTATGGAATTAAATCTCTATATTTGATTGAGTATTACCATTGTCGTATCCCATTTTTCTTTGATGAAAAAGAGATTACAGTATTTTGTCGTCGTTAATTAAAGACACCTGGTTTCGTGCTTTCATTGTACGCGTTTTATTTATTTTTTTCGTTTTATTCACACTTAGAACAGAATAAATATCATATTTACACATTTCTCCTCCAAATTAATTGATTTTACTATGAAATACAATAGTAAGACACCATCAACTTTTTTTTTTGACAATTTGAGATATAATTCTTAAATATTAATCAAATGTGATTGACACCTACACTTCTTTTCCTTTAAAATATTTCTTTCAATTTTGGAATAAATTGTCGGCTCACCAATTGTCGAATATTAACCCGAACCCAAGGTTGCGTCCATTCCACGCGTCGTTTTGGTTCGAGAATTAGAACCCTTTAGAGATAGAGCGAGCCAGGAGCTTACTTCGAGTATTTATGACTTTGGTGGCAACACGTGACATGCAAATGACATGATTCTCGAGGAGTTACACGACAGTCATGTGATGATGCATCAAATATTGGACATACATAATATTAGCTGAGCATATAATAAATTATCGATTTCTATTAACTTTTAGCTGAGATGAAATTCAAGCATTTGGACATATGTATAATAATTTGCAAATAACGAAACATTATCGGTAAGTCGGTAATGTGTTACAATTTTATTATTTCAATCTTCAACTTAAATTTAAAAAATTAAAATTAATTAATTAATTTGAGGAGTATTTCAGGTGAAATAGTAATTTTTACTCACATAAATATCAACTCCTTTTATAAGTAAAATTCATGTCCATCTTTTTCAAAAATTCAACTACAAGTACTCGTTTTCTCCCACTTCAGCTAAATTTTGTCTAGTGTATCATTAGTATTTTAAGCACAACTAGGGGGAACAAAATGAAACAATTTTAAAATGTAGGGACCTATTTAGTTGGTTCGTTCACCAATTATTGGATATTAACTTTTAACCGAGCTGAAATTCGAGTATTTGGGCATACGTATTATTTGCCAATAATAAAATATTATTTATAAGTCGGTGATGTGTTACAATTTTATTATTACAACTTTCAACTTAAATTAAAAAAGTAACAACCCGTGAATAATCGTTATGAAATTGTTATTAAATATTTAATATAATATATAAGTACGACACACGGCCAATCCCCCCTTGGCTTTCCGCAATATATCAGCATATGAATCCTATATAACCCCGCAATGTTCACATATGATTTTATGAGCCATATAATAAGGCCTATTATAAGTGAATACGACACATGTCCACATCCCCCCCCCCCTCGTATGCCACATGGGCCCATGTCAACAGACGACACATGATATCTCTATATAAGTCATCTCTGGCCCCGTATCATAGACGATACATGATTTTTCCTCGCATACATATATAGTTAGCCCTTTTAAGATTGACTGATTTCTGTAAAATTTGCCATTTTAAGATTGACTGATTTCTGTAAAATTTGAAAATCTTTCAATTTTGGAATAAATTGTCGATTCACTAATTATCGAATATTATAATATTAGCTGAGAACATAATAGATTATCAGTTTTCTATTAACTTTTAATTGAGCTGAAATTCATGCATTTGGATATATGTATAATTTGCAAATAACGAAACATTCTATGTAAATCAGTGTTGTGTTACAATTTTATTATTTCAACCTCCACTTAAATTAGAAAATTTGAAGTTAATAAATTCATTTGAAGGGTATTTCAGGTGGAATAGTAGCTCTTACTCACAAAAATATCAACTTTTTTGTATAAGTAAAATTCATGTCCAATCTTTTTCAAAAATTCAACTACAAGTGCTCGTTTTCTCAACTTCATCTAAATATTGTTTATCGTATTACTAGTATTTTAAGCAGAAATAGTGGGGACAAAAATAAATAATTTAAAAATGTAGAGACTTATTTAATTGGTCGGTTCACCAATTATCTAATATTTAACTTTTAAGTGAGTTGAAATTCAAGCATTTGGACGTAGGTTTGCAAATAGCAAAACATTATCTATAAGTCAGAGTTGTGTTACACTTTTATTTCAACCTTCAACTTAAATTAAAAAAAATTAAAAATCTTTCAATTTTGAAATAAATTATCGGTTCACCAATTATCAAATATTATTTGGACATACGTAATGTTAGCTGATCTTGAGATAATTGAATTTTTGAAAACTTAATAGAAGATATAATTTTAAAATGTAGGGACCTATTTAGTTGGTCGGTTCACTAATTATCGGATATTAATTTTTAGTTGAGCTGAAATTCAGGCATTTGGACATACACATTATTTGTCAATTACAAAACATTGTCTATAAATTGGTGATGTGTTACAATTTTATTATTTTCAACCTTCAACTTAAATTAGAAAAGGAACAACCCGTAAATAATTATGAAACTGTTATTAGATGATGATGAGCCATATATAAGGCCTATTCCAAGTGAATACGACACATGCCCACCCCCGCTATATGCCACATGGGCCTCATGTCAACACACGATAAATGATATCTCTATATAAGTCACTTTTGGGTCCGTACTATAAACGATATATGATTTTCTCCCGCGTACATATATAGTAAGCATAGTTAGCCTTTTAAGATTATCAAATTTCTCGTCACGTGCATTGCACGTGTAAAATTTGAAAATCTTTCAGTTTTAGAATAAATTATTCGTTCACCAATTGTGGAATATTATTTGGACATACGTAATATTATTTGGCACATAATAAATTATCGGTTTCCTATTACTTTTACCTGAGCTAAAATTCAGGCATTTGGACATATGCATAATTTGCAAATAACGAAACAATATCTGTAAGTCAGTGCTCTGTTATAATTTTATTATTTCAACCTTCAACTTAAATAAAAGAAATTGAAGTTCATAAATTAATAGAGAAGTATTTCAGGTGGAATAATAGATTTTACTCACAAAAATATTAAGTCTTTTTATAAGTAAATTCATGTCCAATCTCTTTTAAAAATTCAACTACAAACGCTCAGTTTCTCAACTTCAACTAAATATTGTCTAGTGTATTTCTAATATTTTAAGCACGACTAGTGTGGAACAAAATGAAACAATTTAAAATATAGGGACGTATTTAGTTGGTCGGTTCATCAATTATTGAATATTAACTTTTAGCTGAGCTGAAAATTCAAAGATTGAACTTTTTTTTCTTTAAAAGATTTCTTTTAGTTTTGAATAAATTGTCGGTTCACCAGTTATCGAATGTTAACTTTTAGCTGAGTTGAAATTCGGATATTTATAAATAACAGAACATTATCTGTAAGTCGATGTCGTGTTACACTTTTAATATTTCAACCTTCAACTTAAATTAGAAAATTTGAAGCTGACAAAATTAACTTGAGGAGTATTTCAGGTGGAATACTACATTTTACTCACAAGAATATCAACTCCTTTTATAAGTAAAAATTCATGTCCTGTCTTTTTAAAAATTCAATTATAAGTACTCGTTTCTCAACGATATGTAAATGTAGGGACCTATTTGATAAAACTAGAGTAATGAAGAGGTCAGCTTGACACACTAGAACCATGGTTAACTTAACTTATCCATAGTTAAAAAAGAACGTGTAACTTATCACCAAAGAGTATTTCATTTGCATTTCCACTTTCATTTTACTTTTATAGCTTTGCACCTTCCTCTCTTCTTCTTCATCTTTTCTATAGACAACAAAAGTGAAACATCACTTACAACTCACCTATAATTCTTCTATGACCCCTTTTCTTTCTTGTTCTTTTATTCTTTTTTTAAATCAGATTAGCAGAGCCATAGATAATGCTTCAACTAGCTTCCTTAAAGAAAAAGCCTGTAAGTCATCTACTTAATTCTTTTTTTGTTGTTGTTGTTGTGTGTGTGTTGATGGTCTTTTTATTCTGTTATGTGATGTTCTGATGACTTTGTTGATGTATGGTGTTAGTTTTGAGGTAATTGATTGTTTTGTGGTAGAAGGTTTAAATAATGGTTGGTTATGAATTCTTTTGATACAGGGTTCTTGAAAAGATTTTATTTTTATTTTGGAGAGATTTTTGTAGATATAGAGAGAGGGTAGATCAGAGAGTATGAGGAAATCAAAAGGGTGTTTTTGACAAAGAAATGTAAAAATTCTAAAGAGAAAAAAAATAAAGGTGACATTTTTTTTTACTCCTATCAATCAGTAGAAGAGATGGTGAGATTCTGCTTCATGTATAATTGCTTAATAAAATAAAACTGCAGGAGAATTTTTTAATATCATTCAGTAGAAAAGATAATGAAATTCTGCTTCATGGTATTCCTAAAATATTATTTTGTTGTTTCTCTTTTTAAATTTTCCCAGATGCATTATAAAGTGGTAAGTAATATTTATGACTTGTTTCTGCAGAAACATATCAGATCTTGAAGTATTTTTCTTAATCGGTTGGATCTTGATCATTTTGATTTTGGATTCAAGTCAAATTGGAATTGATTCAGGAAAAGTTCAGTTTTTGTTATATCCCTGTGGAAAAGTTCAGTTTTTGCTAAAATGGGGATATTTGAAGATATCGGCTTTTCTGGAAATTTTGAATTCATGTCTGATCCTCTGGGATGTGGAGGTGATGTGGCACAAGAAGTTGAACATAAGCCGGTCGGGGTGGAGGAGGAGGACTACAGTGATGAGGAGATGGATGTCGATGAGCTAGAGAGGAGGATGTGGAGGGACCGAATTCTCTTAAGGCGTCTCAAAGAGAAGAACAAGAATAAAGAGGTTGGTGATGGTGCAAAACAGCGTCAATCACAGGAGCAGGCTCGTAGAAAGAAGATGTCTCGTGCACAAGATGGTATACTGAAGTATATGTTGAAAATGATGGAAGTTTGTAATGCTCAGGGTTTTGTTTACGGGATTATACCTGAGAAAGGGAAGCCCGTGACTGGTGCTTCCGACAATCTTCGTGCGTGGTGGAAGGAAAGGGTCAGATTTGATCGGAATGGACCTGCTGCTATTGCTAAGTATCAGGCTGATAATCAAATTCCGGGGAGAATTGAGGAATCAAGCGTGATCATTTCGACTCCCCACACATTACAAGAGCTGCAGGATACAACGCTAGGATCCCTTTTGTCCGCTTTGATGCAGCACTGTGATCCTCCACAAAGGCGGTTTCCCTTGGAGAAGGGGGTAGCCCCACCCTGGTGGCCTTCTGGTAAAGAGGACTGGTGGGGTCAGCTTGGTCTCCCGAATGATCAAGTTCAACCTCCGTACAAGAAGCCTCACGATCTGAAGAAAGCTTGGAAGGTCGGTGTTCTAACGGCAGTAATCAAGCACATATCTCCTGACATTAATAAGATCCGCAAACTTGTTCGTCAGTCAAAGTGCTTGCAAGATAAGATGACAGCTAAGGAGAGTGCCACTTGGCTTGCTATTATCAATCAAGAAGAGGCTTTGGCTCGTAAGCTTTATCCCGATAGCTATCCACTGGGGGATTCTTTAGCTGTTGGTAATGGTTCCTTTTTCATCAGCGATGCCAGTGATTATGACGTGGAAGGAGTGGATGACGAGAGAAACAATGAGGTGGAATGTAAACCCCATGATATCAATCTCCGAACTGGAATTATGGTACCTCAAGATAGGATCTTGATGCCAGCTTTAGCTCCAGTGAAAGGAGAAATTATTGATTTAACTTCAGATTTTATTATCCAAAAGAGGAAGCAACCATCTTTCGAGGAGTCTGTTGATCAAAAGATATATACTTGTGAGTACCTTCACTGCCCATACAGCAATTATCAAGCTGGATTCCTCGACAGGACTACAAGAAATAACCATCAAATTAGTTGTCCATTCCGGTTCAATTCTGTTCAAAGACTTGGTACGCCTACAGTTTTTCCTGCTCAAACCACTCCTCCTAAGCCAGCTGTCCCGTCAGTCACAGCTTCCTCGTCGATGAGTGCCTCTGGGCTTGGACTCCCTGAAGATGGACAGAGGATGATTTCCGACCTCATAACATTTTACGATAACAACTTTCAGCAAAACGGTAGCAGCATCTGTTCTGGGAATTCGGAGATTCTGGTAAATCAAAACCTGCAGCAGCAACAACAAACAGTTGAACTTCCTATGGACGACAACTTCAATCTGGGACATATGGAGACCGCAGCTCAAGAAACCAGTATGCCCGTGAATTCTGCTTATCGTTCGACAGAGTTTCAATATGATCAATGCAAATTGCCCTTTGATGCCCCGTTCGCTGGAAACTTAAATGATATTACTGATTACAGATTTGGTTCCCCGTTCAACTTGGGCGGAAGCGACTATGCCATGGATCAGCTGACAAAGCAGGATATTTCTACATGGTACCTCTGAAACAAGTACTAAACTCTGCTGTTTCCTATATGAAGGTTGATAGGTTGTATATGTTTAGATAAGTGATCAGCTCTCTGTCCTTTAGACATATAGTAGTTTGTTCGTCATTTAGTTGAACGTTTTGATGGTTGTAAGTGCTAAACACAGTAATATCCTTGTGCAATTATGCTTTAAAAATTATTATTTACGGTATTGATCATGCAATAGGAACCAGTTCATGATTGATAATCACGTTAAAAGAATATCATGCGAGCTCATTTGGGAGCACCATGGTAGTGGTTTAGGTTTAGCCGTTTAGCACCCCTTTGTTTTTCATCCCCAGTAGTTTGGAAGTGCACATCCTGAAGTTTCTTCATGGTTTTTGACATGCAACTGACAACTCTTAACTATCAAGAAGTTTGGTGAGATGTACGGAATCTATAAGTTTCGTGTTCGAGTCCGGGTAAGGGTGATGGATGAAATGCTTTCACCTTTAACTAGATCTCGAGTTCGAGCATTGCGAATGGAGAAATTTCCGGTAGGAAGTGCTTATCCCTTGGTCCTGGTGTAGTGTGGATCCAGATTAGTTGGTTCAGTGAACTTTTGATACCGAATGGTTATAAAAATAAAATATTAAAAAAAAAGGTCTGAAGTCCTACCTTGGCCTTGCCTAACCCTATGTTTTTCTAATGCTTCAAACTTGTAATAATAATGTAAGCTCAGCTGCTATGTTTTGGTTTGTTATTTGGTCAAATCTAAGTTCATTCTTGTAAAAGTCATTGGTGACTTATGACAGGAGGAAAGTTGGAATTCCTACTTTCTTTTCTACTGATTCTTTTGCAAAATGTGAACAATGAAATTGACTCTAATGGGTCCAACTACCGAAATTCAATGTGTAAGTAAAAAAAAAAAGTGAGAAAATAGTGTTTCTCCTTCATTCTCTTTGCATTTCCAGATTTACCATTATTTACTTCTACCACTATAATGTAAATTTTGCTGCAGTTACTAACGAAGAGTTATATTCTCGTTTTAGAAGTTCAAAATTTTAATTTGACCTAAGTTGAAGGAAAAAAATCGTATAGGTTCGATCTATAATCTTTAGAGTTCAACTAGTCCATCACCACTGGCGGATCATGATTTTTACCTAGGGTGTTCAAAAATATAAATAAGTAACATACGAAGAAGTTAAGGGGTTTAACGACTACTAAATATATATAAAAAATAATTTTAACTTTTTATATGTAGTATAATTTTTTGTCAAACCCCACGGCCCCTACTAACGCGGTTTCTATCCATCACATTCATTGAGTTGTTCCAATAATTATATCGACCAATTAATTGTGGAATTACTTGTCAATTCTCCATACAGTATTTATCTGGCCAACAGCTTAAAATCACTACAAGCTAAACCGTTAATAAGAAGAATTTGGTTTTTAGTAAAGAGCCTCTAGGAGCATTTATTGCTAAACAAAGAAAAGAAAAAGAGAAAAGAGGCTTCCAATATTGAAGAAGAAATACTAATAATTATTGCCACTTGACAGTATATTCCTGAGATATGTGCTTTGAGATAAACTTTTTAAAGGATCTATTAGTACTTTTAACTTTTGAATGGTTCTTTCGAGGGACTAAAATAATAATAATTGCCAGTAAAACCCACATGTGCTTTGAGATAAACTATTAAAAAGATCTTCTAGAAGTGCTTTTTACTTCTAAAATGGTTTTTATTTTTATTTTTTGCATTCTTCTTTTACGGGGTGGGACCAAGAAAAGCAGTCAAATTACGTGTCTAATATGATTTACCTGAAAATGAAATGTTAACTTATTGTTAAGAATTGTAAATCTTATCTTAAATTAAAGCACAACTTTCCCTCATGACCAAGTCAAAATTAGGTACATATATCATTGACTTCCTTGTTTTGACAATTTAAGTTTTACTTGGCTGAATTCAAAGCTTATTGGTACCATTCGTGCATCATGTCACATTCAACATGAATTGTGATTGGTTCCTTTAAGGAGAGACGCTATTTAGAAAATCAGTAATGAATTTCAACAACGAATATGTGTACTACCGAATCAGCCAACAATATTTATAGGTAATTTCTATAAGAATGAGATTTGTAGTTTAATAAGGCAAGTTACTGCAACATATAAAGGTGATGCAGTTAAAGCAAAATGTATATTTCGTTTTTTGTCTAGAACGATTTAATAAGTTAATGTCAAAGGATATACAATTATGTACCTCCATCACCAAACAATGTAATGCAGTGGATAAAGTTGCTCCTCCCTTAATCAGAGATTTTGAGTTCGAGCTCTGATATGAATAAATCATTGGTAGGGAGCGCTTCACCCAAATGAACCCTACGCGACGCGAATCCGAATATAATGAGGCTTCAATACACGACACCGGGTGAGAAATAAAAATAAATAAATTATGTCCCTCCATTTTGTATTAGATTTTTTGGGAACAAATTCCAGGAAATATCTCTATAGGTAACGTAGTTAATCTTCTATTGAAATCCATGCTAATAAGTCATGTTAATTTTACAAGAGCTTCTCATTAGGAGAAAAATGAAGTAATATGCCTAGGAATTTTAAAATATAGAAAAGGTGGGATAAATATGAAACAAATTAGAACAGGGTAAGCATTTCTTTTTGGACAAGATACTGGATATGTGCTTATTAATTGTGGCCACTTTACTTGAAATTGCTACAAGAACAAGGGCGTAAATTTTTTTTTGGGAAAACTATGTTTAATAAGCTCTACCTAACAAGATAGAGATAAGTTCTGCATACACTCTACCCTTCCCTTCCCAGTTTACTTTTTGACTTATCATTTAAAGGTCTTAAAGGAAATCAGTATTCTAAGCGAAATCAGTAAGATAAAAACTGGAAAAAGAAACAAAAAGTTGAGGAAAATATATAGTAGAGAAAGTTCAACAATGTGATTCTTTCCTCTTCCAACATCTCACTATAGGCAATACAAATAAAAACAAGAACAGAATAAACAAAATTAAAGATCTAATCTTCCAACTCTTCTTCAATTTCTTGCTCTTCCTCATCTTCATTTTCCTGCTCATCCATCTCTTCATCACTTTCTTGTTCATCCTCTTCTTCATTTTCCGATTTTTTAGTGACATTTCCTGAAGGCATCAAGCATGACACTGAGAATAAATTGAAGTAATGCCTCGAGTATTTATGAAAGATTTCTGTAGTTGGCCGAGCTAATAAACTAATGGGCAGCCAATTCACCAAGATGATTCCAACTACAAGCAATTCGCTAAGGGGTCGTGTATAAGAATAATGTTGAATAAGGTGTATTAGTAATGCTGACATTATTTCTTATACACTGTTTGGTTTGATGTATTAGAAAAAACATGCATTGCATAATTTCTTTAAAGAAAATGATTTTTTTACAAAAATACTCTCCATAATGTACTATGTGAGAGACTTTAGGGGCAATTGTGTCTTTAATTATGCTTGTGCATGCATTAAAACACTTGCATTGCTAATACCATGGTTTGCTATGCATAAGATAATACCAAATAGGGTGTATAACTAATGCGTGTATTAGTTATGTATATGTTGAAAAAAGATACCAAACAAGGTATTAGTAATACACAAAGCTAATGCATGCGTTATTTTCTCTAAATGCATCCTACCAAACGACCTCTAAGATATAAACAGAGTATTTAGGCCACATGTAAACATGAAGATAACCAGTACCATAGGCAATTAGTTTTCCTTGGTCTATACAACAACAACATACCCAGTGAAATCCCAAAATGTGGGGTCTGTGGAGGGTAGAGTGTACACAGACCTTATCTCTACCTTGGTAGGTAGAGCGGTTGTTTCCGGGAGACTCTCAGCTCAAGATAAAGCATAATCACAAGTGAAACAATCACAACAACGCAAGAGAAATGGTCAGACTCAGACAAGAAATTAAAGCAATATGAACATGTTGATAACAAAATTGAATACGCCATGGTAGCGCATTCTGGCAGGAAGAAGCAATAGCTAACTTAGATAAATAATATCAACAAAGTACACAAGGGACACATAGCAAGAGAAATCAAATTACAAGGGACTATAAAGTAATACACCTATAAGTGTGATAGGCTAATCGGGCCTACAGTAATAACGCTACAACTATCATTTTGTAAGCGTAAGTAGGACTATGCTCGACTACCTACTACCCTAATCCGTGCCTTCCACAACCCCCTATCTAAGGTCATGTCCTCAGTAAGTTGCACCTGCGTCATATCCCGTCTAATCACCTCTCCCCAATACTTCTTCGGTCTACCTCTACCCCTTCTAAACACGTCCATAGCCAACCTCTCACACCTCCGAACTGGGCATCTGTGTCTCTCCTCTGCACATGCCCGAACCATCTCAACCTCGCTTCCCGCATTTTGTCCTCCACCAAGGCCACTCTCACTTTGTCTCTGATATCTTCATTTCTAATCCTATCTCTCCTTGTATGCCCACACATCCATCTCAGCACTATATGGGTAGTATATCAAATCTATCCATACCCTTCAAAGCAGGGAAAATCCCCCTGCTCCATACTATCCACCCACCTCCAATTTACCCAGTAAAAGAAAGAGTGTCTTTTGCTTCAAGTTAGAAAGGGAGGTTATAGAGAAAAATACCGTATTCACTGAAAATGACGTCACCAGTACACAACCCCTGTTCAATCTTGACGAGTTGAAGTGTCATTCTAGGTCCAATCTCTTGAAGTTTAACAGCACTTTTTGTAGAAGCTCGATTAACTCTTCCAATATCAGATGACAGATTTACAGTTGCTGCCTCATCATCCGCTTCACTTTCAGATCCATAACCAGCCCTTCATTGATAAAGCAAAGAAAGACAAATGAAAAATAATAGTAGTATAACACTAAAAGAAGATTACATTGCATATCACATAACTAAGAAGGAAAATGTCAAACCGTTCACTCTAATAGCTTAAATTTCCCATAGTGACTGAAAATGGAATTTGCCAAATTACCAAGACATGCTAAGCAAAGCAAAAGACAGAATAGCCTAAATGGAAACATATAACCCCATCTACTTCAGTTACATCCTCGTCTATAGTACTGCGGCATCCTTAACCAAAGGAAAATGTTTTGAGATACTAGAAGGGTCATTTTGTTAGGTTAGCATATAAGATTAGGAGGATAGCAAAACCATCATATGAAGAGTGGAATTGGACAAGGAGAATTTGTTAGGTAATTGTGGATGAGATTCGAGAAAATATTCTCCAACTCCTGATCATGTATTGGAAATCGGATTTAGCCTGTGGTCTTTTCGCAATTACAGTTGTGATATACATCACCACGGGCGCAGGGACTAGATGGAGGCTGGCCCTGCTGATCATGGGCCCGAGCTTAGAAAATGTGGTTTGCTCAATTTTTCTTGGACATATTACTGATTGGTTTTTACCTTTGTGACGTGATTATTTGTATTCCCTCCGTCCCAATTTAAGTGTCTTTCCTTTTTGGTCTGTCCCAAAAAGAGTGCTTCTTTCTATATTTAGTAAGTTTTCAATCCCAAGGCAAGTTTAAGACCACAAGATTTAAAAGACCCCACATCTTTAATTTAAGACCACAAGATTCAAAAGTCTCCCTTTATTTCTTTAAACTCCGTGCCAAGTCAAACTAAGTTAAATTGGGACGGAAGGAGTAGCTTTCAACATGGTCCCCGAAATTCAAATGTTGTGTGTTCCATTACTGTGTTTCTTTTAGGTTTCAACCTGTGTAACTACGGGTCATGTATATAAGCTGCCTATGTAGACGACCAAGTGTTAGCTTGTATGTATTTTCCTATTCAGTTTTATTTCTGTAATTTGCTTCCAGAATCATTGAGTATGAATGCAAGTATTCAGATTTTGGAGAAAAATAATGTCCACAACTAATGCTTTATGCACAAGCTAGAGATTCAGATTTTAGAGCAAAATAATATGTCCACAATCCACCACAAATATGTTTGTCAATCAAAGTCACCTATGGCTATGAACAAGGTTCATTAGAGCTTTGATCTCATATATGATACTCACGTGAACCTTTCTGCTTCCACAATCCATATATCAATTCAAATTATCTTGATAGGATAATAACTTTACAGTAGTTAACACCACTAAAAAGTCAATTATAGAATACAAGGCAGGGTTAGTTTATATTACTATAGGATTGCATTATTCTCGATTACACCGGCATATAACACAAAAGGTGGAACGGTTCCATACTTCTTCTGGTGCTTTTATTTTTAATTTTGAGGGAAGGAGTTGACTAAGACAATGCTTTGCTGGTTGAAATCTAGGACAGTAAGAAGGACCATCATTAACGAACACCCTATGTCCGAACTGTTGCAGATTAAAAAGAAAATGTGTTAAAGCAAACTTTAGCAGATAGTAGAAATCTTTCAATTTCTTGTCCCATTCCACTTAATCTATAATCCTAGATTATGATTTAGAACTTTTTCCTTTTTTATCCAATGCAAATAGGAGTCTTAGAAAAACAAATAAGATCTTAAATAATTACAACTGAAATCTGCTAAAATAATCCTCTTTTCCTATAACTTTTCAGATTTCAAATCTTGGTGTATTTTTCTACATGACTTAATCATACAACCTAAGGCAATATATAACATAAATAATGCTTACGGAGTAGAAGATGGCCAAATTTATAATTAAAATTTTGCCACCAAACTTCATAAATAAAGCACCAGACTAGAAGTGTGTTGCATGACCCAGTTCTCAGCACAAATCTCTCATAATCAAGGATGGAAAAATTAAAAAAACATATATATCAAGAGAAAGAGCAAAAAAGAGAACCAGAAATTTAAGAGATAAAATGGCTGAAGTAAGAAGAACAAAGCCAAAAGTTACTTAAAAGAGAGCACAGAGAATGAAGATGAACAGATAAATGAAGAAGAAGTGATCAGGACGGTAATTCACAGTGATCAAAACAAAGTAATGATTTTGCTCCCAACACAAGCAGAACGCATTAAGGGAACACTGGATATTTTCCCAGCACATTATTGAGAAGCACAGGAGATAAGGGAATTTCGCCAAAAGGTTACAGTGTTTTCGTCAGCAAAACAAATTATGAAACCCCCGATGCACAACACTGAAACATCAAAAGCATGGAAATTATATCAATGATCAGTTTATCCTCGTGGTAGGTAAGCGGTAAGCCTGTTGACCATGAGCTACATGCTTATCATTACTTATATACTACATAGTAACGGATATGTGCATGTGTGCATTACAGGATTGGGTTGTGAACAAGGGTGAGAGGAGTGAGTGACAGGTGGGAGATAGAATAGAACAGGGTTTTTGGACTGATCCAGCGGTAAGGAATTCTTCTAAGGATAAACTTGGGTAATAATCCAAATAGCAAGAGGGTTTGGGAAGGTAGTAGCAGTTAGAGCAATAGAGAGGAAGTAAAAATAGAATTTCTGCAGTAATTCAGCGATCTCAGTTCCACATAACCTGATTCCAGAAGGCTAACAAATGCAGATGGCAATACTAACTCTAAACCAGCTCCTCGGCTGATAAGAAATAGAAAGGTCTAATTCACTTTGAAAAAAATGATAATGAATTAAACAGACTTATGAAGGAAAAATATAATCGCATCGAATGCAATCAAAAATCCATAGAGCACCAAGAGACATAGACACGTACTTAGTCACGAAGTCACTAACATCTTGAAGACTTCTTAGATCAGGCACTTGATGGTTTTGCACAAATTTCCTGATCCTGCGAGACACACCCACTGGCTGTAATCTGATCGAATAATGCCGAAAATCAATAAGCTTTGTTTCTTTGTCGTAATTAAGCAATACAATCCTTTGGCATGAAGACAGTTTGACCTGCAATGTGTAACAACTTTGTGTTAAAAGCTAGTCAAACAAACTGTGGCTAGTATAGAAATTTATGTATAGTTTTCACTCACTGTATTTATGTCAATGGCAGGAAAAATGTTCTGGAATATAAGTGTAGCGACTTTTAGATGTTGTTCCCCTGTCCCAAAACCAGATAGCACAATCTGCAAGCATAATTCTGGAGCTTAGCTGATCAAGTAAAGAAATAGATGATGCTAATACCAGACAACAACTTTATAAAATGCCAACATCCCACATCTTGATGGGATTGTGCTACTAGATGTATGATGTGCTTCTAGATGTTAAGAAGAATATGTTCTCATAGGTGCATGTACATGTCAGGAGGTGTGAAATAGTCATGTAAGATCCAGCAGAAGAGATTACCAACGGTGGGGTTTTGAAAATTTCCGCAGGGCATCTTGGACGGAGTTGAGATTGAGCAATGTCAGCAGCCAACGAATACTCATGTATTTTGAACGTTAAAGTTGGACCATTCTTCATTCGGGCAACCCTCAAGTATGCTGCAGAGTCAGTTTTTGACAATATGAGGAAATGTGTGACCATCATATCACTAGCAAGCTTCACGAAATCTCTGAGATTATTTCGTTTCGTTTCCTGAAATTAAATTGCGGAGACAAGAGATGAATTTTGTAATATGCAGAACCACATAGGTATAGATAAATATATAGCAGAAAATATATTCCTGTTTCTAGCTTATTTCAGAAGACAAAATCAGGCATAGCTGCAAAAAGCTACATAGCTCATAAGTCAAGGAAACAAAAAGAAGCCAAAAGTGCTGAAGAGATCTGTGCTGCCAATGAATGTGCCATTTTAATTGTTCATTTCCGCTTTTCATTCAAATAGTAGAAATTCAGCAGACAGGTGAATACAGGCATAATGAGTAGTCCACAAGTTAAATGGAAAGAGTTAATACATTGTACTAGTAACAAAGTACACCCCCTCCCCCTTTCCAGATTATACAAGCTCCTACTTAACTCTCTCCACACTGTCCAAAGGAATTGAAGAGAAATCATCTCTTTGCAAGATCACATATCACAGTGTAGAAAAAGATGTCTAACCCGTTCTCACTCTTTCCGCACATCAACTAATTTTAATTCCTTTTCTTTAAATTTGCAGATGTAAGAATTAAACCATCCAATACTGCACGGACAAAGAAAATGACCTGCTCTGATTGTTTTGCTATCCAAATAACTCTATGGTGAAATTCCTTCCTCCCTTTCATACAGACTTGTAGAATGATTAAACTGACAACACCTCACTAGATTGCATTTACATTTCCATGATGTATATTGCAGAAACATACCTGCATTATCGTGATTTCCAACAATTTAAACTACTTCTTGACTTCAGGTTCCAAAAATAATTGCTTACACTCCCCCTGAACACCTATCCACCATATTCAGTTTTTCTTCCCTTTTTTGTGGATATGTAAGATTTTTTTCTTTCCCAAAACGTATTCTGTTGTCTCGCTCCCGTATTTGAGGCTTACATTTGTCAGTTTGCATATCAGCTGGTTTTTGTTTATTTTTGCAAAAGGTAGGAGCAGTTGTATAAGCTTTTCATAGGGTTAATTTTCTCCGCTTACGGGGTTCTGTACTTCATTATATTAGATGTTTTGTACTGTTTCTTTGCAAGAGTGGGCTTGGTGTATTCATACAATGTTACTTATGGATCAAGTCCCAATTTATACCAAATTTAGAAGAAGCTTGACAAATATCCATAGCAAGAGGTCCTGATCGTACTGGCAACTTTAGATAGTAAAACAACGAGTAAGAAGACAACACTTATACTTCTTTGATTCAATTCAAGACTGTCAAGCAAACACCAGATAAGCACGAATAAACTTACACACTTTGAATTCTATGTAAAGGCTTTACCTTGAGCTTGAGAGCAGTATAAGGAAGCATCAATTTCCTCAAGTCCATTTGCAACTGTCTGAGAGGCCCAGGAAGCTTCCCCCTTGAAAACACAAAGCTCTTTGGGATCTTGTCTCCAGTAACATGGTCGACTGTTGGCGGCTTCTTCACAATTTGCTTGACAAATGGCTTCCTGTTCTTCTGATTAAATGATATTCAAGAATTCAGCTCAACCACCAGCACATTAATCGTCACAGAGCTTACAAAAGTTCAGATAAAGAACCCCATATCTTCTACAGAATCGTTGTTTAGTTAATCATCATTTTTTGTTTCAGTTCAAGAAAAAAGACCAAAAAGTTAGGGACTTGAGTCATTATATTTTCCTTAGCTTTCACTAAAACCAAAAATGAATAAGCAAAGTGTGACATCTTCCATTCAGGCGATGGCTTCCTCGCAACAATATTTCAAGAATTCAGCTCAGGTGATTAAACCCTCTTTTTAGAAGGAAATTTGGTTAAAGGTCAAAGCTAAAACCCAAAACTTTAATTCAATCATAGTTATTAATCATCATTACTTGTTATACACCAGGGGGAAAACAAAAATGAAGGGTAAAGTTTCATCTATAACAGTTATGGATATTACAAAAACAACAGCTATAAAACACAAAGCTTCTACACAATCTAATCATTGTTTTTTTAGTTTCAGGGAAAATGACAAAACCAAAAGAATAAAGGGTCATCACAAATAATTGTTGCAGCTAAAGAAACCTAGAAGTCTTCTATTTTTTTTTATGACAAGGAACCCGCAGCCACTGCTCTTCAAGTGCACACAAGGTAAACCCTGCTCCTGTGCAATAGCCCGCAAACCACGCAAACCACACAGGAGAGATAACCCGCACTAGGCAAGCCCCGTAGCTTAACCCAAAAGGCAAATCCCCTGCTATCATAGGCAGGGGGGTTCGAACCTGAGACCTCCCATTATGGAAGCCCCATGCTCAACCAACTAATCCACCCTTGCGGGTACCTAGAAGTCTTTTATTTACACAGTTTTTTCTATTTCTTCGATTTCTACTTAATGCATCATATCCTAAACTGCTCAATGCTCATCACCATCTCTCTTCAGTCATAACATAATAAACAGTAAAGCTGGTGTCATTGCAGTAAACAAAAACCAAAAAAATTATGAATGAATTTTAACTGAACAACTAAAAATACAGTTAATTTATATTTCTTGTTTCAGGGCAGAAAAAAAGATTGACCCAACCTTAAGTGGTCATGTATAGTTATGTTTCACTCATTTTCACAACAAACAAAACATAGAATAAACAAAGCAAAAACACTTACATTCTTGAAACGACCCATTATCTTATATGTTGGGCAGTCCAAGTTTGCTATGATTAGGAACTATCAGTTTTAGGGATTTCAAGAAACCCCCAAATATATGATTTTGAAAACAGTCTTGAAAAATCACGTTATTATAGAGGACTGCGACAATGGAGGAGAAAAGAGACAAGTTTCTTAAAACCCTAGCTAAACCCAAACTAGTCTTTTTTTTTTCTTTTTTCTTCTTTATCAACTACTACTAGAATTACTAGTTACTCCCTCTAAAAGTCAGGTGGCATTTGATTTGGCATAAATTTTAAGGGGGAAAAGTGCTTCATTTTTTAAATTTATGACCTAAAATAAAATTTTAATATCTTTGTAGTTATATTTTTAAAATAATTTTTAAACTTAATTATTTTTAAAAATAATATATATAATATTTTAAAATAGATTTTAAAAAGAAATTAACATAAATTGTGTGAGAGAGTAACGTAATTGGGGTAGAGGGAGCACTAGAATGTAAAATGGTGGATTGGCTAAATTTGGGTTTTATAAAAGAGGGTAAGTTATAAATGAACCAATTATTAACCCTTTAAATATTATTATTTTGGCTGAGGTTGGTTGGGTCAAGATGAGATAAACTAATCCAATTAGCTCAATAGATCTTACATAGCTTTATTTCTTTGTGTTTTCTTGTAATTTGTTTAATTAATTACCTTATAATTTTTTTTATTATGGCTATTTTTAATTAAAATAAAATAAAAATAATGAGTATTTCCGGACTTGCAAATGTTGTGCCAATTTTTTATTTTTTTATTCACATGCAACATTTATTTCATAAAAAAACTCTTATATGAAGAGCCTATTTGCATGTAGTTAACCAAAGATGTTGGATTTGTTAGAATATTATGTAAATCATATTATTATTATGTATTAATGTAGTATCATTTTATATATGGTAGGTAGTAAAATGTTAATGAGAAATATTATGTTAATTAGGTCGAAGATTATTAGGGATTGATTAGGAAGATTAGGCATGATTGACTCTTCCTAATTACATGTATATGGTGTATATATTGTGCCCTTTAATGATGAATACATTGAGGAAAATACTTTCAAAGTCTTACATGGTATCAAGAGCTTAAGGAAATATCCAAAATTAGTTTATTCTCTTTCAAATTTTCGGTCATCTTCCTCTCTAGAACCCTAGTTGGCCGAAAATTTCTTCATTTTTTTTCTCTCTTACTCCATTATTGATTATCCTTCACCACAACCAATTATGCCTGAAACCAAATCATCATTTCACCCTGCCCTTGTTGTCCCAAACATCAAACACACGTGTTTCCATCAAACTAGAAATGGAAACCGTTCATTATGCGACTTGGGCGGAATTATTCAAAACATGTTGTCGTGCTCACAAAGTTCTTCATCATATAATTCCTCCAAAAGATGGTAAAGGGAAAGACATAACAAACGATGCAGACAAGGAATTGTGGGATACACTTGATGCCACAATCCTTGGTTGGATTTATGCAACAATCTCCACTGACTTGTTGCATACGATAATGGAACCGGATTCAACAGCCATGGCGGCGTGGGAACGCTTGCGAGATATTTTTCAAGATAACCAAAACTCTCGCGCTGTTACATTGGAACATGAGTTCTCAACCATTGACATGGCGGACTTCCCTAATGTTTCTACATATTGTCAACGACTCAAAGTGTTGGCCGGTCAATTAAGAAATGTTGGTTCACCGGTTACTAATAACCGGTTAGTCTTATAATTGGTCGCTGGTCTCACCGACGCGTATAGCGGCGTGGGAACTCTAATCCGTCAAAGTAATCCTCTACCACAATTTTATCAAGCAAGGTCCATGCTTGTACTTGAAGAGTCGGGCTTGGCGAAAAAGGCCTCAACTACTTCAAATTCCGCCATGCTTGTCACTCCTTCAAATGATGGTAATTTTTTTACCCTTCTCACCAAAATAAGGGAGACAAAGGACGTCATAACAATAAAAATAAGGGTGAAAATCGAGGAAATAACAAAGGTGGAGGCCACCGAAATTCCGGTAGCGACGGTAATGGCGGCAACACCAACTCCGGTGGTGGGCGATGCGGCAAAGACGGCGAGTGGCGGACGATGGCGGCGGCTTCGGTGGCAAGGGTGGCAGACAGTGGCAACAACCCGGCGGCAGGGGGTGGCGGATAGTGGCAGCAACCCAACGGCTGGCCACGCCTTGGGCTATACCACCCAGCCCAGCCCCAATAGGCAATTGGGCCATGCAGCCCCAAAGGCCAACTGGCCAGCCTCAACAAAATAGTGGGTACTTTCCACCAATTTGGCAAGAAGAAGAACAGGCCCAAAGAGGCCCGTTTCTTGGGTCTATTAACACGATAGTAGTGGGCCTCAGCCGACCTAGTGGCATGAGGCCCATTCAACAGGGGCCCACCCCACGGAAATTGAGTCCGACATGCACACTCTTGGACTTAATCCACCGGATTCAAATTGGTAGATGGACTCCGGAGCAACGTCCCATATGACGTCCTCCCAATGTAATCTCTCGTCCTATTTTAATTTGAGCAATGATAATGGAATGATTGTCGAAAATGGCCATTCAATTCCAATAAAAGGTTATGGTTCTAGAAAATTGTCACCACCAAAACCACCCCTAATTTTAAACAATGTCCTTCATGCTCCCAAATTAATCAAAAACTTGGTTTCTGTTAGAAAGTTTACAACTGATAATTGAGTATCTGTCCGTTTTGACCCATTTGGTTTTTCCGTGCATGATTTTCAGACGGGGAAGCTTCTCATGAGATGTGATAGCAAGGGGAGCTCTATCCAATAAATCTGTCAACACAACAATCCAAGTTTCCTTCTGTTTTTGCAGCCTTGTCACCATCTTTATGGCACCAATGTTTGGGACATCCGGGAGAGGCTGTTTTGACTTCTCTTAAACAAAATAATTTTATTTCTTGTACCCAAACACAGACTCTAAATAAGTGTCATTCTTGCACACTTGGTAAACATGTTAAGTTGTCATTTATTTCCTCTACTTCATGTACCATTTTGCCATTTTATATTTTACATTGTGATATTTGGACATCACCCGTTTTGAGTTCTTCTGGTCATAGATATTATTTGCTTATACTTGATGACTACTCTAATTATTTGTGGACATTCCCTTTGTTGAAAAAATCATAAGTGTTTTCCATTCTTCTTACTTTTAGAGCATTCATCCGAACTCAATTTGAATGTGATATAAAAAATATTCAATGTGACAATGGGGGGAGTTTGACAATAAACAGTTTTGGGATTTTTTCAAACAAATGCTCTTCAGTTTCGTCTGTCTTGTCCTCATATGTCATCACAAAATGGGAAGGCGGAACACAAAATTAGAACCATAAACAATATTGTTAGAACATCTCTTTCTCATGCTTTACTCCCCCCCTATATTTTGGCATCATGCACTCCAAATGGACACTTACCTGTTGAATGTCCTTCCTCATAAAAACCTATCATACCAAGCTCCTCTAAAAATGCTTTATTTACGAGAGCCCACATATCATCACTTAAGAGTGTTTGGTTGTCTTTGCTACCCCCTCTTTCCATCCACCACAATCACAAAACTCCAAGCCGGTCTACCCCATATGTTTTCTTGGGATATCCTACTCATCATCGCGGTTACCAACGTTACGACATTTCTTCCAAAAGAATATTTATAAGTCGTCATGTAATATTTGATGAAATAATTTTTCCATTTGCTAAGATACATGCCACCGGGACTCATAACTATGATTTTTTGGATGATGATAAGCTTTCGTATCTAACACATTTTTTTCACAGCTCGGTACTTATTGCTAGTGTTGAAAATTATAATTCAGGCCCATTGGGTCAACGATCGATGACCCAATTGACTGATATTTCAATACAACAGCTTGGGCCTTTGGTTTCGAGGCCTAGTCCCACTACCGCACAATCTGGCCGGTCCAACGGATTAGGCCAGTCCACCACTACGGGCCAAATTCCAGCTCAAGCAATACAACCCACTGGACCCTCGATTTCTCACTCCTCGGTCAGTGGCGTCCAGTCCATTGGCCCAACAAACCGTCTGGTCACCCGTAGTCAACATGGAATTGTCAAACCCAATACCAAATATAGTCTTCACACCTAGGTCTCGAAATCACATTTGCCTCGCAATCCAGTGTTTGCTCTAAAAGACTCGAATTGGAAAATGTCCATGAATGATGAATATCATGCTCTAGTTACAAATAGGACATGAGATTTAGTACCTCGTCCATCTAATGCTAATATAATTCGATCTATGTGGATTTTCAACCATAAAGAAAAATCTGATAGAACTTTTGAGCGGCATAAAGTCTGTCTTGTAGGTGATGGGAAGACACAACAGGTTGGTGTAGATTGCGGGGAAACATTCATTCTAGTGGTCAAACCAGCAACTATCAGAACAGTTCTCAGCATGTTTCTCTCAAAAGGATGGTCACTTCATCAATTAGATGTCAAAAATGTCTTCCTCCATGGACACCTTAATGGAACTGTATACATGCACCAACCGTTGGGATACAGAGATCCTAAATATCCCAACCATGTGTGTTTGCTCAACAAATCATTAAATGGACTCAAACAGGCCCCAAGGGCTTGGTATAAGCGGTTTGCAGATTTTGTGTCACACATGGGTTTTTCGCACAGCCATTCAGATAATTTCATGTTTATTTATCGTTAGGGTAATCATACTGCTTATCTTCTTCTATATGTGGATGATATTAGTCTAACAACATCTTCAGACTCTCTTCGCAAGAATATCATGTCACAGCTTAGTTATGAATTTGCTATGAAAGATCTTGGCCCACTACACTACTTTCTAGGAATTGCTGTGACACGACATACATGTGGATTATTTCTCTCCCAGAAGAAGTATGCATCAGAAATCGTGGAACGAGCTGGGATGTCTTTCTGCAAACCTTCGGCAACTCCGGTCGACACAAAGTCAAAATTGAGTGTCATCTCTAGCAAACCTTTTGTTGATCCGACGTTATACCGCAACCTAGCAGGAGCTTTACAGTATCTCACATTCACCAGGCCAGATATTACCTATGCAGTGCAATAAGTGTGTCTATTCATGCATAATCCAAAGGAGGAACATATGCATGCTCTGAAACGCATTGTGCGATATATTCAGGCCACTATGGAGTATGGATTACATCTATACCCGTCCACTGTTTTTAAACTTGTTACTTACACTGATGCAGATTGGGCAGGATGTCCAGATACAAGACGATCCACCTTCGGGTATTGCGTCTTCCTTGGTGACAATTTAATCTCATGGTCATAAAAAAGGCAGGCCACGATATCACGCTCAAGTGCTGAAGCAGAATATCGTGTTGTGGCCAATGTTGTATCTGACTCATGTTGGATTCGGAACCTGTTACTTGAACTTCATTTCCCTATTCCGACTGCAACAATAGTATATTGTGATAATATTAGTGCAATCTATCTCTCAGGGAATCCCATCCACCATGAACGCACTAAACATATTGAGTTAGATATTCATTTTGTACGCGAGAAGGTGGCTCGCAGACAAGTGCGGGTGCTACATGTCCCAACGCGTCATCAAATCGCAAATATCTTCACAAAAGGACTTCCGCTGATATTATTTGAAGATTTTAGGGACAATCTCAACATTCACCGCCCTCCAGCTTCGATTGCGGGGGGAGTGTTAGAATATTATGTAAATCATATTATTATTATTATGTATTAATGTAGTACCATTTTATATATGGTAGGTAGTAAAATGTTAATTAGGAATATTATGTTAATTAGGTAGAAGATTATTATGGATTGATTAAGAAGATTAGGCATGATTGACTCTTCCTAATTACATGTATATGGTGTATATATTGTACCCTTTAAGGATGAATACATTGAGGAAAATACTTTCAAAGTCTTACCGGATTAAGAAGGTGATCTTTCACTTTTCCAATAATGGTATGGTGCAAAGGAACTTATCCTTATAAGATTACTCAAGTGAAATAACATTCTTCTCCTACTGGTTTTGTTAAGTTCTGATGACTCTGTCAAAGGTATTTCAGGAAATACAGGCATTTGAGGTGTTATCAGAAATGCTAACACAGATTGAGTGCTCGGTTGCTATGCTGGTCAGAAACCATAACGAGAAGAAAGTGCTAACTCTATTACAATTGATAAACATAATTTGCCTAAACTTGATGATGAGAGTATTCTAATGTTTTTATTTAAAAAAATGGCAATCCTATTAGGTTATTACTCGAATGATTTAATTAGCATATTTGGCAAAACTCTAAAATCAGTTTATTTTATAAGTTCATGTCAAATCATCCTTCAAGTCAAAATCCACATTTATCTAGGATTGTATCATCAGTTCACATCATTTTACATGTCAATCCAATGGTTTACATTTGTCCAAGAACCAATTATAAAAGGTCAACATCAAAAAGATTTGTTGTCCTAATATTTGTATGATAATGTGATTTTTCTAAATTTCTAATCTTAAATATGTTTTAATATTTGTTTAATTATGAAAGTTTGTCATTAAGTATCATCTCTTGTTTTTCCATTAGTAGTTTTCTTTATGAAGCTTGTAGGTGGTTAATGAAGGGTCTATTTCAACCAGAAGATTACATATTCAAATGGTGGGAGCTGAAGTACTATTTAAAACCCAATATGAGGTTCTGACCGAGAAATTTTAAAAATATAATGCAGGTTTCTGTACTAACATGATAAGTAATACTACTAGCTATATATAGTATGTATAACTTTTTTAACTACTTAATACGCTATAGTGATTATTCTTTTAAAAAACTAGTTTTAGGATATGAAGGTCAAGAATTAGGGTAGCATGTTAGTAGGTAGTCGAACGTTATCTAGTTTTCCTTATCAATATTATTATTATTACTCTTCTATTATCTTATTCTTTGATTTTTATTACTACCTATCAATATTATTATTATTACTCTTCTATTACCGTATTATTTATTGTTGCTACTATTCTCTTCTCCATTATATTTAGCATGACTTCATCGCTACCGTATTTCTTTTTCATACTTGATTTTGACATGTCTTACTTGAGCCGAGGATCTATTGAAAACGAACTCCCTATCTTCACAAAATAGGCGTAAAATATGCTAATACACACTACCCTTTTCAAGGAGATGTTGTTGTTGTATTATCATATATTGAATATTCAGAAATACTTATTTCGTGACACATATACACGGAGTCACAGACACACACTCTATTACCCAAATGGAGAAATCAGATCTTTAATTAGGACAAAAGAGATCATTCAACTTTTACTAATTGCAGATGCCAAAGTAGTACACCATTTTTAGCTTTCTTGATCTTCTTCCCTTCTGCACACGAAAAACTTTTTAACTCATATACAGCTTTGTCTAAAAAACATTTTTTTTTTTGATAATCCAGGTCCCCAGACTTGCGTCTGACTACGTCCTGGAGGTAATAGCACCGGTCCTTCAACACTATTACCAGGTAAATCGCGGGATGTGCTCCGGTGGCCAGTTTTCTGGGAGCGTACAACTGATCAATGAGACAAGGTCAAATTCCCCAACATGAGAGTTTTTTCGTGCTTGGGGGGAATCGAACCCACGTTGTCCCATGCCAGAGCGCCTTATAGCGCCCAGGCTTTGCCACTGGACTATGCCCCGGAGGACAAAACTAAGGTAGGGTAAACTTTTTAAAGTGACTGGTCCCACCGCATTACGGCCCCATACCCCAGAAAACCCCACCTCCGGCCTGGCCCTACGGATTAGTATACACCGCTTGGCCCTACGCGTATGGAGGGATTTTTTTGGGAGAACACAGTTACTCGAACACGGAACCTCAGACAGCAATACCCTAATGTATTGGCCATTAGGCCAAACACTTTGGATGTCTAAAAACATTTTTTTACTTCTACAAAGACTATTACATTCCTTTTCTCTTCCTAGTTCCTTGCTTTATACTATATAATCCAAAGTACTTTTGGAGTTGTGTTTAGAAAGAAAAAGAATGGAGATCATCAAACGGAAAAGGGGACGACCGAGGAAGAAGCCTTTGGTTGTTTCAGAAGACCAACCAAAACTCGTCCTCATCCGAACTACTTCCTCCTCCTCCTCACCTGTGCCAGTCACGCCCCGGCAACCTGAGCTCTTCAAGCTATTCCTTTCTGATCAAAGCTCTCAACGACTTGTACTTTCTATCTCCCTCAAACACACATTATCGTATTTTTTTTTTGTGTGTGTGTGTGTGTGTATTTTTGTGTGTTTACGTATGGAGTATGTGTGTTGTGTTATTTGTATACAGTATATATACGCTTGCATATATTTCCCTTGTGTTTAAATTATACTCTATACACTATCAGTATTATGAATTTCAGGTTGCTTTAAAAAAATTACCTGCAGATCCTTTGGTGACTTGATAGTGTAAGCTTTTATTTTGTATGCTAACGATAGTATGTATCTTAAACTCAAATTTTAATTTTGTGACCAACAGAACTAACATTATAAGTTGTGTTTTGATCTAAAGTTTGTGAACTCAAAAGTGTGAGATTTAGATTTATCAACTTGTGAGACAAAAACAAATTTAAAGTTTATGAATCCTAAAGGGTAAGATATGAGTCCATATGTTAGACAAAAACAAATCTAGCAACACTAGTGTAAATTTTGTACAAAATAATGTTTTGTCGCGGGAAAGCTTTTTAGTTTTTGCAAATTAAACACTAATTTTTTTTTCTCTAATGACAGTTGAATCACCTTTTTATTTTTTTAATAAAGGCTTGAATTTAAGATGTTTTTCTTGTTTTTGCTTTGGCAACAATGTACATAGTTTCTGGCTCTGCAATAACATTACTCTCTCTGAAATATTAGTTTAGTGTCTTTAAAAGACACTTTTACATAGTGTTTCCGTCTGAAATGTTTGCCGTTTTATCGGATGACAAATTGATTCCTTAATTAAGCGATTTGCGTTGGAAGCGGAACTCTAACTTCCAGCTATGAGTTCCCCAACTACTCCAGAAAGCGTTAGGATGATGATTGAGTAAACTAAGTGGTAAGAAACATAAATACAGCTAGAGTGCAATAAAAACGATAAAGGTAGGATAAAGATATGTAAAAATCAATTTTTTTTATTGATTGTGTTGTTATTCTGTACAATTGATCTTACATTTATACTACAAGAAATAAGACGTGATCCCCCTATGTTAGCCACTAAATTACCCACTAAATCCACTAGCCAACTATGAGGAGGTGGTGCCGATTTTTGCTCCTTATTTTCCTCTTGCACGACCGACGGTACTTCCTTCTAGCTGTTGATGGTTTGTTTCTGCTTCTTGGGATCTAGAAGGTGCTTTGACTTGGTCTTCGAGGCATCCAAATATGTGTGGGTCCCAGTCATTCCTTGGACTTATGGTTCGACCAAGTTACCGAGATAGCCGATAGAGCTTTTCTAGCCGAGGGCTATGGCTAATAAATTCGGCTACGAGTCAGTTCAGTTATCGGCTTAGAATTCTGTTGCCTGCTCATTTTGAGATTTTCCATCTTCGGCTACCGCTTGATTCGACTAAACACTAAAAGTATTTTTGAGTGTTAACATGTGGGGTATATCCCCATTGCTGCTGTTGGGCATAGCCATCAAAGCCTTCAACCTGAGCTCCTGGAACAGCCGACGGAACTTGACGATAAGGTGGAACAATGTTCCATGTCAGTTCTCCCCGGACATCAGCCATTCTTAGAAAGTTTGCGCTTCCTGGATGGTATGGATTGGGTACCGACTGTGACTGCTGGAATGGTGTCCCGCTGTAGACAACGTCACCAGATAGCCGAGCAAGGTCATAGCCAAGGGCCATCGGCTGGCCAACATTGGTTGCATGTACCGTAGGGTCGTTTGCATGAGCGTACGACATAACGAGAGACAAACCAAGGTGTCCGGACGCCTGAACTGGTCTCCGGGCCATATTGATCTGTCCATACTGGAGATTCGCTTGGTCGAGTGGCACAACTTGCCCCCAAGCGTGATCCTGACCTGGAGAATCAAACTTCGCTATGAGATCACCTATGGTCCCACTGGGCGTGCCAAATTTGTTCCCGTCCGAAATGTTTGCCGTTTTATCGGCTGACGAAATCGGATGACAAATTGATTCCTTAACTAAGCGATTTGGGCTAGAAGAGGAACTCTAACTTCCAGCTATGGGCTCCCCAACTATTTCAGAAAGCGTTAGGATGGTGATTGAGTAAACTTAGTGGTAAGAAACATAAATACAACTATAGTGCAATAAAGGCGATAAAGGTAGGATAAATATATGTAAAAATCAGTTTTTTTTATTGATTGTGTTGTTATTCTGTACAATTGATCTTACATTTATATTACAAGAAATAAGACGTGATCCCCCTATGTTAGCCACTAAATTACCCACTAAATTCACTAGCCAACTATGATGATGTGGTGCCGATTTTTGCTCATTGTTTTCCTCTTGCACGACCGACGACACTTCCTTCTAGCTGTTGATGGTTTGTTTCTGCTTCTTGGGGTCTAGAAGGTGCTTTGACTTGGTCTTCGAGGCGTCCAAATATGTGTGGGTCCCAGTCATTCCTTGGACTTATGGTTTGGCCAAGTTACCGAGATAGCCGATGGAGCTTTTCTAGCCGAGGGCTAATAAATTCGGCTACGAGTCAGTTCGGTTATCGGCTTAGAATTCTGTTGCCTGCTCATTTTGAGATTTTTCATCTTCGGCTGCCGCTTGATTCGGCTAAATACTAAAAGTATTTTTGAGTGTTAACACATAGGTATCCCTTTATTGCTATCCTTTATGGTAAAATGACTACTTCATGGACTTCTGTGAAACTTTAAAAGTAAAATTTGATAATCAAGCCCTTTTTAACTGAGATCTTCTCATGACTTACTTACTTGGAACTTTTAATCTCAAGATTTTAATTTAGTATAGAGGCAGATCCAAGTATAAAACCTTCAACATTTGTTACCTTGAGCTCATTATACTTTTTAAAATTATGTGTTCAGGTCTAATGATTATTGAAACATAAAAAGAAAGGTCTAATAATACTAGTTTGGGTTTTTACAGAAATTACCAAAGCACGTCACTAGAGAATTTGGGGAGAGCATCAAAGAAAGAAGCACAATTAAAGACTTATGTGGACAAGTTTGGCATGTATCTATGGAAAAGACTAAAGATGGAGTATTTTTCATTGGAAAAGAATGGGAAGATTTCATCAGCTATCACTCTCTGAAAATGGCAACTTCTTGATTTTCATATATGATAAAGGGGACTCTTCATTCACTGTCAAAACATTCAGCACAAACGCTTGCAAGAAATCAGTGCCTATGGCTATAGTACAAATTAAAGGAAGAGACCGTTTGATATATAAGTATTGATTAGTTATTGTTGTAAACTTAAGACACTATCTTTAATTCATTTTTGAGTTTCAGTCAATGAGTTGGATGAAAACTTTGGAAATGAGAGCTTGATAGCCTGATGGGTGAAGCTTCACAAATTGCTTATTTTGAAAAGTGTTTCATAGAAAAGTATATTTGAAGAGTAGCAATATGTATTGACCAAGTACTTTTGCTAATATTATACTAGCAATAATTGTTGGAAATTTGCCTTTGGCGGGGAGATGCGTCCACCCATCTTTGATGAATTAAACACTAGTGTTCCGCATGTTGGAGACTTTGTCTCTTTACACATGCATGATCTACGAAGTGAGTAGATGACCGTAGGGCCAAGAATCGTCAAATTTCGTTGAGAAATGAAAGAGATATTGGTCCACGAAGTAAGGTGTTTGAGGCATGGAAATGTGGTGTGAGACAAATCTACCACATCGGTGGGAATAGGAAGAATTGTTCTCTATATAAGTCTCTAATTGGTAAAGGATTTGGGACCTCAAGGGGTATCCCATGTGTTTAAAAGAGGGAGAACCTAGATGTGCATGGGTTCAAGGCTAAGCCCACACGCGCGCCGCCGCCCGCCCGCCCCGTCCGGTCCGGTCCGGTCCGGTCCGGCTGTGGGCTGTGGGGACTTTTTGATATTATCTTTTTGGATCAGAGAACTTTGCCAGATGTACAGTTTGGTCCCTGAAGTTTAATAATTTACAGTTTGGTCCCTAGAGTTTCTGGGAAGGTGACGGTAGGCATACTATTTTTTGAGGCATTAATCAACCATTACTTGGCTGATTAACTCCTCCATTATCACCCTCCTTCATCTCCATAATTCAGCCCCTCTTGATGGCCATTTACAACCATTACTTGGCTGTTTTAATGCCCTCCTAATGGCCATTAACAACCATGTGTTTGGGCAGTTGTTTAGCCCCTCCTCCATGCTATATATTGGTGCCTCTTTTGGCTCAATAACTGGAGAGAATACACACGAAAATAGCAGCACATTTCAGTCACAAAAGAGCACAAAACAGTGGCCTAAATCTGTTCAAAACAGTGGCGAAAATCAGTGCAATACGTGACTGAAAAACAGTGAGCAAACCCACATATACACAAGAGAGGCACACTATATACATAAAGACAAAACGAGAAGAGTAGATAAAAACTCTTCCTTCCTTTTCCATATCTTCAGCAAGTCGATTCATATTTGTTTTATTCGGCAGACTCAACCTATTGGCTTTGTAGCGTTGAGATTAAAGTGTTGTTTTATCTTGGGAGACTATTGCCCGCTAACGTAAAAGCATATATACGGGGCAATCTTGTCTTAAGGACAGAGGGCAATCCCTCGACTCAATACACAACGTTGTAACCATCCAGATTTAGTTGTTTCTTGATTTCAGGATATCAAGATTCAAGACACAACAAGCTTGCGACAGTTCTCAACATTGGCTTTGCAAGGTTATCAAGATTCAAGACACAACACGTTTGCGGCAGTTTTGAAGATTGACCATTTATTTATCCTTTCGAACACTTGTAATAGTTATTACTTCCCGTACTGCTTTATAAAGTACAATAGAGCACCAACAATAATTTGTGCTTGTCTAAAATTTCAAAAATGCTCTTAGAGAAAGAAAAAAAGTATCTGAAAAATAAATTCTGGCCTTCCGACGCTACTCAAAAGCACTTTTTTTTCCTTTAAAGTCTGGTCAAACCCTCCAATTATCTATAGTAAGCACTTTTAGCTTTCCAAAAACTTAAGAGTTATGAATTTTGGTATGCAATGTGATCCAACTCCGTCGTTATCTTTAAAAAGTGCTTTTTGATAGTATAGTTTGGAGACTAGAGAATCCAAATCTTTATAAATTTAAAGCTTTTTCAGAAAAAATACTTAGTCCTTCCTAGTTTCTTTGAAATTATCCTTCTGTTGTGTTTAATATCTTTCAGTTTCCATTAAATAACTATGAAACTAACGTGGTAGGAGCAACGACATCGTGACTTAAATTGATTTGGACATTGACTATTCACGCAAATAGAAAAATCAGATATTTTGGACAAGAAAGAGATACTTCAACTTTTAACATTGTAGATGTCAAAGTTACCATTTTTAGCTTTCTTCTCCTTCCCCCTTCTGCATACAATGTAACAAGAGAGCCACATCGAAAGGCCATCACTTCAAAATACAAGAATGAAGAACCCAATAAAGAAATTAATTCTAAGTCTTCTATATCACCGTCATCTATATAATGAGAAAAGAAAAAGGGCGTCCCGCGGCCATAGCTGGATAATAAAGGAGAAGAACTTAAAATCCAGCTGGAGGCCTGCAAGCGTGGGTTCGAACCCTGGTGGGAGCAATTTGCTCTCTTCTAGGGTAGGACCTTATAGGTGATATCAATTGCTATGTTCTCAAACCCTGGTCATTCAGGCACTTCCCGCGATTTACTGGTAGTAGTGCTGAGGGACCGGGACTACTATCTTCAGGAATAGTCTGACGTAAGTCGGGAAGCTGAATATAAAAAAAAGAGCATCCTGTTTAAGAGGTAGCCAGATACCTTAATATAGGCTCTGCTGTAGTTAGTACTAGTAGTATTTAGTATAGTAACCCTCAATGGTGGTTTTGATACATGACAAGTGTCTAAAATAAAAAATCAGCCAAATTTGAGAAGAAATCATTAGGCTGAATACATAGATGACCCTTAAACTTGTCTCATTTTTTCATTTAGACACGTGAACTAGAAGTTGTATCTATTAAACACCTAAACCTAAGTTAAAAGTGTACCTATTAGACACCTCACATACAATCTTCCATAAAAACACACGGCGTGACTTTCAAATGTTGTGACATGGCAAATAAAATGAATTAAAATGTCTCACTTGGAAAAGAAAAACCTCTCTGTCGCCCCCTACACTTGTCTACCACTAACAGAATATAATGGTGAAAATATTAGTGAGGATGTAAACATTACTCCTACTTCATTTATGGGTATGATTCAAATGATCCCAGGAAAAACATTCAGGTCCTTAACAAAATGTAAACACCACATCTGCTATAATTGATTTCCTTTTGGAATTTTCAGTACTGTCTAAACATCATTTCCAGTCTTTCATTCAATTCAGTTTTTCAATCTTTCTTTGAAATGGACAGAAACTGACAAGAACCTCTTATTTTGATTTGTGTTTTATAGTGTATTATTTGTTTCTTATTGCAGAGAAACAGAGTTGTGATGGTTCAAAATGGTGATGATGGAGTATGGTTGGCCGGCGGTGGCCTATTGGTGGTGGAGTAGTAGCGTGGAAGAAGATGAAGGAGACAACAAAAAAATTAAGAGTAATTAAATGAAAAACTAGCACTTTCCACGCTCTTATAAGTGGTGTGATTCAGCACCATGCCAAGTAAGCAATATGTATCTAATAGGACACTTTAATTTAGGTTTAGGGGTTCAATAGGTACAAAAATGAGACAAGTTCAGGTGTCTAAATGAAAAAATGAGACAAGTTAAGGGTAATCTATGTATTCAGCCAAAACATAACGTTGAGGTCCGTGAGATTGTATATTTTGAGTTCAGTTCCATAAGAAAAAGATGAATATTATACTTGGTATGCACCATCATTGATATTCTAACAAAGTGAACAATAATTGAGATGAATGTTATGCTTTGTTCATGTTGCTATATGGTTTTGTTACTCCTAACACTTTCTTCTGCTGACGAGATTCCTAACGACTTAAGTTGAACATTAAGGACCGGAAATGTAATTTAAAGTATTCTAACTAAATCCAGCCCACTTTTTGTATGTCAGATGATAATATGATAAAATATACTTTACTTTAATTATTAGTTTGTCCTAAAAAAATTAACATATTTCTATATTTAAAAATAATTTAATTTTATGAGATAATTTACAGCCACACAAATATTTAAGGTTTATTTTGGATCACATTTCAAAAGTCTTTTTATTTCTTAAATCCCGTACAAAATCAAACTAGGACAATCTTTTTGGGACGGAGAAAGTATAAAATAGAAAGTGGGGAGCGGGGAGGGGGGCGGTGATGGGGTAGGGGGTGTGTGGCGTAAGAAAAAAATTCTCATTTTTTAAATAAAAGTAAAATATATGAAATAGAAAATGTGTGGGGTATGGGGTAAGAATACCACACAGAGAGTACATAAAAATACCCAGAAAAGAAGCAAAAAGTAACCATGATCACAATCTCAACTTAGTCTTTGTGGTATTAATGTAGGGGTAAGGTGAGTAAACAACGATTTTCTCAAGATCTTTTTATTACATCAAGGGGCAAGGGCACACATGGAGTTTGTACCATCTACCTCAATTGTGGAAGGCTGGCAGTTCACCAAGTGAGCTGACCCCACCCCCATAATGAAATGACCTGCAGCAAGTATTATCCCAGTGGCAGGTGCGAGTAGGGTAAATACTCACTCACACCTAGTGTTTGTACCTAACTAAACAATTAATCTTAAGAATCAATATATCAAAGAGAAAATGCATATCACTTGAACATGAGCAAGTGTTAAAAATGTATAGGCAAAACATATGTCTTACATTCATTGCATGGTGTAAACACACTGTGCGGGAAAGTTTTTACCAGGGAATAATTGAATCGTTCCACCCCACCACCACCAAAAAAGAAAACGAAATGGAGAAAAGGAGACAATGTTGTAAAGCTTAGGAAAGCATAGATTTGCATCTCTACAAAGCAAGATTGTGGAAAAAACAAATTAAAAAAATGAAGGGGTTTTACAGACAGTCATCATCTTTACATCTCATAGAACGGAATCAAATCATCAATTTTACAGCAGTTCGGGAGCTAAAAGAAACAAGACATTTTTACACCTAGCCCAAACTCAGTACTGGTAAATGACAAAGGGCAAGGATCTTAAGTCCATACTTAGCCAAAAGATTACAACTCACATGTAGGATTGGATTTCTACCAGAAAGACACAAACACTACATTGTCAAGGAGAGGAATGTCAAAATAATTTAAATCATTTACCATCAAGATTGCATTACCAAGGACTTTGGTTCACGGCCATGTACCCTCAATCTATAGATGCATGTGTGTGGCTTTCCATGGTTGGATGTGAAATCAAACCTGATTGTGTCAATGACACTAGAGCCTGCAGACTCTAAAACATCGAAAGTCTGAGCATTGCTCTTGTCCAGATCATATATGAACTCCGTCAAAAGGAACATCTTCTCACTACTGGCTGCTAGATCAGTCTCTTTTTCATCATGGAGCCATCCTGATATCCTGCAGTTCTTTGGAGCACTGGACCTATCGTAAGCAACACTCTGTTAAAAAATTTGGAGTTGTTAGTAACTTGGATACTTAAGAAGCATAACCACATAGAACCAGAAATCCTTTTTTTAACAAGGGTGGTGTTCAAGCAATCTTATGCGCCAGAAATCATTCAACATAAAGCAGGTTAATGATATAACTTGTTCAGAAAGTACACTGTGTCATTAAGTGATGCAAATCCACTAGCATCAATGGAGTGGTAATCACCACGGGACTGATAAACCGTGGGTAGACAAAATCTAAATCTTATGCGCCAGAAATCATTCAACATAAAGCAGGTTAATGATATAACTTGTTCATAAAGTACACTGTGTCATTAAGTGATGCAAATCCACTAGCATCAATGGAGTGGTAATCACCGCGGGACTGATAAACCGTGGGTAGACAATCTAAATATCATGGAGTTCCACAAATAATCAAAGGTAAAATGTGGGAAGAGGAGAAGTATTGACACAATACACTCAAGTCTTGCTGGCAAGAAGCAAGTTCATCTAAGTATACTTTTGTTTCATACAATTAGAAAATGTTTTTATGACTGAGAAATTCATATGGGGCCAACCCTAGAACCAATAGCAACCTTCAGAACTAGGGGATAATGGGCCCCCTCTCTACCCTTCTTCACTTAAATACCAAGCTTAGTTCGCATGGCGCAGGGCTCGAAATTGTGAGCTAAATCACAAGTCCCTCAATCTTTCCCACATGAACTAAGATATGGGGGCACAATTTGAAAATGTTTTATTGGATGTATGATCAACAAAATAAATCCTGATGTTCATTAAAATGAGCTGTACGTCCAAGTAACAGCATGTGATCATGTATACGCTGTCTTCGCATATTCAATAAATAACATTCATTCAATTACTTAAGCATGAGTGTTCACTAAACCCAAGTAACCAATAATGCTCGCTTATTCCAAAGTTCAGGTTATCCATCTATGAGAATAGGATTGGCCAATCATCACAGATATCAGAAAAATAAAGACTAAAGATATGGCTAAAGTAATTTTCTCAACAGAAAAGGTGCATCCAAAAACAAAAAGTAAAAACTAAAATAGGCTGACTAGGCAATTCAACAATAAGAAAGTAGAAAGGTTCAAGAAGGCATATTGAAACCTTTCAATATGTGCACCAAAAGGTAAAATGGACAATTAAACCGCTTGAGAAATGGGTAATAGAAACCAGCTTTAATGTGATTACTATATTAAAGACAAGAAAGGCAGTCTGTAATCCAAAAGCTGATTTCTATAGCGATCCTACTGATTATTAGACGAGGAAGCAAGTCTAAGGAAATATTTGAACAAAATAGACTATCAAGTATCATTTAAAAGGTAGAAACTGCCAGAAACAAGGTCCCCTTTAAATAATGGAAGAGATCAAATGATGAGCTTCTAGGCAAGCAAAAGAAAAACAATGATGAACATAGAAGTAAAAGTACACAGAAGAGAATAATTGGTCTGAGTGGTTTTAGTACATTGTCTGGAGAGCAATCTAACCAGACAATTCTCAGCAATCAATAACCATAATGTTCCTTGGGCTAGGATACCAGCAGAATCAGTCATGTGTCCGGACCAAGATTAGAGCAGTTATTTGGTTTTGTTAGCAGATTAATCAAAGGTTACCATGGCTCTAGAAACTGAAAAAGATTCAGGCATTTAGAAGTAACACAAACAGACATAAACTTGAAAAGATAAACAGATAAATGAATATATGCACCTGTCACAAACATAAGCAAACAACCATGTAGCGGAGAAAGTTTGCCAAAATAAACACACTTGTGGATGCAAAAGCAATTGTTTATAGTGGTTCAGATGATGATAGTTATGGAGGAAAAAATATAGAGAACGATAGGAATTTCAGGAATGTATGTGAAGATAGAGGTGAAAGGCTAAGAGAGAGATGCAATGAAGGCAAATGAGGAATTAACAGAGAAGACAAAGATAAATAAGAACGACTTGATAATGCAAAAATGACTGATTTAGTATGAATGCCACTCACTTGATTTTATCACTTATCTTCAATTAATTTTCCAGATGACAATTGCCTAATTTGGGGCCCAAGCTATCAGTTCTGGATCAGTCCATCCATACTACCTCCCAATAGAAGCAATATATACAAGCATTATTGCAATGGATCTCCACAGAAGCTCCTCTTATTATGATGCAAGGTATGCCAATTGTAGAATATATCCCTCGATCATTAAGAACACAAATATGAGGTAGGACGGGTTTGCATCTTCTAGTTAAAGATTCTCACCCAAGAAAATAACCTCTTACTAAATAGAAGACTCAATCCGGCCTAGCCCAAGTATGCACTTTCTAATTTTGAGTCTACACACTTAACTTACGCATTAATTAGTGTTATTGAAGGTGAAAAGCGCAAAATCTCTAAGGTCCGTTGGGGCTTTAAGAGCAAAGCGTAAATAAAGTGTGGGTTTTTATGAAGAAAGGCACAAATGGAGAAAAATACAAATATGTATGTGTAGTCAGAGTAATAATTATAAGCATGAATAACAAATTGGACAAAGAAATTGGAAAAGATTACAATAAAGTGAAATATCAATTGTTTAATGTCGCCTCTTCATGATTACAGTCATTGGCAAGCAAGAATATGTCTTAGAGCCTTAATGACACCATTTAAGCGGCCACTAAGTGAGGCGAAGCGCTTAACATGTTTTTTGCCACACTTAAGGGCTTAAATGCACTTTAAGTGCGCCTTTGACAACACTGGCATTAATTGGAGCCCTAGGTGAATTTGTGAAGCACACAAATCAGTAGGCAACCTAGATGGAATATAATTTCATTCTGGTAAAATACTTCCAATTGTACACATTTATATGAAAGCTACTTGTGCTTCTTTTAAATTTTGATATTCCCAATCTATAGATAAATTCTGAAATGTTGTCTATACACAAAAGGGCTCAATTCGTGCTGACCCTCCTAGGCTCACACGGACCAATTTCAATCGAAATCTAAATGTCAGGCTCAAACTCAATTGTGCTCATAATGACTTAAGGCTCAGTCGTATCACATTCACGCACCTGGCCAAATATGAGATGTCATCACAAGTTTTATCATCACATAATGAGTTAGTCATCACATAAGCAGTCACATGTACTTGTGAAGCTCAAATAAATGAACCGTACTAAACAATCAGTGTCAGCACCATCACAAGCATAACAAAAACATTATAGGATAATCATTTTTACTATCCAATAGGAAAAAATGTTACCTTTGCAACATGCTCCAAGGTGACAGCTTCAGGTATAATAGCTGTCCGGAGCTGAATCTGGACAAACCCGCTATCCCCCTTAAGGGGAAAACACTGACCAGGTTCTCCAAAACTGGGTGTAAGTATCTTCTGAGCATCATTGCTAACCACATTCCTGCTAGTTAACGAACTAAAAACAGCAGCACCACCAGACTTCGTAATAAATGGATCTGAATGCTTCACTACACGAGCACCTCCCGAGGCCAACGCATAATCCACCCTCCCTAATCCATCCGCAGCATGTTTCTCTATCTCTTTCTCCACTATCTCCCTTGCATATACCCGAAATTCATCCAAACTCTTATCATCAACTTCAGAACTACCCTTCATCTTCCTATATTCCTCTAATATACTTTCTACCTCGTCCCTCGACACCCAATTTTTCTCTCTAAATTCACCCATCAACTTCTCCAAATTTTCGTTCATGCCACTCACTTCCTTCAACTTCAACTCCAATTCCTCCACTTTATCATCCACCTTCACACTCATCTCCTCCCTCACATTCTTAATCCCAGAATCAATTTTCTGATCAATTACATCAATTTGCACTTGCATCATTTTCGTAGTTTTCTTAACAAACGACTCCATTTCAGCGAATTTACCCTTGAAATCCCCGGATATTACAGCAAGGCCATCAGAATCATTCCCCTCATATGAATTCAGAATAAATCTACGAACCATCTGAACTAAACCAAGTATTACAACAAGCAACAACAAATTCTTAGTTAAGACACTAACTACAGTTAACCACCTAGGTTTAGGCGGTTTCGAGTGTTTCTTCGGTGCCGAGCCGGTAGCGCCGCGGCGTGTAGAGGATGTAGGGATATTGGTGTTAGGTAAGGGTTTCTTCACCACTTGAATCGCATCTCGGCCATCGCTTCTTATCGAATCGGCGGCGGCGGTGGCTAAGTTAGAGTCGGTTAAATCTAGGGCGGAGGGTTGTTTTTTCTCAACGGCTCGGCGACGGGTCGGACCCGAGGATGGATTGGCTGTGATGGAAACTGTGGACGCTGACATTTGTGCAAAAATTGCTCAAGAAAAAACCCTAGAAATTGAGAGGGAATTTGAAGAGATAGGGGAGAAGAAATATAGAGGGATTTGAAAAACTTGAAATTTACATGAACCGGTTCGATCCTCTGTTAACTTGAAAAGGTTTCGAAATTTGAATTGTTTACCATTTGATAGAAACAAATTATCCCAATTCACTCATTTAATATTTATTTATCACGTTCCGAATCTCAAAAATTAATTAAATTAAATTAATTTATTTTTTAAAATAATATTTAAGTATTTAAAAATTATAAAAAATATTATAAATTATAATTCTTCTCATATTAATATAATAAAAAAATTATATTTAATTATTAATCAAAATTTATGTAATTTCACAATAAAAAACAAAACACAACAACTATAAATAAACAGAGAGTACCTTTTTCATTTGTTTATTAGGGTTCATGAAATATTTCAATCAAGAGTGTCAATTACGATTACGATTCCTCATTTTTTTTTTGCAGAGGTATAAACACTGGACAGTAGCAGTAGCAAACCATCAGTTCAGCAGCTCACACAGATACAGGAAGGCATCGGGTTGGTGTTATCTAGATGGACTGCCCTGCAGATGGCTATCGAAAACCAGTGGGGTGGTCGAGATACTTGTGAAAAAGCCAATCAGCTCAATGTTGACATTTTTTCCGCTTTCACACAATCAAAAGGTGCTACTTCTGTATGATTAATAGTACTAATTTAGTATGTGTTTTAGTTTGACTAGGCACTAAGGGGTCGTTTGGCTGCTGGTTAGGAAGTGAATTATTCATGTATTAGAACCAGCATCACTAGTCATGTTTGGTACCATTTTAGTTGCTATGTATAAAATTCAGTTAAAGTATGGTGTTTGGTTACCAATTTATAAACATGCATAACTACTATAAGTTATGAGGGAATCTATGTATTATTTTATGCGCGGTAAAAGATAGAATAACTAATACATGAACAACTAAACCCTTCATAACAAATCTCTACATTACTAATACTTGCATGTCTCTAACCAACAACCAAAAATTCAAGAATGTAACATATCAAGAATACCCTTTTTAGTCTTGTGGTCTTAAACATGATTAAAATGGAAACGTTGAGAATTAAAGTAAGTACTAAAAGAAGGCATTTTTTTGTGGGTTCCTCCTTGTTTTCTTATGCAGAACAAGTATACATGGATGATATAAAAGAAATTCTAGATGAGCTCATGATATCTCTAAATACTGAGGTCAATGATGGCAGCCTTGAGGAGGTACAGTGACAACTCCTTATCAGTGTAATTTGTATTATCTTTGTTTGCTTTTTGACTGTTAGCATAACTTAGAATATTATTGGGAATGATTTCTTGTAGACAGTGAAATTAAGTGGAACAGTTTTTTTATACATATAGTTGTTTACATGAAAATTATTATTTCCTGTGTTTGAACTTGGATATTTCATCTTTTTGTTTAGTTTAATTATAAATTATTTGGAGTCGGAAGTTTGAAGAATAAAAGAGAAGGAATGTATCGGAGTTTTGCCTATCCTTGTTCAGTATTGTAATCCTTTGAAAAAATATGTGCTCATTCATTGAGAAACTTTGGATTACTGGAGTTTTGCTTTGTAGGTTAGAAGATTGAGGCTCTCTCAAAAAAGAAAAGTAGAGGAGAAAAGATTGAGGCTTTAAAATGCAGGCTGGTCTCTCCCTCCTCAAGAGGCTTTCTATAGTTCAATTCCTCATAAGGAGCAATCTGTAGATATTGAAGTAATCGTTCAAGAAATCAAAGTTCTAAATGATGCTTGTTGGGTTCTAAGGTCCATTTAAAGTTCTAGAATTTTGTGGCTATCAGGATTTCTTGGTGCTGAACATTGTTGCTTTTAGAATCTTGGTTATGACGGACAGGTGATGTTAGAAGGGCCAAGATCTTTTTGTTCCAAAGCAATCAATAAATCAATTATGCGTCTATCCGCTCTGCTCTATTCAGACCTAAATCTTCAAATATTAGCTTGCTTAGATATTTTTTTGTTCGTGCGATCATGCATTTCTGTGAGGTTCTAGAGTCAAATCTGATGTATGCTTGCATAACAAGTAATATTTGTGATCTCTATCAGGTAGCAGAAAAATTGATGTATATGCATGAAGAGTGTGTGGAAGGGAATTTCAATTCAATCAAAGTGCTAAGAGAAACAAATGTTGGGAGGAGACCTGCTACTTATGTCAGACAAGTGAGCATCCTTTTTTATAGGCTGTATATGTTATTCTGTCCGTGATTGGTATAAAAGTTTCTCTGGTGATGGTCTACCTATTCGCTGTATCCTATCATATGCATAACAAATAGTAATAAAGAATAACTAGTATGTTGAATGGGTTATTTATTTAGAAGTAATATAGGCCTTAATTCTTATTCATTACAAATGAAGTTTGGGCATATCAGGTTTTGACAAAAGTTAAGATGAAGGTAATTGTGGGGTGTGCAGTTGTGTTGCTTGTTCTTAGGAAATAGGAACTTGAGAAGAATTAATTAAAAGAGAAAACTACAAGATTTGCAACCATTTTGTATGATAACAAGCACAATGTTGGATTTCCTCATTCTCACATCTGAAAATGGTTGCTAGGATGTGCATGTTACCTAACATGGTAGTATATCAATCAATCAACTAATCTTCAATTCCAAATTAGTTAGGGTTCACTATTCTATCTGATAAGTCTGGTAATCATTTACTAATGTAAACCAACAGTAGGAAGATGCTGAATATGTACAGTGCAAAAGAGCCAAAAAGTTCAAGTCCGTATCTAATTCCAGTAAGGAGCTGAGAAACTCTAACAGTGTCTCTACATCATATACATCAGCCTTTTGCACCACAAATATAGCAAAACCAAACATTTATATTTCAGTTAAGGCAGTCTCCGTTTTCCAGTCAAAGTATCTTTGGTTTCTTTTACTACACACCAAACCAGCTCTCTGGCAGTTCTGTAGTTGTTCTTGGCATACACCATTTCACCTCAAAAAAATTCCAAATCAAGTCCAACAGCTGTAGTGAATGAGAACTGATTCATATCTGTACATATAAGTTTGAATAAAAAATATCCATGCAAGCGTGCATACAAGTAACATTGTTAGTGTTGCTTCTTGCAACTTCTTAAGTTCCCTACTTCTTTCAGAGGAAATATAGGAGCATTTGTACTCTATGTTGGAGAAGGTAAGGTAAATTTTATAAATAATATTATAATACAGCACGAAGGGTGTGCTGTTAAAGATGTACAGCATCAGCAAAGGAGCACAAAACAAAATTCAACATCAGGTAGTCCTGTAGTGATTCTAGAACCCATGGCACTATTTCAACCTCAATTACATATTCCAGCAAAACAAAAATATACAATTAGCCTTTATCTTGTGAATGGAGTTGTCAACATCTTCATAACGTCTTCTATTGCTCTCATTCCATAGTCCACCATGTGCAAGCGGGTATAATGTTCCACTAGAGAAGCTTCGCCTTCCTAGTTCCCTATCTATATCAACATCTCAAAAGGTCACCTGTTGTCCTTGGCATAACCCATTGCCGCCCAATCATATTTAAAAAGATATGCCACAATCGTGCAGTAACATGACAGTACAAAAACAAATGACAATTGTAGTCTTCTTGACTGCCACAGAGAAAACATTTGGTAGTTATGGCAATCCCTCTCCTTTTGTAGATTCTCATGTGTAAGACAAGCTTATTGCTCACTATCCATGTGAAAGATGCAACCTTGATGGGCACTATGGACCTTCAATTTTTTTTATGGCCAAGGCTTTGCTAGATTATCCACCTTTATAAGATCCTTGTAGCAAGAACTCACAGAGAACATTACTTTGCTGTTGGGTTTCCATGTAATGATCCTCTATATCTGACAGCTGTATTCATGCTCAGCAGATTAAAAATCTCAGTCCTAGCTACCTTCCAATCGTTAAAATTTCCTCTGAAATCGATGTTCCACACCCTTTGGTTCTAAGTCAGCCAGTGAGGAAGTGTTGTTTACTGATAAGGTGAATAATTCAGGGAATAAGTCCATCAAAAGGCCATGACCAGCCCAATCATCCATCGAACAAGCAATTACTCTGCCATTACCAACTTTAAATCCAATTTTAGCCTTAAAGCAAGCCAAAGTTATCTGATACCGTCACAGCAGAAACTCAGAAGGGTGTTCTAACTTCACTGGAACACCGGTATCCTTCACGAAACTCCTTTTTAATGACATATACCCACAAGGAGTCCAACTGATGTTAAACCTCTATAGCCACTTCATTAACAAGGCTTAGTGGACGAATTTACCTGGGACCTTTGCTGGTGGGAGGTACTAGGTATCTGAATCTGCAAGAAATTCTTCCTTCTTTCAAACCATAATCTGTAATATATTCTGAAATATCGTAAGATGTTTTCTCAGATGTGAAGTAAATTTCCTACCCATAATTGTTGTACTCCCTCTATCCCAATTTATATGAAGGTTGACCAGTTTGGGGAGTCAAACAACTCTTTCTTTGACTCAATTTCTAATATACATTCTTCGAATATTTCACAATAAAATTTACATATTTGAAAACTACATAAAAAGTACTATACTACATAATTAATAATTCACAAGTTGGAGAAAATCGTAGTCAAAGAAAGAGTTGTTTCACACCTCAAACTGGTCAACCCTCATATAAATTGGGTCGGAGGGAGTATGTTATTATTCTATTGAACTGACACCTTTCTCTCCTGTGATGACACCGTCATTATAATACTTCCACTTGCTATTTATTAGTCAGAGAGTTCTTCCAAAATGGCATTGTTTCTGTATATTCTTTTTAGCACCATAAGTGATGCTTGAGGAGTTCCAGTGATACTGCACTATTGAAAGTAACTGCTATCTGAAGGGTTGCTTAACTGGTAACTGAGGAGAATTGCTAGCTGTAAAGTACATCTTGCATAACTTGATAACTTCTTCTGGTACTTACTGATGGTGGTTACATTCTCGTTCGTAACAACTGTTGTCACACAGTAAGGACTGCCGTTGGAGTAAACTCACAGTACCTAGTCTTCTATGAGCTCGTTTGGATGGGCTTCTGGCTTTTGTCTTATAAACCAAAAGCCTTAAAGTTAGGAATTCTAGCTTATACCTTTTGGCTTATTTTTATTATTTTGGTTTAAAAACAAGTGCTTAAAAGCACTTTTTTATTTTACCCAAACACTACAAAATTGCTTAAAAGTTATATTTTGACTCAAAACACCTAAAATTAGCCAATCCAAACAGGCTCTATATTCTCACATAAAAGCGGCTGATGTCCTCCATGAAGCTGTTCTATTTTATCTGTATAATCCTCGTGGAGTTTCTCCTTTATGTCATGTACTTGCGTCAAACTAGGACCTTTATCCCACACATTTAATACATCTTTCTCAGCCATGAGAACTGTTTCCCATCTCTTTTTTTTCACGGGTCTCATAGATGCCGTGACTAGTTTCTCTGTATTAGAGAGCATATTTGTTGAAATGTCTTGAACTTTCTCCATCTGTCTCCTCTTATATTGTTTTTAGCAGCCCCAAAATAAATTCCCATCTCAGTATGATACTGATGATATCCTGACCAATATCAGTCCCAATTGAGAAGTGCCTTATACTGAAACTATTGCTCTCTTGAATATTGCCCATGTAATGCATCTTTCTTCCTAATTATTTGCAGGCAAATATGCTTTAAAAAATCTCTACAAAGAAAGTATAATGTTGTCATGGATTTAAGTGAACGATGATTGATTTTATTGCTTATGTTTTCAAAACTTTCCAGGATGCTAGATGACGATGATAGTAGTAATGATGGCGGTGACAGAACTGAGAACTTGGGCAACAGTTCATCAGATATGGCAATTGATTCTATGCAAACCCGGTCAAGTTTGGGCCAGGATATGATGGTTGAACCCGTGAGAAAGCGGGCTGAAGTGGACGAGGATGGATGGCTGGACGAGAGGACCTACAAGGCGTAACAAAGGTAGAAGGAATTAAACCCTACTGCAGTCGTATACAGATTTTTTGTTCCCTAATCTTAAAAATGGAGTCTTGCAATATTAGTGAAATAGTATCATAGTAGTCGTAATTATGGTGATTGTAGTTTGATTTTGCTTCCTTGTTCATCGATGAATTTTCCACAAATTATCTTCAAAGACATGATTATCCGCTAGTGTAACAATGAATTTTGTAGTTGAGTGTTATTGGGGCCTCATTGATGTTGCTTAATGCCATTGGTATTCCAACTGTTTTCATGGCCATAGTGTTAATGACCATGCTATCTCACCCTGAGAAAGGAAAATACTCCTTTCAATGGTGTAGGATTTAATTCTGTTTGGACTATCGAATCTCTTTTTGTTTCCAATTATAAATTATGGATTTTTCTTATAAATTATTATATTATCAATCCTTTTGAAGTAACGATTTGTTATTATTTTTTTTTTTATACAATTATCAAAACACTTATCTCATTTAAAGAACTGTTTAATTTGGAAAAGATGATACACACAAACCAGGCCGTTCTCAACGGAACACAAGATAATCTCAACTCTAAGCAAATGACTGATTTTAGTTACTTTTAGCAGTCCGAGTACTTTAAGACAGAGACTGATGTTGTTCATAATAATCATATCTCTGTCTAGTTTAGCCGCGGCTATTTAAGCTATATCCAATTTTCTCAAATTATTTAAACTTATAATTATAGTCAGTGTCGGTAAACTTGACACAAAAACATTTCTCCCCTTTCTTAGTTGCTAACTTCATACGTTGTTGTATTGACCCTCAAAATTCCTTAAACATTATCACCGTAACTCTCTCAAAATCCATCGTCATGATTCGAAACATTAAGATTAAGAATGTTTGCAACTCAAACTCCGCTTGCTCGCTCAGGTCCCATGTTTAATTCTTTGAATCAAATAACATCATCTAGCCGCTTAAGTCGTTAAAAAGGAATGGTTTGATTCATTTATTTATGTTGGGAACGATGATAATTCTCATATTTGGACATTTATTAGGACTACGATGAGGTGTTTGTGAAAGTGTGGGGGTGAATTGTAATTTTTCGTTTCCTAGTCGACTATCTCAAAGTACTTGTCGATTGTCTAACAGATATAGTGCAGAATTTAAGAACTGAAAGTAGTGCAGAATTTAAGAACTGAAAGTAAATGACACCAGATGTTTTATACTGGTTCGGATTCAATGTGAATCCTAATCTAGTCCCCTTGGGTTGCAAGGGTGTTTTCTGCAGCTCTTTTAAAGTTTGGATTGGTACTATGGTGATTTGAATGAAGCTCCTATGTCTACACTCAAACACTCGTAATCTTTTGATACAATGCCTCACCAACTATACTATATCTCTTTTCACTTTTTTGTACACACTATAAATCTCTCAGAAGTACAATGCTTGCTAAAAGTAAAGTAGAGAGCTTGAGAAGTTGAGACAAAAGTATGAGTTTCTTCGTTTGTGGAGTCTTCTTTAGTGAAGATGTAGTTGTTTGACTCCTTTGACCGAGATGACAACCCAAGAGAATTGATCCTTGGAAAGAGGAATAAATGTCCTATTTCCAAGAACAAGGGTGGAGCTTCCTTGATGTAGGTGTTTCAATATATCTTTCCTTGCACGAGTAGATTCGATGTGCTGTCTGAAATATCTTCTAGCTTGATGGTTCAACCTTCCTTTGTTATTGCTTGATAATTGTGAACACAAAATGCTTTGATTCTATTACAAAAAGAAAGTATGTCTTTATGGATCTTCCAAGATTTTCAAATCAACCAGATTTTCATGACCCAATCAAGAAAACCTTGCGTCATCAACAAGAAGATTGTGTCTGCTTTGATTTGATTCTTGGTACTCGACTTCCTTATATATGCAGATGTGCATATCTTTATTTGTGTAGCATATCTCTTTTCCTTATAGACTTGTCCTTTGCGTCCGGGATTGACTTCAGCTATTGAGCCTTTGACTTGAGCTGCTGGACTAGTTGCATAGTTGTGCCTCTATTTGGACTGACTGCATAGTCGGCTGTATGTGTTTGTTTGAATCTCTTTTAAGTCTTGTGCATCTTTGAGAATTTCTCGCAATAGACAAATAAGTCATCATTAAAATCTGGACACTAACAATCTCCCCTTTTTTAATGATGACAATAAATACTTAAGATGTAGTCAACTTTCCTGTTAAATATCAATAGTTGACTAGGAGTGATTTGCTCCCCCTGAATAGTCGACTCCTCATGAGTAGTTGACTTCCTGCTTTTCTCCCCCTTTGGCATCAATCAAAAAATATATAGAGAACAAAAAGCAAGAATATATGGCATAATGTGCTGATAGCTAAGCACCAAATAAACAAAACAAATTGTAGTTGGACTTATGTCCATGGATCATCCATAAAACACAACAAAACAAACATGAATCACATGGCAAACTATGGTTCCGCCTCCTGCATATCTTCATCACCTTGATCTGGTTCGGGCTCTCGTCCATCAACTTACTCCTGCCCATTTGCTTGGGCTTGCTCCTGCTGTTGCTCGGCAAAGGGCCGAAGAAAATATGCCAAAGTGTTAACTACTACAGTTTTCATGGTATCCACAGTCTCAGACATCTTCTTTGGGATGTCATTGACACATGTTTGAACCTTGGTAGTCAACTTGGTATTTTCCTTGAGGGCCTGATCAAGCTTAACACGCATGCGTGCTACATCTGCACTAGCCTCCTTTGTAGCAGTTGCCATCTTATCGATTTGAACTCTGAAGGATTCAAGTTTGTTATCTAGGGCAGCAATTTGGACAAGGACATCAGCAGAGTTTTCAAGAGATGAGTTGACTAACGAGGTAGAGGTCTTTATTTTAGCATTGGTAGGAGGACAGGGAGTGTCAGGATCTTTTTCAACCTTCTTAAGGATCCATACGCCATTGAGGCAGACATACCCCATGTTTGCGAAAGCATGAGAGTCATAGCATTGCTTGACAAGCAGAGATGATGATCATCTAAGTTGACATTATGGATTTCCATAATGCGAGTGATTAGCATTCCATAGGGCAGATTTGTGGGATCAGAAACAGATTCGAGTATACGATTTATGACACGAGCGGCAAGATTGAGCTTACACTTATGGACCAAATAGTAAGTAATGAGTGTGTCACGCTGAGTGAGGGTATAAAGATAACCTACACGGGGCATTATGTTGGTAGAAACAATATGAGCCAAGACACGAGTTTCAAAAGAGAGATTTCTGGGGCCTAAAACAGTGGGAACGAAACTAGAGGATTCAAGAGAGAGACGTCTCTTTGCTTGCTCAAAAGAGACTTCAAAATCAGAGGGTCAAGAACTTTTGGGTAAATCAGAGAACCCACTACTCTTAATTTTAAACATGTTGTCAAAACCAACACAATCAAATAAAATACGAATCCCAAACACTAAAGTTTCAACTTTATCATCCTTGGTGGTACAGAGGTTTGCATAAAACATGTAAATATGATACTCATAGACATAGGGAGAGGAGTAAGAGAAGATATTCGATCATCCTTGAAAGTCAAAATATTGTTGAATTAGTGAAGAGAGGAAATGACATCAAAATCGATAATGCGATCGTGAGCATGGGATTTACCTTGGAGGGTGAGAAATATGTCAGAGAAAGGCATACCCCAGAAGTTTCTACGATCATTGAAAGGATAATCATAATCAAACTTGACTCTTTTGGATGGTTCACCAGATTCACCAATAGTGGCAGGACGTTTTCCGAAAGATTTGAGAGATATGAAATTTGAGGAGTTAGGAGGGGATAAAAAATAGATCCATTGGAATCTATATGCATGGGTGAGGAAGGTTTGCTTTTGTTTTTGGATCGGGTGTTTTTAAGGGAGTTTTTGAGTTTTGGCCATGGTGAAAGAAATAAGAGTTTCAGAGAGAGAAAGAGATGATGCGTAGAAGATGATTGGTGAGAGGAAAGTAAGAGAGGGGGATTAAGAAGAGTGTATAAGTGGAAAAGGTAAGTGGGGAAGTGGAAGGGTTTATGGGGAAGATAAAGCGGCAAAGTGGCAGGGGTAATAATGTGATGGCAACAGTCAAATCGTAATAAATGAAAAAGTGGAGAGACGTGTGAAGTAAAATTCTACGACATCACATAAGGAAGGTAAATAAATCAAACAGGTTGAGCAATTATTCTTAGAGATTCTCTAAGCATGCAAAATCTTTCTTCCAATAGGGGTTTTGTAAAAATATCAGCTAGTTATTTTTCGGTGCAAACAAAGTGTGATTCAATTGCTCCCCTAAGTACATGATCTCTAATAAAATAATGCTTTATATCTATATGTTTTGCTCTAGAATGATGCACATAGTTTTTTGTTAGACAAATAGCACTGGAATTATCACAAAAGATTTTGACAGGTTTAAATAACAAGTCATAATCACTTAGTTGATGGATCATCCATAATAGTTGTGCACAGCATTGCCCAATGGCAATGTATTCAGCTTCCCTTGTTTCTTGCTATTCCATGAAATTAAGGATTAACCAAATAGTTGACATGTGTCACTAGTGCTCTTACAATCATCCTTAAAGGGCAGCCAGGTGCACTAAGCTCACGCTATGCGCGGAGTCCGGAGAAGGGCAGGACCACAATGGTCTATTGTACGCAGCCTTACCTCACATTTCTGTAAGTGGTTGTTTCCACAAGGGTCTATCATCTTTATCACGTGCAAAATCAGCATCAGAAAACCCTTCTAATTTGAAGGAGTTAGTCTTAGGATACCATAATCCATGAGAGGTTGTGCCAATTAAATATCTAATGATTCTTTTAACAGCACTAAGGTGAGATTCCTTAGGGGCTGACTGATACCTGGCACATCTGCATACACTAAACATGATTTCTAGTCAACTGGAAGTAAGATAGAGTAATGAACCAATCATTCCCTTATATTTGATTTCATCAACTGGTTTACCTTTATCATCCTTGTGTATTGAATATGTTGGACTCATTGGAGTGTGTATTGAATATGTTGGACTCATTGAACATAGCTTTTGCATCACTCATGCCAAATTTTTAATGAGTTTCTTGGTATATTTGCTTTGGTAAATGAATGTGCCCTTTTCAAATTGAACAATTTGTAGCCCCAAGAAAAATGTTAATTCTCCTATCATGCTCATCTCAAATTCGCTTTGCATGAGATTAGAAAAATCCGTACACATAGAAAGGTTAGTACTTCCAAAGATAATATCATCCACGTAAATTTGAATAATGAGATTTCCAGAAGAGGTTCTTTTAATAAATAATGTAGAATCGATTTTCCCTCTTGAAAAAACAAGTTCAACTAGAAAAGCACTTAGCCTATCATACCAAGTTTTTGGGGCTCGTTTAAGGCTATATAGAGCTTTAGATAGTTTGAAGACATGATATGGAAATTTGGGGTTTTCAAATTCAGGTGGTTGTTTAACAAATACTTCTTCATCAATGAAACTATTTAAAAAAACACTTTTAACATCCATCTGAAATAGTTTAAAACATTTAAATGCAGCATAAACAAGTAACATTCGAACTTATTCTAACCGGGCGACTGGCAAATGTTTCATCATAGTCGACTCCTTGTTGTGAGTATCCTTGAGCAACCAGTCCAGCCTTGTTCATTGTTACTTCTCCAGCTTCATTCAACTTATTTCAAAATACCCACTTAGTCACAACAACTGAAGCATTTTCAGGACTAGGAACTAGACTCCGCACTTTATTTTTCTCAAAGTGATCTAGCTCTTCCTTCATAGTATTTATCCATTGATCATCCTTTAATGCTTCATCAACCTTCTTTGGCTCTAGTTGAGAGATGAGAGCCAAGTTTGCATTATTTTTGGTTGAAGACCTGGTCTTCATTTTTTCATTTATACCTTCTATAACAAACTTCTTTGGATAGTCAGGTTCGCTTCTTCATTCATTTGGGACAGTTTCAATAGTTAAAGTAGTCGATTTGTCGGCTTCAGTAGTCGACTTTGTGCTGCTATTTTGATTATTAGTTGAGTGATTGTTGTAGTTGATAGTTAACTATCTTCATTAATTGAATAAACGAAAACAATTAGTATCATCAAAGATTACATGAATGGATTCTTCAACAGCTAAAGTACGTTTATTAAATACTCTGAATGATCTACTATTAATTGAATAACCGAGAAAAATACCTTCATCACTGCGTGGATCAAACTTACCCAGATTGTCCTTTCCATTGTTATGAATGAAGCACTTACATCTAAATGAATGAAAGTAACTTATGTTGGGCCTTTTTCTCATCCATAGTTCATATAGAGTTTTCTTCAAAATAGGTCTAATTAGATACCTATTTAAAACATGACATGATGTGCTTATAGCTTCAGCCCAAAAATGATGTGGCAAATTATTTTCTACTATCATTGTTCTAGCCGTATCCTGTAGTGTCCTATTTTTCCGTTCAACAACACCATTTTGTTGAGGAGAGCGTGGTGAAGAGAAATTATGAGTATATTCATGTTCATTACAGAACTCTTCAAAGGCCTTGTACTCAAATTCTCCTCCATGATCACTTTTTATGAAAGAGATATAGTATCCCTTTTCACGTTGTACTTTCTCACAAGAAAACTTTAAATTCTTTAAAGTATCATCTTTATGAGCAAGAAATATAACCCATATAAAATGAGAGTAATCATCAATTATAATAAAAGTGTACCTCTTTCCTCCAATACTAGCAATTCTTGTAGGACCAACTAGGTCCATGTGTAGTAACTGCAATGGTTTTGAAGTAGTCATAATATTCTTGAAATTGAAAGAGTTTCTAGTTTATTTACCTTTTTGGCATGCAACACACATGATCCTTGGAATAGTTTAGCTAGCTTGGGCAGACCTATAACAAGTTCATGTCTTGCTAGTTTTTCTATCAGGCGCATGCTTGCATGTCCGATTTTCTTGTGCCAAATCCATGGATCTTCTCCCATAGATGCTAAGCAGATGTGTTCTTTTGAACACTTAGTTGACTCAAGTACATACACATTCTTGTTGCTGCTTCCAGGTAAAATAGATCTTTCTGAGAGATCTTCAATGATACATCAATCTAACTTCCAAATCGGAATCACATAGTTGACTTATGCTTAACAGGTTATATCTGAGACCCTTCACGAAATAAACATTAGTAATATCACATGAATCATTAAAATCAATAGTTCCTAACCCAATTATGTTTTTAGTGGAGTTATCTCCAAAGGTTACCAGTCCTCCATCAAAGTCCTCGATTGTTTTGAATAGACTTTTATTACCTGTCATGTGACTTGAACACCCACAATCTAAATACTATTTACCTCTTGGTTTCTTCTTGTGGTGTTCCTACAAAAACAAGATGATTATTTTTCTTTTAGGTACCCAAGTTTTATTGGGTCCTTGAGGGTTAGTTCTAACATAGTTATTATTATCTTTTGGTTTCCATGTCCAGCCAGGAGTGGTTTTGTAACGAAATCTGCAATTGTAAAATTTCTGACCAATTTTTCCATAACAAAAACAGGATTAAGAATAGTGTTCTTGGGTGACATGTTGCTTAGTCAACTTGCCATGGTAGTTTTAATTAATAGACTTCCTACTAGTTGACTTAGTCCACTGAGTCGACTAGTCTGTATTAAAATGGGCAATAGATTTATCAGTTGAGTAGCTAGAGCTGACTTATCACTCATAGGTTTTTCCCAGTTGACTTGTTGTGATAAGTCGACTGGTTTGACCTAATAGAACTATGACTGGTAGATTTGCGTAGACTGTTTAGTGGTAGTCACAAATCATTAACTTCTTGAAAAAAATCTTTTTTAGTTTCACAAACTTCTAGGTTAAGTTCCCAGTCTTTCTTTTCTTTTACCAATTTTCTATATTCATCAAAAACTTTATTTAGATTCTCAAGAGTTTGATCAAGCAACTCTTGAGTTTCATGACACTTAGAACATGGGTAGGGTCTTACCTCACTGGTTTCACCAATTGCCATGAAGAATATGTTTTTAGTTTCTTCATTCTCGTCTTCTGAGATTTCATCCTCGCTTCAACTGTTGAATGCTCTTTATTTTTATTGTCCTCGAAATGATTTTCTTTTTTACTCCGGACACTCTTAAGCTATGTGACCATATTTTCCACATTCATATATATTTGATCCATGAATTCCCATTTATCTCAAAGGTTTTTACATCCTTGCACTCCGTCTTGCCAGAGCTTTAGTGGTTTTGAATGTTAACATTTTGAATTAGGAACAATATAATTGTTAAGATAAATCTAAATTTGGACTCTCTGCTCTTGAACCTTGTTGATTCTGCTTCGTCCAATTTGTCTCCTTCGTTCTTTTCTTTTTATTGCATAAAACTGTTGTTTGTATAGTTATACTTCTAAAAAACTGTTATTTCCATTCAGCTGTAAAATCTGATAGTAAGCTTCTAGTCTTAGCTTATTTGGAAGTATCACATTCTGCATGTATGCAATTTGTCACATAAAGCACAATACTTCTTCTTGTGAAGATAATTTCATGCTATATTGTGGCAACACATTGACTTACTAATTTTGGTTCATGATACAGATGAGGGACTTTCGCATTGCAAAGAGAGGAAGATATTGGTTCCTATGCAGGTTATGTAGGTAAGCTTATTTCATGCAATGATTTGTATCTTGATATATATTCACATATAGTTCTGCCAATAATGCTTATAAATTTCCTTAAATACTGAAGGTTCCGCATTTATGTTTGGAAGAGCTTTAACATCTGCCTTTTGGGGATTCGTGGCTGATCGATACGGCCGAAAACCAGTTATAATTTTTGGCACTTTTTCAGTGTATGTCTTACTTCATAGAAATATTTACTTTTAGATTTCGTTCATTTCAATGTCAATAAGTTTATGCTTTTTGCTTTGATTTGGCTTCAGGGTTGTTTTCAATACTCTTTTTGGTCTTAGTATCAACTTATGGATGGCCGTTATAACAAGATTTCTTCTCGGTAGTTTAAATGGTTTGCTTGGACCAATAAAGTAGTTATCAGTTTAATACCATTATACGATTCACTACTGCATCTGCAGCTATTCTGTTAAGATACTTATTTACCATGTTTAGGCATATGGTGCCGAAATTTTTCGTGAAGAATATCAAGCAATAGGAATGTCAACGGTAACATGTCCTTACTTCTCAGTGATGCAAATGATTTCTAACATATGATAGAATTATACATAATCTAAGAGCGACAGAAGACGCGGCAATAATGCATTTCTGAATGACCACTTAGATAGTGGATTTTGATTTTTTTTCTCTTTCTTATATGTTTGAATCTTTCAGATTAGTACTGCATGAGGCATCGGATTGATTATTGGCCCAGCTTTAGGAGGCTTCTTTGCTCAGGTACTTTCGTTTCTTACTTAGCTAATTCCTTTTTGTATTCCTTCTGCTTGGGAAAGAGAGTTAGTCACTTTACGATTAGTTTTAAGATAGATTTGTTAAATATAGCATTGACAAAAGAGCAAAATTTGTAGTATTCTTTTTGTATATAGAAAAAATTTCTTCGTCTAGAATTCTTCGTGTCTATTATTAAGTATTCTCTGCAAATCTTAGCAAGATAATTGAGGAAATTTATGAAAATTGCCATTAGCTTAATTCCAAATACATGCTTGTTCTCTACATGTTCGTATTTTCCCTGGCCTGCAGAGAAATATCCAGCCATTTTCTCAAAGGATTCAATATTTGGGAGGTATCTTGCCCTCTTGCTTTTCATGAGTATACGTCTTCTTCTGTTGCTTGAAGTGTTCCTTGGCTCCAACATTTGATATTTTTCTGCAGATTTCCCTACTTCTTGCCTTGCCTATGCATATCAATGTTTTCCTTGGTCGTGGCTATTGGTTCATTTTGGCTGCCGGTAAATCTACATGATTTTGTGTTAATTCCTTCCGAGTCTTGTCAATACACACACTGTTTCTGTCAAATCTTGTTCCCTTCCAGTTTACAATCAAAGAATTAGTATTTCACCTCCTGAGAAAAATTGAATTTTGCATAACTTTTAATGGATAATGATTATGTATATCGTTTCAGATATCCATATTACTTTATTGTCGCAATGTTGCAGAGAGAGATTTTTCTAGCCATCTCTTTCCTTTTAATCCTACCGAGTTGTTTTCCAATCTTGGTGCACTTGGTGATGCAGGACGGGGTAGGGGCAGTTCTAATTGCACTTCAAACTGAACTCTAGAAAGATTGAGATTTGTCCTTTTCTTTTTCCTTGTTGGAGTTGGGACTTGGGGTCCTACAACATATTGTGAGAGGGGAAAACTAAGCCTTAATTGGGGAAGCTGAGGATTGAGGGGGAAGTTTGTTGCTTTTACATATTTGGCACCGTATTGTGTAGGACAGCGAGTTGCTTAATAGGGTTCACTTATGATGTTTCGAGGATGAAAGAGCTCTTTAATTATTATGGATTCAATTCTTCATACAACAACAACAACATACCCAGTGAAATCTCACAAAGTGGGGTCTGGGGAGGATTCAATTCTTCATCTTACCTAAAAATACTTGTTTCTCGAACCACATTAATCTGTGCATCTCTCTCTATTCCTCTTCATATTGCTTTGTCCCCTGTCTTCTCTGGTTTTCCAGCTTTAGTTGAACTGGGATAGTAGAATTCCATCCCTACAGTTCATGAATTGCAGGAAACATTACATAACCATGATTCAGAAATGCCGCCTCAAGATTCTTACAAAGCTCTGGAGGCTGCATCAGATACAAAAGAAGGAAATGAATCAACCTCAAAAGAAAACCTTTTTAAAAACTGGCCATTGATGTCATCTATCATAATATACTGTGTCTTCGCTCTTCATGATGTGGCTTATACCATATTCACTAATATAGCTTACTGTAGGTTATAATCACCACATCTTGATTATGAATGAATCTCTCTATTATAAGATAAATGATATGCATCTCTCTTGTATGGCATCTTGTTCATTTCAAACCTATTTGCTTCTACAGATTTTCTCATTATGGGCTGTGAGCCCCAGAAAGTTTGGGGGCTTAAGTTTTACAACTGCTGATGTTGGTGAAGTACTATCGATCTCAGGTGCAAGCCAATTTTCTCACAATTTATATTCTATTATTGGCAGATGAACCTTGTTTTCCATTTTTTACGAATTAATATCTTCACTATTTTTTTCTATTCTCCATCTCTAAATGAGATTTGGAAGAAGCTTTTGCTGTACTGCAATGCATCACATGGTCAAATTAACACCAATTAAAGCCAACTAGTTAAAAAAGAAAAGGGAAGTATAGAATTTTAGGTTTATGATGACTGCTTTATTAATCAGGCTTATTTGTTACTTCGTCTCTCTGCTTATGCCTCCAGTTATAATACTTGTCTATATCAAAGTCTTTTAACCTAAGTGGAAACTAATTCCATGTTGGCTACGATTGCAAAGCATGTGAGTCTTCGTAGTCATTGGTTACTTGTACCAATATCTCTGTGGAATTGTCTTTATTTAGATTGTTTATTCATGTTTCTCTCTTGAAAAGCATACTAGAGCGCATCTATGTAACAAGAATATTAACATTATCTTAGAACGTCAAGCAGAATGAGGGATTTTAGATTGGTAACCTATTGAAGAATTATCTGACAGATTTATTGTGGAAGCATCTATATCCTGTGCTGACTTGTTTGACATACACACAATGACAATATCTCATTTCATTTAATTATACAATGCTGGATACTGAAATGGTGGCGTTTTCAGGGTTTGGCCTTCTAGTCTTTCAACTTACTTTTTATTCATTGGTTGCGAAGTATGTTGGCCCTATCATGACTGCTCGGGTTGCGGGAGTAAGCACTTGACTTGTACAATATGTTAAACTCTTGAGGTCTATGACCAGGCATCCTGAAAAGCTTGTAATATGATCAGGTTTTGTCAATTCCCTTACTTATGAGTTACCCTTATATCGCTATGCTGTCTGGGATCACCCTCTCCGTGGTGATGAATTTCGCATCCATGATGAAGAATATTTTATCTGTAAGTGCATTTTAATTCCTTACCACTCAATCTGTTGTTGATGTGGAATTTATGCATAAAATATGGAAGTGAATTGTAAGATTTTTACTCTAACGCACTGGAGTTTACTTAACCTTAAGAGAATGTTTTAGAAGATTTCTGTTTCTCATTTTGTTGGGAAAAACAACTTACTTGAACTGTCCCATATGCTTCACTCTGGTGACATAGGAAGAAACTGTCTATCTTCCAAATCAGTAAATTTTCTTTAGGAAAAAATAATACAAAAGAATCCAATAAAAAAATAAGGAGATCTATTTGAGTTTTGAACTAGTAACTTTTCACAAGTATATAATATACCAATCACGTGGAAGCAAAAGTTCTATGCTTGGATACTATTCTATTTCCTAATATTGAAAATTTTGATCTCAAATTCTAACACTGACTTCGAATGTCCTCCAGATCTCTATCATAACGGGGTTGTTCATATTACAAAATAAAGCAGTGGTAAATCTTCTTTGCTCCCTCCTTTATAGTTAGATCTTGTATGTCAACTCCAGAAGCCTTATATTTTCCATGCAATATGCTTTACCTGGTCATGGTCTGATGTTGAATAATTTACAACCGCAGGACCAGCGACAAAGGGGAGCTGCTAATGGAATTGCCATGACAGGAATGTCATTTTTTAAAGCTCTTGGCCCAGAAGGGGGAGGAGCACTGTGAGTTTACTTGTTCCCTAATTACTTATCAATCTCTAATTGATTTGAACTAAATAAATGAGAGAACAATTGGGATTTGTTTCCAAATTGAATGTTGGACTTGAGAACGTAGCATAGTGGTCGATCTTGTCCTAGATAGACTACCTTCTTTTCCTGTGAATGATCGCAGAGGTGGGAAATTGAAATGTATTTCACATCTGTGCTTGAGAACATGCAGTACCTGGTTTTGCTTTAGAAATAGAAACATTTATTTTCTTACAGCTAAAGTTATCACTTTTTCTTGATTTGTGCAGTTTCTCTTGGGCACAGAAAAGGCTTGATGCTTCCATTCTTCCAGGTAGCAATCTAAACTCAATTCTCAAATCTTATTTCTACTATACCTAGGAAAATGTTGTGCATTGGTGTGTGGAATGGGTGGTGGATTTGCCTAAGAGCATACAATTATTATGGGTGGGAGATTTTTACATATTGCTGATCGACACTGACTGATATAAGTTATAAGCTTTTGTGATATCTAATAAATATGCTGGCTAAATATAGCTTTGGATATTTCAGAATATTTATTGGATTTTTTATTCAGAGAGCGCATTTTGAAACTGCTGTAGCATATTTATGAGTGTTGAACGCTGAATTCTGGAGTCATCGTTGCGATTGTTATTTCTTATTGAGCAGTAATTAACTAGCATAGTCTTATACTCCAGCCCGGTATTCAGAGTTCAAAGAGATAAAGAGAGAATTCTAATGTGTTCTGGTGGTTTTATGCTGGCTACAAAATGAAAGCTAAATGTGCCATTCCTGTATCCCCTTCACTTAGTTCCGAATTCCCTATTATTCCAAGAAAACTCAAACTTCACTTGTTCAGGCTTCAAGAGTTCCATAAACAATTATTGTAAGATAATACTGCAGCTACGACATTTGAGAATCTGAGCAATTTACATACAGTAGATACTTTATACTGCTCGTAGTTATTTATGCAGCCTCCATTCCGTAATCTAAGAATAGATTGCGAAGTTTTCTCTTTCTAGCCCTTCATTCCCTCTCCATTCCGGTCTTTATTACTGTTGTGTTCTACTCAAATATTGCAGGCGATCAGGTGGTATTCTTTGTGCTGAATGTGATTGAGGCAATTGGTGTGTTGCTGACATTCAAACCATTCCTAATTGAAACACAGAATACTTAAAGAGGACAGCTTATTTATTTTTATTATGATCACTTTTTTGTATCCTATTTCACGCGTCACATCAATTAGAAATTGAACTCCCACAGCTAATCGTGCACCTCTGGACTTGTAACCTCGTCCTAAGTAGTTCAAATTGGGAGAATTTAGAGTCATATGAAGAATCGGGTAAGCAAGAAAATTGCTCATTCTAAATCGATTCAATTTCAATGAAATTCATCTATAGTACTTGGCAATCCAAAAGTTTCTAGATATTATCACTTTTTTACGCAATGTCAACTCTTCTACCAGTGCTACATTTTGTACTTGTTGGAGCTCTTGTAGGTAAATTGCTATTGTTTGCTTATATTACATTTAATTCATTGAAGGTGATTTTCCCCTTGTTGATTAAAAAAGTAAATTCTAAATTGAGTGAACTCTTTCAGCTAATAGACTAGTCTTTTGGATTAGGATCTCCTATTTAGTCTACAACAACTGAAATAAAAGCAAGTCACGACTCCGAGTGGTGGCCTATACCAGAAAGGGTGTTAGTCGTGATCAATTGGTAGAATGCTAGGAAGGTCAGAGAGGGGTGTCAGTTGCATGTGATCATATTCTGACCATATTTAATAAATAATGACATTATTATTTAATTTCTGTATTATAACTTCATCGTCATAAATATTATAATACTGTTCACCAACCCTCACATACACAAAATCAAATCATAAAATTCCGTTTCATACTTTTCTTCTAGCAGGCCCCGGAGATATTACCTTCTGTAGCTGTGGTCTGCAGAATCTTTGTTTGCTTTAATAGATTTGTTTTCATAATTAGAGATTTGTTTTATAGGGTGAAGATAATTGAGTTATATCTGATTCGAAAAATTCCTTGACGAGTCTGGTTAAAGTAGTAAAAAAATAATATGTAAGATTGATACGTAAAAAAATATAATGAACAAGTTATGATTCTAAGTAAATTAAGTAAGTAAACAATGAATCTCTGTGTATATTGCTCTAAGAGAAAAAAATAATACTAGGGTTACCAAGTGAGCAAGATGATCTTTCTTCCTTCCTAAGCTTTACATATATAAGTCAAGACTAGACTTTGTTAGCCCTAAAGTTATGATGATGTGACTCTGCTGACGTCCTATCGTGCATGCGCGCCTCGACGCTCTGATCGAGACTGACGGATGTGACAAGAGTTGTTAGGAGCGGGGAACAACTGTAGGATGTCCCCTGGTCCTCTGAGACTCCGGATACGTTCCAGATGCACCTTTCTCCCCATATAGATAGTTCCCTACTTTTTGGGCCCTTCATTTCACGAGCGCGGAAAGTGGAAGAGTCAACACATTTTTGAACTTTACGAGGGTCGTATCTCCCTGCTTTCCGCAGATTGACTTTGTTTGTTTTCCTCATTAGGGAAGTTGTTGGGGACCTCCCATAGGGGCGTTATTGCCTCTTCCCTTTCTTTCGTGCATCCAACTCCGGGCGGTTCTCCCTGTTGGAGCTTCACATATTTGTTGGTCGTGACCCGTGCGGATCCCTTGTTTCAAATGTTGCGTTGCTCCCCGATGTGATGTTAGTTTGTTCCGCCTTGATCGGGAGTTATGTAACGGGGTAGTTCCATACCAACGTGAGTTTTAGAATTTTGGGCGACGAATTAGGACAACACCACAACTGTCTATCTCCACAGAAGGCGCCAAACTGTTTTTTGGTGAAAATGGTTCTGACCAGAAAATCAATTAGAGAGTTGTTTTATAGGATTTGAAGATAAGTGAGTTGTGTCCGATCCAAAAAATCTCTTGATGAGTCCAATTAAAGTAGTAAAGAGCAAATATGTAAGACTGATAAGTAAGACAATAAAACGAACAAATTATGATTCGAGCAAAAATAAGTGAGTAAACAATGGATCTATGTGTATATTGCTATAAAAGAGAAAAAAATAATACTAGGATTATCAAGTGAGCAAGATGATATTTTTTTCCTTCCTAAGGTTTGCATATATAAGCCAAGACTAAATTTTTTTAGCCCTAAAGTTATGATGACGTGACCCTGTTGACTATTATCGTTCATGCCTATCGTGATGCTCTGATTGAAATTGACAGATTTGTAATAGAAGTTGGTGGAAGTGGAAAATAGCTGTAGGATGTCCTCGGGTCCTGAGCCTCCGGACACGCTGATTCTCCGTGATTGCACTTTTCTCCCCGTACAAAATTTACTTATTTATTTATTCATTCGTTGAAGTCTTTTCTCGCTGTTGGTGCCTTTGTGTTCACTAATCACTTTCTCCCATTGGTGTGATTGACAAGTTTTGAATATTGGTTCATGTATCAAATTTGTTTATGAATTCTTTGACATTACTCCACTAAACACCTTCGTAATAGAACTCAAAGATTGCAAAAATATTCGTATATCTAAAAATCAAATACTTATGTCCCTAGTCATGAAATATTTTCTTGGATGAACTTGACAAAAGACGTATATTCTTCATCTCAAAATACTTATTACTTTTTATTTCTCGCATGTAAATTTAACTATATGAAAAGTATTAAATATTGTAGTTCTTCCCTCATAGTATGATTAGAAAATATATTTTAAAATATTGATCAAAGTTTATATAATTTGTATCTTAAAATGCGAAATGTAATAAATATTTTGGGACGGAGAAATAACTTACAAGTTATTGGTGAAGATGGGTTAGTTAGCAATTGAATGGTTGACAAAAATGACGACAAGTATGTTGTTAAGATATAAATAGTGACTGAATCCATGAGAACCACGACAAGAAAAGAATTGCATTTAAAATTGTTTTAGCTACACAAATTGGTCCAAAATAAGCGTTCAGAAAACATTAATTATTATTTTTCCAAAATCTATCGGTGCTTTGATAAATGATATATACAATGTTCTAAAAAAAGTCTTTCAATTGTTCAATAATCATTTTGAGGAGAGATAAATATTTTCTTAATGCGTGTATCAAACGTTTAAGGTAAACATTTGATCACACCACATGTTTATCTCAAACAACAATAACATATCTAGTGTAGTCACACAACAACATTGAATGTTTATGTCAAATTAAATAATTTAATTTTAACAAATAAAAATAAAAAGCGCATATCAATTAACTACGCTTAAGTGATAAATGTGCATATAAGAGATATATTTTATATTTATTAGTATGGTATAAGCATTCAATAGTAAGTTTTTAAAAAATTAAAATGAATTGCAAGTAATACTGTATAGAGAATCAGAGGCGTAACATATGAATCTTTTATATATCTATTGAATCTCTTTGATTTTTTCGTGTTTACTTCTTTATTTTTGAACTTTTTTATTGAAAATTTGGTTCCACTATTGTTTACATCAAATTAATAAATATATGATATATATTTGTACATAGACTTATAACACTTAATCATGGTTAATTTACATGTATTATCACCTCATTAATAACTTTACTACATATAGTAATTAAATTTATATGACTTGGTATAAACACTAACTTATTACCTACATCCATTTATGATTGATTGATGATTTAATTATAGTTAAATCATATGTATCCTCATTTTAATGTTAAACATCCGGTGTCAATATCATGCTTTTCCTTTTCTTTAAAAATGCCGTTTTATTGGGAATTTGATTTTATGTGGTGGAGAAGCAAGCAAAAGTTTACCATTTTGAAGTACTTTTTCATGTGGAGAAAAAGCAATTGCTACTAAAACTTTTATTACATACCTTACAAGTTTCTAAAATGTTCTCCTATCATCAGTTTTCTTATTTTTAACTCATTATTAAAATCATGATTATGAATGGAAACTTCTTATCTGATTAGTATTACTTTTCAAGTCTATTTAAGTTCACTCTCTTGATTTCGAACATTTATAATTGCTCCTCCTAATTATTTTCGTTCAATAATTTACAGGAAGAAAAAAAAAACAGATGGCTGAATATAATCTCCTTAGAAAAGATTTTCAATAACAATATTAACTGCTTTAATTTGCATCAAAACACACTTTTTTTTTCGTTTTCCTTTGTCGTTCGTGGGCTTCATGTGATGCAGATTAGTGGGGTCCAGTTTTCCTAAAAAGATATACTAAATCAACTATTTATTTTTTGTCACATGGTGTTCATGTAAGAATTTTTAATATCTATAGATTGTAAAAAAATATAATATTATTAATCTCATATATGATTCTGGGATCTTGGTTGATGAAGTTTACTAATAGCAGAGTTCAACAACGATGTATTTCATTTCTCTTTTCACACTGATTGTCGAGTGTTTTTAAATAAAAATTAGCATACTTAATTTATTTCTTTAAAATTTTATTTCTCAACTAATCAAAATGCTACACGATATCTTTTGAAAATGAACTATTAGTAATCTGTTGGCAAAAATAAAAACAAAAATGTTTTTAATGACACATGTAACATGTTATTTCATTGCCAAATTACAATATTTAACAAGAATTACATTTTTACGTGCACATTTATTATTAATGTAACATTTTTTATTGAACATGACACCTTTTATTCTCTGATTTTCCAGTTTTGATTTGAAATTTGTGGTTATTAGTCTCTACGGTCCATTTTGGTTGGTGAAAAGATTTGCCAGTTCACGTACATTGAGTTTCTCAAGATTAGATTTGAGGTCATTAATTATTCTCTCTTTGTTAGTTTTTTTTAAATTATATATAGTATGCATTTTTTTAAATATGAAATTCACTTTTTTTTTCTCAAGTAATGATTTTGTATCATCTTCGTTCTTCACAATCTAAATCATGTTGCAGTGCATAATTAAGTCTCTAGCTTTGAATTTTTTTTATCATATGATGACATGCAATAATCTAAGCCTCAAAAAATTTATAAGCGTTTAGATCAAATGATCACAAAGTTTAATAATTCTAGTTATCCGGGACGATAGTGGAGTAGGAGTGCATGTAGTAGGATGTAATGGCAAACCAAGAAGGCATAAGCGTAGCCCTCCCAATGATACAAAGCTACTAAAAGAGAGGCCACAATCCCCGGGCTTGCAGCAGCCCCAATAACTCCTCTACAAATCAAATGCCTCAAATAATAGCCAATGTGGGGTTGCTTCTCCATGGAAGTAAGTTAATTGCATAAATCAAACTCTTTGAATTATAAAACTGATTCATATTATGTATTCATCATAATATTTACATATGTTTCTTCTCTTGCATGCAAGGATACTTGCTGCATCTATCCAATCTAAGGGTGGCGTGGGCATCAAAGAACTCAGTCTGGAGTCCGAGGTCGGAATTAGCATGAAGAGCGAGTCGGGTATGGCGGGCTCGTGAGAGTTTAAGCGGAGATGGAGCAAGTCCAGTCCGATCCCGATCCGTCGGGCTCGGGTAAAGCGGGCTAGGAATCAGTGGTGGGGCGGGCTCGGAGTCGGTGAGACTCAGGCGGGATCTGGCGGGTTTTCATTTTTTTAAATAACATATGTATAAAAAAAACTCGAATAAACAAAATAAGATAGTGTAATAAAAACATCCAAAATTTGTTTTTGTACCTCTTATATTATTTAATAGATATATGATTTTTTGTAATACAAATACAATTGTTTAAATCTAAATTGCAACTTTGTGGTGTTGTCAAAGTTACAAATTACATAATAAAATTACAATTAAAATTACATTCTAAAAAAAACACATTCCTAATTGTAATGATTTCATATGGTTCTTGGTTGGAATTGGTATTTGTTGGTCAAATTGATCCACGTCGCTTCCACTACCTTAGTTAAGATTTAGTTGTAGTTTCATCATCTTCTTCGTTGATCTCAGTTGAGCCGCACCTTCTCAAGCTCGGCTTCGTATCCAATCTCTGAATAATCACGCAATTTCCAAATTGTCTCCGACTAATGAGTGTTTGTGGTCTCTATTTGATATCTGCTGAGAAAAAGCGCTTCAGGCAGCGAGTTGGCGCGCTTGAATGTTCAAAACATCTCGAGGCCATCAATGAAAGTGTCGGAAAGGTCTTCTCATTCCCTCCTCGATTTGTTAAGTCTTCATGTCCATCTTCATTGATAACTTCTTGATCGGTCTGAGAACCTGCAAAAACAAAATATCCAACTCGCTAATTTGGTTAGTAGTGAAGAGTGCGACCGCATTCTATTTACGGGCTTTCAATACTAACGCGAGAAACAACATATCTTTGTGAGGGTTGTATTGAAGATGAAGAAGATGGTATGGAAGTTGATAAGTTACTAGCATTTTCTTGTTGATAAAATCTATATATATTTTGCATTGGTGTTCTCGCTAGAACTAATACTTCTTCTTTAGTTTGTTCGATAGGTGGTGGGTGATTTAGATTTTTGGGACTTGGAGGTGGTAGTACTTCTATACAATCGTAAATAGTTTCAATTAGTGATTTAAATCATAGTCTATTTTAATAGCGAGGATTTTATCTGAACCAATAATATAAATAGAGGAATAGGAATAAAATATTTTTTATTTTTGAGAAATATTTTTAATAGGCGCCTTATAAACTGGTTTTTCCATATATTCACTAAGTAATAAAAATATTAGAGTTATATAAAATAACATAGTTGAAATAGTAGGATAATATATAGAAAAATTCTTTTGTTGTAAAAAATTTCTCTAAAAATACAATAAGTTAGGAAGAATTTTCTCAATCACTATCTAAAATCATATCAGTGGCTTTTTATTATGAGAGTTAAAAATAAAGTTATAGGTAATTTATAGTCATAAGCAACAAGTAGTTGCTCAAGTATAAAGAAATTCACCTAGTGGATACTTCTTGTGGAATTTTCTAAAAAGGTAGTCCACAATCATGACAAATTTTTATATTCTTTTCTCGTTGTACTTTATTACTTTTAAAAATAAAATTTATAGCAAATTGTATTTTACTAAGAATGTCTTCAAAAAGTGATAGACCATCCTTTACAATTAAGTTATATATATGGCACACACATTTTATATGAAAATGAGTGGAAAAGGCAGGAGTTAAACTATTTTTAAAATTGTAATTGTAATTGTTATTAGAAGCGTTATCTAATGTAATAGTCATAATTTTATCGTAATTCCGTAATAATAAGCACTTGATAAATATTTTCTGCAATAAAATGATGTGCCTATCATCACATATCTATCGCTAAAATACGTTTTTGCATAGACCATTTATAATCTATCCAATGACAGAATTCTGATTAAATAATCATGGCAGCGTTAGTACTACGACCTATATCGGAGGCGTGATGGATACTTTGCCATTAAAATGATATAATGAAAACGTAAATATTGTTGATATTCATGCGAATTTAAACATCTCTCTTAGATTGATCTAGGAAAACCGTTAAGCGGATTATATATATCTCTAATGTAATGAATAAAGCAGGAGATGAAGGAAATGAAAAAGGCAAACCCTCCCACTGACAACTAATTTTGATATTGCTTCCCTATCTCTATGTTTATTGTATTTAGAGCCTACAATTCCCCGTCATAGGGTTAATTTGACCACAATGCAGTCAGGAGTATCGGTATGTGAACCTTGTCCCAGATGGGCGAAGGCGTTTACGCACCGGTTTTGAAGCTTTGGTATTGGGCATACCTAGGTGGATGAGCACTTACTACGTGTCTAATTAAACCCCAGTCCCAGCGTGACCTTTTCGAGTTTAAATTTTAAAACATTTTTACAAGATTTTACATATGGCTACTTGATTCTCGTCCTATCAAAAATGTACATGCATCGATTTTAATGGTCGTTTCTTGGACCTCGTCTCATACTAGAGGAATAGGAGGTATTTCAGTTGAAGGTGCACTAGTGGGTGTGTTGTCATCAACATTAGTGAGTATATCATCTAGATCATCGTCTAAATTAAAGTCTTCTTGAGTTTGAGAAAATAGCTCTGGTCTAAATCTAATGGTATTGTAGGAAAATGTTGAGTATCAACAAAATCATCATTAATAGGAATAAGATGACTAGAAGAAGTACCCTTGCCTGGTTGCCCCTACTAGAAGAGCACCCTTACCCTTACCCTTAAACATACCTTTTAATCCTTCATTTAATTATGATAATAAATAAATAAATAATTAAAGATAATAAAATTAAGTGATATAAACTAAATAAGCAGACAATAATAATTTAATGAAGGAGCGAATGTATCAAAGCGCCCGGCGTAACGTCGGCGTGTAATCGAAGGTTGAAAATTGAAACTTTGCTCGATGGAAGATCCTCAAGCTAGTTGCCAACTTCACTACCAATTCCCAAATGAATAAATAAAATTGAATATTTAGCAAACAATGTAGACTTGTAGAGATATATTGAGAATTAGAGATTGTAGGAAGATTTGTGAGAAAGATGAAGAAAATAGGTTATTTATAGTTGAAAAATTGGGTTAAAGTGTAAATATAATAACTTATGGGTTAAAAATAAATATTAAGGGGTAGGGGGTTGGGGAGGGGGCTAAAATGGCAGATTGGCAGCGACCATTAGATTATGGTCGTTAGTGCAACGATCATTTTGCAAAGGCGGGGAAATTGGGGTCGGGGTGGCGGGGCAGGCGGGCTGGGTCTCGCGAGGGCGAGAACATCGTCGCGATCCCGAGTTGAGTCCGCCAGTAATTTTTTTGGCGGGTCGGGCGGGACAGGCGAGACTCGGGGGCGGGCTCGGAGTCGGGGTCATTGGTTTGTCCCGACAACTGGCCAGCCCTAATCCAATCTATAATTTTCACAATTTTTAGAACAACAAACTGTAATTTTAGTTCTTTTCACGCCTATTAAGAAAAATAATAAATACAAGGTACAGTTTATTAAGTTATTTCTATTTAATTAAGGTAGACTAAATTTTTCTTTTTAAAAATATTGTGCATACTTCTTTTAATGTTTTGTCTTGAATTTCTAAAGTGAAAATTATTTTGAGACACAAATTTTAAGCTAAAACGACATTTAAAAGGGAACGAAGGGGAGTATTACATTACCTAATGAGTTTGCTCACAGCAGAAATAAAAAGATAGTAATAATAATGTTGTAAGACCTTGACAATGGCAGGAAGCACGAACATAGTTTTCTAAATAGTACTAAAAGCAATTATTTGCAGAAAGATATATGCCCAGCCAGATTACAGTGAGAAAATATTCAACAAATAATAATGGACCAATTTGTAGTTGAGACTGCGTCATAAGATGATGGACCTAAATTAAACTAGCATTCAGGTTTAGGTAACTTTAATTTTTAAATAAGAGAATTGCATTCATTTATAAAATTAAAGAAAGACGTGGTGCATGAGAGATACAGGAAGAGAATAACGTTTTTGTTTTCTCTTATATACTTCTTCGTGAAAGCTCTGTAATTAAAGAGAGCTTCAAGCCCATACAAAAATGGCGGACGAAGAGGTGAGGGAGACGCTACTGAATAAGAAAGAGCATCAGAATTGTCCGGGTTGTAAGGTGGAGCTCCACAAGGCAGCTCAAACTGGTTTGCCCATTAAGGAGCTTTTCACTGTCTGGGTCAGGTAATAATTACCTATCTATCACTATTTCATTGTCGCACTAACAATTTATATGCATTCATTGAACCGAGATCTATGAAAAATAATTTCTCTACCTTCCAAAAGTAGGATAAACTATGCTTACACTTTATCTTTTTAAAATTCACTTATGGAATTACACTGAATATGTTATTGTTGTTATTATTTATATGCAATGAATTGATATAAATATTAAATGTGTTTAATCATCTTCCTTTAAATTCATAGTAATGTCATCTGGCCTAAAGCTATAGATTCCACAAAATTCAATTGTTTTAATTCAAATTTTGTATGTATTTAAGTCATTTAATATGTATATAACGTATTCAAGAACCTAGGAAGCAACAAGAATTATAGTTCATGACCTATAAATTTAAAACTCATGTTGGCCTCTAAATATCTTATTTTGCGGTGAATTAGGTTGTGTTCCGTATGGAGGAAAATATTTTTCTTTTTCAATTTTCTCATATTCAGGTCAAATGTTTTGAAAAACATTTTCTCTAGAAAAATAAGTTTCTTAAAAATGAGAAATTGATTTTCTTAGGTAGAACTAGAAATAGAGAAAACAAGCTCCACAAATGATATTCCACATTGATTGTGTCCTTCTCACCCTTCAACACGCCTCATCTTCACCATCATCCACCCGACCTCCACACAAAAAAAAATAATAAGAAATTCATTTATTTTCTTAAAAAACATTTTCCATAAAATCCTTCATACCGAACACACCCTTAAGTACCATAGTTTTGAAATCTTTTTATTACGTCGGGTGAAGGAGATCGGAGGAAAATACGCGGGGAAGAGAATAATAGGCTACTAATGGATGGAGTTTGAATTCATCACTTCAATTGTACAAGGCAGGGAACTTACAAGCGAATTAGCCCTCAACCCCATTAATTAATATTTTGTCTTTCTTTTTCAATATATTTTATTGAGAATTTCGATCTACGTGGTAGATAAAGTGAGCAAAAATTTACCATTTTGAATTGAAGTAGTAACACTCGGAACACTTCAAAAAACTTCTTTCATACAACAACAACAATAACATATTCAGTGAAATCTCACAATGTGAGATCTGGGGAGAGTAGAGTGTACGCAGACCTTACCTCTAACTTGATAGGTAAAGCGGGTATTTCCGAAAGACCATCGGCTCAAGACAAAACATAAGCACAAGCAAAGCAAAAGCAAAATCAAAGCAAGAGCAAAGCAAGAGAAACGGTCAGACTCTGTAAAAAAAATTACAGCAGTATGAAAATGCTGGTATCAAAAGCGAATAAGTTATGATAGCGTATTCTGAAAAAATAAGTAGTATTTAGCGCAGATAAATAAACTAAATAAAGTACACTAAAGGACAAATAGCCGCAAAAATTAAATTACAGGGAGTATAAAGCAATATTGCGCCTATTAGTATGATAGACTAAGCGGGCCTACAATAATAACACTACAACTACCAGTTTGCAAGCGTAAGTAGGACTACACTCTACTAACTACTACCCTTTTACCCTAATATGTGTCCTCCACAGCCCCATATCTAAGGTCATGTCCTCATTAAGTTGCACATGCGCCATATTCCGTCTAATGACCTCTTCCCAATACTTCTTTGGCCTGCCTCTTTCCCTCCTGAATCCGTCCATAGCCAACCTCTCACACCTCTGTACTGAAGCATTTGTGTCTCTCCTCTACACATGTCTGAACCATCTCAACCTCGCTTCCCGCATCTTATCCTCCACCGAGGTCACTCCTACTCTGTCCCGGATATCATCATTTCTAATTATATCCCTCCTTGTATGTCCACACATCCATCTCAGCATCTTCATCTCCGCAACTTTCATCTTTTGGATGTGTGAAGTCTTGACTGGCCAACACTCCGCTTCATACAACATAGTCGATCTAACCACCGCCCTATAGAACTTGCATTTAAATTGCTTTAATAGGGGGTTCATTTCTGGTGTTTCCAGGATGAAAGAACTCTTTAATTATTATGGATTACCTACAAATTCTTGTTTCTCGAACCACATTAATCCGTGCGTCTTTCTCTCTTTTCCTTTTCATATTGTTTTTTCCCTGTCTTCTCTGGTTTCCCAGCTTTATTTTAACTGGAAGATAGTAGAATTTCATCCCTACAGCTAATGAATTGCAGGAAACATTACATAACCATGATTCAGAAATACCGCTTCAAGAATCTTGCAAGGCTCTGGAAGCTGCATCAGATACAAAAGAAGGAAACGAATCAACCTCAAAAGAAAATCTTTTTAAGAACTGGCCATTGATGTCATCTATCACAATCTACTGTATCGTCGCTCTTCATGATATGGCTTACTCAGAGGTATACCATATCCACTAATAAGTTACTGTAGGATATAATCACCACATCTTGATTATGAATGAATCTCTCTATTATAAGAAAAATGATATGCATCTCTCTGGTTTGACATCTAGTTGATTGCATATTGTGAATGCAATTACTTTGTTGAAACAACTTTCTTTCATCCTTAGGAATATCTTTTCTTCCTAAAAGACAAATTTGGTTTACGTTTCAACTTGATATCTACTTTTTCCTTTATCTTTTGCATATTATTATTTATAAAGGGCTGTAAAACACAAATGTATTCTCTTGAATTTGCTAGTAGGTTTTTGGTGAAGTGCTATCGATCTCAGGTGCAAGCCAATTTTCTCATAATTTATATTCTTTTATTGGCAGATGAACCTTACTTGCCATTTTTAAGAATTTATATCTTCATTATTTTTTTTCTATTTTCCATTTGTAAATGAGATCTGGAAGAAGTGCTTGTTGTTGGTATTCTATGGTACTTTATAGAGCAGTACGGGAAGTAATAACTATTACAAATATTCGAAAGGATGAACAAATATTCAATCTTCAGAAATTGAATCTTGTTGAACAAATAGGCCAATCTTCTTTTCTTGCCGCAAGCTTGTTGTGTCTTGAATCTTGATAACCTGAAATCAAGAAACAACTAAATCTGGATCGTTACAACGTTGTGTGTTGAGTCGAGGATAGCCCTCTATCCTTAAGACAAGATTACCCCATATATATGCTTTTACGTTAGCGGGCAATAGTCTCCCAAGATAAAACAACACTTTAATCTCAACACTACAAAGCCAATAGATTGAGCCTGGCGAAGAAAACAAATATGACTTGACTTGCTGAAGATATGGAATAGGAAGGAAGAGTTTATGTCTACTCTTCTCTTTTGTCTCTGTGTATATAGTGTGTCTCTGTAGTGTATATCTTGTGTATACGTGAGGGTTTGGTCACTGTTTTTCAGCCACTGTTTTGCTGAATTTCAGCCACTATTTTGCTGAATTTTCAGCCACTGTTTTGCTGAATTTTCAACCACTGTTTTGTGCTGAAAATGCAGTTTTTGTGGTCTGTTTTCGGCCTGTTTGCTGCCTGTTTCTTCGTCTGTTTTCTGGCCTGTTTGCTGCTCCTGTTTTGAGCCAAATGAAGCTCAATATATAGCATGAGGAGGGGCTGTCCAACAGCCACAAACAAGGCTGTAAAGGCCCTTAAAGGAGGGCTGTAATGGCAGGTTTTAATGCCATGAATGAGGTGAATAAGGTCATGAAGGAGGTTGCTCAATTGCCCAACTAATGGGTTGTTAATAGAGGAGTTAATCAGCCAAGTAATTGCTGATTAATGCTCCAAAACGCAGATCCAACGCCTCCGTCACCTTCACGAAACTGGGGACCAAACAAATATTGAAACTTCAGGGACCAAAGCGTACATATGAAAGAATTCTTGTCCAAACTGTACATATGAAACTTCAGGATCAAAGCATACATCCGGCGAGTTCTCTGGTCCAAAATATAATATTAGACAGCGTGAGCCCGTGAGCCCGACGGAGGCGGCATGGCGCGCTTAGCCTTGAACCCAAGCACATCTAGGTCTTCCCTCCTTTAAACACATGGGATACCCCTTGGGGTCCCAAACCCTTTACTAATTAGAGACTTATATAGAGAGCAATTCTTCATATTCCCACCGATGTGGTAGATTTGTCCCGCACCACATTTCCATGTCTCAAACACCTTACTTCGTGGACCAATATCTCTTTCATTTCTCAACGAAATTAGACGATTCTTGGCCCTACGGTCATCTACTCACTTCGTAGATCATGCATGTGCAAAGAGACAAGGTCTCCAACATGCGGAACACTAGTGTTTAATTCATTAAAGATGGGTGGACGCATCTCCCCGCCAAAGGCTAATTTCCAACACTTGTTGTATACTGCAATGCATCACATGGTCAAATTAACACCTATTAAAGCCAACTAGTTAAATAGTAAAGGAAAGAGTAAAAGGAGTCACATAATTTGGTCTAGGAACCCATAAATGATGAATTTAATCTTTAACTTAATAAAGGAACATGAGTAGTCTGGTGATATCAATGGTTATTGCCTTAAAGTCTCAGCTCCATATTCACCCCTACAGATGTTGTAACTATTAGGTGTATGTGAAAAAAGTCTCACAAGCTGAAAAGAAAAAAAAACAAGCTAATTATAAGAGTATCTTTGGGCTGTTTTAGCTCAACAACCGGTATCGGAGCCAATGATTCGGCGAGACGAGTATGGAGATGATAAAGTGATGGCGTACGGCCCGGCTTAGTGCCTTTTCCCGTGTACGGGCCAGTTTGCTACCTTTACCCGTAGCTTCAAAGACGCATACACAAAAAGAATCCAGTGGGGTTTGGTGGCCATAAATACTCGGTTGATGTGGGTGGCACACGGTTTATCTCCAAATTAGCCCATGAATGGTGATGATTCATGTGGAACTTAGTTCAAGGTGGAGATTGACATGTGTGTGTGAATAATGTCCTACATTGGTAGCTGAAAAGAAAAAAAACTACTTATAAGGTGTTGGATACTCTTAATGGTGTGAGGCCTTTTGGGGAAACCCGTCCTAAAGCGGATAATATCACACCATGTTAAAAGTATCTTTTGGCTGTTTTAGCCCAAAGGTAACCACTAGTAATTTGTTTATGCTTATCATATCTAATCAAAAGTTCAAGAGAATTTTTTTTGTGATGTATTGCACCAAAGTATCCCCTGATCCATCAAACGTAAAGTATTATTCAGAAGCATTCTTGTTCCGACTGCTTTATTAATTAGAGTAACTTGTTAGTTCCTCTTTCTGCTTATGCCTCCAGTTGGAAATTTTGTCTATATCAAGGTCTTTTGACCTAAATGAAAACTAACTCTATGTTGGCTGCGACTGCAGAACATGTGAGTCTTCGTAGTCATTGGTTACTTATGCCAATATCTCTGTAGAATGGTCTTTATTTGGATTGTTCATTCAGTTCTTCATTCTTGAAAAGCATAGTAGAGCGCATATAAGTAATGGGAGTATTAACATTCTCTTAGAAGGTCAAGCAGAATGAGGGATTTTAGATTGGTAATCTATAGAAGAATTATCTCAGGCAGAAATTTATTGTGAAAGCATCTGAATCCTGTGCTGACTTGTTTGACATACACAGAATGACAATACATCTCATTTCATTTATTTATACTGAAATGGTGTCGGTTTCAGGGTTTGGCCTTCTAGTCGTTCAACTTACTTTGTATCCATGGGTTGCGAAGTATATTGGCCCTATCATCACTGCTCGGGTTGCAGGAGTAAGCACTTAATTTGTACAATACATTAAACTCTTGAGTTCTATGACCAGACATCCTGAAAGGCTTGTAATATGATCAGGTTTTGTCAATTCTCTTACTGATGAGTTACCCTTATATCGCTATGCTGTCTGGGATCACCCTCTTCGTGGTGTTGAATTTCGCATCCATGATGAAGAATGCTTTGTGTGTAAGTGATTTTTCTCTGCTGTCTGTAATAATGTTACCACTCAATCTGTTGTTGATGTGCATACAAAGTGCAATAGCAAAATCAAGATTATGCATGAAATATGGAATTTTTACTCTTCAGTGCATTTAGCAAAGGAGTTTACTTAACCACTTGGTAGTCAATGCCTAAAGAGAATGTTTTTTGAGGACTTCTGTTTCTCATTTTGTTGGGAAAAACAACTTACTGGAACTGTCCCATATGCTAGGAAGAATCTTTGTCTATCTTCCAAATCAGTAAATTTTCTTTAGGAAAATGATACAAAAGAATCCAAAAAAAAAAAATAGGGAAATATATTTGAGTTTTGAACTAGTAATTTGTCACAAGTATTTAATATACCAATCAAGTGGAAGCAAAAGTTCTATGCTTTGACATTAGTCTATGTCCTAATATTGAAAATTTTAATCTCAAATTCTAACATTTACTTCGAATTGCCTCCAGATCTCTATCGTAAAGGGGATGTTCATATTACAAAATAAAGCAGTGATAAATCCTCTTTGCTCCCTCCTTTAAAAGCTTGATCTTGTAATTGTCAACTGCAGAAGCATCATATTTCCCATGCAATATGCTTTGTTTGGTCTTAGTCTGATATTGCATAATTTACAACCGCAGGACCAGCGACAAAGGGGAACTGCTAATGGAATTGCCATGACAGGAATGTCATTTTTTAAAGCTCTTGGCCCAGCAGGGGGAGGAGCACTGTAAGTTCACTTGTTCCTAATTACTTATCAATTTCTAATTGATTAGAATTAAATAAACTTTAGTTGTTTATGATGTGGATAGAAAGAAGTAGAACATTTTTCTGCTTCAGTCTTTGTAAAGAGTAAAGACATTAATTAAGAGAAAACATGTTTAAATGGTGTTTATACATACTAGCGCGTATGGTTTTAGTAATCTTTAACCTGGAGAATCATACTAATGTAACCCTGTAATTCACTTGACCTATCATCGTAAGCACTTGGTTTTATTTCCATTGGTAAAATCAGGAAGATTGGACATCATCAATGTTCATATGACTGTAAAAGTTGTTAAACAGAGCAATATACATGTGATATACACTGAATATATATCACATGTATATTGCGGAATGAGGCAGGCCAGCAACACGCCTGGGCTAGCCTCTCGGCAGCCCAAGAGGGCAACAGCCCAAAAGTGGACCTCTCGTAGCTCCAAGAGCTCCAAAGACGCCCAAATAAAAACAGTGGACAAATAATTGTATATTAAGGAAAGTATATTGTGTGTATATTGTAGGATATTCATTACCATAATTAGTGTTATACACCTACCATAATTGTAGAGTTAGAATTATGGTAGAATAAGGTTTTAGGAATAGATTAGGAATAGGATTCTCCTATTTTAACTTGTATATATATCTATTCAATCAAGGAAAATAATCAAGGGGATTATTTCTTTCATGGTATCAAGAGACTAGGTCTACACAAAAGTTTTTCTCTCAACTTTTATTGTGGCCGAGAAACCCCCCCCCCCCTCGGGTTTTCTCTCTAAAAATTGTCTTCCGCTCTCAAAAACCTCTCTTAAATTTAACCTCCTTCTTTGTTCTTTCAACTATGTCTAAGAACAATTTTCACCCTGCCCTCACGGTTTCCAATATCAAGCTCAGTGTCCCTATTGTCCTTGAGATGAAAAACGTTCAATATGCAACGTGGGCGGAGTTGTTTAAAATTCACGCTATCTCTTATCAAGTTCTTCATCACATAATTCCTCCCGCTAGACCCCTTCCTGCGGAGGATCCTGAGGTATGGATTACACTTGATGCTACCGTTCTTCGGTGGATATACGCCACTATTTCAGTGGACCTTCTACAGACGATTATGGAGCCCGATACCACGGCTATGGCTGCATGGAATAGATTGCGTGACATATTCCAAGACAACCAACATTCCCGTATCGTCACACTCGAGCAGGAATTCTCTCTCGTTCGAATGGACGTATTTTCGAACGTTTCGGCATATTGCAAGAAACTAAAGGAGTTGGCGGATCAACTCCGTAATGTTGGCGCACCAGTAACAAATAATCGTCTAGTTCTACAGTTGGTTGTCGGGCTTTCGGAGGCCTATAATGGTGTTGGAACTCTCCGTCGCCAAAGCAACCCTCTTCCCGACTTTCATCAAGCCCGCTCCATGCTGACGTTGGAAGAAGCCGGATTGGCTAAAAAGGCGGCTACCGGAGCAAGCCCGGTTGTCATGGTGGCATCCTCTCCTAGTTCTTCGGGTTTTGTTAATAATTCGGGTCAAAACCATAATAATAGTGGCAGCAAGAATAATCACAAAAATAACAAAAATCGCGGGGGCAAACGAGGTGGTTCTGGTGGCGGTTCCGGTGAGCAACAAGCAGGCGGTGGATCCCATCCGGGGTACAGGGGCCCACCACCACCGTGGGCCCAAAGATGGGGCGATGGCGATGGCACCCGCACCTCCAGCGATTTCTTCCAATGGGCTGGCCAACAGTCCAGGCTCAACGCGGCGGTGGCGGCCATCGGCGATGGCCCAACGGCGTATCCGGACCTACGGCCCAAAGAACATCACGGAATGGCGTCATTGGGCCCCGTCCTCCGCAAGTCCATCATGCAGCAGGCCCCACTCAGACCGATATCGAGGTCGCGATGCACACGTTGAGATTGTCCCAACCGGACCCAAATTGGTACATGGACACCGGGGCCACTACTCACATGACTTCCGAATCAGGTACTCTCTCATCTTATTCCAATTTGAGCACCCCTCGGGGGATAATTGTTGGTAATGACAGTTCTATTCCAATTCTAGGGTATGGTCAGAAAACATTATCTCCTCCTAATCCACCACTCCTCTTGAAAAATACTTTACATGCTCCTAAATTGATTAAAAATTTAGTGTCTGTCCGAAAATTCACAAATGACAATTCTATTTCTGTTGAATTTGATCATTTTGGTTTCTCTGTGAAGGATTTCAAGACGGGGAGTCATCTCATGAGGTGTGATAGTAGGGGGGATCTATATCCTATCATGCCCGATTTCAGTCCATCGAGTCCAGCCTTGCCATCAGCTTTTGCAGCCATCTCTCATTCCATGTGGCATGCTCGTCTGGGTCATCCGGGATCTTCTATTTTATCGGCTTTAAATAAAAATAGTTTTATTTCTTGTAAGGGTACAAGTCGTACTCCAATTTGTCAGTCTTGTTCATTAGAAAAAATTGTTAAGTTGCCATTTGTAGACTCCAATTTCCATACTTCTATGCCATTTGACATTATTCATAGCGACTTATGGACATCTCCTGTTCTTAGTTCAATGGGTCATCGATATTATGTTCTCTTTTTAGATGATTATTCTAGATTTTTGTGGACGTTTCCAATTGATAATAAATCACAAGTGTTTTCCGTCTTCATAAAATTTAGAGCGTTCATTCGTACTCAATTCGAAAGAGAAATAAAAAATATTCAATGTGATAATGGAAAAGAGTATGACAATAGGGAGTTTCGAGAGTTTTGTGCTACTCATGGGATAAATTTTCATTTTTCATGTCCTTATACATCTTCACAAAATGGGAAAGCCGAACGCAACATTCGTTCCATAAATAATATTGTCCGAACTCTCCTAATACATGCCTCCATACCTCTATATTTTTGGCATCATGCTCTACAAATTGCCACATATTTTCTTAACATAATCCCTTCTAAGGGTCTGACATATTCTTCCCCCCTAAAAATACTATATAATAAAAACCCATCTTATTCTCATCTTCAGATTTTTGGGTGCTTGTGTTATCCGTTATTCCCATCCACCACAATTAACAAACTTCAGGCTCGGTCTACTCCGTGTGTATTTTTGGGTTATCCGTCAAATCATCGTGGTTATACGTGTTTTGATTTATCCTCCAAGAAAATCATAATCAATAGCCATGTCATTTTCGATGAAACTCAATTTCCATTCACGAAAGTTTATACTCCCGAACCTAAGTCATATAATTTTTTGGATGACCAAATATCCCCGTATATTATTCGGAATTTTTCGGACATCTCCCGTACCCAAAATCCTCCAGCGAGCCCACTACCCGCCGCCCAACAAGATCGCCACACCCGATTATTCCACCATCGAGCAGTTCCAGCAATTGGGTCGGCCCAGCCCAGCTCGAACAGTCCAGGTCGAGTCCAAATTTATTTCGATTTGGGCCAAGGCCCATCGCCGCCGATCGCCTGAGCCTAGAAAATTCCCCAAATTCCCTTAATTCTTCCTCGAGTCATAGACCAGGTCACTCGTAGTCACGGGTATTTTTACACCTAAAAGACATTTTAATTTACATTCGATGTCTCTAAATCCCCTTGCCCCGTAATCCCGTGTCCGCATTAAATGACCCTAATTGGAAAATTGCTATGGTGATGAATATAATGCTCTTATTGATAATAAGGCGTGGGAGTTGGTGCCCGTCCATATGGTATTAATTTTATCAGGTCTATGTGGATTTTTGCTCATAAGGAGAATTCAGATGGGTCCTTTGCTCGGCATAAGGCGCGACTTGTTGGTGATGGTAAGACTCAGCAGGTTGGTATTGATTGTGGTGAGACGTTTAGTCCGGTGGTCAAACCGCTACCATTCAGACTGCATTTAGCTTGGCTCTGTCAAAGACTTGGCCGATTCATCAGTTGGATGTCAAGAATGCTTTCCTACATGGAGATCTCAAGGAAACAGTCTATATGCATCAGCCGTTGGGTTTCAGGGATCCCAACCGCCCTCATCATGTCTGTTTGTTGAAGAAGTCATTATATGGGCTTAAGCAGTCTCCACGTGCCTGGTATACACGATTTGCTGATTTTGTTTCGACTATTGGGTTCACTCACAGCAGGTCAGATAATTCTTTATTCATCTACCGCCGTGGTTCGTCATTGGCCTATATTCTGTTATATGTGGATGATATCATCTTGACTGCCTCCTCCGATGCTTTGCGTCAGTCTATCATGGCCATGCTCAGTTCTGAATTTGCTATGAAGGACTTAGGGCCGTTGAGTTATTTTTTGGGGATTGCCGTCAAACGTCATTCAGGTGGCTTGTTTCTGTCTCAACGGAAGTATCTTCTTTGAGATCATAGAGAGGGCTGGGATGTCATCCTGTAAGTCCACTTCCACGCCCGTTGATGCAAACCCAAAGCTAAGTGCCACAGCAGGTGCACCATACGAGGACCCAACCCGCTATCGCAGTCTTGCAGGGGCTCTCCAGTATCTCACCTTTACCAGACCCGATATTACATATGCAGTTCAGCAGGTGTGTTTATTCATGCATGATCCCAGAGTTGAGCACATGAATGCAATCAAACGCATCATTCGGTATATTCAGGGGACACTAGACTATGGGTTGCACTTGTATCCGTCATCTACATCCACACTTGTTTCCTACACGGATGCTGATTGGGGTGGTTGTCCCGACACCAGACGGTCGACTTCTGGCTACTGTATGTTCCTCGGCAACAACTTGGTCTCCTGGTCGGCCAAACGTCAGGCAACTCTGTCACGCTCGAGTGCCGAAGAGGAATATCGAGGGGTCGCAAATGTGGTCTCCGAATCATGTTGGCTACGTAATTTGCTTTTGGAGCTTCATTGTCCCATTCAGAAGGCCACCTTGGTATATTGCGATAACATTAGTGCCATCTACCTGTCAGGTAACCCAGTTCAACACCAACGCACCAAGCATATCGAAATGGACATTCACTTTGTCCGAGAAAAGGTTGCAAAGGGTCAAGTTCGCGTCTGCCATGTCCCGTCTCGTTATCAAATTGCAGACATCTTTACAAAGGGTCTACCAGCGGTTCTCTTTGAAGATTTTAGGGACAGTCTCAGCGTTCGAAAACCGCCCGCTATGACTGCGGGGGTGTGTTAAACAGAGCAATATACATGTGATATACACTGAATATATATCACATGTATATTGCGGAATGAGGCAGGCCAGCAACACGCCCAGTTGGGCCTCTCGGCAGCCCAGTAGGCAACAGCCCAGCAGTGGGCCTCTCGGTAGCCCAGTAGCCCAACACGTCCAGCGAAAACAGTGGACAAATAATTGTATATTAAGGAAAGTATATTGTGTGTATATTGTAGGATATTCATTACCATAATTAGTGTTATACACCTACCATAATTGTAGAGTTAGAATTATGGTAGAATAAGGTTTTAGGAATAGATTAGGAATAGGATTCTCCTATTTTAACTTGTATATATATCTATTCAATCAAGGAAAATAATCAAGGGGATTATTTCTTTCAAAAGTAAACATCCATAAAGGAATAACACCTCTAACATTCCAAAAAAAGTTGTGGAAGGTTCTTAGAGACTTGCTCAAGCTTTAGGAGAATGCTTTTGACATATAATGCGATCTCTGTCCGTCCTTTCTGTTGAGGGGGTGTAACGATTTTTATATAGTGAAATTACATAAAGTATTTTTCGTTTTCTCATTTACATGCATCAAAGCATTGAGTGCCTGTGATGGCCTGGAAGAACTAGACAAAAACGTGGTGAACATTAATTTGTTATTTGAATGTACAGAATTATTTTTTCAATATAATTAAACCACGAGCCTAATTTCCCCGGGAGGCATTTTACCAGTTACAGTTGTTTCTCCTGGACCAGAGCTCTGTACCTACAGTTCTGCAATTAAGCAGAGTTCATAGCAGCATGCAGGGATGGGGAATTGATCTTGTTCTAGACAGACTATCTTCTTTTTCTGTTGATGATTGCAGGGATGGGGAATTGAAATGTGTTTCACATCTGTGCTTGAGCACTTGCAGATTTCCTAATTTTGCCTTAAAAAAGAAACACACATCTGTTTTCTTACAGTTAAAGTTATCAAGTTTTCTTGATTTGTGCAGCTTTTCTTGGGCACAAAAAAGGCTTGACGCTTCCATTCTTCCAGGTAATGATCATAATATATTATGTTCGTTGTTAAAATAACTGAGTTCAGTTGAACCCATAGCACATGCATTGCATCCGCCTATGCTCTTTGCTCTCTCCGATCTTTATTTCTGCTCTATTCTACTCAAATGCAGGTGATCAAGTGGTATTCTTTGTGCTGAATGTGATTATGGCAATTGGTGTGTTGTTGACATTCAAACCATTCCTAGTTGAAACACAAAATACTTAATAGGAGAGCCTATGTATTTTGTATTATGATTATTTTTTAGTATCCTGTTTTACAAGTCACAACAATTAGGAATTGAACTCTCACAGCTACCTATGCGTACCTCTGGACTTGAAACCCCATCTTAAAGAAGTGGATAAGCAAGTCAATTAATGCAAAATATACGGATTGGCCAGATGATTTGATCACCATGATGAATCAAATTAGACGGGTGTTAGCAGAATCGCAGGAATCTAATGATGATTCAAGTAATTCTATAGCTAGAACATGAACTCAATGGAAGAATTCGAGTGAATAGCTCAATTCGATGGAAAACATAGAAATGAAAGAAGAAAGTAGTGTTCTTGTATTAAGAATCAATAGTAATATGAATGAATGAATACAATAGTGGAATCTACAACCACTTATAGCTAAATCTGAACAAGCAACTCATAACCACCTCTAACTAATTTTCCCGCCACTGACTAATTCAAAATATCCCTCAACTAACTGATTGATGATCTGGACTAACTAATTGCTGACATGTGCATTACTAAGTGAGCTAATATTGAATTAATTCTTCAGCTGGTAATATCTTGTATCAATACTCCCCTTATCAAAAGATCCTTGACCTCAAGGATCAAAATCAGGAAACCTGGTCTGCAACACAGTAATGAGGACAATGAATGGTGAATTTATCTCCTCCAGTATCTAATGGAAATTGTGGTGAACAAGACGATCACACCTAAACTTTGTTAAATCATTACCCATATCTTCATAATTTGTTGCCATAATTATGCAATTGCTCACAGAAGTGACTGATATGTCAGATTTATAACCAAGCACGTAATTTCTAGCAATGTCAAAGTGCACCATTGGTTTGGCTGGATTGATGTTAGTCTCACAGTTGCAATCAAGATACCTACAATGTTGATTTTACTTTGTTTCTTGGCCATAATGCAAAAGGCACTATGCTTCCCTTCTACATTGGCAGGAGCACTATTTACCACATAAGAGAGAGCTAAGAAATCTTTTTGATCTCCATGTCCTATTGTTCATCAAGTTCGATTTTCTTGTTGTCATCTACAACCACTTCTTTATTAATTTTTCCTTCAAGTGATTCAACTGCAAATGTTTCACACTTGCCTAACTCAACTTTCTCCAGCTTTACTTGCATTCCAATGAAGGAATTCTCACCATCTCGAACTTTCTGTAGCTTTACTTTCATGAAGGAATTCTCACCATCTCGACTGCTTTTTAATTCCTCTGCATTCATAACTTGTAAAAGAATCATTTTAACTACTCCACCAAGATTAAATTCTTTTTCACCAATTCCATTTGTATGTTCCAAGCTACTGATTGCCACATCTTTCTTATTCAGCCCAAAAGATGTCGAGCTCGTCTTTCCAAGTGACGGGGGAGAAGACTGTAACAATAGAAACTGAGTGCATGTCTTCCCCTTGCGATCACCCTTATTCTCAAGGGTGAAATATGAATTAGAGATTTGATAATTAACGACCTCTAATTGTGCATCAATATGACAGTTCACAAGGTATATCCTATGATCGTACATTCTCATACTCAACATTATCTCTTTCTTGTTCCCAATCACATCCCAAGTTGCCAATGATAAAAAACCATCATTCTCTTCACATGGGCAGGTCTTCTTATCTATTTCCAAATTCAACCATAAATCGCTGGAAGTCATGATCGTGGGGGGAATTGTATCAAAACGAGTTTTCCATGAGAGCACTTCTTTTCAAGCAGCTCTTGAATAAACATCACAAATTCTGCAGTTAATTGCATTTTTCACCCCCGGAAGCCTAGTTCGATCATTTTTAATTCAGAGAATTGATGCTGGCCTTTAGTATCAACAAACTTATCCAATTCCCATTGCTTTGCACCAACTCCATTATGTTCATCCTTTTCATTATCCAAAATCATATTCTCATATTCCAACATGAAAGAATTACAAGAACTCACCTTAAAATAACCAGCCAAAATAGGGTACCAAGAAGCCACATGTACATAATCAGATATCATAATATTCATTGACATCCCATTTCTCTCAAGCATTTGATTGAACGTGTAAGGGGCGGCTACATCTCTTTCAGATTTTGAATTTACATTAAGAACAAACAGATCAAAATCTACCTCAGGGCCTTCTAGAGCTCGAGAAGTAGATAATTGGGGATGCATGAAGAGTCTGAGCGACCTTCTTGTTTCTTGTTCTCACTAACTCATCTTCATTGAACTAGTTTCTTCACTATTTAAAGAAGTTGTAAGAACTTTGTTCTCATTTTCTATGGAAAGAACATCAAGAACCAAACCTCCAAAATCCCCTATATTACTGTTATCTTCAACTGAAGGTGCACCAAGAGACCCATCTGCAAAAGCATCTACATCACTTTCATTTTCCATAAAAAGTGTGGTTAGAAGCATGTCTTCAAGAAGTTCAGATTATGTTGTTGAAGAATCTATATATTCATCAAATTATGGATGAGATTGTTCCTCTTGTTGCTGCTTCAAGATCCATCTATCCAATAATTTCAGTGCACTTTTCAAGCCTTCTTCCACATTTTTGAGTTTAATTTCAATGTTTACAATATGATTTTGAAAATTTGACATTCTTCTACGGGCCAAGGACCATAAGACTCTGATACCAATGTTAGAAGAATCACAGGAATCTAATGATGATTCGAGTAATTCTATAGCTAGAACATGAATTCAATGGAAAAATTCGATAGAAATGAAAGAAGAAAGTAGTGTTCTTGCATTAAGAATCAATAGTAATATGAATGAATGAATACAATAGTGGAATCTACAACCACTTATAGCTAAATCTGAACAAGCAACTCATGACCACCACTAACTAACTTTCCCGCCACTGACTAATTCAAAATACCCCTCAACTAACTGATTGCTGATCTGGACTAACTAATTGTTGACATGTACATTACTAAGTGAGCTAATATTGAATTAATTCTTCAGCTAATAATATCTTGTATCAATAGGTAAATTATTTTTGCTCATTTTAAATCAGTTCAATTTCAATGAAATTCATCTACTTAGAAGCCCAGTTGTTAGACATAATCCATTTTGACGCAATGTCAACTCTTCTTCTACCCGTGCTCAATTTATTCTTGTTGGAGCTCTTGTATGTAAATTTCTATTGTTTGCTTTATCATATTTAATTTGTCGAACGCGATTATTGTGTGTCAATTGTCCTTGATTAAAAAATTAGTAACAATTGATAATAAGTCGATCAACGCTTGAGGTCACGATTCAAAGTGGTGGCCTGGACGTAGCAGGGGGTGCTAGCCATGACCAACTGGTAGGGCGGTAGGAGTGGTGTCTGCATCCGAGCCTATCTGTGACCAAATGGGCCCAAAAAGAAGAAAAAAGAAAAGGAATGAGAAACCAACTATGACCAACTTCACCAGATGGGTGCCAGGAGTGTTGGCTTGGATAAACAAAGTGATATCAGAGCTAAGGTCACGTGTTTCATTGCAAAGAACATGATGTGTGTGGGTAGGCGGTGGGGGATTGTTGGATAACACTAAAATGGCAAGACCAAAGTGATGTCCGATTAGAGCCATGGTCGAATATGATGATTGTTTGATGGGATTCATTAAGAAATACTAATGTTGTGCATTTACTAGCAGTTATAACTTTTGACAAGATGTTAAGTGTTTTATCCTAACAAGTAGTATCATAGAGTTTTTAAGACTATGTAGTGTCAGTGATGGCCAACGAGGTTATTGGTCCTCAAGTAAGTGACGTTGTTGTGTGCTAATTATCCCTCATTGATTAAAAAGAGAAACAAAAATATCAATGAGTTTACAAGTTGAGAGTGGGATTACCCACCTAATAAACCACTTTTTTGGATTAGGCTCTCTTGTTAAGTCTATAATAATTAGGGGTGTCAAAATCAACCTGAACCCGCTCTATGTTTGTACGGGTTGGATCATGACCCGTTTATTGAGTTGACCCAATGGGTTGAACCCAAAATGACTCATCTCTTAAATGGGTCAATTTATCAACCCGCGATCTTCCTATTTCTCGCCCGCTTGAGTTTTCTATGGGCAACACAGAATTTATAAATATCTTCAAAACTTAAGATGACGTTTCTTGGTCCACAAGCAACTGTTTTATTATCGGCAAAATGTACTAAATTCTACACCGATAATTTTGAGATTCAAATATAGCTTCTTCACATTAATATTTCTCATATGAGATGAGAGCTCTGATTTTTGGAAGTTTGGTTTATTGCTATTGTAATTAACGCAAGGAGAGGCCTTTTGGATATCAATTTGAAGTGGGTCTAAATCATTCTTTTTCAATGTATTGTTAGGAGTTGGGTGTAAAGCAATGAGGGTTTATAGGTGTAGAGGAGTAATTCTCCCGTTACTTGACGAAAAGAGATGTTGAGTAAGTGTAATTTGCTAGGCACACATTTGTTGCTTTGACTTGCATTATAATTGAACAGGTTGGGTTGTGACCCGTTATTTAACCCATTTTGACCCAAATAATTTTTGGACGGATTGGGTCTTATTAACCTAATCCGTTTTGACCCATCCAAATTTATCCAAATTTGACTCAACTCGCCCAAATTAACATCCCTAATAATAATAATAATAATAATAATAGCAGCGACCTTTGCCTCAATTGCAACTTCTTTGAGTCACAATTTGGAATCGTTGGTCGACCACGGGGAGAGTTGCTTTAAACATATACCTAACACAGTAACACTTGTTCCATCACTTTCTTCTAACTGCTTTTTAGTAACTTTTCTTCTTTTTTCTACTCTTCAAGATGGACCATATATATCATTGTAGTGACTAGTGTGTTACACATTTAACCTACTCCTCATTGATTGATTTGTGGATTGGGATTAGATATATATAGGCGATAAATATAATTGGACTATTCATTTTTTTCTTTTCTTCGCAGGGACAGATCTAGGGAATATTATGTAGATAAATTAATTGATTTCACTACTTTAGTCTCGAACTATGTGTATGTATTAAAACAATTAAATGTATAAATCACATCCCGTGTAATTATGGTGTGATTTTATTCCTTTCTCTTTGTCTCTCCCGCCATCACATGCCCACTTATACAACAACAACATATCCAGTGTAATCCCACAAAGTGAGAATTGGGGAGGGTATGATGTACGCAGACTGTTACACCTCGTATTTTTGCGCTCATATGCGTCGTAAGTAAAGTAACATAAAGACCGGTGAGGCTAACATACCATTTTTGGACGAAAATAAGTTTAAACAAGTGTTACGTATGTTTCATAAGATTTCGGGGTTTAACGGATCAAAGAAATTAAGTTCGTCAAAACTCGGGGAAAGACAGGCAGAATTTCCGGACCTAATTTTTGGCCCAACTTGTCGGGGGTATATCTCCTAGTATATAAGGAATTATGGTGTGCATAACCTATCTAAATTTAAGTTCAGATAGTCTAATTTCCAATGCAATTGACGGTTCTGCAATATGAGAAATAAATAGAAAATTACGTACCATACAAAATTGTAAGGACCGTAAAAGTAAACCATTTTTCTAGGCGGTGGAAAGAAATTTAAGTCATATATATTACTTTGTTCGACCATGGGACCTCATTTAACTCCCAAACCAGACCCTATATCACCCCTAAAGTTCTCCCAAGGGTTCTCCATCAATTTGCAACTCAATCCAAAGATAAACCACGCTAGTTCGACGTAAGTGTTGACACCCAATTTTGTCCCATCTTTTATGATTTTATTTGCAATTTTTAATATTTTTGACACTTTAAAACAATTTTAAAATATAGGCATATATATGTATATATATCATTATTATTAGTATTATTTGCATTTTTTATTTGTCATTTGCATTTTTTATATCACAAGCATACTTTTATCCTAATATTATATGTTATTTTATTTTCATAAACGGCATTACATTTTATATTTTTATTATTTTAAGCATCAAGCATTTCACAAATATTATATTTTATCATATTATCATCTTTACAATTTATAAATTTTGCAAAGCTTTTATTTATTTATTTATATATAATAAAACCCTTTTTATATTTTAAACCCATAACCCATTTCATTTCCCCTAAAACAACTCCAAACCCACCACAAAACAAATACCCATTTTCGGCTAAGCCCAACAGCCATTTATTTTCACCCATATCCTCCAAACCCACCACAAAACAAATACCCATTTTTGCCAAGCCCAACACCCCAATCCCTTCACTCCGCCCCAGCCCAACCGGCCGACCATGAAGCCCAAACCCACTTCCCTTTATTTCCTTTAAACCAAAACCCTACAACATCTACCTCCAAAAACAACAACAAAAAAAATATCTCCCTCTCTCTCTCTTTTCAAATCGCCGCCGCACACCCCCATACCCCCTAACCCCGAGGCGGCCCCACACCCCATACCGGCGACCCCACGTCGCCGGTAAACTCACCACCTACACCACATCACCGCCACCCTAACACCACTACGCCACACCCATACCTACACCCCTCAAAATCCGAAACCCATCTATAAATACCCCATTTTCGTTCACTGTTTTGGGGGGGGTCGATTTTGTGGATTTTTTTTTGTCCGAAAATAGGGAGTTTTGGTCGGAGCTTATGTCGGAAATCGGGTATTATTCTGCCTTTTTTGCTCACTGCCGGGTCGGGTCGGGTCAACCCGATTTAGGTAAGTTTTCCATATTTTTATGCTTTTATATCTCCTTGTTGGTTATCTGAAGAATTGGAAAAAGTTATTAGGATCGGTCATCGTTCGCCCAGTCGAATTCGCTTTGAATGAATTTCCAGATTTTTATGTTTTATGTGTCCGTTGGTTACCCAAATTTGGAGAAAATCGATTCGGGTTGAAAAACATCCGATTCGGTCCGGTCGACCAGTTGGTTAATTTCCAGATTTTGTATGTTTATATTGTGCTGTTGGTTACCTGAAATTTGGAGAAAATCGATTCGGGTTGAAAAACATCCGATTCGGGTCGGGTCGACCCGGTTCGATTAAATTCCAGATTGTTGTGTGTTTATATTGTGTTGTTGTTTACCTGAAAATAAAAAAAATGATTCGGGTCGGGTCAGCCCGGGTCAAGTAAATTTCATTTTTTGTATCTTTGTTGTTGGTTATCTGAAAATAAATAAATAAAAAATGTTTGATTCCGGGTTGGGTCGACCCGAAATCCGGGTCGGGTCACTAGTCTGAACCCGGGTCAGATTTTCAGAAACCTTCCAAATCCTGTTTTTGTTTGAAATTTCAGAATTCGGGTCGCATAGTTTAATTGCAAATTGTTGGTTTATTTTGGCATTTAAATATCCATACACGGATATCTCACTGCTTTAGGCCGATGAAATTGAATTCGAGGCCGCGCTTTTTCTTTTGTTTCATTTCTCTGTTTTAGCACTGTTTCAGAATCCGGGCAACGGATATCTTTCTGTTTTACTGTTTTATTATTTTATTAATATCACACTTGGCCGATGAAATTGAATTCGAGGCCGCGCTTTTTCTTTTGTTTCATTTCTCTGTTTTAGCACTGTTTCAGAATCCGGGCAACGGATATCTTTCTGTTTTACTATTTTATTATTTTATTAATATCACACTTGGCCGATGAAATTGAATTCGAGGCCGTGCTTTTTTTGTTTCGCTTTAGCCATCGATTTGGCATTTAAACATCCGTACACGGATTGTCTTCTTGATTTCTTGATTTATATAAATACTGCATTTAGGCCAATGAAATTGAATTCGAGGCCGCGTCCCTTCGGATATCATCTCTCAATTTCTGTTTTTCTTTTTACTGTTTTGACACCATTTTACTGGTTTGAATATTATACTACATATGGCCGATGAAAAAATATCCGTCGATTTTTGAGGCCTCCACAGTTGTAAAGACGGAAAATAAAGCTTCTGGGCAATGATGAAATTTAAATCTTTTTCACCCGAGAGACCAATATGTTCGGCAGGCAAGGCAACTAAAATGACCAACGAGTCATATGTTCGCAGCCACGACGTGATTGGAATGATCTTTTCAAAATTTAAGTCTGAGCCCTCCGTAATCAAAACATTTACTGTTTTGGATACGGATCCGAAGTTATGTATATTCATTTGTTTCTAACCGTTTGTTCTTGACAGCTTGCAAGGGTTAAAGTCAAAGAAGGCAAATACCCCCATAGATTATTTATTTTGTTGTTGTCATTTACTTTTTTTAATTCAGCTTTATTTCATTCTGTATTGTAATATTATTGTACTCGTGAAATTATTGAAATGTTTAGAATAGGCAAACATAGAATTAATTAATAGGGTAGTCTAAAACTTGAAACCCATTGCTAGTTCATTTATTTTTAGGCTCGGTTAGTTTTAAAATTGTTAATCGCTAGTTTATCTATTTCTAGGCCAGTCGCCCATATAAAATCACATTGCATACATCTTTATCAATTTTCATACGAATGCATATTCATAGTCTTTTTTAGCTTTACATGTATATTATTGTCATACAAATGCATGCTTGTACAAATGCATAATTTCATTAAATACTTGCAACATTATTTTTATACTTGTAAAACATGCACTTTTAACATAATAATTAACCTGAGTTTGATCGGATAACCGCAAGTTAGCGGATCTTAAAGGATGCCTAACCCCTTCCCTTTAGGATAATAAAGAACCCTTACCTAGAATCTCATTAGTTTCGTAGATCATAAAATTGGAGTTATTTTACAGCTTTTAGTTAGTATTTAGGTGCCCTAATTCACCTTAGAATAATTAGGTGGCGACTCCTCAAAGCAAGCATTTTATCAAATCCAGAGGGAATCGATGCTATCGTGTCGCGAAGCCCGCAGGTCAAAATCGGGTGCGACAGCATGGCGACTCCACTGGGGAGATTCAGGTTCTTAACCATAGCAAATTCAGGTTAATTATTATTGCGCTTTATTTTGCTTCTTATTTATTCTACTGCTTCTAATTGTTTTCTCTTTGAAATTTTTGTATGTTTAACTTCTTTAATTGCTATATTCTTTTATTGCTTTTCTTAAATTGGCATTTCGCTCATATTTCTTCCACTATGGAAAATTGACACTATCACACATTACACGCGAGGTGTGTTTTGCGCACCCGCAAATTCTTTCAAATTACCAAATTTTAGGAGAGTTGGCGTATGCGCGGAGTGTCCGGACCATCCGGAGGCCGCGTAGCCTTCTCACTCGAGTAGTCCGCTCGGGAACCTTGAGTCCAGTAAGCCTAATCTTAGTAAATTTAGGATAGAGCTATACCCTTTTATTTTTAATCATGCATACATACACCATAGGTGGGTCGATCCTTGGCATCGACTCCACAATTAAAAAATCCACCAATATTGTCGACGGGTCTCGCTCCCCCAACGACCATCAACATATTATTTGTAGCGTGATAATGATGGACTAATCCAAGCTTAATCTTGACATGCCGATATTGGAAAATGTACATACATTTTGTCTTCTTTTCCAACAAAAGCACTGTAGTTTGACAGCTTGGATTATTCTATCATAATCTCTCATATTTGACGTTTAGGCCCACCTCTGGCATAAGAGAGGCTCCATGCATGATAGGACGCGTATTTAATTCCTGTCCAGTTTGTTTGCTATCTTTCTTCTTTTATCTTGTACATATTATTTAATTCAATATTTACTTGCTTCAATTCTGTACATATCATACCATGTAAACTTGCGACTCTTGAATAGAAATTGTGTCACTACCCAAGGATAAAGCGTTCTTGAACATCAACACTCGGATCTCGTGAAGCAATCAGGGGAGTTTTTGACCATACTTTCACTCTTACATTTTATTATTCTTTTAGTGGCTTTCCTCCTTTCACCCGGTGCTCTTATTTTTTGCAGGAAGATCGTCCTCGCGAATAGTTTGGGGGGGTCGTTCTAAAACATTATTTTTGGATATACTCTAGGAAAGAACAAAGCCAAAGGCTTTCACAAAGATGACCGAAAGATGTTTTGACTGGAAAAAGTCAGCCAACACCAGATTCAACTAATCATCTCTTTAATTTGTCTATACTTTTGTTTTGTTACATATTTGCAAATTCAGTTGATATGTTTAATTTTCGTTACATAATTTTTTTCTTTTTATATCATACAATTTTTACAACATATCTTTACGAACTACGAGTGTCTGATTCTCACCATACAGTGTGATACGTAGGTAACCCTTCTCGGGTGCGACGCCCCCCTAAAAAAAATCAAATAAAAAAAATGAAAAAAAATGATTCCGGATTATCAATTTTTTTTTCTTCATTACATCATAATGGACAATCTTTTTTTTTTTCATTACATCCTATTGTGGATAATTTTTTTTTTTTACATTGCATTCATCCTAATATGGACAATCACTTTTTCATTGCATATAAGTTTACTCACTATCCTATCGTGGGTAAATTCTTTTTCAATCATACATTTTTTATAACCTATCTGCACGAACTACGCACACCTGATTCTCGTCAAAGATGAGATACGTAGGCAGCCCTATTCGGGTTCGGTACCCATTATTCAAAAATACAAAAAAAAAATTAAGAATCATTGATGGACTTGGTTGATACCAACACAGTTAGGAGTGTGCATAGGAAATAACAAGTGGAGAAGACTGACTTCGTGATAAACCATTGATTCTTCTGTTACCTCTCATTCACGCCTGTGTTGACACTTAAAAAATTGTTTTGCATGCTTCCAAGATATGAACAAAGTCAACCTCATCGTTTCACGTGCATTGTGTGGTGAGTTTTTTTGAATAAGTTCAATTGCATTGCGTTGTGATCTAGAACTTGGCTCGAATGTTTGTTGAGGCGAAATCCTGAGTAACACTTGGTATAGGAAAGGATCGTAGGCTTTCTTTGATCCGTTTGAGCCTTTCCAGCTTACCAAATAACATTATCCGTAGCACTTCCCCTTTGAGCCTGAAGCCTGTTTTTTTTTAACAACCACAACTTATGCCTATACCTTTTCTGAGTGCGTACACACGCTATCCCTATTTTGGCTCGACCTCCTTGAGCGCATCAGAAATATGCAAATTGCTGAAAATGATTCGAGTTGAAGTTGCAATGTTCCCAAAAGAGGAAAACAAAACAAAACCAAAGGACGACTTCACACAAAAAGGAAGTTAAAAGCCCCGACAATATAAAAAGAAAAAAAGAAGGAAATAACTCCGAAAAAAAAGGAGAAAAAGCTCCAAACGAAATATTCAAAAGAAGCCGGTACAAAACAAAAGGGGGCAAAAAGAAGCAAATCGGAATCAATGCACACAAATACCAAGCACGGACATATTCCAACGCTCAAGGAAGGATTAATCACTCTTTACCCAAATAATATCCTTTCCTTTCCCAAGCCTACATTACAAACCCATAACAAGCCCTACATGATCCTATATCGAGGGTTCTCACATTAGTGGATACTCACATGACGGCCAAGCCTATGGTGTCACAATTAAATGCATTGAACATCTTTCTGAGGGTGAGTGTACTTCTCTAGACGCGTCCGAAGATCAAAATACTGAAATACATGTGAGGAAGGGACTTTCTTTCGGTGAGGGCATTTGAAACATGAGGATGCATATATGTCAAAATCTTGGCTTGAAGCAAGTGTCGATACTGTGTATGTCCGAGGTAGCATCTCAAGTTGTAGGAATTACCTTGAAGTCTGTCTCGATTTGACAGAAAGCAAATAACGGAAACTCCTAAGCACAATACTAATTGTTGGTACCAACCGAAGTCAAGACGTGATTCTGTCTTTTTCATATTTTCACAAAAAAAAAAAAAAAAAAAACCTTGCAAAATATATTGCATCATTTTTCAAACTCTAGTCACTCTCTTTTACAAAAAAAAACATTCTACAAATACAAATCTCTTTTGCCGCATGAACTACGTTATGACCTGATTCCCTCGGCGGGATACGTAGGCGGCCACAACAGCTTCGGTCCAATTTTTAGAAAATCCTTACAAATCTCTTTTGCCGCATGAACTACGTTATGACCTGATTCTCGGCGGGATACGTAGGCGGCCACATCAGCTTCGGTCTCATTTATAGAAAACCCTTACAAAATTCTTTTTGCTTACATGAACTACGTTATGACCTGATTCCCTCGGCGGGATACGTAGGCGGCCACATCAGCTTCGGTCTCATTTTTTAGAAAATTCTTACAAAAACCTTTTAGCTTGCATGAACTACGTTATGACCTGATTCCCTCGGCGGGATACGTAGGCGGCCAGATTGGCTTCGGTCCCATTTTTGAAAAAAAAAAAAAAACCTTACAAAATCCTTTTGCCGCATGAACTACGTTATGACCTGATCCCCTCGGCGGGATACGTAGGCGGCCACATCGGCTCCGGTCCCATAAAAAAAATCCTTATAAATCTCTTATTTTGCATGAACTACGTTATGACCTGATTCCCCCTGCTTCCCTCTGCGGGATACGTAGGCAGCCACATCGGCTTCGGTCCTATTTTGGAAAAGTTCACAATCACTTTTGCCGTATGAACTACGTTATGACCTGATTCCCTCGGCGGGATACGTAGGCGGCCACATCAGCTTCGGTCTTAATTTTTAGAAAATCCTTACAAAAACCTTTTAGCTTACATGAACTACGTTATGACCTGATTCCCTCGGCGGGATACGTAGGCAGCCACATCGGCTTCGGTCCCATTTTGGAAAACTTCACAATCACCATTTTGCTTTCAACGAACTACGTTATGACCTGATTTCCCTTGTCGGAATACGTAGGCGGCCTATATCGGCTTCGGTCACACCATCGGAAATTTTCTTCCATTATCTTGCATACAACGCAATATGCTCACATGATTGCCTTAACAGGACCAGCAAGTTGCCCGCACAGACTCGGTTTTGTCCAGTTAGAAGTTCAACATCTTCGTATATATCATAAACTGGGGCAAATTTTAAGGGTTCACTGCAAGAATACGCCAATGGACCTGGAAAATGCCAGACAACTAAGTCTTCAATCTAAACCAGTCTGAACTTGCGAGGGTCAAGAGCCAAAGCTACAAAGTCAACGCGAATCAACCTCCCCTGCCCCCCCAAACTCACGATTTTTTTTGAGTGCAGGTCTTCAGGTTGACAAAGGCAGAGAAGCCGCAACACGTGTGCTTAATTTGGCAAAGAAGTCGCCTCACATTTTCGTCTGTGCAAGGATGACATTTCAATTCACAGTCCACAGGAGTTTGAATCGGCAGAAGATTCAACACAACGTGGAATCATATTACACCAAACTGACGGCAATGGACGTCATTTACATCTTTCACAGCATTACAACGACAGCAACACACCCATGCAACGGTGTCATCTGCACAACACGTCTACACAATGACGTCTTCAACGCACCACGTCTATGCAACGACGTCATTTCAACCCATGCGGGTCACAAACGCATCACGTCAATACAACGACGTGATTTCAGGCGCCCACCTCCTAATGCGGGTATTTAATTTCAGTAAGGCGCCCACCTCCTAATGCGGGTATTTCAATTTCAGTCAGGCGCCCACCTCCTAATGCGGGTATTTCAATTTCAGTCAGGCGCCCACCTCCTAATGCGGGTATTTCATTTCAGTCAGGCACCCACCTCCCACGCGGCATTTAAATTTGATCAGCGCCCACCTCCTAACGCGGGTATTTCATTTTCATCAGCGCCCACCTCCTAACGCGGGTATTTCAATTTCTGAGGCGCCCACCTCCCACGCGGTATTTCAATTTGATCAGCGCCCACCTCCTAATGCGGGTATTTCATCTTAATCAGCGCCCACCTCCTAACGCGGGTATTTAAATTTGATCAGCGCCCACCTCCTGTCGGGTATTTCATTTTCACCAGCGCCCACCTCCTAATGCGAGTATTTCAATTTCACCAGGCACCCACCTCTAACGCGGGTATTTTAATTTCATCAGCGCCCACCTCCTAACGCGGTATTTTAATTTGATCAGCGCCCACCTCCTAACGCGGGTATTTAAATTTACGTCAGCGCCCACCTCCCATCGCGGGTATTTCATTTTGATCAGCGCCCACCTCCTAATGCAGTATTTCATTTTCAACAGCGCCCACCTCCTAACGCGGTATTTAAATTTCACCAGCGCCCACCTCCTAACGCGGTATTTCATTTTTCAGCGCCCACCTCCTAACGCGGGTATTTCATTTTCAACAGCGCCCACCTCCAAATGCGGTATTTGAATTTGATCGAGCACCCACCTCCTAACGCGGGTATTTTATTTTCAGGCACCCACCTCCTAACGCGGTATTTTATTTTCATCAGCGCCCACCTCCTAACGCGGGTATTTTAATTTCGTCAGCGCCCACCTCCTAACGCGGTATTCAATTTCTGTCAGCGCCCACCTCCTAACGCGGTATTTAAATTTCACCAGCGCCCACCTCCTAATGCGGGTATTTCAATTTGGCCAGCGCCACCTCCTAACGCGGGTATTTCAAATTGGTCAGCGCCCACCTCCCATCGCGGGTATTTCAATTTGATCAGCGCCCACCTCCTAACGCGGGTATTTTAATTTCATCAGCGCCCACCTCCTAACGCGGGTATTTCACCTCACCAGCGCCCACCTCCTAACGCGGTATTTAATTTCACCAGCGCCCACCTCCTAATGTGGGTATTTCAATTTCAGTCAGCGCCCACCTTCTAATGCGGGTATTTCAATTTCACCAGCGCCCACCTCCTAACGCGGGTATTTCAATTTCAGCCAGCGCCCACCTCCTAATGCGGGTATTTCAATTCTGTCAGCGCCCACCTCCTAACGCGGGTATTTCATTTTCGGGTCAGCGCCCACCTCCTAATGCGGATATTTAAATTTCAGTCAGGCGCCCACCTCCTAATGTGGGTATTTCATTTCAGTTAGGCGCCCACCTTCTAATGCGGGTATCTTAATTTCAATCACGCTCTACGCGACGCCGCCATCTGCATAAACGCCTAAGCCGACGACGCCACCTCATCACGCCTATGATATATCATCATCCGTGCATCGGGAAGTTCTTCTAACATCGCTCACCCTTCCCCAAGTATCTCGCCACATCTGCAACCAGTGTCATCATAAGTCGACACTGGGGCATTGTTTCTTGAATCTGCACCATCTCTTACAACTTCTCTCCCCCTCGGAATTCTATTTCTTACCATGCATCTCTAATCTTCCCATGAGTCCCGATGATCAGGACAAAATTGGCTACTCAGTCAACTTCTTTGGCCGAAAACTCTTTCATCGTCTCCGGCCAAAGAGGGGCATCTGTTGACACCCAATTTTGTCCCATCTTTTATGATTTTATTTGCAATTTTTAATATTTTTGACACTTTAAAACAATTTTAAAATATAGGCATATATATATGTATATATATCATTATTATTAGTATTATTTGCATTTTTATTTGTCATTTGCATTTTTTATATCACAAGCATACTTTTATCCTAATATTATATGTTATTTTATTTTCGCAAAACGGCATTACATTTTATATTTTTATTATTTTAAGCATCAAGCATTTCACAAATATTATATTTTATCATATTATCATCTTTACAATTTATAAATTTTGCAAAGCTTTTATTTATTTATTTATATATAATAAAACCCTTTTTATATTTTTTTAAAACCCATAACCCATTTCATTTCCTAAAACAACTCCAAACCCACCACAAAACAAATACCCATTTTCTGCTAAGCCCAACAAATTCTTTATTTTCACCCATATCCTCCAAACCCACCACAAAACAAATACCCATTTTTCGCCAAGCCCAACACCCAATCCCTTCACTCCGCCTCTGTGCCCAACCGCCGACCCAAGCCCAAAACCCACTTCCCTTTATTTCCCCTTTAAACCAAAACCCTACAACATCTAACTCCAAAACAAAACAAAAAAATATATCACTCTCTCTCTCTTTTCAAATCGCACAGACACCCCCATACCCCCTAACCCCGAGGCCCCTCATTATCCCCATCTGGGCGACCCCACGCCGCCGTAAACTCACCACCTACACCACATCACCGCCACCCTAACACCACTACGCCACACCCATACCTACACCCCTCAAAATCCGAAACCCATCTATAAATACCCCATTTTCGTTCACTGTTTTGGGGGGGGTCGATTTTGTGGATTTTTTTTTGTCCGAAAATAGGGAGTTTTGGTCGGAGCTTATGTCGGAAATCGGGTATTATTCTGCCTTTTTTGCTCACTGCCGGGTCGGGTCGGGTCAACCCGATTTAGGTAAGTTTTCCATATTTTTATGCTTTTATATCTCCTTGTTGGTTATCTGAAGAATTGGAAAAAAAGTTGTTCCGGATCGGGTCACTGTTCCGGGTCGGGTCGACCCGGTTTGAATGAATTTCCAGATTTTTATGTTTTATGTGTGCTGTTGGTTACCTGAAATTTGGAGAAAATCGATTCGGGTTGAAAAACATCCGATTCGGGTCGGGTCGACCCGGTTCGGTTAATTTCCAGATTTTGTATGTTTATATTGTGCTGTTGGTTACCTGAAATTTGGAGAAAATCGATTCGGGTTGAAAAACATCCGATCGGGTCGGGTCGACCCGGTTCGATTAAATTCCAGATTGTTGTGTGTTTATATTGTGTTGTTGTTTACCTGAAAATAATAAAAAAAATGATTCGGTCGGTCACCGGTCAAGTAAATTTCATTTTTGTATCTTTGTTGTTGGTTATCTGAAAATAAATAAATAAATAATGTTTGATTCGGGTTGGGTCGACCGAACCGGTCAGTCACTAGTCCGAACCCGGTCGATTTTGAAACCTTCCAAATCCTCGCTTTTGTTTGAAATTTCGTAATCTGGTCGATAGTTTAATTGCAAATTGTTGGTTTATTTTGGCATTTAAATATCCATACACGGATATCTCACTGCTTTAGGCCGATGAAATTGAATTCGAGGCCGCGCTTTTTCTTTTGTTTCATTTCTCTGTTTTAGCAATCGCTTTGTAATTCGGGCAACGGATATCTTTCTGTTTTACTGTTTTATTATTTTATTAATATCACACTTGGCCGATAAAATTGAATTCGAGGCCGCGCTTTTTCTTTTGTTTCATTTCTGCTTTAGCAATCGCTTTCGTAATCTGCAACGGATATCTTTCTGCTTTTACTGCTTTATTATTTTATTAATATCACACTTGGCCGATGAAATTGAATTGAGGCCGTGCTTTTTTTTTGTTTCGCTTTCGCCATCGATTTGGCATTTAAACATCCGTAACGGATTGTCTTACTGATGCATCGATTTATATAAATATCGCATTTAGGCCAATGAAATTGAATTGAGGCCGCGTCCTTCGGATATCATCTCTCAATTTCTGCTTTTCTTTTTAATGCTTTGACACCATTTTACTTGGTTTGAATATTATACTACATATGGCCGATGAAAAATATCCGTCGATTTTGAGGCCTCCACAGTTGTAAAGACGGAAAATAAAGCTTACGGGCAATGATGAAATTTAAATCTTTTTCACCCGAGAGACCAATATGTTCGGGCAGTAAGGCAACTAAAATGACCAACGAGTCATATGTTCGCAGCCACGACGTGATTGGAATGATCTTTTCAAAATTTAAGTCTGAGCCCTCCGTAATCAAAACATTTATTGTTTTGGATACGGATCCGAAGTTATGTATATTCATTTGTTTCTAACCGTTTGTTCTTGACAGCTTGCAAGGGTTAAAGTCAAAGAAGGCAAATACCCCCCATAGATTATTTATTTTGTTGTTGTCATTTACTTTTTTTAATTCAGCTTTATTTCATTCTGTATTGTAATATTATTGTACTCGTGAAATTATTGAAATGTTTAGAATAGGCAAACATAGAATTAATTAATAGGGTAGTCTAAAACTTGAAACTCATTGCTAGTTCATTTATTTTTAGGCTCGGTTAGTTTTAAAATTGTTAATCGCTAGTTTATCTATTTCTAGGCCAGTCGCCCATATAAAATCACATTGCATACATCTTTATCAATTTTCATACGAATGCATATTCATAGTCTTTTTTAGCTTTACATGTATATTATTGTCATACAAATGCATGCTTGTACAAATGCATAATTTCATTAAATACTTGCAACATTATTTTTATACTTGTAAAACATGCACTTTTAACATAATAATTAACCTGAGTTTGATCGGATAACCGCAAGTTAGCGGATCTTAAAGGATGCCTAACCCCTTCCCTTTAGGATAATAAAGAACCCTTACCTAGAATCTCATTAGTTTCGTAGATCATAAAATTGGAGTTATTTTACAGCTTTTAGTTAGTATTTAGGTGCCCTAATTCACCTTAGAATAATTAGGTGGCGACTCCTCAAAGCAAGCATTTTATCCAATCCAGAGGGAATCGATGCTATCGTGTCGCGAAGCCCGCAGGTCAAAATCGGGTGCGACAGTAAGGAACCTCGTAGCTACCACTAACTTTCTTTCCGTCTCGTTGCGATGAATTAGGAGGTGTCTTCATGTTGAAGTAAGATTGGAATCAAGGTATCATTGATGTGTTTGAGATAAGTTTCATCTTCCCTAGCCTAATCTTAAGTTTGTACAAGTGTTGGATTGAATTTTGTTGGAAGATTCTTGAATAAATTAGTAACTCTGAAACTTGAGATTTAGTTATATGGTGTGGAGTTGTTTTTACATAATTCGAGCTGTTAAATGAAGTTGTAAATACATGATTAGCATCGTGCTGATGAGTATGGGGATGATGAATGTTGTTGTGCTAAGATATGTTGAATTTGAACTAGAAACATCCTTATGAAGTTGCGTACATAAGTTGTTCGATAAAATGTCCAAATGAACTTTCCTATAGAGTCGATATTGATACCAATTCTTTGTGTGACATAGATAATCATCCATAGAAGGTGCGAGGACACATGAGACGTTGTAGTTTCGTGAATAAGGTATATGGGGCAAATTTCTTTCTTGGCATTGACTTGATGAAACTACTTCCTTGAATGGATTCTCAATTCGTTAAATTGAATAAACGTATAAATCTTTTGACGAAAGTGATCATATTGCTTGTATATTCCTCCTCATCAATATTTTTCGTATCTCATACATCTCAAAATGATTATCTGAATGATAAAGAACATAGCGACAATATAAGTTTGAGGATACCGACCATAGGTCACTCCAACTCTGATTATGATATCCTTTGAGGTCTGTCTTACATTGCAAGTATGTATGTATATATATACAATTACCATACCACGTCGCGCTATAATCAGTCGGGCAGACACTTATATGTGCACAACACTGATCAGTTGGGCAGAGACCATCGCGTCCTATATGGTCGGGCAGTTCATTATGAGCTCACCCCATAGAAGGATTTGATATGATACTATATGGCCCCATAGAGTGGCCCGATTTTAAGTACATGCATATATTCATGGTTGTGTTAGTGTATTCCCTCAGTGGCTCTTTCCGAGTTCCAGGTTGACTTATGTACCTTTATCTTTTGTATTTCATTTCTTGTTTACTTATGCTATCTTCCTTACATATTCAGTACATCTTTCGTATTGATGTCCCTTTTATCGGGGAACACTGTGTTTCATGCCCGCAGATGCATATAGACGATTTGATGAGCCTCTTCAGTAGGATTACTATTCAGCTTGTGATGGAGCACTTCTCTTCTTCCGGAGTTGCTGTCAGAGCTTCGATATGCATTTATGTACATGGTAAGGGTATGGCAAGGCCCTATTCTGACCGGTTGTTATATGACTCTTAGAGGCTTGTAGACTAGTGGGTTATGTATTATCACTTTGTATGGCTTGGTCGGCCTTCTTGTCAGTTTGATAGTACTATTGTTATGGTCTTGCCGACCTTCTGAGGTTAATTGTGGCCATGTCGGCCCTACGACATACGTACACATATTGGTTTTGTTGTCACTTATTCAATTTGTTGTTTCCAGTTTCTTTTGTGATTGTCACTCTGAGGCCTTGTCGGCCCAGATAGTTATATGTTCATGCTATGATATATATGTAGTATGCTCGGGCCGTTTAGGCATCGGGTGCCAGCCACACCTCCTGAAGATAGGGTATGACACAGATCTTACCTTTACATTTGTAGGATAAATAGGTTGTTTTCGATAGACCCTCGGCTCAAGAAAAGAGTAGTTGATGCAGGATTGTAAGGAAAATAAGACAACAAAATATCAAGATACAAAATAAATGGAGCAAACTCATAGTAATGCACACAAAAAGAATAGGAATATACGCGATATATAAACAATATTACTAAGAGAAGGAGATGAGGAGATGAAGTGGTTATCCCCCTACTTCTCTCATAATATGCGACAAAAACTCCACTACTCACTAACTTTCTACCTTAATTTTTGACCTCCAAATCTTCCTATCTAGGGTCATGTCCTCATTCAGCTGAAGTTGTGCCATGTCCTGTCTAATCACCTCCTCCAGTTTTTCTTCGGCCTACATATGCCTCTCTTAACTCATGTTACCGCCAATCTCTCACACCTCCTAATTGGCGCATCCTTACACTGCCTCTTCACATATCCGAACCATCTCAGTCTCGTTTTCCTCATCTTATCCTCCACGGAGGCCACTCTGACCTTATCCCATATAACTTCATTCCTAATCATATCTCTCATAATATATCCACACATCCATCTAAGCATCATCATCCACGCTACCTTCATCCTCTGAACATGGACGTTCTTGACTGGACAACATACCCCATACAATAGTGTTGATCTAACCACCGCTCTGTAGAACTTACCTTTCAGCCTTTGTGACACATTCTTATCGCATAGTACCCCGAATGTAAGCATCTATTTCACCCACTCTGCTCCAATGTAATGTGCAACATCATTGTCAATCTTACCATCTCCTTGAATTACAGACTCGAGATACTTGAAGCTTCCTCTCTTGGGTATGACATGTTCCTCTATCTTCACTTCCACCTCCACCTCATACGATGTGTCGCTGAACTTGCACTCCATGTACTTTATTTTAGTCCTGTTTAACCTAAAACTTTAGACTCTAGAGCCTCTCTCCAAACTTTTAGCCTATCATTCACTTCCTTACACATATCGTCGATCAAAACTATGTCATCCATGAATAACATACACCATGGCATCTCCCATTGAATATGATGTGCCAGTTCGTCAATCAGTAAGACAAATAGAAATGGGCTAAGAGCTGATCTCTAGTGCATACCCATCATGATCGGAAAGTGGTCGGAGTCACCTTCCACTGTCTTAACTCGGGTCTTGACTCCATCGTACATGTCTTTAATAGCCCTAATGTAAGTCATAGGTACACCTTTAGACTCCATACATCTCCAAAGGACCTCCCTCGAAACTTTATCATATATTTTTTCTAGGTCAATGAACACCATGAGTAAGTCTCTCTTTTTATCCCTATATTGCTCTAACAATCTCCTTACAAAGTAGATAGCTTCGGTAGTCGATCTCCCCGGCATGAATCCAAATTGGTTCTCAGAGATAAACACACCCCACGTCATCCTCAACTCAACCACCCTCTCCCAAAATTTCATCGTGTCGCTTAGTATTTTGATATCTCTATAGTTATTGCAGTTTTAGATGTCCCCCTTGTTCTTGTACAACAATACCATTGTGCTCCACCTCCAATCCTCTGCCATTCTAGTCGTTCTAAATATGACATTGAATAACCCAGTCAGTCACTCCAAACTTGCCTCACTTGCATTCTTTCAAAAATCTACTAGGATCTCGTCTGACCCAATTTTTCTTCCCATCTTCATCTTCCGAATAACTCCCTTAACCTCGGCCACCTCTATGCCCCTACCCAAAATATCTACGGCTCTCGTAATGCTCTAACTCACCCAGCATAATATATTTATCCCCTCAATCATTCAAAAGCTTATGAAAATACATATGACATCTCTGTCTAATGAGTGCATGGTCTACTAGCAGCTCGCCATCCTCGTCCTTGATGCACTTCACTTAGTCCAGGTCACGGGCCTTCATCTTCCTTGCTTTGGCGAGCCTATACAACTTTCTATCCCCGCCTTTGCACTCAAGCTCTTCAAACAATCGCTCAAGAGTGGTCGTCTTAACTGCTATGACTGCAAGATTAGCCTCCTTCTTCGTCGTCTTATACCTCTCCATATTCCTCATCTTGTCCTTTTCATCTAAGTTTTCCACTAGCGACATGTAGGCAACTTTCTGAGCTTCAACTTTTCCTTGGACCTCTACATTCCACCACCAATCTTTTTATGCCTACATGGTTTACCACCCGAAACCCCTAACACCTCTCTAGCTACTTCCCTGATACAACCAGTTGTCGTAACCCATATACTATCAACGTTCCCACTCCTCCCCTAAGCCTCCATAGCTACCAACTTCTCTCCCATATCCTGAGCTTTGGCCTCTATCAGACCTCCTCATCGAATCATTAGTTGGTCATATGTCACCCTCTTCTTCTTCTTTCTCCCGACCTCTAAATCCATCACCACCAGCTTATGTTGTGTTGAATGGTTCTCGCTCGGGGTAACCTTGCAGTCCTTATACACACCTTTGTTATCATTTCTATGGAGCAAGTAATCTATCTTGGTCTTATCCAACGCACTACGAAAGGTCACTAAGTGTTCATCCATCTTCTAAAAGCTCGAGTTAGTTATGACCAACTCAAAAGTTTTCACATAGTCCAATAGCGAGACTCCTATGTCATTTCTATCCCCGCAGCCGAAACCGACATGTACATCATCATATCCACTTGAAGTGCTCCCTATATGACCGTTAAAGTCTCATCCTATTAACATTTTCTCGATCTGTGGGATACCTCTCACAGCCTCGTCCAACTCCTCTCAGAAGCGCTTTTTGTCCTCTTTCCCCAAACCCGCCTGAGGGGCATATGCACTAATAATGTAACTAAACCCTCCCAAAACTAGTTTAATGATCAACATCCTATCACTCACCCTTCTAACCTCTGCCACTTGGTCCTTAAGTTCTTGGTCTACTAAAATGCCTACTCGATTCTTATTCCTCCGACTCTCTGAGTACCACAACTTAACACGTCTACCTCTTTAGCCTTGATGCTTATCCATTTGGACACACGCTACATTGATCTTTCGTTTCTTAAGGATCTTCACTAACTCAATCGACTTTCCCGTCAAAGTCCCTATATTCCAAGATCCAACCCTCAACCTAGAAGCTCCCTTGGCACCCCTACCACCCCTGCCCCCGCCCCACCCCCAACCGAGGACACGACCTTACACTACCTTTACACTTATATAAAGGTTTTTTGACAAGTGGCACTTTTCATATTGCTTTACTAGCTTTTTTATATATAATTTTATGATTAGTTTTTCATTTAGAGGTCTTAATTACGTATACTTAGATTGTAGCATGCTTACTTGTTAATTTATTTTGATGAAATATATCTTAAATAATTGTTACTTAGCCAGTTGAAACTGGATGGAGATGTTTCATTTGTGAATCAAATTAGATGAGTTGAAACTTGAAACTGGATGGAGATGTTTCATTTGTGAATCAAATTAGATGGGTAAATGGTGTTTACTCGTCCTAAATTTGCTCCAAGTTCAAGATTCATCTATTTAGCACCCCAGCTTTTAGATATAGGGTTGTTCGGTTGCTCAGATATGAAATTTTTTACTAAATTACATAACAAACATTAATTATGTGAGACTAGTTTATTACTTGACAAGTGAATTTATGGTTGGATAAACTCCTTTAAAACAAGCTATAAAAAAAGGCAATATTATATATCTATATTTTTCCTAATTAAGATGTTTAGCTAGAGAATAATAAAAGCATATATAAAATAAAAAAAAGTATTGCAAAGGCAATGACAGCATAGTAAATCGGCTATATATCGATTTCTAATTCCCGCAAGTTATGGTTGCTTTTATTACATTTTTTAGTTGAAGATTTTTTCATTTTAGAATTCAAGTCTAGAAAGTATTCATCGTCAAAATTCACATTGTGAGCAAACTTTAAATTCTCCACATTTTTTAGTACCTAAAGTATGTGTTATTGCTCTTCTTCTTCTTCTTCTTCAGTGGAGAAGTAAAAAGATGTTAAGTTCTTTTTCAATTAAAAAAATATTATGAAGGCAAAAATTAAAAAATATAATGAAATCCTAAAGTACAAGATCTTCAATTAAAAAATATAATGAAGCAAAGATTTTACCTTGTAGCTATTAAAGTTTGAATATAGCATGCTACTATACCGTAATAGCCATTTGCACAATTTTTATTTTTTTTACTTTTTAATTTCAGTTTAATATTCTATTTTCCAGTCCAATAAAACAAAATATACTAATATATTTTTACTAAATAAATATATTATTATTTAATTCTCATATTATAATGTCGTCGTTGTAATTTTAGTATACTTGGTTCACCAACCAAACGATCCTTATACACATTAAGTCGATCATAAAATAAAGTGTTGTAGTACTTGTTGTTGTTGGAGCAATTGTCTGGAAAATTGTTGAGGAAATGAGATCTTTTTGATCTCTTACCATTTGAATAGAAAAAAGTAATTTTCAGATTTTTTTATGTAATTTTTTAGATCTCTTATGTGAAAAAATAAAAATCTCTTATAAAAAGATTATAAAATTAAAAAAAAAGTTTGTAAAGGATAAAAAATATATTTATCCCAAAATTGTTTTTTGTTTGCTTTATTATAATCATTTATTTATTTGAAGTCTTTTCGCGGTCATTGCTGATGTGTTTGTGTCATTAATTACTTTCTCCAATTGGAGTGAGATTGACAAGTTTCGAATATTTGATTCATGTATCAAAGTTGTTTATGAACTCTTAACATATAAAAATTACGGTGTAACTTACGCTAAAGGTTAGGCCGATACACTAAATTTTTGTTATGTGTGGCGTTTGAGAAATGACCGGATCATAAAGATCTATTATACACAGTCTTATCTTTCATTTTTGCAAGAGGTTATTTTCATCGCTTGAACACGTATAAATATCTTTATAGGAGTACTCAATATAGTGCAAATATACTTGTGTATACCAGAGTTGTGATGGAGTAATAAGTATTCATTCATTATTAATCAGAGGTTTCGGGTTCGAATCTTCTTGAGAACGGAGTCACCTTTGTTAGAGAGTGATTTACCCCATGTGGAACTTTCCGGCACGAATTCGGATATAGTCGTGTCCCCAATTAAAATACCGGACACTAGATGAAAAAATAAAAAAATAAAATATTTGTGTATTTTAATATCAAATACTTATGTCCAATGAAATGTTTTCTTGGATGAACTTATCTCCTTATCAAACTACTTGTCTTTTTTTTTAGAGTCAATTTGACTTATCTTCATTGCTCAAATGGATTTAATTATTGTAATATTTTAAAATAAGTTTAAATATTCGAGAACCATATAAAAAATAAATTTAAGACGTCTTAGTTAGCAAATTGAATGATTAAGACAGAATGAGGACAATTTTGTTAAGATAATTAAATAGTGAGTGAATCCACGAGGACCGCGACAAAAGAAGAATTGCATTCAAATGTTACTTATATTTAGTCAAACAAATTTGGTCAAAATAAGTACTTTAAGAAATTAAGAAATCGTTAAAATTATTTCCTTTTTCAAGTTTATCACTGTTCAAATAAATAATGTATACAACTTTCTAAAAAGTCTCTCAATCGGCACTTATAAGTAGGTAACTATTTTGAGGAGATTTTTAATGAGTGTATCGAGATAAAATTTATCTGCACCAGATTTTTATAGAAAATTAAATTAATTTAACATTAAAGTGAAAATTAATATCAATTAATCATGAATATAACTGATGAACGAGTAATCCCTCCGTCTCAATTGTAGTTGAAGTGGATCAACATACCACTTTTTGGACAATTAAAGGGCATAGCAGTAGGTCCATTTTCTAGCAAGTTCATAAATATATCAATGACGGTAGGTATTTGGAGTAAGTTTTAATTTAGATTTTGATTTGGGAGTACTCTAGATAATAGATATAAATATAGACAATTCCTCTTGGTTTATATTATATAGCTTTTTTAGCCTTTATATTTAGTCCATAGTGAATTTTACATAACTAATAAACCATATTAAATAGTATTCCTTGTATCAATTTATATGACACTCTTTTAATCATTCAAAAAATAATATCACTTTCCTATAATTCAGTAATATATTACTCCATCCGTTTACTTTTACTTGTCCACTTTCAACTTTACACGCCCCTTAAAAATTAATAAATGAAGTGTGTATATATAATACCCATATTAATTAGTGTATAGTCTCATGGACTTGGAGAATGATTTAGAAATTACTAATTGTTGGAAATTTGCCTTTGGTGGGGAGGTTGCGTCCACCCATATTTAATGACTTAAACACTAGGATTTCGCATGTTGGAGGCTTTGTCTAATCACACGTGCATAATCTACTAAGTGAGTAGATGACCCTAGGGTAAAAGATCGTCAAATTTCGTTAAGAAATGTGAAAATATGGTGTGGGACAAATCTACCACATCGGTGGAAAAAAGAAGAATTGTTCTCTTTATAAGCCTAAAAATGGATAAGGGTTTGGGACCCCAAGGGGTAACCCAAGTGTTTGAAGGAGAGAGGACCTAGGTATGCTTGGGTTCGAGGCTAGTCCCACACGCGCGCCGCCGACGCCCGTCCCGTCTCGTCTCGTCTCGGGTCGGACATTATCTTTTGGAACTCAAACTGTTTAGTATTTACAGTTTGGTCCCTGGAGTTTCAGGAAGCAGCCAGAAAGTCTGAAATGTTTTGCACTTACAACAAAACGTTTCTGGCCATGAATACCCATGATTGCACATCTCTTAGTCACCTCTCCTCCTCCAAAAACACTATATAAACTTCTGAAACAGATTTGAGGTAAAAAGATAGAGGACGAAAACAAGAGAAATCAGTCTAAAAGTGAGCAATAAAAATAAAAACTCTTCCTTCCTTTTTCCTCTAAATCAGCAAGTCGTTTCGTGTTTGTTTTCTTCGTCAGAATCAACCTATTTTCTTTGTAGTGTTGATTGGTTGTTGTTTTATCTTGGGAGACTATTGCCCGCAAACGTAAAAGCATATATACGGGGCAATCTTGTCTTAAAGACAGAGAGTCATCTCTCGACTCAGCCACAGTTGTAACAATCCAGATTTAGTGTTTCTTGATTTCAGTTTATCAAGATTCAAGACTCAAAAAGCTTGCGGTAGTTCTGTATATTGGTTGTTTGTTCATCCTTTCGAACACTTGTAATATTTATTTACTTCCCGTACTGCAATTATATCCAAGACTAATTAATGTTAAGGGTAAAATAATATATTTTTTTGCACTTCCCTCGAAATGCTAAAGTGGACAAGCAAAAGTGAAAATTTATTTTAGTATTAGTGGACAAGTAAAAATAAACCAAGGGAGTAACTTTAAACTTTTCATTTTGCTCTTAATAAAATGACATGTTTTAAATCATAAGTTTAAAACTATTCATTTTGTTCTTAAATAATGTACTTAGTCAAACACTTTTATATAAATTTGGGACATAGGCAATAGGCATCTAATGAAAACATGTCGTATATTTTTGGGAGTGAATGAATTTCTTAATACCCTTTCGTCCCAATTTAATCGTGTTGCTTTCTTTTTTGACGTGTTCCAAAATGAGTATTTTTTTTATATTTAATAAGTTGACAATTTAAACATCATATATGATAAGTTTATAACCACAATCTTCAAATGACATTTTAATATATTATATATATTTTTAATTTAAGATCACAAGATTTAAAAATATCTCTTTATTTCTTAAATTTTGTACACAGTGAAACTAAGAGATTAAATTGAGAGGAAGGGAATAAATGTGCCCAAAGTAAAAAGATCATATAACAAGAGATACTATATAAGTAGTGCATGAGAGAAACTGGAAGAGAATAACGCTTTCGTTTTCGCTTAAGTTATATATTCTTCTTCTTCTCCTGCATCTCTCATAAAAAAAATGGCGGGCGAATTAGAGGCGCTGTTGAATAAGAAAGAGTACTACTACGAGAATTGCCCCGGTTGTAAAGTGGATCTACGCAAAGCGGGTCAAACTGGTTTGCCCATAAAGGAGCTCTTCACTATATGGGTCGTGATCCTTAGCGCAGGTAACTAATACCCGTCATCAATTTCATCAACCACTAGTTTTTCTATCAGTGCCCTTTTCTTAGTACCTAAGATCGTGTTTTGCGGTGAATTATAAGGAAGAAAAATGCCCAAACTTTTACGATCAGTACTCCCTTCCATCTAGTATATTATATGGTGCTTTTCGTTTTTACATTTAGGGTGTGTTTGGTACGGATTTTCTTGGAAAATATGTGTTTTCCTTATTTATTTTTTAGTGTTTAGTAATTAAGCCAAATAATATTATATAAAGAGTATTTATATGTACAACAACAACTCAATGAAATCCCGAGAGTTTGGGGAAGGTAGAGTGTATTCAGGACTTACCCTTAACTTGTGAGATAGAGAAACGTTTTCGGTAGACTCTCGGCACAAAGATGAGCAATTCAAAGTCGTATAAATACTATGAGGTCGGGATAGAATGCGGAGTGGGTTTCGAGGGTGGAATGATCAAGGGATGAGCATTGAACGCGTTGGGTTAGTGGGATTACTTATGAGAATTAATGTTTTCTACTCTCATTGAGGACTTATTTTTTTATTTTTAAATAATTTATTTTTCTAGATAAAATATTACATACTAGAATATATAAATATAAAAAAATTTAAAAATATTTTCCTTAATACCAAATACCCTTCTCCGCCGCTAGTTTTTACCAGCTCCCTTTTCTTAGTATTCCTTAAAAACGTGTTTTGCGGCACATCACAAGGAGTAGTGTTAAAATTAATGAACGCAAGATATATGTGGTCTCTGCATTTAAGATGATTTAATCATACTTAATTGATATTTTTATTATATTTAGTTCTAAAATATTAAATTATTTAATTTGAGATAAACGTCAAATGTCTATATCGTATTTTTATTTTCTGTTCTTTTTAAAAAAAATCGTTGTTTTATTGGGAATTTGGTTTGATTTGCTGAGAAGTCAGCGATAGTTCAATATTGTAATTATGATATCGTTTTCTAGATGAAAATTTTGAAGATCTATAATTGCTCCTCCTAATTATTTTCTTCCGATAAATTTACAGGGAGAAAAAAAACAGATTGCTAAACATAATCTCTTTAGAAAAGATTCTCAAAGATATCTCCATTAATAACCAGATTAACCGCTTTGCAGCTATATCAAAATAGACTTTTACTATTAAAGTATGTGGTGCAGTGGATGAGGCTACTCCTACGTTAATCAGAGGTTTCGGGTTCGAGTCCTAGATATGTAAAAATTCTTGATAGTGAGCGCTTCCCCAGAAATGGATTCTAAGCTACGCGAAGCCGAATATAATCGGACTTCAATGCGGATATCGAACACCAGTTGTAAAACCCCAAAAAAAGTAGACTTTTAGCTTCTTGTGGTTGTTTGTTCAGAAGGTGTACGTGTATATTTTTCTTTTTTCTAAGCCCGTTTAAGAATTGGGTAAGATTCAATAGTTTTAATCTAATTTTATATGTTTGTGTTTAAAAATTCACTAATATATATAAAAATAATTTATCTAATACTTAATAAGTTATCTTATTTTAAAATTTATAAATTCAAAATTCTAATCTTGTCTCTAATCATACAAGGCTTCATGTAATGCAGATGGCGGGGTTCACGGTTTGAGTTTAGTCCAGTTTTCCTAAAAGAACTAAATCAAATGATGTATTTTCTTATTCTTTCTTTTTTGGCACAATGGGGTTCATGTCAAAAATTTTAATATAGATTGTAAAAATCAAATAATCTACTATATTATTAGTGTCATACGTTATTTTGAGATCTTGGTTGGTGAAGTTCGATAAAGATCAATTTTCAAAAAGTCGTACCTGCGTCATTCATGACTCTTTTTAGGAAGAATTAAACAACAATTTTCAAAGATATTTCCAATAACTAAATTAACAGCTTTGCATCAAAACAGACTTTTAGCTTCATGTGTTTGTTTGTTGTACGATAAAAATTTATCCGTATTAACATCAAACTTGGATGATATGTATTTGTATATATACTTTTACCACCTAATCATGATGAATTCATGCATATATTTGCTACTTTAAATCACTAAATCATAATAAATTAAATTGTTTACGAGTAGTATTTACCGAAGGTTTACTGTGTAACTTTTTCTCCTTTACCTTTGCCGTATCCGTGGGCTTCGTGTGATGCAGATAGCGGGGTTCACGGTTTGGGTTTGATCCATTTTTCCTGAAAAAATGTAAATCAACTATAATGTACTTTTTAATTATTTTTTTGTCACATGGGGTTTATATAAGAAATTTAATATCTATAGATTGTAAAAATAAAATAATCTGCTATCTTGATTGATGAAGTTTAATAAAGATCAATATTCCTTTCTCTTTTCTTATGATTATATTGAGAGGAACAGTTCTGAAAATGCCTCTTTATATATCACTTTCCATTAAGTCTTGAACTATATATGACTTCTCTAATTATTTATTATAATTAATTAAAAGTTATTCCTCAATATTTATTAAAACCAAAATAGGATAAGTGATGTCCCACACAAACACAAAAAAGAGGTCTAACACAACATATATACGATTAATGATGGAACATAAGCTATGAAATCTGTAAGGAACTTGAATAAATATTCCTAAAATATTGAGAATAAGATAAACAAAAAAACGAGAATATATAGTAATATTTCAACAATCATAATAATAACAATAATAAATAATGGTAACAATGGATAATAATGAAAAAAGATTTAAAATAATTGTTTGTAGGCGAAAATTTTGACGTAGAGTAGAACTTTGAGACTATTTTGGACATGCGATTTTATCTCATGAGATGAAATCTCAAATCATCCAAAAATGCATACTTGAATTTCAAATCAAATTTTTAAATTTTTTAAATGTAAAAGTTGACTTATAAGTTTATATTTTGTAAAAATAGATCTATAAGTTGGTAGATATATTTATCAATCATTTATATCAAATATTAAAAGATCTACAAGTTGGTAGTGTATTTATAACAAATTTACTCTTACCAACTATGTGAGAGGATTATATTAAAGAGTAGTTACACTACAAGTCATGTTTAATTTTTTATTTTATTTTACTAAAGTTTGATCAATTGATCTTGTATTTTTTAGAAAGGTGTTCTAGTAGCGTATTAATTTTGTTATGAACTATGACTTGCTCATTTGGTAAGATTGTATAAGAATTGGAAAAGTTTTGATGATTTTCATAACTTGTGGGGTTTTTATTTCTATAAGAAAAAATACAACTTAAGAAATCTAAATTACATGTCCAAGTCAAATCATGTCCAAACGGCTCCTTAATTGACCAAATTTTGAAAATCTACTTATTTTAAAAAGTACTTTTTGTCACAAGTTTTTTTCAATAAATTACTTTGGAATAGTAGCAGATTGTGTGTGACTAGTCAATTTCAAAAATACTTTTGTTAATATTAGAGCAGTAATTTATGACTGATTATAGGTAAAAGCTACTTTTTTAACTTTTTGAGAAACTGTTGTTGCTCAAAAAACATACTTTAAAAAATAACCACTTTTAGCTCCCCAGAGCCTGGCCAAATAGATAGTAAGATTAAACATTTTCATGGTTAGCTTAGGCATAAGTCAAATCAACCCATCTATCAAAATTACGAGTTGAGTGTGTTACATGGGTTTGAGTTTGTTTGGCCACCTCTTCATTTGAATGTGTAAACGTGTAATTATATTCCCTACCTATAATTAGAATATTTTCATAAATTGTGTAAATATAATTATGGTAAAACTAGGATTCCTCTTTTGTATAGGCTTAGGATTCCTATTGTATAAGGGATGAATATTGTACTCTATATATACCTTGATATTAATGAAAGACTCCTCAAGGGAGATTAATATCATCTTTCATGGTATCAAGAGTCAAATAAACAAAACCCTAAAAACCTTTCTCTTCCACATGCCACGCCTCTCTACGCTGCCCTCCCGGATTTTCTTCTTGTTTTTCGGGCTTTGTTCTTCCTTTCTTCTCTTCTCTAAATGGCTATCCCTGATTCTTCTACACTTTCTGACGCCTCTACCTCCACAAATCCCACCACAAAGTCATCACCACCGTTTCATCCCGCCCTTACTGTTTCCAACATCAAGAACCATATTCCCATTATTCTTGATCAAGAAAACAACCAGTATTTTTCCTGGGTTGAACTTTTTCGCAATCGTGCATATCTCTATAACGTGCCTGACCATATTGATGACACTATTCCGCGCCCTACGGAGGTTGATGATTCTATTTGGCATCGTCTCGACGCCGGCGTCAAACAATGGATATATGGTAGTATCTCTCAGGATTTGCTCCTTACTATCATGAAATCTGACTCCACAGCCCTTGACTTGTGGAATCGTTTGGAGGAAATTTTTCAGGACAACAAGCACACTCGTGCCATGTATTTGGAAGAATAGTTCAACAAAACACGTCTTGAAAACTTCTCCAATGTCTCTGAGTACTGCAAGCAGCTTAAACTTCTAGCGGATCAACTCTCCAACATCGGCACGCCTGTCACTGACGATAAAATGGTGCTACAAATGATTTCTGGCCTTACTAAGGGCGAATATGATACTTTGGCCACCATTATTCAACAGGCAGATCCGCTACCGAGTTTTAACAAAGCTCGCTCACAATTGTTGCTCGAAGAAACCCGTCGTGCTAAAAATGAGCACGCCCAACAGCGTTAGTCGCCGACACGCAACCCCAAGATCGACGCCACCGGACAACTCCCAACAGCGGCGGGCGCGCGCAAGTGGTGGAAAAGGCCGCGGCGGTAGAGAGGAGGTCGTGGTCGTGGGTGCGGTCGCGGTCAACGTAACCAACCGCAAAGAATAAAGAACAGAGATCGCAGAACAATCGGGTCGCGGCTCGCCAGCTGTTTCACAGGCGCGGCGCCTCTAGTACAGAGCAGCGACGCCTGGCCAGAGTCAGCGGCGCTAAGTCCATTCTAGTACCAGCTGACCATACAATCCGTATTTTTACCGGTTTGTTAGGCCTGCTCGGCCCTACAAAGAGCCCACTTCATGCAAGGTCAGTCCCGCAGCCTCTCCTCCGCATGACACCCATCGAGTTGGGTCGGTGTTCAAAGACTTATCTATGCCACACCGACAATACTTGGTACATGGACTCAGGCGCCACATCTCACGTCACCCGATCTGCAGTACTATTCCTAAACTGTTTTGTTTAAAGCATCCTCAATATGTTACAGTTGGTAGTGGACAACGCATTCCAGTTAAGGGTTATGGTACCTCATACACACAACCTCCTCATCCACCCTTCTCCCTCAAAAACACCATATATGCCCCACACATGATTAAGAACCTCATATTTGTCCACCAATTTACTCGTAATAATTTTGTCTCTGTGGATTTTGACCCTTTTGGTTTTACTGTAAAGGATCTTCATACGGGGACACCTCTTACGAGATGCAATAGCACGGGGGATCTCTATCCATTCACTTTCACCTCCGCTGCCAGATATTGCTCTCCCGTCACTCTAGCGGTTGTTTCTTCTTCAACCTGGCATAATAGGCTTGGTCATCCAGGAGTCCCAGTTTTTAATTTTCTTAGAGGCAACAATTTCATTGCTTGTAATGGGAAACTTGCCCAAAATTGTGTTTCTTGCTCTTTAGGCAAACATATTCGTCTTCCGTTTAAATCGTCTACTAGTGTTACATTTGCTCCTTTTGATATCATACATGCCGATTTATGGATATCTCCTATCCCTAGTTCTCTCGGTCATAAATACTATCTTGTGTTGCTTGATGATTTTTCACACTACGTTTGGTTATACCCTCTTAAATTTAAATCGGAAGTGTTTGTCAAATTTCTTGAGTTTCGCAATTTCATTCAAACACAATTTGGAAAAGGCATAAAATCATTTCAGTGCGATAATGGTCGTGAATTCAATAACTCTATGTTTCACCGCTTTTGTACCAATAATGGCATGGTCTTTCGTATCTCCCGCCCTCACACCTCACCACAAAATGGTAAAGCTGAAAGAATTATCCGCACCATTAACAATATGATTCGCACCCTATTGATTCATGCCTCCCTCCCTCCACCCTTCTGGGTCTATGCTGCTAAAATGTCAGAATACACTCTAAATATTCTCCCTACTAGCACTATTCACAATATGACCCCTACCGAAATCCTCTACCATAGAATCCCATCTTATGATCATCTACGGATTTTTGGTTGTCTGTGCTATCCCAACCTTAGCTCCACCGCCCTTCACAAGCTCGCTCCTAGGTCCACTCCATGTGTCTTTCTAGGATTCCCGCCGAACCATAGGGGCTATCTATGCTATGACTTGTCGACTCGTCAGATCCACATATCTCGTCACGTCACATTCGACGAGACCACATTCCCGTTTTTGAATCTTCCAAAATTCCAAAAACAGGACTACTCATTTCTTGACGAGTCTGTCATCTCTCCCCTCATAATCGAACAACTCACATCCTATGTTCCGTCGTCAGAACCGCGACACCTAAACTTCAGAGAAGCCTGTCAACCTTCTAGCGCCGCGACTCTCGATCCAGGAGCCGCGACACCTTCGACGGCTTCGCCCCCACCCTCTCCTTATCCGACTTTACCCCCCGTCTCAGACACCACTCCGCCACCCACTGTCCCTACCCATCCAATGGAAACTCGTTCAAAGCATGGAATCTTCAAACCCAAAGTCCATTTCAATTTGTCTGCCCAAACCATCTCTCCACTTCCAAAGAACCCAAAATTGGCCAAACAAGACCCTAATTGGAATGCGGCTATGTATGAGGAATTCAATGCTTTAACTAAACAACACACGTGGGATCTAGTACCTAGACCTGAGGGGGTGAATGTCATTCGTTGTATGTGGCTATTTCGTCACAAGTTCAGAGACAATGGGGATCTTGAAAGGTATAAGGCTCGTCTTGTGGCTAATGGCACAAATCAGCAGGAGGGCATTGATTGTGGTGAGACCTTCACCGGTTGTCAAACCGCTACCATCCGCACGCTTTTGAGCATAGCCATGGGCAAACACCGCCGATCCATCACCTTGATGTGAAGAATGCATTCTTACATGGGGATCCGAGAGAGCGATCTACATGCATCAGCCACCAGGGTTCACCCATCCAGCAGTTCCTCACTATGTGTGTCGTCTCCGTAAATCACTATATGGCCTGAAGCAGGCCCCCCGTGCGTGGTATGATCGCTTTGTCAAGTATATCTTGCAGATTGGGTTTGTATGCAGCAAGAGTGATACATCACTTTTCATTTTTCATCGAGGTAGTAGCACTGCTTACTTATTACTTTACGTAGATGATATTGTTCTTACTGCCTCCTTCGACGGATTGAAAAATGAGATTATTGCCTTGCTCAAGTCCGAATTTGCAATGACTGATTTGGGGAAGCTGAGTTACTTTTTGGGGATATCAGTGACCAGGTCTGCCAATCATATGTTCTTGTGTCAGCGTAAGTATGCAGAAGAGATTGTGTCTGAGGGCTAAGATGGCGAATCGCAAAGAGGTGCCTACTCCTTGATTCCAAATCTAAGCTCGGTGCTATGGATGGTGCTCCAGTCTACGATCCTACTCAGTATAGGAGCCTTGCAGTGCACTTCAAGATCTCACATTCATCAGCCGGACATAGCTTATGTTGTTCGGCGGTGTGCTTATTCATGCATGCCTGTGGAGTCTCATTTCATCGCTCTTAAGCATATCATTCGATACATTGGGGCACTCTTGATTATGGTTTGCACCTATACCCCTCCGCACTGACAAGTTGGTTTCATATCCGGATGCAGATTGGGCAGGGTGTCCGGACACGCGACTCTCCACCTCCGGCTTTTGTGTTTTCTTAGGGGATAATCTGATTTCTTGGTCTGCCAAGCGACAGCTACCCTATCTCGCCCGACTTCGAGGCTGAGTACAGAGGCGTTGCAAATGTAGTAGCTGAGATTTGTTGGCTCAGAAATTTACTGTTAGAACTTCAGTGTCCTTTGCGTCAGGCATCTATTGTGTATTGTGATAACATATCTGCCATCTATCTTTCTCATAATCCGGTTCAACATCAGCGAACCAAGAATATTAAGATAGACCTACACTTCGTTCGTGAGAAAGTTGCGTTAGGCCATGTCAGAGTGTTACATGTTCCATCATCCTATCAGTATGCAGACATATTTACCAAAGGACTTCCCAGACAGTTATTTCTTGATTTCAGAGCCAGTCTCAGCGTCCGGACTCCTCCCGCTCCAACTGAGGGGGTGTGTAAACGTGTAAATATATTCCCTACCCATAATTAGAATACTTCCATATATTGTGTAAATATAATTATGGTAAGACTAGGATTCCTCTTTTGTATAGGCTTAGGATTCCTATTGTATAAGGGATGAATATTGTACTCTATATATACCTTGATATTAATGAAAGACTCCTCTAGGGAGATTAATATCATCTTTTAGAATGCAGTTTATAATGTGCAAATAGTCTGATCAAATATTGAGGGCTTATATTGCATTCCTTTTTACTCCATGAATCTCATTCTTGTTGGATGCATTAATTTTTGGTCTACTTAATGGTATATTAGGTGGCAGGGATCCGTAGAATTAGTCGAGGTGCATGCAAGCTGGTCCGGACACCACGGTTATAAAATAAAGCCTACATTTGATTTTGTAATTATGTTGTCCAGGGTAGCTTACGCGCATCTCGATAATTCTACAGATATTTGCTACCACCCACGAGAGTAGTTATCGGGTAAAGCAAAATCTTACTAAAGAGAGAAGTTTATTAGACAATAAAGTACATATACTATATACACTATATACGATATTCTGAGAAAACTCTGTCCACCGATGCTTGGACAAATGGGAAGAAATTACTTAGTGTTTTACTCATATTCCTTTCCAAAGTTTTTCATTGTACACGAAAATTATAGGTTAGCTTCTTGGAGCTTTTTTTTCTGTGTAATCATATGGTAGCTAGCAAGTTTGCTTCATTTCTGTACTTATAGACACTAAGACCAGTTTTAGATAGTTATTGCTACAAGCCTCCTTAAGAGGATCCTTCTTTTGATTTTAGCTATTGATATTCAGACTGATATCTTCTTTTCTGTTTCATGGGATTCATCAACTCTTCAGCACTTCCAATATCATCTCTCTTTCCATTTCTTTATTTCATGGTAAGATCATTCAACTTTGTCTGTGCTTGTTGTTCAAGTTTTCTCAAATACATATGATTAAGTCAAACTGAGAATCTTTGTTTAAGAGCCAGAATTGAAATTAATCTACTCAATCTTTAGAATAAGGTGTTGAGATAATAGTTCTTGTTAATAACTTGCTTTTGACTAGGTATAGTGTGACTTTTCATCATAGAGAATTGGCCGAAGTTTGGAAATGAACTCATGTATCCTAATGAAATGGGTTCAGATTAACTACCTAAGCCTTGGTGGCAAGAGTTAGCCGGTACCTGGGCTAGTGAGAGGTAGCATGTACCTGGTGGAATAATCAAAAGTGTGCAAAAGCTAGCCCGTACACCACCTTTATAGAAAAATTGGCTTCAAAGTAAAATTTGATTCCTACCAAGGTAGAGGTAAGGTCTTTGTACACTCTACCCTCCCCAGACCCCACGTTGTGGGACTGCATTGGGTATGTTGTTGTTGTTGTAAAGTAAAATTTGATTAGTCGAGAAAACCTACTAAAGCTTTGGACCAATTTCTATACTTGGAACTCAAAAGTTAGAATTCAATCTTGGCTAATATTGTTGAATTAATTCCATTCTACAAGCCCTGGCCCTTCTTCCTAGTTTGTTGACTTGATTTGATTCTTCTAAACTTAATTAGATGTTTGACCGATGAATTTCTAGTTCACTCGAAGCATTTTTACATTTCTGCAACCGGTCATGCCAAAGCTTTAATGGTTTTTGAATGTTAACAGTTTGAAATTATGATTAAGATAATTGTTAACATGCATAAGGAGTCAGGTTGAATTTGTAACCTTTGAGTGCCTTGTCGATTTTGTTTCTTGAAATTAGTCCCCTTTGTTATTTCATTGATTGCATAAAACTTACTGTTTATATTTCTTGCTAATGTTATTTTTATTTCAGCTGTAAAAATCTGATTATTGTTAGAGTGGGTCAAAGTCCCACATTGGTTGGGGAATGGAATGGTGGTTTGCTTATATGGACTTGGCAAATCCTCCCTCATGAGCTAGTTTTTGGGGTTAAGTTGGGCCCAGGTGCCATATCTTTACATGGTATCAGAGTCAGGTTCATTCCCGTTTGAGCTCCTATAGCCGTTTGGGCTCCCGGTCCACGCTCCAGTTGGGACCGGGGCGTGAAAGGGGTGTTAGAGTGGGTTAAAGTCCCACATTGGTTGGGGAATGGACCGGTGGTTTGCTTATATGGACTTGAGCAATCCTCTCTCATGAGCTAGTTTTTGGGGTTGAGTTAGGCCCAGGTGTCATATCTTTACAATTATTAAGCTTGAAATCTTAGCTTATTTGAAGGTATCACATTTTGCATGCATGAAACCTGTCAAACAGGGCACGACAGTTCGTATCATGAAGATAATTCCCATGCTATATTACAACAATTCATTGCCTTCCTAATTTTGGGCTTCCTTGTACAGATAAAGGACTTTCACGTTGCAAAGAGAGAGGAAGATATTAGTACATATGCAGGTTATGTAGGTAAGCTTATTTCATGTCATAATTTGTATGTTGAGATATATGATTATATAAAGGTCTGTCTAAAAAATGCTTATCGATTTCCTGAAATACTGAAGCTTCTGCATATATGCTTGGAAGAGCTTTGACATCTGTCTTTTGGGGAATGGTGGCTGATCGATATGGCCGAAGACCAGTTATAATTTTCGGCACTTTTGTAGTGTACGACTAATCTTTATTGAAATGTTCTCTTTTAGACTTCACTTAAATGTCAACAAGTTTATACCTTTTGCTTTAATTGTTCTTCAGGGTTGTTTTCAATACTCTCTTTGGTCTTAGTGTCAACTTTTGGATGGCTATCATTACACGATTTCTTCTCGGTTTATTAAATGGTTTGATTGGACCAATAAGGGTATGCTATCAGTTTAATTCCATCTTACAATTCAGAACTGCATCCTCAGCTATTCTATTAAGATACTTACCTTCCATTCTTAGGCATATGCCGCGGAAGTTTTTCGTGCCGAATATCAAGGAATGGGAATGTCAACGGTAATATGCCCTTAGTTTTCGGTTATGCAATTGATTTCTATCAAATGAGAGGAATGCAGAAAGAAATGGCAAGAATGTGTTTCTGAATGACCATTTAGACAGTGGATTTTAGGGAGTTTATTTTATTTTTATTATATGTTTGTATTGTTTTAGATTAGTAGTGCATGGGGCATTGGATTGATTATTGGCCCAGCTTTAGGAGGCTTCCTTGCTCAGGTATTTTCTTTTCCTTAGATATTTCCTTTTTGTATTCCATCATCCTGTTGGGGAAAGAGAGTTTAGTGGTTTTATGAATCAATTCTAAGAGAAATTTCTTAGCCTAAAATCCTTAATATTTCTACTTATAAGTTTCTCTGCAAATCTTAGCAAGAGAATTGAGGAACATCATATTTTGAGAAAATTTTCCATTAGCATATATGCTCTAAATGTCCGCTTTTACCTAAGCCTGCAGAGAAATATCCGGCCGCATTCTCAAAGGATTCTATATTTGGGAGGTATTTTGCCCCCTTGCTTTTCATAATTGTGTATCTTCTTCTGTTGCTTGAATTGCTCCTCAACTCCAACGTATGATCTTTTTCTGCAGATTTCCCTACTTCTTGCCTTGCTTATGCATATCACTATTTTCCTTGGTCGTGGGTATTGCTTCATTTTGGCTGCCGGTAAATCTTTAAATATAATGGAATCATTTCTTCATCTTACCTACGATATATACATTTTTGAATTTCTCGAATCACTTTAATCGGGCGTCTTCGTTTCTATTTTCATATAGTATTCATCCTTAAAGCTCATGGACTGCAGGAAACATTACACAATCATGATTCAAGAATGCCGCCTAAAAGTTCATACAAGGCTCTGGAGGCTACATCTGATACAAAAGAAGGAAATGAATCAACCCAAAAAGAAAGCCTTTTCAAGAACTGGCCATTGATGTCCTCCATCATCTTATATTGTATCTTCGCTCTTCATGATATGGCTTACTCAGAGGTAATACCGTATCTTCTAACCCGAATTAAGTTACTATAGGATACAATCTTTGCATTATGATTATGTAGGCATCTTCTATTACTACATAAAAAATAAAAATAAAAAGATAAAGCTATCCATATCTCTGGTATGACATCCGTTGGTTGCATGTTGTCATGCAATGACTTAATTGGAAACAAATTGTGTTAGATATTCCTACAGGACAATGTCATTTATGTTTTAAGCTGATATGTGCTGAATTGCTTTTGATATAATAAAGTGTTTTTTTCTTATCTTTGAAAATATATAAGTGCTAAGCTATGACGTTCAACTTTCAATTTCCTGGTGTGTGTGTGGTCATTGTTTTGTTACTTGTATTTAATGTGTGTGCTATTTGCAACTCTATGGGTATATGAAGAAATAAAAACAACAAATTTATCATATCAAGAGGATTTAAAGACTTCCTAAGAACATCCCATTTTAGCTTCATAACTATTTGGGTATCATTGATTATGAATTGCAAAACACATAGATTCTCTTTAATTTGTTAGTAGGTTTTAAATTCCCTCCCGTGTAAACATAATTAAAACGTAGATCAATGCATAACAATCCATTACATCATCACCAAAGCTATTTGCTTCTGCAGATCTTCTCATTATGGGCTGTGAGCCCCAGAAAGTTTGGAGGCTTAAATTATTCAACTGTTGATGTTGGTGAAGTACTGTCGATCTCAGGTACATACCAATTTTCTAGTAATTTATATTCTTTTGCAGATAAATGAACCTTGCTTGTCATTCTTTTTCCAACTAATCTCTTTGCTTCTTGTTTTTTTTTCTTTTCTCCATCACTAATGTGATTTGGAAGAAGCGCTTTATGTACTCACATAGCCAAAATTAGCACTTGTTAGGAAATAAGGTATTTTAATCTATAATATCAAACTTGATAGGATCCTTTCAAAAAAATCTGTTAGATCTACTAATGAAACTAGTTAAATAGTAAAGGGAAGAGTGAAGGAGGTGCAGAACTTGATCCATCAAATGCATCTAAACTCTAAAGTACATAGATTGGTAAGAATTCAGAAGCACTCTTACTAATCTTTTAGCTTTATGACTACTTTTTTTTTTTAACTATTTATTATTACAGCTAGTAAAGTTCTATGATAGTTCAGAATAACTTGTCAGTTCCTCTCTCTGTTTATGCTTCCTGTTGGAAGATTTGTCGATATCAAGGTCTTTTCACTTAAATGAACTAATTCTATGCTGGCTGTGATTGCGTCGACACACATGATCAGTGTAATAATTTTTGCTAATATATCGTAATTGGATTATCTGTTCATTTTCCCTCTTGAAAAGCATACTAGAGCACAATTATACTGAAATCATTGTGGCGTTTCAGGATGTGGCCTTCTAGTCTTTCAACTAACTCTGTATCCATTGGTTGAGAAGTATGTTGGCCCTATCGTCATTGCTCGAGTTGCAGGAGTAAGCACTTGACTTGTAAAATACGTTAAACTCTTGAGTTCTATCCAGACTTTCAGGAAATCTATAAGTTACTTAAAATTCCGTCATATAATCAGGTTTTGTCAATTCCCTTGTTGGCAAGTTACCCTTATATTGCTATGCTCTCTGGGACCGCTCTCTCTGTGGCAATAAATATTGCATCCTTGTTGAAGAATGCTTTATCCGTAAGTGCTTTTTCTGGTTTCTGTAATTTTCCTCGCCAGTCGATCTATTCTCGTTACCAAGTATTTTTGTGCGCATACAAAGTGAGACTAAAACCGATATGGTGAATGAAATATGGAAGTGAATATGATCTTAGAAACTTTGCTTCCACTCTTATGGAAGCAAAATCTCTATACGTGAACTATATTGTATCTACTAATATTTAAATTTATGATCTCAAATTCTAACATTGACTTCGAATTGCCTCCAGATCTCTATCATAACAGGGTTGTTCATATTGCAAAACAAAGCAGTGGTAAATTCTTCTTTGCTCTCTCCTTTAAAAGCTATATCTTGTAAATGTCAATTGCAGAAGCATTATATCATCCATGCCATGTGCTTCACTTGGTTATGGTCTGATATTAAATAACTTATAACCACAGGACCAGCGACAACGGGGAGCTGCTAATGGACTTGCCATGACAGCAATGTCGTTTTTTAAAGCTCTCGGTCCAGCAGCTGGAGGAGTACTGTGAGCTCACTTGTTTTATAACACTTACCATTCAAAATAATTTATGACATTTTAGAAAAGATAGGGAAATTGGTGGACCAGTATCTTCCAAATTGAATTTTGATAAATCTTTTTGTACAAGACAGACTGTATTCTTTTTCTGGTGATGATGGCAGGGATGGAAAATCGGAAATTGTTTTACTTCAAAGTTCAAACCATGCAGATTACCTGGTTTTGCTTTAGAAATAGGAATACCAATCTGTTTTCTTACAGCTAAAATTGTCATCACTTTTTCTTGATTTGTGCAGCTTTTCTTGGGCACAAAAAAGGCTTGACGCTTCCATTCTTCCGGGTAATGATCATAATCTATGTTCGTTGTTAGAATAACCGAGTTCAGTTGAACGTATAGCACATACACTGCATCCACATATGCTCTTTGCTCTCTCCGATCTTTATATATGTTCGTGTTCTACTCGAGTGCAGGTGATCAAGTGGTATTCTTTGTGCTGAATGTAATTGAGGCAATTGGTGTGTTGCTAACATTCAAACCATTCCTAGTCGAAACACAAAATAGTTAGATGAGAGCGTGTGGTCTTTTTCATTAATTAGCTCTTTTTTTTTCTTGAATATATGCCTTTTTTTCTGCTGGCAATTGTTTTAGAGTTTTTTTTATGATTGTGTAGGATGTGGAATGTAAAGAATGTATTTTGGGCCTACCTCAACCCCAAAAATTAGCTTGTAGGGTAAGTATTGTCCAAGTCCATATAAGGAGTCCATGTTCCCATTCCATTTCCGATGTGAGACTCTTAACACTACCCCGCACGCCCAGACCTCGTTAACTAGAGCGTAGACAATATAATTTGGGGGCTCAACATCGGTGAACAAAAAATTGAAATGAGTCTGGCTCTGATACCATGTAAAGAATGAATCTTGGCCTAACTCAACCCCAAAAGTTAGCTTGTAGGGTAAGGTTTGTTCAAGTCCATATAAGGATTCTATGTTCTCATTTCATTTTCGATGTGAGACTCTTAACATGGAACTTCATTCATACACAGTTCTAATATAGTAGATTAATGAAAGGAAAATTTACATATTCGAAAACTCGATATTATAGGCATTTTTAACTTGGAGAATGCACTCAGACATGATTAACTAAGAAATATAGCTAGGATGCGTATTAATTAATCATGATGAAATAATAATCCTTAAAATCAACCGCATGCTTAATATTATACATAGTGTATACATTTTTTAATACAAATACCTCGTTAATACCAATCAAGAGGTACAATGTAGTAAGTAATTTGGTTCGAGGAGTAATACAAAATAATTTCTATTTAAATCTCTGCAACATTGCAGATTATTGTTGGTGCTCGAAATGGTTCCAGCGCTAACAAGGGTTGTTTATAATATTCATTGCGATTATAATAAAGATATCATGTAAATGTTGATGAATTTATCCCAATATTTTTGCCTCAAGTTCAAACAAGCAGACATATCATAATAGAGAATGAACTTTAAAGCTTGTTTTATGCATGATTTTCCCCCTAGAATGTGCACTTTTGGCTTATCTATTCCAATAGTGTGTGTTTTAAGGGAATATAAAAAATATGTGAAATGTATTTATAGGATGCAACTTAAGGATTAAAGCATAAAGAAAAACGTAGGCAAAAGTTGTATTTGCTAAAAATGATTTAGCATAATTTACATCGATTGGTTGTGTCACGACCCAAACCGAAGGGCCGCGACGGGCATCCGGATCCCACCCACCGGGTACCTCCATTCATATATTTAACATCTAATCATAATTAATTACGGACTAAGCCGAAAAAGATTATAGAAAATCTTAACCAGAAATCCAATTTTCATATATACATACACATACCAAGACCGACAAGGCCACATATGACAACTAACCACAGGACACATGTCTACAAGCCTCTAAAGAATACATGACATTACAAGGACGGGACAGGACCCCACCATACTCATATGCAGATGCAAAAATACTATACCACGACCAACGACAACTCTGAAACAAATAGAGTGCTCCAACATCAGCTGAACTAGCAACCTACTAGCGTGAACCGTCACCTTCTTTAACCGAACCTGCGAGCATGAAATGCAGCGTCCCCCGACAAAAGGGACGTTAGTACGACTAATGTACTGAGTATGTCAGGCATGAATAATAGCATAACAGGGATATAGCAATAACTGAAACAGAAACAACTGACCAGCGGTAAATATCTCTGAGGGTCCTAATACATATGTCTAAATGTCATGCACAATGCGGTATACATATACATCGGCCCCATTGGGCATCTTCCTTACCATAACAGCCTCTGTGGGAATCATTTTATGTCGGCCTCTATGGGCATAATATCATGTAATGATTAATGAATGTATGCATAATGCAAATGCGGTATACTAATGTCCACACAGGAACCTTCCCATAACCGTCTCTGTGGGCATCAGGTTATATCGCCACACAATGGCATCACATCATCACATCATATTGGCCTCTTCGGGCTTTTATTGTGATAGTCTGTACCAGCTGCAGGTGGTGTGCGTATATAACGCCTTTCCCTTTTTCCCATATATATATATATATATATATATATATATATATATAATATTTACCATATAGTAGTGTGCATAGCACCATTGGTCCAGAGTAATATATGAATGCAATACAAGTGAAAATGCATGAATGATAATAAAATACTCCGAGTGACATAATATCCTTGTACCTTTGGCTAACACTGTGAATATCAACACATCTTCCGTATGCCTCAGTAAGAACTTAGAAATATATTTAGACATGTTTTTAGCATAGGAATCAATAACATGAATATTCTTAACTACTAGGAGTAGAATAAATTATGGAGCAATATCACGATTTTATTTTGTTACGTGGAACATGCCAAAAGAAAAAAATAATTTGTCTTAACATACCTTGATAATAACGAAACCAGTCCCTTTTAATATTCGCTGGCTGGAACGTTGCCTAAATTTTCCATGAAAGTCACCAATTTCTGCCCACACTTTGCTAACCTTCATTGCCTATGCTATCTACTAACTACTGTTATCTATTTCTATAAGTTGGGACTTAAAACTTAGCAAAGGGTACTGTACCCATGTGATTTCCAAAATGAACAAAATGGGTGGAGTTTGAGGAGTTTGCTGGACGTTCTAACTTTGGTCTACAAAAATGATTTTCTCAAGAAAGAATGTAGCCCCCAGGGCACAGGCGAGTCGGTAAGTGGCAAGGTGATTGGGGTACAATCACTCTGACGTTGCGGGTTCGAATCTGTGTGGTGACAGTCTTTGCTGAAATATTGCAAGGGATGTTGTTGGGTTCGTGTCCCGTTGGTCATCTCCCTTGCAGGGTTGCCACTCACGCATATCCCTCAATTTACATCTCACCTGGCTAAGGGGTCTCTGATACAGGTGGGAGGATTTCGCCTTCGGGACTTTCCCCTTCACAAAGAAAGAATGTAAATTTTCTTAAAAGATTCCTTAGGCTAGCATTAAATGCTCATAATGATTGTCCATCATTATGTCTTCCACATAACTTAGTCATGTCATTTAGGAACATCTTTTAAGGTTTAAACGTCCACAATTCTACCTAGACTTGTCCCCACTAAAATATTAATTATCACAAATTAATCAATTACACATATAATTAATTTTAGATTCCACTTTATTTAAATTCTAAAAACTCATAAGACCTTCGTATATCCAATGTCCTAATTTCCTAATATGCCACTAATCCATAACCTCTTTGTGCACGCACCAATTTTTTTTGTGATCCTCGTCGTCACACTTGTTGTGTCCAAAATTATTTCGGGATTTAATCATTTTATATACTAATCTCTTTATTAGCATACGTAAATAACATAAATTCCAAAGTTCGGATCGACTTGCACACGCCTAGCGATTTAAACCGTAACCCAAAAGTACGGGATGTTACAGGTTGCAAGCATCTTCGTATAAACAATACTCATAATCTGGTGAAAATTTATTTATTATTTTATGTGTGATAGAATATGTGTAGGCAAATAAATCATATGGAATTAAAGTCCATATTAAATTTGGATGAATTTCCAATTTAAGAAATATTAAATTCAAATGACCGCTAATTCATCATAAAGCATAAGCTAATTTCACATGTCAAATTACGTGTCGACACATTAATAAAGTAGTCAATGATCAAGTCATGTGTCAAGTGATGTGTCAAATTGAAGGACAATCAAAATTATGCAAGTGTTCAACTAATACAGTTTTGGTCAATCAAAGAAAAGCTTATCATAAGATAAATGAGATTGATTATAATTCAAATCAACCACCTACATTAAAGCAGATGAGTATGTGTGTATCACAACTCTTCAATTCAGTTGCCTGCCATAAATATGGAGCTCATATATATATATATATATATATATATATATATATATATATATATATATATATATATATATATATATATATAAGCAGGCAAAAAGAAAGCTAGAGAAACTCAAAGAAAATTTCTCCATTCAAAGTCTTTCTTTACTTTTGCGGTCTTCATCGGTGATCAAATCTGATGACCAAGTTCAAGTTAAGATTCCAAGCAAATTGTTAAATTTTTCTGTTCGTGATAGCTGAACCTCAAATATCAGTTCATGACATCAAATTGTTCACGGCACAAATTAAGATCAAACTTTTGATTCAAATTCAATTCTATCAAGCTCTCGAACTCTTAAATGAATCTTCGTGAGGAGAAGAATCAAATGACTACATCTTCTTAGATTTGAGATATCTTATCATTCTAAAATCAAAATATTATATAGTTACACTTTTTATTGTCTTTATCATTTTTATATTTGTATTTTGTGTTTATGATATGAATTAGCAAGGCTGGAATTAAATTATTTAAAGAAAAAAAATAACCTTAGGAGTAAGTAGTTCTTGGATAACAATACTCCTTCCCGAGTAATTTCACAAATGACCGCTCAATTTTTATTTTATTACATTAAAATTTATTATATTTTCACTCAACTTTATCTAAGTATCACTTAAAGTCGTAAAACTGTCTCTAGGTCATGCTACCTTCACCTCCATCTCCTTCTCCAAATGCACCTGTGCAAATAAAAGAAGACCCATCCAATAAGCAATCCTAAACTCCTCATCTGAAAACGCAATAACCCTCATTGCGGCAAAAAAAGAAAGACTATACCAGTCATGGAAGTTCTCCCTCATAATAAAAAACTAGTTGAACTATGAAAACCCTCCGAAATAGACCTTTTATAGTGAAGTTCATGCTAGAGGAGAATATGGCAAAAACACTTGAAGAGGGACCTTGGTTCATATTTGGTTATTTTCTATCCGTCAAAACATCCAAAAGAAGCACTGATTGCCCAAACAACAATTTAGATTAGGCTATCACAGTTGCCCACGGAATTCTATGAAAAGGTTGGAAGAAAAATTGGTACTCTCAGGGGACGCTATACATGACTGCTAGGACTGTGTTAGCTAAATCCACCCTCAGCAGCATGTTGGAAATTAGCATTTGGCGGGAGTTGCGACCGACCAACTTTAACGGCTTAAACACCAGTGTTACGCATATTGGAGAATCCGGTTCTTCACACATGCATGATCTGCTAAGTACGTAGATAACCGTAGGGCCAAGAATCGTCGAATTTCATTGAGAAATGAAAGAGATATTGGTTCACGAAGTAAGGTGTTTGAAGCATGGAAAAGTGTGGTGTGTGATCAATTCTCCCTCATCGGTAGAGGAAGAAAGAATTGTTGTGTATATAAAACTCGAAATTGATTTGGGGTTTGGGACCCCAAGGGGTATCCCATGTGTTTAAAGAAGGGAGGACCTAGATGTGCTTCGGTTCGAGGAAAGCCCACACGCGCACCGCCCGTCCCGTCCGGTTCCGGGTCCTCGGGTCCTTGTGGGTCTTCTGATATTATCTTTTTGGGCCAGAGAACTTTGCCAAAAGAACAGTTTGATCCCAGAAGTTTGGATGTATGATTTGGTCCTCAAGTTTCTAGAAAGTCGAATTTGGGCGTCGAACTTAAGGGTGGCTGGGCGACGGCCCGACCCGACCCGACCCCGCCTGGTCCCCGCCCGACTCGCTAAAAATGTTGGCGAGCCTCGAACTCGGGGCGGGACAATGTCTCGCCCCGCGAGACCCGAGCCCGCCCCAGCCCGCCGCCCGCCTCGACTCCGCCCGAGCCCAACCCCGACCGCCTCTTTGTCCCCTTTACAAATATGGACGTTGCACCAACACCCATTTTAGATTTTGGTCGTTGCCCCACGGTCATTTTAGGCCTCCCCCATCCCCCAACCCCCCTACCCCTTAATATTTATTTGTAACCCATAAGTTATTATATTTATACTTTAACCCAATTTTCCAACTATAAATAACTCATTTTCTCTTCATCTTTCTCACAAATCTTCCTACAATCTCTCACTATATCTCTCTACAAGTCTACGTTGTTTAGTAAATATTCAATTTTATTTATTCATTTGGGAATTGGGAGTGAAGTTGGCAACTAGCTTGAGGATCTTCCATCAAGCAAAGTTTAATTTTCAACCTCTCGATTACACGTCGACGTTACGTCGGCGTTTGGTACATTCGTTCCTTCATTAAATTATTATTGTCTATTTATTTAGTTTAGATCACTTAATTTTATTGTCTTTAATTATTTATTATCATAATTAAAATGGAATGATTAAAAGGTATGTTTAAGGGTAAGGGTAGGGGTGCTTCTTCTAGTAGGGCAACCAGGGCAAGGGTACTTCTTCTAGTCATCTTATTCCTACACAGGATGATTTTGTTGATACTCAACATTTTCCTACAATACCATTAGATTTAGACCATGAGCTATTTTCTGGAACTCAAGAAGACTTTAATTTAGACGATGATCTAGATGATACACTCACTAATGTTGATGACAACACACCCACTAGTGCACCTTCAACTGAAATACCTCCTATTCCCCCTAGTATGAGACGAGGTCCAGCAAAACGACCATTAAAATCAGATGCATGGACATTTTTTGATAGAGACGTAGAGAATCAAGTAGCCATATGTAAAATTTGTAAAAATGTTTTAAAATTTAAAACTGGAAAAGGTCACAGTGGGACGGGGGGGTTTAATTAGACACGTAGTAAGTGCTCATCCAGCTAAGTATGCCCAATACCAGGCTTCAAAATCGGGTGCGCAAACGCCCGCTCCATCGGGACAAGGTTCACATACTGATATTGTCCCGGACCAAGTACAGGGTCAAATTAACCCTATGACAGGGGGAATTGTAGGCTCTAAATACAATAAACATAGAGATAGGGAAGCAATATCAAAATTAGTTGTTGTGGAGGGTTTGCCTTTTTCATTTCCTTCATCTCCCGATTTTATTCATTACATTAGAGATATATATAATCCTGCTTTTAACGATTTTCCTAGATCAACTGTTAAGAGAGATGTATTTAAATTCGCGCATGAATATCAACAATATTTATGTTTTTCATTATATCATTTTAATGGCAAAGTATATATCACGTCTGATATAGGTCGTAGTACTAACGGCCATGATTATTTAACTGTAACTTGTCATTGTATAGATTATAAATGGTCTATGCAAAAACATATTTTAGCGTATATATATATAGATGATAGGCACACTGGTAATTTTATTGCAGATAATATTTATCAAGTATGCCACTATTACGGAATAACCGATAAAATTATGACTATTACATTAGATAACGTTTCTTCTAACAATTACGCAATTACAATTTTAAAAAATAATTTAACTCCATCTTTTCCAGATCATTTTCATATAAAATGCGTGTGTCATATATATAACTAAATTGTAAAGGATGGTCTATCACTTTTTGAAGACATTCTTAGTAAAATACAATTTGCTATAAACTTTATTTTTAAAAGTAATAAAGTACAACGTAGAAAAGAATATAAAAAAACTTATCGCGATTGTGGACTACCTTATAGAAAAATTCCACAAGAAGTATCCACTAGGTGGAATTCTTTATACGAGCAACTACTTGTTGCTTATGACTATAGAATACCTATAACTTTATTTTTTAACTCTCATAATAAAAATCTAGATGATATGATTTTAGATAGTGATTGGGTAAAAATTTCCGAACTTATTGTATTTTTAGAGAAATTTTTTCAAGCAACAAAAGAATTTTCCGGTATATATTATCCTACTATTTCAACTATGTTGTTTTATATAACTCTAATATTTTTATTACTTAGTGAATATATGGAAAAACCAGCTTATAAGGCAGCTATTAAAAAAATGTTTGTCAAAATAAATAAATATTTTATTCCTATTCCCACTATTTATATTATTGGTTCTGTATTAAATCCTACTATTAAAATAGACGGTACTAAATCACTAATTGAAACTATTTACGATTGTATAGAAGTACTACCACCTCCAAGTCCCAAAAATCTAAATCACCCACCACCTATTGAACAAAGTCAAACTAAAGAAGAAGTGTTGTCTAGCGTAGAACACCAATGCAAAAAAATATATAGATTTTATCAACAAGAAAATGCTAGTAACTTACCGGCTTTCATACCATCTTCTTCATCTTCAACACAACCTCACAAAAGACATGCTGTTTCTGCGGCTAGTATTGAAAGCCTCAGAAATAGAATGTGTGGTCGTACCTCTACTACTAACCAAATTAGCGAGTTGGATATTTTTATTTTGCAGGATTCTGTACCGTATCAAGAAGTTATCAATGAAGATGGACATGAAGACTTGCTGAAATACTGGAGGGGGAATGAGAAGACCTTTCCGACACTTTCATTGATGGCCCGAGATGTTTTGAACATTCAAGCGTCATCAACTGCGTCTGAAAGCGCTTTTTCTGCCGGCAGATATCAAATAGGAGACCACAAACACTCATTAGCCGGAAACAGCTTGGAAATTGCAGTATTATTCAGAGATTGGATACGAGCGGAGCGGAGAAGGTGCGGTCAACCGGAGATCAATGAAGAAGAAGAAGATGAAAACTACAACGAAATCTTAACCCAAGGTAGTGGAAGCGATGTGGATCAATTTGACCAATAAATACCAATTACAACCGAAGAACCACAGGAAATCATCAAGCAATTAGAACAGGTTTTTTTGAGAATGTAATTTTTTTAATTTAAATTTTATTATGTAATTTGCAACTTTTGGACAACACCACAAAGTTGCAATTTAGATTTTAGACAATTGTATTTATAATTTTGTATTACAAAAAAATCATATGTCTATTAAATAATATAAGAGGCACAAAAACAGCATTGGGATGCTTTTATTACACTATCTTGTTTTGTTTATTGAGTTTTTTTATACATATGTTATTTAAAAATAAAAAAAATAAAAAAATAAAAACCCGCGCGGACCCCGACCCGACCCGACCCCGCCCGCTTCGATATCGACGGATCGGGATCGGACGGATCGAGCAAGTCCCGCTGCAGACCCCGACCCTTCTCCCGCCCCGCCTACCCCGCCAGACCGGCCCGCCCCATCGCCAGCCCTACTCGAGCGTAACGTCAAAGACTCAATTCAGCCATTTATTTTGGCTGAATTACTCATCCTATAATGGTCAATCCGTTGGTCTTATTCACCATTTATGTTGGTGGCTTTACTACCTCCATTATGGTCATTATTTGGCCAATAATGGATGTTATGGAGGCAGTCAAACAACCCTCTCTCACCTATATAAACACCCCTTGCACCATTGTTGAGCAACACTGGAGATACACGAAAATACACAAGCAGAAAAAACAGTTTCTTCCTACAACTTCCAAGCATCATTTCGTTACTCAATATTCTTCACGGTAGCTCTTGAGTTTCCTTTGCTCAATTGTTCCATTGCTGTTTTATCTTGGGAGACGAATTGTCCAAGACTTATAAAGGATACATACGGGGCAATATTGTCTTAAGGACAGAGTGTCACACTCGACTCAGCAAAAACAGTTTCCAGTTTTCTTCTTCAACAAAATTGTAATTTCAGTTTTGTTGTTCTATTGTATTTTCAGTTCTTGAATTACTTTGCAGTTACTTGTAATTCCTGTTTCCTGCAATCCTTTGTAATCCCAACAACTTAAGACAATCTTTTGCTTACGGTAACTGCAATAACATGGCTGGAAATATGACCGATGTTGCTGCTACTGCTGATGCCTCTCGAGGCAACGTTGCTGCCTTCCCCGTCACTGCCACTATTGGCCAATGCAGTAACTTTGCCGCTTTTCATCGCCGCTTTCGCCATTGTTCAAGGCGAATAACGCCATTCCCGATCACCGGTGCTACACCTTCTTCCTCACACCACCATGATCGCCCTGAAAAATTCATGGGATCAGAATTTAAGAGATGGTAGCAAAAGATGATGTTCTACTTAACAGTTATGGACATGGCCCGGTTCCTTACGGAAGATCCTCCACAAGCTGGAGATGAAATGGACTCTTCGCCTAATGAAACGGGTGAAAGGGGTCTTGGTATCCATGTCATTAATGGCATGAAGATGGTTCGTGACGCATGGAATCATAGCGATTTCATGTGCAAGAATTACATACTGAACTGCTTAGCAGACCCTCTCTACACGGTCTATTACACCGTTGGCACTGCCAAAGAGCTGTGGGAAAAACTGCAAAAGAAGTACAACGCACAAGATGCGGGTACTAAGAAGTTCATCGTTGGGAAATTTCTAAAATTCCAAATGGTGGACAGCAAGACAGTGATGTCCAATGTCCAGGAATTCCAGATGATTATACATCACCTGGATTTGGAAGGACTGAAACCAAACGAGTAGTTTTTGGTTGCATCGCTGATTGAAAAGTTACCTCCTTCATGGAATGAGTTTATGAGTTACTTGAAACTCAAAACAAAGGAGATGACCTTTAAAGAGCTTGTTATCAAACTGCAAATCCAGGAAGATAACAAGAAGGTCTTACCTAGGGGCAGACAAACTGCTGAGGCAAAGGCAAATCTGGCTGAGGCCAAAGGGAACTCAAGCAAGAAGCGGAAGTTCCAGAAAGACGGCAAAGCCCCCGCAACGGAGATGTTCAGAGGTAATTGTCATCACTATGGGAAATCTGATCATAGGATCAAGGAATGCCGCAAGCTCAAGACTGAGCAACAACAGAAAGCCAAGTCGAAAGGTAAGGCGCAAGGTAACGTCGTCAAGGACACGCTCCTGGATGACATGATTGAGGATTTCTCGGCCGTGGTGCTAGAAGCCAACTTGGTTGAGAATCCGATGCAGTGGTGGGTGGACACATGTGCAAAAAGACACATCTGTTCCAACAAAGATGCATTCTCCACGTACACTCCGGTTACCGACAAGAAGATGTTTATGGGCAACAACGCTTCCTCGGACGTGCTGGGGGTTGGAAAGGTGGTCCTGAAGATGACTTCCGGCAAGGAACTCACTCTGAAGGAAGTGATGCACGTCCCAGAAATTAGAAGAAATTTAGTTTTTGGACCTTTATTGGTTAATGCTGGTTTTAGGCTAGTGTTTGAATCCAATAAGTTTGTACTCACTAAAAATGGCACATTTGTAGGGAGAGGCTTCGTCTGTGAAGGCCTCTTCAAAGTGAATGCCACGTTTGTATTGCGTCAAGGAAATAAAGTTGAACCTTCTTCTTATTTGCTTGAGTCTTCTAATTTATGACATCATATATTAGGACACATAAACTACAAGTCTATTCAAAGGCTGGTAAAGATGGAGTTGTTGCCTTCTATCGACGTAAACCCTCAATATAAGTGTGAGGTGTGTGTAGAGGCAAAACTCACCAAGCTTCCTTTTCGATCCGTCGAAAGGAACACCGCTCCTCTAGAACTTATTCACACAGATATATGTGATTTGAAGTTCGCACAAACTAGAGGGGGGAACAAGTACTTTGTGACTTTCATTGACGATAGCACAAGGTATTGTTACCTGTACTTGTTAAAAAGTAAGGATGAAGCCTTTGAAGCGTTCCAACGTTACAAAGCAGAAGTTGAGAACCAACTAAGCCTACGGATTAAATCCATTCATAGCGATAGATGGGGAGAATATGTAGCGCCATTTGAGGAATATTGTGCCCAAGAAGGCATTATTCATCAAACGACGGCTCCATACTCACCTCAATCAAACGGTGTGGCGGAACGTAAGAACCGCACATTAAAGGAAATGATGAATGCCTTGCTTATCAATTCCGGACTTCCCCAAAACATGTGGGGAGAAGCCGTCCTTACCGCCAATGCAATTCTTAACAGAGTCCTACAAAAGGGTAAGGACAAAACTCCATATGAATCATGAAAATAAAAGAAACCCACCTACAAGTACTTTAAGGTGTGGGATTGTTTGACAAAGGTTGAAGTACTCAAGCCAAAGCAGGTCAAGATTGGGCCTAAGACTGTAGATTACATATTCATCGGATATGCAAATAACATTAGTGCTTATCGCTTCTTAGTGCATAAGTTATATATTCCATATATCCACCAGGGTACAATTATGGAATCAAGGAATGCTTTATTCTTTGAAGATACTTTTCCTAGAAAGGAAAAAGACATAACCTCTCGCAAACAAAGTTATGCACAAAGCTCTCAAGAACCGGGAGTCCTTGACTGCCCGGATCTAGATGGTTCAGATCTAGCGAATCTCGAGGTGGCTGAACATCCGGAATCTAGTGTTCCAGATTCTCAGAACTTGGAGACTCCAGAGATGGATCTAAGGCGAAGTAAAAGGGTCAGGAAGGATAAATCCTTCTGTCCTAACTTTGTAGCTTATATGGTTAATGATGAATCACGGACAATTGCTAAGGCGTTGTCAACTCTAGAAGCACCGCTCTGGAAAGAAGCTATTGAGAGTGAAATAGGCTTCATTCTACATAACCATACTTGGGAGTTGGTTGATCTTCCTCCGGGAAATAAACCATTGGGTTGTAAGTGGATACTCAAACGGAAATACAAGGCAGATGGGTCTATAGACAAGTACAGGCCAGGTTGGTAGTCAAGGGCTATCGGCAGACAGAAGGCTTTGACTACTTTGATACCTACTCTCCGGTATCCCGGATGACATCCATACGGGTATTCATTGCGATCGCATATTTGCGTGACCTTGAGATACATCAGATGGATGTTAAGACAGCTTTCCTAAACGGTGATTTGGAAGAAGAAATTTATATGGACCAACCCGAGGGGTACGTGGTTCAAGGGCAAGAGAAGAAAATGCATCGGCTTGTCAAATATCCATGCGGGATGAAACAAACCCGAAGCAATGGCACAAAAATTTGATAGTACTCTACTATCAAAGGGTTCGCCATTAATGAGTGTGATAAATGTGTTTACACGAAAGGTAACTCGACTCATTTGTTATGATATGCACGTATGTAGATGACATGTTGATCACATGAAGCGATCCTAGGGTAATCCTAGAGACTAAGAACATGTTGAAACAATACTTGACATGAAGGATATGGGTATCGCAGATGTCATCCTAGGGATTAAAATCTCTAAGACGTCTGATGGACTGGTCTTATCTCAGTCTCACTACATCGAGGATGTTTTGAGAAAGTTCAAGATGTTAGACAGTTCACCGATAGCATCACCAATGGATACAAATCAAAAGCTTGATAAAAATCTTGGTGCACATGTATACCATGAGCGATATGCACAGGTGATCGATAGTTTGATGTATATAACAAACTGCACCCGACCTGATATTGCTTACGCAGTCAATAAGTTGGCTAGGTTCACCCGTAATTCGAGTGATAATCACTGGAAGGCGTTGAATCGGGTATTACAATACTTGAAATACACGTTAAATTACGGGCTGCACTATTCGAGATATCCAGCTATACTAGAGGGGTACAGTGATGCAAACTGGATATCTGATATAGAGAACACCAAGTCCACCAATGGGTATATATTTACAATTGGTGGTGGGGCTGTGTCTTAGAAATCCTCTAAGCAAACTTGCATCGCCCGATTCACGATGGAATCAGAGTTTATTGCTTTAGACAAAGCAGGAGAAGAAGCTGAGTGGCTTCATGACTTCTTAGAGGATGTTCTGTGTTGGAACAAACCCGTACCTTCGATAATGATCCACTGCGACAGGCAGTCGGCTCTAGGAAGGGCACAGAATACTATGTACAATGGCAAGTCTCGTCATATTCGACGGAGGCATAAGACCGTTAGGCAACTGATCACCACGGGTATAATATCTATTGATTACATTAAGTCAAGTGATAATATAGCAGACCCATTGACTAAGGGCTTACTCAAGGATCAGATGGCTTGCCTGTCTAGGGGAATGAGCTTAAAACCCAAAATATAAGGACCAATACAGTGGTAACCCAACCTTACTAACTGGAGATCCCAGTAATTTGGTTCAATGGGAAAACGAAGTTGTAAAGGTTCAGTTGATCGCTTCAATGGAAGTATGAGCACTTCGGATAGTGATTTCTGAAAAGAAACACCAAATCCAAAGTCGTTCCCGCGATAGACATGAAGTGATATCTGCAGTATGGGTAAAGGTTAAGTTTTCAAAACCTATAATGTTCCTCAACAGTTGAGGTTAGGTTTTGGAAAACTTTTAGTGGTTCCTAACACTTGTGAAGTGGGGTATAACAGGATACCTTGTAGGAGACCACCTATTTAAGTGCGAGGACGGGCCGCCTCAAATGAACGCACTTAGGAATCCAAGACGTTGTCCATGGCCAAAATGGACAAAACATTACGAAGAAGAGGGTAAGGGAATTTGTTGTGTTGGTACCATTGACTTGGCTTACACTAAACATTGACGGTTCAAGACATCACGTTCATCGCGCAGTAAGTAAGTCCGATGGTATGTAACTATGGAAGGTTCAAAACTGAAGCTACCTCTCCTTATGCAACATCGGTCCGCTGAAATATTGCTGGAAATGAAAAGACACCATGTGAGTGTGCCAAAATCTCTTTCAAGAGGGGATTGTTGGAAATTAGCCTTTGGCGGGAGTTGCGACCGACCAACTTTAACGGCTTAAACACTAGTGTTACGCATATTGGAGAATCCGGTTCTTCACACATGCATGATCTACTAAGTACGTAGATAACCGTAGGGCCAAGAATCATCGAATTTCATTGAGAAATGAAAGAGATATTAGTTCACGAAGTAAGGTGTTTGAAGCATGGAAAAGTGTGGTGTGTGATCAATTCTCCCTCATCGGTAGAGGAAGAAAGAATTGTTGTGTATATACGACTCGAAATTTGTTTGAGATTTGGGACCCCATGGGGTATCCCATGTGTTTAAAGGAGGGAGGACCTAGATGTGCTTCGGTTTGAGAAAAGCCCACACGCGCGCCGCCCGTCCCGTCCGGTTCCGGGTCCTCGGGTCCTTGTGGGTCTTCTGATATTATCTTTTTGGGCCAGAGAACTTTGTCAGAAGTACAGTTTGATCACATAAGTTTCAGATGTACAGTTTGGACCAGTATTCTTTCAGATGTCTGATTTGGTCCTTGAAGTTTCGAAAGTCGAATTTGGGCAATGTAACGTAAACGCGTCCAAAGACTCAATTCAGCCATTTATTTTGGCTGAATTACTCCTCCTATAATGGCCAATCCGTTGGTCTTATTCACCGTTTGATCTTATGTTGGTGGCTTTACTACCTCCATAATGGTCATTATTTGGCCAATAATGATTGTTATGGAGGCAGTCAAACAACCCTCCCTCACCTATATAAACACCCCTTGCATCATTGTTGAGCAACACTGGAGATACACGAAAATACACAAGCAGAAAAAACAGTTTCTTCCTACAACTTTCAAGTATCATTTCGTTACTCAATATTCTTCACGATAGCTCTTGAGTTTTCTTTGTTCAATTGTTTCATTCATGTTTTATCTTGGGAGACGAATTGTCCAGGATGTATAAAGGATACATACGGGGCAATATTGTCTTAAGGACAGAGTGCCACACTCGACTCAGCAAAAACAGTTTCCAATTTTCTTCTTCAACAAAATTGTAATTCCAGTTTTGTTGTTCTATTGTAATTTTCAGTTCTTGAATTACTTTGCAGTTACTTGTAATTTTCGTTTCCTACAATCCTTTGTAATCCCAACACAGTATTCATAATCATGTTATGTAATTTATTAAGCTCCATTACAAAGTCTATAAGAATATTAATAGGATCCAAAAAAAAACTTTATCTGGGGTACTACTGTTGAAAAAAAGGAAAATCCATCTCCTCAACGGGAAAACCATTACTAAGCCTAAAAGGGATTGGGGGGTTAGGACTCTAATCTTGTGAGCTCAAAAATGAGTCTACTCATGTAGTCTGGCATGGAGGTTGTACAATTCTCCCAACAACCTCTGGGCTAAAACTGTGGGGACAACCCTGTTGAGAGAACCTGGAAATGCATTCTAAATGGTTGGGTTACTTGCATGAAAGACTTTATGTGGGTAGTTTCATTTCTAAGTGGCTACCTAACTCTGATTCCATTAGAAGCTTCTTTCATGGACCTTTGAGAGAAGGAGAGGATAACATTAAAGTCCCAAGCCTCTTTGTTAACAACACTTGGGATTTCTCTTTCTTATCTTTCACCATTCCCCACCACTTAAAACTCTCCATTTTGAACTCTCCAATTTTCAATGATTGTGATGAGGAGGACACACTTGCCTGGGGTTGACCAATAATGGTATCTTCACCACTAAGTCTGCCTACAATATCTTGACAGTTGACAGGCTGAAGGCCAACATCCATAGCAATAAGAGCTTCAACTGGATTTAGGTTGTCCATACTCCCAACAAGATCAAGACCTTCATCTGGCTCCTTTTCCATGAAAGATTGCCCACCAATAAATACCTTCATAGAATTGGCATTAGTATTGATCTCCTTTGCAAAATCTATGGACAATACATAGAGGATATTTACCACATCTTCTTTGACTGTCATATTGCTAGCTTTTTTTTTTGTACAATTTGGCCCTTCATAGTAGCACCAAGCAACCACTCCACCATAATGGAGTTAACCCTTCTAACTGTCATGCAATTTGGCATAAAATTCAACATGAGCAGTTTAACAACATCATCAAATGGGATATTCTCATTTCTTTTTGCTTTTGGAATATATGGCTTTGCAGGAATAATAACTTGTTCAATGATAGAAAAGACGAGGTTAGTGTATTTAACACTATAGTCAGAGCCTTTGAGTTCCACCTCTTAGTGGACAAGAATACCATCCTCAAAACCACTGCCACTATTAACCTTAAATGACCCCCATGCTTAGGGATCCTTCAAGCTAAATACAGATGGTTCTGCACTTAAAACCCCCGGTATTGGAGGTTTGGGAAGAGTCATAAGAAATAGTACAAGGGATTGGATTGTCGGCTACCTAAAAAGCCTCCACCATGCTACTAACACTTATGCTGAACTTCAGGCTATCCTGAAGGATGTCAAGGTTGCAGTCCGGTTGAACCTTCAACCACTGGACATTGAATCCGATTCAATGGAAGCCATTAACATGATAAAAATGACATTTGCATTATGACAATGTTATTTTTAAATGCAGGTCTTTGATGTTAAGGCTGGGAGCTCCAACACTGAACCACACATTCAGGGAGCAAAATAGGGTGGCTGGCCTTCTAGCCAAGGAGGGGACAAAACAACAATATTTTGATGATTCCAGTATTTTGACAGTTCCTCCTGTGTTTGCCACTAATGCTGTGTGCGAAGACATTTTAGGAACTTTATTTCATAAAACTATCTCTCTGTAATAATAATTTAACACTATCCAACTCTATTGTGGGCACTATTTTGTCCTTGAACATTTCTTTTGATAACGGCTGATATATATATAAGTATCTGATTAATCAAAAAAATATTTTTTTTGTAACAAAAAATCACTCAACTTTGCCAAAGTTTCACAAAATCAATTTTTTTGTAACAAAAAAAACATGAAATTTTGTCTAAATATTATTTAAAATGTCGATTTTATTTCCTCCTAATGAATGTGATAATTATGCAACATTGAGTGATCTTTTGGTTAAAAAAATAGTTTAGTGACTTTTGTGGTACTTTGGTAAAAGTGAGTGACATTTTAGTTACAGAAAAAAGTTTAGTGATTTTTGTGGTATTTTGATAAAATTGAGTGCCATTTTAGTATAAAAAATAGTTTGGTGACTTTAGTACAATAAAACAAAAGTTGAGTGATCATATATGTAACTAATCACAATCCATTCATTATTAATTACTCCTTTTGTATCAATTTATGTGGTATTTTTCGAGATTCAAACGACAAAAACTTTGATCGATATTTTATAATATATTTTTCAGCATATTGACATGAGAAACGTTGCAACTTATATCACTTTTCGTATAGTTTGTAATAATAGAATTTTAGTTTTAAAATATTAAGTTGATCTAATTTATCAATTCAATTTTAAAAATTAATCAACTTGACTCTCGAAAAGCGAAATGTGCCACATAAATGAAACAATAATAATACCATATATCAATTATTTCATCATTAATTACCGTATAACAATCATTGTAACACTGATCACCTCATAACCAATTTCTATATTACTAATTCCTGACATACAATTAGTTAAAAAAACAAATGACCCCTATATTCAATATTCACCCTAAATACATTTTTCACATTATTAACCTCGTACTTTTTTTCCAAAACAAAAGTTAAATGGGGTGACAAATCAAAATGGGGTTTGGTAAAAGGACCAATGTGTCAAGTCCTTTCTGTTTGCCCCAAATCTTCTCCTCTCTCGCAATGATTGCGTTCTTCTGATTCTTCCAATTTCAGGAAAAAAAATTCAGTCTCTAGATTCTCTAATTTAATACCCTAAGATTCTCCCAATTTGTGAATGGACAGAATAATCTGATTTTATATGATGAGGAAAAAACTTGATACTCGCTTCCCTGCGGTGAGCTCTACTCTAACACTCTCTTTTCCTTCACTTTTATGCCATGATCTACTCATGGATTGTCTTAATTTCAATTAATTTGATCTGGGTGTTTCCTTTTTTCTGTGTTCTGTTCTGGGTTTGAGACAATTTGAGTTTATATTGTTCTTGTTATGTGTACTTCTTGATAAAAATTGTGCCTTTTTTTCAGTTCTTGTGTGTTTGTCTTAGTTTTTATATGAATTTGAGGTTTTAGCTGGAGCTATGTTGCTTAGTTGAGAGAATTAGGTTAATTCTTTTTCGCAGGGTTGTTGTTGCTTTATATTTCATTGAGGAAATGGATAACTTGAATTTTGACTTCACTTGTACTGTGGCCCGGTTGCCGAGGGTCTACCGGAAACAGCCTCTCTACCTCCCAAGGCAGGGCTAAAGTCTGCCTACACTCTACCCTGGGATTTCACCGGGTATGTTGTTGTTGTTGTACTGTGGCCCGGTATAAAATTGACATGAGAAGTGATCTGGACTATCAATAGAAATTCAAGAAAGATGAAGTGAATTCTATGTTTATAGATTCCTATCTGTAACTAAAAGGTTTGCTTTGTATACTAGCTTGGTCGAAATTATTAGTATATTGTAACTTGAAGTTGAAAGTTTGACCCTTTTGGAGCGTGGACATTGAAATTTTTGTTTGAACTAATATTCAGCCTTGGCCAAGCTCAGTGTGTACTACTGTATTTTCTTATTAAACTGCTTTGGTCTATTTGAAACAGCCTCTCTACCTCCACGAGGTAGAGGTAAGGTCTGCGTACACTCTAACCTCCCCAGACCCCACTCGTGGGATTACATTGGGTATGTTGTTATTGGCCAGGCTTAGTGTAGCCAAAAAGCGAAACGGAGCTAGGATTTTGTGTTGTGGGTAAAAGTTATTACTTCCATTAATTGGTCCAATAAAGAAAAATATTTTGCTGCTAGTTCTTACTGGTTTTATACTTATGTGTTATGATCCTTGAAATGACTCAAGTGAGGCAGTACCATGATGACCTAGATAATTGTTGCAAATTGTTGTTTCGCAGTGTAATATCTTTGGGAGTATTTGGAACTTTTCAGCTTATATAAATTCTTTCTGCTGCTTTGGTGGTCAAAAGCATCTACAACTGTGGTGTTTGCTTTTTGGAGCCGACTGTTTGAAGTTTTATATTTCTTTAAATCTGTAAACCAATTAACCCTAACTAGTCCAGGCTAAGCATTAAAAGACAACTCATTCTAACTTGTCTAAAAAATGTCTATTGTAGACATTGAGGCCTCATCTTGAAGAAGTAATCGTTGAGATGCATCTATCGATAAGAGTGAAGAAAAGCACAACTAGCGCAATGTGCAATGGCCTCGTAATGATGGCTGTGTTAGCATAGTTCAAGCAGACACCGGAGGGGAAAAGAGTTCTATATTCCAGAGGTGGCATTGCTTACCATGATGAGAGATTACCTTAAATCAATCATATAAAGTGTGCAGACCTCTTAATCACTCTTCTTAAATGGAAATGCCACAGCCAACTATTTGTCTTGTTCTTTGTACTTTTTATTTTTTGGAGTTCTGTGAAGACACATTAAGTATAGTTTGCTGTCTGAATTACTATGGTAAAATATGGTGATATTATTGCGTTGTCGAAGAAAGAGAAGGGTGGAATATCCTTTTGCCGGTCTGTCTGCGGCCAAATGGAGGTGCATTTTGTGACAAGAACTGGGATACTAGGATCCTCTCATATCTGTGTGTTAAATGAACAGATATGCTAGTGCCTTTCTAGGATCTGAGTTACTACCTTTCTGATTCAAGTAGGGTCTCCGTTTCAATGAATAATTTTTCCTACGGATTAAGAAATAAAAGGACGAACTTAGAGGATTAACATGGAAAACACATAGAAGAACGTAGAATCAGATTCAAGTCCTTTTTATTTGTTATCATTGACGTTCTTATTGTTGTTGTCATCATTATTTACTTTTTAGCTGTTAGTTCTATCAAATGTGGAATATCTAAAGAGATCTCCTTTTCTTCATGAAAAATGTTTAGGCCCGGATCAAGAAAATTATGCAAGCTGATGAGGATGTTGGTAAGATTGCAATGGCAGTGCCTGTTCTAGTGTGTAAGTCCCATATACTGTTTGCCTTGCGTCAATTTACTCGTTGGTTATCTTTTTCTAACCCTTCCTCTCTTGCCATTAATTGCAGCAAAAGCCTTGGAGTTATTCTTACAAGACCTTTGTGACCGGACATATGACATAACTCTTAGAAGAGGAGCAAAGACTGTTAATTCACTGCACTTGTGAGTGACATTTTGAAAATCTCCATACATCTGTCTAGATCAGATCTGGCAGCTATAAAGAGCCATTACTATTCATTTCCTCACTGATTTCTGATCTGGATAATTCATTGTTGTGTTTGGTAACTTAGTCCTGATAATCGGATAAATCTGGTGGAAATGAATCTCTCTTTGTGCCTTTTCAAGTTGCATATAATGGACTTGCTAAAGATTTACTGATTAAAAAATAAATGAACCTTCTAAAGATGGCAGCTAAGGCTCAACAAGATCTAAAGATGTCAGCTGAATTTGAATTCTGAAATGCGTGAAGGGTACAGCAAAATCTGTTATATGTTGAATAGTTGCTTCAGATTTGTGCTTATCTGGCTCAGGTCTTTGGTTTCTAATGTATCTGGAATTATATTGCATAGATGAAACACAAAGGCTTTATGGATTTGCTAGGGTTAGATTTCAATATTCATTGCTAAATTTTTGGGCTTGTTTCAGGAAATGCACTTGCCTTGTTAATTGATATAGCGCATAGGTCTTCAGTGCATGTTTTTCTTATGTAATACATTTGATGAATTTATTTCGGCAGAGTGCTTCATCTCAGTGCCATTGTTATTTTTAGCACGTTTGATTGATGAGAGGACCCTAGTCTTCATAGTTGTGTCATGTGTGGTACTTTTGGTAAAACCTCTTCAGTCTTTTCGATTCTTTTCTCTGAAAATATCTGCTCTTGTCCTATTCTTTCTCTAAATCTGTTTCTATCGCTGGAAACTTGTTTGGCTAAATGGTTGAATTGCTCCCCATTTCTAACATGCTCTGTCCAAGTGTGCCACTTTCTATTACAAGCCAACTGAGATGGATCTAGAAATCATGACTTCTTTTTAGCATTAGTGGAGTATCATGGCTTCCTCTTAGCATGGTGCAGTATCTTATGTTTGAAAGAACCTGAGCTACCAATCCAAAACCTTAAGGCAACAGGTGAAGTGGCCTAGGACATTATAACCCCCCTTGTAAACCCTTACACGACCAATGAGGAACAAGTGTATTCTCCAACACTCTCTCGCACGTGTGACCCAGTTCTAGGGTTTACACGTGGATTGAATATTTTCTTTTTTATCCACAAATTACCTTAAGGTTTTGGGTTGGATGCTCAAATTCTTTCACATGGATCAGAGCGTCCAACCCCAAACCTTAAGACAATGGATGAAAACCTCCATTATGTATTCTCTAACAGTATGACATAAGATATTAGTGGTTGTCTCCCGCTTCAGCTGTGTACTTCAAATCAAGAGTTCCCTTATCTTTTGCAGATACCCCAAATGCCCATGAATGTACTTTATTCAGTTGCTCTACTTCAACTTATTTCTTAATAGTTTTCTTCTTTTTTGTTGATACTCATGGGACCTTATGTAATTGCATAAACAGCTAATGTTATGTAAAAATCCTTATTTGTGAATGTGAACATGTAAGGCTTACAACAATTTTGCTATGTGTATTGACATTCTCACATTCTTATGCTTGGGCTGTTCTTGATCTTCTTGTTGCTTGAGAGACGCTACTAATGAAAATCAGTTATCAGCTGATCTTATAATTAATCTGTAGTTGGAGAGAGTACTAGCTGCTAGAGTTAATAAAATTAGTTAAGAGTGAAAGGCTGCAGAAGGACTTGGGTTGGTACACTGTTTATGATAGAAGGATTAGGGGAAACAGTCACATATGAAGTCCTAAGACAATTCTTGTAAAAAATGAAATTCGAAGGAATTCTTCAATATTACTAATAGACCTTGGCATTCTCTAACAAATTGATAATAGTACTCTAAAGAATTGCCTAGAATTAGATTCCAGTGCATTTCACTAATCCTATTTTATTGTTCGTGTCATCTTTAAGTGTGTTAGCTAATGCACCATTTTTTTCTTCTTCAATGTGCTGAAACATCTCTGTCCTACTACCAGAACACGTCTGTCCCTGCAGGTTCAGTTGGATGATACTGCCTTTCTCATTTTCTAGTCAATTCGGAAATGATGGGCTTGTTGGTTCATTTAACCTATTATATGCGTACTGATTGCATTTAACATCTGTTTGTAGAAAGCACTGTGTACAAAGCTACAACGTGTTTGACTTTCTTCGTGAAGTTGTCAGCAAGGTTCCTGATTATGGCCATTCTGATGCTGCCGGTGAAATGCCAAAAAGAAGGTTAGGATCATTTTCTTGTTTGTCTTATGACGTTAAAGTTTGTAGTTTTTCTTCAATTCAGTTGATTATTCCTCTTACATTTTAAGGTGACAAACTATGCAAAATCATATACTGTTTTATCAGGAAAGTTGCAACAGAAGAACATCATGACAGTGAGGATGAATACAAAAGGAGCAGGACGGTGAGATACCCTTTGTTGACTCTTCTAGTTTAGATTCCTCTTAATTTCTAGACTGAAAACTGAAAGCACTTATTTATAATAAAGCATTTAATTATTGTACCAATACTTGGGTTGGTACACTGTTTATTATAGAAATGCATTTAGCTCTTCAAAGAAGAAAAAGTGCTCTGAATGTAGTATTTGTAGAAACAAGTAATTGCTGATGATCTCATTTTCGTGAGATGAGGTTTTCACTGGTCAAATTGATTTAGCTCATGCAAAGATTGCACTATCTATATCTTTGGTTCTTTTAATCTTAGGAAAAGGATCATATTTGCCCCTAATATACTCTAAAAAATAAGTTATATTTGCCATTTGTTCGGGCATGTGCAGAGGAGAGACATGGATGCCCCAGTGCGGAGGTGTGAGAGGTTGGCTATGGATGGGTTCAGGAGGGGTAGAGGTAGGCCGAAGAAGTATTGGCGAGAGATGATTAGACGGGATATGGCGCAGGTGCAACTTACTGAGGACATGACCTTAGATAGGGGGTTGTGGAAGACACAGATTAGGGTAGAAGGGTAGTAGTTAGTCGAGTGTAGTTCTACCTACGCTTACAAAATGATAGTGTGGTGTTATTACTGTAGGCTCGATTAGCCTATCACACTTATAGGCGCATTATTGCTTTATAGTCCCCTGCAGTTTGATTTCTGCTGCTATGTGTTCTTTAGTGTACTTTGTTTATCCTATTTAGTTGTGTTAGCTACTGCTTCCTATTGATAGAATGCGCTACCATGACGTATTCGATTTTATTATACGCATTTTTATACTGCTTTAATATCTCGTCTGAGTCTGTCCGTCTCTCTTGCTTTGCTTTGCCTATGATTATGCTTTGCTTTGTCTTGAGCCTAGGGTCTCCCCAAAACAGCCGCTCTACCTACCAAGGTGGAGGTAAGGTCTGTGTACACTCTACCCTCTCTATCCTCCCCAGACCCCACGGTGTGGGATGTCACTGGGTATATTGTTGTTGTTATACTTTTTTGATATATTTACCCTTGACATCTAACTTTAGGGCCACATTTACCCCTCCTCCATTAAATCCTATGTCCCCACTTTAATTTTCCTACGTGGCACCTACGCGGCATTTCTTTTCCAATTAAATCTGGTCACCCAATTTAATTACCCGAATCCATCTTAAAACCCGACCGCCCCGATTCTGTTTTCTTATTTCTCTTCTCCACGGTCCAAGCCCTCCATCAATGGCAACCCCTCTCCATTCTCCTCTATTCTTGCTTCATAAAAATCATAACTCTATTCCTAGTAATTTCACAGAGGTCAAGATTGAGTTTGGAGGAAGTAAATTTTGTTGAAGGGAAGCCAATACAAATGGGTATTAAAAAACGACATACCAAGACAAGAAATCATAATAAATTAACCTCCAAACTCAATCTTGACCACTGTGAAATTACCAAACTAGCAGATAAATCCGTTTTCATTGTTTTATCTTCTAATTTATTATGATTTTTATGAAGCAAGAATAGTGGAGAATGGACAGAGGCTGCCATTGATGGAGGGCTTGGACCGTGGAGAAGAAAAGGAGAGAAAAAAGAACCTGATCGGGTTTTAAGATGGATTCGGGTAATTAAAATGAGTGACCAGATTTAATTGGGAAAATATGCCGCATAGGAAAATTTAGGTGGGGACATGAGATTTAACGGAGGGGGGTAAATGTGGCCCTAAAGTTGGATGTCAAGGGCAAATATATCAAAAAGTATAACAAATGGCAAATATAACTTATTTTTGAGAGTACAGGGGCAAATTTGACCCTTTCCCGTTTAATCTTTATCATTTAGTTAGAAATAATGTTTTATCCATTTGTTAGCGGTAACCTTATTTTTCATTTAAAGATAGGTTTAATATCTTTTTTTCCTTCCGATGAAGTAACCTTTTATCTTCTTTTTTTTTGATGTAGTAGTCTTATTTCTTTTCTGGTTTAGAGAATAAAAAGTTATATTGGTTTCACGAGTTCTAATTTGTTCAGAACTCGAGGACCCTTAATTACTTTGCTTCGGACAACATAATGGATAACATTTAATTTTGTTTTATATTTATAATAGTGGTGTCCGGGGCTAGTTTGTGCACACTTTGATTACTCCCCAGTACTTGCATCTTCTTAACTACCGTGTAAGGCTTACGAAAATGATTGTTAACAATTATGAGTTGATCTATCTCTCTATATCCCTTCTGATATACTTATCTAGGTTTTTCATACTTCTTTCCTATCCACTTCCTCTTTTTCCTCCGTCTTTCCTTCTCTTTGTCTCTTCTCTTTTCTCTCGTTTTGGTGCTACATCAATTTGGTAAACTTTACGTTTTTCTCTAATTTGGTACTACATCAATCTTGGTATGAGAGCATTATTCATAGTTTAATTCATTACACTTGCTGCAATTCTTTAGCACCAATTAGTAAATTCGTATCACCCTACCTCCCTAAATAACTCAATCTGCAATAGTTACTCGGCCAAGGGTAACGACATGGCATACATTCTGTTATATGTTGATGACATCATCCTAACTACATCTTCTGATGCACTTCGCCCTCTTTTCATCATTCAACTGGAATATTTACTTAACCCTTCTTTCAGGATATGAAAGTTGGAGACAAGAATTGTGGTTCTGCAAGACATCATTACGATGGGAGTTGAATCCATTCTAAGTTAGACATTTGCACAAAATTCTTAGAGGGATGGAAATCTACCGTTATATGATGTTACATTGACCATCAGTTATGAGTTCCATTATAGGAATTGAGGTTTTCGTTAAGTTGCACCAACTATTTCACTCATTGCAGTTGAGTTTTCTCCAAGTAAGAGAGTGTTGTAGCTTAAACTAAGGTTGCACTTATTATCTTTAGAGATTTATATGTTTAATGATTTATTTGTCGATAGAAAATGTAAATATCTTAGTGTTATGTAACCCCAAATTGGGGAATATCGGAATGAAGGTGTTCTAAATGGAGCGAAATGGATAATAAGGATTCATATGGCTGACCAACTACCTTGGCATTGAGGCACAGTGTTGTTATTGGTTCTCTCAGTTAGTTAGGGTTTATATACAGCATAATTAAATTCAGAGGAAGATGTAATTTATAAGGTAACATCGTGTTTCACGTGTCAGGTGTTTTTATATAATGTGATAACACAATCATTTGTTGTTGTCCTTAGTTGTCAAAGCATGATGTTTTCACATAATCATCTTACAGTGTACATTGATTACTTCATATTTTCTGTTATCGAGTCATGACATGAATGGCTTCATTTCGTGCAGGAGATGTGTCATGCTAGCAGTAGTGGTAGGGGAAGAGGTAGGGGTAGAGGAAGAGGTCGTGGTCGGGTAAGCCGTGCTGATAGGGAGCTCTCACGATCTGATATGCAACTTGAATCCTGCACATCTGTTCAGCAGAGTGGTCAGCAAAATCCAAATCCTGAAATTCAGACAGAGAACTTAGCGGAACCAAAGGGATCACCTAAACAGGATTCCACTGCTTGTGACAAGGAAAGCTCTGTTATAACAACTCCTAATCTGAAGGCCAACGTAGATGATAGTATTGATAAACCAGCTGCACCAGAAACAGCAGCCTGCAATCCATCGCCAAGGCCTGCCAATGAGAAAGTGGAGGAAGGCCCCCAATGGTCTCTCGAATTGGATAGAATGGTCATTGATCCTGCCCATGTGTCACAACCGAACTCAAGCGTGGCGGAGGAAGAAGAAGATTATGATGAAGAAGGGTAGGCAGATAAAATAACAAACAAATGGCCTATTTAGCATATGCTATTTATTGGTTCCAGCTTCCTATAGGCCTTAAAGGGAATGAATCGCTCTGCCTCCCCTTGTGATTTATTGCCATTTTAGTGTCTATTTCTTAGTTGTATTTGTGACTCGAATCTTATAATGTACTCTAACCGTTTTCTCTTTCCAGTAGAAATAAGTAGGAAGTGTGTTTGTTGCTCCAACCATCACTCCATGTACCAGTTACTGTATGAAACAGGTCAAGATCATCTTGCAACTCCACCCATTTTATTTTGATAATCGATCCTGAGGGTCAATAGCGCACGGTTCGGAACTCAGTGGGTAATGGGTCCATCCCTCTGCAACTCCACCTGTTCTTTTTGATAACTGAGAGATACTTAATGATCAATAAAGCACAATTCGGAATTCAATGGGTAATGGATCTGCCCCTCCGTGACTCCACCCAATTATTTCCCTGAATATGAAAGGAAAAATGATACTTTTCCTGAAATTATTTCTCGATGTAGTTCCTCCTTGTAAGTCCTTTTGGAATTATTTATTTCTCAAGAAAAAGAACTGTTTGATTTTTCCAGAACATAAGGATCAGATACTCTATGAACCACAACTTAGTAATACCATAAAACTAATTAATTATTCCATTTCAAATCATTCCCGATACATCTCAGGGAAAAATCTCGAATTTGAATTTCAAATTAACGGGTTAAGTGTGAGCTTATCCATGCGGTAATGTACTTTTTTAATAGGAATCCGTTTTCTGAAAGTATTACTCTGATGAACCACAGGTCACAACCTATAAAAATCAAAATGAACCGAGTGTATGTAAAGATAATTACTCATATAAAATGACTTGTAGGAAATGATCCCTGTTATTGGACACCAAGGCCCATTTCAGGCCCAGGGTCCAGATGTCTCGGTACTCATAGAAAGTCAGTAGCCCGGCCCATTAACAGCGGACACAATTAGGTATAAATCAGAACAATCAATCACATGCATTTTCCTCTTTGTTCAGCTGGTTGAGGCAGCTGAGTTAAACCCTAGCTCCTCCCTCTCCTTCACCCATCACCCCTACCCCTACCCCTACCGCTCTCATTTATAACCCAACTTAACCTATTTTTTTTAGATCATCTTCCATAATCCAAAACAAAATTAGATAATCATAAAAGGTAATTTCTGTCCCTCTGTTTTTTTTTTCGCTTTTGTGTTCTATCATTTGTTTTAGTTTTCGGCTAATTTTTTTTCTGCTACAAATAACAAATGGTGTAATGCGATGTGCTCAATATAGCTTATCTAGAATCTATTCAACGTTGGTTTTATTTAATAGTAGCTTTTAGTTTTTAGTACTTGTTATTTGTGCATATTCGGTTGTGTTTTCTCCTACTATTTAGTGGCCATGTTAAGAGAAAAGAATCAATGTTTTAATAAATGTGGTTATGCGGGGTAGGTGTTGGTTGTATGGAGATAAGATATGTACTATAATAGCTGGGTTGTTGTAGTAGAATGTTGTGGTATGTTTAGCTCAATACAGCTTTCCGGAATCAATTCTGTTGTTCTTTTAGCCGTGGTAATACTGATTTTTGCTTCTCTTTGTTAACTTCCCTCAAACCTATATATGTGTGTCTGTGTTTCTCTGTCACTTTCTTTCTATTACTTTGCAGAACGGGTTGTAATGGAAAAAAATAATTGACTCTTCTTACATATGTGTCAAATTGTTGCTAAATGTTTTCTTGGCAGAGGAGCGCAGTATCTATTTGCGTGAGTCTTATAATTTTTGTTTTCTTTTTTGGGTTTTTGATATAGAAAACAACCATCTTTTGCTGCTTAATTTTATGGAAATAATAGTGAGCTAGCTTTTGTTTTTTTTATTCTTTAACAAATGATTGACTTGAAGAAAGAAATTTTGGACAAAGACTTTGGAGAAAAGATTACTCATAGTTTCTACTCAAGAAGTTTCTGAATTTCTAATTTTCATTTTCAAGATGTGGATTAGTACATGTCCTATAATTTTGTGATGAGGCAATTTTGTATGTTTTAGAATTAGAATGAATTTCATTGATACTGAAAGCACGAAGTAATTGTGTATGTTTCAACTTTCAATAACTAAACGGATTTCATTGGTACTGAATGTACAGAGTGATTGTGTAGTTCGGAGGATATGAAACAAGGACATGGATTAGGTATTATGATTTGGTTATGATGAATTCTCTTGATTGTAGCTTGACAAATGTTTCCATTGATGCTCTAAAGTTTGTTATAACGAGAGAACTTCCACTGGAAAGTTGTTGTGCAGTAGAATTCAATAGCTTTGTCAACTGCATTTTCCCAGGGAGAGAGATTGGTAGTTTCATCTTTACCTTGGAGTTAATTATGAATTTATTTTTTGTTGAATGCAATTTGGTTCAGGTTCTAAGTTACAAATAGTTGGAACCTATTCAACTCAGGTTTTGGAGCCTAGTTTGTTAGGCGACATGCCATATGATTTTGGCAGTCATGAATTCGGTTGACATGTCACAAGTGTTTGATTACCAAGATTGTCAGTTGATTGAAAGTGTTGGTTTTTATAATCATTTTATTTTCTTGCTGCTTGCTAACTGTGATGAAGTATATGTAGAATCTAGATATCAAAAGCATCGTAGGCCCCTCTACTTTTGTGTTCCAACTTTTTGCCTTCTGGAGCTGTTGTACTCATCTGACTCCACTTATGGCATGTTTTCATTTTTGTGCCTCAACACTTTCATGTAATGTATCGATCAGCTATGCCTTGCAAACTTGTTTCGGTTGCCTATACTACTCTGTGTCCTTTTGTTCTATTTAGGTTCACTTCATTTCAATACTGTTAGACAAATTAGGAGCTTTTTACAACTAGAGATTCTATAAATCTTAGACTTATGCGTACACGGACAGCCTACACTCTTTCAGTAGCTATCCACACTAGCATATATTTTACGTATGAATAGAAGCCAAGAACTAAAAAGTTAGATGGGTTGACCCTTCGTTAACGTCACAACTGATGACACATACAAGCAGAAGAGTAAAAAGACTCCAGGATTTAATATTTGTAACAACCCAACTAAGCCTGAATCGTGAATAACTGGTATAACCTTGAAGAGTACTTTTCTTGTGATACTCTTAAACTGCTGCATGTAGTAACATATTCATTGATTTTAGGATGATGGGTAACATTATATTCATTGATTTTAGGATGATGGGTAACATTATTTTCTGGCCTCTGCATCGTCTTCGACTTTTGTTTATGTGTCGTAATTAAGTTTTCCTCATTAATGCAGGCTGGAGACTGCAAAAGGCTGCTTTTCTCATCTCTTGCCCCAAGTGTTGCTGTTGGTAGATGTGTTCGTATTCATCTTCTAAACTTGAGGGCTAAACTTTCTCTATGGCTTCCAGGAGTAGCGTCCGTCTTATTTCATACTCAGAAGAGATTATAAATGGTGAACCAATCTATATTTCCTCGAACTGCTGTCCTACTAAAGCTCACAAATATGAGCCTGCTGGGCTTGCTTTTCACTCTGCTGCTCTCAGACTGATTGGACATGTTGAGAAAGAAGACCCCAAAGACAGCAAAGAGAATGTTCTTAATGACAAGGAACAACCATTTACATATTCATCAGAATCATACAGCTCTAAGGGTAAGAAGAAATCTTCTACTGGGGAAAAGGTACAAGATCATTATGCATTGTTAGGGTTGAGCCATCTAAGGTATCTTGCTTCTGAGGATCAGATAAGGAAGAGCTATCGTGATACTGCATTGAGGCATCATCCTGACAAGCTGGCTTCTCTTCTTCTAGCCGAGAAAACTGAAGCTGCAAAACAAGCTAAGAAGGAGGAAATAGAAAACCACTTCAAAGCTATTCAGGAAGCATATGAGATTCTAACTGACCCTGTTAGAAGAAGGATTTATGACTCCACAGACGAATTTGACGATGAAATCCCAATTGATTGTGCTCCACAAGATTTTTTTAAGGTCTTTGGACCTGCATTTTTAAGGAATGGTCGTTGGTCAGTCACCCATCCTATCCCTTCGTTGGGTGATGAGAATACTCCAATTAAAGAAGTGGATAGCTTTTATGATTTCTGGTACAGCTTCAAAAGCTGGAGAGAGTTCCCACATGCTGATGAGTTTGACCTTGAACAAGCTGAATCTCGTGATCACAAGAGGTGGATGGAAAGGCAGAATGCGAAACTGTCAGAGAAAGCCAGAAAGGAAGAATCGGCTAGGGTACGCACACTTGTTGACAATGCCTATAGAAGAGACCCTAGAATCTCGGGAAGGAAAGAGGCGGAGAAAGCAGAGAAGCAGAGAAAGAAGGAAGCTAAAGTAATGGCGAAGAAATTACAGGAGGAAGAAGCAGCTAGGATTGTTGAAGAGGAAAAGCGTAAGAAAGAGGAGGAGGGGAAAAAAGCTGCTGAAGCCGCTTTGCAGCAGAAAAAGTTGAAGGAGAAGGAAAAGAAATTATTGCGAAAAGAGCGGAGTCGTTTAAGAACCCTTGCAGCTCCTGTTTCGTCCCAGCATTTGCTTGGCCTAACTGATGATGATGTAGAAGGTCTATGCATGTCATTTGACATTGAGCAACTGAGGAACTTATGTGATAAAGCCGATGCAAAGGGTGAGCTTGAGATAGCTGAACTTCTCAGGGAGGCACTTGGACGTGAACACAACTTGAAATATGAGAATAAAGGCGAAAAGATTAAGCCACAGCAAAATGGTTCTCTGGAGAGTAAAAGACAAGTTCCTTTGATGAGCAGTGAGAAAAAGGAGAAACCTTGGAGCAAAGAAGAAATTGATCTTTTAAGAAAGGGGATACTGAAATATCCTAAAGGAACTTCTCGAAGATGGGAAGTTATTTCCGAATATATTGGTACTGCAAGGACAGTTGAAGAAATCCTGAAGGCTACCAAAACAGTTCTGCTCCAGAAACCCGACTCTGCTAAAGCCTTTGACTCCTTCCTTGAGAAAAGAAAGCCAGCACCGACTATTGCCTCTCCTCTTTCCACGAGGGCAGAAGTAGAGGGGGTAGAAAACAGTAGCAAGCCTGAAAGTGAAAGTGCCAAATCAGCTGATTCTCTGGAGCCCCCTAGTCAAAACACAAACAGCCAGAACACCGAGGACGCACCTGCAGCAAACGGGGTGTCCTCTAGTACTGATTCTGACACATGGTCTGCTGTCCAAGAAAAAGCTTTAGTTCAGGCTTTGAAAACCTTCCCCAAGGAAACCAGCCAGCGGTGGGAACGAGTTGCGACTGCAGTCCCTGGGAAGACCATGAATCAGTGTAAAAAGAAGTTTGCATTACTCAAAGAGAACTTCAGGAACAAGAAAAGTGCAGTGTGAGGTTAGTGGTACTTGATACTTCTGAGCCTAGTTTCTCTGGTTTCTATCTTTTTATTGTTCAGGCAGCCTCAACAAGCTCACGCGGGAAATGCATTGTGACAACATTCCCGTCCACTTTCAGTACCATTTTTGTCATTTAGCAGTAGCATTTACATATCCACTATCAGTACGGCATTGTGAAGTTACTATACTGGAATACATTAATATTTGATGGGAAATACCGATGATACCTAAATTTTTGTATCTTTATATTCATTTTGATTGTTGGCCTTTAAATTTAGATTCTCTTTCCTTCATAAAATTTCTTCGCTTCTTTTCCCTTCCATGAGTCTAGTTTTGTTTATCCTGCATTGGGGTCCTCTATAATCCTCGACGTGCTTGGTAACTGCTTTGGAGTTACCCTTGTGGGTTGAATTGGCCCCCATCATACAAGTTGGATTATCAGTTCAATATTTGTTAGTGAATAACTGAATATGTTGATTTATATGCAAATATTTTTCTTCCAGAAATAGAATAATCAAAAGTTTGTGGTAAAAAGGAGTAAAATGAGGCCCATGGAACATGTTGAACAGATAGAGAATTGAAACATTGCTTTCAACATAAATGGCGTCCATTCTAGGATGGGGTTGAAAGGGGGAAAGGTTGTCTTTCAAGGACACAAACTTTTTTCGATCAAGCTTAAAGTAAATGGAATGTGCCTTGGTTTCAAATTCTGTTGTGTTCAGCTTCAAAGTTTTTGCCTTGTCCGTTGTATCAGATATTAGTCTACTTCATTCATGCTTGTGTCCTTAAGTGTCAATTGAGTTTGTGGCCTATATCATCCAAGGTTGTTTCACCTAAACTTTAAGTGCATCCTCATAATATTTCACTTAACAGATAACATACCTTAAGTTTTCTAATTTTTCCTCCTTAATTCTTTTTATTTTCTGTCCAATAGCTCTTTCCTTGTTCAAAAGAACAAAACTAGACTTAGCCAACTGGTTTAATCTTGACGCGCACTTTTTTTGTAATCGAGTTTCAACTTTACCTGGACACTATATATGACTTCTATTTTCATTTTGCTCCCAACTATACATTGGATCGATCACCCTATCTCCCTCTTCATTCCAAAGATCTATTTATCTATCTTATGATGACTAAGCACCTCAACAACGAGGTGTGAATTTTCCTTTGAATTAGTCAAATATATGATCTTGGGGAACACTATTATAACACTACTTAAAAGTTCAAGTGAAACAATATGGGTTGGTTTGTTAAAAATAATCAATTATCATTTCTTTTAACTTTAACATCTTAATATAATATGTCGTGTCATTTCCGGACCAGCAGTGACGCAATTCAATCTCTTTGTAACAACAATTATGCGTCAATTAAAAAGTAGTTGGGAGTGCTTTATGTTCTCAAGTTAATAAACTATATCGTTTATCTTGAAAGTTATGTAATTCCAAATGGAAACATTTTTAAACTGGTCTATGACGTTGGTATTATGGGGTTCTAAATAGACAAGTTGGATTAAATTTGGACAGATCAAAATTAGTTAAATTGATGAATGATTTATGAGTCAATCCATCCGAAGTTTACATGGTTAAAATAAGTGGGCTCAAACTTTTATATAGGTCAAGGGAACATTTCCGTGATAACCAATGAAGGCGCCGGTGAGAATGTCATGCAACACTGAATTGGATGTACTCGCAAGATTGATAGACACCAATGAAGGCGCCGGTGAGAATATCATGCAACAATGACTACATATATATGATTGTGAAAGGTATTTAAATGTTAATCATCTTATAGTATCGAGTGTGCGTGATAAATTAGCACATGAAAATTTAATCAACTTCCATCCAAGTTTGTGCGGGCAATCTGGGTATGTTGGATTTGATATATTTTCATTGAGGGCGAATTTGGGCACAATACGTTAGTCATCTAAAAGTTGGGTTAATTTAGACTTTATACCAGAGAATTTGTCAGAAGTTCTTTTTAAAGTAATTAATATGTTAGATATAGTCATAATTAAGTAATTAAATAAATTATAATAAGGAAATTGAAATTTTGTATAAGTTGAGCGGATTGGATTGTGATTCATTGTTAGCTTGCTTTAGCTCAAATAATATTTGGACATGTTGATGCTTTACTCATTTTTTTATTTTAACCTATTTTGATCCGTCTAAGTTTAGCTCAATCTATCTATTGACATATATTCTCTCTTCGACAAAGAATTTTGAAGATATAGATGTATGTATATAACTAGTGCAAACTCTTAACAATAAACGATAATTAAAGGAATCTGCCTACGTTAGAGATTCTAAATCTTGAGATGTTAATAGAAATCTGTCAACTTCAAGAGGTCCCTATTGGAATAGAGAGTACTGCTAGACATTAGATACGTCACTCCTCTCCATATATGATTGTGATATTTAATGCATTCATTAAATAAAATACTTAGTATTTTTCGATAATCTTAACGGAGAACAGGCATTTAAAAGCTAGAAAAGTTTAATTTCTAGCTCTATAGCTGATTGATTCAATACAAGTAATCCCAACCATTAGCTTTCATAACATCGATCTATTCAGAAATTGGGAAAGCTTAGAAATGCACCCCTTTAGTATGAGCTAAAACAGTTTTTACAAAAGAAAATTCATTAAAAATGAGATTTGTAATTTGTTTTCATAACTAATTAAATTGTGTTTCTCAAGAAAATTATTTCACACTGAATGGAGAAAAAAATACGTCATCACAAACAAGTCAAAAACTAATAAACTTTTGACTTGACAAAAGAAGATCGATAAAACATAGTGTTATTTTACAAATCTAGATGCAGTATATCCCAATAATTATAATAGCCCAAGTCTTTATCAACCGCATGGAAATGAATATAAACAATTCACTTGCAACAAACTAGATACCTTGTAATTAATGATCACAATTTACATCAGCAAAATTCGAGTTTTCTTTCGGACAGCCTAACATAGGAGTTGACGATCTGTAACCTTCTTATAATAGCAATACAGTTTCAGAGCAGAAGTTGGATCCTCTTGCTGGATTCATCCCTATTCTTTCCCTCTCTCCTTCAAGAACAATTTTGCCTTTCATTTCATTTACGATCGACTTTCGTCTCTGTTCGACCAGTCGATCTCACAGTTTGTCAAGCACGACTTATATATCATTACGTTCACAAGCATAATCTTAGCTTGAATATACCATTACATTCATGAGCATAATCTTAGCTTGAATATTCCGAATACCTTTATTAATCTCTAGGAGTCATTCGGCCCAGATAAATTACCCACTTCTCAACCATTAATCTACTAAAATTCCCTCGAAAAAATATATTTTTACAAAACAAAAAAAATCTAATGGGAAGCAAGAGAGTGCTGGTGGTCCATGATGCATCAAAAGAGGTGAATTGGGCTGCTATTAGAGGGATTCTTTATAAATTTTCTCTAAAGGCTGGAGATGAACTCGTACTACTTGGAATTGTTCACCAATTTAATAACTCAACTACTACATCAGCTTTCCTAGGCACTGTAAAACTTCGTAAGTCTTCTATATAAATTCTGGTAGGCCTAATATACAAAACTTATTCATGTGTGTTCTATAAAAAGATAGTCCGGTGTACAAAGCATCACGTGTTCATGCAAAGTATGGGGTTGGGCTGCACTCAAGGTGATATACACAGTCTACCTTGATACAAGCATCAAGGATTGATCCGACAGTTCAAACCCGTTAGGTCACACAAAGACAATTTAGTCATTGCTCCAAGATATTCCGTCTCATACGTGCATTTTATATATAGCGATACACAATTATTTAAGTTCTCAATTTCTCTTACACAAAAATGATAGAATATCTCATTATTTCATCAACTTGTTTATTTTTCTAGTGGGACAACGGAATAAAGTAGACCAAAAACTGGTGGAAGAAGAGCTAGTTAAAAGGACGGAGGAGTATAATAGCTTGGAGATGTTTGTGCTGTTGAAACAATGTGAAGTTCAGAAGGTTTGTCTCTAAAATCTCACTTCATATTTTGGTCACGTAATATTAGAGATTCAGTCACACAAAAATGACTGAATTCAACTTTTTTATGTGTTCAAAGATTAGGCAAGAATAACTTAATTTCAGTCATATATGCCTGAACTTCAACCTAATTTTAGATCCTGCCTGTCTAAATTTGTTACAAATTTTTACACACGGCGAGTATGATTTTAATATCCCAAAATGGAATATTTGTAAATTCCATCCTAAATTGCCTCAACAATTATTTAAATTCTGATCCCGTTAGTTCCGTGAGCTATAGTTGTTTAAAGAGTGGCCTTACAAAAAAATCATACTTTATTGTGCAAATAATCACTCCTGTAAGAACAGGCTAAACATTTCATTGCCCATTTTACTAATGCAAGGATATAAATGTACCAAAACTACCAGAGAGGACAAAATCTAAAAACTTTGGAAGTATATGGGATGATAGAATACAGTGTATATCCCTATGCTATACACGATTTTGACTAGTATTGTACCATAAATAGAAGTTGTAAATTATGTTGTATAATTACCATAATTGTAGAATTCTTGTACAAGTAGAACTAGGATATTAGAAGTTTAGTAGGAATAGGATTTTCCATATTTGGAATTTGTAACTTGTATATATACCAATTCATTTAATAAGAATAATCAAGGGATTATTTCTTTCATGGTATCAGGGGTCTAAGTGCTTCTACCGATTTTCCTCTCTTTCGATGCCTCAGTTTTCGTGTCCCTTCTCGAAATCCGTGCAACATTACCTCCTCTCTTCCCAAATTTTCTTTCAAATCCCTCATTCACCTATTGTTCTTTCATTATGTCTACGTCAAAGAACATGTTTCATCTTGCCCTTATTATTTCCAACATCAAGAATCACATCCCTATTGTTCTTGAGATGGAGAACATCCAATATGCGACGTGGGCAGAATTGTTCAAAATTCACGCAATCTCACATCAAGTCCTCCATCACATAATTCCTCCCGATGTCCCTGCACCCGCGGATGATCCTCAGTTATGGATCACTCTTGTTGCTACCGTCCTTCAATGGATTTACTCCATTATTTCTATCGACCTTTTACATAAGATCATTGAACCAGACACTACGGTTGTGGCTACCTGGAATAGATTGCGTGATATATTCCAAGATAGCCAACATTCCCGAGTTGTCACCCTTGAGCAAGAATTTTCACAAGTCAGCATGGAAGATTTCCTGAATGTTTCAGCTTATTGTAAACGGCTCAATGAAAATTGGCAGACCAACTCCGTAACGTTGGAGCGCCTGTTACCAATAATCATCTTGTTCTATAAATGGTTGCAGGCCTATCTGAGGCCTATAATGGCGTTAGGACTCTCCTCCGTCAAAGTAATATGCTCCCCCTTTTTATCAAGTACGTTCTATGCTCACGTTAGAAGAAGCCGGCTTGGCCAAAAAGGCAGCTACCGGCACAAGTTCCGTGGCGATGATGACCACGTCCGATAACTCACACGGTTTTGTTGACAATTCCAGACAAAACCGCAACAACGGTGGCGGCAAGAAGGGTCAAAACCGTAAAAATAATGGCAAAAATTGTGGCAGCAACAACAACGGTCGACAGAACAGTAGCAACACCCGCAATGGGCCTCGGGGTACTGGGCCCCAGCCCTCCTGGTCTCAGCCCTGGGCCCCTTGGCAGTGGGCCTGGAACAGCGGCCAATGGCCCAATCTAGCCTATTGCTCACCCAGTTATTTCCCAGGAAGTTGGGCCCCGGTCCAGCCCAATTTTCCAGGGTTTTAAGGGCAACAACCAGCCACGATCTAGGTCGGGTCAGCAGGCCGGTATGCTCGGGCCTCGACCTCCGCAGGCCTTCACCACTGCGGCCCCGACTCCGATCCCGACACCTACCGATATTGAGTCCACCATGCATACACTCAGATTAAATCCTTCCGACACGAATTGCTACATGGGCACATGCGCCATTTCTCACATGACGTCTGATCAAGGTACTCTCTCGTTTTATTTCAATTTGAGCAAAAATCGCGACATTATTGTTGGTAATGGCAACTTTATTCCAATTCGTGGTTACGGTAATACAACTTTGTCTTCCCCACATCCTCCTCTTGTCGTGAAAAATACCCTTCATGCCCCTAACTTGATTAAAAATTTGATGTCTATCCAAAAATTCACCACTAATAATTAGGTTTCTGTTAATTTTGATCCATTTGGGTTTTATGTGAAGGATTTCAAAATGGGGATACCTCTCATGAGATGCAATAGTTGGGGAGATCTTTATCCAGTCACAACCACCACCGTTTCCTCGAGTCAAGCCATGCCGTCAACATTTGCAGCTCTAGCTCCTTCCTTGTGGCATGCACGTTTGGGTCATCCTAGGTCGTCAAGTATTTCTTCCTTGCATAAAAATAATTTTATTTCTTGTAAGGGTGCGCGTAGTACTCCAATTTGTCATTCCTGTCCGTTAGGGAAATATGTTAGATTACCATTTGTAGCCTCTACTTCTCGTACTTTGATGCCTTTTGACATTATTCATAGCGATTTATGGACATCTCTCGTTCTAAGTTCTTTGGGCCATCGTTATTATGTTCTATTTTTGGATGATTATTCTAATTTTTTATGGACCTTTCCGTTAGCGAAAAAATCTCAAGTTTACATTCTTAAAATTTAGAGCATTCATCCGTACTCAATTAGAACGGGAACTAAAAAATATTCAATGTGATAATGTCAAGAATATGATAATGGGTTTTCAGGAATTTTGTGATGCTAATGACATAGTTTTTCATTTCTCATGTCCTCATACGTCTTCACAAAATGGGAAAGCCGAACGAAAAATTTGTACCATTAATAACACTGTCCGAACCTTATTAGCCCATGCTTCCGTACCCCCTTCTTTTTGGCATCATGCCCTACATATGGCTACTTACCTCCTTAACGTACTTCCTAACAAAACCCTACAACATAATTCCCCACTTAAACTTCTTTACAATAAAGATCATTCGTATTCTCATTTTAGGGTGTTTAGGTATTTATGTTATCCTCTTTTTCCGTCCACTACAATTAACAAACTTCAAGCGCGTTCTACCCTTTATGTGTTTTTGGGTTACCCATCTAATCATCGTGGTTACAAGTGTTTTGATTTATCCTCCAATAAAATCATTATTAATCGCCGTGCGATTTTTGATGAAACTCAAACCGCTTGCTAATGTATGTAGTTTCGTGCCTAGTTCGTATAATTTTTTGGATGACGGGGTCTTACCGTATATTATGCACCATTTATCCGACTTGACCCATGACCAAAATCTGCCAGCAGGCCCATTGCCTGCTGGCCCACACATTCCCCTCGCCACTGCTCCTGCTAGATCGCCTGTTGGGCCTGAATCGCGGCCCAGTACCATTCTCAGTACTGTTCCGCCAATTCAGCCCAGGGTTGGCTCGGTTTCCTTCCCTATTTCACCCATTGTTCTGGTTGTTGGGCCAGCAGGCCCACTGCCTGCTGGCCAGTCCGTCCCCGGTCCACACATTGCCCAAAATCCATCCAATTCCTCATCGCGTCAAGGGCCTGTTACTAGCAGTCAAATGGGTATTTTAAAACCAAAAAGATATTTTAATCTCAATTCTAATATCCTTAAATCTGCCCTCCCGCGTAACCCTGACGAATAAAATGCTCTTATTGAAAATAAGACGTGGGAGTTGGTGCCCCGTCCTTCTAGTGTTAATATTATTCGGTCTATATGGATTTTACTCATAAAGAAAATTCTTACAGTTCTTTTGAGAGGCACAAGGCTCGTCTTGTAGGTGATGGTAAAACTCAACATGTTGGCGTAGATTGTGGTGAAACGTTTAGTCCGGTGGTCAAACCAGCTACCATTCATACTGTTCTCAGTTTGGCTCTCTCAAAAGCATGGCCCATTCATCAGTTGGATGTGAAAAATGCATTTTTACACGGTGATCTTAAGGAAACGGTTTATATGCATCAGCCCTTGGGTTTTCGAGATCCCAATCATCCTCATCATGTATGTTTGTTGAAGAAGTCCTTGTATGGACTTAAGCAGGCCCCACGGGGTTGGTATAAAAGGTTTGCAGATTATGTATCTTCTATTGGTTTTTCTCACCGCCGGTCTAATCATTCTCTCTTTATATATCGTCGTGGTACTTCTCTGGCATACATTTTATTGTATGTCGATGATATTATATTGACTGCTTCGTCTGATGCGCAAGTCTATCATGACACTTCTCAGTTCTGAATTTGCTATGAAAGACTTGGGGCCCTTGAGTTATTTCTTAGGGATTGCTGTCACTCGTCATTTAGGTGGTCTATTTTTATCAAAAATGAAATATGCTGCTGAGATCATTGAAAGAGCTAGTAAGTCATCGTGTAAATCTACTTCTACTCCAGTTGATACTAACCCAAAGCTGAGTGCTACATCTGGCACTAAGTTCGAGGATCCCACTCACTATAGCAACCTTGCAGAGGCACTTCAATACCTTACCTTCACAAGTCCTGATATTACTTATGCAGTTCAACATGTGTGTTTGTTTATGCATGATCCACGGATTGAGCATATGAATGCGCTCAAACGCATTATATGATACATCCAGGACACACTTGATTATGACTTGCATTTGTATCCTACGTCCGTTTCTACACTTGTGTCTTATACATATGTTGATTGGGGTGACTGTCCTGATACCATACGCTTGACTTCTGATTATTGTATGTTTCTTGCGGATAACTTGATCTCATGGTCTGCAAAACGACAAGCTACATTATCAAGATCATGTGCAAAGGCCGAGTATCGAGGCGTGGCGAATGTGGTGTCATAATCATGTTGGTTGCATAATATTTTTGTTAGAACTACACTTTCATATTCAGAAAACTACCTTGGTCTACTGTGATAATGTTAGTGCAGTTTATCTTTCTGGCAATCTGGTCCAACATCAACGCACTAAACATATCGAAATGGATATTCACTTTGTTCGCGAAAAGGTAGCTCGTGGACAAGTACGCGTATTATATGTGCCCTCGCGATACCAAATTGCTGACATCTTTACGAAGGGTCTTACCTCAATTTTATTTGATGATTTTAGGACAGTCTCAGCGTACGATAACCGCCCGCTATGACTGTGCGGTGTGATAGAATATCATGTATATCCCTATGATATACACGGTTTTGACTAGTATTGTACTATAAATAGAAGTTGTAAATTATGTTGTATAATTACCATAATTGTAGAATTATTGTACAAGTAGAACTATGATATTAGAAGTTTAGTAGGAATATGATTTTCCATATTTAGAGTTTGTAACTTGTATATATATCAATTCATTCAATAAGAATAATCAAAAATTATTTCTTTCATGGGAAAAGTTGGACCTTTTTCTTGTAACATGCTCTATACAAAAGCTACTCCTATATGACATTAGGATTTGTTATAGCTGTAAATTTGACTGATGTCGAAGAGGCATATGAGGTTCAATTATAGAACAGAGCCTCTTCAGCCCTGCTATCCATGTCCTCTTCGGCACATGTTTTCCTGGGTTGCTTAATTCTTTTTCCCTCCGATCCATCGAAGCCACAATTTCTACGTAGCAAGTTGTATCGAAGAAGAAGTAGAATAAGAAAGTTCCAATAGAATCTTAAATCATGGAATTCATATTTCCAATCTTCTTTGGATATTGGTGTTGCATTGCAGGTCAAGTTTCACATAGAAGTTCAGGATGGAAATTCACGAAAGGTGGTAGTTGTTATAGCAATACTGAGGGGGAGTATTAGCGAATATTCTCCGAATATTCACAGTATATTTTATAATTATGATAGATGTATATTTAAGGTAACTTAGGATTCTTATTGTATTAGGAATCAACCATTTAAGGTAAGTTAGGATTCTTACTGTATTAGGAATCAACATCTGTACAACTATGTGAAGGTGAGATACTGAAGTGCACCTGCAAGACTCCGATACATAGTAGGATCAGTCACTGGAGTACCGACCATTGCACTAAGTTTGGATTTAGAATCAACTGAAGTGGCCATGATTTTGCAATTGTCCATCTTAGCCCTGTGCACGATCTCCTCTGCATACTTACGTTGGCAAAGAAACATACAATCAGCGGATCTAGTGGCTGAGATCCCCAAAAAATAGCTCAATCTTCCCAAATCAGTTATGGCAAATTCAGACTTGAGCCGTGCAATAATCTCATCTTTCAACACAGCAGTAAAGGCAGTAAGAATAATGTCATCCACATATAACAGTAAATAAGCAGTATCACAACCTCGATGTAAAGTAAAGAGAGAGGTATCACATCTGGTGCATGTAAACCCGAGACGTATAATGAACTGTGCAAAACGATCATACCATGCTCTGGGGGCCTGTTTTAGGCCATAGAGTGACTTACGGAGATGACACACATAATATGGGGTTGCTGGGTGGACAAAACCAGGCAGCTGGTGCATGTAGACAGTTTCTCGTAAATCCCCAAGAAGAAATACATTCTTCACATCTAGCTGATGAATCGGCCAATGCTTTCCCATAGCAATGCTTAGAACTGTGCGGATGGTGGCCGGTTTAACAACCGGACTGAATGGCTCGCCGCAATCAATGTACTCATGCTGGTTAGTACCATTTGCCACTAGTCTTTCCTCATATCTTTCTAAGTCACCACTATCCCTGACTTGTGATGAAAAAGCCACATGCAACTGATCGCATTCACCCCCTCTGGTCGAGGAACCAAGTTCCAAGTATGTTGTTTCGTTAAAGCATTAAACTCCTCACACATGGCCGCATTCCAATTCGGGTCTAGTTTGGATAATTTAAGGCTTTTTGGTATAAGTGAAATTGTTTGGGTGGACAGGTTAAATTGGACTTTGGGTTTGAAAATCCCGTATTGGGCACGGGTTTCCATCTGGTGTGTGGGCGCTGGCTGGGTAAGGGTATTTGTCGACTGGTTGGGTGGACTGGGTGACGACAGATTCGGGTGTGGTGCATGTTGTGTTGTCGGGACTGGGTTTCTGTCGAGGGTGGTTGTCGGGTGGTGCGGAACAGTGACGGTGTTTGGTGTTGGAGTCGAGTGGGTTTGGTCGTTGGTTGCTGGTGAACTGTGGTAGGGAGTTGTGGGGATTCTCGATATGCCGGAAAAGGAGGAGGTTTGTAGGGTAGGGTACGACGTCGGTGGTGTATTAGGTCTGATATCTTGGTTTTTTGGGTGGTGGTTGATGGTCGAACTGTGGTCGGCGTGGTGGTGAGACTGTTGGGACGGCACAGTGGATGGGACGGTGATCGGTGAGTTGGCGGAACCTGGAGGCAGAGTTGTGCTAGAGGTGGAAAGAAGCGGCAACGGGGGGGACGCCGATGGTAGGGATGCCGACGGCAGGTGATGTATGGTGGCAGATGGAGGCGGTGTAGTGGTGTCAGTCGGGCACAGTTCCCGAAGGTGGACAGGAGAGAGAGTTGATTCATCTAAAAATTTGTAATCCGATTGTTGAAATTTTTGGATGTTGGAAAAGGGGAATTGGGTCTCGTCAAAAGTGATGTGACGCGAGACGTGAATTTGACGAGAGGATAAGTCATAGCACATATAGCCCCTATGGTTCGACGGGAAACCTAAGAAGACACACAGAGTGGTGCGGGGAGCTAATTTGTGAGAGGTTGTGGAAGAGAGATTGGGGAAACATAGGCAATCAAATATCCGTAGGTGATCATAGGAGGGAACCCTACGGTGTAAGATTTCGGTTGAAGTCATGTTATTGAGGGTACTAGTGGGTAAAATATTAAGGACGTATTCTACCATTTTGATCGCATAAACCCAAAAGGATAGAGGGAGGGAGGCATGAAACAAAAAAGTACGGATCATGTTATTTATTGTACGGATGAGACGTTCAGCTTTGCCATTTTGAGGGGACGTGTGGGGACACGAAAATTGGAAGAACATGCCATTATTGTTGCAGAATTTTTGAAACGCAGAGTTGTTAAATTCGCGGGCATTGGAAAGATTTAATGGCGCGTTCGAATTGCGTTTTGATAAATGTGCAAAATTCAAGAAATTTGAGAAAAACTTCGGACTTAAATTTTAATGAGTAGATCCAAAGAAAGTGAGAGTAGTCATCTAATAACACGAGATAATATTTATGACATAGGGAGCTGGTAACAAGGGAAGTCCACAAATCAGCATGAATGATATCAAATGGAGCAAACGTAATACTAACTGAGGAATTAAACGGAAGACGAACATGTTTACCTAATTGACAGGAAATGCAGGTCTGGGCAAGTTTCCCATCACATTGAATAAAATTATTACTTCTAAGAAAATGAAAAATAGGAGCTCCTGGGCGTCCGAGCCTATTGTACCAAATTGACGGAGACAAAGCAGCTAGAGTAGTGTGTGGGCGGGAACCGGCAGCAGACGAGGATGTGAATGGATAGAGGTCCCCTGTGCTATTGCATCTCGTAAGAGGGGTCCTCGTACGTAAATCCTTCACAGTAAAACCAAAAGGGATCAAAATCAACCGACACAGAATTATTACGAGTAAATTTCCTAATGGATATTAAATTTTTGATGATGTGGGGGGCATGTAGGACGTTATTTAGGGAGAAGGGTGGGTGAGGTTTCGGAGTGTGAGTGTGACCATAGCCCTGAATTAGAATGCGATGATCATTACCAACTGTAATAAATTGTGGAGACTTTAAACAAAATAATTGGGAAAGATTACATGCGGACCGGGTGAGGTGAGATGAGGCTCCGGAGTCCATATACCAATTTTCGTCAGGCTGCTGCAAACTCATACTGCTGAATGCCTGACCCAAGTCGGTGGGGATTTGATTTAAGGGCTGATGTGGGAACTGGGCCTGCACGACGTGTGTCTGATGTTGCTGGAACACTGGTGGGCACGGAGCTGGAGCGCCCAAGATAACCCTTGTTCTTTGAAAAGTCTTGGTTTGGATGAAAGCCGGAAATTGTGGCCCAGTTCTGATTTGGGTAGCCAGAGACTGGGCCGGCCCATGAAGCGTTATTGCTGATCTGTTGTGGCTGTTGTCCTCGGCCTTTTATGCGACCCTTGCCGCCTCGCCCATTGTCGCGGCCCTTGCCACCCCTGTCGCCGCGGTTGGATGTTTTCCAACGGAGGTTGTTGGTCGGCGGTGGCCTGAGGTTGGGCGGGCGTTTCAACTGCTAAAGCCTTTTGGTTATGCTCGTCCTGCTTCGCACGTCGAGTCTCCTCCAATAACAATTGCGATCGTGTTTTGTTGATGCTTGGTAGAGGGTCAGCATGTTGTATCATCGTAGCTAGGGTGTCATATTCACCCTTAAGGAGGCCTGCTACTAATTGTAATACCATCTTTGTTTCGGACACGGGCGTACCAACATTGGACAGTTGGTCTGCCACCAGTTTTAACTGTTTGCAATATTCTGACATAGTAGAGAAGTTTTCAAGACGGGTGTTGTTGAACTGTTCTTCCAAGCACACCGCGCGAGTGTTCTTGTTGTCTTGAAAGATTTCTTCCAAACGTGTCCATAGATCACGGGCAGAGGCACCCGTTTTCATGATTGTGTATAGTAAATCCTTGGATATAGTGACATACATTGTATGTCGAACATATTCAAATACAAATGATACATTGTACGATCAGAATTGTTTTGTGATCAGAATTCAAATATTCAAATACAAATGATACATTGTATCATTCACAGCTAAAAAGTGTATCTATTTTTGTCTATATACTCAATGATATATTATATGTATATTCTTTAAAAAATAGTGTATCTGATACAAAGCAGTGTATACATACGGTAAATTATATGGTGTATCTAAAATACATTGTATACACGTGTTTAAACTAATCATTGTATATCTAGAATACAATATATTCACTGTTAAAAATATACACACATAAAACATATAAATATAACATTGTATTCATGCTATAAAAATTAAAATACAATATTCATATGAAGTTGAATGATACAAGATATCAAATTGAAGACTAATTACGAAGATACACTGTATTCATTGTTGACAACTAGTTCAAAGTTATATAATAATGAATACATGAATACACTATATTCATCCGAATGAATGAAACTACAGTACCTAGGGTTTCACCTGCACTGCTTTCGGAGGTTCTTCCGCGATATTATTTTTAGGCTCGCTACCCGATGCATCATCATCAACATTTTTAAGTTCGCTCATTGAAGCGACATGCACGACCCTTCTCCACTTCTTTGTATTTGATTTCTGAGGCTTTGAATTTAAATGGAGTTTGAACAACTTTCTTTCGCTTGGCAAATTTTGTAAGGTCCGGGTCATGGCGCATCTTAATAGTACTATCGGCAGACATTTTAGCAACAGAGCCTGCAATTTCGCCATCGTCTTGAGTGATACACAAATCAAATAAAGGAGCATCATCGAAATTGGGTATACCTTTAGTAACTCTGGTGCAGTACTTCGATCCGCCATTAAAACACAATTCTAAGTTTTTTCCGGTAGAAAACTTAACAATTGCGTAAAATTGTGGCTTAAAATCAGAGGAAGTGAAGAAACTATAAACAAAATACAGTGTAGATAACTAAAAACTACTCAATAACTTACCTATTAGTGTGCAACAACAATTTAAGATGAATTGATCGTGTGAGGATCGTGCATAACGAAAATGGAGGGAGAATAGGAGAAGATTGATAGAGAATGAGAGAAAGTGGTTTGAAAATTATTGTATGGGATAAAGCGCAGTATCTTACGGCTTAGTAAGGTTTTTGACCTTTTTATTTTATTTTAATAGTTATTAAATATAATTAATATATAACTTTTAGATATGAGATGTAAATAGAACAAACTATAATTACTAAATATAATTATGTACTATTAGTTAGTCATGCCATGTAAATAATTCAGTATAGATAGAAAAAGATAAAACATTTAAACTGTCAAAAACAAAACAAAAATAAATATTTAATAAAACACATACGTATAAAAAGATCCACAAATGAATATATAAGGAAAAATATATTAAGAAGATAAAATAGAAAAGGATACCTAAATAAAAGCATTTCACTTTTGGTAGTTTGATTTTATTATATGACATAATTTTGTGTGTAGCTTATTTTAGAAATTTCGAAAGGCTCTATATACCACTACTAATAAATATTAATTTGAACAATTTATTTTGCATTACCTTGCTTTAAGTAGTCCAAAGTCTCTAAATATACCTACTTGACTTTTCATCTTCCATTGTAATAGTTACTCCAAATATATTTACTTTAACTTTTTCTTTTTCATTGTAATAATTATTCTAAATATAAACGTTTTCTCTTCCACTGTAATAGTTATTTATTATATAGAAATATTATTTACAATTGATAATTATAAATACTCCTATATTTGTGAACAATATTCTCTTGTATTTACCTTATTTTAAAAAATCCAAGAGTCTTAAATATAACTATTGAGCTTTTCCTATTCCGCTATAGCTGTTAGTTTTTATTAGATTTTAAAAGAATCATTTTTTAATCTTTATGGTATGAAACCTTTTATCATTCTTTTATTATTGCTCATTTGTTACTTATTTTATGTTTTAAGCATAATATATAACAAAAATATTTTTTACTTTCCTGCAACGAAGGAGAATAACAGTCCTGCATCACTAAAATTAATCTGCAGAACAATAATTCTGTATCACCATTTTATGTTCCACAAAAGCTCCATGTAGAGAGCAACTTAAGTCTTAGTATTCAACTTAAGCAATTAAGTCTTAAATTATACGCAGTTCACCTACTACAAATAAATTTTCATATCTCTTGTTTGTCTAATTAGGCAAAGAGTATAAAATTTTCATATGATTCGATGTATGAGAAATCAAATAGGTACACAAATCTATAACTTCAAGTTGAACCATCTCAGATAATAAAATGAATCATAGTTTAAATGTCAAATAACTTAGTTTAAATGTCAAATAATTTATTAGAACTCTGCTCGACTTAAGCGAACTGAAGTCTAAAATATTCGACAACTCTTTGCCATCCATCAAAATGTGCTTCTTCAATATCTATTTCAAATTTTTATGGTATAAATATAAAATCTCCATATGATTCGATATATGAGTAATTAAATAGGTGAACGAACTACAACTTCAAGTTGAATCATCTCCGATAATAAAATGGATTGTAGTTTAAATGTCAAATTACTCATTAGAACTCTGCTCGACTTAAGCGAATTAACTGAAGTCTAAAATATTCGACAACCCTTTGCCATCCATCAAAATGTGCTTCTGCAATATCTATTTTAATTTTTTTATGGTATAAATATAAAATCTCTATATGATTCGATATATGAGAAATTAAATAGGTGACCGAACCTATAGCTTCAAGTTGAATCATCTCGGATAATAAAATGGATTGTAGTTTAAATGTCAAATATCTTATATGAACCCTGCTTGACTTAAGCAAGTTAATTGAAGTTTGAAATATTTGATAGCCCTTTGCCATCTATCAAATATGTTTCTACAATATCTACTTAAAATTTTTTACGGTATAAACTAAAATTATATATATATAAAATTCACTAAATTAAATCAGCTACTTCGAGTAAAATCCGATATAAAAAGTGTCTTACTCGAAAAAAGTGCTTTCTATCCCGAATAAGATTCCAGTTGATATAAACTTATACAAGTACATACAGGGAAAGACTATAAGATGTCATAATATAAATCTTCATAGCTCTCATATCCTCTCATATCATATGTCACCTGCTTCCCCGTAGAAAAGTTCTAACTACAACAAAGAAAATTGGCTAAATGTCTGGCAAGGAATTGAAGTAAATTAGCTTGTACAAATCTATACATTAAATAGCTGCCTAAATGTCTTTTAAGTTCTCCATTATCATACACATTAATTTTGTTGATAATTAGGGTGAATTAAATTGTGATAGAAGTGGAAGAAATGTTACATGCTCACCATTAAATAAGGCAATATACACACAATATACATGTGTATATTGCCTTATTGAGCATCTCGGATTCTGCCCAGATTGGCAGATTGGGCTCTCGGTTTTGCTTCCCATTATTTGATAAATAGACAATGTAAGAATATTGTATATTAGGAAAATATATGTGTAGTTTATTGTAATGTATCTGTTACCTAAATTAGAATTATACACTACCATAATTGTAGAGTTAGAATTATGGTAGAAGAAGATTTTAGGAATATAATAGGAATATGATTTTCCTATTTTGTAACTTGTATATATACCTATTCAATTAATGAAAATAATCAAGGGAATTATTTCTTTCATGGTATCAAGAGACTAGGTTTTACAAAAAATTTCTCTCCCAAAAATCATCATGCCCTCATGGTTTCCAACGTCAAGAACAATATCCCAATTGTGCTTGAGATGGAAAACGTCCAATATGCGACGTGAGCAGAGTTGTTTAAAATTCACGCTGTCTCACATCAAGTTATCCATCACATAATTCCTCTCGCTACACCTCTTTCCGCGGAGAATCCTCAGCTATGGATTATCCTTGATGCTACCGTTCTCCAGTGGATCTATTCCACTATTTCGGTTGACCTTTTACAAACGATTATTGAGCCGGATACCACGGCTATGGCTACTTGGAATATATTGCATGACATATTCCAAGATAACCAACACTCACGTGCCGTCACACTTGAGCAGGAATTCTCCCTCGTTCGCATGGACGAATTTCCTAACGTATCTGCGTATTGCAAGAAACTTAAGGAATTGGCAGATCAACTCCGTAATGTGGGCACACCTATCACAAATAATCGTCTGGTTCTACAATTGGTTGTCGGCCTTTCGGAGGCCTATAATGGCGTTGGAACTCTCCTACGTCAAAGCAACCCTCTTCCCGCCTTTTATCAAGCCCGCTCTATGCTCACTTTGGAAGAAGCCGGTTTGGCTAAAAAGGCAGCTACCGGAGCAAGCCCCGTCGTCATGATGGCGTCCTCCCCAAGTTCTTCGGCTTTTGTTAATAATTCGGGCCAAAATCATAGTCATGGTGGCGGCAAAAATAATTGTAAGAATAATAACAAAAACCGCGGGGGCAAACGCGGCGGTTCCGGTGGTCAGCAAGCAGGCGGTGGGCCCCATCCAGTGAACAGTGGCCCACCACCACCCCCTGTCCCAACAGTGGGGCCCATGGCAGTGGGGCTGGGGCAGTGGGTCGTGGGCTAGCAGCCCTTATACTCTAGCAGTGAATTCCAAAGCTGGTGGCCAAGAATCTCAGCCCAAAGAACCAAAGATGGCGGCCACCAGCGATGGCCGGCCAGTAGTTCAGCAGCCTACGACCCAGCTCAGTCATGTCCTGGAATACTTGGGCCCCGACCTCCCCAAGCCCATCACGCAGCAGGCCCCACTCAGACATATATCGAGGTCGCGATGCACACATTGGGGTTGACTCAACCGGATCCAAATTGGTACATGGACACCGGGGCCACTACTCACATGACTTCTGATTCATGTACTCTCTCATCTTATTCCAATTTGAGCACCCATCGGGGTATAATTATTGGTAATGACAACTCTATTCCAATTCAGGGTTATGGTCAGAAAACGTTGCCCCCCCCAATCCACCCCTTATCTTGAAAAATACTTTACATGCCCCCAAATTGATTAAAAAATTAGTGTATGTCCGAAAGTTCACCACTGACAATTCCATTTCAGTTGAATTTGATCCTTTTGGTTTCTTTGTGAAGGATTTCAAGACGGGGAGTCATCTCATGAGGTGTGATAGTAGGGGGGGTCTTTATCCTATCATGTCCGGTTTCAGTACATCGAGTCAAGCCTTGACGTCAGCTTTTGCAGTCATTTCTCCTTCTGTGTGACATGCTCGTCTTGGTCATCCGGGATCTTCTATTTTATCAGCTTTAGATAAAAATAGCTTTATTTCTTGTAAGGGTACGAGTCGTACTCAAATTTTTCAATCTTGTTCGTTAGGAAAAAATGTTAAGTTGCCTTTTGTGTACTTAAATTCTCATACTTCACAACCATTTGATATTATTCATAGCGACCTATGGACGTCTCCTGTTCTAAGTTCGTTAGGTCATCGATATTATGTTCTGTTTCTTGATGATTATTCTAAAATTTTGTGGACGTTTCCAATTGCCAATAAATCTCAAGTGTTTTCTGTCTTCATAAAATTTAGAGCATTCATTAGAACACAATTCGAAAGAGAAATAAAAAATATTCAGTGTGATAATGGAAAAGAGTATGACAATAGGGTGTTTCGGGAGTTCTGTGATAATAATGGGATAAATTTTCGGTTTTCGTGCCCTCATACATCTTCTCAAAATGGGAAAGCCGAACGCAAAATTCGTTCCATAAATAACATTGTCCGCACTCTCTTACTTCATGCTTCTGTACCCCCGTATTTTTGGCATCATGCTCTGCAAATGGCAACATATCTCCTTAACATAATTCCGTCCAAATGTCTGACATATTCTTTCCCCCTCTAAATCCTATATAATAAGAACCCTTCTTATTATCATCTTAGAATTTTTGGGTGCTTGTGTTATCCGTTACTCCCATCCACCACAATTAACAAACTTCAGGCTCGGTCTACCCCGAGTGTATTTTTGGGTTATCCATCTAATCATCGTGGTTATAAATGCTTTGATTTATCCTCCCAGAATATCATAATTAATCGCCATGTCATTTTTGATGAAACCCAATTTCCTTTTACGAAAATTCATACTCCCGAGCCTAGGTCGTATAATTTTCTGGATGACCAAATATCCCCGTATATTATTCGGCATTTTTCGAACATCTCCCGCACCCAAAACTCTCCAATGGCCCATCGCCGCCGGGCCCCACTGCCCCGAGTCCATTTTCACTGAACAGCTTCTCCAAAATTGGGCCAATCCAGCTCACCTGAACTGGTCCAGCCTCGCCACCGATTCATAGACCGGTCACTTGTAGTCAACGGGGTATTTTAGACCTAAAAGACATTTTAATTTACATTATGAAGTCTCTAAATCCCCCTTGCTCCGTAATCTTGTGTCCGCCTTAAATGACCCTAATTGGAAAATTGCTATGACTGATGAATATAATGCTCTTATTGATAATAAGACGTGGGAGTTGGTTCCCCGTCCATATGGTATTAATGTTATCAGGTCTATGTGGTTTTTTGCTCATAAGGAGAATTCAGATGGTTTATTTGCTCGACATAAGACACGACTTGTGGGTGATGGTAAGACTCAGCAGGTTGGGATAGATTGTGGGGAGACGTTTAGCCCGGTAGTCAAGCCGGCTACTATTCACATTATGCTTAGCTTGGCTCTTTCAAAGACTTGGCCTATTCATCAGTTGCATGTCAAGAATGCGTTCCTACATTGTGATCTCAAGGAAACAATCTATATGCATCAGCAGTTGGGTTTCAGGGATCCCAACCGTCCTCATCATGTCTGTTTGTTGAAGAAGTCCTTATATGGGCTTAAGCAGTCTCCACGGGCCTGGTATACGAGGTTTGCTGACTTTGTCTCGACTATTGGATTCACTCACAACATGTCAGATAATTCCTTGTTCATCTACCGTCGTGGTTCGTCCTTGGCCTACATTCTGTTGTATGTGGATGATATCATTTTGACTGCCTCTTCCGATGCCTTGCGCCAGTCTATCATGGCCATGCTCAGTTCTGAGTTTGCTATGAAAGACTTAGGGCCCTTGAGTTATTTTTTGGAGATTGTCGTCAAACGTCATTCAGGTGGGTTGTTTTTGTCCCAAAGAAAGTATGCGGTTGAGATCATCGAGAGGACTTGGATGTCATCCTGTAAGTCCACTTCCACTCCAGTTGATGCGAAACCCAAGCTTAGTGCCGCGGCAGGTGCACCATACGAGGACCCGACCCACTATTGCAGTCTTGCAGGGGCCCTCCAGTATCTTACCTTTACCAGATCGGATATTACGTATGTTGTTCAGCAGGTGTGTTTATTCATGCATGATCCCAGAGTTGAGCACATGAATGCAATCAAACGCATCATTCGATATATTCAGGGGACACTGGACTATGAGTTGCACTTGTATCCTTCATCTACATCCACACTTGTCTCGTACACATATGCAGATTGGGGTGGTTGTCCGGACACCAGACGGTCTACGTTAGGATATTGTATGTTCCTTGGCAACAACTTGGTCTCCTGGTCTGCAAAGCGTCATGCGACTCTATCCCGCTCAAGTGCAGAGGTAGAATATCGAGGGGTAGCTAATGTGGTCTCAGAATTATGTTGGTTACGTAATTTACTTTTAGAGCTTCATTGCCCCATTCAGAAGGCAACCTTAGTATATTGTGATAATGTTAGTGTCATCTACCTCTCAAGTAATCCGGTTCAGCACCAACGCACTAAGCATATCGAAATGGACATTCACTTTGTCCGTGAAAAGGTTGCTCGGGGGCAGGTACGCTTATGTCATGTCCCGTCAAGATATCAAGTTGCAGACATCTTTACAAAGGGTCTTCCCTTGGTACTCTTTGAAGATTTTAGGGATAGTCTCAAAGGCTCAAGACCGCCTCACATGATCATGAGGGTGTGTTAAATAAGGCAATATACACACAATATACATGTGTATATTGCCTTATTAAGCATCTCGGATTCTGCCCAGATTGGCAGATTGGGCTCTCGGTTTTGCTTCCCATTATTTGGTAAATAGACAGTGTAAGAATATTGTATATTAGGAAAATATATGTGTAGTTTATTGTAATGTATTTGTTACCTAAATTAGAATTATACACTACCATAATTGTAGAGTTAGAATTATGGTAGAAGAAGATTTTAGGAATAGAATAGGGATAAGATTCTCCTATTTTGTAACTTGTATATATACCTATTCAATTAATGAAAATAATCAAGGGGATTATTTCTTTCACTCACAATAATGTTTCTTCATTATTGATTTTTTTATAATGAGTTGAAAATGATATAAAAAGCCAAAA